>HG992184.1:16584852-17881102 GCA_905220545.2 Melitaea athalia | reverse complement strand
TTATTATTCAGATATTAGGATTAAAAGCGTGTGTATTTAAGCGGGCTATGTAGATCGACCCGAGTAACGAAACCAGGCGCGCCGCCTACATTTATGACTTTATCAATCTGATCGGCCGGGACTTGCAATGGGTGTGGAACTAATCTTTAAACACTATATTATCTGACATTTGTAGAAACATACGGTGTGTTTAGTTTATTTAGTAAATTATTTATCGAGGAACTAAAATAATTACAAAAAGTCTCTCGGTTCATTAATCGCTTTTATAGTCTATAGTATTTATGAAGCAAATTTAAATAAATTAAAAGTAAAAAACCTTTTTAAAAAACAAGCTTTTATTCGAATGCACTAAAACGAAAAAAATAAAATTTTACTTTAAAACTTTTACTATCTACTTATAAAGTCATTACACATAATCTATGTGATAAAAAAGCTTGTCGCCAAATATGAGTATATAGTTATATACTCGTATTTCATTAGTTTGAAAATTTTAATAGTTAAAATCAATCATATCAATTTTTTTAATTTATCTACTTGTTTACAAGCAAATTTTGCGACAAGCTTTTATATCATATAGATTATGTGTAATGACTTTATAAGTAGATAGTAAAAGTTTTAAAGTAAAATTTTATTTTTTTCGTTTTAGTGCATTCGAATAAAAGCTTGTTTTTTAAAAAGGTTTTTTACTTTTAATTTATTTTTCACTTTTTAGTTGGTTATCATGTCACTTTATTCGAATTATTCTTAGCAAGCCCTTTCATTTGATACCCATATTGTAGTAGTGCACTAAAAATAACTAGTCCAAACTCTTGGATATGCCGCCATATTGGATTTAGAATTACGTCACAAAGTTAACCATGCATTGGCATCCAAATTGAACTTATATACAAAATTTCAGCTCAATTGGTTTAAGATATCTGCTTCAAAACTGAGTTGCAAGATTTCACCTGATCAAACATACATACAAACCATCCATTGTCATCCAAATTGAACCTGTATACAAAGTTTCAGCTCAATTGCTTGAAGATTTTTGCTTCAAAATTGAGTTGCAAGATTTCACCCGAACAAACATACATACATACATAAATACATACAAATCATGCATTGTCATCCAAATTGAACCTGTATACAAAATTTCAGCTCAATTGGTTGAAGATATCTGCTTCAAAATTGAGTTGCAAGATTTCACCCGAACAAACATTCATTAAATTTACATACATACATTGCAAGTTAAATAAAAGCTTGTAAAAAAGTATTTATTTTGTAACAGTTAGGCTTTAAGACTATTTCATTTACGTAACAGTCATATCAGTCATATATACATATGTACTAATATTACGAGTAAAAAGCAGAAAAATTGTTTATTTGTTTGTTTAAATGCGCTAATTTCAAGAACTACTGGTTCGAATTGAAAAATTATTTTTGTGTTGGATAGCCCATTTACCGTTGAAGGCTACTTTTTCCTCAAATTAACGCCTTTGAAACCGCGGGGCCTAGCCAGTGTTTCAAAAAATTTCATTTTACTTACGAAAAAAGCCGTACTTACTTTGTTCGTTCGTTCGTTCATACGTAATTAACATTAAAATTTTACCAGTCGAATTACCCACTTATATTTCATACTGTGTTCCGTATATTACAATTAAATTTACAATTTAAACAAATTATAAATAAAAAAAAACGGCTGTAAAGAATATAGCCACCTCCTTTCTTCCCGTGGGTGTCGTAAGAGGCGAATAAGGGATAACACAGTTGCGCTACCACCTTAGAACTTAAAAAGCCGACCGATGGCGGAATAACCACCCAACTGCTGGCTTTGAAATACACAGGCCGAGGACGGGCAGCAGCGTCTTCGGTGTGACAAAGCCAGTCCTGCGGTCACCAACTATGGGCAGCACACATGAGTTCAAGCTATTTTTGGCACGAACTTGTCGAGGCCTATGTCCAGCAGTGGACTGCGATAGGCGGAAGTGATGATGTGAAGTAATTAATTCGACGAATATTCGATTCTGGACGACTATTCGTTATTTCGGATTTCAGGTATTTCTGTGGTCTGTGGATTTCAGCTACCTTCAGGTCATGACAGGTCGTCATATTCGGTACAGTGGATTTTGCAAGATAAGATAAAATTATTATGCGTTAATCTATCTTCACAATATTAAATTTATAATAATAGTCAGACACTATAATAAACTGTATATTTTCATCCATATTTTTAAAACGATAAAATCATACAAGTTCGCTAAATCATCCAATTGAAACGAAGCCCGCCACAAAGGTCACAATCGTTCGATAGCATTTCGCGTCATTACTGCTAACGCAGTACTGAAATCGAATACGGTTTAAGCTATAATAGTCTTTAGTGTAACGAGAAGATAGAATGTGTTGGGCTAACGAAGTGCGATAGTTGGTAATGGACGGACTTCACGCCGAAGATGACATCGCCGAGTGAAATGACGTGGAGCTGACCTTACTATAAGCTATATTGTTTATTTATATATGTTTCTTTTTATATAGGGACTTTATTGAACTAAGGTAAAATTACCAGTGTCATTATCTATAGAAATAAATAAAATTGGAGTGTCTGTTTGTAATATTAAAATAACCGCTTTTCACTTAATGCATATGCATATTATATACACGGTACATATACCAAAATAAAATTTCTTTCAATTTTTGTCTGTCTCTCTGTCTGTCTGTTTGTTCCGGCTAATCTCTGAAACGGCTAGACCAATTTTGACGGGACATTCACTGGCAGATAGCTGATATAATAAGGTGTAACTTAGGCTACTTTTATTTTTATTTTTTTTATTTTTATAACTGCGCACTGAACAATAACTTTTTTGTTAAATTCCACGAGGACGAAGTCGCGGGCACAGCAGCTAGTTAATAATAATTATATCTACCACATTTACTTATTTTTAACGATTAGCTATATTATACATAGGTTTTATTTCAATTTAAATACCAACTCGGCTGCCTCAGACAGAAGTCGCCACTCGCCAGTATGCTTTGAAAAAGTTTTAAACAGTTTAAAGCTTACTAATTTATTTCTTTTTAAAATAAATAGAAGAAAAAAATTTCTTTTTCTTCTAGTTATTTAAAAAAAAACGTTGTTGTACGATACACGAATTTTGTAAATTTCGTTTATTATTAGTGTGTCTACCATTTTTTAAACATAGGCAAAAATACCAGTAAAATCATTCTCTAATTAAGTAATTATTAATAATGGGATTGTATTAAATATTAATAAAAATGAGACTGTTTCTATAATAGTGCGACATGAACTGTTGTGGATATATCCTGTTGGCTGAAAACTACACATAAAAAATATAAAGCTAATTTAATTTTTATTCCTACGTTAACATGCAATATTTGCCACATTTATCAATTAATTTTGATATTTTATTGTTAAATTTTTACAGCAGAAAAATCTATCACTATATAATTTATACCGTTAATATAATACGTAGTTACGTTTATATCAAACTTACAAATGGTCCTAAATAATCTGAATATTGCTTTCTAAAGTTCAATTTTTAATTACAATAAACATAATAATTGTAACAACTACTCTATAGACTTAATCCTAAAAATCTGTCGCGATGCGCAGCAGTCAGTTCGCGCGTTCATTATGTGCCGCATACAAATTGCAACTTAGCTGCTATCCATCCGCCATCTGTCAAATGACCAACACAGGTTACAGGGAGCACGGGGTGAACTAAATTTACATCACAATCTTGACCATTGTTTCAGTGTACTTTACTTAAAAATAGTGCTTAAATGTCAAAATACATCAAGAGTTTTAAATGACGGTTATAAAAAGACAGAGTTTTGAATATAAACATACAGTCAAATTGAGAAGCTCCTCCTTTTTAGCTCAGTTAAAATATTAAACTATGTTACATAGTTATTTAAAAAATGAATGAATAAACTCAAATTGCGAATCGTACTGCAAAACACAAAATGTTCCGTACATTGTGACGTTTTGTTTTTTTATTTTTTAGACCGCTAAAACAACTTTCTTGTGCAAATATACTGTTTTTATATTTCAAAATTCTATTACTATTACTTGTCAATATAGCGGTCTCAAATATGTTGTTCATTGACTGACAGATAGATGGAGACGGACAGCAAAGTATGTATGTAGAGCTCCGTAATTACGCTTTGTATGCAGAAACTTAACAATGCTAATCAGGTTCATTTATAATATAAAAATACTCGAAGTTACTACATAACTATTTAATAAAATATACATTTTGAAGTAAAACTTTTTTACGCACGCTTAGCTGGTGAATGCGTGACAAGGGCGTTACGAAAATAGTCTTCAAATAACTTAAATATGAGTAAACAGTTGCCAAGTAATAAGATCTTAAATGTTAGTAAGCAATATAATTAAATGTTTTATTGACAAAAGTTACTTACATTACAATACGTTACATTGCGTATACATTTACGTTACAATGCGAAGGTTTTGAGGAATTTAAAAAATGCAATTCCTGGTTCAAATGACTACTCCAGTTTACATGCGACTAATGAAATTTCCATGTTAAAAGCACTCATTGATACTATTGGTGTAATTATAATAAGGTTTAATTGGTTAGAATACAAAGAGCGTTTTGTAATTAGTAGGAGTGGTTAAGCGCTATTTGTAATAAGTTAAACGGAAATAGCACCTATAAATGTCCCACGACTGGGCGCAAATACATTGTTAAGGTTTTATATTCCGTAAGTTTATCGAATACTAGATATGCCAGGCGGTTTCACTCACGTTAATTTAAGAAAAAGAGGTACTAAAATATTATATAGCCTATAGCCTTCCTCGATAAATGGGTTATCTAACACTGAAAATTTTTTTTAAATCGGACCAAGTAGTTCCTGAGATTAGCGCGTTCAAGCAAACAAATAAACAAACAAATCAACTCTTCAGCTTTATAATATTAGTATAGATAGACCTCCTTGGTTAAGACTGAGTTTGATTTAAATGTTCTCAGACAGAATGATTTAATGTGTTATATCTGTAATATTTTTAAAGTTTTCAAGTTTTTCTTCAGATAAACACACTGTAACTTGTAACAAATCTAATGAACGCCTTTGACTTATCCTTACTAGGGTAATAGGGTTTACTCCAGTAAGTAGGTTAGAAGACGCCCGACGGTGTACAGAAACACAAAATACAGAAGAACATACTGGAAAAGCACGGCAAACATTTGTATGGTCTCTATACATGTTTGTTCGTTGCAAAATTTCGGGGTATTCAGTTCGCGAGATTGATTAGTTGAGGAATAAAATTAATTTTAATTCATTTTTTTACTGATTATATCCATCAAATTTACTGCAAACTAATGACAGTTGATCTTTAAAATTTGTTCCTTTATATTGTCATTAGCTACCTCAGCACAATGTGAAAAATAAGGTTATTTTAACTATTACCTACTGATATTAATTCCAAAATAAAATGTTTTACTTAAATTGTAAACAATTGCGAGTTAATAGCAAAAACAAACAAATGAAATATTCACTTAATTACGACCGCAGTGAAAATAGCGCACCATCAAACCATCACCGTAGTTCGAACATAAAAGGTATATCAAGCGTTCTAATAGCGTCTCATTCAGGAATATTTTACTCGATACAAAGAATTTATGATCTACATCACTGTTTATGTGTTGTCGGTTAATCAAACCCGCCATGAATTAGAATCAAGTGATGCTGTGCGCTGTATCTCTGTACGTATAACTCATTTCCTCGGTAGTAACTCTCGACTCGCCCCGGGCGATGCTCGCAACAATATAAGTGATAATATAAAATCGTTAGCGGGATGAATATAACATTGAAATATGAGACGGATTATATTATATTATACTATTATTCTCTTAGCGCAGATTATATTATATTATACTCTTATTCTCTTAGCGCATTTTCATCGTTGCTAACACTGACTATCATTGTTTTTTTATTTTATATATTACTAGCTTCTGCGCGCGACTTCGTCGGCGTGGACTCCGCTCCTATGGGTCTTAGCGTGATGATAATATATAGCCTATAGCCTTCCTCGATAAATGGGCTATCTAACACTGAAAGAATTTTTCAAATCGGACCAGTAGATCCTGAGATTAGCGCGTTCAAACAAACAAACAAACAAACAATCAATCAATCAAACAAACAAACTCTTCAGCTTTATTATATTAGTATAGATTAAGATCTATTCATTAGATTTTTTTTTATATGCAACACACACACATTCATTACATTTACGTGTCTTTAATGACGTTTTCAGACTTGTGTATTATGTATTTTATAAGTGAAACGATAATGAAATAAAGTATTTTAGTCTTTATCAATATCGAAAAGCAACCAGTTCTTTTTTATGCTTGTTACACGCGAGATTCTTATTCCCTCTCAACATTAATTGATATAACGCCAAATTACATTACTATTTTAGTTATTTTTGAACAGTCACAAACTTTATGTTTTGTCAAGACATTAGCGTTAAGGAAGAATTCCCTATTTGCTGTGTGATATTATTCGTACAATAATATTCGTAATAAAAATTTAAGAAGAATCTGAAAAATCCGATTTTCAATTTGATTTGAAAAACTTTAACAGATAATTCATTGGAACACAATAACGTAACATTTTTAAGCATAATTATATTATACTAGCCGACCCGTGCCCACTTCGTTGGGCGTTATAATCCATTTCACATAAGAAGGGTACGGTGAAATTTGATATGTTCCAATACACTCTCACTATTTTCAGCAAATCAGATAAATATAAATGTTTTAAAATCACCAATTAATTTCTAAGGCAAATAATAATGCTTGATTAGATTGAATTGTTGACACGGCACGTCAGGGGGCGCAGGTTCAAATCCTGCTGATTTAAAATTTTTATATATTTTTATCTTTTTCCTTTTATCTTGTCACTCCTGAATAGTGTAGCTTTCTGTTAGCGAAAGAATTTTCATGATCGGATCAGTATTTGCGAAGATTACCCCGTATATACAAACAAAGTTATAAACTTTACCTCTTTATAATATTAGTATAGATTTAAATTACATTAAATAACTTTTTTTTTCAATTTATTAGCCAATACATAACAAATACATAATAATTTGCAATTTAAGTACCACGTGCTACCACTACTACTACCACGTGCTACCACGTGCAACTAAACATTTATCTAACTGGAAAGAATTTTATATTCAAGTTTGTTTTATTATGGAATGGAAATATATTATGCAAGTTATGGAATGCAAATGAATGGAATGGAAAAGTTTGTACGAAATTGTGTCATTCTGAGATTGTATAATAATTAAAGATAATGTTCAATACATTTTTAAAACAAGTAAAATTATAATTGACAAACCAAAAATCTTATAGATGATGGCCGCTGGCGTTAACTAGTTGATTCATAATATCTAGAATTAAGATGAATGTTGTAGTTGTAAATCTAGTTCAACGACTTCTATAACCCATAAATCTTATAACAAATTAAAGGACGCTATTTTAATGTTTATTATTAATTATAATATCAATACATTTTAATATGCATAAAATGTAATTAACTAAATGGTATGTACATTGCATACATATATCTACTATTGTTGAAAATAACTGAATAAATTTTACAGGTCTTGGAGAATTACAGATACCAAAGAGATTAAAATTGATATATTCGTTGAAATATTATTTTCTTTGAGGAGATTAGAAATTCGAAATCTTATTTTCTCAAAATTATTGCTACCACAATATACAGATTTGTCTTACGGTTAGTTAACAGAAGTTGTAAATTTGTGTGAAGTCCTTGTTATAAAGTTAGCTTTTTTATTCGTAAAAGAAGAGAGTCGTAATTCCGTTTCTACATACGTCTCATTTTCTTACTCCGTTTTTATTATGACTAAGTCGGCAAACAAGCCGACGGTCCACCTGAGGGTAAGCGATTACCGTAGCTTATATACATATACGAGTATACTAGCTGACCCCGCAAACGTTGTTTTGCCATATATGTTACTAGCTGACCCCGCAAACGTTGTTTTGCCATATATGTTATTAACCCCCGCAACCTTTTGGGTGGAATTTCGTAAAATCCGTTCTTAGCTGAACCTACCTACCTAATTTTAAGTTTGTACGTGTATTTTTCATTGGACTTTCATACAAACTATCATCCCCTGTTTTAACCCCAAAAGGGGTTTGATTTGTCAAAATACATTATTAGTACACCTCAACACCATCTATAGAGCATACATTTTGAATTTCAAGTCTCTTACTTCAAAAACATAGGACTTTCATACAAACTTCCAACCCCCGTTTTACCCCCTTAGGGGTGGAATTTCGCAAAACCCGTTCTTAGCTGACCTCTACTTATCGAAAGGAATATTCCTACCAAATTTCAAGTCTCTACGCCTTATGGTTCCAGAGATATCGTGATGAGTCAATGGGTGGGTAACTCTTTTATATATATAGATTAAGCCCCTTAACCCCCCCCCCCTTATAACTTAAGGGTACGAATAAATGTTGGCCGATTCTCAGACCTAACCGATATGCACACAAAATTTCATAAAAATCTGTCCAGCCGTTTCGGAGGAGTATTGTAACTAACATTGCGACACGAGCATTTTATATATAAGATAGAATTCTGCATCACTACAAGCATCGCAAGCACGTCGCCAACTTTACCCCCAAACTCTAGGAGCTCTGGTCACCTTACTCACCACAGGACCACAACAATTGCATGCTTTAAAGCAGTATTATTTAGCTGTGATCTTCTGTAAGGTCGGGATACTTCCCCAGTCGGGCTGCTCCAGACTTTGAGCAGGGTGTTTTTGTTGCAGGTTGTTCTGCTGTGCCCTACTTCAATTCCATAGTAAATATATACTGCAATAGCAGATAGTGTCAGAAGATTGGTCTTGTATTTTGCTGGCTATTATATTACTTAGATTTAAACGATTTTTTAGGGTATCCTATATTATGCAAGAATCTTTCATAAAAACATTTCAAACATTCACCATAAATAAGTATAAATATATATACTTTTCTGATCTGTGCTTGCAACAAAGAAGTATGTATTTCGTTTCTGAAACTTCGTGATCAAGTATACCTAGATATTTTGTTTCCTCCACGTTTATTGAAATCTAAACGATAGGCTTTGCTGATTGTTAAGCTTTACCGTATTAGGCGGTTATGGGCGGCGAGGGCTTTGAGACAAGATATTGTATAATTGTATTCTCCTCGGTTGTAAACAGAACTTATCAAATAACATTAAATCAAATATCGATATGTTGGTTTAAGGTTTTATGTGATTCTCCTATTGATTTTTGCTTTTGAGTGATATATTGGTTTATGTTGATTTGTCATAAAAGGTAACAATAACATATGTGCATTTTAAATTGAGAAGTTATATAGTTCTGAGGAGATAAGTTTAATATTTTTTTGATTTGTTTATTTTAGGAGAGATAATTTTAATATTGCATATATTTGATCTTTTTACTATACTCTTGGTGAATATGTTTAATGTATGAGCTTTTGTTGTCTCAAAAAATCTTTAATAATTTAATAATAATAATACGTTTATTTCAGACAAGGTCCGTACAATGAAAAAACAGTATACAAAATAATTGCTGTAGAAACAAAGAAAAACAGAAACAAACATAATAAAAGAATATATGAGAAATCGAAATCAAAATACATAAATAATTATACAGATTAAATTAAATATATTTTAATGTCAATAACTAGCAAATGATATGTCAACCTATTAAACTAAAATAATTAATTAAACAAAAAAAAAAAAAAAGAAACACTTCAATATGTTCAAAATTATTAAATTAATAAAAGCATATTACAATCTATACATATAATAAAGTGGTAGGAAAGTCAAAACTGTACATAGAATATTTTTTTTTTAAATAATACTTGGGGTGTGATCTACAATCGATACCGAAGCCAAAAACACAGTTTTTAGAGTTTTTGTCTGTTTGTCTGTTTATCTGTATGTATGTCTGAGATATACTCAAAAAGCTCTGCATGGATTTACTTCAAATTTGGCACGAATATTATTAAGAAGTCGGGTCAACATATAGGCTACATATTATTACGCTATCACATTTTCATAGGTATTTTTGGTGCTGTATAGCGTTCACGCAGACGACGTCGCGGGCAGCAGCTAGTATAAAATAAATAAAAAGAACAATAAGTCAGTGTTAAGTCAGTGTTGTCTAAGCACATTAACCTATGTTGAATCGGGCAGTCTGTGTGTGAAGAAGGGTCTTGAGGATGCCATATTGCTGCTGTCTCTCAATCGTCTTAATAAATAGGCAACTTTTTTTCGAATTACTGCTTGATAGTGATCCGTGAGCTTCAGCAAACATAAGTGACACCGAACAATATGGAGGCAGGCCAGCAGCATCCTAAAGATGTTGTTAATACTGAACACGTAGGACTTTGGCGGCCCGACGAGTGTGACTCACCCATAGGCTGCTCGTGTAAAAGAGTTTATTTTTTCTTTTTTATGTAACTAGGTTGGCAAACAAGCGTACGGCTCACCTGATGGTAAGACCGTAGCCTATAGACGCCTGCAACACCAGAAGTATCGCGAGCCGTTGCCGACCCTATCCCCAATCCCCCCCAGGAGCTCTGGTCACCTTACTCACCAACAGGAACACAATACCGCTTGAAAACAGTATTATTTAGCTGTGGTCTTCTGTAAGGTCGAGGTACTACCCCAGTCGGGCTGCTCCATATTTTGAGCAGGAAATTTCCTGCTGTGACCTACCTCAGTAATAAAAGTTGTTATTTGATGAGAGATTTACTTTCCCGGGGTAGACTTCACGCCAGCAGCTTTCAGGGACATTGTCGTTCAGATTGACAATAATATAGATTGACAATATACCTTAAATAAAAGTAATATTTAGTGTACTGGGGCATCGAGTGAATCTAAGACTATTCCCTCAGACCGCCCGCCAGTGCCCTGCGCTCTCGCTCCAGATCAGCGACATCGGATAGATTATTTATTATCCGTTACAATGTGCCCGAGATACCTAAAACTGGTTATCCGCTGCAATCCCTAACCTTACAATTTAAATTTAAAATTAATTAATTTTGTTTGTTTTTTTAACTGACTTTCAAAATAGGAATTTGACTGTGTTTTTATGCGTGCTACCTTATAACTTTTTACTGGCTATGTTATCTCTCTCATTGTCATGCGTATTTAATAGATTCTTTTTTTTTATTTTTTATATAACTTGCCGATGTAAATTAAAGTCGGTTTTTCTTTCGTCTGCGAGAAAACACAATTATCAATTTCAGATTAAAAATATTTATTGTTTAAATGTAAATTCATTTTAAATAATTCTTTTTTTTATTGATAAAAAAAAAACTGTAAAAAATTGGCTAAATACTACGTAACACATCTTAAACGTTCTAAGTGTATACAAACAAAAAGATATACTCCAATAATGGCTTTCTATCGTTTCAAAATAGCCCTTCCTTAACAGAAGGACCATTTGTTCTGTAATAGGCGGTGAAATAAATATTTATTATATTGTTATATTCGAAATTTTATTTTTTTAAAAGACTATTAACTATAAAAGACTAGCTTGGAATTTTTAGTGCAAAGTAATTATTTAAGTATTTATCCTTAAAAGTATTCATGAGCGTAATTGTGACAGCTGTAACAATCTCTTAGTAAAAAAATATGACAACTTTTCGTGTTCGGTGTATTATCATCAGACAGTTCAGACACAGATATTTTTACAGTTAAATTTTCACTAAGGCAATTTGTTTTCAATATGGCTTGCTTTTTTTTAATCGACCGTGCGCTGCTCTTTATGTCGATGTGTGATGAATGTCAAGATAAAATAATAATAATAATAATAATAAATATCTACACATTACACACACGGTCGTCTGTTCCCAAAGTAAGCTTGTGTTATAGGTAACAGCCGACTGGTCTAGCTACATTTTTTTTTTTCGATAAACATACTGATAAATCTATATATATAAAAGTGATTTCCACCCATATATTGACTCATCACGATATCTCTGGAACGATAAGGCGTAGAGACTTGAAATTTGGTAGGAATATGACTTTTGCCGAGTAGAGGTCAGCTAAGAACGGATTTTACGAACTTCCACCCACAAGAGAGGGTTGCGGGGGTTAATAGCATATATGGCAAAACAACGTTTGCGGGGTCAGCTAGTAATACATATATAAATATATAAATAAATATGTATATTACACCCAGACTCGGGGTGAGAATCGAACCCACAACCCCCGGAGCAGAAAGCAGGGTCACTACAAACTGCGCCAACGGGCTAGTCAGTGTAGCCTATATTTTTTTAAATCTCTAGCTATCTGCGTACCAAGTTTCATTACAATCAGTTGAGTAGTTTTTGCGTGAATGAGTTACGAACATTTCATCCATCCTCACAATTTATTACATTAGCACAGCACGGAATATCCTGCTCAAAATCTGGAGAAGCCGAACAGGAAAAGTACCTTAACATTAAAGAAGAATGTAGCAAAATAATACTGCTCTAAAGTAATGTTATTTTCCTTTAGTGAGTAAGGTCGCCATTGCTTCTGCTGTTAGTAGCAGGGTCGGGGTCAACTATTACAATGTACTCTGTGGTCGGGGTAGAGTCGGCTACACGCTTGCAATACTTCTGGTGTTGCAAGTATTTATTAGGATTTACGCTACGGTAACGGCTTATCACTAGACGGGCTGTATCGTATGCTTTTGTGCCACCCTAGCCGTTTATAAAAAAAAAAATAACTTTGCATTTACAATATTTGATGATTTATACGTAGTAAATAGATACGTGATTTTTTAGGGTTTTTTTCTAGTCGGGAGCGTTTTCTGTTTGACTTATATGACTTTTAAGTACAAGTGTAATAATTTGACTAAAGAGTCTATCCTGTCCTTTCCTAAAAGGCACTGTTCGTTATCGATTTGATAAGAAGTGATACGAGCAGTTTAACATTGAAATAATACTAATGTTTTACGTACATTGTTGTTATTTTCACATACCAGCGTCGACGTTACTAAAAGGAGACACCTTAGTTAACAATACTTATTATAGTTACGCCGTCTAATTATTTCGATTGTTCATTGTTATAACAGAAACTAAGGAGTTTTAAATCGTTGTAAAATGTAAAGCTGAATAAGGTGAAACGACGCATATTTCTTGAAACAATTGCCGACCGATTTCAGCTTCGAATACCGTATTTTAAACCACACTTTCGTAGGCAAACACTAACATTAAGTGAATTTTATTAGGATATAAACGAGAATAGTTGAAAAAAAAAACGTTTCAAAACCTATTTTGTACTTAATTTTATGGAATTTTTCGAGATGCTACTACATTTTATAAGAGCAATTAAATGTGTGAAACTGTTTATAGCTACACCTTCCCTATTATTGTAAACGTTATTGTTGCAATTTACAACAATACAAAAAAAAATTAAGGCGTCATATAATTTAAGCACATGTCGGAACTAATTACACTTTTTGCCCGCATGATTTAAAAAGGCTGTAGTACATGTAATGTAACGTTAAAATAATGTATGTCTTTGTAATAAATGAACATCTTACATCAATAATTAGAAAAACGGAATAACCTACCTACTACGGTTTGAAATAAAAATACGTTAACGATGAAGCGTAGAACAAAAAAAATCTAATTAAAGTTGCTGTAATTAATTTAAATGATTGCTTAGACTCTCAATTCAACTACTTCTCTATCCAGTTGTGTATGCCTTAAAAGTTATATTACAGCATTAGATGTGCCCCGCGGTTTCACCCACATTAATTGAAGAAAAAATAGGTAAAATATTATATAGCCTATACCCTGTAGCCTTCCTCGATAAAAGGGCTATCTAAAACTGAATTAGATTTTTTTTCAAATCGGACCAGTACATCCTGAGATTAGCGCGTTCAAGCAAACAAACAGACAAACTCTTCAGCTTCAAAATATTAGTATAGATATAGATCAAAATTGCTCATACCCCTACGAAAGTAAGACATGGTTTGATTGAATAAAATTGTAACTACTGTAACAATCGCTCTGGTGTTAATAGTTGTGCGTGTGTCAGATAGTAAGGCCACGTAGAAAGGATGGGAGACGATCGCGCAGCGAAGAGAGCATACTTGGAGAAACCTGACGGCTGTAGGCCCGTGGGGCGCCCCAAGTATCGCTGGGAGGACGAGGTACGGAGAGACCTGCGCGAGCTGGTGACAGCGGACTGGCGCGAGATAGCTCTGGACCGGGATCGCTGGAGACTTGTGGTGTCGGAGGCCAAGATCCACTACGGGTCGCTGAGCCAGAGGAGTAAGTAAGTAAGTAAGTAAGTAAGTAAGTAAGTGTGTCAGATACTACACCGGCGTACCTGAACACCGGCGGTTTGCGGGTTCGATTCCCGCTCGAGATGGATTTGTACAAATATTTCTTTCCGGTTTGGATATCTCTCCTTTTGGGCCTCCTCACCGCGCCTCGAAGAGCACGTTAAATGGTTGGTCCTGGTCGTTATCAAATACACCTGATAGTGATCGTTACTCATAGCAGTGCATGTATTCCCCAATCCGAAGTAGAGCAGCGTGGAGGATTTAAGCTCCGATCCTTCCTCTTACATGGAGAAATAGGCCTATGCCCAGCACGCCAACAATGGGATGTTACAGGCGTAATAGTATCGTTGTATCGTACTAACATCGGGTCAAGCTAATTATTTTTACACTACTGATTCATGTTATATATACATTAAAAAAAAGAAAATATTATTGTAGTTTCAAGAGTTAAAGACTTCAGAAAAACATATCTATGAATTTCTCTCGAGGCACGCAGCTTTCTTCTCGTTGCCGCACCACTTCATTTGAAAAAAAATAAAAAAAATTAAAACACAGAAGCGGACCTGCATTTAAATATAACAGGACAATTACACACTATATCTTTTATATCTAAACGTGTGCCTAGGAGCAGGTTGTCAGGAACGGTTCCTAAGTAGCGGTTAATTTGCGTTGACACGCACTTTACGCGGGCGTGTCCGTTCGATCAATCACTGTTTCTGAGAGTAGGCATTTGCTTAACGAGTATTTTTAAGTAAAGAGCTGAAGCGACTTGTGTTTTAATTTAAAAATAAAAAGCAGTGTTGTGTGTTGCCTATACGTATAAATATATATTATATAAATATCTATACTAATATTATAAAGAGGAAAAGTTTATAACTTTGTTTGTATATCGGGGGTAATCTTCGCAAATACTGATCCGATCATGAAAATTCTTTCACTAACAAAAAGCTACACTATTCAGGAGTGACATAGGCTATATTTTATTGTAATTGTACAAAAAAATTCAGTAAAAAAGAAAAATATTAAAATATATTATCAAAATGACAAAGAAACGCTCGCCATCTATCGCTATTTATTAGTATACTTATTTTATTTACTCTTATTTCACTCAATCGACGACGAAGTTTTTTCGATTTTTGATAGATGGCGTTGGAGCAATATTTTTTTTATAAAGTATGTTATTTGGTTCTGTAATTTAAAATAATAAATACACGATATTATTACGATTTTATACGTCAAAAAATTCTAAACAATGAACCTAATAAAACAGTACTAAGAGCCACACAACATAATTGCATCACAAATATAATTAACGCCCAACGAAGTGGGCGCGGGTCGGCTAGTATATTATATGATACGAAATCTTCTACTGAAACAATTTGCAAGATGTTAAGGAAGCATCTAAGATATTTGACTGTGTATTGAATTATTGATATTTCTCTTATTATATGACTTCTAAAGTAACTAGGCAGTTAGCGGAGACATATTCACTCACCCTTTCCACCAGTTTCTGTACTGTCTTACTCTGCTCTCAGTTCTATGTACCTATAGTATTATGACTATGGTTTTGGAAATCTCAGTCTTGGTGCTTTCTATGACAAAATTAAAAATTTGCTGTTGTTAAACATCTCTTAGCTTGGGCCAAAACAAAACCTCTCAGAGCACGTTAGTGTTGTTCCTCTTATCGAATATCGATATGAAATTAACTCGATATTGTATAGGAGATGGCGTTCGTGATGTATCGATCTTTGAATTAAATTGTGTACAGATTAATGGTTCCTATTGATGTCTGTTTACTTTTGTACTGTATCATCTAAATCACTTTTTCTGCGGGAGTTATATTCGTTACTGAGAAATGTTTCGCGCAATGAATCGTACTGTACTGTAACTTTGTGAATGAGCGTCATTTTATACCTATAACTTGGCTTGACAAATTAATATTTGTATAATTTACAAGTAAGTAACTTAATTATAATAAAACGATGATTCTCTTATTGTAATAATTATTGTTTAAGCGAATTTCACTCATTATAATGAAACAACTTTTTCGGATTTTATCGCGGTTTATTATGTATTATGGTTTCTAATTCCATTCATTTCAATTCAGAAGATACTAATTAAGCATGCTTAACAACGACATAAAAAAAATTATGTGAATATGTCGTGCCTGTAAGGCTGTGTAAGTTACTGAATTTTTATTTTAAGAAATGTAAATTTTTTTTTTTGCAAGGATACCGTAATCGCTTACCATCCGGTGTGCCGTACGCATATTTGGCCGACCTAGTTGTATATTATAAAAAAATACATCTGGTTTGGGTGTTTATTGATTTTTCAAATAATGATTATGGTCGTGATCATTGAATTCTAGCCTATGCTCTTCTGCCTTATGCTTCTGCCCGGTGGTTGTAGTGGCCAAGTGCACGAGAGTGATGCTGGGCGATAGGGTACTCGGGATGGCTAAAACCATTTTCGGGGTTTGGAGGCTACCGACAATGATATGGACAAACGGGGTACCCGCGTGGGCAAGACAACTCACACAGTCAGGAATTTCGATGAGAACAGTGAAGTCGTAGCCACGACCACCATCGAGGCAGCGAAAGACCTTAAGGAGAAGCTGGCGCATCGCTATGGTAATAAGGCCAAAACGAAGGTGCGCACTATGGCTTCCATACTGGCAAATGGTTTTCGTGAGGGCGTTAAGATAAACCGACTAACGGTGGACGAAGCCCTCATGAATCATTTCGGAGCCATAGTCATGGCTGCCCGGCTATCGGCGGCGGAGGAGGTGGTGCTCATCGGAGAAGTTAACCAGCTGCCGTACATCGACAGGGAAAACCTGTTCAAGATACGGTACAGCAGACCTAACCTGACAGTGGGTATCTCGTGTGAGCTGTCTTGCACGCATCGAAACCCAAAAGACGTTGCTTTCGCCATCAGTGAGGTGTACGACGTGATCTACAGCTTGAGTCTGATCATCCACTCCCTGCGCATGGAAGGATTCACCGGCTCACGAATCCCAGTAAAACAGGACCGGACCCTGTACCTGACTTTCACGCAAGAGAAGAAGAAGGCGTTGTTGAGTCGGGGATACGGTACCGGGGAGGGTTCGAGAATCATGACCATCCAGCGAAGCTGGCAGCGGATGCTGTTTTGGACAAGTGAGAGTGGATGTCGACACACCGCATTGGTGAAATAAGATTAAAAAAATAATAATAATTTGAAATAGTATTAAGAAAATGTATATTATAGCATGTAAGCATTATTAAAAAAAAAAACCGTCAGCGTCGGACCACGTCCTAGTTTTACTAGGCAGTCACAGGACTGTCGATTTGTAGTCTTAATGCCTGTAATATTATAATTATAATGCATGTTTAACAAAAGGCATGGGCATTTTGAGCCCGTGGAAGTTAATTCTAAAAAAAAAAAACTAGCCTATAATCAATTATGCGCTTGTCAATTTTCGTCACTACTTTAACAGAACAGTGGTTCTTGATTTATCTATTTGATTTATACGGACATATTTTTCTTATCTCATATCCTGCCATTAGCAACATTTTATTTATTTCACCATTTTCGTTTGAGAGCAAACACAATTTTTTTTTTCGACTGATACTACAATAAATATATGGATATACTTATAAACATTTTTTTCACTTTAATTCATTAGTAGAAGTAGTTCAAGAATTTCATATCTCATTATATTAATAATAATTTTAAATTTCCGGTACAAATCCGTTATTTTTTTCAATAATTGACAACTAAACTACTGTTACAAATGTTTACCGGAACGTGACAGCTCATTACCGTTAATTGCGGCGTTGTAAAAAGTATTTTAATTAGTATTGAGCTCCTGTTGCTAAAACAAACATCGATTATACTGGCAGGTGTGTACAATCAACTCGACTCGTTCGCATACAATTACACGAAAATTATAAACAATGCAGAATCATCGGACATTTTCTCGGCTTCAGCGATTAGTTGATTGGTGTTATTATCATTGACACAGACATGTTATCAACTTTAATCAGAGTTAAATGAAGGGCTGTTTGTTTTAAAATACAAATGATTGACGTATTATTTTTTTACATAGATCGGCTTCTTTTATTTCTTTTTTAAATGTAAACGCATTCGACAATGTTGTATCGTTTGTGCGAACTACATCACATGCAAGACACCTTTAACGTATTTTATTATTATTTACTATTTTACTTTTGTATAATTTTACGTAAATTTTAATCTTTTGCGATGTAAGTCATATTAAGTCACATTTAAGTTACGTGAATGCATGGGAAATTAGCTGATAAATTGATTAGATACCTATACTATAATTATAATATATACTAGATACTTACATAACGTTTTGACAGGTCTTGATGAGTACAATTCTGAGTGTTTAGAACATGAAGGTCAAATACGAAAATTCAGTTAAGAAGTGAAACGTATTCAAAACATATATATTTCTACTTAATTCTTTTCTTTAATATATTAAGTATACGCAATAAGTGTATTATTTCACATAACATTTTAGTTCAGCCAGTCAGTCAGTTCAGCCTATTACAGTCTAGAGCTGGATATAAGCCTCCCCAAGTTCTCGCCAGATATCCCGGTTTTTCGGAATCCTCATCCAGCCTACTATTTGGGTTAATAATATATAATCTACATACATATATTCCGGCGTATATTCAAGTTTATAAATCTAGAGTTATAAACTAAAATAAAATGACTAAAATAATGTTAAAAGAGATATAAGAATAAAAAAGAAATTAGAAAACATTTAATAAAAAAATAAAATAAAGACTGTAAAAATAATAATATATACATACTTCATTTAATTAGATTTCAAGAAGTGCTTTCGAAAACATTATTTCATAATAATTAATTAACTACCACAAAGAGTCAGCTAAAAGGAAATGGTAATAAACTCTAGAGAAACGGTTTTTTTTTTTCAATTTATCACGTCTTTTGTATATTATATTAGTTTCATAAGTAAAATAAACAACAACTTTATATCTTTTATCATTTTGTTACTGTTGTTTGTTACTTAATTAAATTAAATCGTTTCATATAAAATATAAAGACAGCTGCACAACGACAGTAAAGCCATGCGACATATGAATTAATAAATAAAAAACAATAACTTAGCATCCTGCTTCAGCCACTAAAATAATGGCACAGGCTATTATTAAATTACTTAATTAATGTTATTAATTAAGTCCATTATCAACTAACTTTATATTGGTGCTTTTAAATTTTTTTACTGTGTATCTTTAAGGCGTATCAGTTATAGCGATCTACATTGTATTTCTGCCTAGCAATTGATAAAATATACAGATTACTATATTTATGAAAATAAATTCTTTACGCCATCTTATGTAGAAGATATGGCGTGAAGCGACGTGACGTACACGTGACTTGAGATGACAACATGACAAGGAGGACAGGACAGAGTGACAACACCGTCAGGTTATTGGAACTACGACAATATTTGTATATTTGTCGCGTACCAAATATTGAGAATATCATTTCTAAATAATTATACTTTTAATAGAGTTTTTTTTTTGCAAAATTTATTATAATTTTATTAAAGGTAGTATATGCTAGGTAACATAGCGATTACTAATTTTGTACGATTAATGAATACAGCGAGCGGTGGGAATACTTAACGTGTAGAGAATGTTATAGCTATACGTAGTGTTTATTGTCCATATTTAAGTTCTCATTATTTTCCTCTGATACGTATGTATATTTAAATATATTTTTTAATTTTAGTCATCGCAAGACAGGTTTCCCAGTCTGGTATTGCAAGCAAATCCTTTTAATTGATAGGAAAGCTATAAAAAAACGTAGTCCACCATCTTTAAAAGTCCGCCATATTGAATTTACTTATTAATTTACATTAAAACATAACGTTAATGTATAATATCTTTAGGGACAATCCATAAAGTAACGTCGCGGGAACTAAATGAGGTAGGGCACTGCTGGAAACTTTCTTACAGAAGATCACAGCTAAATAATACTGCTTTCAAGCAGGGTTGTGTTTCTGTTGGTGACTAGGTAGGAAGTAGACTTAAGGAAGGAAGAGCTCCTGGGGGGAAATTGGGGATAAGGTTGGCAACGCGCTTGCCAAGCTTCTGTTGTTGCAGACGTCTATAAGCTAGGGTAATCGATTACCATTAGGTGAGCCGTTCGCTTGTTTGCCGACCTAGTTGTATGTATAAAAAAAAAAACAATTTTTTGACTCCCACCTACCTAGTGTGATGTCACGTATTTTGGAATTATACACATACAAATTATCCTTTATTAAATTAAAATATCGGTTTTATCATTATTTTTTTTCCATTTTAATTAGTTTTCAATAAAATCAACAGCAATCCAAAATAAGTATATATAATAAAATTATTTAAATGTTATTATGTTTTCAATTACATATATTATATTGTGAAATGTGATGTTAATATCCCACCCCATCGGCCCCCTTTAACGATGGCCGATACAATACCATAAATTGCGTTGTTATTGTAATATATTAAATATATAAAATAGAGAGCCTTTAACTATACTTATATATACTTAGCAATAATTTTTTAATAAGAAAAGTTTGTACACAGATTATAAAGTTGTTTCTAAAATATTCAATATTGTGATCATAAATCTTTATCAGACTGTGAAATCCGATCGCAGAATATTTTGCATCGCGTCTGACAAAATGAACTGTGTGCGTGCACCCTTTACGAAGCTTGACATTTTCTTAAATAATATTTCTTTAGATATAAGTTATTCGTTTAAATATATCTATTACGGAGAATATGTTTGACAGCGATAATTAACTTATCTTCAAAGCGATAAATAAGAAACGGTCTGATATATAGCAGCAATTTTTCATTTGCTTGAATAGATATAGTTTGTAATAATTTTTTTTAGTGTTTGTTTTGTAAAGTTTTATTAGTATGAAATCGTCTACCTGGATATATATAGATGACTGATAACTATATACATGGAATGAATGCATGTTTTGATATATACTTCGCATAGTAAATAAATATCGATAATGTGATTGTATACTAGCTGACTGGACAGGAATCGTCCTGTCTTACGTAATGTGAAACACGTAAAGTTGAAATAATCTTTCAATTCCTTGAATTTGTATTTCTTCTGCATATTTTCAATTTCAAAACATTTCATAATGTTAAAGAAACAATGAAATGCTAGAAGTTTAATCAAAACTGCTACTTCGTACCGCCATATTTTTTATTATTTTGCAATAAAAATATTTTGGTCATTAATCGAAATATAAAAAATATAACCTATATTATAAGTTGGACAAAGCTAAATATCTGTGTAATTTCATTAAAATAAGTACAGTCGCCCGGACAAACATCGTGACACGAGAATTTTATATAGATTATGTACTATCTGGCCCGGTCAATTTCGTACCACCATTTTTTTGTGAATATGTCGATTTTGATTAAATTTTTCTATTATACATGCTTTATTCTGACAATAACGAAAAAAAGGAACTATCCACCTTGGTGCAGACATTCGTAAGTTGTGTGCGTACATAGGTACATATGTTTCGTCGGTTCATTTATATTTATGTGTTGTATATACGTGTGTGTTATATCCAAAATAATTACTTTGTCATTCCTTCTAGATTCGTCAATTGTTATTTTATTTTACGTGGCTCTTAGTACCAAATGAGCACGAATTATTTCGTATGCATATCGTAGGATTGTTTATTGTACATTTATATATCCTTAGAAACATAAAGATCAACATTATTTATGAATGGTCATCTGACTTTGAAGTTAAACGATAGTAAATTGACGTAAACTTATATTACGGAGGCATTTCTAACGAACTAATTATAACTGCATCCATAAATCTCTGTATTTCATTGTCTACTTTATTTGACCTTTTTGATTTGTGTACGCTTGAGCTACTGAAATGTACTTAAATTCAATGGATTATTAATGGTGATTGTGTATAATGAACGACATAAAACTTTTATTATTTATATTATTTCTAGTCTGCTCGTAAAGTTTTACCCACGCTGACGTGTTTACATCATAATTAAAGTGTGAAATCGATACTCCCGAATTAAAGTAATATTTATTTAAATAAAAACAATAAATAAAACACTCGATGTTTAGTTTGTACTAGCCGACCCGTGCCCACTTCGTTGGGCGTTATAATCCATTTCACATAAGAAGGGTACGGTGAAATTTGATATGTTCCAATACACTCTCACTATTTTCAGCAAATCAGATAAATATAAATGTTTTAAAATCACCAATTAATTTCTAAGGCAAATAATAATGCTTGAATAGATTGAATTGTTGACACGGCACGTCAGAGGGCGCAGGTTCAAATCCTGCTGATTTAAAATCTTTATATATTTTTATCTTTTTCCTTTTATCTTGTCACTCCTGAATAGTGTAGCTTTCTGTTAGCGAAAGAATTTTCATGATCGGATCAGTATTTGCGAAGATTACACCGTATATACAAACAAAGTTATAAAATTTACCTCTTTATAATATTAGTATAGATGAATCAGAGCTAGTGTGACTTGTAAAGAATAGCTACCCTTTAAAACTTCACACTCAGCGGCCCCTGTTAGGATGTTAATCCTGTGTTAAGGGTCCGAAAACCAGAATCACAATCACAAATACCCAAATCGCAATAAACATCTATATAGTCTTTACAAACATTCGTTTTGTACGGGAATCGTATCAGTTACGTGTTATGACCACTGCGCCAATCTATCACCAATAATTGTGTTCGCTAGCAAACGAAAAAAACCGACTTCAATTACATCGACAAGTAATACAACGTAAGTATGTAGACGCAAAAAATTAACAAACACACTAGTTGTCACTACGATTATCGAGGATTTTCCTCGTTCCTGGTTTCCTTATCATGGTGCCTAAGTTGGGATATCTCCTTTCGAACAAAAAAAGAATGATCAAAATCGGTTCATAAACGACGAAGTTATCCCCGAACATACATAAAAAAATATATACATATACGGTCGAATTGAGTAAACACCTCCTTTTTTAAAGTCGGTTAAAAAATAAACTATAACGGTTCAAAAAAATAAGAACTGTTCAAATACAAGACACAATATTAAAGACGCAATCGTACTTCCATAATCATTTTATTATTATTGATATTTAAACATGTAGAAATCGTGAGCGAACTCTACAATCGTAATCCTTTCGAAGCGTTATTGTGTTGTTAATCGGGAGCCGCTTAACAGAGTTACGATCGCTTATGTGTAAATGAGAAACAATTTTGTAAGTACCCGCACATGCTGCTTAGTAAATTTATGCGAAAATCCCGTGTAAAATAAACAAGGCAACCCCAGTATATTAAATAATTTACTGTTAATACAATATTTGAATCAACTATATGGTTTGCTAAATACACATTTAATACAATATTATAAAAAGTTGCAATGCTCTTCTGATGTTCTTGTAATTATATGTGTGGTATTTATACGAGTAGTTAGCCAAGAACCGGAGATTAATTAAATTTACCGGTTTTTTTTACAATTTATAATTCATTTGTTTTGTTTGGACATTATTATAACGATAATGCAACGAGAATTTTTGAGGTAGGGCACATTAGGAAATATGCTTCTCAAAATCTGGATCAGCCCGACTGGAAGAGTAGGTACCCCAACCTTACATAAGTATACAGGTAATAGTACTTAAACTGTTAAGTGGCTTAGCCAGAGCTCCCGCGGAGAGTCAGTCAGTAGGGTAGGAAATGAGCTTATGGTACTGGTGTTGCAGGCGTTCACAGGCTACGGTTATCGCTTGCCAAAAGGTGAGCCGTAAGCCTATACGCACCCTAGGCGTATAAAAAGAGAGTGTCCAACAGTCATTATAGTAATTAATAGGTACGCCTATCCTTTCTATCGAATTGTTATCTGTTGTGATTTAAAATAAAACCATTAGTAATTTGTAAATACCGCATAAATAAAGCTCTACATAACACACCCATATATGCTTACTTGACGTTTATCATACAATATGACTATAATTTTCTGAAGCGAAATACCATAATTATATTAGTGGACCTGCTCAGTTAAAACCCATACATTAGAGTCTCGAAAATCAAATAGTCTCTTGTATTATTTTCATTGCTATAAGCACATAAACATGACACGTAATAAGGACACCGTCGTGATCACGCTGACCAGACCACCAGAGTTGAGGTGATATACGGATATCTTGTTTTGCATAGGGATGGATTCATATTAACTGTGTGAATTATAATTATATTATTATGTAATTGTGAATTTTGTACTATTTTGTCTAATATAACACATATGATATTATGATAAATTAAAGTTAATTAAAAGAAATGAATAAATACTACAAATAATGGTTGCCCTTCCAAGTTCTTTTCTTAAACATTTGGACCTTATAGTAACAGTGGAACTTGGAAGACAAGTTAAAGAAAATGACATCACCGACCATAGCCTCCATTAGTGACAAGACGGCTGGTGCGTTTCTTACCCAGAGATTCGGCATTGCGATTTAACAGGGAAACGCTGACAGCATTATTGGCATAAAATCTAATTAGTAATTAGCATCAAAATAACCAAATAAACATGCCTTTAATATAACAATTTAAGATTATCCAAGGGGTGTAAACTCTAATTCATATTTTTGCGGAATAATGGGTTTCGTTTACAGGTTGTAAAGATATCCACATGTAGTTACTTTAATAGTGTAGCTGATAAACATATAAAATACGGCATTATTTTGTCTTTTTAAGTAATTTTATTTTAATGGCGACGCGTTGGCGCAACGGTCACAGCACTGGTTTGTGGCTGTTGCGAGGGCGGTTGCGGGTTCGCATTGGAGCAGCGTGGTGGATTAAGCTCTGATCCTTCTCCTACAGAAGACAGCTGTCGGTGTTAGTTTAGTCTCCCTATTAAAATTTCTGTTAAAACTATTATAACTAATATAAAATAAGATTAAAAGTATTGTTTGTAACTAGTATTGTTATCTAAGATTAACAATAAGACTACATATTTAATTAAAATACATAATTAAATAATATACATATTATTATAAAATTAGTTTAATGTTAGTATAAACTACATATTTTATTTATTTTAATATATTTAACTAGCTGTGCCCGCGGTTTCACCCGCGTTGATTTGAGGGAAAAAATAGCCTTCTCTCTTCTTAAAGCATAACCTTTCTCTTTAAATAGGCTATCCACCTCAGAGGAATTTTTCGATTCGAATCAGTAGTTCTTGAGTTTAGCGCGTTTAAAAAAAACAAAAAAACAAAACAACTTTCAGGTTTATAATCCATGCTGTAATATTATAAATGCATAAGTAACTGGGTCTGTCTGTCTGTCGCGGAATCACGCGAAAACTACTGAGCAGATTTAAATGAAATTTGGTATACAGATAGTCTAGAGTCTGAGAAAGGACCTAGGCTACTTTTTAATGCGAAAAAAGGGTGTAAGGGGTTGAAAGGTTGTAATGAAAATTTGTATTTATTTATTTAACAATTTATCTACACTGGAAAACAATTCGAAATAGCACTTATAAACAATGCTGGCACAAAGGCACTACTTATCCCATGATGGAATCTCTTCCAGTAGTCCTGCCACAGGAAAATTATAAAATAATGGTCTAAGAGACGTGGAAGAGCGAGCTTCACCGATCTGATAACTCGATGAGACATATTTTTTATGAAATATAATTTATAAATAAATATGCCTATGATAGCTTGCCTATCGAAAAGTGGTCATAGCTACTTTTAATTTAAATAATTTTAATCAATTTTTTTTTTCATCACCTTCACTCATATGATAACCGAATGAGTTTTATCTCAATTGATAGTTTTTAACACACAGAATATGCCTACGTAGGCTTGCCTACTTATTTTTGGTCACGGCTACCTCCTGGCAAGTATATGTGAACAGGTAGGTCAATATATACCTATATTCGATACTACATCAATCTGTTCGAATCAAAATTGATATCATAGGTAAGATATTGTAATTACAAAACCAATCATATAGGCTTGCCTGCAAAAACTAAAAAAAAAAAAAAATTGCTATGACCACTTTTCGTTAGGCAAGTTATCATAGGCATATTTGTTTATAAATTATACTTGATAAAAAATATGTCTCATCGAGTTATCAGATCGGTGAAGATCGATGTTCCATGTCTCCTCTACTATAATGGAATTATGATGTATAACGTTCGTGTTTCGCAACTGTCAAACATTTCATGTTCATCCCATCGATATGGTAGTCTCCCTAAAATTAAAGAACGTATTAAAATAAACGTTTCGAATCGAAAACATATATCCACAATATACGGAAAGTGGCGTATTTTCGATTTTAAAAATGTATAATAATGTCTAATGAAAACGGATTGACATAATAAATATTGTTTGTCAAATAGTTATGCGTGCGGTGCGTTCAGAAATTTATTTAGAGTAAACTTAGAAAAATATATCAAGCTACTTAAATATACGATAAATGATAAATGTAAAAATGAATTAAATACAAAAAAAAACCGTTCAATTGGTTGGTCTCATTGAAACATTCCAGATTATTCTGTCAACCCAGTTAAAGTCAATATATTATATAAATACTTTATAGCTTTTAGTAGCTTGATATATTTTCCTTAGGTTACACTAAATAAATTTCTGAACGCACGCATATATTTGACAACCAATATAAATTATGTCAATCCGTTTTCATTAGACATTATTATACATTTTTAAAATCTAAAATACGCCACTTTCCGTATATTGTGGATATATGTTGTCGATTCGAAACGTTTATTTTAATACGTTCTTTAATTTTAGGGGAGACTTTACCATATCCACGGGATGAACATTAAATGTTTGACAGTTACGAAACACGAACACGCTTCCATACAAACTTTCATTCCCACCTTTCAACCCCTTACACCCTTTTTTCCGCATTAAAAAGTAGCCTATGTCCTTTCCCAGGCTCTAAAATATCTATATACCAAATTTTATTTAAATCTGATCAGTAGTTTTGGCGTGATTGCGAGACAGACAGACAGACAGACAGACAGACAGACAGACAGACAGACAGAGTTACTTTCGCATTTATAATATTAGTATGGATTAATAGGGAGACAAATTACAAATTTAATATATTTTTTCATTGACTTTAGTTTTTAGTTTTTATATTTTTTCTTTTTTTTTATTTTGACTAAAGACTTTTTTCAAGTCTATACATTTACACTTATCCATTATTTAACAACTCACCTTTGCTTCTCTGCTTTTGTGTTAAAGTTTTAAAATTATTTAATTATCTTAAATATTATAATAGTTTATTATTAAAAATGAATACACGCAGCACAATGGCCCGCCAGCTGGAAAGCCAACTCCAGATGGCGCTCCAACAGCTGAACGTGTACAAGAAGCAGTGTGAGCAATTGGTGAAAGAGAGAGAGGATAGCGAAGTAGAAATCATAGAAATAGTTAAGAAAAATAGTTCTATCAAAAATGAAATGGTAGAATTAAATGCACAGCTCCAGGAGATTCGTGAGGAACGTGACCGCCTTAAGCGGCAATCCAGGGATTTTGACAAGTGTTACGAAGAGTACGATAACAATTTAAAAACTATAGCCCTGCTTCGTTTACAGCTCGCGAGTGCCCTGGAGCGTGTGGAACAATTAGAAAAAGAGGCATCACGGGCCGATTCGCAATATACACAAAACTTGTTCTCCGAGTTGCTAAACGTCTCCGGTACTCCTACTGCGTCATCTCAGCCTGTCACCATCGACTTGACAGGTGACGAATCAGCTTCATATGGAACGCCGTCGAGAGTCAGCCTCGGTAGCAAGAATAAAATCAAAAAATATATTAAATTAGATAAATTCATTAAAAAGACAAATAATCTAGTAAAAAAGAACAAAATTGTAAAAAATCATTTAAACTTAAGTGAAAAACATAAATTGTTACTTGAAGAATATTATAAATCAAAGCAAACCTATGAAGCTGACATCAATGAATTAAATTTAAAGATTAGTAATTTAAATTACAGTCTTAACGAAATGACTGAAAAATACATGTCTGCTAGGAGAGAGATTAGTGAACATGAATTGGCATTGGATGGACTTATACAACTTTCGAAATATAATGAAGAGCGCTTCAATTCTCTTGTAAAGCATGACTATCAATGCTCAAACATAGTTCATACAAAGCCTTCATGTGAAATAAGAAAAGGTGATGTCAGCTCCGTAGCTTCTATGCCTGTACCCAAAAGAAATATATTGATGTATAGCGACGAACTGGGTAAAAATATGGGTACAAGGTTAAATCATGTATATAGCAACAGTACAGTTTGCAACATTAGTATGCCGGGTGCCGCGGTAAGTGAAATAATGGATAAGGTTCTAAACTCCACGCATGAACCCTCCACTACCTTAATATTACTATTTGGTAGAAGAGGGAACTTAAAACAACAGCAGTTATCCTTTTATTTAGACAAATTATGTAAACTTAACGTAGAAAAGATTATTTTGTTTACATTACCATATATTAAGGATAACTGCAATGAAAATAAAATAAGATATAATTTAAACCTATTATTGTATAATAAAATTGGAAACAATAATTTGACATTGAACAATAATTCAAAAAATATATTTAAATTAATTGACATGAATTTGATTTTTAAAAATGACTCATTTGTTATGAGACAGGATAGATTTATTCTATCTAATTATTTTTATAAACAGATAGCATGTTTGCTATCATATAATTTACCTTTTGACATTGATAATAATTTACCAGCTGCTTCTATTGAGCAGTCAATAATAGTGACATACTCCAGTAGTACCTTTAGTACTACTTCTTGTAATAATAATTTAAATTAAATAAGCAGACAACAGAGGCAAAAGTCTCTTGCTATCATTTACAAATAACAAGTAACATATTAAGTGATGAATATTTATGTAAGAAGCATTGTTTAAACTTGGTGCATCAAAACATACAAGGCCTTTTAGGTAAAGAACTAGAGTTAGAACTTTTTTTGAATAAATATAATATCAGTATAATTTGTATAACCGAACACTGGCTTAAAGAATACCAGGTTGTTTTTAATTTTGATAAGCACCAAGTTGCCAGTTCGTTCTGTAGGAAGACAGCTATACACGGTGGCTCATTAATCATAACAAATAAAGACCTAAAATTTAAGGTACGTAGTGATATTGTGAGCCTTTCCATTGAACGAACTATAGAGATAGCCTGTATCGAGTTAACGCAATGTATAATAGTCAGTATCTATAGACTACCCACTGCATGCTATGAACAATTTGAAGCAGTATTAGAAGAATTATTGACAAAGTTAACTGCTAAACGCAACAAAGACATTATAGTGTGTGGTGACTTTAATATCAATTTATTGGAAGATACTGTACTCACTAAAAGATTTTTAAGTTTGTTCAAATGTTGTGATCTTACTAACCTCTTCCTCAAGCCTACTCCGATAACTAATTCTTCAGCCACATGTATTGATAACATTTTTACAAATGGGACTCCGTCCTTCTCAGCAATTATTAATAAATTACACTCTGATCACTGTGGCCAATTAGTCAGCTTCAATTATAATATGGAAAAGCAGGTTAGTAGGAGGAAAGTGGTCGTTCCAGTGAACATGAAACGTATGGAGAGATTTAGAAACACTGTTGAAAATCAAATTGAGATACCATTAGTAGGTGGTGTTAATGACAAATATGGAGTTTTATGCGATCATATAAACAGTGTGTTTAAGACTGTATTTATACCAAAAAAAATCTCTCCTAAGTATTGTATGTCATTCAATGATTGGGCGACTCCGGGAATCTATAAAAGTAGACAAAAATTATATGATCTCTTACATGAAAAATCATATAATACAAACATTGGCTTTTGTAATTATATCAAAAATTATTCAAAAATTTTTAAACTTGTTTGTGCCGCGGCCAAGTCAATATTCATTAGAAATAAAATTAAATCTAGTAAAAATAAAATTAAAATGACTTGGAATATTATAAATGCCGAAACTGGAAGAGTTAAAAAGCGTAATGGTGTCAGTGAACTCATCATTGACAATCACTCTATTAAAGCGGTTAATGAAGTGGCAACAGCTTTGGAAAAACACTTTGCTGACATTCCACTTTCGACAACTAAGGCGCTTATATCATCGCCCGAAGTCGCTGAATCGTTGCTTAAACAAAATGTAAATGCGTGCAAAGGTGATTTTATTTTCAGACCTATAGATGCTAATGAAATTGTTAAAACTTTTAAAACTTTAGAAATTAAGAACACTGCTGACCTCTGGGGTATATCTGTTAAAATTATTGGTACAATTATTGATATCATAGCACCCCACTTAGCGATTATATTTAATGAATGTATTATAAGTGGTGAGTTTCCTGATCTAATGAAACATAGTAAAGTTATACCTTTGTTTAAGTCCGGTTGTCATACTGATCCAACGAATTACAGGCCCATTTCTATTCTACCTGCCTGTAGTAAACTTTTTGAAAAAGTAATTCTCGGTCAGCTTTTAAGTCATTTCTCAAGAAATAAACTTTTACATAATAAGCAATTCGGTTTTACTAGAGGACGCTCCACAACTGATGCCGGTGTAGAGCTTTTTACTTCGATAGTCAATGCTTGGGAGGAGTCACGTGATGCTTTAGGTGTATTCTGTGATTTATCCAAGGCATTTGACTGTGTCCATCATGACACTTTAATCAGGAAACTCAGTCACTATGGCATTAAAAATACCGCACTAAAACTTCTGAGTTCTTATCTTAGTGATAGAACTCAGAGGGTTGAAGTAGATGGTACTAAGTCATCTGGGTCTTGTATACAGATGGGGGTCCCACAAGGCTCAATTCTTGGTCCATTTTTATTTTTGATATATATTAACGACCTACCATATTTAGTAGAGAAGAGGCATGAGATTGTATTGTTTGCTGATGATACTTCATTAATATTTAAATTGCGTAGACAAGAAACAAACTATGACGATGTAAACAATGCTCTCTCTGAACTGGTTCATTGGTTTAGCGTAAATAACTTGCTTCTCAATAGTAAAAAAACTAATTGTATTAAATTTTCTGCACCAAATGTTAAACAAGTTGATATGCAACCAGAACTCAATGGTGATAAACTCAACTTAATTAACTCAACCGTTTTCCTTGGAATCACCATTGATTCAAAGTTACAGTGGGGACCCCATATCTGTACATTGGCGGATAGACTGAGTTCTGCAGCATACGCGATTAAAAGAATACGATTATTAACGGATATCGATACAGCCCGATTAGTTTATTTCAGCTACTTCCATAGCATAATGTCCTATGGCATTTTGCTATGGGGCAATGCGGCTGATATTAACGTCATTTTTATTCTGCAGAAAAGGGCTATCCGTTATATTTATAAAATGGGATGTAAAGAATCTCTGAGAGAGAAATTTAAAGAGATCAACATCCTGACCTTTGCATCGCAGTATATTTATGAAAATATAATGTACATACGGAAAAATAGGCATTTATTTGTTAGTCGTAGTGATCGAAATGCCTCAAATGATGTAACACTCAGGAACGACCACAAATTAATTTTTCCTAAATGCCGGCTCAAGAAAAAAAGTAGTTCCTTTATAGGAATGTCTATCTTAATATATAATAAGATTCCGGCTGCGCTTCAATCTCTGCCTTTACTAAAGTTTAAAAAAATTATTAAGCGAGCATTATGCAATAAAGCCTATTATACAATCAATGAATACCTTAATGATGAAAAGGCATGGGATTGAATAAAGCTCTAATTAGATAGTTACAAATATTGTGAGCAGGTGGCATGGAATGGTCTCGGCACGCACGATTGGCTGTCTCGTGTTTGTCCTGATCATTTCATGGTCCACTACTGCGTTTTTATCTTGTATCGGACTTTGAATCTTTTAAAAGAGTACCGAGAGTTTTTTTTCCTCCGGCTTTTTTTCTCTCGGCCTACACTAGGGCCATTATTATTTATTGTAATATTTAATAAAGCCGAGGATAAAGTAGGTAGGTAATGTCTACCGAGACATTATAGCTTAATATTTTGACTAAGTTAAGGCGGCAAATACTGGGTACATTACGTAAGTTTGTAATGTACCTAGTGTTAAGATATAAATTTTTATTTTATTGTTTGATTTTTTGCTGCCTTAACTTTCTGTTATTATTGTTTAGTTTTTTTTGTAAATCATTTTTGTTTTGACTTTCGTTAAGTGTATTACATATACCTTATGACGAAATAAATGATTTGAATTTGAATTTGAATTTGAACCTACATGGGGAAAGAGGCCTATGCCCAACAGTGGGATATTACAGGCTGAAGCAAGCAAGCAGAAATCATAGAAGTCTGTGTATCCATGTTAAACGAGGTAAGTTTAAATATCCATGTATAACATAACCTCCTTTGTGTTCGTGAATAACTATTATTGGCTTTATCATGTATTATATATAAGATTTCAAATGAAGGTGTTGTTGTCCCAAAAAAGAAACAAAAATAGTTTTGTTACATCGTTACTAGTTGATACTTACACTATAAGTAACTCGTCCTTTTGATTAAATGTGTATCTTCAGTTTATGTGAAGTAACCACCACGAGTAAGGTCCTGCAAATGATCGAATTTATCTGTAATCTTGCGATAACTGTATCGAAGAAAACTAAGACGCGGACATGTTGGTGGATTTTGTGAATAACGTTCCACCAAGGACAGTCAATTTATATGTATATGTATATACCTAAGTACGCTTTAAAGAATTGACTTTGATAATCTATGTTTCCATTGTCGAAGATTATAATATTGTAATAAGTTTATTTTCTTATTTACTCACATTCTGGACGCTTTGTTTTGCTAACTTTGCTTATTTCGCTTCAGTCTATCGTAGACCACAACTCGATATAGACATACCATAGGTCCCACCCTACATTATGATGTTGTAATTTAATAATCAAATATTCTTCAATAAGACTGCAATTCTGGTAACTGTTTAAAGAACTGAAGAAGGTGTGTTATAGTGTATGTTACGGGTATTTCCGGATGATGTAGGTAGATCTCTAATAGTACAGAAATAATAAAATGAGTGTAGTATTTTCATAAACGAACTATTATATCGATTAAATTAAACCAGATATTTAATACGAGATAGTATTTGAAACTAACATAACAAACTAATGACGCTATTATATCTGAATATCAATATGTATCTTTAAATTGTATGTGTGAGACAATGTAACATACGGCAGGTTACGATACATATGAGTACATAGTTAGGTACCTATAATAGTTGTAATTTTTGCTACGTGTCCCCTTTGTCGCTCACGGCGGGCGGACTATTGGTTATGAACGTCAATAATAAATAATTAAATGACGATATTTAATTATTATGTCAATTTACATGACAATCTTTAGTTCATTAATTAGAAAGAAAATTATTGATTTAAGGAAATTTGAGTTTTATGATTATAATAATTGTATAACGAACCCTTTTTAAGTATCAGGTTTAATATAGTAGGAAGTTTAAGTGTAATATACTCTTTTGACAACGTATTTTTTTATTTATTTAATTAATTAAGTACTGTTTTGTAATTTCGATCGATCGATTTCGATTTCGATCTCAATAATTATTGTTTTCGTGAACTAAGCATAATCATTACATAGTATAAAACAAAGTCGCTTTCCGCTATCTGTATGCTTAGGTCTTTAAAACTACGCAACGGATTTTGATGCGGTTTTCTTTAGTAAATAGATGATTCAAGAGGATGCTTTATATGTACCTATAATACATGCATAATATAGTAGAGGAAGACTGATCGTTTTTGCAACCGTGCGAAGCCGGGGCAGGTCACTAGTTATGTTATAAAATGTCAAAATAACAGTGGTCTGGCGCATTGGTGCGAATATTTGTATTCACAAGGCATACATTTGTATTTGTACAAATATTTGTTTCCTACCTGGGTGTAGGTACCTATCTCCTTGTTGGTTTCCGCACCGTGCCTCGGAGAACACGTGAAGTCGTCGGTCCAAATCTATTAGTGTAGACAGCTTGGGTTGTTTAGATGGTAGCTTATGAAGCGCCGTATTTTATTTTTATTTTAGAAAATTAATACAAAAAAATAATCAAAATATGTATTCACAAAAATAAAAATGAACACACGAAATTTTTGATAAAATTTTATTAAACAGTCTTTATGAATTAACTTTAGCGAATGAACTATTTCACGAATGAAGTAATGAAAAAATCATATGTAAATAATATGTAAAATCAATAATTTGCTCGCAAACGAAAAAAAACCGACTTCAATTACATCGACAAGTAATACAACGTAATAAGACGAAAAAATAGTCAAGTAAATACGCGCTATTAAAGATTACTCAAAAAGTTGTAATCAGATCTCGATCTAATTTCACGAAGACTACATGACAAGTATTAGCTTTTGATTAAAGTAAGAATCATCAAAATCGGTACACCGAGTAAAAAGTTATGCGGTATAATACTAATTACTACGTAGGTCGACGAAAAAGTAGTCAAGTAAATACGCATTATTAGATATAACTCTAAAAATACTTGTCAGATCTTATTTTAAAAAAAATGGGACCACATGACACGCAACACCTTTCAATTGAAATAAAATTGATCGAAATCGGTCTACCCAGTCAAAAGTTCTGAGCTAACATACATAAAAAAAATACAGTCGAATTGAGAACCTCCTCCTTTTTTGGAAGTCGGTTAAAAACAACATCCATGTAGCAAAGAATATAATATAATGAATATATTGTAAAAATAAACTATAAAGAAGAATTATAACATAAATTCTTGACATCTGTCAAAAAATGATTTTATAAAAATATAAAAACATAAAATGAGGGTTGATTATTATTATGATATAAAAAGTTTGAATATGACGTGTGGATAACTGGATACCCCACAGAACAAAGCAAATATTTTTTTAAATTGTTATAATTTCGAAGTCACGGTTAGCACATGAGATCACAAACTAAAACAAAGCGATAAAATAAAATAAAATGTCTCAAGAGCATATTATTATTAGAAAACGGTTGAAATGATTACTAACGTTAATATATGATAATGGTATTTTCACACTGGCAACACTGTATCAACTTGACTATTATAATTCTAAGCTCGTAATTATTGCCACCGCACACTTAACATGCGAATTATGATCAATCACTTTTGTCAACATCCTGTTGAACTAGAGAAAGTATTTATATCTGGTCCTGGAATCAAGTCTAGAAATGGCACACAGTGATAGGCACAGTTATGATGGATACGTTCAGAATCTGTCGAGCCATCGTGAGAATCAGCTTAGTGTTTAGAGTTGTAATAAATAACATTAAGTACTTGAATACCTTTGCCATTTGTGTAGATATTTATTACTCACGTATTATATAGATTCTTTTAATTTTTTATCTCAATAGAGCCCGTTAACTTGGTTTAGGTCAGTAAGAGTGGTCTATTCTAATAATTATACTTAGTATTACTTAATGCTGTGTGGTTACGGCACTGAGTGCTGTGTGGTTACGCCACTAAAGAATGTAGCCACCCCCTCTCTTCCCGTGGGTGTCGTAAGAGGCGACTAAGGGATAACACAGTTCCACTACCACCTTGGAACTTAAAAAGCCGACGGATGGCGGGATAACCATCCATGCTGGTTTTGAAATACACAGGCCAAAGACGGGCAGCAGCGTCTTCGGTGCGACAAAGCCAGCCCTGCGGTCACCAACCCGCCTGCCCAGCGTGGTGACTATGGGCAAAACACATGAGTTCGCGTCATAATGTCGGGCGCGAACTTGTGGAGGCCTATGTCCAACAGTGGACTGTGATAGGCTGAAGTGGTAGTATTACTTAATGCACATTGCACACATATAAAATTAATATAATCTGTTCTTCAATTACCAAAATTTAACGAATGTTGTACTCTCAACCGTACCAATCAATGTTCTTCGTGTTCTCTTCATAGAAATTCATTTTTTCCTTAATTAATTCCTTACCGAATTTACTAATGGTACGAATTAAAATAGACTTGGTACTTTGTTAGTTTATTTTCGTCTGTATTATGTTTATATATACTTTTGAATAATTAAATATAATATACAGTATATTTTCGCATGAAATATTTTTTAAATGTTAAAAGTAAACAAATTTTGAAAACTTTTTGCGTTGTTTTATTCACGCAACTGGGTTATTTCACATGCTTTAAAAGTTTAAACTTGACAGATTGACTGTTGAATAAATAACATAAATTAATTGTTAATTGTTCAAATAATTAGTTAATTGATGTACCTACATACATATAAGTAAAGGAATGTGTCGCTGCTGGGCACTTGCTTTGACATGAGCGTAAAATGCTATTATTGATGCTTTTTGTTACTACGATTAGTTGAAGTTATTTTCATGTCAGTTTACAGTCTGATGAGTTATTGCGGTTTACAATTAACAATGTAACTTTGATGTATGGTTAACAAAAGCGTTTGTAAGATTTTTACAGTAAAATCTCATTTTAATGTCGCCCTTTTTCAATTTTTTTTTAGTATCAGATTTTTTTTACAATTATTATTTTAAGTTTAGAGTTAAAGCAATAGATTACGTAATTTAAGGCTCCGTCGCATGACAAAAGTAGGCATTTAACGTCTACCCCGTCCCCCTTGGACACACGTCGCGCGAACTCGTTGCTGTTGAACTCAGTCCGTGACCTGAAAGCGTCAGTGGCTGTAAAGCGAACTAATTTGATTTGACTTTAAAATAGAAATGCATTTATTATGATCATTTTTTAAAGTAGTGATAAATATGTAATACTTTCGTAAATAAATGAAATAAGTAAATGATTTCAGGGTTATTTATTATAAAGACTGTTGGACATAAATAGAATAAGCTATATAAAATAAAACAAATTACATATTAAATCTATACAAATAAATAAAATTGAAGTGTCTGTTTGTAATATTGTAATACCCGCTTTTAACTAAATTACATATTATATAATATACATGGTGCAAATACCAAAATAACATTTTTTATAATTTGTCTGTCTGTCTGTTCCGGCTAATCTCTGAAACGGCTGGATCGTTTTTGACAGGACTTTCATTGGCAGATAGTTGCTGATGTAATAAGGAGTAACGTAGGCTACTTTTATTTTAGATTTTTTATTATTATTTTATAACTGCGAACTGAACAGTAATTATTTTGTTAAATTCCACGCGGACGAAGTCGCGGGCATAGGTAGTTTAAAATAATTATTATTCAATAAAACGTATCTCAATAAATTCCACAATACAATTACAATATTTAAAAAAACTAGTTGGAAAAAAAAGCGGTCACCCATCCAAGTACTGACCGTCGTGACGCTGCCGCGTTACCGGTCGCTCAAATTTTATCTTAAGTAACTTATATCTCCCTCAACTTCCGTTCTCCTCGACCGATCACACTTTTCGTAACGCTCTCGTCACGCATTAACCTGCTTACTACCCAATTTAAGCGCGCCTAAAGAAGTTTCACTTCAAAAAAACTAGTTGAAAAAAAAAGCGTCACGCATCCAAGTACTGACCGTCGTGACGGTCCCGCGTTACCGGTCGCTCAAATTTTACCCCTCATGCGCCTAAAAAAGTTTCACTTCAAAAAAACTAGTTGAAAAAAAAAGCGGTCACCCATCTCAGTACTGACCGTCATGAAATTTTATTTGGCTTTAAAATAGAAATGCATTTATAATGATCATTTTTTATAGTAGTGATAAAATAATAATACTTTCGTAAATAAATAAAATAAGTAAAGGATTTCAGGGTTATTTAGTATAAATACTGTTGGACATAAATGGAATAAGAGCTATTAAATGAAACAAATTACATATTAAATTTAAAATAATAATTATTAAATAAAATTTATCTGTATAGGTACAGTAGGCAGTATTAGCTCTCCGATGTTGATGAATTTTAAAATTGCTAATTTGCTACATCGCCATAGGCGTAAAAATGTAACAGACACACTTATACTTTTGAATTTTGTACCTAATTGTATTAACTCGAAAAAAAAATATAATTTAAATTATTCATTTTGAGCTGTGTAACATACGAATGTAAAGTTTGTCATGAAGCGCTGCTTAGTACTAGTGGTCTAAGATCCGAATCTAAATCGATCTTCACCGAGCTGATAATATAATGAAACATACTTTGTAATAAATTTAGTATATATATTAGATAATATTATATTAAAAATGGGTTACCTCTATTTTGAAAACTCTATTTTGTTGTTATGTATTATTATTATAATCTATATGTCGCAGATCAGAAGTAGGTAGGAGAAGAACGAACGGATGACCGAACTGGTTTATTAACAATGTAATTTAACACAAGATAGTAACACTGATTACTTAACGGGGTGGAGACCGAACTACTAAATATTAAATGGACTCACCGAGCGGGTACCGTGTATCGCGTGGCAGAGTGACAACTCAAGGCAGTGCCCGGGAGTTGCGACCCGAGTCTAGGTTTAAGACGGCCGTCTTTAAAATGCGCATTAACGCTCGCCTCCACTGACCGAGTTGCCCACAATATAAAGTAACAATTAATTCGTGTACACAAACTAACCCTTACAAGAGTTGAGGTTAAGCTACTAGCAGGATACACAAGTGCACTGCGCCACGCCAGAGCCAAGACTGCCCTAGCTGCGGCCGCATCGGTCTTTTATGCACGAAGGAATGACTCGAATAATAGAATGAGGGTAGTTTAATATCGACAATAGCACAGGTACCGACATACACGTCGGAATAACTCAAATAATAGAATGAGTGAGGGTAGACGAATAACGTATGTACCGACATTAATAACTATCTGCATTGACTCTCCGACACGGCCATCCTGACAAGTCACACGTCCCCGTGTGATGCCGTAAAAAGCAAAAAGGTACTGCGATATCAAAGTCTCGTCTCGGCCTATCCTGACCCACACTTAACCAAGGATAAAGCGATAGTACAACCACTTTTTGTTGACACTCCATGTGAAGCCGTAAAAAGCAAAAAGTTACTGCGATATCAAAGTCTCATCTCGGCCTATCCTGACCCACACTTAACCAAGGATAAAGCGGTAGTACAACCACTTTTTGTGACACACCATACAACCATACGCGAATCTACCATTAAATCAAAATTGACCAATCGTTTTGGTATAAACATTACTCCATTATTGCTTTCCACATATTAGTCGCCACTGTCACCTAAATCGAGTGACAGCAGCTCATGCCACCTCCATCGAGTGACGATAACCAACCAAAAGAGTCGCTACTGTCACCTAAATCGAGCGACAGTAGCTCATGCCACCTCCATCGAGTGACGATAACCACTAAAGTCGCCACTGTCACCTAAATCGAGCGACAGCAGCTCATGCCACCTCCATCGAGTGACGATAACCACTAAAGTCGCCACTGTCACCTAAATCGAGCGACAGCAGCTAATGCCACCTCCATCGAGTGACGATAACAACCAAAAGAGTCGCCACTGTCACCTAAATCGAGCGACAGCAGCTCATGCCACCTCCATCGAGTGACGATAACCACTAAAGTCGCCACTGTCACCTAAATCGAGCGACAGCAGCTCATGCCACCTCCATCGAGTGACGATAACCAACCAAAAGAGTCGCTACTGTCACCTAAATCGAGCGACAGCAGCTCATGCCACCTCCATCGAGTGACGATAACCAATCAAAAGAGTCGCCACTGTCACCTAAATCGAGCGACAGCAGCTCATGCCACCTACATCGAGTGACGATAACCACTAAAGTCGCCACTGTCACCTACATCGAGTGACAGCAGCTCATGCCACCTCCATCGAGTGACGATAACCAACCAAAAGAGTCGCTCACCTAAATCGAGCGACAGTAGCTCATGCCACCTCCATCGAGTGACGATAACCACTAAAGTCGCCACTGTCACCTAAATCGAGTGACAGCAGCTCATGCCACCTCCATCGAGTGACGATAACTACTAAGTCGCCACTGTCACCTAAATCGAGCGACAGCAGCTCATGCCACCTCCATCGAGTGACGATAACAACCAAAAGAGTCGCCACTGTCACCTAAATCGAGCGACAGCAGCTCATGCCACCTCCATCGAGTGACGATAACCACTAAAGTCGCCACTGTCACCTAAATCGAGCGACAGCAGCTCATGCCACCTCCATCGAGTGACGATAACCAACCAAAAGAGTCGCTACTGTCACCTAAATCGAGCGACAGCAGCTCATGCCACCTCCATCGAGTGACGATAACCAATCAAAAGAGTCGCCACTGTCACCTAAATCGAGCGACAGCAGCTCATGCCACCTACATCGAGTGACGATAACCACTAAAGTCGCCACTGTCACCTACATCGAGTGACAGCAGCTCATGCCACCTCCATCGAGTGACGATAACCAACCAAAAGAGTCGCTCACCTAAATCGAGCGACAGTAGCTCATGCCACCTCCATCGAGTGACGATAACCACTAAAGTCGCCACTGTCACCTAAATCGAGTGACAGCAGCTCATGCCACCTCCATCGAGTGACGATAACTACTAAGTCGCCACTGTCACCTAAATCGAGCGACAGCAGCTCATGCCACCTCCATCGAGTGACGATAACCAATCAAAAGAGTCGCTACTGTCACCTAAATCGAGCGACAGTAGCTCATGCCACCTCCATCGAGTGACGATAACCACTAAAGTCGCCACTGTCACCTAAATCGAGTGACAGCAGCCCATGCCACCTCCATCGAGTGACGATAACCAACCAAAAGAGTCGCTACTGTCACCTAAATCGAGCGACAGTAGCTCATGCCACCTACATCGAGTGACGATAACCACTAAAGTCGCCACTGTCACCTAAATCGAGTGACAGCAGCTCATGCCACTTCCATCGAGTGACGATAACCAACTAAAAGGGTCGCTACTGTCACCTAAATCGAGTGACAGTAGCTCATGCCACTTCTATCGAGTGACGATATTGCCTCCATCGAGCAATACAACCAAAACATGTTTCAGCAATTGATACTTAAAAACAATGGCACCAACAAAATTAATCTCAATAAAATTGGTTGTATAGTGGTCTACATAGCTTCATCAGTTAACTTTAATTACAAAAAAACTACCAATCTATCCTATTCACTCACGGACGAAAGGTTCCTCTAACCGTAATTAAAAAAATAAAGTTTTATTATTGACACAGTAAGATCACATATAACTCTCATGGCCCGGCTGCCTCAGCAGCTAGTGACAACTACCATTGCCACCCATATCGTCATCACCTAATGTGATACGACCAACACATATCGTCATCAACTCATATGATACGACCAACACATATCGTCATCACCTCATGTGTGATACGACCAAATTAACATCAACACCATTAAACAAATCTAATTCAGCAGGTACATCAGTAAGTGGAATCCTTCGTAAACGATCGTGAACATACCTATAGGTTCTATTACCAGACAACTAAACTTTAAACGGTCCCTTGTATTTAGGATCTAAACTTAGTTACACAAATACCACAGCCATGTACCATCGACGTCATCCCGACCAAAACTATAGACGTACACTACTTCGACAACAAGTTACAACCAAGCTTGCAAAATCCTCGAGTAAAGACCTCTAACACCACGGCTCTCTAGACGAAGAGCATTCACAGTACATGTGTTAGTCACCCCTGTGACTACACGCTACGGTCTCAACAGACCACGACCTCCGCCAGTAAGTTAAACTTTGCACACAGCTAACCCACGGACTACTTGGGTTGCCCCAAGAGACAATTCTACCGGGCTACGACTACAAATAACTACACTGGAGTCATTCACTCGAGTCTTTCCATCTACTTAAACTTGAACATCATAATTATCAACAAGATCATAAACTTCATCAACATCGTCTGGTACATGACGTGCTGGCGTTTTTCTTAACCTTTCGTAAGCTAATTTGTAGGTACGTTTACAATTTAAAACTTTAAGGGTATACCGATTACCTACGAGAACTTCTATTACGCGAAAAGGGCCTTGATATTTCGGATCAAGTTTCGTTTGATTACGCTCCTCATTTTGTAACAAAACAAACTTTAACAGTTACCTACAACGACTACCATAATGGGCACATGATTGTACCAAGGTGTTATAAATTAACCTTCTTAATTTAAACTTTTTTTAAACAGAAAAACTAAATAACTGTTAAACAGTTTAAACAAATCAATCAAAGGTAGAGAAAGACTGAAAAGCCTCGATACTACACAAAAATACTCGTTACAGAGGGTAATCGGAAATACTCAAACTAAGACGATATTAACACTTTATCACCAACAAGTGGGTAACCACAAAAACTTAACGCAAATATAACAGTCCAGAGTCGTGTACCAACGTCAATCCAATTTTCAATAACCAAACTCTTTTTCTACAACACTAACAACTATGTAAGCCACCCTTCCAACCAGCAATCGTGTATCATCCTCTTGATGACTACACACTGCAGTCTTTAGAGTGATTACATCAGTTTTCTGTCACATCACTAAGATGTTCACCATTATGATCGCTATCCACATAAAACTCAATTAGTACACGACCTTCTGGCATCTTCCGTAATCGAATTTGTAAGCAAAAACAAAATATCGCTCGTCTATCCTGACAAAATCGCGACGGCTCGTACTAAGATTATGCTCACGATCTAACATTGTAACTGAATCGAAACAAAAACTGAATCGCAAAATCTATTAACAAAATTAAACACTACACAACTACCTACGTATCACAATAAAACTAAATTCAACAAATAAACTGGGAAATCGAATTACGCAATCGAACACTGAACAAAAATCACTTGTACACCGATAAGAATACAACAAAACAACCGTCCTTTCAGAAACTTCACGCTCCCTCGGCACTTCAATAAACAACACAAAAATATCCGTTACAGAGGGTAATCGGAAATACTCAAGCTGAGGCGATATTAAAACGTTATCACAAACAAGTGGGTAACCACAAAAACTTTTACTCTTAGTGGGCACGAGAACAGTATCCCACTTCTGATGTCGCAGATCAGAAGTAGGTAGGAGAAGAACGAACGGATGACCGAACTGGTTTATTAACAATGTAATTTAACACAAGATAGTAACACTGATTACTTAACGGGGTGGAGACCGAACTACTAAATATTAAATGGACTCACCGAGCGGGTACCGTGTATCGCGTGGCAGAGTGACAACTCAAGGCAGTGCCCGGGAGTTGCGACCCGAGTCTAGGTTTAAGACGGCCGTCTTTAAAATGCGCATTAACGCTCGCCTCCACTGACCGAGTTGCCCACAATATAAAGTAACAATTAATTCGTGTACACAAACTAACCCTTACAAGAGTTGAGGTTAAGCTACTAGCAGGATACACAAGTGCACTGCGCCACGCCAGAGCCAAGACTGCCCTAGCTGCGGCCGCATCGGTCTTTTATGCACGAAGGAATGACTCGAATAATAGAATGAGGGTAGTTTAATATCGACAATAGCACAGGTACCGACATACACGTCGGAATAACTCAAATAATAGAATGAGTGAGGGTAGACGAATAACGTATGTACCGACATTAATAACTATCTGCATTGACTCTCCGACATATATAATAAAAAAGAATGTTGCTAAGCGCATAACTCGAGAATGGCTCGACCGATTCGGCTAATTTATTTTTGTATGTTCCTTAAAAATTCCACAGTAGGTTTTTATATTTAATAATTCTTATTTTAATATTAATTAAATATAATATATTATAACAAAGAAAAAAAATGGCAACGTCGCGTGGTGTTCCCAAGTGGTCACCCATCCAAGTACCTGATGCTGCCGCGTTACCGGTCGCTCAAATGTACCTCATGTGATGAAATGCGCCTTAAGAAGTTTCACTTCAAAAAAACTAGTTGAAAAAAAAGCGGTCACCCATCCAAGTACTGACCGTCGTGACGCTGCCGCGTTTCTGGTCAGTTAAATTTTATCTTTACTAACATATCTCACTCTCAACTTCCGTTCGGCTCAACCGATCACACTTTTCTTAACACTCTCGTAACGCACCTGCTTACTCCCCAAGTTAAGCGCGCCTATAGAAGTTAAACTTCAAAAAAACTATTTGAAAAAAAAGCGGTGACCCATCCAAGAACTGACCGTCGTGACGCTGCCGCGTTTCCGGTCGATCAAATTTTATCTTAACCAAAATATCTCCCTCTCAACTTCCGTTCGCCTCGACCAATCACACTTTTCGTAACGCTCTCGTCACGCCTGCTTACTCTCCAAGTTAAGTGCGCCTAAAGAAGTTTCACTTTAAAAAAAACTAGTTGAAAAAGAAAGCGGTCACCCATCCAAGTACTGACGCTACAATGAGCGTAACGCTACAAATAGCGTAACTACAAATATCGTAACGCTACAATGAGCGTAACGATATAAATAGCGTAACGCTACAATGAGCGTAACGCTACAATGTGTCATCCTTTTTCATGCAAGTCGCTGCGCCGCGCGCCCTTCCCTGTCGTTTTTCCGTTGCATCTGGTTTGAAATCACAACGATTCTAAAGAAGTTTCACTTCAAAAATCTAATTGAAAAAAAAAGAGGTCACCCATCCAAGTACTCGTCGTGACACTGACGCGTTACCGGTCGCTCAGATTTTACCCCTCATGCGCCTAAAGAAGTTTCACTTCAAAAATGTTAATTTGGTGTAATATGTACCGTGTATTTATACATACATATGAATTTAGTTAAAAGACGTAATATTACAAACAGACACTCCATTTTTATTAATTTTTATATAGATAAATAGTGTTTACAAAAACTTAAACAGCAACAAAATAATTATATTAAACTAGCGGACCCGGCAGACGTTGTCCTGCCCGGAAAACAGCTACCAAATTTGATTGCTTACATACCGATAGCAGCGCCACCTATCGGGTCAAATTGAGATAAAAAATTCCCTATCTCTCGAGTTGGACCAAATTACAGATGCTTACGAAATGTGATAAAAATTGGTTCAGTACTTTCGGAGTTACATAGCGATAGCAGCGCCACCTACCGGGTCCAATTGAGATAAAAACTACCCTATCTCGCAAGTTAGACCAAATTACAGAAGCTTACAAAATTTGATACAAATTGGTTCAGTAGTTTCGGAGTTACATACCTATAGCAGCGCCACCTACCGGGTCTAATTGAGAAAAAAGTACCCTATCTCCCAAGTTGGACCAAATTACAGATGCTTACAAATTTTGATACAAATTGGTTCAGTAGTTTCGGAGTTACATACCGATAGCAGCGCCACCTACCAAATTTTACCCCTCATGCGCCTAAAGAAGTTTCACTTCAAAAATGTTAATTTGGTGTAATATGTACCGTGTATATATACATACATATGAATTTAGTTAAAAGACGTAATATTACAAACAGACACTCCATTTTTATTAATTTTTATATAGATAAATAGTGTTTACAAAAACTTAAACAGCAACAAAATAATTATATTAAACTAGCGGACCCGGCAGACGTTGTCCTGCCCGGAAAACAGCTACCAAATTTGATTGCTTACATACCGATAGCAGCGCCACCTATCGGGTCAAATTGAGATAAAAAATTCCCTATCTCTCGAGTTGGACCAAATTACAGATGCTTACGAAATGTGATAAAAATTGGTTCAGTACTTTCGGAGTTACATAGCGATAGCAGCGCCACCTACCGGGTCCAATTGAGATAAAAACTACCCTATCTCTCAAGTTAGACCAAATTACAGAAGCTTACAAAATTTGATACAAATTGGTTCAGTAGTTTCGGAGTTACATACCTATAGCAGCGCCACCTACCGGGTCTAATTGAGAAAAAAGTACCCTATCTCCCAAGTTGGACCAAATTACAGATGCTTACAAATTTTGATACAAATTGGTTCAGTAGTTTCGGAGTTACATACCGATAGCAGCGCCACCTACCAAATTTTACCCCTCATGCGCCTAAAGAAGTTTCACTTCAAAAATGTTAATTTGGTGTAATATGTACCGTGTATTTATACATACATATGAATTTAGTTAAAAGACGTAATATTACAAACAGACACTCCATTTTTATTAATTTTTATATAGATAAATAGTGTTTACAAAAACTTAAACAGCAACAAAATAATTATATTAAACTAGCGGACCCGGCAGACGTTGTCCTGCCCGGAAAACAGCTACCAAATTTGATTGCTTACATACCGATAGCAGCGCCACCTATCGGGTCAAATTGAGATAAAAAATTCCCTATCTCTCGAGTTGGACCAAATTACAGATGCTTACGAAATGTGATAAAAATTGGTTCAGTACTTTCGGAGTTACATAGCGATAGCAGCGCCACCTACCGGGTCCAATTGAGATAAAAACTACCCTATCTCTCAAGTTAGACCAAATTACAGAAGCTTACAAAATTTGATACAAATTGGTTCAGTAGTTTCAGAGTTACATACCTATAGCAGCGCCACCTACCGGGTCTAATTGAGAAAAAAGTACCCTATCTCCCAAGTTGGACCAAATTACAGATGCTTACAAATTTTGATACAAATTGGTTCAGTAGTTTCGGAGTTACATACCGATAGCAGCGCCACCTACCAAATTTTACCCCTCATGCGCCTAAAGAAGTTTCACTTCAAAAATGTTATTTTGGTATATATACAATGTATGTATATTATACATACCTACATAATATGAATTTAGTTAAAAACCGTAATATTACAAACAGACACTCCAATTTTATTTTATGTAGATAAATAGGTATTTTTTACAAAAACAGCAACAAAATATATTAATTTAAATTTATAAATAGCGAATTCAAATTTCAGTAGGTACGAATATTGAATGCATACTAATATTTAAAAAATACGGAATACGAAATGTTGCGCGGGAAAAATCGAAAAATTTTTCACACGTCCAGCGTCTATGACGTCCGACAGGACACTGCACAGTGCCGCTAGAGCAAAAAAGCGGTCGAAAATCACTTGAATAATCGATTAAAAAAAAATTATGGAATTAAAAAAAAAACACTTGATCAAATTATTCCAGTTATATATGAACTTTATTTTGGTAATTTATTTATAATATCAAATCAGTTATTTTAAGAATAAAACCCAATCATAGTAAATAAAATGACCCGAAAAGAGGTAACTTTGTGAATTTATTCTATCGAGCCAAATTTATCAAATCATGTTTCCGACAAAAGCCTGAACTAGAATATACCCTCAACAATATCAATTAAATTTATTAGATAAAAATTTCACTATTTACTATTTCAAAACTGAATTCATAGAAACGTGTTTTGCAGGAATACATCAATTACCTCACCTTAATAGATTTTTGCTAACACCAACACAAAAACTATTAAGAACAGTTCATTGTCTATATAAATATAAGTGAGTCGTTGAAACGTAAGTTTGCACATAGCTTTCGAATAACTGCACCGAATTTTCTTTTATATACCTACCTAATTGGTCTATGGCCGTGGCTCACCTAAATAATGGCAATGAGTCACTAATCTCTTAATAGGAATAGGCAGGAGATAGCAATAATAAATACCCATAACATACAGACACGGTCTCTGTTCCTAAGGTAAGCAACTTAATGCTTGTGTTACAGTTATGAGCTAACAATCGTCTGATACTGCTATATATTTTTTTATTTGATAAAAATAATACATATATCACAACCCCTCAGAAAATAAAGTGCACAGCAACAGGTTAGCTTAGATTTAATTTTTTTAACGAAAAAACTTTTAATTTTTTGATTAGGTATTTGTAATTTTTTAGTGGTTTTTGACAACGGTACTTTTTAAATTATTTAGAGCTTCGTTTATTTTCATGTTTAAAAAATATAACAAATTGCTATAATGGAATTAGTTAATAACCTTTAAGAAATCATTTGATTTTTCTTTTCACATTTCCACTCTAATTAGCAAATGTTATAAAATTTATATAGCAGATGCTAGTATTTATGTTATATTATTAACAATTAATTTAATTAATGTAAAATTGGATGAAGATTGACATTTAATTAGACTAAGTCAATCGGTTATTTATTAATTATATTTTATTTATTAAGGATCATCAACAGTCGCTACACCAATATAGACACTTCTGAACATTAAAAATTGTTATTCTAAGTTGTTGGGGCTAATTTATAGTTATTTTTTTTAATACTACTTCTATAAAGTACAAATAAAGCTTTAGCTAATAATTAGCCACCACTACTAAATTCCTTTACCTTTAAATGAATTGTTAAATTTACTAAGAGCAATAAAACCTTAGTGCTGGTATATTACTGCATTTTAATTTTTATACACTCCTCAAAACTGAAACATTGTTTAAAATAAGTTAAAATAAAAGGCATGCAATCAGACCATACGACTCGGAAGCTAACAATGCCAAACAATTTATTTTATTAAGTTACCTATATAATATCTATGGTCCCAGCGGGCGGTATAGATTATCTGTGCCATGCGCGCGCGATACAATCGGGATTATTCGGATCCTATCGTCTAGCGTACCTCATGTATTTTAACATAGCTCTTATTGTTATGTACATAGAGTTGTAAAATGAACGTTTTTTTGTCGAATATTCGCGCGGTTAGACAATGAGCTGAATAGTATCACGTAGCGTTATCGTCTTCATATAGCGTTCGTGAAAGAGAACAGCCATATTTTCAATAGTCGATGTTTATCGGTACATGAAAAGTATGATTTGCATTATTATTAAATCAGATGTTATATTTTATTAATATGTAGATGGGAATGGTACCTATACGTTATTTAGGTTTTGCTTTTAACTTACTGTTTTTAAGTAGGTATGTCGCTTGTACTCGTACCTCAGCTACCTGTTGGGACTTTGGTTGGTGTTCGTGTACATGAATTTGATTTTAAAAGTTGTCAATCCATCAGGATATATACGTTTCAGCCTGTAATATTACATTGTTGGGCATAGGCCTCTTTCCCCGTGTAGGAGATGGATCAGAGTTTAATCCGCCACGCTGCTCCATTGCGGGTTGGCGGATATATTCCTACTATGAGTAACGATCGCTATCAGGTGTACATGACAATAACCGGGACCGACGACTTAACGTGCTTTCCGAGGCACGGTGGGGAGACCCACAAGGACTGCACAAACACTCAGACCACGGTAAACATATGTATTGCCAATACAAACAAATGTTTGTCATGTGCGGGGATCGAACCCGCAACCGCCAGCGCAACAGTCACAAGCGAGTGTTGTGACCGTTGAGCCAACGCGTCGTCAGGATATATTAGAATTAGGTATTATTGATATTAAAATAAATTAAAAAAAATGAATTTAAATCACTTTTAAATTCTTACTTTACAAGTTAAAGTTAAGAACATACATTGGTACTTTATTTAATAAATTAGTCATTACTAACGTGAAGAGTCATATCACTAAAATCAGCAAGAAACTCAACTTATTCTTTTAAAATAATGTTAATCATAATAAGTAATATAGTCACCTCTTGCATGAAGTACATCAATACAAGGTATTTTTTGAAAAATAAAAAATTATAAATTAGAAAATACTTACGCCAAATATAAGTAAGATAAAAGTAAATCTTCCTGCTTTTATGTTTCAAAATGAAGTATAACACCCTAAAACGATAAATAATTTCTCCACCATCACAATCAGGTTGATGCTCCGGGCTAGTGGTTGGTAATACAAAATGGCCGCTATTTTGAAAACGCGATATGAATTGAGAAACTCAGTACAAGCGATCTATCGGGGGCTGCATGATAATTAAGTGCATGTTTTATTGTATCGTTGGAGCGCTTCAAGCTATAACTGTTTTGAACGATCATGCTTTGATTTTATTTAGGAATTTAGTATTTTTTGAGTTAAATTTTGAAGCGCTGAAAGCGATGATGCCATTTAAAAACTGGCATTTTTTATAATGAAACGAATTTTTTGGATTTTATTGCGGTTGATTAAGTATTGTAGATGCCCATGCATGTAAATTAGTTTTCATCCAATAAGATCGTTACCTTTTATACAATTGCAAGAGTTAAAACTCTGAAAACTTATTTTTAGAAAAGAACCTTAAATGTAAAATAAATGTTGACACGTTTAATTAAATTACACGAATCATCCAACCTTTACATTGTACATTGAAGTTTGAAACTTCCAAAAAACGTATGTTCATGCGAACTTTTATCCTTTACCTATTTCTCTTTTTTTTTACGTAATAAGGTCGGCAAACACGCGTACGGCTCACCTGGTATATGGTAAGCAAATACCGTAGCCTATAGACGTCTGCAACACCAGAAGCATCGCAAGCACGTTGCCGACCCTATCCCCAATTTCCCCCCAGGAGCTCTGGTCACCTTACTCACCAACAGGAACACAACACTGCTTGAAAGCAGTATTATTTAGCTGTGGCCCCAGTCGGGCTGCTCCATTTTTTGAGCAGGAAATTTCCTGCTGAGCCCTACCTCGGTTAATTATAATTTTTTATAGATTTTTTAAAATCTTTCCTTATAATTTGAATACTACAAAAGTGACCTACTCTACCGCGTGCCTAGTTTCAATAGTTTGGGCTTGGCGATCATAAATCAGTTAGTTAATCATACAAGACTTTTTATTATATAGGTATAGATGAATATTTCATGAAGTTTCTCTAATATTTTAACACTTATGTTAACATTAATAGTGTTTGTTTATGTTTATTATATCAAATGCTTGTGTTGCTCTAAGTTAAGAGTTTTACATAACGCATGTCTCTGGTATCCAAAAATTATTTAAGGTCTTTTTCTCGACCATGACCATCCAATAGCGTGTTCTTTATTCTACGCGATACTAGCAAAATCATCCGTGTTTTGTACTACAAAGGTGGTAAACAAGCCACACTCCCTAGAAGCTCTCTCTACCTTACTCACCCAAAAACGAAAAATTGCTTGAAAACAATATTTTGTTGTATCCTTGCTGTAAAGTTTAGGCACTTCTTCAGCCGAGTTGTAGAAAAATTTGAACAGACTATATTTTGTATGTCCAATCTTATTTGAATCCTTACTATTTTGGGCACTAATAAAATCTGCAGTAGTTTTTGGTCTACTAATTTTAAAATACATACAAATTTTACATGGGATAGTACCATCTAATTTTACATTTATTAGGGCATAATCAAAGAAATATACACTACAAAATAACACTGGGAGAGGAAACATAAAGAAATCAAATAACATAACATGTAGCAATTTGCAATCGTTTGCTCTTTCTGCTACTCGCTGTTAGAAATCATTGCTTGCGGGTACAGACCTAACTTTAGATATAGATTCTATTAACCTCACTAAGCGATTTTTAAAACGATTTAGGTAATTGTAAAATTTATTGTCTTTTTGGTTCATTTTTATACTAGTTTATCGTATTAAATTGATTGAAAAAGCCGTGTGGCTACGGCAGAATATAATATAAGCTACTTTCTTAGAATATAAACTCTTCCCGTGGGTGTCGTTAGAGGCGTCTAATAGACATAACAAAGTTCCACTATGAACTCGGAACAGAAGAAGCCGATGGATCACGTGAAAACCTTCCACCGGCTGGCTTATAAATACACAGACCGGAGATGGGGTCTCCGGTGCAATAAAGCCAGCTCTGCGGTCACCAAGTCTTTTGTCCAGCGTTTTGACTATGTATACGCGGGCATTACACCAATTATTTCGAAAACAGACACTTCGGCCCTCAGTTCCCAGCAGTTCCATTATTCCCGGGCATCACCGGTTGAGGCTGGATGGGGACTGCGGAGAACCGGGATGTTTGGTACGAACTTGGAGAGGTCTATGCCCAACAGCGGACTGCAATAGGGTGAAACGATGATGATGATGATTTAATGAAATGTATGTATGTAAATGTTGATGGATGATCAGATTGCAAAAAAAACCAAAAATTTTTATACTTATTCTCATTTTTTATGTAACTACGAGTAATTAATTTGCTTAGCCTTTAAAAAGAGTAATCATATTTTTAAAATAATATTAATGACAACACAGCCCGCTTCTCTCAGCTTCTATGACCGTAGTCTTAAAGATTTGTTATGCTTACCACCTTATTATACTAGAATCGGAGATCAACACTTGACGATTTGCCACCATTTGTATCAGCGAATTGTGGTCACACCGGTTTAGAATAAAGGTTTTTTTATTCGCGATTATGGAACGGTAATTCCTTCATTTGAACTCTTGTGTATCTTATTTGTATTGTATATAATTTTCTTCGAAATAGCCGCTAAGTCGTTGAGAGATTTTTTATAGACGATTTTAGAGATATGTTTATTATCATTAGTTTTATTTGTACATAAGAATGTTTAAACAAGTAAGAAAACAAAAAACCCGCCTGCGTAAAAACGGAAAGAGCAAAGTCAACATTTTTTAAACTTTCTTATTGTATTTCTTTATTATTATTACGGTAATAATAATCATAATATACATTTTTGAAATCCTTGTATTGAGCCCTTTAATTTGATAACCATACTATAGTATTCTAAAAAAAAATTTATTTCTTCATTAACTACAATGGCTTCGCACAGCCGCCATGTTTGTTTTTTTTTAATGTCACCTATCTAAGAACACTTGGGCTGCTAAGACAAATCTAACGATATCTCAATTATGCAAATCCGTTCAGCGGTTCTAGAGAAATGAGGTAATTAAGAATATTACATACATACATACATACAAGATACGCGCGAAAAACATAACCCTTCCTTGGCAGTCGGGTAAAAAATAACAAACGTGTTTTGAAGCTTCGAATTTGAAACTTATATTAATAATGAGTATTCAAAAGATTATTTAGATTTATTAATTAAGTAAAGAGAAATATGTAAACGATATATTTTTTAAATGATTAAATTAAACTTACATGTATTACAAACAACGTTGAGAACTCAGTATCGTAAAAATAATAAAGTAACAACAAAGTAACAGAGCGAAATATAATAAAACTTAAAACCTGACAGCACAGTCACATGCCATTATACCTGTTTCGTGATCTATAATATAATATTATCTATATATCTTTATGAAATCAAGCATAAGAAATTCGCGTCTGCCCCGAAGCGAGCAGTGATTTACCGCTGACCGATACACGTTGCCTATTTCATAATTCATTGTTTTGAAAATCGCGTTCTACTCTTGAATAATTATGTTTATTACCGTTTTGTTTTATCGTATTTATTGTCTTTTGAATTATTTAAAATATCGTTTCTGTGTACACGATTTGTGGAGTAATATAGTTGTTGCATAAGTTGCATATATGAGAACTTACGTTGCCTATGGACTGCGGCTTATGAATGCATTTGGGTTGTTTCAATCGCTTTTAATATACGACATGTATAAATTATAATAGAATTATTTAAATACTAGCTGTGCCCCGCGGTTTCACCTGCGTTGATTTGAGGGAAAAAAAATGCTTTCCTTTTTTTCAATAGTATAAGATTTAATTGGCTTGATATATTTTCCTTAGTTTACACTAAATAAATTTCTGAACGCACGCATAAATATTTGACCAAAGAGTATAATTATTATAACCACTACGTTTTATATTTGACAACCAATATATATTATATCAATCCGTTTTCATTACTGACATTATTATACATTTTTAAAATGTAAAATACGCCACTATCCGTATATTGTGGATATATGTTGTCGATTCGAAACCTTTATTTAAATACGTTCTTTAATTTTATCGGAGAGTTTACCATATCGACGGGATGAACATTAAATGTTTGACAGTTACGAAACACGAACATAGTTCCATACAAATTTTCATTCCCACCTTTCAACCCCTTACACCCTTTTATTCGCATTAAAAAGTAGCCTATGTCCTTTCTCAGACTTTAGACTATCTGTATACCAAATTTTATTTCAATCTGTTCAGTAGTTTTGGCGTGATTGCGCGACAGACAGACAGACAGACAGACAGAAATACTTTCGCATTTATAATATTAGTACCTATGGATTATTCTATTAACGTTTTAAAGGTTTGTTTAAAGATAATATTATTTAAGAAATTGTTTTAACAAAAATGACACTTCACACAGTAGTAAATGTAGGATTTACTTATAAGTTTTTTAAATATTTCGGTCTAGATTTCCGCCCGTACGTAGCTTCAACTGCGTGGATTAAATTATTTTGTATGTTCCATTTTCTCCCGTTAATACGTGTTATTATAATAATTTTTAATCATCTTATTATCAAAATGATAATTGCACATTTTATAGTAATCCTCTTAACAACATTAGTATAAAATAATATATGATTAAAAATTAAAAAAAAAATTTAGTGAATATTGAAAAAACTAAAATTGTGGTTTAGGATCGAAAACTTATAAGAATAAATTAAATTAAATCTCTTCATGAACATAATACCTACTTAAACCTTGAACACAGCATTTTTATGTTATTTAAAGGCGTTAATAACAATTTGTCGACTTAGGGATTTATTAAACTAAAACTCTATACAAATAAATGTTTTCTCGAAGGCATTAAGTGTAGTTGTGTAATGTTAAAAGGAAACAAAGTGATCGTCAGGATAACGGTTTTTCGTATAAGTTAGAATTAATTCAGCAATTCTTCTCAATACATCCGAGCACTAATGGACGTTTAACAAGTTGCTCGTTTCAGTTAAATGCGACATTTTAAAGGCACGTGCACATTAACAGAGGAGGCGATAGAGTTTTATATCATTTTACCAGTTTAATTTACTTTTTTGTTTTAATTTATTGTTAGTTTGTTTTGATATTAATATCATGTTGTATTGAGTGCACACGTGCTTAAAATCTGGATCAAGCCATCTGGGGAAGTACTTCAAGCTTTAGAAGAGCACAGCTAAATTACTCATCTTAAGCAGTCTTGTTTTCTTGTGGTCAGTGAGGTGGGGAGTGTCGGGGATAGGGTCGGCAACGCACTTGCGATGCTTTTGGTGTTGCAGTAAGTAAGTAAGCAGTTGGGTTGTCTATAAGCTACGGTAATTCTTTACCATTAAGAAAGCCGTAAGTAAGCAAGATAAAATTATTTGGAAGCTAAGATCACTAAGCAAATGACATGAGAAGAAATTGTTCTATAATGTTCTACTTTTAGAAAGTTATTTGTAATTAATTTTTTTCTTAATTTAAGATGTCTTTCAATTCTCATTGAGACCGGCCAGTAAATCGCTGATGGAAGTTGCTGAAGTATTGCGTTCAGATTCGTACTTTAAGTTTGTAGCCGAATATTGTAGCCGAATTGTGTGTTATTCGGGAAGACTTAGTAGCTGATGGACGATCTAGTATTTTTTGTTACATTTTAAATTTTAACAAATAATAAAAATTTGTAAAAGGTGTTTTATGACCAGAAGACTCAGCCTTTTGAAGTCCTCTGCTGTTCATAGGCCTCTCGAAGCTTGCGCTAAGCATTCGGGTAAAAAACCGGCAATCCTTATCAACCCATCTACCACCTACCTACTATGATATGACACACTAGAGTAGGAATGACAACAACTAGGAAAGTTTAATATTTCCTTTAATATAAACATTAAAACATCGTATACAGACCCTAATTACAAAATGATATATATTCAGTATTTATACGTATATAAGACGTAGAAGATCCGCAACCAGAACTCGAAGTGTTTAAGAAAGTAATGCAAGCGTAATGTAACGAAACACGATATATCCGCACATTTACTTTGTTTCACCACACACTTGATAGCAACGGACAAAAAGATATGGTTCGGATTTCTTTTTGTAGTGGTCTAAGATCCGGAATATAACAAAATCTTCCCTCATCTGTTAATTAGATGAAACAATTTTTTATAGGCTGATTTCAATATTGTGAATTTATAAAAACAACCTCTGCCACCATAAGCCTGCTGCAAATAATAATACTTAAAAAATTTTTTTCTTCTAAAAAATCTTTTCCCTCTCATGTTAATTACATGCACACACACGTTAATTAAGCTTAAACCGTCAATATTTTACATTATATACCTGACTGACTTTAAAAAAAAATATGCAGCAGCTTATGGTGGCAGAGGTTGTTTTTATAAATACACAATATTGAAATAAGCCTATAAAAAATTGTTTCATCTAATTAACAGATGAGGGAAAATTTAGCTTCTCGGATCTTAGACCATAGTAGTAACATCATTTATGAAAGCCACAAAATTAATAACAAACTATAATTGTTCAATGATGTGCTACTAGTTTTATTAGAGTTATCATTACAAATTGTAATGACAAAAATCGGTTCAATAATTTCAAGATTTATCGATGGATGTTTCGTCTTCGTAATATTGTTTTTGAACAACAATATTAAGAAAAAAATAAATGATATTAAAATTCGACTGTGTCATACTGATAACACTGAAAGTCAATTAATCCAAGAATTAATTGCTTGTACAATACTGTCTTCGTTTTTATGGTGTTTGTGCGAGACCCCGAGTCGGGGTCTAATATAGCTGTACGTATATCTCTATATATTTCTTACTAGCTTCTGCGCGCGACTTCGTCGGCGTGGACTCCGCTCCTATTGGTCTTAGCGTGATGACACATAGCCTATAGCCTTCCTCAATAAATGGGCTATCTAACAGTGAAAGAATTTTTCAAATCGGCCCAGTAGTTCCAGAGATTACCGCGTTCAAACAAACAAACAAACAAACAAACAAACAAACAAACAAACAAACAAACAAACAAACAAACAAACAAACAAACTCTTCAGCTTTATATATTAGTATAGATGTATACGTACATTCATCGAAATAATAATGAAGCTATATTAATCAGCTATTATCTATAATACAAGCACTAAGTTGGTTATAGATATTTATTTATTTTAATTATTTTTAAACAAATACGTTCAACATCCTTAACAGATGGCCTTATTATATAAATAACAGCCGAATGATACATATATTTAAATTTTAATAATACATAGGTATATACATAAATACTAGCTGACCTGGCGAACTTCGTACCGCTTTATTTTTTTTTCTTAAATATAATAATTACCTATATCAAAATAAAATATAGCCTATCTTTCAAGTTGGCTCAAACTGCACACGGTGTGCAAATTTCATTAAAATCGGTTAAGTGGTTTAGGAGTCCATTGAGGACAAACATTGTGACACGAGATTTATATATATTACTAGCGACCCGCCCCGGCTTCGCACGGGTGCAATGATGACATTTTTAAATGACAGGATCTTTACGTAATATTCCGACGTGGCGGCTGAGGTACTACTCTTACAACACGTAATATTACGGCGATGGCGGTTAAAGGGTTAAATGTTTCGCTGTTAATTACTTCTAACGACGATATCTGAAAACCTATTCATCTGATTGATATAGTGTAAAGGGCAATTTTAATCTGCATTAAATTCCTAAGCTAACTAAAATATTTGTTTGGATAAGGATTAATACTGAACTAAAGAAAATAGCTTGGAAAATAACGTAATGTTTTTAATTAAAAATTTGAACATAAAAGTGGTTATTGTAAGTCAACCGTAAGAGATAGAGATATGCTATCGCGGACTTTTTTGTAGCATTTTTATAGATTTAGAATTCGCTAGTACATTACTCCACTGTATCTTTGCTAGTTTACGCGGCGTTTGCGTGGAAAGCTCCCAGTTGGCGCGATTTTGTGCGACTTCTTCAACATTTATCGCCGTATTTCTGCTAATTTACATAAAACTATACTAAATTATATACATAAACCTTCCTCTTGAATCACTCTATCTTTTAAAAAAAACCGCATTAAAATCCGTTGCGTAGTTTTAAAGATCGAAGCATACATAGGGACATAGGGACATAGGGACAGAGAAAGCGACTTTGTTTTATACTATGTAGTGAAGATAACACACACCCGGACTAGAGACAGAAATCGAATCCACGATCTTGGAACGATAACAACTGTAATCCTTGCCAATCAATTAATGGAAAACTGAAACTAATAGTCCAAGATCCCAGGCCCAAAAATATGTGTATAAATAATTTATAAAGAAGGACCTCAGATCTTAGTGTATAAGTAAGTATTGGACTACCGTTAAAAGCTCGTCATTTTTGATAATCTCTTCCAATTGCCGTATTAGGCCGTCTTAATGATCGACCGAACGCTTAATACATGTATATATTTAATCATAAATCCGGGTGGTCCGGTATCTGAATATCTATCACCCTGTTAATGAAGTCCGTTGGTTGCAACTTGTTCTAATGGCCTATCCGTGTTCTGATAACGGCTGGCAGATGGTTCGGATCAACGCTGGAACGCTTTTTGTAGCCTTCAGGTAATGTTTTGTACGGTATTCATAGTGGTTAGATAACGGCGTGATTTATCGTTGCGAGTTTGGTATTTTTCGTATGATCACATTCTAGAGGCACTGGATTTTAGTTTTCAAGATGTTTTGACTAAGTGATATTAGAAGCCTAACACCATTTGATCAAAACAGTAGTACGTGAATTACTACACAAAAATTAAGCGGATTTGAAATGTAACTCTGCTGGTCAGTGGTCTCCTATTATGATAAAAAAGTAATTTTCCTATCAAGATGTGGATACGTATCAGGTGTTTATGATAACAATCTAAAACAAATTAACAGTCAACTCGAGCCACAGAAAAAATTTATATGCAAAAACATGTAAAATAAATTGAGTTAATAACTTATTAATTTTATTTGAAACTACCTACTGTTTATTTTCCAAATAAAATAAAATAAATAAAGAAATGTATTTAATAAAAATTACAAACCTACGTATCAAAATATTCTATAGAGTAAGCGAATTAAGAATCGATTGATTGAAACAGAAAAACAGGCAATAAATATTGACATATTGATATAAAAAATTGGAATCATTACAAATTTTCAATATGTTATACTCGTATGTTTGATTAGGCTTAGTTACTTGCTTAGTCGGGTTACTTTGACACTTCTCCCGCATAGAGAAAGAGGTCCCAGCAATTTATAGCATAATATTACATACAAACTGAATCAATCGACCATTAGTGAAAAAATTGTAGACTGTACCTTGTAACGTTGTACGTACAAAATGTGTATAATTACCATGAAATAAACTTAAACTTAATATTTACATAGCTAAAACTAATTAAAAACTACGCTTAAATATAAAACAAAATTTTATTACAACTTATTTTATTTTTTCTTTCAAACATAATAATATATAAACATATTATAAACATAATAAATTAATAAACTATATACATTTTATAAATTGCAACAATAAATAAGTCATCAAGCGGCAACACTTTAGCGATCCAATTAGATCTTTTGTTTCCGTGAAGACATTAACCTATGGACATTAACGGCCGTGCAATCACCGCGCCATTCGTACTCATCTTGTCTTAATCTTGTTTGTGTTAACGCACGACACGTTTAAAATACTTTGGTCCCTAATACGGAAAAGATTAATTATTATATTTCTTATAAAACCGTAACCATATTTCGTGTCGTTCCTAGGCGTTACCTATATAAATTTTGAATATTAAAGAAGTGAGTGCTGATCGCCCCCCCAAGCTGGCCAACAACGCTGGGATTGCCAACAACGCTGGGATTGCCGTTTTATCTGGCGTTGGAGTTTTATCAAGCTCATACACAGCTCATGCACAACGACGGAGGTGCTCTCCGTGTGGATATCGTCACCGGATTCCAGTCCGCGGCTCCCGGTTCAACATTAGCACGGCGCGTGACACAGGGGAGTGCCTAAACCGACTTGGACGAAGAGCAGCTTGTGTGAATTAAGTGCTCGACCCCACCGGTTAACAATTTTTTTCTCCACCGGGTCAAATTTTTTTTTATTTAAATAAATTAAATTTTATTTGCATGGATCCCTGTCGTTTTTTTTTAAAAAATTTTTTTACCATAATGATCAGGGATAACCGTGACAACCTACCATACAGTTATATATAATACTAGCGGACCCGCAAACGTTGTTTTGCCATATATATTATTAACCCTCGCAACCCCCTCTTGTAGGTGGAATTTCGTAAAATCCGTTCTTAGCTGACCTCTACTCGGCGACAGGAATATTCCTACCAAATTTCAAGTCTCTACACCTCATGGTTCCAGAGATATCGTGATGAGTCAATATATGGGTGGAAATCTCTTTTATATACCTATATAGATTTAAGTTTATCGAAATATCAACGCTAATTAGGCAATATACATACTGTCTATCTATTATGTTCATTTGTATCGCCTGTACCACGTAGGTAGGTATATGATATATCAAAGTACGCATGACAATTAAATTATCATAGCGGAGTTGCCGCACGCGACTGCTGACTTATGGAGATGCCACGACATTGGACCGTCTTAAAATGATACAACCCACATTTTTTAAAACTTGTATGGACTAATACTTCGATTAATTAGTGCAAAATATACTGATTACGTCTTTAATGAATTGAAATTAGTTTAAAAATAAGTATATGAAAAAGTTGGCTAAAATAAGTGTAGATGAAATTTTACACAAGGAAAATATTATATTATGGGCAAATCACACAAATCATCTCGGTCGTCATCAAGGAAATTAATGCATGTGTTATAGGTAACAGGTGAATTATACAGCTACATATTTTTTTTGATAAATGTACATACTTATATAATTACATACGAATATTATACCAGGAGTAAAGCAGGGCCGCTACAAACTGCACAAACGGGCTAGTCAAATTATATTGAAATGTATAAAAAATAAATGAATATTATTAAAAATCCATAAAAACAATAAAGATCTTAGGTAATATATTAACAAGTGAATATAAACTCTAAATTACTTTGGTTGACAACGATGAAAGTTTCAAAAGAACTATTGTGTTGGAATAACACATTTTTGTGTCGTGCAGAACAAGAAAAGCCGAACGAATTGGGTTTACGGTCTGTAACTACGTGCATATACAACCTTATTATAGCACCAGTTAATTTTTTTTTATATTAAACTTACTACTCTGACATTTCTTTGTGATAATTTAAATTAATAACGACGATTTCAAGCGAACTCTATGATGTCTACCGATCGCTACATAAATTGCTACATTTACTATTAAGGTATTACGTTTGTCACAAGCGTTACGGTATTATTTTTTAATCTGCGACCTTTTATAAAAAAAGAACAAACGTTTCCTTAGTTTACATCAGTTTACATATAATGCGCATTTCTTATGTGACAAATTCCTTTCGCGTCTTTAATATATTTAGAATATTCATACCGCAGCGGGGAAATTTCTGTTTAAATCATTATATTGTCGCTAAATGGTACCGCAGTCAGGCTTCATGTTTCATAAATAAGAGACGACAATTAAAATTCAGCCATGTTCGTAGAATTAGAAATTATTATTTGTTGTCGCTTTTATTCCTTTGACTGTAACCGTTCGCATGCTACATTAGATGTTGAATAATCAAATTTATTACTTTCGGTGTATTTGATATGTATCAAAACGCATACTATATTCGTTGTCAACGCTTTAACGTCGACCACTGACGGATTAAAAATTCTAAAAGGGGTCTTTCGTAGCTCTTTTATGGATTATTAAAAGTAATTGCCCGAGTGACTTTCTTAGCGAAGGCCATTTAGCGACGATTGGACGCATTTAGATGAAGTTTTTACTGTTTGTGCACGACATGTTTCTGCTGGGGTGCAATCCTTCTTAACGAAGGCAACCGGAACCAACGAATTTACCTAACTTTAAAACCAAATATTGTGTCTGTGACAAAAGGATTCTTATACTAAAATATTCATTTAATACATTTAGAGCAGATTTAACAGATAACAAATAATTTTACACGTAAATTTAATAATATATTATATAATTGTATAGTCCACAATATACTTAATTAATTCACTAATACTAATAATGTTTTTTAAAAGAATGTATACTCAGAAAATTCTTTATCATTTATGTAAATAAAAATCTTTATATTATACTTTGAATGTAGCAAAAGTACGATCAAATCGTTACCTCCTTTCGTCCTTAATCTCCTCACTGGGTGGCTGACGTCAATTATGAGAGTTATTGCTAGGACAGATCGTGCCCAGTACACAATCATGGCAACAAGTGCACGAAAATCTTGACTCTTATTACATTCATCTTAAATACTATGAAAGTCTATAACGTATCTTACTTTGTGGTCCACCGTATGTCGATGCATGTAAGGTGCGCTCGACGAATATAGATTGCGTTGTAAGAGTTTTTAGTCCGAATCTAATATTAAATGGCTATTATAGGTATCTCTTAAATAATAAATAATAAGAGCTAAAAGCAATTGTATAAACAACTGCCTGCCAAATTTAATCACTTTACGTGAAGTGATTTTCGATATAGATAATCTTAAGTTATATAAGTACAAATAAAAACATCCCGAAAAAGGTTTTTAAATGATTTTACTGTATAAGATTTTAGATTAAAGTCTGGCTAACGAAAGATGAGACTCGATTTTTTTGCATACTTTTTAAATGACAACACTGTGGGTTCCCATCATCGGGTATATTACCTCTTTAATTGGGAAATAACTAGCGGAAACCTACTAAGATTTAAATATACTTTATTTAATTATCCTACGGGTGTTATTCTTATTATTTTAGACTGCAGATCGACAGTCCTGTGACTTCCTAGTAAAGCTAGGACGTGGTCCGACGCTAATATTTTTTTTTTTCATATAGGTATAATATTTCATTTCATATCATTATGCACATGCAGACATAATACATACTTATAGTAGACATATACATAAACAAAATTTTACATACATACAAATATATAATACATATATGCCGGCCTATTATATAAAATACATCTTGTTTAAATTATTTCATCATCTTTTAAATTATCTTATTTGTTTTTTTTTTTTTAACTATTACTGGCCAACATTAATCTTGTTATAATACATTGATACATTTCGGCGATTTTAACAGAGATTGGGAAGAATCAGAATCAGAGTATGGTAATACTTTAAAAGTCACAAATAAACAAGATGGCGCGTCTTTGAAGTTGCCAGGGTGTGGTTTTTTTAAATTTGCCGCGTTTTTTCAGTCTCATCTTTCGTTAGCCAGACTATAACATGGTTACTTCTATTACGAAAATTATTCGAAAACGGGATATTTACCATGTTTATTAATTTTTCTTCGCGGAGCTCGATATTTCGACATTAACATTAGATGATACTTAGAGCGTCGGCGACGATATATTGTTTACCGCTCATGTGCCGTGTCGGTATTAAATAAAACACAGTGATTCAGTAAGTAACTTTAGTGACAGACACAGGTGACAGACAACCGTGTGTGTATGGAAAAATCACTACATATTATAAAACAAAGTCTCTTCCCGCTGTCTGTCTGTCTGTATATATGCTTAGATCTTTAAAACTACGCAACGGATTTTGATGCGGTCTTTAGTATGTAGAGTAATTCCAGAGGAAGGTTTATATGTATAATACATGCATAATATAGTGGAGGAACACTGATAGTTTAAAAGTTTTCTAATGTGATGTCGTAAATAAACACATTTTTTGCGCTTAGATTGCAAATATTTATTTTATATTTTATATTAAGTATCAGCATTGCACCCGTGCGAAGCCGGAGCGGGTCGCTAGTTGTTAATAATAGTTAGGTCAATTGTCATCAAAACCAAGTAAAATAAGTCACAAAGGCATGTATCCTTTAGAATTGACTCTATATGCTTCTAGTACACTCAAAAAGAAAGATTTTATAGATAATACTCAATAGCTCACTACACATAACTTTACTTACCCATTTCAATTTTTTGTTTCATCGAATAAGTAGTCACAACACTAATTACTTAAGAAATACAATTTTTCCACGGAAACAGTAACATTATGAGTTCTAAATATAGGAAACATTGTTTAACTTTTTGCAGAATAATTACAAAAGTTAATTACAATAGTAATAAAATTTGTTGTTGTTAACTTGAATTTTCTAGAAAATATTTAATACATCTAAGGACAATTAACCATTAAAACGTAATTATCGTGTATAGCTACTATTGCTCTATATATGTATTATTATTGATTGCCTACATTTTGTTAAAAAAAAGAATACATAACTTTTCGAACGACATCTTTAGGGTCTGTGGATAAGCGTATACGCTTGTAGTTATAGTTGGTGATACAGTAAAAATGTTTTCTTTCTTTCTTTCTTTACAGCGCCCTCTATCTATCTTTTTATTCCCGGTTATGTGAGCCTCGCCAATACACCGATTGAATCTCATGATCGATCACAATTCAGCCTGTAATATCCCACTGTTGGGCATAGGCCTCTTCCCCATGTAGCAGAAGGATCGGAGCTTAATCCACCACGCTGCTCCAATGCGGGTTGGCGGAAATATTCTCTACTATGAGTAACGATCGCTATCAGGTGTACATGATAACAACCGGGACCGACGGCTTAACGTGCTCTCCGAGGCACGGTGGGGATACCCACAAGGACTACACAAACACCCAGACCACGGCAAACATCTGTATAGCCAATACAAATGTTGTCGTGTGTTGATTGAATCTCGATATATATATTTTAAAATAATGATATTAGTAGAACTATACATACAGTCACCTAAAATACCGTCTGTTTGCGGATTTCATTCCCGCTCGGGATGGATATTTGTATTTATACAAATATTTCTTTCCGGTTTGGATGCCTGTCCTTGTGGTTCGCCCCACCGTGCCTCGGAGAGCACGTTAAGCGTTCGCTGCCGGTAATTATCATAATTATACACTTGATAGCGATCGCTACTTATAGTAGGGAATATATCAGCCAACCCCCAGTGGTGCAGCGTAGTGGATTAATCTCCGATCCAACTCCCACATTGAGAAAGAGGCGCATGCCCAGCAGTAGGGTGATACAGGCTGAATCATATTCGTTAAATAAATAAATATCTACACAATACACACACGGTCGTCTGTTCCTAAAGTAAGCAACTTAATGCTTGTGTTATGGGTAACAGCCAACTGCTATAGCTACGTATATATATTTTTTTTTTCGATAGACATACTTATTAATGGGGCTCGGATTAATATGTAAATACATATTTTTAATTTACACGATTTTCGGTTTTGAATGTCTTCTATACATTGATTATTACATATAGACCCGAAAAAATCAATTTTTATTTTCCATATTTTTCCATATTTTGCCATATTTCATGGGTAAGTCCATATTTTACAAAAAAATATCACAATCATCCATATTTTCGATTTTTATATCATAGAACATGAATTACATAGTTCACAAAAATTGATATAATTTTACGTATTTGCATTCTCGCCACCACGCGGACGCGCGGGTTTCATTTCTCTCGCGTATTATTCGTCGTAATTTGATTTTTAATACTTTAACTTCATTTATTCCACATTATCTGCCCCCGCGCCGCCGATCAAATCAATCAAATGAAAACCTGAAGATTATTAAAGAAATAGAAAAAAAAAAGTTTCTGAAGCAGAAAGCAGAAGGCGGACGTCAACACCAGATGCATTGAAAGCGCGTTGCCGACCATACTCCCAATCCCCCCCAGGAGCTCTGGTCACCTTATTCACCACAGGAACACAACACTGGTTGAAAGCAGCATTTTTTAGCAGAGATCTGCTGCATGTTTGAGGTACTTCCCCAGTCGGGTGGCTCCAGTTTTTGAGCAGGATATTTCTTGCTGTGCCCTACCTTACTTATTTGCCTTTATTGTGACGTGGAAATATCTTACAGCCAATATAAGGCTATATTTAGACCTAATCGACAGTTTTAATTACGATAATTTAAAAAAGCGTGTGATTGTGTACTGCAATCAATTGAATAAGACAGATTTAGTGGAAGATGAATAAACTTCTTTTTTTTTTAAATTACCTAAACATATCGCTATCTTTTATAAATTTTTTAATGTAACTGTTACTGCAGTAACTTTTCACAATAAACAATGTTTAATATAAAAGATATTTTTATTTTATACTCCATATTTTTTCCATATTTTACATTTTTTGGTCCATATTATATGTACATATTTTGAATTTTTTAATACATATTTATCCGAGCCCTACTTATTAATAATACATATATAAATATATAAATAAATATGTATATTACACCCAGACTGGAATCGAACCCACAACCCCCGGAGCAGAAAGCAGGGTCACTACAAACTGCGCCAACGGGCTAGTCAATCAAGTTAAAATTGGATATTTACCGTGTTTTAATTTAGTAATTTTGAGTTTCCAATATTTCAACACCATTATAAACGCTTGACAGACATTTTGCGTGTATTATGTATATTGTAAGTGCCCTAGTATAAATTACAGGAGGTATAGGTATATAGATAACTTGAGTTATCTGGAAGTAATGTTTGCACTCATGCGCATGCATTTAGCCTGTCCTCTCCGAGGCCCGGTGGTGATACCCACAAGGATAGAATATTCCATTTCATGTCTTAATAATAACGTAAAATCGTATAAAGTTGCTGGACGTCTGATATCTAAGTTAAAAAATGTCCATTTTACCTTAGACGGATATCTGTTGATCTTTATGAGCATTACTAATGACATACCATATTAATATGTAGACGACATTTGTGGCATTGTATTGTTTGCTGATACTAGTAAAAAAAGTAGTTAATACGATATAAACAGCGCTTATGCGATGCACAAAACTAGTTAACCTAAATAACTTACCCAATAAATTGCCTCAAGTGCGAAAAAACGATGTATGTAAATTGTTTAATGCAAATGGATACAAAACTGGAATTTAATATTAAGAAATGAAATTCTTAGTATTGCCGGTGTAAAATTATCTATCTGAATAGCTTCGAACTTTGAATGAACAGTTGTCAGTCGTCCATTTTGAGAATATTGCATTTGTCAGATACTTGTGGAGGTCGAGTAGCGTTAGCTATTTTTTACACCATAATAACCCTATGATTGATTATTTCGTTCAGCCTGTAGTGTGTATACAACTGCTGAGTATAGGCCTCTTTCTCCATGGTGGAGAAAGGTTGAAGCTCGATCCACCATGCAGCTCTACTGCGGGTTGTCGGATACATTCCCTACTATGAGTAAGTATATGTATACAGCTGTTCTACAAGATTCTGTATGCTATATAATTAAAAGCTTAAGCTTTCTAAAGAACACACGTTGAACATACATTTTTATTAAGTACACGAAAAAATGTTAATTTCTGTTAATCATTTTCCTCAGCGATAAAATCAAACTAATATATGTGCCATAGATGTAAAAATAACTGATCTGATGATGATGTTAGCAGAGAGTCGGCTAAAATGCTAACTGCATTTGAGATAATTTAAATAAATTTAATTTCTAAAAAATCATAAATATTACAGTTACAAGGCTTCCTGTACAAACTAATAATTTATTTTAGCCCTGAAATCTCGTACTCTCACGTGTAATTAAAATTTCCCACAGATTACCACAAGTCATCAAAGGTTTTGATGAAAACATTTTATCACAAGAGCGGTGATGATGTTAAAATTGCAACAATGTATGTATCGACGCACAAAGTTGCAATGTTAACAAAACACTACATTGTAAAATGCTTTGAAAATGTTTTATACATAGAATAAATTACAATGATCGTTTATTTTTTCAATCGAACTAACTAATTTCCAATTAAATGCAATCTCTTCAGTTACAAATTAGGAGAAAAATGTAGAAAATCGCGACGCAAAAACGATGTTTTTACTTTCCTTTCTAACGTGTTACGAATCGCCGGTTGCAATGTGACTTGATTGGTTACATTCATTCACACGTTTTGTCGAGGGGAACGTATTCAGTCAAAGGTTGGTAAAGCCCCGCCTACTGCGCATGCGTTAATGAGCCACCTCACAAACATTATGGCGGCCTATCCGCTTACTTGGGAAAACTATTAATGCGTGAAGCGAAGAAAGCAGTGGAATCCATATTGCTTGACACGCTTATTTGTAGAGTGGGGATATACTATTACTGACAAGACCGCCTTTGCTCATTGCTGAATTATAATATTGTTATTTTGTTGAATGTAATTGTGTAATAGATGTTTAAAAAAAAAACTGTAGGTGTAAGAAAGAGATAATACAAAACTGCACATGGTTAATTTCTTTTAACTTTCTATTAATATATTTTTTTTAACTTAATACATCTATACTAATATATAAAGCTGAAGAGTTTGTTTGTTTGATTGTTTGTTTGTTTGTTTGTTTGAACGCGGTAATCTCTGGTTCTACTGGACCGATTTGAAAAATTCTTTCAGTGTTAGATAGCCCATTTATCGAGGAAGGCTATAGGCTATGTATCATCACGCTAAGACCAATAGGAGCGGAGTCCACGCCGACGAAGTCGCGCGCAGAAGCTAGTTGTAGACTAAAATTATTATTTAAATATGTTCAGATTGTTTTCCAAGTATCGTGTGACGGAAATTTATTTATGCAGCTGAAATTTTTTCAAGAGAATTTTTTAATTTAAATACTATTAATTTCGCTACACAATAATATTTATTTTTATACTAGCTGCCCGGACAGACTTCGTTCTATGTTGTTATATTTTTTTTTAGTATAAAAACCTTCCGTGAGTGAAATTTTTAAGGAACATACAAAAAAAAAAAATAGTTGAATCGGTCGAGCCGTTCTCGAGTTATGCCCTTAGCAACATCCATTTTTATTATATAGAATATACCTAGATTAACTTACGCTACACAATATTTTTGACCATTCTTACGATAGTGTTAATAATGTTACGGTATAAATCGAGTAAGGGGTAAGTCGAGCTGTTGAGTTTTAGGCCACTTTTCGATCACTGCTAGTAGATGTTGTTGATGATATCGGTGTAGTTACTACCCCCACTGGAAATAATTGTACAACCTTGGACGCCATTGGATAGATCAATTTTGATTACAACAAGTCGATGGTTCACCAGCGGGTTCAGTATCCGTATGGAACATAGCGCCGTCTTGTATGAACCATATTTCACACGGGTAATATTATTCATTTTTTGAAATGAAAAAAAAATAATCATAGACCGTGATTAGGGTCAACGGAGGTCATGCGACTTGGGGTGCATGTCGGTCACCTCCTCGTGGTGCACTCTGGGCAACGGGATGGGCAGCAGTATCGCAGTCGCGGTACTGCTGCTCGTCGCGGCTAACGACTGACTCGCGGGGTGCGCTCCGGGTACTGCTCGACCTGTGAGCGCACTAGAGGGACGGGGTGGGTGGGTTCGCTTGCCCGCCCTGTAGCGCGAAAGCGCGGTTTGCCGGCCGGGTTGTGCTGGCTCCCTGGAGCTCTGCTCGGTTGCTGGTGCAATCCGGCAGACGTGATGTGTGAGGGCCGGGCTGTGCTGGCTCCCTGGAGCATTTAGCTCGGTTGTTGGTGCAGTCCGGCGGACCCGTGGGGTAGTTGCCGGGTCGTGCTGGGCCCCTGGAGTTTTGCTCGGTTGCTCGGTGCGATCCGGCCTTGGAGGTCGGGCGGGCCTGACCCCCAACGCCGTGATGCCGGGCGTTGGAGGTCAGGCCTGCCTGGCTTGGAGGGGGGGACGCTCCTGGACGTGTGTCCCCATTCTGCAGACGGAAGACTGGTCCGGTTGAGCGTCCCCTTAGTGGGGTGGCCGGCTGGGGTCGGGGGATCCTCGGCTGGCTTGAGATCCCACACGTCGTCGGGAGGGGTGGTCTTGTGGGTGCCACCCCTCTGGGTGCCGGGGCCTGGATGTTTACATTCGGGCCAACCGCCGGGGCGGGGTGGAGACTGCTAACGCGACCCCATCTCGCCCCACTTAGGCGGATGTCTGCTCACACGTGGATGGTTTTTGGTCAGTAGGAGTCTGACATAACCCTCTGGTGCCCCCGCGCCGGAGGGTATCCATGATGGATTTTCCCCACGTAAAAAAAAAAGGTCATGCGACTTACGATGAATCGATAAATTTGGATCTTCTTCCAGATTTTCGTTTAGCGGCGATATTCTCTACGGAAGGCACGTTCCTAAAACGTGTAAGTGTTATGTAATCATTTAGATCAAGAGAGACATGTTACAAAAATGCCTGATTTTCTTAGAATAAGTCTGGATAATTTGGTAGCATTTTTCAAGCGTTATACTTTAGATAAATGATGATTTGCAGTAGAATGATTATAAATGTCCAAAAATAAGCGTAGTATGAGTATTTTTTTGACATTTTACAGTCTTAAAATATCTATTAGGTTTAAAAACACTCATTGTAAGCGACAGAAAATATTTTACTTAAGAAGAATATAAGTCAATATAACCTCTTACTTTTACTTATAAACAAATGCCCCAAGAACACATTCCGTTGACGTTTAAAGCATAAATGACAGCACTAATGAAAAATATGATAGTTATCCAACCCCGATAAACAAAGCGCCAGAAGCACATTATGTCAACTGTAAAAGAATAAGTGACAGCACAAGAAAACATAATAGTCATATTGCCTCAATAAACAAAATCCCCGGGAGCGTATGTGTATACGTTGACATGTAAAAGTATTAGCCAGAAACAAGCGCAAAACAAATAGTGCCATTAAACAATATTACAACGTGTTCACAATTATAATTGCAGCACTTAAAATCACACCGGCTGTTGCAATGGCGTTTATTGATGTTATTGTTCATTCAACAATGAAAATAAAACGCAATTGTAAATTTCCGACACGATTCGCTTTCGCAAAACTGTTTTGTGTATCTGTTGAAACCCTTTATTCGATATGAATATTACTAAGAAGAGTAAGTGATAATAATTGAACTATTAGAATTAGTTTAACAAGTTTCTATATATAGTGTAGAATAAAAACTTCTAGGTTAATTTTTTTTTGTTTTCTGTTAAAATTAGAAAAGTTTTTCTATTTAGAAATTTTGAACTAAAAACTGATATTTTCAAAAGCGTATACAATCCACCTGATGGTGAGGGTGGTCAGGCCCGGATTTAAGGGAGGGCAACGGGGCTAATGCTCGGGGGCATTTAAGCCAATAAGTAATGCATTTAATTCATAGTTAGGTAGAAGTGCTTTACGCGGTTTTTAAAGACAAAGATAGAAGAAGATTGACGAATTACCAATGGTAGTGCATTCCATAATTCAACAGCTTTTGACGTGAAAGATTTAGCATACGAACTCGTGTTACGAATCGGCACACTCAATTTGTTGTCGTTTTGAGAGCGAAGGCATAGGTGAAGAGAAGGGTTGTCAAGAAAAGAAAAACGTTCTTTCAGGTATAGCGGTGAAGAAAGACAGAAAAGGGTTGCGTAGTGGAGGGAAAGAATATGTAGGTTACGTCGATGTTTTATTGGAAGCCATCCGAGCCTTGAGCGATACTGTGATACATGGTCAAACTTCTTCAAATTGAATATATATCTTATGCCGAGGTTTTGCAGACGGTCGAGTTATTTAGCAGTATTATTTAGCTGTGACCTTCTGTAATGTTGACGTACTTCCACGGACGAGCTGCTCCAAATTTTGAGCAGAATGTTTCCTGCCGTGCCCTACCTCAATGTAATATAAAACCATGTCTCATTAATGTAGCTGAAGCATGAAATTTTTGAAACCGAACTGCCTGTTACTTGTTTAAACTTTAATAGATGATAATTCCTTAATATTTATACAATTCACCTCAGCAAACTAAACCGATCCTAATGAAACTTTCAAATATGTTAAGCAATATGCAATCTGTTTAGAACTAAACTATGAGCCGTAGCAAAGGTTCACATCAGTGATAGTTCGCAGTTTCCTTACTTATAACCTAAGACTAATTTCATTGGAAGTAGCACTAACGAAAGTTTTATTAGGTACTCAAATTTGTACGGAAACTCATTTATGGTAATTATAATAACCATCACTTGACTGTTGGATCAACGGTCGCATATACATAAGTGACAAAGTTGTATGAAACGGCACGCGTTATAAGGAGATCCTTCGGCCTGGAGCCATGACCAGTGGCAGCTTAGGCCTCACTTTGTCACCGGAGGGAAATTGTATTTTGTATTTTTTTCTTCATTTTTAAATTAAAAAACTGTACATACATTTAAATGTATCTTATATAATAAATGTTTAAATTAATGTTATTACAAAAGTTGTAATAAATAATTCTAAAATATTCGCTACTCTGAGGTAATAACTGAGTATTTTCCTATTTAAATGCCAGACGATATCCGTAATCTGCCGGCGGCGTAAGTTGCCTTAAAATTTTATTGTTATAACCGCTAAAGCGCATCGCGGGGTTCCTTTTACATCTTTATTGCATTCTAACTTCTTATCTTTTGTTTTCGTTATAGTTTGAACTAAATTTCATATTTATCTGGTTACGAAATTGCTGTTGGCAATATGTTATGCGCACCTCTATATTAGGATTGGTTTCGTCTAAGGATTCTAGGACTATTAGAAGGCTATTTATTTAAAGTCGGTTTATTTGCCAAAAGGTCCCATTATGTCGATATCAAACAACTACAGCTCTAAATAAGGCTTAAAACAATTCTTCAAATATGAATTTTACTTCAAAAATATATCTAATAATAAATTTTTAAATTATAATAAATCTAAATCTAATCTAAAAATCTGAAACATCCCGTACTAATCACAAATTTCATATCTATACTTACTAATATATAAAGCTGAAGCGTTTGATTGTTTGGTTGTTTGTTTGTTTGTTTGTTTGTTTGAACGCGGTAATCTCTGGAACTACTGGGCCGATTCGAAAAATTCTTTCAGTGTTAGATAGCCCATTTATCGAGGAAGGCTATAGGCTATGTATCATCACGCTAAGACCAATAGGAGCGGAGTCCACGCCGACGAAGTCGCGCGCAGAAGCTAGTTTATAAAATAAAACTGTCATATAAAAATTGACAGACCGACATAAATACATGGACACAAACATACTAAGCGTGACAATAACATCTCTGAGCGCATGCGAAGCAATATAAATATATTTGAGACATACTAATTACTGTAATTTACGAGAATAACCAATAACAAGAAATTAAAACGGCCCGGCGAGGTGTAATCTTGATCTGCAATTATATACTTCATTTCTAAGTCACGCTTACTATAATACAACAGAATAACAAGGCTCTATTATCGCTGTTTTTAGCCGACTTCAAAAACGGCGGTGGTTCTCGATTCGACTTTATTTTTATGTACGTTTTCTTGTAACTTTTTACTAAATATACCGATTTATTGATTCTTTTTTTATCAAAAGACAGTGCTTCTTATGTGGTTCCATTTAAATTTGATTGAAATCGAATGAGCAATCTTTAAATGATTCCTAATAATGCGTATTTAATTGACTATTTATTTGTTCACCTACGTTATATTATTCAGCCTGTAAGCAAACAAAAATGTTCTAATCAAGCCAATAGGTAGATTATTTAGAAGAAAAAGTTAGATAAATATTTCGTTGTAATATGTTAGTGTGTTTTACGTATCGCGTTAGTATACACACTTACATAGTTTATCGTCGTCCTTTTCTATGGTAGACTACTTAAAGCTAGTGTTTTAATAATGGTCAATTGTTATCTATATCTACGTATATCTTTAAATATTTCACACACAAAAAAAATAACATAACAGATAAAACAGACACAATTAATTAACTCGGTGTGGTAGTCGAAAAAATCTGATTTTAAAGCACACATTTTGTGCTTGTCAAAATAAATCGTAAAACGTAAAATGTTATGAGCTTTCTCTGAGTCACCACTCACCACAGCTTCAATAAACGTCTTTAAAACAGTATATTTTGAACTAAGCCAATTTTTAATAATATATTGCACAAATTGCTAGGGAAATGTTTTGCAAGACTGTCTTGAAAAATGTTGAAAAAGCACCGCGATCTGTACTTAAAAGAGTGTATAATAAACCTTGCAAGTACCCTAAAAGACGATATATATACAATTAGTGCAAGCTACTCAATATTCGCCAGCCCTTCATATTCAACACATCTTTCGAAGTACAATAAAAATTACCTAATTATTTAAAAAAACGAGTGCGCTTTAGACCACGTACGACATGACGAAGTAAAACTTCTTTAGCTCCTACAGTAATTACGAAACGTAACTCTATCTCTTTCTATCTTTACTAACGTATATCTTCTTCTCCTTCTTGTATAATGGCTCCCGTGGGGATTTGCCAATGTCAAAGTGAGTAATAAACAACACAAACAGATATATAAATAAATCAATTGAAAATTTTTTTCTTCTTCTTATATAATGGCTCCCGTGAGGATTTGCCAATGTCAGAGTGAGTAATAAACAACAGCAATACAAACAGATATATAGATAATTCAATTATTGAAAAAATGGCGGGAAAATACAAGGCGCGCGGCCATCCCAAAAAAAAGACGACCGCGCGCCCCGAAATCTCCCGCCCAAGTCCTAACGTATATCTTCCTCTCAAAAAAAAAAAAAACTTAAATTATTGATTCATTGATTGGTTTTTTGAATTAAATGATTGAATGGCTTTCAGTTGTACCAGTGGAGCAAGGTTGATTACGCCAATGTCACGTAGAGTGGAGAATTTGAATTATTTTGCATTTTTTTTAATGTAACTAGGTTGGTAAACAAGCGTACGGCTCACCTGATGGTAAGACCGTAGCCTATAGACGCCTGCAACACCAGAAGCATCGCAAGCGCGTTGTCGAACCTATCCCCAATCCCCCCAGGAACTCTGGTCACCTTACTCACCAACAGGAACACAATACTGCTTGAAAACAGTATTATTTAGCTGTGGTCTTCTGTAAGGTCGAGGTACTTACCCCAGTCGGGCTGCTCCACATTTTGAGCAGGAAATTTCCTGCTGTGCCCTACCTCAGTTAAATGACTTTAAATTACACAGTGACAGAGTAAGACATAAGAGAATATGGATGGTATTTTTATAACTCAAAAGTATACCTATTTTTGCTATCTAGAGAGCGGAACATTGGATTTAAAGGTAACGATAAATATATTATTATTGAAATCAGCTAATCAAGGGCTTTAATATTTATAACTCGACAGGTTTTGTAATTATTTTTTTTTATTTTTGATTGTTGTCGACTAAAATCCGCCATTTTGAATTTTAATTATATTGTATGATGTACCCTGTGTCACTCGGGCCATCAACACAGATCTAACGACACTTCAAACGTTAAAATCTTTCACGCAGTGTAGGCTGTAGTGGAAAACTTGGAAATCTACATGAATGTATAGATATATACATACATACATACACTCGAAAAACATTACCCTCCTTCTGCAGTAGTGTAAAAAGTGATTCATTCTAAACAATATCCGCATCTCCTAAAAATCGCAATTACGGAATCGACCTATCTAAAATCAAAACATCCTTCGCTCGGCGTTTTAGTCCTTTCGTTGAACACTTCATATGCAATGATATAACATTAAACAGCACTTGGCTAGCAAATTGTAATTACATCTTAATATATATAAATCTCGTGTCACAATGTTTGTCCTCAATGGACTCCTAAACCACTTAACCGATTATAATCAAATTTGCACACCGTGTGCAGTTTGATCCAACTTGAAAGATAGGCTATATTTTATTTTGGTATATGTAATTATTATATTTAAGAAAAAAAAGGCGGTACGAAGTTCGCCAGGTCAGCTAGTAAATTATAAATTAATACGAAATGACTATTGCAATTATGATTATTAATTATTTATTATTATACTCATAAAATTAAAAACGAACTTCGATATTAATTGACTTAAATTGATATTCAGTGTTTGTTTTAATTTAAAATTTTAATTTGAATCATGACAGTTATAAAAATTTATTATAATTTAAATTGTAATTGTAACATTTATTAATGATTCAATTAATTTAAAGTTAATGAATAATGAGACGGTCTTAACACTTAACAGCGACTTAGCAAATAGTTAAGACTTTTTAACGCAAGAACTCACATGGATCTATCAAATTAAAACTTGAAATGCATGAATAACAAATTAGAATAAAAGAGTCATGAATATTCAAGTGAATACTGTTGATATCATTACGAACATCTTAAAATTGTGTTAATAGTACAAAACTGTTACTTGACATGGAGTAATTATTTAATTTACATGCGTCTCATTAGTTCATCGTCACGTGCCATTGACGGTTTGCTCGTAATCACCGCGACAGGCGGGTGAGTGGTAACCATATGGTGCCTTTTGCATAGGTGACAATGCTATCTATCATACCTACTTAGTTGCGCGTTGATTAAATGAGCTTATTAGTCGTTGCGGGCGGTTGCGGGTTCGATTCCCGCACACGACAATATTTGTATTGGCCATACAGATGTTTGCCGTGGTCTGGGTGTTTGTGTAGTCCTTGTGGGTCTCCCCACGGTGCCTCGGAGAGCACGTTAAGCCGTCGGTCCCGGTTGTTATCATGTACACATGATAGCGATCTTTACTCATAGTAGGTAATATATCCGCCAACCCGCATTGGAGCAGCGTGGTGGATTAGGCTCCGATCCTTCTCCTACATGGGGAAGAGGCCTATGCCCAACAGTGGGATATTACAGGCTGAATCGTGATCGTGAAGCAAAAATAACAATTTTAATCTGTGTATAATTTTGCATGCACATTGTTACTGAAATTGTAATACGAATAAGCAAGAAATAAAAGGCTTTTTTATTTTTATTTTTTATTTATTTTTTATTTTATTTATTTATTTTATTATTTGCTAGAGGCTTAATTGTTAATCCGTAGAATGTCTGGTACATTGCAGGTGAGAATGGCTGACACTAAAACGTTAGTTGCCATTATTAAAAATGAAGGTGAGACAAATCCACCAGATGACATCAATTAGAATGTGGTGGGATTTTTATACTAGGTTTTACTTTGGTAGGGTGGCAAACAAACGTACGATCTGCTTGTCTACTCACCACTGGAATACAACGCTATGGGCAGTATTATTTATCTGTGGTGTTCTGTAAGTTTGATACATATTTCTAGTTAGGCTGTTCAAGATTTTGAGTAAGATATTTTATGCTAGATGTGTGTATCTTATTCATTCGTAATTGGATATGGGCTGACATCCTTTTCAATTGTTTGTCTAGATTGCAATAAGAATCTATCAAATCGTGCCTGTGAATCTTGATGTTGATACACGAAAAAAAGTTTTTTAAGTCTGTAATAAGAATGCAGTCCTTGTGGGTCTCACAACCGTGCCTCAGAGAGCACGTTAAGCCGTCGGTTCCGGTTGTTATCATGTTCACCTGATAGCGATCGTTACTCATAGTAGGGAATATATCCGCCAACCCGTATTGGAGCTTCTCCGCTTCTCCTACATGGGGAAAGAGGCCTATGCCCAGGAGTGGGATATTACAGGCTGAAGCGTATAAGAATAAAAGAAGAGAGAGGAAAGAAAAAACTAGAATTATATGATATTAAAGTACGTGTTTTTAATAGTAATCGTTTATGTAATATTTAACTTTAAAATTTAAAAATCATCGCTGTTATAGATAACTCTTCTAAAAACTATGCGAGCAAATTAGAATCTCTATATATATAAAAATGAATCGCTAAATGTGTTGCTAAGCGCAAATCTCGAGAGCGGCTGAACCGATTTCGCTAATTTTTTTTAATAATAGGTATTCCTTGAAGTACGAGGATGGTTCTTACGGAGAGAAAATTTTAAAAAAATCCCCGAAAGTCTAAAAACAACACTTTTCTATATGCCCATACAAAAGATTCGTAATAACACTTAAAAGTCAATTTGAATTTTAATACCATACTATAAAGTTTAAGTATAAGTGGAGGGGTTCCGGGAAGGATGAGTATTAAAAAAATTTAAAAATCGACTGTTAGGCGGTACGAAGTTTGCCAGCTAGTAGTCAGCTAGTATGCAATAAAAATCGAAATAAACAACCAACAATTCACATTGTCAAACATTTACATTGGCTATCGCAATCCGACTATTTATCAGTCGATCTAAACTCGTCGTTTGTGTCTCCGACCTTCCGTTTTATGATGTTAAATTGTGGCCTGCAGATAACAACGTAGCACGAGCTGAGATTATCTCTTCATATTTTTTGCTAGTATTGATATCGGAAGCAAAAATCTATAAATGTGTTTCGTTTACTTCTGTATTTTGGATCATTAAATCGAAAAAATCAAATAAAATTAATATTCTAATTTCGTACATACTACAAAAAAGGCTTTCTCAACTAGACTGTTTTGTTTTTTTTAAATCTGGTGTAGACTATATTGTTGTTAAATTATTATGAAGAGAGATGTGTTATTAATTTTGATATAATTGGATTATAGACTTATTCACAAAAAAAGTGCTAACTATAACCCAGTTTTAATACAATGAATTTAGTGATTGATTACACAAATTATGAATGTAGATACGTAAATTTCAAGGAAGCACGCTTTATTTTCAACAATAAATAATTTAAATTCTTGCAGAATTTTCTAATAAAATCTGATCATGCAAAATTAAGCGCAGGTTAATATCGTAAGTATAAAATTAATGTAAGACGAAGCTAAAAGGTTAAGAGAAGCGGATATCCCCGAAGGCGATTTGCTGGCTCGCATTCAATGTTTGTACGATCATGAATGGTGTTCAGACGGGAACAATAAGTGAATAAATTAGCCAAGCGTATTGCGATGTCCGTGGCACGAGACCCCTTGACGATTCAATGAAGTTCGTATCTCGAAAGTATTACCTAGAATCTAGAAAACAACGTACCTTCCTATTCAATGCGACCGTGCTATAAAATGTGAAATCTTTATCGGAGACACCTTGATTGTAATCAAAACTGAGAGGAGCTGAATGGTTTTAAGTATAAATGCGGTAAAGTTTTGGACTGTTTAAGATGTTTTTGGGGATAAAATCGGAGAAATCTGGATGATTTCAAGTAAAATCTTATACTATTAAACGAGCAATTCTTGTATATATATAATATATATTTTCTGAATCTCGGAATCGGCTCCAACGATTTTCGTGAAGTTTAGTATGCAGGGGATTTCGGGGGCGAAAAATTGATCTAGCTAGGATTCATTTAAAAAAAATGTCGTATTATCCCTGTTTTTAGGCAATGAACAAATATCATTAGAATACGAAGCTTAATTTCGCGATTAACAATAACGGTGTAATAGCTCAGGTGGGAAATCGGTAGCTCGGACTCAACCGATAAGACCATGGTTCAAATCCGTCTCCAAACTATTATTTTTTCCTTTTTTTTCTAATTTTACTCTTGATTTTTTATGTAAATAAAAATAAAATATAAAAATACCGAAAAAAAAAACAAACAAAAAAAATTTTACTAAAAATACCGAGCTAGGCTCGGTCACCCAGGTACTAAAGAGTAATGTAACGATAAAGTAAACTCATATCTGAATTGAAATAACAGGGTTACAAATTAATTTAAAGTCTATGAATGAATTCAGCCTGTATTATCCCACTGCTGGGCATAGGCCTCTTTCTTCACGTAGGAGAAGGATTGGAGCTTAACCCACCACGCTGCTCCACCTGCGGGTTGGCGAATATGTTCCCTCAAAGTAGGTAACGATCGCTATCAGGTATTTATGATTACAACCGGGACCAACGGCTTAACGTGCTCTCCGAGGCATGGTGGGGTGACCCACAAGGACAGACATACAAACCGGAAAGTAATATTTGTACAAATACAAATATCTATCCCAAACGGGATTCGAACCCACAAACCGTCGGTGTTTAAAGCGATTACTCACACCACTACACCAGAGCGGTTGCTTAAAATTTAAAGTCTCTGTGTAAGTTATTAAATAAATATATACAATATCTTGTATAACTTGACTATTGTATTTTATATAGATACTTGAGCAATATTTTATCTTAAAAAAATTTCTTTCTTTCGAAACTTCTTTATTTGTACATAAAAACAGTAAATTCACATAACACCTTTTTAAATTTAATCACTTTATATGTGTATTGACAGTAAAACATGTAAAGAATTCATTAAAAATTTATTGCCAACGAAATATAATAATAAGGAAGTACATCCTGTTACTTCTCAACGGTATAACTGCTGGATTCATCTGAGAGAATAGCCCTGCATAGCCTCGTCCAGGTAGACGGGAATAGCCGAGAATCGCTTGCATTTGACTGGTTTTTTCCTTTTGTCCTCCGGGAGAAAGTTCCAGATTATCAAGTCCTCGTCAGATGTTGCTGTTGCTAAAAACAAGAGCCTCGATAAGATTCTACATTTTAACTTAGCTAGAGGAATTGCTCAGTCCATTCATCCAGTTGTAAGTAAGTACCTTTAGTAAAAAATATTTTAATCTCCACAGTATTAGCACAATAGTGCGAAATTCAAAATCGAAAACTTAACTAAAAAAGTAGAAATATGTAAAAAAATTAATGGAATATTTAAAATTAATAATATTTTTTTTACGTTTCAATAATTTTTATACGTAAATTACTGTTAAATATGTCTATAATGAACAATCTGAGACTCGAGCTCCAAGATCGTATTTGCCGCGAATAGTTCTTTTTTGCAAAATAAATGAAGTCTCAATATCTGTAACATTAACACTAAGACACTAAGACATACAACACTATGGAAATAGCTAAAATATATTAAACGTGCAGTAGCAACGTTGTCAGACGTCAGTCATTTGTCAAACTTTTCTAACTGCGAATGCTGAGGAACTTAGTGTACCATTCAAGGATGAAAAATGGGAATAATACACATAATACGTATAATAATTATATAACAATTACCCAATTTCGTCCCATCCGGACTGAAAACCATGGTTCTCACTCGGTCCAACCCGCTACGACCCTCTCCCCACTGGTCCACTATGGTTTCAGGATCACTCATCACAACGAGTTGAGAGCATGACTTCGGATGGAGTATTGCTCGGTCTGAAAAATATGTGATCTGAAATTAACCCAATATAATATATAATACTATACCCAATCAGTATGGTAAATGTGTACGTATAAACTAGAAGACACAATTCTAACCGACTTCAAAAAAGGAGGTTCTCAATACTACTGATTTTTTTCTTCTTATGTGTTACCTGACTAACACGTTGGCGCAGTTTGTAGTAGCCCAGCTTTCTGCTCCGGGGCTTTCTATTTTTTTTAAATTTATTTAAATTGACAAACAGTATTCACACTAAAGTTTTACATAAAAAATTACAGACTTATAATACAAACATTATTAATTGTGACACCAACACCGTTAACTCCAGATTACAATTTTTATACTAGTTAAAAGTGCACATCAACGATCACGTGCACGAACGATAGGGCTTGTGGGTTCAATAGCCGCCTGAGTCTGGGTGTATTTATTTATATATGCATTATTTATATTTATCACAAAAAACCTTTTAACTATATCAGACGGCTGTTACCGATACCACAAGCACGCAAGTTGCTAACCGTAATACTAGAGGAACGTGTGTGACTGTGTGTATGTTATTTTTTTTTTCAAATATTTTTATTATATGTACCGATTTAAATTATTCTTCTTAATCGTACGTATGTATGTTGTATCACTTGTTGGTGTAAAATGAAGACGGTGTTTTTCCGTTGTCGAGCAGACACAATTATATGTATATTGTGAGTATAAAATCGGGGGACACAAGCGGAGGATTCGAATAGACTTATCTAGTTACTTGGAGGAAGTAGTAGATACTGTCTCTCATTATGAGTTTATGTGTCATGTTTCATCGTCCTTACGTTTTTATATTTTATTAGCTGATCAAGTCGGCCAAACATTGATTATATTATCAACGTTGAACTCATCGAACTGTAATCGACTTAAATGGAAGTAAAAATAAAACTACACGTTGCATTTAGAATTACCTGACAATTGACAACTGAATGATCAAACCAAAAAGCAAACCGCAGATGATGAACAAAGAATGTCAAATTGAAATTCCCAACAAATATTTTCTTTTCCATAATTGTATATTTACCGAAAGGTCACAACTACATATAAATTTTGGCTAACATTTTAAACAGTACGATTTTACCAAACCGTAAGACTTTTAAAATAAGTGCGCATGTCGGCTTCGAGACGCGACTGGACGCTTCGTAAGAACAATTACCCTGATATTTAATCAAATAATTATTAAATATAACAATAATCCTAACGTCACACCATTTCACTTTCCACATTTCTTCATATCGCGCGCTTTTCATACCTACATAGTTTCCTGAAGAGCAAAATCTAATAAATACTTCTAAAACTTAGCGTGCTCAAAGGAGAGCAAGTCCAACATGTTCAAGTGGCGTACATGTTTAGCAAATTAAGCTTAAAACTTTCTTTTTAAAAAGATGAAGCTTTAGCCTAGCAAGCTTCAAATCCAATCAAACACACAAACAATCAAAACTATCTTAATTAACCTTAACCAATGTCACGAAACCGTTTTTTATAGATATATGTAACTAGCTTCTGCGCGCGACTTCGTCGGCGTGGACTCCGCTCCTATTTGTCTTAGCGTGATGATACATAGCCTATAGCCTTCCTCGATAAATGGGCTATCTAACACTGAAAGAATTTTTCAAATCGCCCCAGTAGTTCCAGAGATTACCGCGTTCAAACAAACAAACAAACAAACAAACAAACAAACAAACAAACAAACAAACAAACAAACAAACAAACAAACAAACAAACAACCAAACAAATTAGTATAGATATCCAACAAAAGAAGTATAAGAATCAATAATTTCATGCAAATTGCTCTAAACTTCAAAACAGAAAGGTTTACAACTTAACGGTTTTTAATTGCTATTTATTAGATCGATAATATCTATGTACTTTTGATATTTGCATGTGACCTTAGAACCAGTAATACGCCGTGTAATTTGCAATTAAATTGCAAAACATGAATGAAAAAGTTTTAAAGTTAATTAAGCTATTTAATTAATTAGTTTATTTTGATTATTTTGTTATTCAATTAATCAGGTAAGCATTTTCCATCGAAAAAATCAATTTTTCATCATCAACGGAATCTTAAACTACAACTATTCAAAAATAAAGAATATTTCAAGTCAGATCCATTTAAAATTGACTGAGTTATAGCCGTTTTTTACCGACATGGTCTAGAAGTCACGCGAGCCGGATATTAAGTACACATTTATTTGTTTAGTAGGTACGCGCTTCCAAAGGAGCTGTACATAGATGTTCTATTCAAATCATTGACACGTAAGATTATAAATATAAATGTCTTAAAACAGAAGTGAAAAATAAAACCTATGCAATAATACTGCAAATTACAGTAATACTAAAGACCTAAGATAGGATGGTGATGCATAGAACCACAAGGGTTATATTGATTCTAAATCGCAAAAAGTTTTTATAAATCTTAGTCCTAGATACTCGAAATCAACGGATGGGCAACCAACGATTCCCAAGGAATAAGTATAGACCAAAAACTGCTAGGATCAGAGCCCACAAGATGCAAGTAAATCCACATAAACCATACAATTACCAATATACTCGTTGTACACTAAAAAAAGGATATTTTACATACAATAAAATACCATCAAATATCAATTTATATAATACTAGCAGGCCGCCACGGCTTCGCTCGGGTAAAATAATTATTTTGTGAACTTTTTTGTAGATCTTTTTTAGTCCTATAATTCAGTCGTACTTACATCAGGCCGCCCCGGCTTCGCTCGGGTAAAATAATTATTTTGTGAACTTTTTTGTAGATCTTTTTTAGTCCTATAATTCAGTCGTACTTACATCAGGCCGCCCCGGCTTCGCTCGGGTAAAATAATTATTTTGTAAACTTTTTTGTAGATCTTTTTTAGTCCTATAATTCAGTCGTACTTACATCAGGCCGCCCCGGCTTCGCTCGGGTAAAATAATTATTTTGTGAACTTTTTTGTAGATCTTTTTTAGTCCCATAATTCAGTCGTACTTACATCAATTTTTGTCTTTTCTTTAAGCATTTTAGTAGCGCACGCGAAGGAAAGAAATATTTGAGACGATTTTTTACACCTTGGTGAACAAAACCCGTTTTTTTGCACATGTCTAAGTTTTTAAGAAATAAAATATAGCCTATGTTACTTTCTAATAATGTAGCTTTCTATTAGTGAAAAAATCATTAAAATCGGTCCAGTACTTTTAGAGCCTATTCAATACAAACAAACAAAAGAACAAAAAAATCTTTCCTCTTTATACATAGGGCGCACTAAAAGTTTTCGGAACTGGCCAGTTACATAAACAATATTTAAAAAGTAATTACAACATTTGAAACTGGAACTCTGTGGCTGTAGAATGCAGTTTGTTTTATCTGACTGTCAATTGTTTTTACATTGTGGCGCCATTTTGAAAATTGCGTGTCTACATTAACATGGAATTAACTCGGGAAAATATTCGTAGTATGGTTTTCTACGATTTTAAGTGCAATTTGACAGTTCAGCGGAGCCTCGCTCGGCTTCAATCTGCTTTTGGCAATAAAGCACCGTGCTAGACGACTATATTTATAGCTGGTTTGCGGAATTCAAGCGCGGTCGTGTCAATCTCAGTGACGAATCTCGCGATGGTCGCCCGTCCACCGCTGTGAACAACAAAAACATTGATGCTGTGCGCCGTATGATCGAAACAGACAGACATGTGACCTACCATGAGATTCGGGCATCCTTAGACATAGGCATGAGTCAAATACAATCAATCCTACATAAACATTTAGGTGTGAGAAAACTATGCTCGCGGTGGATCCCACACAATTTGACCGAGGCTCAAAAAAACGGACCGCGTCACTTGGTGCAATGCCATACTTACCAGATTCAACGAAGGGGCGTCAAATTTGGTGTGGGATATAGTAACAGGTGACAAAACATGGATTTATTGCTACGATCCCGAAACAAAGCAGCAATCGAGCGTATGTGTCTTTCAAGGTGAGCCGAAACCTACCAAAGCGGCACCCGTGAAAAATGCATCTAAGCGGATGATTGCTTCTTTTTTTAATAAAACTGAACACGTGGCTACTGTTGCTTTAAAAAATCATCATACTGTGAATAGTGACTGGTACACGACCATTTGTTTGCCGAAAGTTATTGACAAACTGCGTAAAAATAACCGTAAATGCCGTATCATCTTGCACCACGACAATGCTAGTTCCCACACGGCCAGACAGACAAACGAATTTTTGAAGGTGAAAAACGTAGAACTTATGAGTCATCCTGCATACAGTCCCAAACTGGCACCTTGTGACTTTTTTCTGTTCCCAAAAATTAAGAACCAATTACGCGGTCAACGATTTTCATCACCAGAAGAGGCTGTCGAAGTGTATGAAAAACATGTTTATGAGGTCACCACGGAGGAGTGGCACAAATGTTTTCAAAATTGGTTTAATCATATGGAAAAATGCATTAACGCAAAGGGAGAATATTTTGAGAAACAATAAATTCATTTTTGACCTTTAATAGTATTTTTTTCTTATTCATTCCAGAAACTTTTAGTGCGCTCCACGTAATATTAGTGTAGATATGGTCGTCCCCTGATCTACAATTACAGCTGCATTGTAATAACAGACATGTCACCCTGTTTGATAAATTTGGAATATTTATTAAAAGATTTTGTGATATACCAGAGTTCCACAAACTGAGCACTAGTTCTCCGGTTCTGTTGCTGAATAGCATCGCATCCAGGCTGTATCGCTTGGGTCCGACAGTTGTCTCCTGGACCTTGGATGTTGGTGCATTCCACAACGCGATCCGGGCTTGGAGATCTGGTGTCACCGCACCCACACCGAGTAAAGCACTACACCATGGGTGCCATGTCATTGTCTAAAAATATAAAATTTAATTGACCTCTTTAAAATATTGTAGTTTTATTGTTACAGACGAACTGCATAATTACTTATAATTATTCTAAGAAAAATATATAAATAAATATGTTAAACATCCCACAGCATCTATTGCTATAGTGAGCTACATATTAGCTGTATTATTGTATTAGGTAACAGCCGATGTGTATAAATATTTTTAAACAGAAACCAATCTCAGTCTCAGGGTCGGAATCAAACCCAAAACCCTGGATTAAAAAAAGAGGTTCACTGCCAACTGTGCATACAGGCCAGTCAAATTATTTTAAATATTATATAATATTTTTTATATATATAACTATATAAGTCGGCAAACAAAGCGTACGGCTAACCTGATGGTAAGCAAATACCGTAGTCTATAGACGTCTGCAACACCAGAAGCATCGCAAGTGCGTTGCCGACCCTATCCCCAATTCCCCCCCCCCCAGGAGCTCTGGTCACCTTACTCACTAACAAGAACACAACACTGCTTGAAAGCAGTACCTATTATTTAGCTGTGGTCTTCTGTAAGGTCGAGGTACTACCCCAGTCAGGCTGCTCCATTATTTGAGCAGGAAATTTCCCCTACCTCAGTTATACGAACATATTTGTTTACTACAACTTCATCGATATTCAAAAACTATATAAGTCAATCATAAAAATATTAAACCCTTATCGTCCAACTGGAGTCGAGACTTGAATATATTTCCAATGAGGGCCATGTAAGTAACACGACGGCATCTGAGTTGACAGCCGTGACGGCGACGTAGCGGGCGTCCGGCGACACTCGCACGAGCAGGATCGCAGCGCGCACGATTCGTCTCCAGTTCAGGTACTTGGCCTCACGCGTGTATGACACCACGCTACCCCATGAACAGCCACTGTGTAAATGAAATAGAAAGACAAATATTTAATAAGCATTTAAGTATATCGGCCAGTCTACAAATAACGTTAAAACCAGAGTAGGTTAAGCTTTAACTATTTGAAATCAAACTTCGAATCGTCATATTTTTTTCAGTCATTGTATCAAATATTTTTAAATATTCTTTTAATAATCTTATCCAGGCGGTAACGAGCACAAAAAAAATGATTTTAGATTAACATTGTTACTTCTATTACTAAAACTATTCGAAAACGGGATATTTACCATGTTTATTATTTTCGTTTTGCGGAGCTTGATATTAATGTCTTGTTCACGAGACTATCGAGAGAGAATATCGAGCTCCGCAAAACGAAAATAATAAACATGGTAAATATCCCGTTTTAGAATAGTTTTAGTAACAAAAAACTGAGTTATCCGTCGGTATCCGCACATACATTTCGGTGATTCATTTTTATTTATATACAAAAAAAGTCACTAACGTTACAAAGGAATTGCCAGTCGGACTCCAGTCGACCGCAGTAATGGAGCAAAATCGACTGGCGATGGTCAGACATGGACATAAATTACTTGAAACCTTTTTACTCCTGTTGTTATTGTGGACCTCTACCATATTCACATCGGTGCCGAGCTGAAATAAAAAAAAAATACTAAGTTAAAAGTAAGTATATGACAAGTACCTATATTATTTTTTATTTTATTTTTTGGAGTTTACTCCTTAAGAATCGACTTTCATATAAGGCCTACGGTATGAAAAAAATATCAGGAGTAAAATCTGCTTAACGAATGACCTCGTTACGTTTGTCGTAACGCAATCTATCGGAAAGATAAACTACTAAGAAAATGTTTTCTAATAACGCCATCGATCGATCAATAGATGGCGTTATCTGATTTGTTTATTCAGCATTTGATTATGGTATTAATCTTTTTCTTAGACTAGTAAGCCTTTTTTGTGACTATTTTGACAGCCGATCTTAAGGAGTAAATTCCAGTCGTGCGTCGGAGCTGACACACACACTTTTTATTATTTTCTTTTCACTAGTGCTATATACCACATTTATTAATTTTTGGTGTATAATCTGTCTTCTTTTGTCCTAATTAAATAGAAGATTTAAAAAAGAAGTTGTTATTCCAGAGTAGCTTATTACTTATGTAAGCTATGTACTACGCTTAAAAAAATCACAAATGCTAAATATTAAAATGAAAACACCTGTCGCAATTGGTGGCACAGCATATAAATGTCAACATTTTCTACTGTTTAATGAGAAGTCGGGAAATAATGTGAATATTTGTAGTATCAGTTTAATTATTATAAAGAGGTTAAGTCATTCATCTGTAGTGAAAATATGCTCCTTTAATGAAATTAAATGAAGTCATCTAAACTAATTTTCATATAAAAGTTCGTTTCGTGGATATATGAAGGACCGACCAAAGTTTTGGTTTCAGTTTCGACCATTTTCGGCCAAGATATCTAGTTTCGGAATTTGTTTCGGCCAAAAATGGGCCAAAACTTTCAGTCCCGTCTAAATTATACGTTTGTGGAATGTCCCCAACAGGGCTAACTTAGCCACCCTCCACGCCAGTTTTCACTAATAATTCATCTTTTATTTGGCTAATAGCTTTTAATGTTGTTTTTAAGTAAAAACTAGCCAAGTGAAATCTTTAGCTTTATTTAATCGAAGTGATATCTACTTGGCGCTCATTTAGATCTCAATACTTTTTTCGGCGAAGTCCACAAAGAACATATGCTTATTATTGAACTTGGCTGTCATTTTTCACATTTATGTTTTTGGTGGGATATCATTACTTTTTGTAGAGATATTTATTTGAAATTTATTCTTTTTTCTTGCGTTTATACTTTAGATTGACTTCTGTACTATATCTGTGTATTGTAGCCAGCCGCCGCGCCGACACACTCCGTTAGCCGTTTGTTTAGCGCGTATTACAAGTTTTTTGTATGGGGACAGCCTTTATTTTTTGACTTCATTTTATTTTTATAGTTGTTTTATATAGCAAATGTAACAATACATATTTTGTGCAAGTTTCAAGTATCCACTTATAACGGTTCAGACGCTACAATTAAAAAACGTTTTTTTTGTATGGTGACCCCCTCCATTTTTTAACTTTTTTTTGTTTTCAGATTTTTGCTGCGCTTACACGTAATTACCTAGCTAGATGCCAAATTTCGACTTCCTAGGTCATCTGGAAGTGGGTTAGGTTTTTGATGAGTCAGTCAGTCAGTGGAAAATTGGCGACTTTTGAACCTTCATATTTTTGTAACCGTTTCAACTAGGTTAATGAAATTTGGGGTTCTAGTTGTCCTTATGGATATAAATAAATATACGTAATTTGATCTGTTTCTGTTGAATAGGTTTTGAGTTATGGAGGGGTCAAAAATCGCTCGAAATGGTTCGTGTAAATATACACACGGCGCTGAGTCGCCAGTTCTTTTGCTTGAACTTGGCTTGACACGCTGCCGCGTGTCTAGATAAAGTGAAAAGGCGTGGGGTGCTTGGTATCGAATGTGAGTATCATTTTATTAGTTACTGTTTGCAATATTAGAATTATTATAAAAATATGATTAAGCACCCCACGCTTTTTCACTTTATTTTCTACTTTTTAGTTCGATTGCTATAAAAGCGTGTTTTTTTTTGTTTTTTTAAACTATAATTTATTTTCTGAATTTTTAGTGTCAAGACGACAACAACAAAAAAAAAATCGCTTGTTATATTGTATTGTCATCGTCCCTTGACCCATATGCAAATTTCAAATTTAATCAGACACCTAGAAGTAGGTGAAAATGAAGTTCAAAGATTCCGTTACATACATACATACAGGTCAAGCTAATAAAAGCGTGTTAAAAAGAGGGTGTATTTGTTTCCTAAAAATCATTAATAAACCATTACAGTATTATTTCAATAATAGTTTATACAGACCGTATAAGTCGATAGATGGAAAGTAGTATATTCTATTCTTCAACATTATTAAACTAATTTATGCAATAATTTGGCAGCACTAAAGCGATAATAGAATATTTTATATAAACTTACAATATCTTTACTTACAATCAATAGTTCCCCGCGAGGGTCAAACTTGCAACACTGTATTTCATATAAAGTGTGGCCTTGACTGATGAGGCTTTGACTCCTCCAACTCCACTTGTGGTAGTTCTTCCCTAGGGCTGCCACTAGAATGTTATCATTACTCCAGTCTAGAAGTTCTGGAACTAAGCACCATTTTATGAAAATTAGTTGCGAGGCATGAAGCTATAATTTTTTTAATTTAAAATTAACTTCCGCAGGCTCTAATGCCATCATGCGTTATAATTATTCTTATCCTACATGCGATTTATTACTAAAACTACAGATCAACAGTTCTGTGCCTGCCTAGTTAAGCTAGGACGTGGTCCGGCGCTGACGAAATTTTTGTGTTAAAAAATCTTAATTTTTTTAAACATTTAACATTAAAGCTGATCTGATCAGTGTGAGGTAATTACTTTATCATTACAGACATACGATATTTTTGTAGGTATGTATGTGTAAATGAGTAGTATAATGTATACGTAATAGAAATAAGTGATAAAGTAAAGGTACTTTTATTTAGGATGCAAGGATTTGTAATAATGATTGAAGGGCACAGCAGACTGAGGTAGATGACAGCCAAATATGTAATATTGTGTTTATGTGGTAAGTAAGGTAGTCATAGCTCTTTAAGACTTTTTAAAAGTCTTTTTGGCTTGTTGAATATATAAGGTACGTTAGGACATAAAAACCATATAAAGTTGATAGAAGATCAGAATGCAAAAGCACCCGTAATAAATTAAAAGCAAAATGATTATAAGATAAGTCCACCCTTTTAGAAAAATATCTGAAACATGTGTTTGGAAATGGGAAAAACCGGTATTTTTTAATTTATTTAAATAATTATTCAATTGAGTTAAGCGGTGAATTTCTTTGAGTATTTAGATTAGTGTTTTCCTTAAGTGCTTGGTATTTCTTTTTGTCAAATTCTATTGAATAATTATACAATTTAAATGCAGTAGCATTCGACTTTTTGTTTTGTAATTAACATGATAAATATTTTGTATCCTTAAGAGTAAGAGTGAAGTACATGAATATTAATATTGTATTTTTACGTAAGTATAAATATAATATATTTATACATCTTATGGCAACAATGGACCTACTCCCCTAGCTTTCAAGCTCAACCAAAAATGTTGAAGTTAAAGATACTCTGGAACTAAAAGCTGATTTAAAAAATATATTTGTAAAAAAATATAACTTTTAACTGCCATCCTGTTATTGTTTTAATTACACGACCCAGCCGCATTTTATTTTAATAAATATTTTAGCAATTAATATTAAACATACAAGTAACTTATACAAATAAATAATTAAATTACATATAAAAATTACAGTCCATACTGAACATTCTAGTAAGACAGTCAGTTCATCTATTGCGGTCCATTAATTAATATTCTAGATAGGTTATTAATTAATTCGTATAATCTGTGTTAAATATATGACTTTTTTAATAAAATTGTATACATGAGTCACATAAGAGCACACTAGATGACGGAACAGCGAAGGCATCAAATAACATGCTTTTTTAAGACAAATAGTCGCGAAAGCTAAAATCGGCTAGCAGAATAGTAAGTAGTACCTTAGTACTATTACTATTTATTTTTTGGGTCATACTCTTAAGTATGGCTCAAAACAACGCGTTGCTGAACTAATTCCTTTATATAAATAAGTATATAAAAGGTTTTCTGCTGTAAACAATTAATTATTAATAAAAATGTAGTGCATCATTACCATTAATAGATAAAAATATAAACTTTGCATGTTAGGGAATAAATTTATGATATTTACGATAACTCTAAGGGTGTTGTGAAAAATATGTTGGAAGTAAAGGAACAAACAACAACCATAAAAAGTTTTAGAAAAAACTCAGTAACGGACAGTAACCGTCCCGGGCACAGTCCCGGGCTAGTATAGTATCTGATGGTACAAAAAAATCCATTTGAGGAGGGGAGGACCTCGTCCAGCAATATGTCTTATACTATACTAGTGATCCGCTCCTGCTTCGCACGGGTGCAATGCTGATACTAAATATAAAATATAAAATAAATATTTGCAATCTAAGCGCAAAAAATGTGTTTATTTACGACATCACATTAGAAAACTTTAAAACTATCAGTGCTTATTATGCATGTATTATACATAATAAACCTTTCTCTGGAATCACTCTATTTACTAACAGAAAACCGCATCAAAATCCGTTGCGTAGTTTTAAAGATCTAAGCATATATACAGACAGACAGACAGCGGGAAGAGACTTTGTTTTATAATATGTAGTGATAGTGATGTGTCAAACAAGCGTACTGCCCAACTGATAATAAGCGGTTACCGAAATCTATGGATGCCTACAACTCCACAAGTACAGCAAGCGCGTTGCTGACCCTCCCTCCAACCCTGCCCTTCCCTTAGTCACGGCAGGGACATTAAATACTTGAGAGCTGTATTATATTGCTGTGATCTTCTGTAAGGTTGAGGCACTTCCCAGTCGGGCTACTCCAGATTTTGAGAAAAATATATTCCTGTTATGGTCTATGATCCGGGATATAACAAAATATTCCCTTATCTGTTAATTAGATGAATCAATTTTTTATAGGCTGATTTCAATATTGTGAATTTATAAAAACAACCTCTGCCACCATAAACCTGCTGCAATTTTTTTTATCGTTTCCCTCTCATGTTAATTACATGTAGTAAGCTAAAACCGTCAATATTTTACATTATATACCTGACTGTAGTAGGCACCCATCTCTATGATTGCTACAATTACCTGCAGCCAGGTCGGTAAACTCAGTCAGCAGTAACCTTAACCGTTGCAGCAAGCTTATGGTGGCAGAGGTTGTTTTTATAAATTCACAATATTGAAATCAGCCTATAAAAAATTGTTTCATCTAATTAACAGATGAGGGAATATTTTGTTATATCCCGGATCTTAAACCATAAGCGGTTACCGAAATCTATGGACGCCTACAACTCCACAAGTACAGCAAGCGCGTTGCTGACCCTCCCTCCATCCCTTCCCAAGAACCCTTAGTCACGGCAGGGACATTAAATACTTGAGAGCTGTATTATATTGCTGTGATCTTCTGTACGGTTGAGCCACTTCCCAGTCGGGCTACTCCAGATTTTGAGAAAAATATATTCCTGTTATGCTCTAATTTGATTATGACAGTTTTTTTAATCGATGTCATTATATGACTCGTGGTCGATTTTTTTTAAAGTCCTGAGTTTACATATATATTTTTTATTATTTATTAGTGTTAAGAGTACTTACAAGTAGCGTAACTGTAGGTAGGTAAGTCTAAGATACTATCAGCAGAGGAGAGATAGCTCTTCTTTCGCGGAATGCATGGCCAAGGTTTGATCCAATGCTTGGGGATACCGTTCGTCTCTTGCGGCTCAAGGTTGAGCGCATCGTCCAAGTATATTGCGTATTTCTTATGTTTTAGTTGCTTTCCTAACTGTAAAAACTTATAGTTGAAAATGATATACATAGGTATGTGTGGCTTACTACTAATGATTGTAAATTTATTAAAGTTTCCGTTTAGCTTTTATCTTGAACGAATATGAATTATTTAATTAATACTCTGATTACTAATAAGCGTTAAATGAAAAAGCTTATTCAATGTAAATAATGAGTATTTAACTTAGTTCATGACTGTTTATTTTAAACCATATAAAGTACATTCTGTATATTATGTATATACAATAAACGCAGTTACAATTTACAAAGCAAATTATAATTATTGTGTGAAATTTGATCTAAAATCAATTTAATTCGGATATAATTACATAAATATAATAATAAATTACCCAAAAATCATTATTAAATGAGTTATCACAGCTGACATGAAAGGACCGGCGTCTGCGCCCCTCACCGAAAGAATCGCGAGGAGCTACAAATCTGTCTACACGATTTCGCTGCGTATTTAACTGAAAATATATTAAAAAAATATTGTAATTAATATGATCACAAAGTACGTCATTGTTTTAAAATTAAATCAATCGTTATTTCTTAGATCGTATGGTAATTGAGTTATTAGTTATTTTATTTTATTGGAATGTCAGTATTAAGATTTGCCTCTATATACGTATAAGTGTGTCTGTGTGTGTGTGCATGTGATTTCGACACAACAGAAAGAAAAGAAGCATGTGTGTACCTATGTGTTAATATTATTACACATAAATTTGCAATTACGTAATGGCATTTATCTACAGTCAAGAATATTAAATAGAAATAAACACCATATAGAGGTAGATAATATTTATATTTATCATGATAACACCATTATTTTAAAATGTATTCATCACAATTAATGTTATTAATAATAAAAATATCTACTTCTTCCATTCTAATGTAAGGTGAACTTTATGTTTTAATGTACATTGAAATTTGAACAAAGTATTTTTAATTAAAAAAATTTAAGTTGTGAAAAAATAAGTGATGTTATGTACTTGATTAGGATGGTGCGTGTTAAAAATGAAAATTAAAAATGCAAATAACAAATAAGCCTGAATACAACACAAAAATTAGCCTGCTTGTCACTTGAAATTTCAGGTACGATTTTTTCTTTTATTAACTTATTTTCAAAAAGAGAAAAAAGCGTAGTTAAGTTGATAATTGAATTGATTGATTGATTGGTTGAAATGTTTTTATGAAATATCTATACTAATATATAAAGCTGAAGAGTTTGTTTGTTTGTTTGTTTGTTTGTTTGTTTGTTTGAACGCGGTAATCTCTAGATCTACTGGGCCAATTTGAAAAATTCTTTCACTGTTAGATAGCCCATTTATCGAGGAAGGCTATAGGCTATGTATCATCACGCTAAGACCAATAGGAGCGGAGTCCACGCCGACGAAGTCGCGCGCAGAAGCTAGTGTGACATATTTATGACATTCGTTCTCTTATAAATTACGAGATTACAAGATCATTTAAAACCTTAAAATATAAACACCAAAAAATATAATTAAAAATTTACACATTTGCGCCTTATGACGTATTCGTATTATTAACAATTTTTATTTATGCTTCATAACTATAATGTTAACAATTTTTAAACATTGTTATTAAAAGTTTTTATTTATTTGACTTGAAATTAATGTTGTGATAAATACAACGTTAAAAACACATTTCATTTCCATGTTTTACATATATTTTGAATATCTTTAAGGTATTCAATCTACTTACTGTTTTTCTACCAAATATCGTTCTATCCATAACTATTTTTCACTAAACATTTGTTTGTAGTTGTTATAAGAGGCTGTTTTTTATTAAAATTGTTTGCTTAACACAATAAAGTCGTTCAACGGTTATTGTTCATCGCTTGCTTCAAGTCAATGTTACTTTTTTTTAAACTACCTTCTTGCAATGACTGTTAGCATTCCTGTTACCATATAAAGTAATTAATATTTTATTAATAAACGGACTATATCAATAATACTTATAATTTATTTAATTATGCATTAACGTTTAAGTAATAGCTTTTTTGGGCGATAATTTTATATTGTGGTTGGAAATAAATGGTTTTATCATCAATAGAATACAAAATAAAATTGTAACTGGCAGCAATATGAGTAAAACATTTTTGGATAAATTTTTAAACGCAACAGATTATATAACAAAACGCTTTCAGAATTTTTTTCTGCGTTTCTGTTTGTCTTTGCGTTTATGCACACAATTTGAATGCGGTTTTCATTGATGTATTTTGGGAAAACTAATTGAATTTTTAGTATTTGTTTTATTTCGCTTTTATATAAAAATAATAAAAATAATAACGATTTGAAGAATGACTGATTAAATTTTTAGAGAATATCGATTTTACAGTAAACGTTATTACGAAAAGATTTGTCAAAATTCATCCTTCAACTGTTTAAAATATAGTTTGAACAATTTTGTATGTTCGTCATTTTTGAAGTTAGAGACAAAATTTTGTTTTTGGGCTATTAATAAAAACGAGGATATATTTTAAGCTTAAAGTGGTAAGATTAGGCTTGAACTTTGTTTTTGATAAATAAAGTAATAGTTTAATAAATTAATTGTCAAGAGGGTCTTTGTAAAAGGGTATAATAAAGAACCGTTTTGGTGTAGTGGTGCAAGTAGTTGCCTAAAAACCGACGGTTGTTGGGTTCGATTCCCGGTCGGGATGGATATTTGTATTAGTACAAATATGTCTTTCCGGTTTGGATGTCAGTCCTTGTGGGTATTCCCACTGAGATTTTTCACACCCTAAACCCTCTGTATACTAAATTTCATGAAAATCGTTGAAGCCGTTTCCGAGATTCAGATTATATTAATATATAAATAATTCGTACCTCGAAGACCAAGATTTGCTCGGTCATCCAGGTACTATTTATTTGAATACAAATATTAAGTAGAACATAATTATACAATTGTAGAAAGAAAAAGTAAAAATTGTACTAATAATTGCAAAACAATTCAAGCGTTTTTTTGTAATACATGGAATTTCAAGAAATAACATGGAATAGTTTTAAATAGTTTTGAATTCATCTCATGTTGCATAAGAATCACCTTTCTGTTTGATTTATTTGTTTTTTTAGATAGGTCTGCTCAGATATTATAGACATTGTATATGAGCTAGATTCAGAATTTCCAAGTGTCGCATGCACTTGTACCGGATGCAATTTATAAAATGTAACTAGCTTCTGCGCGCGACTTCGTCGGCGTGGACTCCGCTCCTATTGGTCTTAGCGTGATGATATATAGCCTATAGCCTTCCTCGATAAATGGGCTATCTAACAGTGAAAGAATTTTTCAAATCGGTCCAGTAGATCCTGAGATTAGCGCGTTCAAACAAACAAACAAACAAACAATCAAACAAACTCTTCAGCTTTATTATATAAAATGTAATTTAAAAAACGTTTTTTTGTACAACCGGGACCTTGAGATTCATGGTTTGTGTGATAGATGGTTGCCATGGCGACTTCGTCTTGTCTTCTAACAGACACCGGCACTGAAAACTATACTGAAAATATTAATTTAATTATAAAATATATCATCACTCATCACTTCAGCCTATCGCAGGCCACTACTGGACATAGGCCTCCACAAGTTCGCGCCAAAAATGGCGTGAACTCATGTGTTTTGCCCATAGTCACCACGCCGGGCAGGCGAGTTGGTGACCGCAGGTCTGGCTTTCTCGTACCAAAGATGCTGCTGCCCGTGTTCGGCCTGTGCATTTCAAAGGCAGCAGTTTTAAGTTCCAAGGTGGTAGTGGAACTGTATTATCCCTTAGTCGCCTCTTACGACACCCACAGGAAGAGAGGGGGTGGCTATTTTCTTTATTGCCGTAACCGTTAAATTAATTTTTTAACTGAGGTAGGGCACAGCAGGAAATTTCCTGCTCAAAAATTGGAGCAGCCCGACTGGGGTAGTACCTCGACCTTACAGAAGACCACAGCTAAATAATACTGTTTTCAAGCAGTATTGTGTTCCTGTTGGTGAGTAAGGTGACCAGAGCTCCTGGGGGGATTGGGGATAGGGTCGGCAACGCGCTTGCGATGCTTCTGGCGTTGCAGGCGTCTATAGGATACGGTCTTACCATCCGGTGAGCCGTACGCTTGTTTGCCAACCTAGTAACATAAAAAAAAAAAAAAAAAAAACCACACAGTTAATAAAATACAGGGTTAAGAAAACCTTTTAAATTATAGAAACCTGTTTTCACAGATAAATAAATTAATACTCGAATATGATTTGGCTGAAGAATAAAATGATTTTCAACCATCGGAGTACCTCTCACACCAAAATTCATTAGAAAACAGGCTTACCTTTTTTGTGAGAGATATTATGTACTTACTTATATACCTTTCGTTGTTGTTACCATGAACAGGCGCTATTCACCTACATCAGGGCGTAATTGCCCTATTCTGTTTAATAACGCCCAATGTAGGGTAATATTTATGTTATTTTTTTAGACAGAAAAACATTTTAATTGTTATTTGATGCATAACAATTAAAACGTGTCGATATATGACCAAAAAAGTTTTGTTAAAATGATTATAAAGAGCAGTTTAAAGTAGTTTTACTACGTTAGGAAATTTGATAATTTTTGTGTTAAATTTTGATTTCTTCTATATTTTCCATTTCTAATAAAAATATTGTATGTGGCTGATGTGTATTATTATACATTTATCCTCAAGGAATATTTTTTCTGCGTCTAGGATGACATTTAAGTTAACGGGCGTTATTAAACATGGTATTTTTAATAACGCCCAAAGACATATTTTTTAAAAAGATGTCATAAGTACGGAAATTTTAAAGAATTGTATTTTCAATGAATATGTTTCGGTTCAGAAAAGAATGGTTTATTTGTTTATCGCACTATTTTATTAATTTTATTTGTATTAATAGAAAAAATAATAGTTTAGAGTTAAGCGGGCGTTATTTGCCTGTAGTACTATATTAGAAAAGTCCACAGCACTGGATTGCGATTGGCTGTTGCGCGGGCGGCTGCGGGTTCGATCCCCGCACACGACAGCATTTGTATTGGCCATACAGATGTTTGCCGTGGTCTGGGTGTTTGTGCAGTCCTTGTTTGGTCTCCCCACCGTGCCTCGGAGAGCACGTTAAGCCGTCGGTCCCGGTTGTTATCATGTACACCTGATAGCGATCGTTACTTATAGTAGGAAATATATCCGCCAACCCGCATTGGAGCAGCGTGGTGGATTAAGCTCCGATCCTTCTTCTATATGGGAATATTAAAAGTGTCAAAATTATCGATTGAAATGATAAGAATAGATACTAGCGATATTCGAAGTCCAAGTAAGTATATTTTTTGTTTCTAATTGGTGTCGAACTCGCGCACGAAGGGTTCCGTACCATTGACTAGGTAAATAACAGTCGGTACTTACATTGATTTTAATATCGGAAAAAATCGCGTTTGTTGTATGGAAGCCCCCCTTGAATATTTATTTTATTTTGTTTTTAGTATTTGTTATTAAAGCGGCAACAGAAAAACATAAATTGTGAAAATTTTAACGGTCTAGCTATCGTGGTTCTTGAGATACAGCCTGGTGACAAACAGACGGACAGACAGACCGCGAAGTCTTAGTAATCCCGTCCCCGGTCCCGTTTTTACCCTTTGGGTACGGAACCCTAAAAAGGACTTTTTTATACATCCCCTTTTTTCTTTTGTGTATTTATTTATTTATTAACATACATGAAAGAATATAAATTATAATTACTAATAATAAGATGCCACATAAACTCATTTGAGTTTTACCGGACATCAGTATATGTATATATATTTTTATTTTTTTTATAGATACATTAACATTGTTTTTATTTTATTTCGTTTCAGTCACAGTGCTGTATTATTACGTACTAGGGTTCATATAACCAGTTCTCGGTTTTTTGGTTACTCAAAAAGAACCGGGGAATCAAATTTTTAATTAAACTGAGGAAATTTATTGCTCAAAATATGGAGCAGCAGTGTGCCACAGTGGTAGTACTTCGACCTTATAGAAGATCATAGCTAAATAATACTGTTTTCTAGTAGTCTTGTGTTCCTTTTGGCGGGTAAGGTAACCAAAGCTCCTGGAGGTATAGGGGATAGGGTCGGCAATGCGCTTGCGATGTTTCTAGGGTTGCAGGCGTCTACAAGCTACAGTAATCGCTTACCATCAGGTGAGCCGTATGCTCGTAAATTTCAGCTCGTAATTTTCAGCCCCGCTCTTAAATTTCAGCCCCAGTTCATTTGGTAATTTCGGGTATTTTCTTTTAATAACGCAATTCATACTGAAGCAAACGCTTCCAAATTTTTGACTTATTTATAACTACTAAAGATAAGAAAATAAGAAAATTTCGACGAGGCGATTGAGTAATTCAATTCTGGTTAATTCTATTGTAATAATATTTTTAATTTGAAAAATTACCTAAAATTCAACCACAATCACTTAAATGTTTAATTGAAGTACACTTTTGAAATATAGCACTTATTTTAAATAACAAAAACAAAAAAGAACCTAAAGTATTGAAAAAACCAGAAAATCTCGGTTCCGTTAAGACAAAGCACCGAAAATCCCTGTTCTTCAAAACAGACCGGTTTCGGGGACCCTAAAACGTACATTAATACCATACATTGTTATACGATCAAACCATAAAAATGTATTATGTATATAATTGTTTTTATTTATTATTTAATTGTTAAAGGTTACAAACGTGACGACCATGACGTGAAATATAAATGGTATCTTGCATATAAGGGCTGATTTTTTACATTTTATAGATTAAATACTTACGAACTATATAGGCTTAGATCAATTTCAAAAGCCTTTATACAAGAGTTATTGTAATATTATTATTTTAGATATTTACAATTAAATGATAATATAGTAAGGAAGGAGAACGTTTAATAACTTATTTTAAAGTTTTATTTACTATAAATTTATCAACCCCTATTAATATTCAATGTAAAGAATACAACAACAATAATTTACAATAGATACATAGAGCAAATACTATTGTTATTGAACTTAAAGGTACCGTCTTGTCTAACTAATAATTTAATACCTCCAACGGCTTATATGGCTCTTCCGCTGAGGACGGCTACGGTTTGCTATGCACGACTTTTTTTTTTCTTGCCGCGTATAATTTAAAGCAAGGGTGAATAAGCACGTTCTTGATAAGCGTGTCGTAACTTCTATTCTTCATATTGTTTTTTTAACGAGTTATTTATTTTCTAGTATTCGAAGAAAAACTAATCTTTATAAATAACTCCTCACACTCAAAGGGCCCTACTAGAATTCTCCTGTGTCAACGTACAGATAACGAAAAACATCAGTATGCACATACAAATGTTTGTTATAAGCGAGGATTGTACCAACAACTGTCAGTGCAACAGCCTGTGCTGTGATTACTACGCCAACGCGTCGTCAAATCTCTTAATTCGTTTAAGATTTTATCGTACTGTTCCATAACCAAAGGTGGTAACAAAGGCACTTAAATTGCATATACAATGTGTATATAAAATGGATAAAAAAGATACAAAGGGACACATTTTTTCAGGATTACATAAAAATACTCAAAGCTTAATCGTGTAACGCCGTGCCGTTTTTTTTTTGCCTTACATTGTCCTTTCAAATTCGATTACAGCGCCTAGCTCAATTAATTTAAAACCATATTCCCGTGAAATATATTATGTATACGTGTATATGCTATTATGAAAAGAAATCAGTGAAATCCACGAACCATTACTATTATACGATCGTTAGCGTTTAGCATGCTTTTTGGCATAATATAGATACATAATTGTGTTTGTTAGCAAACGAATAAAAAACCGACTTCAATTACATCGACGAAAACAATTAACAAACACACCAGTTGTCACTACGATTTTCGACGTTTCCCTCGATTTCTCTGGGATTCCATCATCAGATCCTGGTTTCCTTATCATGGTACCTAAGTTGGGATATCTCCTTGATGTCTGTGCTGATATCTCAAAATTGTTTTTCGTTTGCAAGGTCGTTAAATGAATGTATGAAATTCTAAAATTTCAATTCTAGTCGTCTTCCTTTTCTTCAGTCCCTGATGAAGCTTCAATATTCTAATCATTAGATACAAGATACTAATATAATACATATATTAGTATATTTATGTGTAATTATATAATACAATACATAAATTTGATCCAAATAACTTTTCCAAAAATGTTATTTTATTTTCATAAATTTTACGTACTAACAAAGATTTTTAAATTGATTTTTTGTTAATATGATTATGCTGCTTGGTACCTATTTATAAATTCGCATCATAAGTGTGTCCATATGGGGATCATAATTATTCAGAATCTGCGGTTACTGGAGCTAAAAATTAATATTTCTTATTACACATTAACAAATTTAATCAATATTAATATTGCATTACAATTTGTAAGTAAAATCTTCGTTGTATGTCTAGTGTGTAGCGGGCGTATAAATTACGATGTTTTTATGTAAATAGTTTCCTAGATCGTTAATGAGTAATTAGTGAAACAGTATTTATAAGTACCTATTCGTATAGCCCGCCCAGTCGCGGGCCCCAACCAACACCGCCTATTATCATGGCGTTCACTCTAAGCGCCTGGCACTGGGAAAATTTTATTGTACGTTTCAATCATTGTTGTTATCTGGTAATTATCAACGTGGGAAATTTGTATTAACCTCACGAATATGAATATTAAAACGATACAACACAGATAAAAAAGTTGACAAGGCTTAAAATGCGATAAATTTTAAAATTAATATATGTTTCAACCTGTAATATCCTACTACTGGGTAAAGGCCTCTTTCCCAATGTAGGAGAAGGATCAGAGCTTAATCCACCACGCTGCTCCAATGCGGGTTGGCGGATATATTCCCAACTATGAGTAACGATCGCTATCCGTATGGCCAATACAAATGTTTGTCATGTGCGGGGATCGAACCCGCAACCGCCAGCGCAACAGCCACAAACCAGTGCTGTGACCGTTGCGCCAACCCGGCGCCTAAATGTAAATTAATATACATAAAACATATATTATTCATTACATTAATCAATAGAGTTACCAGTCACAGTATTAATAAATATTGGCTCAATAATGATGTGCAATATATAATTTAAAGTAAAACACGTACTATCTTTTTACATTTAAATGCAGATAAATAAGAACAGGAATGAGGAATAAATGATGCACATTTATTTATAATCATTTTAACTGACTTTAATTGTCTTATTTGTAAATATTTTATGCAAAGAACCAAGTATTGAAATAATTGAAAGAAGATATGGAGCTATAACTTACCTTTAGTTCCTTGCTGTAAATTACGTAATATATTAATATAGCCTTATTTAGTTTTTCGAATAAGTTATTAGTAATGCAAAAGTATTTTTAATGACGTCCATAAACTACAAATTTAAATATCTTAAAACATAAGTCGATGTTTAGGTATTTTTTTTAATTAAAAATAATATGTACCTAACGATTAAGTCGCGAAAAATACTTATATTCGTTTGCGTAAATTTAAAATTATTGTTTAGAAGGGCAACACAATTAATGTAAATAGTGTAAATACTCGCCACAAAATACTAGATGAAATAAACGTAGATTATCGACATTTCGTCAATTACAAATGCCAATGATATACATCGATTCATTTTTTAAACATTTATATATCGATACTCCGTGCCCTTGCATGCGGATCTCGGCGCCCCTAATACCCGGCGGCGGCGCCTGGGTACACCGTACCTCCACTACAAGTAAAGCCTACCCTGATGATCATAAACTTTCTGTCCAACAATAAAACGGCATTATTCTTAAAACGTGGGCAATATAATTGGAATTTACTCCTTAAGAAACGATATAAGGCCAAGTTAAAAATGGGGAGTAAAAATTTCAGCGAAGCTGACGATTAGTTACGCTGTAGTCACTAATTGTCAATTTTTGTTTGGTCTTAGAGTTTTATTATTTTAATTATTGAAAGCCATTACCCTAAAGAAGAAGAAAAAGATTATTTTAATTAATTCTAATTTGATTAATTTAAAACAACATTTTAATTTTTAAATATCAGGTAATTGGTTTTATGGCGTAAACTCCAGCCTACTGATACTATAAATATTAAACAGTCTACTTCATATGTAATTACAATAATAAGAAATCTCTTTAACGAGCAGTATCATGACGTTGACTTGTTCGGTATTGGGGTCGAGAAATTCACAATATAAATACAAATTAAAAAGACAAGTTGAAAATAACCTAAGCTTCTGTAAATGCGTAATTTTTTAAAACTGTTTTTGGTTAAGTACATATTTGATTTTTTGTTTTGTGTTTTACAATTTGTTATCTTTTATTACAAAGATATTAAAATATTTTATTAAGTTCTCTTCACGTTTTCACATAATATAAGTAGAAACTTTGTTGGCTTGTGTAAAAGTATCGTTTTGTTAAATAAACAACTGAATTTATTATTATTGTACGCTGTTGTCTTCCCGATAAATAAATAAACAAATCTTGATTTAAATTTGAAATTAAACTGGTTCCTTGTTCATTGTTGACAATAAATGCTTGTATTCTTATTAACTTAACCTATACCATCGTTATGAAAAGCTTGATAATTTTTAATTAATAGTGTTTTTTGTCCATAATGTCCATTTATGTACGTACGAAATGTGGTAATTAAAAACAACCATAAATCAACAGTAAGAACATTGGTCTTGAATAACTTATCGTCGTACTCTTTACATAAAGTAACAAAAATTGGAAGTGGCAAAAATATACACATATAATAAACTTCAACTCTAATTTATGTTTAATGCTTTTTTTTACTTTTGTTTTATTTTTGTATTATGGAATGTTATTTCCAAGTAAATAATTTTGAAATTTGTATTAAATTATTTGTAAGACAATATGTATCGTTTTATCTCTGTAAAATAGTATTAGAAGGTTGATTTTAAAGTTATTTTTTAGTATTATTTTACGCTCACCGTTAGAGTATAATTGATATGATTTATTGATAAGATGTTTATAGGATGAAGTATCTGAAGTCTAGAAGAAGATAGTCTTTATTGTAATGTAAGCCAAGTATACTTGTGTAAGCCAAGTATACTTGGACTGTACCCAAGTCAACTTAACATTTTTTGTGCACTTTTGTTTCAAATTCTGTTCAAAATATCTGTTTGAGTAAGCCACTTCTAAATAATTTATTCTCCATCATTTTTTGAAACTGTAAACAGTGGAGACACTTTTAACACCTTATGTAAGTCTTCAACTTTAACATTCTTTTATGTTTTAAACATTGTTTTGTCTTGATAAGTTTTTATTGACTACAACTTAATGTTATGTTTTACAAAAAATACCGACGCACAATGTGTGCGTACAGCAGAACAAATTCCACGTATAATAGTAGGTATGGCATTTTTTTACAAATGATAATCATTTATAAAAAAGATGTCTTTTTTAGATAAAATTATCAAAAAAAATGTTGCTTTACCGGATATATTATACTAAATAGGAAATTTTAAATTATCACTACATATTATAAAACAAAGTCTCTTCCCGCTATCTGTCTGACTGTATATATGCTTAGATCTTTAAAACTATGCAACGGATTTTGATGCGGTTTTCTTTATTAAATAGAATGATTTCAGAGGAAGGTTTATATGTACAATACATATTTAATATAGTAGAGGAACACTGATAGTTTAAAGTTTTCTAATGTGATATCGTAAATAAACACATTTTTTGCGCTTAGATTGCAAATATTTATTTTATATTTTATATTTAGTATCAGCATTGCACCCGTGCGAAGCCACAGCAGGTCGCTAGTTTTATATATTCTTAACCATAAATTTTAAAATTACTCTTAAAAACAAGGGAATATTAACCTTTTTTTATGTAACTAGGTCGGCAAACAAGCGCACGGCTCACCTGACGCTGATGGTTAGGCGATTACCGTAGCTTACCGTGTCTGCAACACCAGAAGCATCGCAAACACGTCGGCTACGCGTCCTATCACCTATTCCCCCCTGGTCACCTTACTCACCAACAGGACCTATGATCTTCTGTAAGGTCGAGGTACCCAGACGGGCTGCTCCATATTTTAAGCAGGAAATTTCCTGCTGTGCCCTACCTCCGTTGTTTGCTTTAAAAATAACTTGTATTTAGTTTTAAGATAGATCAAATTATTGTAATTACTTTGTTTCAATTTCTATAACTACAAGACATTTTGTTAATCGATCAAGTTAGGATGCTTTAAATATAAACTATTGTTTAAATTATTGCGCAAGTGACCAAAAATCGTAATATACCTACTCGTATAAATAATCTTTTTTATTCGGCCTCCCAATCCACATCATTACCCTTTCTCCATGTAAGAAGGATCGAAGCTTATTCAATTAGGCTGCTCCATTGCAGGTTATATATATATATATATATAGAGTAACTTCGGGTAATATGGCACACCATAAGCCTTTTTGGAGACAAAACTTGAAATTCGTGAGATGAAACAGTATTTATTAATATAATTAGTTCATTAACTTTATAGTAACCAAAAACTAAAAAAATAAAGTTATTCGCATCAACACATAACTTAAATAATAGTTTTTTATAACATTGTCTAACAATCAAAATTTTGACATGGTAGGCTAATATAGCTTAACTATACACAGGTATCAACTGGAGGGGTCAGGGGAAAAGCCACAACAAAATGACGGATACATGTACCGCTTAGTATCGTCAATTTCGGAAAAATATATGTGGGCCATATTGGCTGACTAGGCCATATTACCCGAAGATATATATATATATATATATATATATATATATTAATAACTATGTGTGTGTATATAAGTGTTGCAGGCGTACATAGACTACGGCAACCGGTCAATATTAGGTTGGCGCCTTATTTAAGTTTTTTGTTCGAGGTTTACCACGTCTATGACTAGACGGCGCTAGTAGTATATTAAATCGCGCTGGCAAAATTATTTCTTGTTAGTATCAGGCCAACATACATTAACCTCACGCGGTGTTTCCAGGCGGTCACCCATCCAAGTACTGATCGTCATGACGCTGCTGCGTTACCGGTCACTCAAATTTTACCCCTCATGCGCCTAAAGAAGTTTCACTTCAAAAACACAGAAAAAATTTAAATTCTCCAATTTGGTGCAGTTGTTCGAAAGCACATGCGCGTAAAAACATTTCGTCGCTTAACTATTATTTATGTACATTTTTAACTAATTGTTGCTAAGGTTCCAGTTTTCATTTAATATTTATGAAATTGCAATAAATTAATCTTAATCTACTATCGAACACATTGTTAAACGGGGGACAGATGGACCAAGTTTTTATGCTACTTATTTACAAAACACCTTGAGCTAAGGAACTCAGATACTAAAAGAATTATGTATACTGAAGATAGATCTTTATCATTTTTTTTAAACTTTATACTAGGTCTAATATGCTTCAATGCCACGCTGAAGCACTATCTACATATACTCGTACTATAATATTTCATGACATGATATGATATTTATATATATTGATATTAACATGATATACTACTACTATAGTTTACCACAAATATATTATAAAACGTAGTTTTAAGACGTTGTTAGATTGTGTAGATCAATAGGTGGTTCTATGAAAAATTAGTTAGTTAAATATATTTGATTCAATATTACTAAAATTTCAATATATAAATAGTCATAATGTACAGTTTTTTTAATTTCACTATTTATGTATACTAATATTATAAAGAGGAAAGATTTGATTGTTTGTTTGTTTTAATTAAATAGGCTCCGAAACTACGTAACCGATTTGAAAAATTATCTCACTGTTACGAAGCTACACTATCCACGGGTGATATAGGCTATATTACATTTTCAAAAAAATTAGAGATCCTTACTAAAACTCTAATTATGTAACCAAAGGTGTAAAAAAATTAGCTAAAATATTGTTTACAAAAAAAAAATACGTGCGTACAAACTACACATGTCAGAAGTGAAACTTCTTTGGCAAACTAATTCAAAAAACTAATAAAAAAAATGGCGAAATGCCATGGCGCTGGCAAAATTATTTCTTGTTAGTATAAGGCCACCATACATTAACCTCACGAGGTGTTCCCAGGCGGTCACCCATCCAAGTACTGATCGTCATGACGCTGCCGCGTTACCGGTCGCTCGTATTTTACCATTCATGCACTTAAAGAAGTTTCACTTCAAAAATAATTAAAATGAAAATATAACTTCATTAAAATAATAATATTCAAACTTTCTTTATTTAGTAACCTGTCGCAAATACACGGGTTTATATGTGTGTACTATAATTTTTAATTTTGAAATGTTTGTTAAATACCCGTGTGAAACCGGGGTGGGCTGCTAGTACCTTATAGATTTAAGATAAACTTAAGAATTAAAAATTTAAGTATGCTGTGATATAATATGGACATAACATGGTTTTTTAAATTTTGTATATTCGAAATATGGCAGACACTATGTATGTATATGAAGTGACAAATCTATATCACTACATATTATAAAACAAAGTCGCTTCCCGTCTGTCTGTCTGTCTGTATGTATGCTTAGATCTTTAAAACTATCCAACGGATTTTGATGCCGATTTTTTTTAATAGGTAGAGTGATTCAAGAGGAAGGTTTATATGTATAGTATAATACATGTATAATATGTTAGAGAAACACTGATAATTTTACAGGTTTGTAACGTATCTTTTGTTGTAGATACTATTTATTATCAGCATTGCACCCGTGCGAAGCCGGGGCGGGTCACTAGTGTTTCTATATAACTTTAAATAGTGTAATTATTTTCGCCATACAAATTAAATCATAAACAAGAAATACCCGTCTCTTGAGCTGGCACAGGTTTGCAGCTATCAGTCAAGTTGCGTGCGCTTCGTCACTAAATCTAAAATCTGTATTCAACAGTCTGAGATGTGAAGAAGATACTGCTTTATGTAATACATTATTAACTACTTTCTATATGAATCATAATGAAGTTTGCTAATTAATCTTTACTAATATTATAAAGAGGAAAGATTTGTATTTTTGTGGGTACGTTTGTATTGAATAAACTCAAAAACCGTTGGACCAATTTAAAAAATTCTTTCACCATTTGAAAGCTTACTTATCCTTGTGTAATATAGGCTAATTTTTATCTCGTAAAAATAATAGGTTCCCACAAGGAAATTGTTTGCGCACACGGGTGAAAGCCGTTGAGAACAGCTAGAAATATTATAAAAATAGTGTTAAAAAACTATGAATAAATAATAATAAATTTAAATAATAACTTTAAATTATTAAATATAATATAGGTTCTCACTCCTACTATAGCCTATAGCAGATTCCTAAGCTCGCGCTAAACATCCCGCTTCTCTGCAATCCTCATCCAGCCCCCACTGCCTAACTTACGTAGCTCGTCAGTCCAGCGAGCATAGGAATAAAAAAAAAAAAAAAAACTGTTGCTCCGTTTGCCTCACCCAATCACACTTTTCGTAACGCTCTCGTCACGCATTCGCCAGCTTACTTCCCAAGTCAAGCGTGCGTAAAGATATTTTACTTCAATTTTTTTTAAAAAATTCAGTTAGTAAGAACCAAAAGACATCAACGCGTCGACGATACGTGCAGCGCAAATGAAAGACATCAACGCGTATCACAGCTGTTTCTCGTTTCTCAATAAAATTTTAATTTGTTTTCAATGATACATTAAAACTTATTTACTGTATAATTTTGTAAGTTTAGTATTGTAAAGAAATGATTCGATAGAAAAAAAAAAACGAGTAAGATAAGAAAAGCATTGTATTTTTTATAATGAACACAATGCTTAGCATACTGATGATAATTAAAAGTTTAATCGTAGCTTTTCCTTGAATGGTAAATTTAATATCCCTGTAACTTGTTTTAAGAGGAAATAATAAATTTTTAACAGACTTCAAAAAAGGAGGAGGTTACTCAATTCGACCGTATATATACCGTACCGTACAGTATATATATAATTATATTTTATGTATGTTCGGAGATAACTTCGTCGTTTATGAATCGATTTTGATAATTCTTTTTTTTGTTGGAAAGGAGCTATACCAGGGGTGATACCATGATAAGGAAACCAGGATCTGATGAAAGGATCTCAGAGAAATCGAGGGGAATCTTCGAAAATCGTAGTGACGACTAGTGAGTTTGTTAATCCTTTTCGTCTACTTACGTTGTATTACTTGCCGATGTAATCGAAGTCGGTTTTTTTCGTTTGCTAGCAAACATAATTATTTTAATGTCAGTTTTTTAAAGTGTTTTTTACTTTCAATAAAAAAATTACATTTCAAGCTCACATTAAGTGATACTTGGATATTCTAAAAAGAGGACAAGTTCTCCATTCAACTTTTAAACAAAATCCGACAAGACGCGGTCAAGTTACAACGTGATTAATTAATATTAATTCCGTGTCGAACCGATAGCCCCACTTCCTGACGCCCACCAATGTATTAGAAACCCACACTTGCGCGCACGCAGAAAAGGATTAGAGAAAAGATGTTTGAAATAGTTCTAAGACTCCTCATTCGTCGCGTAGACCGCGAGTGGCGCGGGCGCGTTCTCAACGCGAATTCAAACACATTTACGGTCCGCCCGTTTCGAGTGCAACGACCTAGACGCCATTTTTTTCCAACGAACGTCCTTGCCAAATACGGCGAACAGCTGATGCACGAATTTTTAATCTGTGTAATTTCGAGTGTACCAAGTCTTGGCAGATTTAAAAAATACTGTCAAAAATCGAGTGTCAGAAAAAGTACACTATCGAATCATTGTCGATGATTAATAAAGTTTTTTTTATTGTGACAGATTGGCTTAGTGTTGTGGTTTTATTTTTTTAATTTGAGAAGTGATGTGACAGTGGGAGACTCAACTGTGACAGCTCTTAGCTGGTATGTTAGTTTTTTACAATTCGTAGACCTAGATTTCTCTATTCCTTTATAGATAAATTAATTAATAAAATAATAATATTAATAATTTCGTTATTATTTATAGTTTTGATGGTTTTTATTTCAACAGTTAATTTCTAATAATTTGAAAAGATATAAATTATTGGTAATTGTAAACCTTATTATTGTTATATTAGATGATCTCTTTAATATTAGAGATGATTTTTTACAGTACTTAACAGATAACACTTATCTAATAAATTTACTGTAGTATATGTAAATTAGGAGCTTCAAAATTAAATGTAATTCGATTAAAACAATAAACAGTTCTATACTTCTAAAGTCATATCCCTTTGCGTGATTAAAACAGACATCTTTCCGCCGGCTTATTTGCGGAGTGATTACGCGGTAATCTATTAATTTTTTTATGACCGTTAAATTACAGTTTAAAGCATATAAATTTGATTTTGAAAACTAATTTTAAGAAAATATTCTTGGAAAAGTGGTTACATTACGTTAAATTGAAAAAATAAGGTTGTAAATTAATACGAAAAAATATTAACAACGTAATTTCTTATTTTTGTACATTTTTTAATGACATTTATTTCGAAGTTATTCAATGACATACGCATCTGTATAATATCACAATGTTTTAAAATATAAATAATTATTCTTTAATTCTGGTAGAGACGGAGACAACAGTTGTTTTTGACGGTTATAACAATATAAAATAAAATAGTCTTATGGTTTTGATATAAACCATTGAAAGAATGTTTGTCATACAAATGCATACATATATTTCTGTATAGGTTTTCTACAAAATGATAGGAAAACCTAACTCGGTCACGATTACTAATTGATAGAGATGCTGGGGCTCTTATGAGACACGCACAACTGTAAAGGAAAGATAAATTGTGATTAATTTACTCGAAATTTAATGAACACAAGAAAAATAATGTTCACGTAGAGTCATTAATCTAAAATGAACTAGTTAAAACAATTTTATTTGTAATAATAATAATACAAGTTTGTGAACCAGTTGATAGTATAAATATCTTGTCCTAATAAAACAATGCCTTACCACAAAAATAAATAAATGATGATTATTTAAAAATTGTACAATCCGAAGAATAAGAAATCACAAATCCTAGAATTAAGTAACATAAAACTCAAAAACTAGTTTAAAAGTAATCTTTATAAGTATTTGTTTTGTTGCTTATAGAATTCTATATTAATTTTGATACTATTATTCACTTATATTAATATTATAAGTTATGTGTGTAGTAAAGGTATAGTCAGTATAAGAATACATTTAAATATATTAATTAAAAAATAAATAATAAAAACACAAGCTCATAAAAACGTTGACAACCTCGTAGGCTGTAAAAGATCACGCTATGATTAATAGCATAAGACTAGCCGAAGATACCAATTCCGACAAAAAATTAAAGATTTTTTTATTATTATAAAATACAAGCTGACCCGGCGAACTTCGTACCGCCTAACAGTCGATTCTTTAGCCTCTTCTAGAGCCCCTCCACTAAAACTTAAAGTTTATGGTTTTGGTATTAAAGTTCAAATTGACTTTTAAGTATTGTTACGAATCTTTTATATGGGAATATAGAAAAGTGTTGTTTTTAGACTTTTCAGGCAATTTTTTTTAAATTTTTCTTTCCGTAACAACCGTCTTCGTACTTCAAGGAATATTATAAAAAAAGAATTAGCGAAATCGGTTCAGCAGCTCTCGAGATTTGCGCTTAGCAACAGATTCAGCGATTCATTTTTATAATTATATATAGAGAAGAGATAAATCCTATAAGGTACTATTCGCAATTAAATAAATACTTACCCTCTCATAAATTGTTACGCTTCGTGTAGAGAGCTAAGTATTTATTGTCATCTGAGGTACAGTTAACATCTTTAAAGTTTGACTTAAGTGCTAAGCAAAAATACCTAAGATCGAACCTTCAATGATTAATTTTATGAAAATCCTACGTAGATAAACTAGTTGCCAGTTCGAAGTATTTATAAAACTCCATCCAGCTAAGCAAGCTACAATATTTTGTACCAGTTTGAAATACATTAATGCAAGCAAATCCGCCCTTTTTGTCCTTAGTTTCCTCCTCCAACTCTACACCCTTTAGTCTTGCAACATGTATGTTCACGGGTGCTCACATGCCCCGCCTGCTTATTTGTATAACGGTATTAAAGAAAAAAAAAAAAGATATAAATTATTAACTTTTTAACATAAACGTACATTACATAATTATATAATTACATGGTAGTGCTTAAGATATCGATGTATCTACAAAACCGTTGTTGAAATTATCGGCTAAATAATACCCTTCAAGAAAATTGTGTTATAAGTCACAGTTTTAATACATTTTGAGTTTTAGGCTAGAAATTTTAATAGCTTGTCCACAAGTTAAAATTGTAACAAAATTTGTATTTATAATCTAAATTTAACAGAAACACCATAAAATAGAAGTTAATATTGGATTTATTTCTTGTGTTCTAGTACTAACCTCATGCTTAATGAAATTTAAAAATAAATACCACGGTATCGGTACGGTGAGAAACTTCTATCTATTAAAAAATAGTTTTGTTATTCTTGTCGACTAAGTCGTACAAACTCCGCTCAAAAATTATTAAAATCAAATTACCAAATCTAATAAAAAAACAAAAAAAAGTATAATATATAACATTATAATTTCATAATTATAAAATATGTATACGATCACGATTCAGCCTGTAATATCCCACTGTTGGGCATAGGCCTCTTCCCCATGTAGGAGAAGGATCGGAGCTCAATCCATCACGCTGCTCCAATGCGGGTTGGCGGATATATTCCCAACTATGAGTAACGATCGCTATCAGGTGTACATGATCCCGTATATTCATTGTACTCTGTGTACATGATAACAACCGGGACCGACGGCTTAACGTGTTCTCCGAGGCACGGTGAGGAGACCCATAACCACATACAAACACCCAGACCACGGCAAACATAATATGTATGGCCAATACAAATATTGTCGTGTGCGGGAATCGAAACCGCAACCGCCCGCGCAACAGCCAATCGCAATCCAGTGCTGTGACCGTTGCGCCAACGCGGCGTCGCGTAAAATATGTATAACATAATGTAATATATAAAAAAATATTCTTAAAATTGGTGATAAGCACTAAACTTGCGAAGGACTGGATTTTACTGACAATTTTTATTTGGTTTTTAGTAAAAAAATTAGTTAAAAGCAAAGTAAGCATGAAAGCGAGAAAATTTAAAAATTTAAGAAAAAGTAATAATAAATTATTTGTGTTAATATTATATACCCTGATATGTTTAACTGATCACGTACCTAACTTTACACTAGTGTTAGGCATTCAGACTTTATTCAATGAAACAATTTTTTTTTTGGTGTAGGGATGAATACAAATACAGAATGCTATTTAAATACTAAGTAATTGTAACATATAAAAAGGTAATTAAAAATAGCCTATAAATAGATATTAATAATTATGTAGATGAGTACATTAATAATAAGAAAATGACGCTTAATTTCGTTTTGATCGTAAATATGAATTGAGCTTGTTTTCATAGTAATATCAAATATATATGCTAATATTTGTAGGGTGAATTAGAAATATAAGGATGATAAAGTAAATATGCATGTTGATAGCATGCACACAACTTGTGCACAACACAATAGTATTATATTCGAACAAATAAAGAAATTACAACCTTATTGTAAGCCTTGTTAAGTCAAATGACTCGGATGTCAGAAAGAAAAGTTAAAACTATCGGATTTTTCTTTTTCAACCGATTTGGACCGACGGGTTAACGTGCTCTTCGAGGCACAATGGGGAGACCCACAAGGACTGCACAAACACCCAGACCACGGCAAACATCTGTATGGCCAATACAAATGCTGTCGTGTGCGGAGATCGAACCCGCAACCGCCCGCGCAACAGTCAATCGCAATCCAGTGCTGTGACCGCTGCGCCAACGCAACGTTGGCGTTTTATGTATTAAAAATATAAAATATCGTATTCTTTACTCATATAAAACTTACATATCTAAGCAAAAATACAACATACAAAGTCTGTTATTAAAAATAACATACAAAAATACATACAAAAAAAAAATAAGTTTAAGATACGATTAGAGAAATAGATTACGATAGAAATTGACTTTATTAAGTTTTATCGAAAGTGAAACTCTCATGCATTTATTGTTTATTTATGATTTCAGATAATAAATATTTGTCGTCGAAAATTCGCATGTTCAATTCAAAACTTATGAATTTTCAAGCACTACATTAGGATAAAAATTAATTGCGTTTGAAACAATAAATATCTTGACAAAGCTACATACATCTGTCAAAATTCTAGAACATAGCTATTATAACTATTGTGATACAGTCACAACTACAAACAGAGACGCGTATTAAACCCAGTCTATAATAGTTCTTAATTTGTAAACTGTTTATCATACCCAAAGATTTCTTACATTATTTGTTTGAGACGCGAAAACGCATTAGTACGTCTCTACCAGGAATCAATAGACGACTTAAGTTGTAAAATGCAAAATGTTAACGTCAGCGATTGGCAGAATTTCGATTTGAATTTAAGATTATGTATATGTAAATATGTAACTAACTGATTCGACTTTGTCCTGAGGACTGTCAAACGCGTGAAATTTAAATAGAAAAAAATGTGTACAGAGACACCTCAACCACATAGCGGTATGAAATACACGTATATAGGTATGTACTTTAAGACCTGTTCTTATAACTACCACGTGTAAACACAAAATTTAATTTTTATCGGTCGAGTTCTTTCGGAGAATCGCGAAAACAAACATCGTGACATGAACTTTTTAAATACATTTTAGATATAAATTTTAATACATGATAAACAGGAAACATTATCGTTTTTGTTATTCATTAAAAAGTATTTAATCTATTTTGATAACTATTTAGTTATGAAAATATTAAAAACAATATATTAAGGCTCGTAACGAAACAGTAGCTAAGAGATGTAGAGTGAAAATACTAAAAAGAAAATACATTACGGCTCGTAACGAAACAGTAGCTAGAGTCTTTACTCCGTATTTTGTGGTATGATCATTTCATGTATGTTTAATTTTAATTACGTTTAATTTAACCTGTCTCAAATGTTTTGAGATACGGATTTTCTATATAGGTGTTATTTTTAAAATTAAAATAATAAGCGTGAAAATAATTTTGTCACTCTTTTACCAATTTTTTGTTAAATTTCGTATATAAGTGTGTCGGACATACTAAAATTATTCACATTTAATATATCTATTTTAGGACAATGTATTGTACGATCCAGCCTGTATCGTCCCACAGTTGAGCAAAAGCCTCTTTCTTCATGTAGGGGAAGGATTAACACGCAGTGGAGCTCTAGCGTAGTGGATTAAGCTACGATCATTCTCCTACATGTATTGTATAACAAAGTAAAATATTAATTATTTTAATTAAAACAAAATGCTATGTTTTATTCATTCAAATAAATATTATAATGGTTTTTATCCACAATTTATGACCGGATACTTTTACGAACAGTTGATAATAAAATTTAAAGACCGAATATACTGTTAAGAATCTTAGGCTTATTGTATTGTTTAAAGATAACCTGTTGTAGTTGATAACTGAGCTAAATAACTAATTCATAATACTCCTAATTACAGGCACCCTAATGCCCGTGTTTAGGGTAACAGCCCAGTGACATACAAACATATTTGTAAACTACATACTATATATATAATACCTATATCCTGATAGCGATCGTTACTCATAGTAGGGAATATATCCGCCAACCCGCATTGGAGCAGCGTGGTGGATTAAGCTCCGATCCTTCTTCTACATGGGGAAGAGGCCTATGCCCAACAGTAGGTATATTACAGGCTGAATCGTGAATCGTAAGTCATATATATGTACAAAGATTGTGTTTTATTATTGGTAAAAATAAAGTATATTATTATCAAGTGTTATTTAGATTATTATAAATGAATTTTGCAGTAGAATGTTTTTGCTGTTTGATAAGCGATTCGCATCATCAATTTATCAATAATTTTAGTTTTAATGAAGCTGCCGCCACCTTGGAAAGCAGCTTATATTGTAGAGTCGGTAAAAACTCAAATAATACTTTTAAAGCAAATTCTATATGCTTTAATTAACAATTGTACGTATATTTGATCGTATCAATAATTGTTTTTTGTGCAATGAAAAAAAAAGACTTTATATTACATCGACAAATAAAACAATACAATGGAGGTTGTCAAAAAATAATCAATTAAATACGTATTATTAGTTATAATTTAAAAAATACTCATCAAATCTCAATTATATTTAAATGGAAACCCATAACAAGAACAAGCTTTCGAATGAAGAAAGAATTGCTGAAATTGGTACACCCAGTAAAAAAATTTACAGATTAAAAATTAAACGTTAAAAGTGCTTTAAAATGTCATTTAAGTAAGAAATTATATACTTCATACTTTACCATGGACAGTAGCGTTTAGGAGATATTTTTTCACCTAAGTGTTGTGTATTTAAATTGATTGAATGGATATTGAAGGGTACTGAAATTTAATTATAACTCCCGGTTTTACAGAGACATAGTTATCATCAGTCTTAGAAATTAGAACATATTATTGGAATCTACATGAATTTTAGGTGGGTAAAGATAACTTCCTAAAATCACTGGCGTAAGTTAAAATATGTATCAAAAGTATTTTCGATTCAAAATTGTTACTTGTAATACTAATAATATGATCAGTTATTTTTTACTGCAATACATTCAAACATAATAAAATAATTGAATAAAAAAATTACAAATAGGAAACAATTGGAAATTACAAGGGGAAATAAAACTTTTTAGTATGACTCATATTCTATTAAATTCCGTTGAAAATTGTTTTAATTCTGCGCGCGCCGGTTATTCGATTCTATGATATTAAGTATAGGATGAATTATCAAAGTAGTTTTGTAAAGAAATGTCAGCCGCTACCATTCGTCGGTTATTAAGGCGACAAGATTATCCTTTTTTAAATGTCATATGACAGATGTAATACGCAATAAGCTATTTCTTTATTATCAATTATATATTGAATAAAGGTAAATTTTATTTTTATAGTGTTTTTAATACTTAATACTTTTAACAGTAAATAAAAATTCGAGTTGTGTGATATCGCTCGTATTTTTTAGTGTAACTTAACTGGTTTAAGGTTGTCTTCAACGGCGTTATAAAGTAACGGTAAAATATTAAATGTGTTGTAAAAGTTTTACATTGTTTTTCTTTGAAGTTTTACTCATGCTTGACTTGGGGAGTAAGCTGGTGAATGCGTGATGAGAGCGTTACGAAAAGTGTGATCGGTGATGTGAACGGAAGCTGAGATATAACTTAGTGAAGATAGAAAGAGAGAGAGAGAGTTACGTTTCGTAAGTTTTACTTCAGTCGTGTGGTCTAAAGCACACTCGTTTTGTATTAACAAGAAGGTGACGCTTGTTAAGTTTACAGTGTCGGCAACTTTTTACGTTTCTTTTTGTTTATTTAGATTTAAAGAAAACGCGCTCATTAGGAAATTAATCTTCTAATTATAAAAATAAAAACGCGAGTCACAACAAACAAATAATTATGATTCTTAGAATTATCAAAGTAAAGCGCAGCGCTATTTTTAGTACTAAAATTAAAATTTCTAGCAAAATATATTTCTTAGAGAAAAACGAAAAACAACACTGTTTCTAAAAACCACAAAACTAATTTCTTTAATGATTGCATACTACAAAAACAAACTCTTAATAATTTTTAATTTCTAGCAACAGATAAAATGTTATTTTATAATAAGTGATGTCACAACAAAATCTATCTAAATAATAATTGTGTTTGCTCGCAAACGAAAAAAAACCGACTTCAATTACATCGACAAGTAATACAACGTAATAAGACCAAAAAATAGTCAAGTAAATACGCGCTATTAAAGATTACTCAAAAAGCTGTAATCAGTTTTCGATCGAATTTAAACAAGACTACAAGACAAGTATTAGCTTTCGATTAAAGTAAGAATCATCGAAATCGGTACACCGAGGGAAAAGTTATGCGGTATAATATAACGTAGGTCGACGAAAAAGTAGTCACTTAAATACGCATTATTAGATATAACTCTAAAAGTACTTGTCAGATCTCAGTTAAATTAAAATGGGACCACATGACACGTAACACCTTTCAATTAAAATAAAATTGATCGAAATCGGTCCACCCAGTCAAAAGTTCTGAGCTAACATACATAAAAAAAAAGAGAGAGAACCTCCTCCTTTTTTGGAAGTCGGTTAAAAATGAATGTTGCTAAGCGCATAACTCGAGAATGGCTCGACCAATACGGCTAATTATTTTTTAAGGCCCACGGAAGGTTTTAACAGTAAAAAAATAAAAAACAAATACTTTTTACTTTTAACTTTTTTTTTTACTATTACTTACTATTAACTTTTGACAGTAGTAAAAATCTTTAGTTTAAATTGCGCCATGATATTGTATACGATACATTTTGAGATATAGAGAAAAAGGAATATGCATTAGAAGTATTTTTATAATTAATTGCGTAGTTAAAATTAATTACTTTGGAATAACGCAGGATATATTTAAAATATTCATTAATGGTCTTAAAGGTTAGCATATCATTCTACCATTAGGCAAAGTCTTTGTTAATATAGGTAATAAAATCCCGCAAAATATGTTGCAATTGCCAGTAAATATTGACATATAACATTTAAAAAAAAATCTATTTCGTATGAAAAAGGTTGTGTTCACTCGAGTTTATTATTTGGTTCAAAATAGTATAAATGATAACGATGCGTGGGTATTGTAGTTCAAGCTTTCGTTCAGAACACTAGATTCTATTTATAGTCCTAAAATTAAATATGAACAAATTAAATGTAGCAATTTTGAAGAGCAACTATGCAATCGTTTAGTTATAATAATACGAGTGCTGCTGCTGCTGCTGTGTACTTGTTCAAGTGAAAAAACTCACCATAACTTTTTTTTTCATATTTTTATTACATAGCTAGTTAATATTAATAAAAGTAATGTATTTAAAATCGATATCAATTTTTTTTAAAGAAAAAGCTTTAATAAATTTATAAAATTATAGAGAACATCTTTTAAGGATAATATCTAAAATTTCATTCAAATTACTGTACTTATGTAGTAAGTAGTTGGTTTGAGTTCCAGCATCGCATGTCCGAGTGTTCTGACAGGTCAGACTTGTGATTATCAGCACGTGAGCGACCCAGATGTTTAGTAAGTTAGTCGACAGTAACCAAAACTGTTAAAATGTTCATTATCACGATCAATCTGGATAATCGTTTTGATGTAGTAGCTCTTTCGCAGCGTTGTATAGATTGTAGAGTATGTCAATATGTAATTGGATAAACTTCCGAAAAGCTTTTACCCCCGATCGACCTGAAATTTGGTATACTAACGTATTTTGACCTCATAATCACCAATATCATAACGAAAATTCGCACAAGTAAAAAATTACCCTAACCTATCTAACTTCAAAATTAGACCGTTTATCGACATATTGACCTGAAATTTGGTATACTAACGTATTTTGACCTCGTAATCACCAATATCATAACGAAAATTCGCACAAGTAAAAAAATAACCCTAACCTATCTAACTTCAAAATTAGACCGTTTATCGACATATTGACCTGGGTATACTAACGTATTTTGACCTCATAAACACGAATATTATAACGAAAATTGGCGCAAACTAAAAAAATAAATAAATAAAACAACCCTAACCTATCTAACTTCAAAATAAGACCGAGAAAAAAAAACCGTCAGCATCGGACCACGTCCTAGTTTTACTACGCAGTCACAGAACTGTCGATCTGTAGTCTTAATGATAAACTGCCTGTGGTATGATAATGCATGTATGTTTAACAAAAGGCATGGGCATTTTGAGCCCGTGGATGTTTATTTCAAATATAAAAAAAAACCGTTTATCGACATAATTTCGTTACAAATTTTTTTTTAACCTACCTTTGAGGTAATAGGTGAGGTGAAGTGTGAGGTAATTTGAGGAGAATAACGCTTGGTTCCGGCGCGGTGGGAGGTCAGCCCTCGCCCACCGTGCGAAAGCGCGTGAACGAATGCGTAGAGAAGCTCCGGCTCTCTACAGAACACTCTAGGGGACAGACCAAGACCACGTGGATAATGGGGTGCTCCGATTCGGTTTTGGGTATTTTTCGGATTTCTATCTATATTCTAGCACACAATCTTACTAATTTTACTAGAATATTATGTCATTCTAATCAAAATGGCGTTTGCTCCAATTTTCGTTAGGGTTATAGGTTAGGGTTATTTATTTATTTATTAGTTTGCGCCAATTTTCGATATAATATTCGTGATTAGGAGGTCAAAATACGTTAATAAACAAAATTTCAGATCGATCGGAGGTAAGAGCTTTTCGGAAGTACACCCATGTAATTTCTAATTTTTGTATAAAAAATTTAATTGAGCAAAAAGTATCAAGTTCTGATCTGTATATTTTTATCGATGTACCCAATTTCACAATGATTGATTGACGCATTGAAGCATTGAATCAGAACAGATAAACTCACTTTCACGTATCATACAGAAACATGGAAAATGCGTTACAGTGATTTCTTTCATTGTTGAAGGAATTTAATATATTTTTTCTTGAATAAATACTTTTTTATTAGTTAGGCAAGTTATAGACTACATAGTAAAGTACAGTTATTGAAGTGGAACGCAGCGGAAAATTTTCATTGCACATAGTTTGGATCAGATGGACTAAGGAAGTACTTTTTTATATAACTAGGTCGACAAACAAGAAAACTGCTCAACTGATGGTAAGCGATTACCGTAGCTTATAGACGCCTGGAACACCAGAAGCATCGCAAGCGCGTTGCCGACTCAATTCCCAGGACCCTATTCGCAATCCCCCCAGCAGCTCTGGTCACCTTACTCACCAACAGGAATATAATACTGCTTGAAAACAGTATTACTTAGCTGTGATCTTCTGTAAAGTTAAATTTTCTGCTGTGCCCTACCTCAGTTAAACTTCAACCTTACACGAGAAGCTTCACCACCAAATAATTTAAATAGTGTTGCTATTAAGTAGTGTTGTGTTCCAATGCTGAGTAATGTAGCCGGAGCTTCTAGGGAAGGTTAGGGTTGACAACGCGGTTGCAATGTTCCTGGTGGTGCAGGCGATTATTCTATAGGCTTTGGTAACCCGTTACCATACGTTTCTTTCCGACCTAAATCAATAAAAAAGAGTCAAAATTAATACATCGTATTTGAAAGTTTCAAGAGCCTTCCAATGGTAATAAATAACAGCTTTATGGCACAAATCTGGGAGCACAGACAGTGGAGTCATATTGAAATTCTTTAGGTCATGTAATGTAGTTAATAATAAAATAAAAATCATGTAAGAGTTTCACTTCTAACAAAGACTTTTCTCACAACGATATTACAGTTCTTACATTTTATTTTTACTGGTTTCTTAAGATCTTTTCGTCACCTTTCATTCGTATGTATCTCTGATTATATCTGGCAACCCAATAGCTTATCCAGGTAAATAATAGGCAACCCAACGGCTGCACATTCTATACGTTTCATACTATCAAGTCAGATTAAAATTTTCTTATTATCTTGATGTTGCAATTTTCAATTAAAAATATTGTTTTGAAAAATAATTAAAAATAGTGTCAGGATTTTTTTAGGAATCCATTTTTGAAGTGTAAACTTCTTTAGCGGCGTCGTGGACTTTTATAAAATTATTTGTAACGGGTAAAAAAAGTTAAACTCGCGTCAAGGGGCGTGGCCTGTACGAAAACGTAAGATGGCTTAGCAACGACATGTATATTGCTTAGCAACGACATTTTTAACGTCAATATATAAAAATTATTAGAAAATATGAATAATTTTTATTCAATAATTACCTACAATGGTGTTAAAATAGTGTGTAAAATTCAAGAAGAATATTACAAAAAAAATCCTGCATTGGAGTGTAGTCAAATTGACAACAACTCTTAAAGTTTTCACTTCTGCCGGGACTCCTGGAGTGCAACCCGTTGTTTTAAACATATTATCTAGTATACTAAATTTATTATAAAATATGTTTCATACTACTATCAGCTAGGTGAATATTTAGGTTCGGATCTTAGACTAGTAGCAAAATATGAACTGTCATAAACATTATTAAATAGGTATATAGAAAAATGTGACATGGCGCACGATTGGCTCAATTACAACTGCATGGTTTCTGCTCCAACGGTCGGTGTTCGACCCTCCGTGACAGCATAATTACGTTTGCGGGTTGATCCCTAAACAGCGCCAATGTTTATATAAGCTAAACAGATTGTAATTAACTACAGAATAGGTTACATTTTCGAATAGTCCATCTAATACCTATTAATTTGTCCTAAGTAGGGATGGCGTGGAAGTTGCTACCACGATTCTCGAAAATAAGTTCGTATTTTAATAAAAATATTTATACGAGTATAACAGATGAATTTATATTGGAAATATAGATTAGATGTAGTTACACTCGTTATATTATATCTATACTAATATATAAAGCTGAAGAGTTTGTTTGTTTGTTTGTTTGTTTGTTTGAACGCGGTAATCTCTGGAACTACTGGGCCGATTTGAAAAATTTTTTCAGTGTTAGATAGCCCATTTATCGAGGAAGGCTATAGGCTATGTATCATCACGCTAAGACCAATAGGAGCGGAGTCCACGCCGACGAAGTCGCGCGCAGAAGCTAGTAGTATATATAATTATAAAGAGAAAAAAATGTTGGTTTATCATCAGTAAAAATATGTAATTATTAATTATTATAAAAAAATATATTTGTTCTGGTGCTTACCATGTTGATTGTTTGGTTGAGTTCCCTATATGTCGGCAATGCAGTCACGGGGAGACTGAGTCTCATGAGATCATCGCGATTGAAACATTGCCAAAAAATATATAAAAAATTATGTAACATTGAATTTTTGATTTATTACTTAAATATGTAATAAATAAATAAATATATAACCTCACAACAGCTTCCAGTAGAATAATAAAATGAATAATAATTGTATAACGGGTGTTCGCAAACCCACACAACATAAAAGTACAAACGCCCAGACACACACATTTGCATTAACCAAACAAATATTTGTCTTGTCTTTCTTCAGTCAGTTGCTGTTAATCGTTTTAAATATATTAGCTGTATTGTTTCGTTTTGATATTTTTTATTAATGAGTCATTCCTTAACCCTATAAAAAACGTCTTCGCTAAGTTTAATTATATCAGAACAACTTTAATATATGAAAAATACTTATTTTGACTTGTAATATTGTTACATTATATGATCTATGTAAATTTAGCAAATTTATATACATATTAGATATTTAAATTTTACCTCTGTAGGCGAAATAATGCATAATATACTACCCACACAGTACTTTATTTATACTAAAAAACTAAAAACATTTTTTGCATTCTTTCTATGAGGAATTTTTTATCTGTATCGATTCGTTAGGATTGTTTGTCTATATTTATATATTGGTCTAAGAGACGTGGAAATTCGACCTTCACTGATCTGATAGCTCGATGAGACATATTTTTATCAAAAATAATTTATAAACAAATATGCCTATGACAACTTGCCTATCGAAAAGTGTTGGGGGTGAACCTAAGTATTCTATTATCGCGTTTATTATTGATGTTGTATCATTATTTTTTCTGTTTGTTTTTTTTGTTGCTGATTGTCGTTGACAATATGATGTAAAAAACTAATGAACAATAAAAAATAAAAAAAAAAACAAAAACAACTTCACAGGTATAAATCGAAAAATATCGATCTTACGAAAAAAAAATGATAGGAACCAAAATTGTAGGAAATTTAATTTTAAACAACTTTTGTAATAACTATTTTTCGTGTGAAATTGAAAATAAACGAGTTATTCAAGAAACAAAAGATAAACATTTATATCAAGATGGCGGATGAAGCAACAAGTCTGGTATGCCCACTTTTTGAATTTAGACTACAGTGACCCCCTCCAACAAATTCCGAGGGAAAATTGCTGCTTCCAATTTTTGTAAATCTAGTGGGGCTGTCAAAAATAGATCTATAGAAAATTAAACAATGATTTTTAGATTTCTTTCTGCCGCAACACTACGTGTATTGTAAACTCGTTGCCAGCCCTAACCCCCTTACCTTCCCCATGAGCTCTGGCTATTTTCTTTACCACAGAAAAACAACATTACTGAAGGCAGTGTTACTTGTTTATCTTCCCGCATCACCCTAAATTAGCACCAATTTGAACGCGGTTTTCACAACTGTGGTTCTAAAGGTCTGCATCATCAAAGCGATACGCAATTTAAAGAAAAAAGTTCTTCAATAAGTTCTACAGAAAATTGGGTTGTAAGACACAAATACATAAGACAATTTGAGCCAAAGCATACTAAAGCCCGGGCGGCTGGTACAGATTAAACCTATACATAATACGTATACATAGGATGTCTTATAATAAAAACATATTTTCAAATTTGTACATGAACTTTAACGTTCTTATCATCAATCGTTAATTATAATCTATAATGTTGCTATTTCATGAAATCATTTATTTATTCGAAGCAGCCAAGCAGATCAAATTTATGACGCGTGTTGTCACATAAAAATAAATAAACACAGTCGGAATAACTTTAGTGTGTTAATTTCTATCGGCAAATGTCTGTAGATGAACACTCGTCCGATACTAATTTAAATAAATAGATATTCATTAATTTACGGAATGTTGCTTTTACATATTAATTTGTATCACATTATTAAATTATAATTATAAGTAGATAGTCCGACAGACGTGGTCTAGTCTTGTGAATTGTCAAACGCGTGAAGTTATTAATGTTAGATTTTTCTCATCTATACTAATATTATAAGCTAAAGAGTTCGTTTGTTTGTTTGATCGCGCTAATTTCAGAAAGTACTGGTCCGATCTGAAAAAATATTTCGGTGTTAGATAGTTCATTTATCGAGAAAGGCTATAGACTATTTTTTTTCAAATAAACGCGTGTGAAACCGCGGGGCACAGCTAGTATTGTCTAATTTTCAGCGCATATTCTTAATTTCTTTCTACAGAAAGAACCTCTCACAACTTTTAAACATAAGTTCCATGAGAAAACATGTTGTGCCGACCATACGTAAGTGGGATAAGGGCAGGGGGGTGATGAGAAAGGATCACTCACAAAGTATTAGAAGACTTAAAAAAAAAAAGAATTAGCTAAATTTGTCCAGCGTTTCTCAAGTTTACAACTACTAACTTGTGCTTAGCAATATATTTAGAATTTTTATTTATAAAGAAAAGATAGATATTTATATATTTCTGTATAAGATATATATTAATTTGTAATGAAAAGAAATATACTTACATAACCAGTTAAGAAAAAATATGGGGATAATGTAACTTCGATTCTTTATAAGTAGCAATGCATAGTAAGTATACAAAATATTTCTAAACTATACAATCAAGATACAATTACAATTACAACGCGCATCTTCAAGATTCACATCAGCTTCTTTATATCACATTTTTCTAATTACTTCCCTTCTTTCACATTTGCTGTGCAACATTGTTGTAAGCCTATTCGTATAGTGAATAGTTAAGTTATTAATAAATACAGCATATATGGCCTAATGTATGTTTTATAGTTTTCGCCTTAATTTGACCGTAGTAGCCTGCCATTTTAATTACTTATGTAAAAATATTTTTATCATTACAAAGAAGGGTGTAGTATGCGACCCCGTATGTGTACGTAAAAGTGTACGCATGGATATAAAAGTTTTTGTATATAAAAGTTTCGTTATGCAAATTTTATAGTACGAATTGTTGAATATAATTATTGCAGTACTTTTTTTCCTTAACGGCTGTATCACCGATCTCTCGCCACCATAGATTGGTAGAAATCTTTTCAGAGATAAGTTTAAACTTGTCTGCTGCTAATATAATATTTTTTTTTAAATAAAGTGCAATAAAGGATATACAAATAGGCTCTTTTTTCAGCAGAGGTTAATAGGCAAGCAGTTTTTATATCATGAGTAACTAAAAGATATGTTTAGATAGTCCATTGACGCCGATTATAGTTTATAAGACCTTATATTGCGGCTCTTAGTAGCAAGATAATGAGCAGATTTAATCGTCACAAGTAGCTTAATATCTTTTAAAATCATCTCATATTTAGATATAAAGAATTGTTTAGGCAATGGCATCTAATTGCTCTTCTAATAGAGGAGACAAATTTTTTCGCATTTTTATGATTAAGATTTTACAGATTAAAAAAACTAACAGGTTTTAATGGGAAGTGCTATCTTAATTCTTAATTAATTAATTGGCTTAATTACGCTTAATTCCTTATCGTAATTCAAGGTTTTTTGCTTTAATAAGCATATCATGAGGCACGACATCTTCCATTTGATGTGACACGCGACACAATCAACTTACAAAATACTAAGCAACAAGATAACTGCAAATTGACAACTTCTAACTAGCATTGATTACCAGTTTTACTCGTCATAGAATACTTAAATTGAGGCTATTACTATTAGAAATCAAGTGTTTTCGTAGTATCTTATTCAAGTAAAGCGAGTCCATTTCTGTTAAATAATTGTGTAAAATCTTCTCAATAATTTGTCTATAGCATCTTTATCTTTAGCGTGCACGTGTTAATTTGTAGTTACTATAGATAGATCCATTATATTCGATTAGTTTAATATATATCTATACTAATTTAGAAAGCTGAAGAGTTTTGTTTGAACGCGGTAATCTCTGGAACTACTGGGCCGATTTGAAAAATTCTGCCAGTGTTAGATAGCCCATTTGTCGAGGAAGGCTATAGGCTATGTATCATCACGCTGAGACCAATAGGAGCGGAGTCCACCCCGACGAAGTCACGCTGCAGAAGCTAGTTTAAAATAAAACTATAACATAATCTTCAGTATACAAACATTGAATATTATAAAAAAATGTGTTTGTTAGACACTGTATAATGACTGCTAAAACAAAAATTGTCATTTTTTGCGTTTCCTTTGGGAGACAGAACGAAAGTTAAAAAAATTAAAATAGAACAAAAACTGCTTTAGAAAGTATAGAAAATATAAGTATATAAACGAATAAATATTATATTAATTACGCCTTCTTACATAGTTTCCTTTATGTTTAATTTTATTTACGCATTACATTTATACACGTATAATCACAATTTAAAACCTGTTTTAAATTTAACACTATTTTTTAATTGATTTGATTTATGTATGTGAAGATCATTAACGATCTTTTATGTCTCATGTTCGACCTTAGCCTTATCTTTCAACACTTACGAGTGAAAATTAAATAAATCATTAAAAACATAAAAAACACATAAATAAAAACATAACATTTTATATAAAACGTTAAAATTTTATAATGCAACGCAGGTAGTAAAAATACATTCATACAATATTAAACAAGAAACATTTAAATTAACTTTTTAAGTTTCGTTCTCAATGACTTGAATGTTATAGCATAAGACAGTTATAAAAATCAATATTCAAGTATCAGTAGGTAATGAAAATATTAACATTATAAGCGATCTCGATGCACTCTTTAGCCGGTGTGGATGTTCAAGTTATATCCGGACGGCTTGTTTTTACGCGTATGATGCCACCTCAATTACGTCGAGGACTTACCATATTAAGTGGACCGGGTATTAAATTAAAGATCTTATATTAAAACATCTGAGGTATAACTTTAATTAAGTTATAAATACAGCAGTAATTATACTAGCAGGTTTTCAAGTTTTTCAGTTTGAGGACTGTGGTTTCGGCTGAAGTTATTTATTTGGTTTTACATGCGATTTTTATATAATTATTAATAAAAAAACAAGTGTGCTTTAGACCACACGGATGAAGTAAAACTTCTGGACAATAGGCCTGCACTGTGCGTGTGTGTGTGTACGAAATGTAACTGTCTATCAGAGAAAAAGAGAAAGAAAATGTGTGCTCGCACCTCTTTCTCTCTTGATTTGTTCGCCTCGCTCGATCACACTTTTTGTAACACTCTCGTCACACATTCACCAGCTTACTTCCCAATTCAAGCGTGAGTAAAGAAGTTTTACCTCAAACTTCCAATTCAGTTTAATCGTACGGAAGATATACCCGACTATACACTTCGAAGATTCATTTTTATCTATATACATTTATAGAATAAATCATTAAGTGGTTTCTTAATTGACCATGTGTAACACTCTTACAAATTTATTTACATCACAAATGTCTTGTTACTATAATGTAAATTGTCCATCTGATGTGCACGCGCCCGAATCGGTATTAACCGTTTAATGTTCGCGTACACCTGTCTCATCATAATCACAAAACCGTGATTTGCGATAGTAAATAGCCTTGATAGAGGTTTATGATGCTTATATCTTACGTCTGATAAAACTTTTGTGTGATAAATATTAATAGTTATTTAATTAAATTAGAGCTTTAGTCTTTACTAGCTTCTGCGCGCGACTTCGTCGGCGTGGACTCCGCTCCTATTGGTCTTAGCGTGATGACACATAGCCTATAGCCTTCCTCGATAAATGGGCTATCTAACACTGAAAGAATTTTTCAAATCGGCCCAGTAGTTCCAGAGATTACCGCGTTCAAACAAACAAACAAACAAACTCTTCAGCTTTATAGATATGACGACCGCTCTGGTGTAAATGAGGTGTGTGCCATGTCAGCGGCGCATAAATATCGGCGGTCGCCGGTGCCGATCCCGCTCGAAGTTGATATTTGCGTTTACACAAATATTTATTTTGTCTGTCCTTGTGGGCCTCCACGACGAGAGCACGTTAAGCTGTTGGTCCCGGTTGTTATCATAATTATACACCTGATTACGATCGTTACTCAAAGTAAGGAATATAACTGCCAACCCGCAGTGAAACAGCCACAGCAGTGGAGTATTAAGCTCCGATCCTTCTCCTGTATGGAGGAGGCTATGCCCAGCAGTGGGATATTACAAGCTGAATCGTGGTCGTAATCGTATAGTCTTTATAGCCTTTTTATTATTTATATTAGATTAAACGCGCGTATGATACTTATAATAAGGGTGTGAGAATGGGTATTAATGTTTTAGTAATGTGATAATAGTTGCATAGTAAAAATAATTAAGTTACACCTACTGCTAACAGGGGCTTAAGGGATTAAAGACGCGTGTGGTACAGTTTTATGAGGGGTTTAATACAAATTATGTTTTTGTAATGTTAAGATTAATTGATTGCAAAATTACTCACGCATATCGCAGATGACACACGCACGCAGACGCAGACATAGTGGTCACACAGTCGTCAAAATTCAACCATATATGTATGCGTGTGTGTCAAATACATATAGTAGGTAGTATATGCGTATAGAAGTATAGTATAGTGTGTGTGTAATGTTTTATTTATTTATTGATGTAATGTATTTCTTATGCAAAAAATAATAATATTGGCATTCTGCACTTCTCTATATAAACAAAAAGTGTGCGAAATTTCATACTCTTCCGTCCTCGCAATTTTGGTAGAAAATATATAAAAAATTTAATAAAAAAATTCGCTTATTTAGTCATTCGAGTCAATTCTCGCCTCTTGCGCTTTAGTTGCTTTTAATTAATGTTAATGTTAATACCACTAGTTAATACTAACGATAAAGGCTAATTAATATTTATATATGTTTCTATCGCTATCACAAACGTTCTTTTTCTTACAGTATATAATTTCTTTTTTATATCTGCTCTAGCTGTTTCCCGCGGTTTCACCCACGTTAATTTGAGGAAAAAATTACCTACAGCCAAATCGGTAAATGGGTTGTCTCACAAAATAATAATGGTTCAATTCGAACCAGTACTAACTCAGTTCGTTCAGTTCGTGCTTAACTCAGGAAGAGTTTCAAACTAACAAACTTTTTAGCTTTATATTAGTACAGACAGATAAAATAATTTGAAAAGTCTGTAGTATCATACGAAAATACTAATATTAATATATTTTAGAATAAATATTTAGTAAATATAAGTGAGGTAGGGCGCATCAGGAAATTTCATGCTCAATCAAAGTATGTATAGCAGCCCGACTGGGGTAGTACCTCGACCTTACAGAAGATTACTACTAAATGATACTGCTTTCAAGCAGTCTTGACTTTTTGTTGGTGAGTAAGGTGACCAGAGCTCATGGGAGGAATTGGGAATAAGGTCGGCAACTCGTTTGCTATGCTTCTGGTGTTGTAGACGTCTATAAGCTACGTTCATCGCTTGCCACTAGGTGAGCCTACTCTTGTTTGTCGACCTCGTTATATTAAAAACGTCTTTATCTTTTTAAGATGAATGATTTCATTCTTAGCTTCATATATTTTAATATTGTTTTCATAAATCAACCATAACTATTAAAACTGATATTTTACTCGTAACTCAAAAGAATATAAACTTTTATAAATTAGCGAGTGAAAAGCAAAAATTGCGTTTTAATATAGTAGCGAGTTACATAGTATAATATGAAATAAAAAAAAGAAAAGCAAACTTCAAAATAAGAGACATTCCAATTACAAAAGAAGTTGTCAAGATAGTGGAGGCTATGAATCAGTTATTGATGTCAGACTCCGAGATTCGTTTCGAGGAGCTCGTGCGTGACGCAGCATCACGTTTTTTGCAATGATATCGTCCAGTTATTTATACAATCCTCCGCATTCGAGTCTATCAATCGAATATAGATTATACCCCACATTATTCAGTTGAGTTTTGCTCCGCGAAATCTTTTACAAAGAATCAGATTACTCTTTTTGTACTTTAGTATCGGCTGTTTGGTATAAAAACACTGTCTAATATTATTTTATTGTACGTATAATTGCAACACGCCGGCTTTAAATTATTGCTTCTTATAATAAAACGATGACAAGGCAAGGTAGTGATTGTCTTTTTCGTTGACTTAAATAAGTTGGATAAGTGTTAAAACGGTTTGTACTCGTATTATTAATTTTACGTTAAAAGTATGTATGATGAATCTTATGTCCCATTCAAACATGATACTTGCGGTTAAGAATTCGTAATCTGCCGACAAGTCCATAAGAGACTCACGTAGCAACTAATTTACTATCAATTAAAGTGCACTACTTTGAAATCCATTAATTGCCATTTAAATCTAATGGAAAACAGATTTAACGATTTATTTTATTTAAGATTTATTACTATTTAATTAGAAACCTTAAGGGATTCATTTAATTGGTTCAGTTTTTCCGTGAATAAAGTACGCGGAAGTTGAGCAAGCAATGCGATTTTTTTCATTTAAAAAACTTCTCATTTATAGATGACAGTATATTATAAAAAAGTGGACTTATGGAAATAACATTAATTGGTCCAGATATGCCATGTAAGGGTACAAAAAGTCGATTGACGAGCTTAGATGAACATTGGGTTGTGGATATTGCCTTCACGAGGCACGTAGCGGTTATAAATGCTTAGGTTTTTATTAGGATTACATATTGATTGATTTGGAATTACATTGTACACATTCTTATTATGTGACTTATGTTACTTTTTTAATGGTTTATTTCAAATTTTAAAAGACATTTTTATAAATGTACAAATCAATATTTTAATTTTTCAGTTTTATCGAAACAATTTTAACACCAGATAATTTAAAATACAACTTTACGTGATATAGACTAATAATTATTAAGTAGGTATTTATGATGTACTAGCTGTCCCGGCAAACTTCGTACCGCCTAACAGTCGAGTCTTTAATTTTTTTATTTTTTTTTTAATGCTTATCCTTCCCGGAAACCCTTCACTAACACTATGGTATAGAATTAAAGTTCAAATTGACTTTTAAGTATTAATACGAATCTTTTGTCTGGGAATATAGAAAAGTGTTGTTTTTAGACTTTTTCAGGTCATTTTTTAAATTTTTCTGTTCATAGGAACCATCCTCGTACTTCAAAAGGAATATTATAAAAAAAGAATTAGCGAAATCAGTTCAGCTGCTCTCGAGATTTGCGCTTAGCAACACATTCAGCGATTCATTTTTATATTATAGAAATAGATTATTTGGTGCCAGAGAGGTCAGCCCCGGATCTTCAATTTTTTTTAGGCGGGGCAAAAACTGAAAAATGCCGCCCCCGCCCACTTATATTTATTTAATTTTTACCTTTATTATGCTTATAATTTCAGCTATCAGATGTCCACTATTTGATTGAAATTTGGACATAGCCTACATAGGCCTTTCGGAAATAATGCATCCATCGCTGTTCTTTCTGTGTTAAGCCTATTTATTTACACATACATAGGTACATAGACATAAACGTGTAGGATATATGTATATATTTTATATACAGCATAGGATAGGATTTAAAATAATAATATGTATAATAAAAATAAAAATCAAATAATATTGTATTGCATTTGTGAATTGAAATTACAATTTTACTCTTTTGCACTCTTTGTAATCTCTCTTTCGCACGCACGGTAACCAGACGCGTGCTGCCGCGATCTGCGATTTCTGCGGGCGAGCGGGCGCGTATTTTTAACCCCCGACGCAAAAAGAGGGATGTTATAAGTTTGACGTAGGGATGTGACATTCATGAAAAAAATCGATTAAATAAAAATCGATTTTTCTTGATTACATATTAATCGATTTTTAGTAAAAATAATAATCGATTTTTGCGAAAAAATCGATTTTTTTTCTATTATTCAAAAATCTACGTGCTTTTCATATTCCAATAAAATTCATATCAGATTAAAAATCAAATAAAAATTATTATTAAAAAAATATAACCAATTCAAAACTAAAAATCAGAGTGAAAGTTCCTTTAAACTTTCAAGGTAAGGAATAAGGTAACCAAATATCATTATTAATACAATTTTTCAGTACCATTAAAAGTTTTACTGTAATAAAAATAAAACGATGAGCATCCCAACAAAATAACAACCTTATTGTCCCAAAAACTAAAATAAAAATCAAATAAAAATATATAAAAATTGCATGCGTACAAAGTACACAATTGTCTGAAGTGAAACTTCTTTTATGGCAAACTAATTTAAAAAAATAATAATAATAAAAAAACGAATTAAAAAAAGTACTTAGTTGAAAAAAAAAAGAAAAAGCTAACGTCACGCGGTTTTTCCAGTGGTTTTGCCACGTTACCGGTCGCTCAAATTTTACCCCTCATGCGCATAAGGAAGTTTCACTTCAAAAAAATTGGCATAAATATTTTTTAAAATAATAAAATTAAAACGAAACGATAATTAAATAAAATTGCGTGCGTACAAAGTACACATGTCAGAAGTGAAACTTCTTTGGCAAGCTAATTTAAAAAAATAATTAAAAAGAAAACAGTTTAGAATAAAAAAAAAACTAGTTGAAAAAAAAAACAGGTGGTCACCCATTCAAGTACTGAACGTCATGACGCTGCCGCGTTACTGGTAGCTCAAATTTTACCCCTTATGCGCCTAATGAAGTTTCACTTCAAAAACTAAACGACTACGCTGTGGTCTCAAAAACTACAAATCTTTCGTTAATCATTCAGTTTTAACAATAAAATTTTTTATAGGTGTTTTACGGTTAGAAGACATTTTTATTGTTTAATTGTTTACAAACAATGAAACAACTATATAATATTATTATCTTATTCACTACACTAAAAGTACTGAAACTACTTTACACGTACCTATAGGTACCTACATAGAAAGTAGAAAGAATTGGCACCGTTTTAAGTAAAAATCAATTTACTTTGAGTTGTTCCATCCGCCGCATAGGTAGATAGCGCTGTATATAAAATTGAAACTTTCTTAGCTCTTTTTTTTATCCATCGTATAGATGGCACTGTTTATAAAAATCGATTTAAACGCATAATTTATATAATCGATTTATTAAAAATCGATTAATTTGAATACAAAAATCGATTATTAAAAATCGATTTTTAGAAAAAAATAATCGATTTAAATAAAAATAGATTATTTTTTCACATCCCTAGTTTGACGTGTCTGTCTGTCTGTGTCTGTCTGTCTGTGGCACCGTAGTTCGCGAACGGAGGACGCGATTTCAATTTAGTTTTTTTTTTGTATGAAAGGTAAGTTACGGGCGAGTGTTCTTAGACGCATGTTTGATGAAAATCGGTGAGTCCCGGTAAAACCGAGGAAAATACCCAATATCTGCAAATACATGTGGTGGGGAGAAAATGAGGATGGAAATCCGAATGTCAGCAAATTTATCCAAGTAGGGTTGCAAATGAAATAGCATCACATGCACTTTACAAAATCTATACTTAATATTATAAAGAGGTAAAGTTTATAACTTTGTTTGTATATACGGGGTAATCTTCGCAAATACTGATCCGATCATGAAAATTCTTTCGCTAACAGAAAGCTACACTATTCAGGAGTGACAAGATAAAAGGAAAAAGATAAAAATATATAAAGATTTTAAATCAGCAGGATTTGAACCTGCGCCCTCTGACGTGCCGTGTCAACAATTCAATCTAATCAAGCATTATTATTTGCCTTAGAAATTAATTGGTGATTTTAAAACATTTATATTTATCTGATTTGCTGAAAATAGTGAGAGTGTATTGGAACATATCAAATTTCACCGTACCCTTCTTATGTGAAATGGATTATAACGCCCAACGAAGTGGGCACGGGTCGGCTAGTTATAAGGAATGCAATCCCGCAACAAAATTTCAATCCCGGTATTTGCGGGACTGAGAGGTCTAAGTCCCGCGGGATCCTGGTATTTGCGGGATCCCGCATTTTTTTGATAGTCATTGAGAAAAAGGCGAAATCCTGTATCATAAATGCATCTAGAATTTAAAAAAGAAACAAAAATATATTATTTAAAATTACGTATTGAGAAATTAATAAAAATATATAATAAAAGAATAAAAATTATTAAAAAGAGACATTAGGTAGTTTAGGCATTATTTTGAAAGTAACTGGGCATAAAACATAGCATGTTAATAGTATTGTCTGCCAAACAACTCCTAACTTTATATGCCAGATAGCCAGCAGCAGAAAACGTTCGTTCTGCTTCAACGCTTGTGGGTACAACTGTTGATAACGCCTTGTAGACGATTAAAAGATATTCGCCTTTTAATCCACTAGACTCAAACAAATTCATTTCTTTCTCGATAGAATGAACTCCGGAATGAGTGCGACAAGCAGTTTTAAAACTCGATAGAGTTTAAAATGTTACGTATTTATTATCATATCAAAATTTCGATCCAGCGGGATTCGAACCAGCATCCCCGACATACCATGTCGGTGCTCTAGCCAATTAAGCTATGGAACGATGTCCAGCAGAATCGAAATTTTTGATATGATTTTATTCGGTTTTAAGCAACTGTGAATGGAAGTGGTGAAGAAACCGGAAACGAATCCCGCTGGATCGAAATTTTGATATGATAATAAATAACATTTTATAATTTCCTCATTAGTGGGAAAAACAAAAATAAAAATAATACGAATCGATAGAGTTTGTTTAAGTTAATCTCGAAGAGATATCGGTTCAGGCTCCACAGTTTCAGCTTGCATCATTGCGGCCACTATAGCAAGAGGTAAATCGTCGTGATCTTTGTCATGAGCCGAATCAGTTTGCGCGTTTTTGCGTGCCGAACAACACAAGTCGTTTACCGTTGCACAATCCCGCTAATCCCGCGGGATCCCGCACGATTTATGTGCGGGACTGGTCCCGCAAAAATAGTGCGGGATCCCGGTATTTCGGGATTCCGGTATCCCGGTATTGCAATCCCTAGCTAGTTAATAATAAAAATAAATGAATGGTACCCATAAAAAGTATAAAATAGAAATTAAATTAAAAACAAAAAAAAAACCGACACAGTAACCTGAGTTTCTTTTAAAAGTAAAAAATAATGAAAGAAACTCAATCTTAAACTACCTAAGTATGTACGAGTATTAATAATTCAAAAAAAAAAAAAAAATTACATCGCGTTGCGGGAGCGCTCCAAAACTAACAGTTCAATTACAAATAGTCTAAATAGTCCAGTCATTTGATAGTTTTACATGGAAAGTTTTCCGGTAGTTCTTAGTTAAGTTAGGTTAGTTTTAGTACAGTAATTTGGTGCTCAAAAAGGGGGTTACCTGGAAATTTTCCGGTAGTTTTGAAAATTGGTGATTTTATAGATTTCGACGTGCTCTTTTCGAATTTTCACTTTGCCACATCGTATCTTTGCCGCTCGCGTCGCCATATTGGAAAAATGGCGCTCAAATACAATTTTTTTTTAAAATAACTCCGTTACAACTCATTTTACGATAAAAATAGTTATGTAATAAATTAAACTAAAGAAAATTTCCTACAATTTATGTAGTAACCTTTTTTTTTTGTAAAATCTATAGTTTCAGCGTACGAGAGCTGCAAAGTCCACTCTAACACGCGTTTACGTGTCATAATTATATATATATTTTTTTTATTTTTTTATTTAATTAAACATCCATGGGCTCAAAGTGCCCATGCCTTTTGTTAAACATGCATGCTTTAATTATCACTACCGGAGGCGATTTTACATTAGAACTACAGATCGACAGTCCTGTGACTGCGTAGTAAGACTAGGACGTGGTCCGACGCTGACGGTTTTTTTTTTTGTTTTTTTTTTGTTTTTTTTCCTTTACAATAATTAATTAATCCTGTTATGGAAATAGTATGCACATCGTTTCTTGAGCATATTGTTATTGTTACGTTCATACACTTATTTGCTAGTTATTATATATATATACACTTATTTGCTAGTTATCATAATTATATGTACACTTATTTCCTAGTTACCATATAATTATGTACACTTATGTTCTACTTACAATATACACTTAACCTATGTTACTGTTAGTAAAGGTTTTTTTTTTTTTTTTTCAATATACACTTACTACTTACTTTTTTACTTACAATCTACCTATTACATTCTATATATTTAAGGTTAAATTTAAATATAATTGTCATAATTATATTGCGTAAGTCCAGTTGACAAGTTTTGAATATTTTTTTTAATTTGAAAAAAATATGGTGTAATCTAAACACTATATCTAAACATTTAATTCCCGTTGGAAATTTTACTTAAACTTAATTTTTTAACAAGTTAAACGATTGTTAACAAACAAAATTTTCTCGAAATTACGTCTCAATTGTAAATGAAAAAAAAATGTTTAAACATTGTCGTAAAAAATTCTCGCTTCGTAGAGCCTTATTTATATACATAATTAACAAGATCACGCCATTAAAGTAAAAAAAATATTCATAGTTTGTGATTTAAAAATTAAGTTTAAGTAAAATTTCCAACGGGAATTAAATATTTATAGTGTTTAGAATATACCATAATTTTTTCAAATTAAAAAAATTATTCAAAACTTGTCGACGGGACTTAACGAAATATAATTATGACACGTAAACGCGTGTTAGAGTGGACTTTGCAGCTCTCGTACGCTCAAACTATGGATTACAAAAAAAAAGATTACTACATAAATTGTAGAAAATTTTCTCTAGTTTAATTTATTACATAACTATTTTTATCGTAAAATGAGTTTGAACGGAGTTATTCTCAAAAAACTGTATTTCAGCGCCATTTTTCCAATATGGCGGCGCGAGCGGCAAAGATAGGAGGTGGCAAAGTGAAAATTCGAAAAGAGCACGTCGAAAACTATAAAATCACCAATTTTCAAAACTACCGGAAAATTTCCAGGTAACCCCCTTTTTGAGCACCAAATTACTGTACTAAAACTAACCTAACTTAACTAAGCAACATAAATTTTTATAAAATTACTTCAAAATACTGTATTTTACTTCAAAATAAGTTACTGTGTTGGGGTTTTTTTTAAATTGTTAATTTAATTTTTATGAACTATGCCTACGCGCTTCGCGAATAATAAATGTTCGTGCAGCATGTCTCACTCTGCGCTCTGGGTATCGGTAGAGTTGATATGGCCATGAAATTTCTGTACTTATAGGTACTATTATTTATTCCGTGGTCAAAGTTAAGTAAATGATGAGTTGTCCATTCGTCTGTAAAATGTGAATTTGGCCGCCCCCTGAACTTGCCGCCCGGGGCATGGGCCCCGGCTTGCCCCCCCCCCCTAGATCCGGGCCTGAGAGAGGTTACTGTCATACAAAAACATGACTACGATTCGGTAGTTTTTGTGTAACTGTATGTAATTTACGACTTCTGTATTATGTTCACAGCAAAGTGAGGAGTAATTAAGCTATAGATTGTAATCATAATAGCGTGTAGTGTTAAGTGTGCATCGAGCTTGTATAGATATAATACATGCATATGCGTGACAATGATATCGCATGTTGTATATTATATATCCAGTCTAAGCTTTTCAAATTGAAAATAATGCAAAATTTATATAAGAAATCACGATTTAGCTTGTACGATCCCACTGCTGGGCATATGCATCTTTCTTCATGTAGTCAAAGTAAATTTCGTTTATATACACGCACGCACAAACGGCCCGCCGCGGCCGTGATTAGATGAACAATTTAGCATAAGTAGGTATGATTTATTTTTTAAATTAATTAGTCGTAAAATATTTGTTTGCGTGGAGACATATAGTTTTGCGTTAATTTATTTAAATGTCTGTTAAAATAAGGTTTTATTTTAATTTGTTGTTTTATTATAGGTACGTAATTTAATAAAATTAAAATATAATTAAATATTTTAATTTACTTCTTTTATTTCCAGAAATTACAAAACCATTCCATCGATCTTTGTCATTAATATAATCTTGAACCAAATAATATTTTAGCTAATCAATACTTGCCAAAATAAAAAATAAAAACAAGGAAATTATTTGTTTAGATCAATTAATTACCTTGGTGTGTCCATTAACTCTAGATTATGAATAGTAATAACTAATCATCTTTACTGTCCTTGCTCTTAAGTCTAAACCTCATGTTCTTAGTGAGACATAATGGGGACAATGTGTATCTATTTTTCTGTTTTATGCTACGCTGTTATTCTTGTAATTGTTTCTGTACCGGTCTCCAAATAAATAAATAAATAAATTTGCATGAAGCTATTATGCAGAAGGTGAAAATGTTACTTATATTACTGCATACATATTTTCTATTGTGCTATTATTACACAAGTAAGGAAACCCTCCTCACTTGTCAGGAAATGAACTTATTTGATTTATTTCACAAATAAAAATTCAACATTCAAAGGTAATTAATATTATAATGTAATCAATAACGATATCGTGTATTTTTCACTTAAATCATGTTTAATTTGCATCAAACGCGTTAAGCTTTTTATGATTAAGTACATTTCCTACATATTATAAAATTTAAATTTCCTGAGAACATAACTATAGTATTGCGTTTCTGGTTTTTTTTTTGTTATAATTAATCTTTTTGTATCAAACAGGTTTATATAAGAATTTCGCTCATTATAATAAGTACTATTTTCAAATCAACTGTCAAAAAACGTGAAGTTTAAATAGTCGTCAGTTTTCTGAAATTTTCCATATTTGCGGAACTTCTTAATTTTTCATTCCTTTAGAACCTTTTACAAAATATTAGCTCATTAAGATAAAAAAATAGCCGAATTGGTCCAGCCGTTCTCAAGTATTGCGCTTAACAACACTGTTAGCAATTCATTTTTATTTCGATAGATTAATAAATAATAGAGTAACAATATTTAAAGCAAGTATGCGAGTGTGCTTTCTTTAGTTAGTCGGTATTATCGAAGAGTAACTGTACTGCATAGACGCAAAGTCATTGAAGAATCTCGACCAATCAGAAACTTGTTGTTCATTTTTTGATCGCACGCGCACCATTTCTAAAGAAGTCTTATTACCGTTTAGATTAGAATGAAATTAACAACGTTTGTGTTGCTGTTATATTATATTGACTATTATCTATTCAATTTGATGCGTTCTTTGTTCTTTAGTGTTCCATGCTTAAAAGAGTGCCAACATAATCTTATTGTTGGAATACAGCTATCACATTTGCAGGGTATGGTTAGGGGTCGGTCATTAGCAGTTTGTCTGTTATGGTGATGGCTGTAGTTCTTAATCGGTTATAGGTAAAAACATCAAATTTTTACACACATAAAGTACATACATAAAGTACACTACGGTTGCTGCAATGACAAATAAATTAATCAATATTAAATAGGGTGAGCTTTTTTGTAGTTTTTGGTCCTATATTTATGATTTGTTTATGTATCAATAGATAACCGAGTGTGTATGTTACAAATCATTATAAAAATATGTTTTGCAAAAGTGATGGTAGCCATTTATCGGCTTTATCGAATTTACATTAACTTTTGCTGTCTGCTCGTTTGCCATGTATATGTCGGTTTATAAAAAACCTAAGGGTATCTATGATGGATTTTCCCCACGTAAGTTTCGTTTCTAGGTTAACGGCATTACAGTATAAAAGCACTACATGAAAATTTATTATAAAATATTGTATGTCTAAAAGTATATTTTCTTCTATTTTAAACCGACATCAAAAAACGCGGCATTACAGTATAAAAGCACTACATGAAAATTTATTATAAAATATTGTATGTCTAAAAGTATATTTTCTTCTATTTTAAACCGACATCAAAAAACGGAGGATGTTCTCAATTCGACTGTATTTTTTAATGTATATTATCTCATAACTTTTGACTAGGCGGATCGATTTCGATGATTTTTTAAATCGAAATGTGGTTTGTGTCATTTGGTTCCATTTTAATTTTATTGACATTTGATAAGTACTTTTTGAGTTATCGATAATAATACGAGTTTACTTGACTATTTTTTTTGTCGATATACGTTGTTTTATACCTCATAATTTTTTACTGGGTATACCGGTTTTGATAATACTTTTTTCAATCGAAAGCTGGTGCTCGTTATTTCATCATCATCACTTCAGGCTATCGCAAACCACCTCTGGGCATATACCTCTCCAAGTTCAAGCCAATAACGGACTGTACTCATGTGTGTTGCTCATAGTCACCACGCTGGGCAGGCGGGTTGGTGACCGCAAGGTTGGCTTGGTCGTACATAAGACGCTGCCCGTCTATTATGCGATATTGTCGTATTATGCGATAGTCAAATTACCACACACCAACCATTTCTGAATCCTGTCATGAGTTAAGGGGGACAATACATATAAATCAATAATAACAGTTCATATAAATAAAGCATCTTTCAATTTCTCAGATCGTAAAGACGATTCGCTTCTATGAATAAAGAGATCCTATGAAATACCTCGTTATTTCTAGTCACGTGTATAGTTATTGTATGTACACAACTGCTGTTATATTTACTAGTACAATTTTTTTGTTTACTCCTTAAGAAATGGCATAAGGCTCCTGTCGTTGCTATTTTGTGTACTGTTCCATCCTGACACACCTCACTAACTCAAAGAACGCTTTGCATTTCTTTGCGACACCTATGATCGGCCTTTTCGATCTAACTCTAATCTGGTTATTAAGAATCCACATCACACTTCTTTCTACGCTAAATCCTTCTCTGTAATAACTGTTAAGCTCTTGAATTCTCTTCCTCTCTCTATAAGACAAGCTCAAAGAATCTTAACGATCACTATTTGTCACTAAAACTCGCCATGATTGTCACTTCATTTTTCGATGACATAAATGAGTATGAATTGTATATAAATAAATAAACGGCAGCAACAAAGGGACATCTTTTATTTATTCTTAATGAATTTATTGTAGAAACTTACATGCTAAACGCAATGACAAATAGGACAAGAAATAAACGTAAGAAATACCAGTACTGACTATAGATACAAACCTCAAAACAGGTGAAGTCGCGTGGGTTATCTTGTAAAATATATAGTAAAAAAGTAAGGTATGTCTTTAATGGGTATATAAATTTACCGCAAATCCATTCAAAAGTCGACGCGCCAGCTATGTGGACGTATTTTTCAATGAATGTCGGTAAAAACCTCATAGTTCGCGTTATGATATCGAGATTCCTGCTATAGAAGTTTTAGCGGCTTGTAGCCTACCGTTAGTGGAGACACACAGCCGGATGCTACAATGAATAATGCATGTATATGTTCACGCTTTTCCTAGATCTACATCTGTATAAAATAATATTGCCTCGAAGTATTTTTGTCTTGTTTATATTAGAGCCAGGTCGTTTTATTAGAAGCGTGTTGAGCAAGCTGCTTCTTTAATAAATTTATCATTTAATGTACATAGTACATACATATTTGTATGTTTGAAATCTGTTTACAATGATCTAGATTTAGCTTGTAACATCCCACTGCTGGGAAAAGGCCTCTTTTTCCATGTACGAGAAATTATTAAGCATAATCCACTACGATGCTCCACTGAGGGTTGGCGGATATATACATACCTTATTATGTAACGATCTGTTAGATCTGAGTATGTGCTTGGGTTTTAAGAAAAAGGGAATATAATTTTAACACTTTATTTTAAACTATAACTCAAAATAATTATAATATTAATTAAATATGAATAAACCAAGAAGTGTGTCCGGGAAGGATGATTGAACCGAACTGAGCTGTCTCTAAATCTTTCTGAACTGTCGTCTCTAGCTTCTATTCTGAGAATGCTAACTTAGCAGGAAATAAATGTGTATGCGATTTAGGGTTCAGTGCTGTATTATAACAGATCGCTATCAGGTGTTTATGTTAACAATCTGGACCGACATGACAGTTTAACGTGTTCTCCGTGGCACGTTGGGAAGAGCCACAATGATAGACAACCAAACCGGAAAGAAATATTTGTACAAAAAAAATCCCTCACGAGCAGGAATCGCACCTGCAAACAGTCGGTGTATATTTTCCACAATATTTAATTTTTGTATAAGATTTTCATTATTCGTTTTCAAAGGAAGTCAAACTTAATTTTAGGGTAAAAAGCATTCCATGTCTTAGCTTAGCTCTTAGGACGGATTCAAATAAAGCAGTTTCATTAAAATCCCTGCAGTAGCTAGATCTTTCAATGTCATGCTCGAGATAAACATAAGAACGACTGTTAAAATTGGAAAAAATATACTCGTAATTTTAAGCTCAGAATCAATTTCAGAATACCCTTTAAAAGCAATTATCACACAACCTTCAATAGGCAAAACTGAAACTGTTAAATTTTTATAATAAGTTTTGATTCTAATAAAATACTGTTTTGTTTTTAATAAGTGCATGTAGTACATATATTACTGATATATTTTAACATGTATAAAAACTAATGTCATTTTCAGCCATTTTATTTTTATGTCATTTGTAGGACCCATATCTAAATATGCATATTTTACATTTAAGTATAAATATATTATAATGAGGTACTAAATATACATAGTACGCTTGATAATTCAATTATAGATAATTATGACTAGTTGATTATGTAATTACGATTTAAAAAGATTAATAAAATTATAAGAATTTTAATTTGCATGTGTTGTAACTAGAATTAATTTAATGGCTAATAAAGAGAGCCACTAAATAAATACGTACTCGTACAAAACACTTTGTTGATGCATAACTGTCTTACCAACATGTATTCGTCATCGTACAACCTTACTATGGTAGGTGACCTACCAATAATTTTTCTAAAGTTTTTGTTATTCATAAATGTTTATTAATTATGTTGCTGCTTAGTATGGTATTCATTTTTCAAGTTATCGATAAATACCTAAATGGTATTTGGTATGTCGTAAGGGTTATCGATTAAATGGTTTTGTTTTTGTAAAAAAATAATATTTTCTTTAATTAGTACCGATTTTACTGTTAATTACGTTAACACATCACCCTATTTCTCAGTCATATTAATAATTTAATTGTATGTATGTAAAAAGTGGGTAAATACTACATTCCTATGTATTAAGGGCAAGTTCCTTGTAAGAAGTTTTAGAGGTCGTCTGGGTTGCTGTGAATATTATTAATAATCTATTTTGTGTATTACTTTTGTCTGTTTTAATGTAATTTTAATGTATTCGTAAATATTTATTTTGTATTTTTGATAAATCTCAAAAGAAACCAATAAATGATTAACATTCGGAAATATGTTTCGAATTTTTTACAACATTATACAAATTAACGATTCACAGTTTATTAATTGATTATTTATGTACGTACACATTATAAATCCAAATTACATACATTAGCAAAATTACTAAAATTTGAATAATTAAAATTGTGAAAATTTCAATAATTTCGTTAATTAGGGCATAAATTTCACTGCTTTTTTGTGACTATAAATTAAACTAATTAATGAGTTTTTTATTAAATATAATTTTTTTTATAAAAGAAACGCGCGATTTCCGTTTTGGTTTATTGGGAACGAAATTTCGCAAGCTTTTGTTGCTGATTTAACTTTATATACGGGAGAGTAATTAGCGTTTAGTAAGTGAGTAAGTGACGTTTTAAGTGACTTAGGTAGGGCACAGCAGGAAAATTCCTGCTCAAAAAATGGAGCCGCCCGACTGGGGTAGTACTTCGACCTTACAGAAGATCACAGCTAAATAATACTGCTCTCAAGCAGTATTGTGTTCCAGTTGGTGCGTAAGGTGACCAGAGCTCCTGAGAGGAATTGGGGGTAAGGTCGGCAACACGCTTGCGATGCTTATAGTATTGCAGGCGTCTATAAGCTACGGTAATCGCTTACCATCAGATGAGGCGTACGCTCGTTTGCCGAAACTAATACTTGTCTGACAGCACTATACGTTTTACCTCTATAAATTCTATACGTAAATCAAAATATGTGGTTTGCTTGTTTCGTTACTGCACAGTTGTATATATGTCGCAGGGATTTAGTCAGAGACGTTATATTATAATTTCACTAGTGAAATTATAATTACACTGATTATTGTCAATAACGACAGATTCGTAGTCTAATATTGAAATTACATAGGTTATGGTTATTTTTTTGTTTCTGTGACAAAAATATTCCGATAAACAGTCTAATATCGAATTTAGATAGGTTAGGGTTATTTTTTTGTTTCTGTGACAAAAATATTCCGATAAACAGTCTAATATTGAAATTAGATAGGTTAGGGTTATTTTTTTGTTTCTGTGACAAAAATATTCCGATAAACAGTCTAATATTGAAATTAGATAGGTTAGGGTTATTTTTTTTTTTTGTTTCTGTGACAAAAATAAACAGTCTAATATTGAAATTAGATCTGCCTTATAATTTCACTGTCACTGTATCGGTCTAGTGAAATTATAATGTCACTGAGTGAAATTATAATGTCACTGAAACTAGCCCGTTAAATTGTAAGTAATGCAAACGATTGACAATAAATCAGTGCAATTATAATGGCACTAGAGAAATTTCAATATCACGGCTTTTTTAATATCTTTGCAACATATACACTATTATAAATAGATTTAAAAAGAACTGTTCAGTAATAAATTTTTTACATTGCGCCAGTGGCGTAGCTAGACAACCGAAGGCCCTGGGGCAAAATATAAACGAGGGCCCCAACTAAACTATTTAAAATCGTTTGTTCTTTATTCGTCCTGTTCCGAATTCAACATACTCCAAATTTTTCGTAGTACAGTCGACTTCGTAATAAACTTTAAAACCAAATACAAATTTAACTTATTTTAGTGAACAAATTAAAACTATTATGTATATTAACACAGTCAGGACGCATTGCTCGGAGACTTTTGCGTCGGAGACTTTTGCGTCTTCAAGTAATGCGGAATCTTCGAAGTGAAGACTCGACGAAGCCTGCCAAACGCCACCCAGCCTAACAGAATCCTCCTATCGGCCTCCTTCTCGTAGTTGTTGCGGCCTAGTTGGATGGTATGGCCTAGGTAAACATAATCCTGAACAACTTCGAAAAGGGTACCATCGATCGATATGACTTGGTTGTTAAGCATAAGTTGTCGTTTTCTCCAAGTTTATACCGAGACCGACTCGTCGGAAGGACTCGTTTAGGCCGGCCAGCATTTGGCCTAGCTCATCCAAGGTATCCGCAAAGATGACGATATCGTTGGCGAAACGAAGGTGAGAGATGGATTCGACGTTGACTTTGACGCCTCGTTCCCCCCAATCGAAGGTTTTAAAGGCATCCTCCAGTGCAGTGGTAAACAGTTTTGGGGGTATTACATCTCCCTGTCTTACCCCACGCCGGAGGAAAATGGGATCTTGTTCTCTGGTCTTGGATATGAACGGTCATCTCCACCGCATCGTACATACATCTCAGTACCTCGATATATCGCCAGTCGATATGAAATATCTGCAGAGTACATGACAGCCCAGGTTTCGCCATACACAGCGGCTAATTATATTCTTCTGTCTTTTGTATAATCTGCCGAACAGTATGGATGTGGTTTACGGTGCTGTAGCCATTTCGAAACCCAACCTGCTCCGGTGGTAGGAATTCGTCAGGTCTTCTGGTGAGACGATTCGTAACAACCGTCGAAAAAAGCTTAAGTATAGACGCGGCTCAGAAGTGAGATTGGTCTGTAATTCTTTAACAGAGACTTATCGCCTCTCTTAAGGAACAGTACCACCACACTCCTGGACCACGTCATCTGCTTCAATGTCCGGGATGTCTTCCGAATACTGTAATAGCTCAACAATGGTGCATACGGATCTTCAGTGTCCCAAGTCTCAGAATTGCGTGCGCTCGACGAGTACTGCTGTCCATAAAATTTTTCGACCTCTTTTCGGATCTGAGGGCGAGAGCAAACGGTTCTGCCATCCGCTGTTTTGAGCTTTGCAAAAAGGCTTCACCCCAATGGTCTTTGGAAATCTTTTAACCCCATATTCTGCTCAAAAAGAGTAGTAATCTCTCTTATATTTGAGCAGCGGATTCGGCGTACAAGTCTCCGTATCATTTTGGAGAGAGCCTTCTGTTCCGGCGAAGCTGATTGAGCAGCGGGCAACTCGCACCTCCGCCGCATCAGATTCAAGGCTTCGGGAGAAAGTTTGTACTGCTTCGTTGACTTCGTCGTCAGAAAATGTCTGCGATCCAGTATACACACCGTCTTCACCACGTTGTCGGTCATCTGGTCCACATCGCTAGTAGTTTCCAGCGAATCGAATCGCTTTTGGAGTTCCAGTTGGAACTACTCGGAGCCACATAGTATTTGGGGCAGCGTAGCTCGAAGAGTAGATTTCATCAAGCGGGTCCGCTCTTTTCGGAGACATATATTCAGAGTGCCAAGCAATAGTCGGTGGTCGCTGCCGGTGTTAAACCTATTAACTACTGAGACATCTCTGAATATAAGCATTTTATCTGCTATGATGAAATCGATCTCGTATTCTCGTTCCTCGTCACAGTATCGAGGCTTTGCCATATTCACTGCCTTTGGGGCTTCTTCTCAAAAATGAATTCATCAAGAAGAGCGCCCCCCTCCCCCGCTTTGAGGATGTTGACGAGCATCTACCCCCTGCGATTCCTGTGCCCCAATCCGTGTGGTCCGATTTTCGATTCGTCGCGGTCTTTTACTCATACTTTAGCTTTTTTTTTAAGTCTCCCATAACAACGTTGTAGAAGGCCGAAATAGTGCCATGTATGGCCCTTGTAATATCTTTAGACAAGGCTTATACTTCATCGTCAAAAGCCAGCTGTAGGATGGCTATCCCGACATCGGTCGGCTTCAATAGTTCCAAGGTGGTAGTTGAACTTTGTTATCCCTTAGTTGTCTTGTTGACACCCACGGGTAGAGAGGGGGTGGCTAAATTCTAGACTGCCGTAGCCACACAGCAAAACCCCTTCAATTACATCGACAAGTAATACAACGTAAGTAGACGAAAAAAATAGTCAAGTAAATGCACGTTATCAAAGATCACTCAAAAAGTAGTGATCAAATTTCAATAAAATTTAAATTGATACAAGACAAGTATCATTTTTCGAATAAAACAAGAATCATTAAAAATCGGTATACTCAGGGAAAAGTTATGCGGTATAATATAACCTAGGTCGAGGAAAAATAGTCAAGTAAATATGCATTATTAGGTACATATAAATCGAAAAATGGTTGTTAGAGCTCCTGGGCCCCTGGGGGGATCCCATTGGGGATAGGGTCGGTAACGCGCTTGCGTTGCTTCTGGTGTTGCAGACGTCTATAGGCTACGGTCTTACCATCAGGTGAGCCGTACGCTTGTTTGCCAACCTAGTTACATAAAAAAAAAGATCGCAATAAAATTTAAATGGGACCACATGACAAGCACCACCTTTCGATTAAAACAAAAATCATCGAAATCGGATTGAGACCTGCTCCGTTTTGGAAGTTGCTTAAGTTGGTGTTGTAAAATTGATTATTTAACTGACTGCAGAACGTGCATTTAACTGAGTTATTGTTGTGTCTTGTACATTATTGAAAAAAGTAATTTATTTGTTTTGCAATCGATATAATTCTTCAAATTTTTTTTTAATTTTCCGTCGAGTGTTTCTCATAGGTCCCACCTTGCATCAAGCGCGTGCTTTTGAAACACAAAACAAACAGGGGAGTTTCCTCCAAGTTTCAAAAAATGTTGTTTGAGACTTGTTGGGAATTCCTGTGTAATTTTTCATATAAGTTACCATTATTAATTTCGTGTTCATGAAATCTGGTTTATTTATATTCCGAATGTGGGAGAAATTTTCTTTAGTTAAATTTATACTTTTTATAAGTCAGAGTCCGAGGGGCCCCCTGAGCTTGAGGGCCCCGGGGCACCGCCCCGCCTTGCCCCTTAGTAGCTACGCCACTGCATTGCGCCCATGTGAACGTAGCGAAAAGGTCAAATTATATACATTTTAAATAAATTGTACCTAGTCAGCACAAGAACAAACCTACGGGGTGCTGTCTTCATTTATAGAATTATATTCGAAACTTTTTATTTGTAATTTTTATCTTTGATTAAATTCAACAATTTGTCATACTTCGTGTAACAAGTATAATCGGATTTTTGCTGGGATATACATATGTACTCTCCGTCGATCGTTTCAAACTAAAACAAGTGTTTAATTTTTATGTGCTTATAGTATCAGTGCTATATCACAATACAATTTCTACTTACAATTACATTTTTTTTTTAAATTTAATACAACAATTCGCCATACTTCGTGTTATAAGCATCTTCGGTATGCCAGTACTCAAGTAATGTGCGGGAACGCGTGCAGCGCGTCCGCGAACATTGAATTATATACATCAATAATGCGAAGTATGATACAATGTTGAGGACAACACTCTGTGACAGTTTTTCAATCGAGATAATTTTATTACTTCCTCCCATTCGTAATAATGACTGAGGTTCACTTTTTGTTTACTTTTTGTTAACTTTTATTGCATAATGAAGATTTACACCTGTCGAGAGGTCGTCGACACATATGTTTCTTTCACGACTTTAGACATTTTAAACATTAAATGATAAAATAACTTATTCTTAGATTTGTCATACCTATAGTTATTTATAGTAATGGATTTGGAGCATGTCTTATTTTTATGATAAAACTGATAAATACTACGAAATACATTTTTTAAAAATTTTCTTAAAATATCGATAAAATCGTCAAAAAACTATATTATAACAGTAAACAAAAAAAATAAAAGTTGCCACAAATTGGTCTACAAATAAACTTAACCAATGCACTGATTGCTAACAGGGGAAAATAGAAATTTGACAAATAATATAAAAAAAGCGTAAAAATAAATAAGTGTTTCTTGATGTAAATGTTAAAGTTGTAAAAATCGGAACTTGATAATAAAATTGTATGAATGTATAAATGACGCCCGAAATTGAGTTTTTACTTGCGTTATAAAGATTTTATGCCAAATTTATATTCATTGTCGTCGAAATTCGTTTATTGTTTTTGAACGACTTTAAAATCCGTGTGAACGACTTAAAAATGAGAGTAAGGTTATCATTTTTGATGGTACCTTTTTATATTTATTATTAATTAAATTATCCATATAAGTTAAATAGCCTATAGGTATATTTTTATATATAATACAGTAAAATTTGAGTAACGGTTTATGAAACGAGGGGACACTTAATGTCACTTAGCCATACTTATCTTTACTTCAATACATATTATAAAACAAAGTCGCTTCCCGCGTCTGTCTGTCCCTATGTATGCTTAGATCTTTAAAACTACGCAACGGATTTTGATGCGGTTTGTTTAATAGATGGAGTGATTCACAAGGAAGGTTTATATGTATAATACATGCATAATATAGTAGAGGAACACTGATAGGTTTAGCTACCGTGCGAAGCCGGGGCGGGTCGCTAGTTAATTATATATTCCAAATTTGATCGTATTACGGTTCTTTACATATCTTTAAAATACGCTATCGTACATTTAAAAACACAGATGTTTTCATTAAAAATATAACTGCAGGCTTATCAAACCCAATTTACTGTAACAAAGTAAAAGAACGAAAGGTCAACAAAAGATACGTTGTAGTATTTAGTACATGTAGATTGTGGGTAAATTGGTATTTGCTTTTTAAAACTATTTTTATTATATTTTTAATTATAATAGTGTTTGACAGTGGTGTTCTTCGTGACTTAGGCTCATATTCGATTTAAGTAATGATGTGCGAAGTCGATAATACTCGTTTATTAGTAGCCAGATGTTGCAAAGACCGATGCAAAATAAAAAATAAGACAAATATAAGAAAAAACGTATACATCACAAGCATAATGTGTGGAATTCACACCAAGCTGCAGGCTTACAAAATTTTAAGTTTTTTTTTTCGTTACCCGATATCTTGGATTGTAACGTGTTTCTATTGCGTAAGCTAGTATTATTATTATTATTACCACTAATATGCACGTAACGTAACGCACTTTGCAAATAACGAAAATTATTATAAATTTTAATAAATAAAATCAAAGGACCATGATACTGCAAGTACGGCAACGGTACATTTTGGTTAATTGTACTATAAAATACCAACCAAATTCATGCTGTTTATGTAATTTAGAAATACATGATGGTCATGTGCACTGTATATATTGTAAAAATCTTAAGACTGTACTAGCAGTATTAGCATGTGCCTGACAGATGTTAATCTACTTGAATCGTCGATCGTTTGTTAGGTAGGTTTCTAGTGAAACCTACCTAACAAACCGAAAATGTTTAAAAAGTTAATAATTTTACATGATACGTAACCAAGCACTCAAAAATCATTATCTTTAGGATAAGAAGTCACCGAAAACGCTATTACTTCGATGAACCTTAGGAGTTTAAAAGATAAAATGAACATCAAATAAACGTGCAATTAAAACATCAGCGCACCCGTTTAGGAAGAGTTTATTGACATTAAAACGTAAGTATATAAGAATTATAAAGTAAATATGATATTCGATCATTATAACAGAAGGTATTAGTGCAATAAAAAAGTACAGACAGGTGTACTATTATAAATAGTTCAAATGTTCGACTGCCAGGTAGGTATAGAATAAAAAAACATTATCAACAGTTGACATAACCTGTCTCGTTATTCAATGCGATATGGTGCTAGGGACTGATGTTGCACGTGCCAAATAACGTTAATAAATGCAAACAGTAATAAAGAGAATTTCATAAAAAATTGTTACTGAGACATAAAGTCTAATACAATAATAATCATAAGCAGGACCGATGGCCGTTGGAGCAGACGTGTCCTGGACTGGAGACCGCGTCTTGGCAAACGCAGTCACAGATTAGTAAATAGTATAATAGCTCGCGTCATGTAAAAAGAACGCTGAAAGAAACTGTTTGCGCATATGTAATCTCGCACACTAAAGTACTAGGTCTATTGTTTTATTTTTGAATTAACCTTTCGCTCACGGCTTCGTATAATGGTTATTGGTAGGTACATTAAAAATATAGATAGACCTCATACCACCATATAGACCGATAAATCGCCTTGCGCAGCTTGAAGGCCAGCGTTCTTTTTACGTGACGCGACTATACTACGTAACGCAGTGTGGGCCGTCCTCCGGCCCGTTGGATCGACGATCTACGTAAGATTGCCGGTGTAGGCTAGATGAGTATTGCGGAAAAAAGGGATGTCTGGCGCGAACTTGGAAAGGCCTATGTCTAGCAGTGGACGGCAATAGGCTGAACGGACTGACTGACTGACTGATATAGAGTCTATATAATATTTACTCATACACATTGGTACGTCAAATTAGATTTTAGTCCGTTCTCCTTTATCTCAAATATTTATTTTGACTTGACTTGAGGAGTAGGCTGGTGAATGCGTGATGAGAGCGTTACGAAAAGTGTGATCGGGCGAGGCGAACGGAGCAAGTAAGAAAGGTGCAAACATTTTATTTCTCTCTTTCTCTCATAGCCAGTTACTTTTCGTATATCTAAGACACAGTCCAGGCCTCTTGTGCAGAAGTTTTACTTAAGTCGTGTGGTCTAAACTCTAAAACACACTTTTTTTTTATTAAAATTATTTTGGTCTGTTAGTTATGTAAAAAAAAGACAATAACAAACAAAAAATAAACAAACAAGATTCTGGAGAAGGTGAAACAAGAAAGGAAGGGAGTGGATGCGGCAATCATTTTTCGCTCTATTTTATTAGTCAAACAGTTATGGTGTGTATTATTGTTAACCTCTTTGACGTATTAATCAATTTAATTAAATATTCAAGACTTAATAAGAATCTTATACTATTAAACGAGCAATTCTTGTATATATATATATATATAGAATCTGAATCTCGGAATCGGCTCCAACGATTTTCGTGAAATTCACTATACAGGGGATTTCGGGGGCAAAAAATTGATCTAGCTAGGATTCATTTAAAAAAAATTTCGTTTTATCCCTGTTTTTAGGTAATGAAAAAATATCATTAGAATACGAAGCTTAATTTCACTACTGTTACCATAGCTGTAACAGCGTAATTAGGAAATCGGCGGGTGTCAAATCGTGTTGACCCGAGTTCGAATCTCAGTCTCCACATTAATTTTTTTCTTTTTTTTTTTAATTTCACTCGTGATTTATTATTTAAATAAAATTAAAATATAAAAATACCGAAAAAAAAAACAAGAAATAAAATAAAAATACCGAGCTGGGCTCGGTCACCCAGGTACTATGTTTAAATATAATAAACCTTTAAGTGTCTTTATTTGACCGGTTCAGTTTCACGTCAATAATATGCAAAGCATATTTTTTTTGTTAAAAAATATTAAACAGCATACTAATTAAAAAGGTTAGGCTACCAAATGTCTCAAACTAATCATGAAAGTATATTGGAGTAGTAAATAAGTATACATACAAATAAATGTAACTGTTTTTTAACCGCTTACTACAGACAAGATTAACACTCCAGATAGAACATTATAGAAGATAAAAAAACCTGTAAAGTTAACGAGTATGCTGAGAGCAGAATTTTTAAAATAAATTATAATTATAGGTAATTTATACTGAGGATTGACAGCCTTTAGCAAAATTAAAATTGATATATCGGTAATCGATATTGGCGGTAAAAATGTATTTTTTTGTAAGATGACGTTTTTTTCATTTAAATTTTGAAGAAAATATTTAAAAATCTGCTTTTTGCTATTTCTAAGTATACTTTCTTTGCGTCTTACTATCGTTGAGTATATTTTTGATAGTGTTAGAGGCGATTCTTAGTTTGATAAACCCTATAAATAGTTTGACGTATTTCAAAGCATCTTAAAACAAACTTGTAATTGGACCATTTTTTTATATTTGTTAAATTACTAGCTTAGCCAATAAATCTATCATTGGCTTTCATGGATAAAAATGCAAAATTTGCATATTATGGATTTAATTTATGATATTTGTGGTAATTCTAAGGGTGTTGTGAAAAATATGTTGGAAGTAAAGGAACAAACAACAACCATAAAAAGTTAAAACAAAAACTAAGTAACGGACAGTAACGGTTCCGGACCTTTACTGTATCATCTGAAACTCCCCATTAGAGAGATGATCTCATCCAGAAATGTGTCATTTATTTTCAGTCTCCTAAATAAATTTCAAGTTAATATTAAAAGGAATTTTATAGCTACCTTAGTATATTATTCAGTTCAAGATTATATTAGTGAAAAGATATGTGTGTGTGTGTGTGTGTGTGTGTGTGTGTGTGTATAGTTATGTTTAATTACACTGTAAAAGTATAGCTTTTTATTTCATCCAAGAAGTTACTTTTATAACGATTGAAATTTTTTTGTTTAAAAAAGTAACTGCGGACTGCGAAGTTTCTTGCTGATTCTTCTCTGCAGAATTTTGAGTAGGTATATGAAATATATATCGATATGTATATATATAAAAGAGATTTCCACCCATTGATTGGTCAGCTAGTATATAGATAAAAGAAATTTCCACCCATATATTGACTCATCACGCTATCTCTGGAACCATAATGCGTAGAGACTTGAAATTTGGTACCTACGAATATTCCTTTCGCCGAGTAGAGGTCAGCTAAGAACGGATTTTACGAAATTCCACCCACAAGAGAGGGTTGCTGGGGTTAATAGCATATATGGCAAAACAACGTCTGCGGGGTCAGCTAGTACTACTTTTGATTTATAAAGTGACGATTCAAGAACGCTTATGAAGCCTGTTTAAATTACGTAATTTTGATTTTGATTTTATATATGTATTACACAGGGCAGTATATAAATATGGACAACACACTGTACAACTGTAGGCCACGGACGGCAACTATTTATTTATTATAACTAAGTTATTTATTATATTACATTTGACCTTTGTCTTATCTACATAAGGTGTATATTTTGCGATCGGCATATAAACTAGGGATGCGTGAACTTCTATGTAGAAACAAAAGAATATTTGCTCTTTAATGGAATATATTATTATGAAGTAGTGTATTTATTAGCAGTGACGTGTAAAAACCTATTTACGTAATAACGACGAGATATTATACTTATATATTTTTTATTATATTAGCATTCGTGTTAGTTTAAAAAACATTACAGTTAATTATTAAAAGTATTTTTATTGTAATTACTCATATGTTAGGTACTTTGAAAAACATTTCAGTTATGGATCGATAGTTATTTACGTTTCATAATAGTGGCAATGTAATATAATATTATATAATACAACTGGAAAACTAAGTTGTTTTTTTTAATTCGGATGATGTAAATAAGAAAAAAAGTACACATGTCAGAAGTGAAACTTCCTTGGCAAACTAATTTAAAAAAAAAAAAAACTAATTAAAACATAACCGTGCGAGGTGATTAGTACGGCGCAAAAAAAAAAATCTAATAACTATTATTATTGTTTAGTAAACCGACTTCAATATTGATATCGACAAGTAATGCAACGTAGGCAGTAAAAGGTGATAAATGAAATACGCGTTATTAAAGATAAAAAAGCATTCTTCAGATCTCGACAAAATTTTAATGCATTAAGTACAATCATTAAAATCGATACGCAGTAAAAAGTTGTGAGGTAACACATAAAAATACAGTCGAATTGAGAACCTTCTCCTTCGAAAATGTATTTTATTATCATACTAGCTGCTGCCCGCGACGTCGTCTGCGTGCGTTCACTGCTCGTTCCCCGTAGGTGATAGCGTGATAATATGTAGCCTATGTTCTGACCCGACTTCTTAATAATATTCGTGCCAAATTTGAAGTAAATCCATGAAGTACTTTTTGAGTTTATCCCGGACATACATTGACTTTCCTACCATTTTATTATATGTATAGATTAAACTTTCGATCCAGCCTTTTCATTTTTTGAGGCGGTTAAAAATTATTCTCATCGCATAGGTATCTAGAGCCTTCTCAGATTCTATTGTTGTGCTCATTATTCGTAATGTGTAACTTGGAAAGCAATTACACTTGAAATAACCTGCGCTTCACAAAGGTACGGAAATGAAATAAATATCTAGATTTGGTTTACATGATTTATTTTGTTGCTCTGCTTTTATATACATATCGTTTAAATATTTTTTGCATCATCATATTAGAACTATATATAAATAGGCACTTGTATACTACATAACAATAAAACTTACAAAAACAAATCTACTCTAATAAAAACAATTTTGTAGTAATTCAAGAAATGATCAAATATGCAGGAAAAGTTCTAGTTTCCAGATTTATAGACAAACAAAATAGGTTGACATTATTTTAGCCAATGTGAGTCAAATAACATCAAATGTAGAGTAACACACTAATCTCGAAGCATCCCAATATTACCATAGCTTTTCGTGAAACATAGTATTGTATGGTGCTATAATAACGTACATAAATGAAGCAGAGTTTGGCTGTGCGAGTTGGTGACATTGCCCGCAAGGTGTGCCTTACCCATTATATGGAATATTTATTAATGCTGTTAATTAAGCATCGCTAGACGTTTTAATGAAGTTTGAAGGACGATGATAGATTATAATTACAAGTCGCTAATTAACTCGCTTCTGGAATTAATGTTTGTAATCACTGCGGTTGTGTACTATAACCTACATTAGCAATTTGTTTCGATGTGGATTGACTGACAAATTGTGGTCATATTTTATGACAGATTTGATTGTTCTGTTGCTCGTTCGTGACTAATTATTATTTTGCGCATATCTCATACTAATGTTTAAAATTACCTGTTAGTATAGACTTAGTTCGAAAGTAAATTTAGCTAGCTTGTAATATTTTAAATTTATCGTATTAGGCTTAGGTAAGATAAGTTTTAATATCAATTTAAAGATGATTAAGATGGGGAGAGTTGAAACTTGCCGTCTTCAAGTAATTTTTTTTAAAATGCTTAGGTACCTAACTTTTTCTATTTTAATGTTATTTTTCACAGTGAACGTTATAGTTTCACTTGATCTTAAGTATAATTATATGTATACACACTTGTTATTAAACAAATATTAGGTCCTTACATATAACATTGGCGTTTTGTCGTACTGGCCACTTTGATCTCAAATATTTCCTCTTTGGTTAAGAATTCCAAATTCAAATTTATGCAGCTATTTACTCATACATTTGCGTTTCGAAAACCGTAATTCATTTGTTTTTTCCTTTTTTGTTTTTCTTTTTTGTTTTTGATTAGCGCGTTCAAACAAACAAACAAACAAACAAACAAACAATCAAACAAACAAACTCTTCAGCTTTATTATATTAGTATAGATAAACTACAGCGAAACCATACTATGACTAAAGCGAAAAGTATAACGAGGTATAATTTAAGTTCATACATTTTTTAACGATTTCAAACGGTTAATTGATTTTGTGTAGGTATTTTGTTATTGTCAGTCAATTTGTAATTATTCTTTTGTGAGGAAGTAATAAGCTATTTGTCATTATTTTTTTATACTACCAGCTAGGCCAATAGAATGATATTTCTAATAACTAAATTCGACACGGTTTCTTTAGGAAAAGAGATGAGAGTGATACGTACCTTGGACCTTATGGATGAATAAAAATTAATATTACTGTTAGATAAGTGAATTTCTTAAATTGACCATTGTATATTATGTTTTACGCTATTGTCATGTACGTCTTCAAATTCAATCAGTACAGACCGAACGTTATATTATTATTTTTAATGTAGTACATAAAAATCTTATGTGTAATTTAGAAAACTTTTGTTTACAGGTGCATACTTTTCATCCAATTAACAAACCAACACCCAAACGGACTTAGGTAATTATCTTCTCTTATATAATAATAATTCATTTATACATTTCACGTTATAGCCAATAGAATGAAAGGCTATGCATAAATAAGTCACGTAGACTACCAATGTAACATCCCACTGCTGGTCATAGACTACTTTCTCCATGTGGGTGAAGGATTGGAGCTTAATCCACTACGCTGCTCCACTGCGGGTTGGTGGATATGTTCCCTACTATGAGTAACGATTGCTATCAGATATTTATGATAACAATCGGGACAGACCGCTTAATGTGCTCGCTGCGCTACGGTAGAGAATCCCACAAGGACAGACATCCAAACCGGAAATACATATTTGTACAAATATCCATCCCGAGCGGGAATTGAACCCGCTAACGCGAATATACGCACCGGAGCGCTTTTTGTGGACCATCATTGGACATCGCGGAAGCGCCTAGCGTCCCCGTAAATCCGCCCCAGGCGAGTGAAGGAACTCCCCAGTGGTTTTAGTCCGTGCAAATCGGACATACCCACCAGCCCACCCCCCCCCCCCCCCCCCCGGGCTGGAGGCATCCGTTAGGGATCTTCTCTGGGTCAACAAAAAAAAAAAATATCATTGGACGTAATTTATATTGATATCAGTTTTATTATCCCATTAGTTTGAAACAAGTACGAAGTTTCATGTACCTACATTCATTAAGCATCATTAGATCGGTAAACATGAATCATCATTAAAATGGTCAATAAACTTTATAATTTTATTTAATGAACTTGTTGCATGCTTCTATGTAGGTACTAACTCGACAATATCTATATTGATCGATTTAATTGATTAATATATAATATTAACGTCAACATTTATCTGTGTTCTAATATACAATATACATACAACACGCCTCGTAGTAATGGAAAATTATATATCATTCTTTTAGATACTTACTTAATTATTTTATGATGTACGATGTTTATTTTAAAATTAATTATGTTTTTAACAAATGACAGAAACTCTACTTTTGAACGCTTCTGTTATAAATTCTGGTATAAATAAATAGTCTGATCGATTGGTCAAATAAAAGTCATGTATTTCATTTATTACAGACCACGCCTAAAAGTAAAAGGTGTGGTCTTAACACCCGACCACATACGTCTTTAGTCACTCAACAAACATTGAGAGAGCTTAACTGGGAAGTCTTAATGCGTCCACCATATAGCCCCGATCTTGCACGCTAAGATTTCCATCTGTTTCGGTCACTTAATAATTCTTTATTTAGTGTATATAAAGTTAACATCAAGCGAGGACTGTCACAACCACTTGTCGCAGTTTTTAAATGAGAAGTCCCATACTTTCTACCGCAACGGAAACCTGTCACTACCAACGAGATGGCGGCAAGTTATCAAACAATTTGGTACAATAGGTACATATTATGAATTTTTATATAAAATACAAATAAACTTTTCCCCGACCTAATATTACAGCAAAAAGACTAATTATAGAAAAATGTAATATTGTCATTAATTAATTATTATTATTAATATCAATTTCATCAACCCATTAGTTTTAAGCTAACAATTGTATTTATATACAGGGTGTCCCACGATAAAGTGCAACCCCAAAAGGGGGTGAAACTAGATCATAAATTATCGACAAAAAACAGAAAAAAAATTTAAAAAATATGTTTTATTTTTTATTGACGAATTAAGATTTTTATATATCTTACGTAGACTCTATATACAAAAATTATGATTTCTGTGCGTGGTTTTTGGGATACAGGCGTAAATTTTTTTTATTTGAATGGCAATATGGTGAGAAATAACAATAAATTATAAAATTTCCTGGTATTGGGGGCATAATTCTGAGAAAATTAGAGATAATTGAAAAAACAGTCATAAAAAATGGAATTTTTTTCACAAGAAGCATAGTTAAAGTCATAATGCCACTTTTTTGCGAGCTAATTGTTATTTTATCCTTACCGCCAAGTAAGTGGCGTTATATTTTATTTTATTTTAAAGTAATCGACCCACTACTTTGGAAGAAATCATCATTTTTTGTACATAGAGTCAACGTAAGATATAAAAATCTTAATTCGTCAATAAGGAATAAAATATTTAAAAAAAAAGTTTTTTCTATGTTTTTGTCGATAATTTATGGTCTAGTTTCACCCCCTTTAGCGGTTGCACTTTATCGTGGGACACCCTGAATAACAATGAATACTAATTAAACTTTATAAGTTCCTGGTGTTGCAAGCGTTCGTGGGCAACGATAACCTACCACAAGGCGGAACGTACGCTTGTTTTCCACCGTAGTATTGTAAAAACATCTAAATAAAATTATCTTCATGCAACGTTCTAGAATATCATGGTCGCTCTTAATTAATAATTAATATTAATTATATACTCCTAGCTTGTTACCCATTAAACAAAAACAACACCGCTATCCGTCAAGTGTCAATTTATAAACAATAACAAACGATAACAATGTTCAGTGAATCCATTCTACGTAATTATTACGAGCAAAAACGTATTTAATTCGAATTTAATTTATGGTTCTATAAGAATTTTCTTAAGGTTTAATTACAGAATAATTCCGTCGGTAGCTTTGAATGAATGAAACGCAATATCACCGTTAAAATTATAAATTCATAATTAAACCCCTTCAGTTAAACAACAAGTCGTTAGGTATCTAGTTTGAGTCGCATTATTTTAAAATTAAAATAACGTGCACAGGAAAGAGTTTTTATATATTTTAAAATGTCGCATCTTTAGGTTCGCTGACCTTTTTTTTTAATTGAGAAGATTAAATAATTTTTCAAACTAATTTTACACTTTATTTTATTACAATAATTGTGATTGCCTACAATTGTATCATTTTCACGTTGTAATATAACTTTAAATGTGTCGTTAAAATGTTATCTGACCTTATAGCCATAAGTTAAAAAAAAAACATAAACATCGCGTAACAAAAATATGAGATAGATTTAAAAAAAAAACTATTCGTACTTTATAAAAAATATCTTATACAGTGATTTACATACTTTAAGGATTTATACGAAAAAAAAATGCTGTCAAAATGCTTTTTGTGAAGTCCTTGTGGGTCTCCCCACCGTGCCTCGGAGAGCACGTTAAGCCGTTGGTCCCGGTTGTTATCATGTACACCTGATAGCGATCGTTACTCATAGTAGGGAATGTTTCCGCCAACCCGCATTGGATCAGCGTGGTGGATTAAGCTCTGATCCTTGTCCTACATTGGGAAAGAGGCCTATGCCCAGCTATGGGATATTACAGGCTGAAGCGAAGCGAACATATAATTATTAGAATTAAAATCTCTAGATACATTTTAAATTCAATATAAACATCGTAACTTTTACTCATTATTATGTATCTATTTATATATATATATATATATATATATATATATATACATAAATGAATCGCTGAATGTGTTGCTAAGCGCAAATCTCGAGAGCAGCAGAACCGATTTCGCTAATTCTTTTTTTATAATATTATTATAAGTACGCGGATGGTTCTTACGGAGAGAAAAATTTAAAAAATTGCCTGAAACAGTCTAAAAGCAACACTTTTCTATATTGCCATACAAAAGATTCGTATTAATACTTAAAAGTCAATTTGAACTTTAATTCCATGCCATAAAGTTTAAGTGTTAGTGGAGAGGTTCCGGGAAGGCAAAACGATTGTGGCGGTAGTATCGTATAAATATTAATTTATTATGAAAAAAATATATATTTTTCAATATATATTTTTTTTAATTTTTATAATTTTTTCTGATCCTGTGCTACAAATAACAGAATAAGTATTAAAAAAAATTATTAAAGAATCGACTGTTCGGCGGTACGAAGTTTGCCGGGTCAGCTAGTTATTAAATAATTATATTGAAATTTATTGATTTCTTTTATACCTTTATGTAAAATTATTCACGATAGGATTAGAGTTTCATGATAGATTTTTTTCTTATATCCTGTACACCTGCGTCGCGACGCGGAATTGCGCGATATTCATTCGGTGTATTTGATGTCCATAATAGAATTCCCTTATGACCATTGCCCTCGTGTTTGTACGTATGTATGGTATGAGTATATTACTCATACATTTTTATAAGAAACGACAATTTCATATAACGAGCCGTTGCGTTGTTCATTTGTTATTTTGATTAATTATGCGTACCTACATACTCTCTAATAACTATTTTCATAATTAAAACTTTTGATAGTATACGCAATTATTATTAAAATTTGTGTTAAATTAGCTCTATTATTATTCTCACATTTACAATTCAACCTGTAACAGCCCACTAATGGGCATAGCCTTCTTTCTCCATGTAGGAGAAAAATCGAAGCTTAATCCACCCAATAGGAAAAATATCCAAACCGGAAAGAAATATTTGTAATTACAAATATCCATCCCGAGCGGGAATCGAACCCACAGTAAACACGCCACACGCACCACTCCACCAGGGCGATTATTAAATGTATAATAGTAATAAAAAAGAGGTGTGTGTGCGATTCACACACGATAGAAGTGAAACTTTTTTGGCAAACTTATTTAAAAAAAAAACTAATTTAAAAAAAATTGCGTGTGTACAAAGTACACATGTCAGAAGTGAAACTTCTTTGGCAAAGTAATTTAAAATTATTTACATAGATTTACAAAGTAGCGCGGCGTGCAGCGCGGTGCGACCTTCACTGTCGTTTTTCCGTTGCATCCGGTTTGAAATCACAACGATTCTAAAGAACTTTCACTTCAAAAAATTAGCAGCGTGCCCTTCCCTGTCGTTTTTCCGTTGCATCCGGTTTGAAATCACAACAATTCTAAAGAAGTTTCACTTCAAAAATATTAGAGGCATACATTTGTTTGACGTCTGAATGAATGAACTGAATTTTAAAAAACGTTATGGATCCTTTAATACCTACCAGCTTATATAATATTATGTAGTTTGTACAAGTATAGAAAGTTAAGATGCAAATCAAAGTGCGTTTATCTGCATACCACAGTCAGTTCGTTCGTTACACTGCTTTAAAACATCTAACACATTAGGGCCTGAATCCACACGTATATAATATATTATGCAAGTATTGTTTATTTATTTATTTAAATTAAACTTTTATTTTATTTGGTATCCAAAAAATTAACGTCTTAAATTTATTTTATTGATAATTTTAACATTTTCAAACACACACAAACATACTAGCAAAATTTTCACATGTACCTACACTGACCAAAGTAAATGCAGGTGAATTCCACGTGATTGCGGCCACGGTCCACTCTCGGACCACGTGATTACGGCCCAACTGATGGTAAGCGGTTACCGTAGCTTGTAGACGCCAGCAACACCAAATACATCGCAAATGTGTTGACGAATGCCGACCCTCTCCCCCAGGAACTCTGGCTATACACACATACATACTCACCATACATACTCACCACAGGAAGGCAAGACTTCTAAAGCAGTATTATTTAGCTGTGATTTTCTGTATGGTCGATGTACTTCCCCAGTCGGACTGCTCTATATTTTTAGCAGGATATTTCTTGCTGTGCCGTACCTCATTTAAATGATTTTAAATTACACAGTGACAGAGTAAGACATAAGACACTAAACTGAGACATTTAACTGAGGTAGGGCACAGCAGGAAATTTCCTGCTCAAAATATGGAGCAGCCCGACTGGGGTAGTACCTCGACCTTACAGAAGACCACAGCTAAATAATACTGTTTTCAAGCAGTATTGTGTTCCTGTTGGTGAGTAAGGTGACCAGAGCTCCTGGGGGGGATTGGGGATAGGGTCGGCAACGCGCTTGCGATGCTTCTGGCGTTGTCTATAGGCTACGGTCTTACCATCTGGTGAGCCGTACGCTTGTTTGCCAACCTAGTTACATAAAAAAAAAGAGAATATGGATGGTATTTTTATAACTCAAAAGTACCTATTTTTGCTATCTAGAGAGCGGCATTTTGGGTTTAGGGTAACGATAAATATATTTCTGAAATCAGCTAATCAACCCCTTTAATATTTACTATATTAAAGGGGTATACTACGCTACCTTCAGTCTTCAAACATAAATAGAATGACTGTAATAATTTGTCTCTGTTTCGTTTTTCAGCTACCAATATTTCATACGATTTTAAAGAAATTTACTACATTTCCCATTGAATATATCTATTTTTAGTGGTACCGCATTTACTACCGCATTTTTTGTTTCAAAGAAAAGACGTGAGACGTAAGTCGTTGAAAACTAATAACATTATTAACATTTTCTAATATAATTTGAAGGAATGGAGGAAGGAATTATAGGAATATAATTTGAAGATAGATAGGTAAGGTTCAGTAATCTCATCTGGGCTTTTTGGCTCTATTACTTAAATGTTAATGTTACGAAAAAAAAAACTATTATTATACTTAGAAAAGGGCTACCTACGTGTAATGGATGGAGTATTTAAAATGGAACGGACTAAGTAATTCCAAGAATATGTATAATGGTATGCACATTAACTGTGATTATCTATTTTACTCTTCTAGTAGAAGTGAAAAAGAGAAAAAAGATAGAGAGGGGAGTGGAAGAATTATTTACTCGTCCTTAATTATTCAGCTATCGTGGCAAAAATGTATCCCGGTATTTTATAAGACTAATCTATTGCATACAACTAAGGTTTACATCTTCGAGACATTGTTTATTTATTACAAGTAGGTACTGTGCCTAGACCCTTATTTCACGGTTGACTGACGGAGATGGATAACTCGCTCATTAATTTTTGACATCACGCAGTGATTAGCATCTAGAATACTAGTTTCAGTTTAGTTCCGTTAGTGACATGATTCTCATATGTTTTAGTTACTTAGTTGGAAAGGGAATTAACTACACAAGATTAGTTTATAGTAGTGTGTTTGTACCAGTTCTGGCTCACGAGCCAGAACTGGTACAAACGGTCGGTCCTCTGATCGAGTGATCCTAAAAAAAAAAAAAAAAAAAAAAAAAAAAAAAAAAAAAAAAAAAAAAAAAAAAAAAAAAAAAAAAAAAAAAAAAAAAAAGGTTTTGGGGTCATCTAAATCGATTGCACGCATCCATTTTGTGCTAACTGTAACGATTCGCGACTTAGGTTTCTACATTTGCAAACTCCAGTACCCTTAATTACCTCTATTGTCCGCTTATCTATCGTTCCTCGAGCATCGTCGCTATTGTGCTCCATCCATTGTTTCTCGAAAAAGGTCGTTGCCGCTCTTATCTGTGCTATTGTATTATATTATTATCATTCTTTGTTATTCTCAATGTATATATATAAAAATAAATAAAATTGGAGTGTCTGTTTCTAATATTAAAATAACCGTGTTTTACTAAACTCATATGTATGCATACTCAGTACATATACCAAAATATTTATTTATAATTTTTGTGTGTCTGTCACTGAACAGTAACTATTTTGTAAAGCTCCACGCGGATGAAGTCGCAGGCACAGCTAGTCATAAATAAAACTCATACTTTTTTTGTTACAATTTTTATTTCCAAAATGTTATTGCTGATTATGTATAAAATAGGAGCGAAACATCTCATCCACTAAAATATCGTTGTACAATGTGTTCCCTGTAAAAATGCTCGTAAAACTGTGCATTGAACATCCCCGAAACTTATACAGCAAATACATTAAACAATATTCGCCACAAACTGAAGTCCACTCATTCTGAATCATATCAACATTCCAGTCCCATCTTTTACAATTCCTTTTTAAAAACTCTAGATGATATCGTGCAGGTGATCGTCCGTATGAATCAAAATATTGACCGATGCCATTCGTATCGATATGTAAAGCTATCCAATGTGAGCCTGGTTTATCATCTGTATCTAAATTGCATATTATATACGTTGGTACGTGGGTATACATGGGTAGTCTATTAGCAGCATAAACATTATTTTCTAGACTGGGGTGAATCTTTTTCAGATGTTGTTGTACATCTAGTGTATCCATGATATTACTGCTATTAGTAGATTATTACTGTACCAATCTATTCAATGGTTAACATAGGAATGATTAATTATATTGATTTCTAAATATTAAATCATATTCCTTAGTGATAATTTGTATGATTCATCAGCGTAGCGCGTCTCGTCGTGTCGTCAATACGAAACATACTTTCTAAATATTAAATCACATTTCTTAGTGATAATTTGTATGATTCATCAGTGTAGTGCGTCTCGTCAATACGAAAGAATGCGAGATAAGCTTGTTGACTCATAAAGTTACATCAGTTTCACTGTGGAAATACCTTAGATAAGATATATCCTATCGGTGCTTTATAAGGGCGAGCAGCTGCCATTATGGAATCAGTGTATAGTCGTTTGACTGCAGTGGATCTACCAATACTACGTTTGTATTACTTCAACGCTTCAATGGACCCGGACGTAAGTGTTTATTCTCTTGACAAACTTACTTTTCTTTCTGTTGTTTTCTTACGTGTGTGTGATTAAGTGTAAACAAATTGATATTAACATGATAACTGTGTTGTTGCAGAAATCATTCAACTTCGATGAAAATACCTATAAATATTACTACTCGCCACTCTCCCCTCAAGAAGAGAGTGATAACATCGTCATTAATAATGGTGAAAAAAGAAAATCGCAATCGATTGATCATTTTTTTGAAGCTCAATCAAAAATAAGAAAGAGGAAGCTGTTATCGTCAACCGTAGCACGAGCCGCTAGAGATGGTGTATCATACATTTCTACTAATTCCGACGACGGAGATCAAGCGACGCATCTCATAAAAATTGAAATATACGATATGAAGAAGCTATGCAAGATTCCAACTACTGATCATTGGAAACATGCTTCCACGAGGATTAAATATTATGTGAAGAATAATGAGGATAGCATCTACGACAACACAAACACCCTCGTATACAATATTACGAAGACAATAGCAGAAAGTGAAAAAGTTAAAAAATACTTTTTTAACAATGACAGTCATTAGCTGATCATTAGTGAATTCTGTTTACTTAAACATTCCTTAGTGATAATTTGTATGATTCATCAGTGTAGTGCGTCTCGTCAATACGAAAGAATGCGAGATAAGTGAAAAAGTTAAAAAATACTTTTTTAACAATGACAGTCATTAGCTGATCATTAGTGAATTCTGTTTACTTAAATTACTTCTTTGTACTCATTATATTCTTTTTCTAATCATTTGTAAATCTATAAATATTGAACATTATTCGAAATTGGGTATCAGTTGGTGAACCAACACTGAACAGTAACTTACTCGGCTACCTATTTTTCTCTTTACTATAAAGATGGAAAACTTCAGTGAAGTATGCACCAGTGCTTTCTTTTCCACACCCATGGAAGAGAATATGGAACTGTTCAATAGTGAATTGAATCAGGAGCTGTCTAAAGTTTGTGATGAAATGGAGAAAGGTGAACTGTACGATTCATCATATGATGCTGAGTTGTATAATCACTGTGCAATGGTTGAAACACAGTTTATGTAAGTAAAATAAATTACGATCATAATTTACACATTGTCTTATATCGTCTTTTTATAAATTTAAACATTTTTACAGTCAACCACTACAACTTGGAAAAGGTATGGAGCGAACGAGTAGCGAAGAACTCAAGATCATAAAAAAACCAACAATTGAAGGAGGAGCATCTACCTCTGCAGGGAACAGTGTCGGTAGCGACAATCAAGTGGAATGTCTAACGTGTCATATATTTATCAAAAAAAGGTATTTAGCTAATCATTTTAAAAGTAATGTTCACAAAAATAATCTTTTAAATTCCCATAATACTTTATCAAACGTTAATGTTATTGAATCTGCTTTTGGAAATAGAATTTTAACTTACAAAATCAAGAATAAAGTAGATCATTCGACACGAGTAAATTTTGAAACTCCTGAACTATTTTTAGATTCTATTAAGGATGATATTTTATTTTTAATACAAGAGTGTATTCATCAACACATAATTTTTAAAGTAAATTTCATATTGCATGCTGATTTTGTTCAACAAACTAAAGATATTCATGATACATTCGATTTTCAAACATTTAACTATATTATTTGTCAAGGAGATGACTTAAATATTTTTCTTTCATCTTTAAATGATACAATTACTAGTAAAATTAGTGCATTTGAAAAAAAAGATAGTGGATGGAGTCTAAAAAACATAAAATCTATAGACATGAATGTTAATAAATTCAACCCCCTACGCGGTACTTCATACTTAGATCTGCCCATTGATATCAAATTAAAAAAAGCTGTTATAAATGTAAAAAACAAAGATTATTTTTGTTTTAAATGGGCGTTACTCTCAGCGTTATATCCAGTAAACAAAAACGCGGATCGAGTATCATCGTACGTTAAACATGTAAATAAGCTTAAATTTGATGGTATTTCCTTTCCAGTTAAAATTTCTGACATAGCAAAAGTAGAGAAATTAAATGATATTAGTATTAACGTTTTTGGATTAGAATATATTAAAGAAAAACGGTGTAATTCTATCGTAGGCCCATTATTTTTAACAAAGTGTCGTAAAGCTAGACATATAAATTTATTATTTCTTTCTAAGGATATGAAAAATCATTATTGTTACATAAAAAATTTATCGCGGTTAGTCAGTAAACAAATTTCAAAAGATGGTCACATCATGTACATTTGTGAAGCATGTCTACTTCATTTTCCATCTCGGGAAAGGTTAAATAACCATGAACAATACGATTGTGCACACATTTGTACAGAATTACCAAACAGTGAAACTTTAAAAAAGAATTGGTTTGGTCAACCTATTTCAAATGATAAAATTAAATTTGATAGTTATGAAAAGAAGTTAAAGATACCATTCGTGATTTATGCTGATTTTGAAGCATTTTTAAAACCAATAGAATCATGTTCTAACGATCCATCCAAACCTTTCACGCATAATATTCAGAAACATGAAGTGCATAGTTTTGGTTATTATATAAAATGTTCATTTGATAATAAATTATCAAAATATGTAACATATTGCGGACCCAACTGTGCACAAGTGTTTATGGAAAGTTTATCTAACAATTTAAAAGAAATAAATAGACTTCAAAAATGTCCAGTTCCGCTTACAAATCAAGACAAAAGTCATATTTCAAATGCAACCATTTGTCATATTTGTGAAACAGAGTTAACAGAACTTTTTTATGATTTTGATTATTACACTGGTAGTTTTATAGGTGTTGCTCATGAATCATGTATCTCGAAGTTCAAAACACCACGTCATATACCAATATTTTTACACAACCTTAGTCACTATGATGCTCATTTTATTGTTCATGCATTAAACTTTTGTGATGGTGAAGTCGAAGTTATCCCTCAAAATAAAGAAAAATATATATCCTTTTCCAAAAAAATAAAAATAAATAACCGTGAAATTATATTGAGATTCGTAGATTCATTTAAGTTTTTACCATGTAAATTAGAAGAATTAGCCAAAAATCTCAGTAATGATCAATTTCAAGAATTACGTAGAAGTTTTCCAAGTGATGAAGATTTCATTCGTTTAAAACGGAAAGGGGTTTATCCATATGAATTTATGACTAATTATGATAGTTTAAACCTAACGTCGCTCCCTGAACAAAAAAAATTTTATAGCTCACTCACAGATTCACATATTTCAAATGATGATTACAATCATGCTAAAGATGTTTGGGAACACTTTGGTTGTTGTAATATGTTAGATTATTCAAACTTGTATTTAAAAACAGACGTTTTACTTTTATCCGATGTATTTGAAAACTTTAGAATGCTATGCATTAATACTTATGATTTAGACCCTACCCATTATTACACAGCCCCAGGATTAAGTTGGGATGCAATGCTCAAATATACAAAAATAGAATTAGAACTTTTAACAGATTATGAGAAAATTGCATTTATTAGATCAGGTATCAGGGGTGGTGTATCTCAATGTAGTAATCGTTATGCTAGAGCTAATAACAAATACATGGAGGATTATGATGCAGGGAAACCAAATTCGTATATCACATATTTTGACGCTAACAATTTGTATGGTTGGGCTATGTCTCAATATCTTCCTACTGGTGGATTTGAATGGGTAAATCCGAAAACAGATTTTAATGTGTCTGAGACATCGGACTTCGGTTTCATTTTAGAAGTTGATTTGGAATATCCAGATGAGCTTCATGATTTACATTCGGACTTTCCTTTATGCCCAGAAAACATTTGTGTAGGCAATACTAATGAGAATAAACTAGTGCCAAATTTAAATAATAAAGTTAAATATGTAATTCATTACAGAAATTTAAAGCAGTGCATAGAAATGGGGGTTAAATTAACTAAAATTCATAGAGTATTAGAATTTAAACAGTCTCCCTGGTTGAAAATGTACATAGATCTAAATACAAAATTCAGAACGTTAGCAAAATCAGATTTTGAAAAAGATTTTTATAAGTTAATGAATAATTCAATCTTCGGTAAGACTATGGAGAATATTGAAAAAAGAGTTAACGTAAAATTAGTTACACACTGGGAGAACCAGGGTAAAGCTTTAGGTGCTCAAGATCTAATCGCTAAACCACAATTTCATAGTGTTTCAATATTTTCGGAAGACCTTGTTGCAGTTCAGTTGCGAAAGACTAAGTTAATATATAACAAACCAATTTATTTAGGGTTTTGTATTTTAGATATTTCAAAAACATTAATGTATGATTTTCATTATAACTATATGATTAAAAAGTTTAGTCATATCAAATTATTGTATACAGATACGGATAGTTTAATATATCATATATTTACAGATGATTTTTACATTGATATAAAGCCTGACCTTTCCTCATACTTTGATACCTCAGATTATGATACAAATAATATTTTTGATTATCCAAAATTAAATAAAAAGAAGTTAGGTTTTTTCAAAGATGAAAATAATGGTAAAATCATGAAAGAATTTGTTGGTTTAAGATCTAAAATGTACGCTTTTAACTTAGAGAATAAGACTATAGCCAAGGCAAAAGGAGTAAATAAATGTATCACTAAAAAGATGACAATGAATAGTTATAAGTCTTCTCTATTTAATAAAAAAGTGCAATATTATAGTATGCTTAGATTTAAATCAATTAAACACACAATTTTTACACAAAAATTAAATAAGATTGGTTTATCGTATAATGACACAAAGAGGCATATTTTAGATAACAATATTGAAACATTAGCTTGGGGTCATTATAAATTGTGCTAAATGTTAATAGTTTTTACTTTTATGTCTGTGTGTGTAAATAAAATTTGTACTGATCATAAAATTATGTAGTTTGTACTGATTGTAAATAATGTGACATAGAGTTTATTACATATTTAATAATTGTTTGATTGTATATAACTTAAGATAATTGTTTAAAATTCTCATGTACTAATTGTGTTAGAAATAATATACAAATCATTCTGTTTTATATATATTAATTGTTTAAACCAAAACTTTCATTTTTTATTTCACCCCCTAGAACCTTAGACGTGTGTAATGTTTCACTTTATCCATCCGTTTACTGCTATTGTAGCAGGACCAAGTGGATGTGGGAAGTCAAATTTTGTAACAAATTTCATAAAATCAGTTACAGAAATATGTAATTGTGATTTTAATCAGATCACATGGTGCTTTGATGAAATGCAACCTTTATATAATTTACCAAATGTTAACTATCATCAAGGAATTCCAAATCTTAATATGTTTGATGGTGAAAACCCACATCTTGTTATTATTGATGATCTGATGAGAGAGTCTGATGGAAGAATTGTGGATATATTTACAAAAGGTAGTCATCACAGGAATCTTAGTGTATTTTATTTAACACAAAATTTATTTCATCAGGGTAAAGGTCAAAGAGATATTTCTTTAAACTCAAGTTATATAATATATTTTAAAAATCCTAGAGATAAAACTCAAATAAGATATTTAGCACGACAAGTGTCACCGGATAACCCAAAGTTCATTGAAGATGCCTACAGGGATGCAACTCTAGAAGCACATGGATATTTAATGGTAGATTTAAAACAGAATACCAATGATTTTTGTCGTATCAAGTCAAATGTCTTCCCATTTAATGGTTTCTGTACAGTCTACGTCCCCACAAAAGAGTTTAAATACACCAAGAATCAAACAATTCAAATCATTTCTAAATGATGCATCGTCGAGTCACAACGCATAAGCATTTGCTAAACGCTTTGCATACGCTTAAACCAAAATATCAAAGAGCATTACTTAAAACGTGTGACGAAGAAGAAATAAATTGTATTTGTGAATGTATTCATAACGTTTTACAAGGAAAGGTACCTCTTAAAGATCAAGATAAACAAAAATTGAATAAACATAAAAATATACTCCGTAAATTGGTGCGTAAGTGTAAACATAAAATAAGAAAAAACATAATTATACAAAAAGGAGGAGCTTTCTTACCAGTAATATTAGGTGCAATATTGAGTGGATTAGTAAGTGGACTAGTCAGTTAACATGGAAAATGCAAAGAAAATGATACTAATTGAACCTGGATTGATTGAAAAATTAAAACAAGAAAATAAGGTTAATAGTAATTTGTCTCGATTAGATATGGAAATGCAAAATATTATGAATAGTAAGATAGAAGACCGAAAGAAGTGGATGTTATATTTACAAACACTACAAAGATATCTTCACTTTGCCGAAGAGGATCGTCAACCACTCAGATTACCAATTTATTCTGATACATCTAATGAAGATTCAAATGAGTCTAAAATTGGATTTAAAAATAAAGATAGAGATTTAAAAAGTTCAGTTGATGCTGAATCTTTGTTGGAAGAGAATCGTTCCATTAAAAGTAAAGAAAATGATACAAAACCACTTTATACAACAGCTCAAATACTCAGTTTAATACCAAAAACTTATAATAAAAAAGGTGAGTTATTATTAAACTTAGTTGAAACAAGTAAAAGTAAAATAAATTGGGATAATGAAGGCACAGTCATAATTGATAATGAAAAAATTCCTGGAAGTAATATTGTTGATTTAATAAATGATTCACTAAGACCCTTAAAAAGAAGTGATCCGATAGGGTGGGATAGATTTGCTAAAGCATTAAAAGATATTAAAGTACCACTTACTTATATTGGAAATCCAAAGAGATGTGAGTTTATTAACCGGCTTCAAGTAAAAGATCTAAACAAATCCTCTGAGACTGAAGTTCAAGAGTTTTCTACACCAAGAAGTGGAGATAAAAAATCTGAAACTAAAATACGTAAAAAGTTTGATTGGGAAAAATGGACCCCGTACTAGAAGAAATTAACAGGATTTATTATGATCCATCTAACCCCGCTGGTTTTGGTAGTATTGATAAATTATCGAAAGCCATGAATGGTAAAATGGATAAAAAGCAAGTAAAGGAATGGTTACAATCACAAGAAACATACACATTACATAAACCCATTCAAAAAAAATTCCCACGTAATAGGTACATTCTATCAAATATTAATGAATTGTGGCAAGCTGATTTAAGTGATATGCGAACTTATTCTCAATATAATGATGGTTTCAACTATATACTTTGTGTTATTGATGTATTTAGTAAATATGCTTTTGCAAGATCAATGAAAAAGAAAAACTCAGAAACTATTAAAGAATGTTTTGAAAGTATATTTACTGAAAGTAATTTAACACCTACTCACATACAATCTGATAAAGGTACAGAATTTGTTTCAAAAGATGTACAAAAATACTTTAAATCCAAAAAGATTAATTACTATACCACTAACAATCCTGATATTAAGGCCAGTATTGTTGAACGATTTCAAAGAACTCTAAAAATGAAAATGTGGCGTTATTTCACTCATAATAATACTTATAGATATATAGATGTTTTACAAGATTTAATATATTCTTATAATCACAGCTTTCACTCTAGTATTAAGATGTGTCCATGTGATGTGAATTCCAACAATATTATGACGGTTTGGACTAATCTTTATGATAGACGATCAAACAAACTTTCCAAAATCAACTTTCAAAAACCAAATTTCAATGTGGGTGATTATGTTCGAATAACTAAATATAAACATGTTTTCCAAAAAGGATATGAATCAAACTGGAGTGATGAAATATTTATTATATCTTCAATAATTGATAGATCTCCATGGGTTGTTTATACAATAACAGATTTACAAAATGAACCAATAGTTGGTACTTTTTATGAAAGGGAATTACAGAAAATCACTTACAACCCCACCTCACAATATAAAATAGATAAAATAATTGACACTCGTTATTCAGGTAACAGAAAAGAAGTATTAGTGAAGTGGAGAGGTTATCCAAATAAATTTAACAGTTGGATTTTAGCTTCTAGTTTAAAAGAAATATGAATAAAGAAAGTTTTTATTTAACATTGCTCAGCAATAGTTCAATGGAATACTTTCCTGATAACAAGACCACAAATTTTTCAACGAAATTACCAAAAGTTATAAAATTAGAAGGTGAATGGTCGGTTGGAGTTGTTGAGTTTCAATATCCATGTACCATGTTTACTGTTCAAGATCATGAAAATGTTATATACATTACAAAATCCATGATAATGCCTAGTGAAGATAAACCATCCACAGTGCACTACAAAAAACATATTCCAGCTACCAGCTATGCTAACGTTGAGCATATTTTAAAAGCATTAAGTGGTATCGGAGAGAGCATAAAATTTCGTTATGATGAAATAACAAAATTTGTTTCTGTTTCTGCTTTGGATAAAAATATAACATCTATAACATTATCACCCAAATTAAGTTTACAACTAGGTTATGAACCAAATAAAAATCTCCTAGACAGAAATTTCGGAAAGTGTCCTGCTAATTTACACTTAGGGTTACCATCTCAACTATTTCTATATTGCGACATTATCGATCCTCAGATTGTGGGTGATGTTATGACTCCCTTGCTAAGAGTAATTTCATTAGATCCTTCAAAATACATTTATGGAGCAAATAAAATGCACGTTTTCTCTCCACCTCACTACTTACCTGTTATGCGAAGAGAGTTCGATACGCTGGAAATAGTTATAAGATCGAACACAGGACAGAAAATACCATTCCAGTTTGGAACCGTGTGTGTTAAACTACATTTCCGAAAATTGTGATAATGAATTCTCTTCGTGATCATCATATATGTCCATATGAAAATTATTATACACATCAAGCTGGTTCGGGGGTAGGAGTAATTTATAAGGGTTCACCATACCAACGTGGTCATGGTATTGGAAGCTTCTTAGGGGGGTTATTTAGATCAGTTTTACCTTTACTTTCAAGTGGGGCTCGAGTGGTTGGTAAAGAAGCATTAAACGCTGGAGTAGGACTTTTATCGGATATGATTCAAGCGCGTCCTATGGAAGCATCAATAAAAGATCGTCTAAAGCAAGTTAGTACGAATTTAAAACGAAAGGTTGATGGCAAAATTGATCGATTAAACATGACAGGTTCTGGGTATATAACTAAAAGAAAACGATTGACCTCGCTCATTCCACCATTAACTGCTAAAGTGAAAACCGCTAAAAAACTTGGTATAAATCCAAAAAATATCAAAGATATATTTTCAAATTAAATATGTCTTTCCTTCATAATAATTCTTGTGAGTGTGCTAAGTCAGAATTAGATTTGTTTGCACTACCGTCTACACAAACAAGCATTGAAAATGGATTGTGGATTCACTATAAACCAATTTCGTCTCTTGCTGATGATGGACCTATAGAGTTTCAAGTTCCTGGGACAGGCGATGACTACATAGATTTGTCTCATACATTACTCCACATAAAGGCAAAAGTATTAAATCAAGATTCAACTAAATTGACATCGACCACAGTAGTAGCACCTGTAAATAATTGGATGCATTCACTTTTTAGTCAACTTGATGTTTATTTAAACCAAAAACTTGTATCACCACCTAATAATACCTATGCATATCGAGCATACATAGAAACCCTTTTAAACTATGCTCCTGCTGCTAAACAATCTCACCTTACTTGTAGTCTTTGGTATGAGGATACATCAGGAAAAATGGATTCTACAGATGATAAAAACTTAGGATTTGTTAAAAGACAGGATTTGGCTAGTGAAAGTAAGGAAATAGAAATGATTGGACATCTTCATGGTGACATTTTCAACCAAGATAAATTTTTAATTAATGGTGTTGAAATGAGTGTAAAATTAGTTCGGTCAAGAGATAGTTTTAATTTAATTGCTGGATCAAGCGATGTAAAGATCAAAGTTTGTATTACGGATGCAACTCTTATTGTTCGACGAGCAAGAATTAATCCAAGTGTATTACTCGCACATCAGAAAGTTTTAGCTGCTACTACTGCTAAATATCCTATTACTCGAGCCGAAGTAAAAGTTTTAACAATTCCATCGGGTGTTCAAGGAAAAACTCTTGATAATATATTCCTAGGACAGGTACCCAAAAGGTGTATAATTGGATTTGTGAACAATTCTGCATTTAATGGTTCCCTTACTAAAAATCCATTTAACTTTGAAAACTATGGTATTAATTCTTTCAGCTTATATATTGATGGTCAACAAATACCTTCAAAAGCTTTGCAACCATCTTTTAATAGTAGTATATTTACATCAACATATCATACTCTATTCTCGGGAACTGGTATTCACTTTCTTAATGAAGGAAATGGAATCTCTTGTGAACAGTATGCCAAAGGTTACTGTCTATTAGCATTTGACTTAACTCCTGATTTATCAGCTAACTCATCAACTCATTGGAATCTCATAAAGCATGGTAGTGTAAGATTAGAAGTACGATTTGAATCCGCACTAATACAAACAATTAACTGTATAGTTTATGCTGAGTTTGATAATATTATTGAAATAGATAAAAACAGAAATGTTAATGTAGACTATAGTAGTTAAAGTTATAATGTGTGTTAGATTTATGTGTAATGCATTTTTTTGTGTATGTAAAAATTATAAATTAAATAAAACAAATTATATGTAATATATTATTTTTTATTTCTTTATAAACCCCTATTAAACCTTATACAAAATCATACAGAAGTAATTTAAGTAAACAGAATCACACATGAATGAAGTAATTTAAGTAAACAGAATTCACTAATGATCAGCTAATGACTGTCATTGTTAAAAAAGTATTTTTTAACTTTTTCACTTTCTGCTATTGTCTTCGTAATATTGTATACGAGGGTGTTTGTGTTGTCGTAGATGCTATCCTCATTATTCTTCACATAATATTTAATCCTCGTGGAAGCATGTTTCCAATGATCAGTAGTTGGAATCTTGCATAGCTTCTTCATATCGTATATTTCAATTTTTATGAGATGCGTCGCTTGATCTCCGTCGTCGGAATTAGTAGAAATGTATGATACACCATCTCTAGCGGCTCGTGCTACGGTTGACGATAACAGCTTCCTCTTTCTTATTTTTGATTGAGCTTCAAAAAAATGATCAATCGATTGCGATTTTCTTTTTTCACCATTATTAATGACGATGTTATCACTCTCTTCTTGAGGGGAGAGTGGCGAGTAGTAATATTTATAGGTATTTTCATCGAAGTTGAATGATTTCTGCAACAACACAGTTATCATGTTAATATCAATTTGTTTACACTTAATCACACACACGTAAGAAAACAACAGAAAGAAAAGTAAGTTTGTCAAGAGAATAAACACTTACGTCCGGGTCCATTGAAGCGTTGAAGTAATACAAACGTAGTATTGGTAGATCCACTGCAGTCAAACGACTATACACTGATTCCATAATGGCAGCTGCTCGCCCTTATAAAGCACCGATAGGATATATCTTATCTAAGGTATTTCCACAGTGAAACTGATGTAACTTTATGAGTCAACAAGCTTATCTCGCATTCTTTCGTATTGACGAGACGCACTACACTGATGAATCATACAAATTATCACTAAGGAATGTGATTTAATATTTAGAAAGTATGTTTCGTATTGACGACACGACGAGACGCGCTACGCTGATGAATCATACAAATTATCACTAAGGAATATGATTTAATATTTAGAAATCAATATAATTAATCATTCCTATGTTAACCATTGAATAGATTGGTACAGTAATAATCTACTAATAGCAGTAATATCATGGATACACTAGATGTACAACAACATCTGAAAAAGATTCACCCCAGTCTAGAAAATAATGTTTATGCTGCTAATAGACTACCCATGTATACCCACGTACCAACGTATATAATATGCAATTTAGATACAGATGATAAACCAGGCTCACATTGGATAGCTTTACATATCGATACGAATGGCATCGGTCAATATTTTGATTCATACGGACGATCACCTGCACGATATCATCTAGAGTTTTTAAAAAGGAATTGTAAAAGATGGGACTGGAATGTTGATATGATTCAGAATGAGTGGACTTCAGTTTGTGGCGAATATTGTTTAATGTATTTGCTGTATAAGTTTCGGGGATGTTCAATGCACAGTTTTACGAGCATTTTTACAGGGAACACATTGTACAACGATATTTTAGTGGATGAGATGTTTCGCTCCTATTTTATACATAATCAGCAATAACATTTTGGAAATAAAAATTGTAACAAAAAAAGTATGAGTTTTATTTATGACTAGCTGTGCCTGCGACTTCATCCGCGTGGAGCTTTACAAAATAGTTACTGTTCAGTGACAGACACACAAAAATTATAAATAAATATTTTGGTATATGTACTGAGTATGCATACATATGAGTTTAGTAAAACACGGTTATTTTAATATTAGAAACAGACACTCCAATTTTATTTATTTTTATATATATACATTGAGAATAACAAAGAATGATAATAATATAATACAATAGCACAGATAAGAGCGGCAACGACCTTTTTCGAGAAACAATGGATGGAGCACAATAGCGACGATGCTCGAGGAACGATAGATAAGCGGACAATAGAGGTAATTAAGGGTACTGGAGTTTGCAAATGTAGAAACCTAAGTCGCGAATCGTTACAGTTAGCACAAAATGGATGCGTGCAATCGATTTAGATGACCCCAAAACCTTTTTTTTTTTTTTTTTTTTTTTTTTTTTTTTTTTTTTTTTTTTTTTTTTTTTTTTTTTTTTTTTTTTTTTTTTTTTTTTTTTAGGATCACTCGATCAGAGGACCGACCGTTTGTACCAGTTCTGGCTCGTGAGCCAGAACTGGTACAAACACACTACTGTTTATGAATGTTCAATAAAATAAAATAGTAACAAAAATCAGAATATCATTTATTATAACAAAATTGTGATAATAATTATTGGTGAGTAATAAATTAATAATAATGAAAGCTTCTTAACAACTTTTGCTAGAATGATATCCTCTGTAGGCAATTCGGAAATATGCACACAAACGAAGGCTTAGACCATTAAAACAACTGTACAAATATTTGTCGTAAGCTGGATCAAATCTGCGGACACTAACACAAGACCAAGTCTACAACTGCGTCAATCCGTTCTCTAAATAAGATACATCCTCGCTAAGATAAGAGTAGTAGTTACGCAAAGTTAGCAGTTAGTGAATGCCTCTCAGCTGGTGCTGCGTACAGACGCAATCGAACCAAATTAATTAAAATGAACGAAGAACCTCACAAAACTACAAGCCAAAAATTTAACGTTTTTATATTTAAAAAAAAACGTATCTACTATATTGGAAAAAAAAAAACAATTTGTTTTATTCATAGACCGTGAAATTTTATTTGAAATAAAAAACATTTGAAATTGAATTGTTAGTGACCAAAACGAATAATTTGTCGAATATAGCAATCAGCCTTAAATGAGTAAATATGCGATTTACTTGTTTGCAGACTATAAAAATTGTCACTATAGTCAGTACAAAACAGTTGACAAGTCACGTAGTTATTTACCAAATATTAATTAGATTCCGTGGCGCTAAAATTGTTATCTTTGGAACCCTAATAGGCTAATATGAGTCAACTAAACCAACCAGCCAGCAGCTATACCAGCTAAAACGAAAAATAATAAAAAACAAAACAATTGAAAAAGTTTAAGACCTGACTAAAAAAGCTTGATTAAGTTTATAATTATTATCACTTATTTGAAATAGAAACTGCAAAGTATCTACAATCATTAATTTAGTAGACTTAAATACTTAATTATAGTTTATAAAATGGCGTTTTAAAGTTCTTTTGAAGTTTATAAAATAAATTTTTCATTTTTATTTAAATTTTAAAAAGGGTAAAATTAGTATACAAAAGATCGTTTTTATTACGAACTAAACAGTTTAATTTTAGTGCTGAGCCGTTAAATATTACAGAGTATCCGTCTGTATCGAGATCCCACTCGCACTTGACCGGTTTTTCAGTTAATCCAAACTTCAATTAGTCGGTAGCTGGCGGGCGGCGAAGACAAAATGTTTAATTAGACTAATGCATCGTACGAAGAGACGCGTTAACTACCGTATATGAATTATTTATTATTGGCTCTCCCCTGAATAATACAAATGGAAATATTTAGTCTGTGGTTATTGTAACAAGCAGTAGCGGCAGCGATTTATGGTAAACTATGGTATGATTGCTTCATTGATTGATTCAGCTTGTAACATCCCACTGCTGGGCGCGGCTTTTTTATCATACAGTAGGTCGGCAAACAAGAAAGATAGATTCTTTTTGATATATATACAACGTGTTTTAAACTGGCGTCCTTCCGTTTAGGATCATATAGAGATACGTGGAGACATACCCTAGCCAAAATTATACGTAAAAAAAATTAAGGAGTGTTAAGTACAGATCGCTTCAGCCTGTAATATCCCACTGCTGGGCATAGGTCTCTTTCCCCTTATTACACATTACACATTTTTCCTGTCGTAGAAGAAGGATCAGAGCTTAATTCACAACGCGGGTAAAACTCCAATCCGGGTTGGCGGATATGTCCCTTACTGTGAGTAGGTAACGATCGCTATCAGGTGTATATAATAGCAACCGGGACCGACGGCTTTAAGTACTCTCCGAGGCACGGTGGAGAGATCCACAAGAACTGTAAAAAAAGCATTTTGAAAGCATTTTTTGAAATAAATATTTGTATGAATACAAATATCCACTCCGAGCGGGAATTGAACCTCGAACTGTCACAGTTGGTGTTTAGGCGTCGCCGACACGGCACACGCACTATTACCAGAGCGGCGGTACATATTGTAGCATACATATTTTCTTTTCTATACATCTATACTAATATAATAAAGCTGAAGAGTTTGTTTGTTTGTTTGTTTGTTTGTTTGTTTGTTTGTTTGTTTGAACGCGCTAATCTCAGGATCTACTGGTCCGATTTGAAAAATTCTTTCAGTGTTAGATAGCTCATTTATCGAGGAAGGCTATAGGCTATATATCATCACGCTAAGACCAATAGGAGTGGAGTCCACGCCGACGAAGTCGCGCGCAGAAGCTAGTACTAATATATAAAGCTGAAGAGTTTGTTTGTTTGTTTGTTTGAACGCGGTAATCTCTGGTTCTACTGGGCCGATTTGAAAAATTCTTTCAGTGTTAGATAGCCCATTTATCGAGGAAGGCTATAGGCTATGTATCATCACGCTAAGACCAATAGGAGCGGAGTCCACGCCGACGAAGTCGCGCGCAGAAGCTAGTAACAAATAAATTTATTAGCGTCAATGAAATGTTGAAATACTATATGATAAACATCTCATGTTACGTACTAGGATTGGTGTCAATTATTTGTCATCGGCATAATCTATACTAATATATAAAGCTGAAGAGTTTGTTTGTTTGATTGTTTGTTTGTTTGTTTGTTTGTTTTAACGCGGTAATCTCTGGTTTTACTGGGCCGATTTAAAAATTCTTTCAGTGTTAGATAGCCCATTTATCGAGGAAGGCTATAGGCTATGTATCATCACGCTAAGACCAATAGGAGCGGAGCCCACGCCGACGAAGTCGCGCGCAGAAGCTAGTAATATAATAAAGCTGAAGAGTTTGTTTGTTTGAACGCGCTAATCTCAGGATCTACTGGACCGATTTGAAAAATTCTTTCAGTGTTAAATAGCCCATTTATCGAGGAAGGCTATAGGCTATATATCATTACGCTAAGACCAATAGGAGCGTAGCACTAATGAAGAATGTTTCAAAATTGGGTGGTCTTATTCCACGGGGACGAAGTCGCGCGCACAAGTTAGTATTTTATAAGCGTTCTTTATGTTAAATTTTATTAAATTCGTAGCACTAAGATGTCGCCTTTATGTGTAGGGGGAATGTTTGCAGAAGCTATAAACATGTCTATAAATGCCAATAATAGACAAAGGCACTCATATATTGACCATTTATACGATATGTCGGCAGTTCCGTACGTTTTTGTTTAAATAACAGTTTTAATTAATGTTAACCTCGATATACGACAGTGTAACACATCGTTATGATTCTAGGAGTAGTGTTTCTCTTAATTTAACTAAACGAATGTAGTAGTATAAATCTTTATCTTTGTATATATATGTAGTGTGTGGTGTGCATGTGTGTATTGGTTTGTTTGCTTGTGTGCCTCGCGAGTCTAGTATTGCTTCTCCTGCTTGCTACTCTAATATTTAATTTAGCGAAAACACAAAAAATAACGTTGAGATTTTTCAGAATCATATTGTATAATATATTATTTAATCGCTTACTATCAGGTGAGCCGTACGCTTGTTTGCTGGCCTATATGTTTAAAAAAATATTACTATACCCCGTCCGGCGACTAATGATCTTTTTGACAGCTCACGCCTATAAATTGCAGTTTTTTTTTTCGGAATAACGTACTAAAAATTTTACAGTAATGTCATAATTTATTGACGATTTGATTGATTGAGTGAAGTACCCTGTGCATAACAAACAACCACAGACTATGAAACAGTTCTTGAAATAATAAATCGATAATAAATCGATCATATGATAAAAATAATTTTACGTCATGTGATTATTTTTTCGATAAATTTAATACAAAAAAGGAAATAAAAATAGTATCTATGACCCCAAGATTGATTACTTGCAAGGAATTAAGTCGAAATCTTGAAATTTAATTGCAAACCAAGAATAAAGAGCAATAACTCTGTTAATTCATTTATTTATTATTTATATATTTCATTTATAATTAAAAAAACAAATAAACGCATAAATAAATAATATTCTTAAACTAAATGTATTTAATTAAATCGATTGAAAGTTCTTCTTAAATAAAATCGATTATTATTTCGAATCGAATAAATAACGTGTGAGGCAGTCACTAATGTCAAAATGTCTTGAAGTGTCAAAAAGATCATTAGTCGCCGGACGGGGTTATAGCTTTTTTGCGCGACAAATATTTTGACCTAGGTATGTCTCTTTATGGTCAAGTGTATAACGTGTCATTGACTGTTGTTCGAATATGTTTTCTTTAAATTGTGTGTATTTGGTTATTTTTCAGCCGTCTTCTTATTTTTACATCATTGATTATTTTAACAAAGAATATATTTCAATATTCTTCCTCCTTCTGAGTCGAACTTTTCTAATAAACTATGATACAGACGTTAACACAAAACCCGCTGAAAAAGCAAAAAGTTTAATACAAATAAATAAAACCGTAAAAAACCTCTAAAATAACAAAGTGCGATTAGAAGAACAACATTGTAATATATAATGATCTTTTCACTGATTCATGAATCGGTAAAAGTTGTGTTCAATTTATATTAACAGTACCTGGGTGACCGAGATTTTCATTTTATTTTTTGTTTTTTTTTCTCGGTATTTATAAAAATTAAAAAAAAAAATTAAGAAATTAAAAAAAAAAGACAAAAAGTTTATCTGGAGACTGAGATTCGAACCCGGGTCAACACGATTTGACACCCGCCGATTTCCTAATTACGCTGTTACAGCTATGATCACAGTAGTGAAATTAAGCTTCGTATTCTAATGATATTTTTTCATTGCCTAAAAACAGGGATAAAACGACATTTTTTTAAAATGAATCCTAGCTAGATCAATTTTTCGCCCCCGAAATCCCCTGCATACTAAATTTCACGAAAATCGTTGGAGCCGATTCCGAGATTCAGAAAATATATATATATATATATACAAGAATTGCTCGTTTAATAGTATAAGATTTTATAAAAGTAAGAGTGTTTATATTATTTACAACTAGTTCACACTCACGAGGGTTTCATTATTAATTTAATTTATTAGAAATTGTGACAAGAAATAGAATATTTTACTTCAATTACAAAACTTAAAATTAATAAATAAATAATATTATACGTTAATAATACCTAAATAGTAAATCTACATTAACCAATAATAAAGTATCTGTAATTTACGGTAAAGTTTGTTTGAAATTTTACTAAACATTTTAACCAAGTCTACGATAAGACTAAATCGTGACCTTCTATACATTAGGTACCTATCACTAAATCATCTTCGATTTATGTTACCCTGGTACGTTCTTTTTGCTACCTAGTTAAAACCTACCGCGATAAGTATAACAGCACGAGGCAAGATAACCATCGCTATTGTTTCATGTCAACATAACTCATCTTATGTTATTTATAGTTGCATTATCACGTCTGGACTTGGGGAATGACTAGCGGATTGGACCCGGTAGTACATTATGCTGTCCCTGTCACCCGGAGTGTGGTGGAGGAGGTGGGAAAATTATATGGCGCCTTGACGGCTTAAACTACATGCTTGACTGTTGTGAGCTAAGCGAACGCGAGTGACAGATTATTTATATTTAAAAATAACTGACTCAGCGAAATTTTTGGCGCCATATTTTTTTATAAAAGTGTTTTGTAATATTTCGAAGATAATTATTAAAAAGTATATTAATAAATAGGATTTGCTATGTAATTTGCATGTATGTTTTTAACATTTAATAATTTTCATTACTCACTGAATTGAAATTAAATAGCTGTGCCGGGCCAATGTATTTTCCCTATGAAGATATGGTTGAAGTTTAGTATACCAGCCAAAACCACTTTTGGTTGGCAGATAAAATAAAATAAATAAAAATAAAAATAAAAAAGCCTTTTATTTCTTACAGAAAATGCTAGTTTACAAGTGTAATTAGTTTTGTTAGTATAAAGTTTTTTTTTTAAATATATAATGGGTAGTAGTTACAGTTACAGTTTTATATAAATAATTTTAGATACGTTATTATCATAGATATAGTAAATTAAAATTTAATAAAATTATTCTGTAAGAACCCCTCTGCAGGTAAAGGCCTCCTCCAAATTGAGCCAGTTTTCTCTTGATTGTGCTGTTTAGTTTATATATGTATAATTATGCTTTTGATTTCGTCCTCCCATTTGATGCAAGGTCTCCCTTTCTTTCTTTTGCCCACTGGCCCTCTCCATTCTGTCACTCTTTTTTATATAATGAAAGTGTTTTAACGTTATATGTCAGAATGTATAGCGTTTTTTTTGTTTATATATATATATATATATATATATATATATATATAATATATTATTTATTTTATTCTTTTATTATTTTTTTTCTTTTCTAATTATATATATATATTTTTTTCTTTTTTAAATTTATTTATGTATTTATTTGGAGGGTTTTGGTCATGATCTTCCACGGTGACCAGCCGGCTTGGAAGATGAGTTTGGTGTTCTGGTAGTAGTTGCTGTATGTTGACGTTTAAAAATGTGGAACGCTTCACGATTTTGCGTGTCATCCTTGCGCAGGGGCCATGCTAATCTTCTCTGTATCGTTCCAATTTTAGTATATGTACTGCCGAAGCGAGTACAGGTTACGTACGTAGTACGGTTGGCAGATAATTTTCTCTTAATAAGAAAAGCTCGTTACCAGGTTTATCATAACAATATCCGAGACTGACAGTATACTTTTTAAGCACAAATGGTATCTAGAACTACAAGTACATTTGTACTGTGGTCTAAGTAGAAAAGAATAATTTTAGATATTATAAACAATAAACATCCGTTTCAAGTCAGAATCTATCCCACAACTTTCACCGTTAATAAAACTTTATTTTATTATTTAATTTTTTATTTGATTCATATAATTTTATTTCATTTATTTTACGTTACGTCTACATGGGGAAGAGGCCTATGCCCAACAGTGGGATATTACAGGCTGAATCGTGATCGTGATCGTACGTTAAATAAGTTTCCCATTATTGTTAAATTTATTTACACTTAAAATTACCTACTGCAAATATTATATTATTATCTTGACTAGTAAGACACCAACTTTACACATCACATACAAGTTACAACGAGAACAGTTTTCTAAAAACTACCATTTTCTAGCCTCAATAACTTACGTTGTACTTCTGTAAGTGAGATACTCGATTATGATTTATGATATACCGAGACCATCAAGGCAATGAACATAGTTACGTACTTTTAAGGCAAAAGCAAGTTTTAATAGCTGTAGCGATATTTTGAATTTAATGACTGATAATGAGACGTGCTTATCGAAATATTTTTTTTAATATATGTCATAAGTACATTTACCTTATATAGAATAAGTATAATATAGATAAAAATAATTATGTTAAGCATACATATATGGTCGTTGATTCCAAAGTAAACAACGGAGGCTGTTTTAGGTAACAGCTGACTGATATATAATATATTCTTGTTTTTAATATTAACAAAATATTATAAATATTAAACCCAGGCTCGGAGCAGGAATCGAAGCCAGACTAACGCACCGTCATTGTCAACTGCAATTATATCAGAATAAAAATAAGGAGTGTGAGAGATAATGAGCACTTTATTTGCTAATTTAATTTAATTTATTTTGTCGCTCCACTACGGCGTGACAGAGAACATGTTTCAAATAGATTTACAAGCTACAGATTTTTTTTCCGAAAAAAAAAACATAGATTCAATATTGACTTTTCTTAATTATTGAGTATGGGTTGAATTTTATAAATTGTAACATTTAAAAAATCAAATATGCCAACAGTAACAAACAACTTATTTCTGAACATTATTAATTTTAAATAAATAAAACTCATGCCTCATTTTTGCCGTCTGAAAAAAAACCATTAACTATTTAAACAAGCGTAACTGTTAATAAAATTACTTAAAAGGTAATAAGTTATACTGGAAACTTTATGTAGTAACTACTCAGGATATTAGACACAAAGTGTGAACACTTCGATGTGATACTGTAGTTACAATGTTGTTCCTGTCTTAAGCGGCCTTCGTGTCTCGTTTGTAAAGGATCTAAGATAAATAAATATAGAGTTTATTTTTAGAGAAAATACTTAAATATCTCTTAAAACTAGTTTTATAGGTTATTTTTAACTGACTTGAAAAAAGGAGGAGGATCTCAATTCGATTGTATTCTTTTTATGTGTTACCTTTAACTTTTTAATGGGTTGACCGATTTCGATAATTTTTTTTAATCGATAGGTCTTGCTTGTCATGTGGGCAAGATATGAGATTTAACAAGTATTCTTTGAGTTAGCTCCAATAATGCGCATTTACTTGACGAAGGTAAAAAATCTATTTGTTGGTCCAAAAACCCTTTACTACGTTTTTTGAGGATAACGAGAGGCTATAAAACACACAATATGTAAACTCAAGCCAGTGACAATTTTGTTTTACATCGTCAAAATAATTACGCTATTATATATTCATATTTACGCTAACTTATACACCGCTGTCATGTAAACCTAGAAAAGTTCTAGTTAGTAGAACTAAGTTTTCGTTAAATCTGAATTTTAATACTATCACATATCACGGCCGTCCCACGGTCTATGGAATATATCAGGTTATTTTACCTAAGACGAACGTACGGCCCAGTTAACAATCACCATTGTATGACGTCGGTGTACATCATCTTACTTATTTATAGCGGTATTATCACGTCCTAAGCCGTAACTTGTGTTCAAAAGTTATCATGTTCAAAGAATACGAAGTAAATGGGAAGTGGTTTTAAATGTATGTTGATTGATTATTCTTCCTATTAAATGTACCTAATTTCATAATTCCAATATTTATAATATCAATATATACTTGTGCTGCTACTTGCTGTACATAATTTATTCACGTGAGCTCGTTATTTCGTGATATAATTTTCATTTAAATTGTATAAAGGGAAGACTTTCTTGTATGCTAAACTTATTGTTATAAGTAAGTACTGAGTGAAGTAAAAATGGCCTAAAAATATTGCAATATGTGAATCGAACGATCACACGTTTTAATTATGTTTTAGAGCAATATTTTTGAATAGTTTATTTATGGACTTTTAACGTACATGTCAGTCCTATCCGCAATCTACATATTTCTAAACTATACAATGAAATGAGATTTATCTCTATCTGAATTATATTATGACCTCATTAATGTTTGGAATTTTTAAATATAAAAAGATAAAGATGTTTATCTTTATCTTTTCTGTACATAATAGACACCATTTCTATAAAGATTATGTTCGCTGATCTAAAAAGTCGAGCGAATTGAGTAAGTATAAACGTGGTAAACAGAATAATAATAAGGCCTTATGACTAGAGTCTGGATAGCGTGTGAATGGTAATGTTTCCCTCGAACTCGATCAGTTAAATTGAATATCAATTAAATTTAAATCAAAAGTTAGTTACAAATATTACGCATTTGATGTCGTAAGTGTACAAGTGTGCTTTTTTCATTATATTTAGAAACTAAAGTAGAAAAAACTTGACAACGTGTAGACATTTTATTACCCAAAAACATGGCAAAATCGATAATTATAATTCAGAAAAGAAGCCCTAAACGACCTAATTTTCGTATTTTGTGTTCGGTAATCTATATATTAATACGTGAAACAAAAACTTTGAATCCCTTTTTACGGAAATTGCGCGGACAGAGGAGTATGAAATTTCGCACACTTATAGTTTATACTAGCTTCTGCGCGCGACTTCGTCGGCGTGGACTCCGCTCCTATTAGGCTTAGCGTGATGATACATAGCCTATAGCCTTCCTCGAAAAATGGGCTATCTAACACTGAAAGAATTTTTCAAATCGGCGCAGTAGTTCCAGAGATTACCGCGTTCAAACAAACAAACAAACAAACAAACAAACAAACAAACAAACAAACAAACAAACAAACAAACAAACAAACAAACAAACAAACAAACTCTTCAGCTTTATATATTAGTATAGATAGAGAACGAGTGCGGAATGCACTCGTTCTCTATATAAACTACTAGCTTCTGCGCGCGACTTCGTCGGCGTGGACTCCGCTCCTATTGAACTTAGCGTGATGATATATAGCCTATAGCCTTGCTCGATAAATGGGCTATCTAACACTGAAAGAATTTTTCAAATCGGACCAGTAGATCCTGAGATTAGCGCGTTCAAACAAACAAACAAACAAACAAACAAACAAACAAACTCTTCAGCTTTATTATATTAGTATAGATAAGTTTGAATGTTTTCAAAATTATACATTAAATGTACATTAAATTAATAAAAAAAGTGTGATAATATTTAATGTATAATATTTAATGTATAAATAGTATTATTATATTCCTACATTACATTATGAACAAAAAGCTAGCTCGTTAACACAAATAGTAGTGACTCTGATTTCTGCCCCAGGGGTTGTGGCTTCTGTTCGCACTCCGAGTCTGAGTGTAATATATTATATTTATTAACATCTGTACTATTTACTTGCTGACTAAACTAACTCTCTGTCTTAGAACTGTCGAACGCGTGAATATTAACAAATCGTGAGGACTTCACAAAATTTTACAATTTTTATACTGAAGTTCAAATGGAGTTCTTTATTCGTACAGATAATGTGAATGTGAATTTATTACATTACCTACCCTAAGAACAGACGATCATGTGCATTACAAATTTATTTATTAAGCCAATCGCCACATACAATGTGTATCAGATCGATAAGATAACACCTGGCAATTAATACAACTAGATGAAAAAAAAAATTCATCCATAGACGTCAAATTCACTAAATACCATTAAGGCTGCACGATGCGCTCTTATCATTACCGACAATCGTCTATTGTGTGCCTTCGCCATAATTCATAGCCAGTTATTTACCGCTTATTATACTTAGGACCCGTTTCACCGGATGTAGATAAAAATTATCCTACAAATAAGTTACGAATAGACTATGTCAAGAGTTAGAAATTCACAATTGCGAATAGAAATATGCCATAAATATAGTGGAATTCTATCGTGGAAAAAAATCGAGTGTGTCTTAGAGTCTTAGACCACACGACTGAAGTAAAACTTCTGCACAATAGGCATGCACTGTGTCTTAGATATACGAAACGTAACTGGCTATGAGAGAAAGAGATAAAGAAAATGTGTGCTCGCACCTCTCTCTCTAGCTTCGTTCGCCTCACCCGATCACACTTTTCGTAACGCTCTCGTCACGCTTACATCAGCTTACTCCCCAAGTCGAGCGTGCGTAAAGAAGTTTTACTTCAATAATAATAGATCAAATAAACTTTTATCCGTTGGTTAACGGCAACCGTTGAAACGGCCCTTAGGAATGGAGACGAAACGGTAGCTTAGGGCTCCAGGAACTAGTTTGTAAACGATTGACGCGGAAATTATAAGGAAAAATGCGTGTAGCTGATAAGATACAATTTGTGTCCTCCCGCCAGGGCTCCGGGGGGGAATTAGGGCTCTCTAACTCATTGATCGATAGTGAAGGCCTAGGATATTAATTACATGATCCAAGTACGCCTGTTACGGATATATTTTATGGTTTAAATTATTTTATACTAATTGTAAAGTTGTAATTTCTGTTGTAAGTTATAGTGTCCCTTTCTGTTTCAGTTTGTTTAGTGCGGTTAATAAATAGTTAGTAAGTAACGATATGTCATTTTTGTTACCTCGTTATAATTTTTTTTATTGTGAATATCGTTTTTAATTTTCTTTTATGCAAACCTCATTAAGACAACAACAAGCACAAATAATGATGTTTTCAATTTGGTGCAACGGAACTTATGTGCGGAAATACCTTAGGGCGATTCATTGTTTTTATATACATAAATAGATTTTGAAATATTTTGCTATTAAGGCGATGATTTTATTTTTTTATAGGGTAACTAGCTTCCGCGCGCGACTTCGTCCCCGTGAAATAGGACTAATTCTGTCAAACATGATTTGAGCGAAACTTTAACCGTTTACGCCGCGGAAGCTCTCAAAAGGAAAAAAACCCCGATTTTGAAACATTCTTCATTGGTGCTACGCTTCTATTGGTCTTAGCGTGATGATATATAGCCTATAGCCTTCCTCGATAAATGGGCTATCTAACACTGAAAGAATTTTTCAAATCGGACCAGTAGATCCTGAGATTAGCGCGTTCAAACAAACAAACAAACAAACAAACAAACAAACAAACAAACAAACAAACAAACAAACAAACAAACAAACAATCAAATAAACTCTTCAGCTTTATTATATTAGTATAGATATGGAGGAATTCTGTTTAATGTTAGCAAGATTACATTTTACTACAACCTACACATCGCACATCGCTATGGTGTGGCTTTGCCCTTTGCCTTGATTCGATTCCTACTCGGGATGGATATTTTTATTAGTATAGATATGGAGGAATTCTGTTTAATGTTAGCAAGATTACATTTTACTACAACCTACACATCGCACATCGCTATGGTGTGGCTTTGCCCTTTGCCTTGATTCGATTCCTACTCGGGATGGATATTTTTATTAGTATAGATATGGAGGAATTCTGTTTAATGTTAGCAAGATTACATTTTACTACAACCTACACATCGCACATCGCTATGGTGTGGCTTTGCCCTTTGCCTTGATTCGATTCCTACTCGGGATGGATATTTTTATTAGTATAGATATGGAGGAATTCTGTTTAATGTTAGCAAGATTACATTTTACTACAACCTACACATCGCACATCGCTATGGTGTGGCTTTGCCCTTTGCCTTGATTCGATTCCTACTCGGGATGGATATTTTTATTTGTACAAATATTTCTTTCCGGTCTGGTTGTCTCCCCGCCGTTCCTCGGAGGGTACGTTTAGCTGTGGTTCCTTTTATTATCATTGACACCAGCCCCCTTAGCCAAGTTGACAATCTAAAATCGATAACGCTATTAGAAAACTAACAAATGTTTGGGAATGACACTAGCGTTCGACGAACGACGATTCGACGGTTTTTGACGAACGCTAGTGTCATTCCCATACATTTGTTAGTTTTCTAATAGCGTTATCGATTGTAGATTGTCAACTTGGCTAGGGGGGCTGATAGCGATCGTTACTCACAAGTCACATTAGGTAAAATATCCGCTAACCCCCCTTTAACTGAGGTAGGGCACAGCAGGAAATTTCCTGCTCAAAATATGGAGCAGCCCGACTGGGGTAGTACCTCGACCTTACAGAAGACCACAGCTAAATAATACTGTTTTCAAGCTGTATTGTGTTCCTGTTGGTGAGTAAGGTGACCAGAGCTCATGCGGGGGATTGGGGATAGGGTCGGCAACGCGCTTGCGATGCTTCTGGTGTTGCAGGCGTCTATAGGCTACGGTCTTACCATCAGGTGAGCCGTACGCTTGTTTGTCAACATAGTTACATAAAAAAAAAACCCGCAGTGGAGCAGAGTGGTGGATTAAGCTCTATCATTTTACTACTTAGAGAGATAGAGGCCTATGCCCAGCATTAGGATATTACATGCTGAATCACAACTATAACCTACAGAAAAATGTTTTAATTAATAAAATTAAACAATAAAAATACGATCTTAGGGTTTCGAAATTGTAATGAATAAACCAAACATATTGGCCTAAAAATCATAAACAAAACGATTCAATTTTGATCGTAATATTAAACAAATGTATTAATATTTAATAGTTAGTCTTTTCATCTGAGGCCTAAGATACATGTAGGTACATTCAAATGTATGTAGTCTTAATTTTCGTGACTGACATTTATAAATCTTCAATCGGCACTGAATGAAGCAATGAGAAACATACTCAGTTAATATTAGTTTATTAAAGTACTTTGACAATCATTAATGACCACACTACGGCTGTAAACGTCACTAGTAACATCGACAATGAGTTATAGTGTCGTAAGCACGCGTCTAGTGATGGGACGCTGTATCGATAACGTTTTGTGTTACTTTCTTTATGATTAATCGAAGCAAATTACAATGTTTCATCGATATCGTATCGATAAATGATTAATTATCATTCGAATGGGTGTTGGTTTTCATCGATTGCTTTTATTACATTTGTTTGTTAGTATTTGATATGATTATTGAGATGATGTTGTGTTTAAGAATATTTGTCGTCTCATCGTTTTTTTTAATGTCGGTGTTTTGAATCTTGAATAAATCTGACACAAATAATTTACGTATCGATATAAAAGAGATGTTAGATACTTTAAGATGTAATTTTTAATTCGTATTATTTTTATTTTTGTGTTTCCCACACACGAGGAAATTCGTAAATGTTTTTTATTATCATATCAAAATTTCGACCCAGCGGGATTTGAACCCGCACCCCTGACATACCGTGTCCGGTGCTCTAGTCATTAAGCTATGGATCTATGTTCAGCCGGATCGAAACTTTTGATATGATTTTATTCGGTTTTAAGCAACCGTGGTGCCTGTAACGTGGTGCATGTAATTTTTAAATAGATTTCAAATGAAATAAATAAAGTAACAGTGTTTTTATTTGTAACAAATACCATGCTACAGATATGTATCGGAAACTAAGTGGGAATAGGGTTCCACGAAATTTAACAAAATACACACAAATTAAAGAAAAAAAAATTAAAAACATAAACAAACGCAGTGCCTGTAAAGTGTAACGCTCGTAATACACGTTGTTGTCATACCTATAGAATATTTAATTTATAAATATTATTAGGGAGCGTTACGAAAAGTGTGATCAACGTTGCGAACGGAAGTTGAGGGGGTGATATAAGTTAGTGAAAATAGAAAGTTTTACTTCATTCGTGTGGTCTAAGCCTCTAAGGCACACTCGTTTTTTTTGTTCATATCACAGGCGTTATTTAGGTTCTTAAGGAATGAACTTTAAAAATATTGATTTTATCGTTACATTTCGAAATAATTGTGTACGTAACTAGCGAGTCAGACACCTACAACACTATTGTTCTACGTATTATCACTTCATTTGGCGTACGCGCGTTATTTATTTCCTTCAATTCAAGATTTAAAGGTTCACCAAACTATATTTCACGATATTCCCCATGACTATGATAGGGAGAATGTTTCTTAACTATACCTATGATGAATTATTTGGATTTACTATTACACGTAGGCGTTTTGTGTGAATTTATTGAAATAAGGATTATTCAACAAAAGATTACCCCATCTATGTACAATAGGCAACATTGATAGATATTAGTACTGATTGATGTATTTTCGCGCTATATGCTTATAAATTTCAATTTTGTGTATCTATTTGTGACCTTATACTGAGGTAGGGCACAGCAGGAAATTTCCTGCTCAAAATATGGAGCAGCCCGACTGGGGAAGTACCTCGACCTTACAGAAGACCACAGCTAAATAATACTGTTTTCAAGCAGTATTGTGTTCCTGTTGGTGAGTAAGGTGACCAGAGCTCCTGGGGGGATTGGGGATAGGGTCGGCAACGCGCTTGCGACGCTTCTGGTGTTGCAGGCGTCTATAGGCTACGGTAGTCACTTACCATCAGGTGAGCCGTACGCTTGTTTGTCGACTTAGTAACATAAAAAAAAAAAAAAAAAAAAAAAAAAAAAAAAAAAAAAAAAAAAGAAAATTATAATATAGTCACCGTCAAAATTGACAAATATAGTTAAGAAACCTTTGCTTACGATAATTGAACTAGAATTTGAAAAATTGAACCAGAATTGAGAAAGAAAAAAAAAATATATATATGTAGCTAGACCAGTCGGCTGTTCCCTATAATACAAGCATTAAGTTGCTTACTTTAGAAACAGACGACCGTGTGTGTATTGTGTAAATATTTAAAAAAAAAATTTATGAGACAAGACAGACAGAGAATACTGAAGAAAATACCTACACAGAATATTTGCTTAGGTACCTATGTTATTATGAACAGCATTACATTAATTAGATTTTTAATTAATCTTTAATATATTTTATATAAACTTTTACTTAGACTTCACTTGTAGTGAAAATTGATATTTTATATAACAAATCACACGACCTCGAAGAAATAATATAATTTATGGTAATTTATTAACAGAATGAAATTAACGACCGTTTCTTTGTATCTCAAAATGTCCATAATGTAAAAAACATCATAATTAAACAGTTAAGACATAAACAAAACAAATAAATTAACAAAATTGACTATAAATATTATTTGACATCATTAGTACTTTATACGATAAAAAAACTTAATTATAATTTATAAAAGCACATTTGAATATTATTTTATAAGTAATATATAAGCATTAAAAAATTAAAATGTTTGACGGTAAATGTCTGTTGGTAAAGAAATTAAAATGTTTGACGGTTTTTTCATAATCTCATTATGGTAAAATGATAGTGTATTGTGAATACTATTCACATAATCCTACAAATAATTGAATTAGTATAAATATCTTCGTGTGGATGGTTGACATCATCTCTTGATATTGCATATACTCGTATAGCAAACGTGACTTTTGCTTTGTATAAAATATACCTAATGATTTAGCCAAACATCCCATTGCTAGGCAAAGTCCCCTTCTCAATACAGGAGAAGCTTTGGACCTTAATACATCGTGCTGCTCAACTGTCATAGAAAAACATAAAGAAAATAATTTTGTCATTAAAGATGACATGTAACTACTTACTTAAAACAGCTAATATCTTTTACCCATAACTTTACGTTATTTCGTCGACGACTGACTTTTTCATATTTTACCAACATACATACGTTTAATTGTAATCCAAATAAAATACACATCCCAAAATAATGGAAGTCAAAATGGAGCTATTTTTAAATATTTACTATTTCCGCTTAATTTTAATATTTAATAATTCAGTTACATAATAATCAATAAACAGTTCAAAAACTTTGTTATGTTCAATAAATGTTTATTACACGAACATATGCCCGGTCAATCTGAATGCATTAGTATCAGCGCTTTCACGAGATGCATCGCATCGGAAATTACATCTCGGCATAAATGGCGTCGCTTAAGAACAGTCATGTTCTCATTAGGGTCGCGTGGTCAAAGTCATAGGCTGAAATGTTTTTATTTATTTTTAATTATTAGACCCAACAGACTTCGCCTTGTCTGATGTGTAAGTTGAACATATACATATCTCGTTGCATAATTCAGGTTTTTTGAAAATTTGCAATCTTTCGCGCAATTTTTCCAAAAGAACGTTCTACTTTCTGTTCTACTGTTCTTCTTACCTATTAGAAAAATTTAAAAAAGTCTAATTGGTTATTAACGCGTATGTTTGATTGCTGTTACATAGATTATTATTTATTTATGGTTATTGCTATCGTCCGTATCTGCATTTACTGCGTGCGTGCATTTTACTAAACTAAATAATATACTTCGTACAGTGACGATTTTAAAGTGCATTCGAGGACTGCTTGAAATTTTTGATTTTGATAATTTTCCAAGCTATTGTTATTACCTACTTGTTACAATTTTAAATGAGATAGTAAAGGTTTTATTTATTTTGCGTTATTAAATTTAATTTATATTTTTCTATTTCAAAATATATTATACTTATCATAAAGAATATAACGTAATTAATGTATATTTTCATGTTTTTAATGTAAATGAAAATAGTTTAAGTATTACTTCATTTTTACACTATTAAGTAAAAAAAGTTTTCTATGATTAAAATTATTATCTGTATATACTTCTAACAATCTTAAAGGTTCTCTGTAACTAATGATAATCTTGTACCATACAACGTTCGCTATACGCTCAATCCCCACTATTATGGAGTTTCGCGACACCTCCTACTTATTAAATACACGGTAGATCCCAATTGCCCCCCTACGAGAAAGGGGGGCCGTAACTAAGTGGGCAGAGCTATCAACTTTATAGCAGTGTGCAGATTGTTAGATGCTTGTATTTCATAATTGAAATTACTTTGTAATAGTGAATTGGTAATGTAATTGCGTTTTAACTGCATTGGTTACTGAAGTCTTGAATTATTCCTAATGTTGTAAGGTCGGGGAATGTTGCATACTAGACTTTATAATTTAAGTTCTGCTTTAGATTGTTTTATATATTCATTTATAATATATACTACCCATTCCGGTGCAGTTCGAACCGTTGCTTTTTTTTCGTGAAATTGTCGATTTTTCGAATTTCCTTTTTTAAATAAAAACCTAGTCTTGACAATAATTAATACAAAAATATCCGATTGTGTGCATATTTGGAACATAATGACATTTAAGAAATTTTATTTTGTTTGTATAAATTGTTGAAAGCTTTCTTTTGATATGAGTAATTGTTTGCTTTGAGTTAGTAAGAGTATAGAGCCATGTTTATGGATTTATTATTTCACTTTAAAGTGTAAAAATTTACCTATTGAAATATGGTTTTGGGTAGTTTTCGCATAGAAAATAAAGTATTCACATTTTAAATATATAAATTACGAAACCGGCTTAAGAGTTCAAAGAGAAGTAAAAGTCTCCTCAGAATTACAAAATAGTTTATGTTATAGATAGTTTATTTTTCTTACTCCATTAAGGTTGCAAATAAGTGTACGATCTCATATCTCCTATCAATGGTTATTCGCTGAGGTTTCTTCTACGGCCCATTTCTATACCCAATATAATAATTTTGCTCCTTGTACCTTACTTTTTTAGGTATATTTTAGCGTTGAGTTCAAAACAATAAGCTGATTGTTGTCGACATGTGGACCTGACACTATCTTCATGTTTTACATTATCTACACATTTCCAAATGCGTGGTCTTACGTTCTTTTCAACGCCTGTAAAATCGTCAATCTGGTCAGGAATCTGCCCGCTTCCATCAGAAAGTTGCCATTCCAGCTTCACAGGACCGAAAAGACCATCGACTTCTCGAGCTGCGTGCTATTATCACTCCAGATTCACATGTCGTTGAGTAAAACCGGTTACTTTGATTGTTCTACTAACCTTATTTCTTATTAAAATGCACTATCTGCATTACTAGTTGTTTTTTTTTTTTAATAAATATAAAAACTTTTTTTTTCAGTGCTTCGCTACATAAGTATTTAAAATGCTCTGTATATTTTATTTCATTTACTGTTGACATATTTCGTAACGATACGTTTTCTGCCACTGTAATTATGTGGCTACATAGATTGTGTATATTTAAAAAAAAATAATTGAATTTTTTCAACCAGCCAGTTTTGCTATTTACGCACGATTAATGGGCAGCACATAGCTTTTAACGATAAACTAGATAAATATGCTTCGTTGATCAGATATCAATGTAATAGCGTCCATATTTTTCAATTATTTCAGAAAATTGAATACCAGCTGTGGAAAGAATATACTGAGTAATTTAAGCAGTACTAACTGCTAACTTAGCATGTAAAAGTTAATTGTTCTATATGTTAGGTTAAAGACACAGGTAGTAATGAAACATATGATATATTCTATGTTAACATAATATGTAATTTGACTATGTTATTATAACATATGCAAATTTATAAATATCTTATAACACACACACAGTCGTCTGTTTCTAAGGTAAGGAATGCTTGTGTGATAGGTAAGGCTAAGCGCGCACTAGTGACTTTTGTCACCGTGACTGTTGCGTCACTGTCACCGCGTCCATCATCACTAATAAAGGTGCGTGCATTTGGATACGTGAGTCACGTAATAAAATCTATGGACGCGGTGACAGTGACGAAAAGTCACGGCGACAAAAGTCACTAGTGCGCGCTTAGCCTAACTATTAAACATGTATTTATTATTATTAAACACTAGCGGACCCGGCAGACGCTGTCCTGCCCGGAAAACAGCTACCAAATTTGATTGCTTACATACCGATAGCAGCGCCACCTACCGGGTTCAATTGAGATAAAAACTACCCTATCTCCCAAGTTGAACCAAATTACAGATTCTTACAAAATTTGATACAAATTGGTTCAGTAGTTTCGGAGTTACATACTGATAGCAGCGCCACCTAACGAGTCCAATTGAGATAAAAACCACCCTATCTCCCTAGTTGGACCAAATTACAGAAGCTTACAAAATTTGATACAAATTGGGTCAGTAGTTTCGGAGTTACATATCGATAGTAGCGCCACCTACTGGGTCCAATTGAGATAAAAATAATGTCCGTTTCCTGGTTCTAAGCTAACTCTCCACCAATTTTCAGTCAAATCGGTTCAGCCGTTCTTGAGTTATAAATAGTGTAACTAACACGATTATACGACTTTCTTTTATATAATTATATAGATGTATTAATTATAATTATATACATATATCTAATATATGTGTTAATTATTGACGCACTAAATTTGTGCCTAAATTTATCTACGACTCGATATTAAAAAAAAAACTACGATAAATTATCTGCGTGTTCTAACAATATATAATATGCATTTTAGTAACATATGTTAATTCACAGAATACCAGATCGGTACTAAGTTGAAATCGTTCTTCTCAATAGCTATAGAGACGTCGTGAGAAATAATAGGCTGTTACTGTAATTAACTTCTCTAGACGTTTTTAAGTCATGCGGTGTCAACAAAGTTTTTCAATAACGCCGACAAACGCAAATTTAAACGTTCGTCAAATTGCATAGTAACGCTATTTATGGGCACAATTGTCGTCTAATTCCCCATACGCATTTATTTATGTAGTAAAAAATATCGAAGTGGAACAATTATTAAGGTATACCTTAATGATTGTTGTTCGGTCATATTAAAAAGGACTAATTAAAAGTGAAACGATAAAATACTAAAAAATATAACCACGTGTAGTTGAAACACACGATGTATATAGTAATATATAAAAAATAAAAAAGCAATAATTATAACGCTAACTAACAACTAACGGAGTCCTAAATGTCTTGTTAGTTATAATTTTCAACATTAAAAATGTTAATGGAAATAGTTCAATATACATACCTTCTTGTTATACAACTACGTGGGCAAAAAAGCGCGCAGCTCACCTGATGGTAAGCGATTACCTTAGCCCTATAGAGGCTTGCAACACTAGAAAACATCGCAAGCGCGTTGCCACCACAGGTTGCCACCCATCCCCCATCCCCAGGAGCTGCTTGAAAACAGTATTATTTAGCTGCGATCTTCTTTAAGGTCGAGGCACTTCCCCGATCGGGCTGCTCTAAATTTTGAGCAGGATATTTCTCGTTTTTTGAAGAAAGAAGCAGAAACGTTTACTGGACGGTTGGAACTATTAAAATTTATGGACATAAAGTTAATTATTAGACGAGCCTTAGTAAAGTCACTGGGATTCGATCATGGATGGCCAATTTCAGGACAGGTGTTCTAAACTACCACAATTTGTAAGGAAAACAAAACTATCCAGATACAATATTTAAAGTCCCACTGGGCTGTACATTTGCAGGTAGCAGGCTATTGTATTTTATGAAGACTATAAGCGAGTCGATCATCTCACCGTTTGTATGTGTACCTAATTATGATTTAGTTTTAGAATTTCCGAATTGCCGACCCTACACCCGATCCTCCCAGGAGCTCTCCTTACTCACTACAGGAACACAACACTGCTTGAAAACAGTATAATTTATTTAGCTGTGTGTATCTTCTTTAAGGTCGAGGTACTTCCCCGATCGGGCTGCTCTAAATTTTGAGCAGGATATTTCTCGTTTTTTGTGCCCTATCTCAGTGAATTGTAGTCTATATACCAAGAATTAATTGTAGTTTCTGAAAAAAAAAGTAGCATTTTTATTGATTTTTAACACATTTACGTATTATTATTACCATCTTCAGAATCCGTTAGAAAGCACATTTATCAATTTTGACTATATTTTTATTGAAGTGAGACTTCTTTAGACACACGAGGGGTAAAATTTGAGCGAGCAGTAACGCGGCAGCGTCATGACACTCAGTACTTGGATGGGTGACCACTTCGTTTTTTTTAAAATTAGTTTGCCAAAGAAGTTTCACTTCTGACATGTGTACTTTGTACGCACGCAATTTTCATTTAGATTTTACTTATTTTGTTAGGTCATGCTTATATATTTTTATAATTTTAAAAGAATTAATTTCAGAAAATATTAGTCTGAATAAAACAAAGCTTTTTGAAATGGAATTTACCGCGAGTATGATATTGAGATTCCCGATATTTTGGCGACGTTGCAGACGCCAAAAGATAACTGGACAACTGAAAACTGCCTTGTTACTTATCAGTTTGAAACTCACCATTATTTATTTATTTATTTATTTATTTATTTATTTATTTATAATAAGGACAACCAATGGTATACAGAAAGTAATTAGTTAACAGCTTAGAGCAAATAAATCCAATTACAGGTCATCACGGTTAGTTATTAATTTAGAAAACAGAGTTTTTAAGAGCACTAACACTAGCATCAAGTACGTAATAATAATTTCTTAAGGCTTACAATACAAACAAATATAACAGATAAGCTTCACTAAGTATATAAATTCAACCCACAAAAAAACCATCGCTCAGCTGTTTCCTGACCAACGACACGTTTACACAATATGGATCAAATGAGTACTCTTTACAAACATCATTAAAATCTCTAACTGATCGCACCATGTATGAGTTCTGTCTATAAATGGTAGATGCACTAGGAATATATAATGGGGGATTATACCTAATACTCTTCGTAGGGACATTAAATTTTAGTTTATTCAACAGGTCCGAGCAATTAATTTCATTACGCAAAATCTTTATTAAAAATGTAACATCTGCAATTCTGCGGCGGTTAGCAAGTGGTAAGATATGAAGTTGTTTACACATATTTAGGTAGTTATCCGAGTGATAAGGTAATTTTAACTTATAACATAGGTATTTTATGAATTTTTTCTGTACATTCTCAACTCGATCAATATATTTTCCATAACAAGGATTCCAAATCTGCGAAGCATACTCGAGATGACTCCGAACAAATGTGCAGTACAGTATCTTAAGGGTTTTAGCTTTTGTAAAACCGGTAGAGCACCGCATAATAAAACCAAGTGCTTTGGAGGCTTTAGCAACAATATTATCAATATGTTCATCGAAAATAAGTTTCGAGTCATGGAATATACCTAAATCCCGCACTACATTACATCTAGGTATCAGCTGGTCATTTATCTTATATGAGGTGAAAAGGTTGGAAATTTTGCGACTGAATGTGATAACAGAACATTTTTCCGGATTCAGATTAAGCATATTAATTTCACAGTAGTCGTATAAACGAGACAGGTCAGCCTGGAGCAGATCCATATCAGCCCTCGACTCTATAGTAGCAAAAATCTTCATGTCATCAGCAAAGCAGAGGAGGTGAGATGATTGAAAACAGGAAACTATGTCGTTTATGTAGATCGCAAACAATAGAGGACCCAACAAAGACCCTTGGGGAACCCCACTAGGAATAGATACCCAAGAAGATGAATAATTATTTAATACTACAGCTTGGGTTCTGTTGCTGATATATGAAGAAAACCATCGCAAGAGGTCACCTCTGATACCCGCGTTAAAGAGCTTATCCAACAAAATATTGTGGTTTATCCGGTCAAAAGCCTTACTGTAATCCGTATATATGACATCCACTTGTTTGCCCAAGTTCATGGATTCAGTCAGGAAGTCGTTTAACAGAACAAGATTCGTTACTGTGGATCTCCCCTGCAGAAAACCATGCTGGGTCGGGTTGAATGAGTTCCCCAAGGCCGCATAAATTTGATCATAAACAATACGCTCGAAAACCTTCGCAATAACACATAATTTGGATATAGGCCTATAATTGAGTATATCAGTTTTGGAACCCTTTTTATGCACAGGAGTAATATAAGCAGCCTTCCAAATCTGAGGAACAACGCAAGAAGTTAAAGATTTTTTGAACAGTAAGAAAATGGGTATAGCAATCGTTTTGGCACAATTTATCAAAAGTTTAGGCGAAATTAAATCGGGCCCTGCAGACTTTGCGGGGTCTAGGCTAAGAAGACATTTTTCAATTTTGTTAATATTCAATTCTATTGTAGATATATCAGGTACTATATTAGGATTAGGAATATAAGAATATCTAGTAGGTGTCCTATCATGATTAAAAGATGAATAGAAAAAGGAAGAAAAAGCATTACAGATGGCTTCTCCAGAATTAACAGTTATGTCTCCATACTTTAAGTTGCTAGGTATAGTATGCAAGGTAGAACGCTTTTTTATATAACTCCAAAAGTGTTTAGGATCTTTTTCGATAAATGATTCCGTAGATGAAATGTAATTATTATAGCAAGCTTTTTCAAGGTCTGAGATTCTACCCCGCAGAAGTTCAAAAGTTAACCTGTCAGAGAGTCTGCCATACCGCTTAAACTTGCGAAGAAATTTAGATTTTTCTTTGATTAATTTTATAAGAGGTAGATTATACCATGGTGGATAAAAGCGGTTAGTTCGTCTTTTTTTGACGGGTATAAAATTACTTCGCATGTCCAATAATTTGTCGCAGAAAAAAGCGTTAGCTTAATCTGTCGATTTAGAGGCAAATGCGCTTTCCCAATCAATATTCGATATATGTTTATTCATCGAGTCATAGTCACCCTTATCATATAAATATCTATCACACGATGGCTGTTTGAGTGGCGCTAGCTCAATAAAGTTAGTACTTATAGAAAGAGCAGGGTGATAGGCATCGACAGGAACAAGAGGATCACAACACTCCGCCACTGTAACCTCATCATTGGAAAATACCAAATCTAAAATTCTACCAAACCTGTTACGAATCGTATTAAACTGTTTAAAATTCAATAGATGCATCTCATCGACAAGGATAGTTTCATCGGGACTACGAACATTAGTTGGTACCAAGCTATCACTCCTCAATACCCACTCTATGCCGCTCATATTAAAATCACCCACCAGCAAAAACCTATCCATATGGCAATCAAGCACTATATTGTTAAGTTTGGTTATAAAGTTTGACAGTTGAGATGTGAAAGAATAGCCGTGATGTTGTTGACATAGGTATAAGACACAGAGATGAAGCTTAACGGTTTTTCTACTGGTTTGTTCCCGGAGTGATAACGTAACCCACAGATCCTCCGCCGATGACTGAAAATTAGGTTGCGAAGTAGTCGAGATATCTTTCCGCGTCGCTATAAGAACACCCCCTCCGCGAGTCTGTCCAGTAGTGTTATAGTCACGATCACGGCGGAATATAATGTACTGATCGTGAAATAATTCAGAGTCCAATATGCTATCTATCAACCATGTCTCCGTTAACAAAATAACATCCGGACTACTAAGACAGATTTGACGATAGAAAGTGTCTGTTTTCGTGCGAAGTCCTCTTACATTTTGATAATAAATGTTGAACTTATTATTTAATGGAGCCATTATTCACTAATAATCAAATACAACTGAATAGCTATAGCCAACGAATTAATAATCGACACACAATTTAAAGGCATTCCGCATAAATAAATTTTGAAATGAAGTTCAAATAAATAGACGTAACTAATTGTGATCCGTTTCGCTAAAAACTTATTGTACAGATACGTAATAAAACAATGCGTAAAATATGACAGCAACCGAGGGTAATCAAACAACCAGTTATATTTACAAGTCATGCGAAAAGAATGGTTACATTGCGGGATGTGCATTAGTGCAAATGAGACAGATAGCATACTCACAGTTGTGCGATCAATCAGAACAGCACGTACACAAAAGAATGACGCAGCGACGGTCAAAGCATGGGTTGTAAACATTTTATCAATTATACTCGTATTTAAATGAAAGATTATTTTTGCATATATTATTAATACGATACAAAATATTAGTAATGACACATTTTGGCTTAAGAAATTGTCTATGTTAGTTTGTTTAAATCGTTATCTTTAGTAATAACAAATGATTTGGATGTATCATTCTTACGAATATGAATCTTTCCATGCTTAACCCATACATATTTGTAACTATTTTGTTTTGCTAGCAACTTAGTCTTGTTAAGCAGCGTTTTGCTATGTGCGTTGAGGTGATCATTAACATATACTCGATTAGATGTTCCTTGAAATCCCAGGTCGAGAGTAGACAGGGTTTTGCAGGCTCGAGCAGCAGCAACAAAATCTTCCTTTATATAGCGGTTAAGAAAACTGACAATAATCGTTTTATCTTTTGAATTATACATGGGTATTCGTGATATATAATTGATCTGAGTCTTTGGAAATGAGAAGTTCACTTTTCTACTAATTGTCTCCACGATGGTAAATAAGTTTTCCGTTTTGCTTAAGGGGACGCCTCTTATTTCCACATTGTTTAGCCTAGATCTCTGGTCGCTGGCCATTAACTCTGCCTTAATCCCCTCCACATCATGCTGAAGAGTATGAATGGTGGTTTCAAGGCCTTCCAATCCTGTGACCCTCGACTCAAGATCTTTGATTTTATGTGAGAATTCCTCTACAAGGCCAGCATTGTATTCACAGCAATGCCGTAACTCTTTAAGTTCCTCTTTAATGCTGTGAATATCCTCCTTAAGTGATGGTAAAGTGGATAACTGTCGTTTTATATCTCTAATCTCATCAAGCACAACTTGAAGTGAAGCTTGCTCCGTAGTGGAAGGCGAAGGTGATGCAATTCGACACGTTGGACACTTCCATGCTGCTCTTCTATCAGCACCCAATTTCCTCCAACCGGCTTCAGATATGCTTGCACAGCGGAAGTCGAGTTGTTTTTTACAGGAAGCACACTGAACACCATCATTAAAATTGTCGTCACAGAGATCACACTTCATTGTGTCGGTATAAATATATCTTAATATGTCCGAAGGTTGAGAACCCCTGAACTAGGCGTTACGAGACGTTGATGCGTGCTTTGTCGTCGAGTGCTCACAGCTGACTTGATTATAAACTGAATCTTTTGTATTTTTAACTGAATTCAAAAAAAGGAGGAGATTCCCAATTTAACTGCATCTTTAATGTGGGGGTACCGATTTTTATAATTCTTCATTTTTTAGAAAGCTGATGCTCGTAGTGTGGAACCATTTTATATTACTAAATTTGATCGAGATCTGAAGATTAGTTTTTAATACTTATATATTGTAATCTTTTAGAAGAAATCAGGCATTTTTGGTAGAATACGTTTTTTTGGAGATTTGATCGGTCTAAAAGGTTGTAAGATCAGGCAATTTATTTAAAATTTACTAAAAAGTACCGTGACTTTACAAAATCGCTTTTAATCTTCACTAAGAGCATTTATTGGGTACCTAGATTGCACTATAAATTGGTTTTCTGCATATACTGGCTCCATAATATCTTTTAATTAAGTGGTACACGCCTCTAAGCGACGTTAATTATGTCTAGAATAGATAACATGTCCTAGGTTACTTACTTATTATCTACACTTTTTAATGATTCAAACTGGTACCCACCACTGATAGCTGTTGATATTTATACCTTTCTTGATGTATGGTAATCGATAGCATAAATAATTCTATTTACTTCTAGTACTATATATACATATATGTTATACTTTCTAATTTAATTAATATTTTGAGTAAGAAATATGAATAAATACATTTTAAAAAATAAAAAGTATCTTGTAACATACGGTCATTTGTTTCTGTGGTAAGCAACGTTATAGGCAATGCCGACTATTCTATATATTTTTTATAAATATACATAGAAATAATACATATATAAATACATATAAATACAAATATTACAGACTCACACGGGAATGGAACCAGCAAACCGCGGAGCATAAAGCAGGGCCACTATAAAACTGCGCCAACAGGCTAGTCGGAAGTTAATGTATAGATTTATTAAGGATTTTTAGCCCATTGATGAGCTACTTCCCCAGTGAGGCTATACAAGATATTAAACAAGAACTGTTGTACCCACAGTTTTAAGATGGTTGTACCCTATCTATACAAGTGAATGAAAGACATTTATTTGAGACACGCACACTAAATGAAATATGATTACTATAATATTAGTATGATTTAGTTCAATTCAGTTCAGCCTATTGATATATATATATATATATATATATATATAGGTACATATAAAAAAACTTATCATGCCATCCCAGCAACTTGGGTCAAACATTATCCTCTTCCATATAAGCGTTTTGATTGCTTCATTTCATTATTAGTTATTTTATATTTATTTTAACTATTATTTAGGTACATATTTATATTATTTGTGATTCATGTGTAATTTTGTTCATATATGTATCATGATTTTAAAACATAACATGAGCTTTTTATACATAAACTAGACATAACTACACAATTACATTAACTAATGACACATTTTTGTAGTCGATTAGGAACGCTATTAAAATTGAAACGAAGTGTATAAATCTAATCAATTAACAAACAACGAATTAGGTATTCATTAATCGCAGCAGAAACGTTTACTGGACGGTTGGAACTATTAAAATTTATGGACATAAAGTTAATTATTAGACGAGCCGTAGTACAGTCTACTGGGATTCGATCATGGATGGCCAATCCGGTTTTTATTTAGAATTCAGGACACGGAGGCGATCAGACTTATCTCAGGGTGTTCTAAACTAGCGTAATTTGCAAGGAAAATAAAACTATTCAGTTCCACTGGGCTGTGCATGTGCAGGAAGCAGGCTATTGTGAGTACTTTTATGAAGACTAAGGGAGTTGATCATCTCACTGTTTGTATGTGTTATTATGTTTTAGTTAAAGAATTTCATATCAAAAGTTGCCGATTTCGTCACAGTATTTTCTTTAAACTCCAGACACTAGAGAAATTAAACTACTAGCAGCACTACTGCATACTGGCAAAGGCTATCCTTTTTTATCGTGCCCTCCCCTCTTGTTACAAGTAATCGCAAAAAAATACGAACATTATTTTCATAATATCCGCATTTATTGCGCTTTGTATTTACTTGCTTCTTTATTTGAATTTTTAATTTGTTACTTAATTTTTTTTTATTTAAGCTATTCAATCAGTTCACCGTCGCTTTCAAATTCAAGATGGCCGGAGTAAAGCTCCGGAAGATTTTGCCCCTTTGAAAGTGTATTATTCACGGTCGGAGGCGTAATGCAAACACCACTACAGAGTGTTATTGAAATGCAAAAGGGAAACGATTTAATGAAATGAAATCTCTTGATATAGTTTACACGCCTAAATGATTAAATAAATGTTCGTGAAATTTAGATTTTTAGTAAAACTTCTTTGTGGACGCTTGACTTGGGGAGTAAGCTGGTTAATGCGTGAGGAGAGCGTTACGAAAAGTGTGATCGGGCGAGGTGAATGAAAGTTGAGAGGGAGATATAAGTTAATAAAGATAGAAAGTGAGAGAGTTACATTTCGTAACTTCTACTTCAGTCGTGTGGTCTAAAGCACACTCGTTTTTTTTACGTTACGTATATCTTTAAGTTGTATATTGCTTTGTAAATAGGTATATATTTAGTCTAAGTAGGTATCACTACATATTATAAAACAAAGTCGCTTCCCGCTGTCTGTCTGTCTGTATGTATGCTTAGATCTTTAAAACTACGCAACGGATTTTGATGCAGTTTTTTTAATACATAGAGTGATTCAAGAGGAAGGTTTATATGTATAATATATGCATAATGTAGTAGAGGAACATTGATCATTTTTGCAGCCGTGCGAAGCCGGGGCGGGTCGCTAGTAATATATAAATAATAAAATGTAAGTTATAGTGTAAATTTAATGTAGAAATAAGAATTAGTGCGTTTAAGATATCGTCAATTTGTACAATTAAAACCATAAAAGCGTAGATATATCACAACAGTTTATTCTCTATTTAGACTTTTTTCAACACGCGTATCTGTTACTGAATTAATTTAATACTGTGTCATTCGGCAACGTCAACGGCGTGGTGGATTAAGCTCTGATCCTCCTCGTACACTGGGAAAGAGGCCTATACCCAGCAGTGAGATATTACAGGTTGAAGCGTTTAAGAGAGTTTTTGTATAATTTAGTTTTCAATTGGAACTATAATTTATAAGACAATGTCAATTAAAACTGCTAATAATTAATATGACAAAAAAAGAGTTGCTTATTCTCCTCCCAGAATATAAAATGATATGTTGTCGTTGAAAATGACTAGTTAACAGATTTCAATTTGATATAAAGTAATGGTTTCTATTGAACCTTTCACGATCAGTGTAAATCTTACCAGGGAATTAAGTTGTCCGCGAAGCATGGCGGATGTATAGTAATTACAGTTAATTAATATGGAGCATTGAAATCAGAACGTTAAATACATTGCTGTGGCTTGACTAAACATTAATAGATTTTGATACCTCTTACGATATGCTTGATTAATTTTCTCTATTCTATTTTAAATTTTGATTTTAATATTATTTGTTACATTATAATTAATTCAATTGATATTAAGAAATAAATCATCGTTTTAAGTGTATTCGTTAGAAGTTGGAAGGTATTTTGGTATTTTGAATAAGGTTTTTTTTTTGTAAATTATACACACCGGCACAATTAGCGGAACACAAAAAAGCAGCATTTTAAAATCTTTTACTTGAGGAACTGGCCAGTTATGATATTTTTTTTAATTTATTGTCAAATTTGAAAATAGAAAATTAGATGACATACACTTTTTTCATTCATTTGTTTTATTTTCCCGAACAATACGTTTTGTCTACTTGTTCGAGTAATAACTACGTAATTGTAATTTTTTTGAAAAATTGCACTTAAAGGTTTTTTATAAATTTGTTATTCTATAGGCAATTTTGTTTATTAAAAGCTCTTTATTATGCCTGACTTAACATCACTGGAAATCATTAGGGCTGATGAAATGAGAAGAAATGGCCATACCTACAGATCGATTGCCTCAAGGCTTCGTCGACCAGTATCAACGATTCATCGCAGCATCCAGCGGTACAGATCGTCTAATTCTCTTGTGAGGAGGAGGGGTCAAGGTAGAAAAAGATGTACATCGAGGCGAGATGACAGTTTTTTACAACTTGGAGTTCGTAGGAATACGCGATTAACGGCTGTACAAGCTCGAAATGAACTGGAACACGTTCGAGGAGTACGAGTAAGTGAGCGTACAGTTCGCAGGAGATTTGAAAAAGTTGGTTTAGGGTCGTATATACCTGCCAAAGGCCCAAAACTTGAGAGACGTCACTGCGTAAACCGATTAAGCTATGCGCGAGAACATCGTCATTGAGATTTGAACGAATGGCAGCAGGTTCTCTTTACTGATGAGTGCAGAGTTCTCTCAAAACAGATCGATGGGAGACAGCGAATATGGAGACGCAAAGGAGAACGCCACATACAGTCTAATTTTGAACACACAGTGGCCTATGGTGGCGGCTCGATTATGGTTTGGGGAGGGATATGTTTGGGAGCTCGCACGGAGTTAGTGATAGTCACAGGAGGGACCATGACAGCAGATCGATACATCAGAGATATTTTAGAAGGACATGTTATACCATTTGCCCCATTTATTGGTGACGACTTTATTCTAATGCAAGATAATGCTCGTGCTCATAGTGCACAATCGGTACAGGCATATCTGAGCCACGTAGGTATACCGGTGAAGTAGTGGCCAGCAAATTCCCCCGATATGATTCCGATAGAGCATGTCTGGGACTTGCTAAAAAGAAGGGTTAAATCCAGAATGCCACCCCCCAACAATCTGAATGAACTTGGAAACGCATTACTTGACGAGTGGGAGCGGTTGCCTCAAGAAATCATCGATAACATAATCTGTAGCATGCCCAGACGAATGGAAACCGTAATCAGAGCAAGAGGGGGAAACACTCGTTATTAATATTGCTTTAATTTTATTGTTAAATCATTTAATGCTTACTTCTTTTTTATTTTTTATTATAATCATCTAAAAATTTCACTTATTTCAAATTTCTTTATTTTGCAATAAAAAATAACGAAGACTTTTCAAAGTCGTTGTTAAAAGATGTTAATCAATTTGTTATTTTGTGTCGAATTACATTTTCGTCAAATATATGCGTTATTATCTCATAGTCTCACTTTTTTTTCTGTTCCGCTAATTGTGCCGGTGTGTATATAACGGAAGTGTAAAGTACTACAATATACAAAACAGCTCTTATTATTACATAAAACTATATCTCTTAAAACTAATGACTCTACGAAGTGCCAAGGTAATTGTTAATTTCGTTTATATTTTTGATTTATGTCCGCGGGAATGGAACAAGCATGAACTGTCGCACACTCAATGGTCTCAGAGTTATTTATACTGTATTGTGTCTACGACTTTGTACACGGGTTGGTGAGAACAACTTTCTTATGAAGTCTTTAAATATCTGTTACAATAGTATTAATTAATATATATTGTTACTATATATGATAGTTAAGAAAATAGGGACTTATCGTTGTCACTTAGTTTAGACCCCCCCCCCACAGTGAGCCCCAGGTCACTCCTCATCTGGGGAACTTTAGAAAAATTTAGGCAGGAGCTCTCCTATAAAGGTCGATTTACATCAAATTCAAATTCAAATTCAAATTATTTATTTCGCCATAAGGTATATGTAATACACTTAACGAAAGTCAAAAAGAAAAAAAAATGATTTACAAAAAAAAAACTAAACAATAATAACAGAAAGTTAAGGCAGCAAAAAATCAAACAATAAAATAAAAATTTATATCTTAACACTAGGTACATTACAAACTTACGTAATGTACCCAGTGTTCGCCGCCTTAACTTAGTCAAAATATTAAGCTATAATGTCTCGGTAGACATTACCTACCTACTTTATCCTCGGCTTTATTAAATATTACAATAAATAATTATGTCCCTAGTGTAGGCCGAGAGAAAAAAAGCCGGAGGAAAAAAAACTCTCGGTACTCTTTTAAAAGATTTAAAGTCAGATACAAGATAAAAACGCAGTAGTGGACCATGAAAAGATCAGGACAAACACGAGACAGCCAATCGTGCGTGCCGAGACCATCAGACGAGCGAATGCTCATTCTATCCCCACTATATCAAATTATTTTAGTGTAACCAGGCGTAGAGCATTCTTTCGTCGTTATAATATGTATGAATACGAGTTTTCGTTTACACATAAAGATCAAGGAAGAATGCTCTTATTCTAGCTCTAGCTCTTTGTTCGTTTGGTCTAAATCCACCCTAGCAACTTCAACAATTCGAGTCCATTCAACGCCGGGCGGTCCGCATTGTCGACGATCCAAAACTTATGGACGGTGCAGAATCTTTAAGTATAAAAAGAGACGTTGTGACTCTATATATTTTTACCGACTGTATAATGGGTAGTGTTTTGAATAACTCTTCAATATGGAACCATTGTCTCGTTTTTACAATCCCATTTTCAACATCCGGCAAATCTTAATGGCCCTGTAAACGATCAAATAATTTTTCAAATTTGTTTGTCAAACTTTATGTTTTCATATAACAAACACATCAAACAAGCTCGCACACGACATATTCAGTGTATGAATAAACCCTCTATAAATAAAGATTAAAAAAAAACTCGCACATGTTCAAAAAATTTGATAAACACGTTTGTAAAACAAAAATTTGACAAATTATTTGATCGTTTACTGAGTTCTTTGAGTGTGAAATCTATATTCTATATATTTAAAAGAGATTTCCACCCATTGACTCATCATGATATCTCTGGAACTATAAGGCGTAGAGACTTGAAATTTGGTAGGAATATTCTTTTTGCTGAGTAGAGGTCAGCTAAGAACGGATTTTACGAAATTCCACCCACAAGAGGGGGTTGCGGGGGTTAATATCATATATGGCAAAACAACGTTTGCGGGGTCAGCTAGTGTTATTATAAAAGCCATTTTTCTCTATTCGAATGAATAGTTGAACAGTTTTTATGTAGTGGTTGTCTAATCAGTAAGATTCTATAAAAAATTTGAATGCAACTGACATGTACTACGTAAAATATCGATTACAACCGCTATTTTAAGTCATGCGTGTTTGAAAGCGTTGTTTATGAAATTCTCAGTATAATTTTACATTGTTTCCGTTCAATGATCGTTTTAATTGTTTGTTTGAATATTCAATTGTTTTATAAAAAGTCGACTTGACTACAAAAAGAGCATTTGAATACATACGTAAATTGCACGAAAAAGCGTAAATCAATAGTTCGTAGGCGGTGTCGTTTTAAAAGTCGATTCATCGACAGTAAATCTATTTTTTTAAACTGTGTGGCTACGGCCGTAAAGAATTTTGCCACCCCTTTTCTTCCCGTGGGTGTCGTAAGAGGCGACTAAGGGATAGCACAGTTCCACTACCACCTTGGAACTTATAAAGCCGACCGATGCACGATGGCGGGATAACCATCCAACTGCTGGCTTTGAAATACACAAGCCGAAGACGGGCAACAGCGTCTTCGGTGCGACAAAGCCAGCCCTGCGGTCACCAACCCGCCTGCCCAGCGTAGTGACTATGGGCAACACACATGAGTTCACGCCATTTTTGGCGCAAACATGTGGTGGCCCATGTCCAGCAGAGGACTGCGATAGGTTTTTATGTATATTTGTCGCTGTCTGAGCGTTTGCGCTTTTGTCCTTCCTGACCATCACTATAGGACTCTAAAAAATTTAAATTAATATTTTAATTATTTAAATTTAATATAAATTTGTCACCGTTACTTTTATAATAGATTAATGTTACAAACCTATAACATTAGTATACACTATTAACTTTTAATACTCAAATACTTTTAAATATAAATACATACAAAAAAAAAAAAAACTGTCACGAACCCGACCAGTTCCAATTTCATCAGCTGTTCATATTCTAATACCGAACGCGTATAATTCGTTTAAAAAAATGTATTATGATGTTTTTCATTCAACAAAAAAGTCAGGTATCGCCAGATCATTGTGTCATTGAAATGACGGTTAACAGCTTTTCACAGAATTAGAGTTCGTTGACTCCGTCTGACCTTTAGTCGATAAATCACTCGATCAAATTGTTGTGTTGATGCATATATTAGCGATTAATTCGCGAACGAGACGATTATTATAACATGTTTGCGGTTGTTTATAAAACTTGTCAAGGGCATGTTTGTCGACGTAATATTATCTATATATATTTTTTAATTTCCAGTAATAGAAAAAGTTGACAGTTAAAGTAATAATGTTTGGGATACAACTTCAAATAATGATAAATCTGTTTTATATATTTATTTAATTGCATTTTAACATCTATTGTATTTTATTTATTGTCACTCAATCACTATAGCCTATCGCAGTCCACTGCTGGACATAGGTCTCCCCAAGTTCGCGTCAAATAATTATTATGGCGCGAACTCGTGTGTTTTGCCCACAGTCACCACGCTGGGCAGGCGGGTTGGTGACCGCAGGGCTGGCTTTGTCACACCGAAGACGCTGCTGCCCGTCTTCAACCTGTGTATTTGAAAGCCAGCAGTAGGATGGTTATCCAGCCATCGGTCGGCTTCATAAGTTCCAAGGTGTTAGTGGAACTGTGTTATCTCTTAGTCGCCTCTTACGACACCCACGGGTAGAGAGGGGGTGGCTATATTCTTTACTGCCGTAACCACACCATTTATTTTCCTTACTACAAATGTAATATTAATTTTAATCACGAGACATTCTGAGTACATTTTACACATAATTTTACTCTTCAATTTTTTGATATTGTATCCATATTAGTATTATACGCGCATTATTATATTAAAAACAAAACTTAATAAACAAAAATAATTTCAATAAAGATAGTCTACTATTTATTTGCAAAAGTATGTTCGCTAATGTGCATATTAAAAAGATATTTTGACTCATTCAAATTAATCGGTAGGTACATGCCATTTGCAAAAGAAATTAAAATAGATTCATACAAACACCAGCTGGAACTTTGTAACTAATTAACTAAGTATAATATACTTAGTTCCTGAGGAGGGTCAGAGATAGGATCGGTAACGCGCTTGTAATGCTTCTCGTGTTGCACGCCTCTATGGGCTACGGTAAGTGATCGCTGATCGCTTACCATCAGTTTGGCCGTATGGTTGTTTACAGATCTAGCATCAAAATACGCAAATTATTTGATACTTCGTAAAGATTTTTCGTTTAATCTATACTAATATATAAAGCTGAAGAGTTTGTTTGTTTGGTTGTTTGTTTGTTTGTTTGTTTGAACGCGGTAATCTCTGGAACTACTGGGCCGATTTGAAAAATTCTTTCAGTGTTAGATAGCCCATTTATCGAGGAAGGCTATAGGCTATGTATCATTACGCTAAATAGGAGTGGAGTCCACGCCGACGAAGTCACGCGCAGAAGCTAGTGTAGGGTAGAGCGGGGCTTAAAGGTCCGCGGGTATAAAGGTCCACCATAAGTATCTAAAAAACTAGTGACATATCGTTCTTTCCGACTATACAAGTTGTGAGAGGGGTGCGCAGGAGACGTAACAAGGTATCGCCGGCAGTCGAGCAACATCGCTAGGAGGAGATATAAGACCAGGACGTCAGTCCAGGTCTCGAAATTTTAACGTAAGTAAATTTTTTCATTATAATTCTTTTTAGTTTCGAGCACTGTTATTTCGTTTACCATGCTTAAACGAAGTTTATTCGTATAGGTAATTTATTTGTTAATCACGATTTATTATCATTTTTTAGCTAGTTTGAACGGTAATTTTTTTTATAACCTGTTAATACACTTACACATGGTTGGGGTAAAAAGGTCCACTATGGACCTTTTAGCCCATCATTAATATATTGGCAAAATAAGATAAAAAATATTTTTTCTTTCAGTATGCGAAACTATAAAAGAAAAACTGATCGGGGCACTAAATCTGTGGAGTTATAAGACTAAATAATTAAGTAAAATAAGTTAAAAGATTTAAGTCATATTATGGCAAAATTCATAATTAAGGATAAGTGTTAGATATCTTTTTTTAATTATGTTGTATTGAGACTGACTAGTGGTTAAAACTCAACAGTTAGAAATTATTAACATGTAATGTTTCAATTATTTTGATATGATAGGAAGCTTAGAAGAAAATAGTTTTTGTGTGTTAAAAATACTTTTTTTGTTGTAAAAGACTGCTTAAATATTATGAAACTTAATCTAAGTATGAAAAAGTTTTTTTTTAGTTGAAAATAATAGTTGTTTTTTACATTTTGTTTTTGGAATAAATAAACTATCGAATTTTATTGAATCAAGTGTTGTTATTATTTCATAAAAACTTTTAAAAATACAAATTAAATAGTGGACCTTTTTGTCTCCTGGCTGTCCCTTTTTACCCCAACCATGGGGCAAAAAGAGACAGACGACAAGGTCTAGAAAAATTGGAAAATGATACATTTCTATCATCACGATTCAATCTAAAACTGAGTTAAACATAGTCAGATAACTGTTTGATTGAATAGCATTATATATTTTGATATAGCTGATTCGGTTTTCACGGTATAATGAAAAATAGTGAAATTGGACCTTTAAGCCCCGCTCTACCCTACCTATATATTGAGTTAATGTTGTCGTTTAAAAATTTAAATCGTCGTTATTTTATTTATCTTCACGATAGTCTAACGTTGTGGTCTAAGATCCGGGATTAGACAAAATATTCCCTCATCTGTTAATTATATGAAACAATTTTTTATAGGCTGATTTCAATATTGTGAATTTATAAAAACAACGTCTGCCACCATAAGCCTGCTGCAATTTTTTTTTTTAATCTTTTCCCTCTCATGTTAATTACATGTAATAAGCTAAAACCGTCAATATTTTGACACTATATACCTGACTGTAGTAGGCACCCATCTCTATGATTGCTATACTTACCTGCAGCCAGATGGGTGCAGAAAAAATTGCAGCAGGCTTATGGTGGCAGAGGTTGTTTTTATAAATTCAAAATATTGAAATCAGCCTATAAAAAATTGTTTCATCTAATTAACAGATGAGGGAATATTTTGTCTAATCCCGGATCTTAGACCATTGTATTATTCGTTGACGTGACGCCATCGTTCCGGAAGAGCGCATGCACGAAATATGTCTGCCTCTACCCTATTGGCTGCGTTTGACGTTTTAATGATAGTAGGACTCGTGTGAATGGCGACACCCACTTGCATATTTCGCAAAGTTTCTTTTGCTATGTAATCGTAACGTTCTAATATTTCTTTTCTTTTGAAGTAAAACTTCTTTAGGCACGCTTGACTTGGAGAGTAAGCTGGTGAATGCGTGACGAGAGTGTTATGGAAAGTGTGATCGGGCGAGGCGAACTGAGTTTGAGAGGGAGATATAAGTTAGATGGAGCTAAAGAAGTTTTACTTCAGTTGTGTCATGTGTGGTCTAAACATACTCCCTTTTTTTACAACATGCAATTTTTTTGCTTTTTCGCGTGCGTTTTTTACTATCGTGGCACTTCAGAACGGTAGTCCTAAGACTGCCAAGAAATACTTTATTTTAAGTTTAACGAGTGTATGATCTAGTAATTAGCCTTTTATATCAAATGTGTGTTAAATAAAATAAAAATTAAAAATAAAAGTTTTTATGTAATCAACGCTTGCCAGTGTTATACAAACATAGATAAACTCATTAGAATTGGGACTTTGCTTTACCTGTCTAATTATTATTTAGAAGTTTTTAAGCTTTTATTCGTTTATTTCATAAATAAATAAATGAAATGGAATAATGAAAATATAAAAGCTTTTTAAGCTTTTACAGTCGCTATCAACACTTTTACATATATGGCAATCACCGCAATTACAATATTAAAATTTCAGATATTTACTGTGTGTTAATGTTTATTATAAATACATACAAACTCAGACTTAAGTAAAGCATTAAAAATAACAAAAAGCCATTATAGTGGCGGTGTCTGAATGATACCAGCAATTTGCTACAGTATCACATCAAGCCATGTCATAATAATTATGTTAATGCGAATACATTTCCCATGTTGATCTCATAAGTGATTCTATCGCCCATAATACAACATCAGTTATGAGGGCTAATCGTCGGGAGGCGAAAAATAAAACTCATCAAATTGCTAATTTCAAAGAATATTTGCTTTTTTAGTAGAAAGGAATTTACAACTTTTAATAATGAATTTTTAAATCAAAATAGTATTTATTTAATACGATTTGAATTATTTCTTATTATTTTTTAATATATTTACGTGTATTTTTTTTTCTGACAACAGTAGTTGTGGCATGTGTTATATGTGATTTTTTATCACTAAACGGCAAATGTATACGAAATATTTTTGATATCATCAACAGTATCTCAATAATAATTAAGTATATAATTTTGAGAATGGAATTCTTAGACAGATCATACCAAACTTATTTTATTTTATATCTTGTCGATACAATGAAAACACCTGACACTTTGTAATCAATATGTACAGTTTTTAACTCCGATTATCCATAATTATGATTAATCAAGTTTTACGTACAAACAAAATTTGTCTTATATACATATAATAACTACTTATGTGGAATAAGTTTCATAAAAAAACTATGAATGCAGCTATCAAAAAAAATATATACAAACTTGTTATTTATTTATTTTTACTAAGTTGGTTCATGAGATATAACGATAAACATAATAGGTGTTAAAGTACTAGGCTCTCAAGAACACGAGAAGGTCGCTCTTGGGGGCGTGCAGACTCACGTAGCGCCCGGTAGTCTGCCGCGCCGTGCGATAATAAAGAACCAAACTCGTTATACGAAAAGAGCAAATCGAAGTTGTTATAAATAATTTGAGTTGTTACCTATCCATTCTTTATGATAGATAACTGCAACACTTCTATAATCACGAACTGTGAGGGATTCTTGGTGTTTCGAGAGTAAGACAAGTGGGGAAGTTACGTACTATTGTAAAGTTTTCTTAAAATATTATATCATGTAATATATGACCTTAAAGGTATTCTAGAGATCCAATTTCTGATAACCTTACTCCATATAAATCTTAGGAAACTATTTCCTTTACAAAACTAAATTTGATCTAGACACATTTCGAACATTTTATTTCCGCAAAGTTCATATAGGTCAAGCCAATTTATCCATTCCGACATTCTCACTACCTCTGCGCTCCTGGTACTGGTAATATTAAATCGTTATCATTTACAATATTAATCGTTTATTTTGAGAGTAAACGATTTGTAATAAATTATAAAGGAAAGCTTGTTTTGAATAGCGTGATCATCTCTTGAATTACTTTTGATTGCTGCTGCGAGTTTTGAAATGTATATTGTGCTACTGTGAATGTCGCTTTATATACAGTACCTGGGTGACCGAGCCTAGCTCGGTATTTTCATTTTATTTTTTGTTTTTTTTTTTCTCAGTATTTTTATATTTTAATTTTATTTAAATAATAAATCACGAGTGAAATTTAAAAAAAAAGAAAAAAAATTTATCTGGAGACTGAGATTCGAACCCGGGTCAACACGATTTGACACCCGCCGATTTCCTAATTACGCCATTACATCTATGTTGACGCGAAGTGAAATTAAGCTTCGTATTCTAATGATATTTTTTCATTGCCTAAAAACAGGGATAAAACGACATTTTTTTAAATGAATCCTAGCTAGTGTCGCTTTATATACATGTTGAACTAAGGCGCTCGTTTTATTGATAAGTATTTCTTATTTTTTAGCTTAAAGTATACTTAAACGGGATTAGAAATTTCATTCAAATTCATTTTAAAACATGTCATTGTTTTTAAATGAATATTAAAAAGTTCGAATTTTATATTATACTCTTTCGATTTTTATCGACTTTACACAACTCATTTATTTATTACCATAATTGTCAAACTAATTACATCCCTAATTTAAAATCGATATTATAAACTATAGAACTCATATATAAACAATCTATGTAAGATTGTTTAGTTACTTGTTTCATACACTTCATGATTGAATTTTAAAATTAAGTATTGTCTTTGATGAGTACCTATTGCTTGAAGCGCTTCTTCGAAACATTATGGTAAGTACATTAATTAAATATAGCAATTTATGTCCGAAATATACCTACTTCGTCCTAGAAACAACCTTCACACTACCGATCTGTAACACACATACGTATAAAATAATTATATAGGTATACCTACCTAATTTTTGAAGTAAAACTTCTTTACGCGCGCTTCACTTGGGGAGTAAGCTGGTGAATGGGTGACGATAGCGTTACAAAAATTGTGATCGTGTGAGGAGAACGGAAGTTGAGAGGTAGATATAAGTTAGTGAAGATAGAAAGATAGAGCGAGTTACGTTTCGTAAATTTTAATTCAGTTATGTGGTCTAAAGCAGTGTTCCGCAAAGGGTGTACCGCGGCACACTGGTGTGCCGTGGTCGTTTATTGGTGTGCCTCGGAAAAATAAAGTTTACGTTTATTGATTAATGATAAATATTGTTTCGGTGATTAATAAATAAATGTAATAATGATTTTGGTCTGTGGTGTACCTCCAAAATATTTTCCTATTCCTAGGTGTACCTTGAACACAAAAAGTTTGAGGACCACTGGTCTAAAGCATACTTATTATTAAAATACAACAGATGCTGACTTAATAAAAATATTAGCATTTGAGAGTGTAACAAGAACCATTTTTGATAATATTTTATACTACTACGTAATTTTTACACATAAAATCATGTTTCATTATAAACTTCAAAATGAACATTGTTTAGCTATTACAAGAAAATTTTCCCTTATTTCTGGATTATTTCCAACAAAACAGGTCGAGTAAGAACTTGTTCTTGTCTTGATACTGTGGATTAACGGCCTCGACCGCTAAATGAAATTATTTCGCATCTACCGCCATCTTTTCACGCGATTTTTAGGGTTGTCTCATGTCAGAAATAAAATATTTAAAAATGCATTAAATTTATGTCCAATTCTACATATTTACTGCGAGAATGATAAGTTATTGTCTTCCTTTTATTTCACTTTTATCAGTATAAGAATTGATATGATCAGATTACATCAATTTATTATATTAAAAGTAAAAGATAAAATTACCTAAATTGATAGTCAATTGTTTTTTAGTCTATATATACCTAATATTTATATGAGAACATGCTGAGTAGTGGTTTGATTTTCCTTTACTAAGATATGAATAAAGAAAAACCACGAAAATATAGGCTTTTAAAATATCGCTATAATTCACAAGATTTGATAAATTAATTATTTAGTACAAATGCATTTATTGATTTAAATTTAATGGGATTCAGTTATTTAGAAAATAAAAACAGATAATTTGTTGACTAACGATAACAATAATACAACGTAATAAGACGAAAAAACAGTCAAGTAAATACGCGCTATTAAAGATTACTCAAAAAGTTGTAATCAGTTTTCAATCTAATTTAAACAAGACTACAAGACAAGTATTAGCTTTCGATTAAAGAAAGAATCATCGAAATCGGTACACCGAGTAAAAAGTTATGCGGTATAATATAACGTAGGTCGACGAAAAAGTAGTCACGTAAATACGCATTATTAGATATAACTCTAAAAGTACTTGTCAGATCTCAATTAAATTAAAATGGGACCACATAACACGCAACACCTTTCAATTAAAACAAAATTGATCGAAATCGGTCCACCCAGTCAAAAGTTCTGAGCTAACATACATTAAAAAAAAACATACGTGTCGAATTGAGAACCTCCTCCTTTTTTGGAAGTCGGTTAAAAAAAAACATTTCCATCGAACAATGTGTAATAACGACATTACATTACACTAAAATTATTACAGATATTTTAAAAATCACGTAGACATAAAAAGTTAAAAGCTTCGGACTTCTAAGAAAAACTTGTATTATTGGTCACGTAACCCTGCGCCGGCGCATACAGTCAATTTGTTCCGATCATATTGAGATCTCTCAATATCGCGCCGCGTAAATTGGCATAACTGTATTGCCAACAAATATTTGAGATTACCTGCAGTGTAAGATATAAACTGTAAAGTAAATGACCTTTGTCTTTTCCTCAAGCCAAAGAGTGTAGCAAAAAATCATTAATCCTATATAAATCTATATCAATAGAAATGAATAGCACACACTGGATAATTCTTTTTATGTGTTTGTTATTATCAGAATAAGATTTGTATAAAAAAATAAGGCGTTTTCGCGTTTTCGAGTTTGCTGGGGCAGTTATATTATCTAGTATTTGACGAAAATCTTACTGCATTATTTGTAACGAAACGTAAAATAATGTCACTAAAGTCATGTGTGCAATAAACGTGTTGCTCTACAAACGTAAAGATATTTTACTTTTACAAAACCTTTAAAAAAAAACAGCCTAAGAATTAAAAACAAAGAAAATTATCTGTAAGTTCTTTAACGAATGTAATATACCCGTACCTAAATAATTTTGAATCGTGCAAAACTGAATTAGCCCGACTGGGGCGGTACCTCAACCTTAGAGAACATTACGAACAGTGTTGTGTTCCTGTGACGAGTAAGGCAGCTAGGGCTCAGAGCAAGTTTGGGGTCGGTAACAGACTTAAATATCTCTTGATGATGCAGGCGTCCATAGGCTACCCTATCCGCTTATCATCAGGCGGTATGTACGCTTTTCTATCCGTTTCCCACTAGTGATATAAAAAAAGTTTCACTTAGACAAGCGTATTTTATAACTCAACTAGCGACCCGCCCCGGCTTCGCACGGTTGCAAAAACTATCAGTGTTTCTCTACTATATAGTAGTAGTTTCTCTACTATATAGATTTTGCATAATATTATGCATGTGTTATGCATATAAACCTTCCTCTGGAATCACTCTATTTACTAAAGAAAACCGCATCAAATCCGTTGTGATCTAAGCATACATATGGACAGACAGACAGCGGGAAGCGACTTTGTTTTATAATATGTATCTATTGATTTAATGATAAGTCAAACATCTAAATGTAATATTAGGACATATAAACAAAATATTATATTGAATGAAATTCGCTTCCGCTTTAGAACGCAATTTTTGAAATGTTAAACAACACGCAAAGAAATCAAAACACATCAAAATATATAACGATAAACATTTTTGCTAGTTACCGTTACGTTTTAAATTGTTTTTAAGTTATTGTTAATTGTATAATATAATTATAAATTGTATTTACTATTATGTTACAATGTTTTTCACTAGATGTCTGTCGTGGTTTCACACGCGTTGATATTTATGACTGTCGTTCTTATAATAAACGTCATCGCGTGTTGTTACAAAACCTATGTAACTCCTGGATAATGTAACTTTCTAATATTGAAAGAGTGATTTTAATTGTTTCAGTGTCTTTCAAGTTTGTTTATTATTAATTAAAATTCCATTAATTTTAATGAAATTACGACTAACACAATAAAACAATGTCCTATATCATTCTACGTTACTTAAATAGGCACTCCTGAAGTTTAAAATCACTTTCATTAAACAGGCTCTTTTTTATCGCATTTTTGCTAAGTTTTTTAACAAAAAAAAAAGTTTCAGCTCTGTTGCAGATTCAAAATTACCCGTTATTGTACACTACTTATAAAAATACAAAAATAAAATATGACGACGAATTGGTCTTATCGCTTGTAAGGGATAGATGTCTTTGTCTTGGTGATAATATACATAATAATTAATATATATGTATTTCAATAAATTTTTGTATACATAAGTGTATACAAAATCTATTAAAATATTATACATATTTACAATTTACAACTTAAGAACTAAATATTTACAGATAGTTATGGTACAAAGGTACAAATCATGTCCGCGTGGAATGGTGCCAAGAATGCTGGCAACATTTCACCGTTGAAACTCTGGTCAAAAAATGCACCAGTCCTCTTGTCAGTGGAGGCAAAAGGGCGAGGATTTGTCTCTTTTAAAAAAATTTACCACTGCTACTCCAAGGTCCAAGTTTTTCGACTGCAAACGACACAAAAATGTGATAAGTATATTGTGCAATGAATTATAATAAATAAGTATATTAATCTAATATTGGTCGAGAATAATAAATGAGTTACCATAACGCAATGATATTCGACATCAAATGTCACGAACGTGTACTGATATTATCTAACTTTTATACACTTATCAATCTCATTCATCCGGATCAATGCAGTACAGAGTTAATCACATATCCAACAGTTGTTTATCTTATTCAAGACATCTCTATTAACGTAAATAGGTTAACAAGCAGATAGGAAACCTAAGATTACGACGTACAAAGTTCCTAACGTGAAAACTAAGTTCATAGATAAGGTATAGTATGCGAGAATTTAGTCTGCGTTGCTGAAGCTCGTTAGTTTCAAAATGGAGTTTTGTCACGAAGACCGTCCACCAAATTTATGATTGCACGGTCCACACTGGGGTGCCAAGCAGATTAAAGATTAGGAATCTATCTCTAGGAGAGCATAGCTCGTACCTTGAAGAAATAGCGTTCATTTTACGTGAACATTCTTGCACCAGATAAGTCAAATCAAAATGGATAAATGGATGGTTCGTACCTCAGTTTTGTGACTTCATTAAATATAAGCTCGTGCCTGCGGCGTCTGTCGCGTGCGATTTGTATTTAGTTGCATGTTCTTTGCCGAGAAATTTATAATTCATTTAGATATCCCATGAAATATGGTGTATTGGGGTGTTTCGACTGTATTTTGTGGTTTTGTTCATTCAATGGAAATGAAGCTGATTCATTCATTTATCAGGAATAAGCGATCATTTATATTAAGACCTCGATGACAATATATTTTATAAACAGTATTTTACGAATAGGATTTCAAGGGTTTTAGCGACGAATGAAACTAGAAATTCTACAGTATAATCCATTTACTTCATCACATATACCTTTACCAAACGCTATCGAAAAACATATTTTATGTTTCAAATTATCTTTAAAAAAATTTAAAAGAAAAGAAATATGAGAAATATCATCGTTAATACGAAAATTGTTGTATATACTAAACTACAAGACTAATCGCAGAAATACGAATTAATAAATACACATAGATTTCTATATGTACTATATACTATTTCTATGTATCAGAATATAGTTTACAGAAAAGTGTTTTGTCCAGTCAAAAAAATAGTAAAGAAATTTCTGAATAGAGCCACTCTGATTACATATATATTCTTAAAATTCTGTTGAACCCTTCTGAATTAATATATTAGATTAACGATTTATAAATAATAAAACCTAAGAAATTCCACGATTAGTGTTATAAACATAATTACGAAGTAAAATTCTTGATTCTTTTTTTAATAGTTTAAGATATTGAATACATAGCCCTGAAGACTAAGTATTTGCCATTTCCAAGCAAAGATGAATCAAACAATGCTATAATAATATCTTTTATTTTCAGGTTTCCAACAATCGCCACGTAGCCTGGTGAGTCCATACTTCATGCAAATCGCGCTGCATCGCAGACACATTTAATAACAAATTTACCCATTAAATCACTACTTATTAGTCTCCTTAACAATACATTCATAAATCGTAGTTATGAACTTGTGATTATCTTTACAGAAATTATAACGTTAGCTCTTAGGCTCTTAGTAGCCACTGCTATAAGGATGGTAAATAAATACCATTATTTAGATTTGGTGTATACATACAAAGCTTTTATAAAGTGTCCCTTCGTTTGTCAGTCTTAAATTTGTGATAAAAATTTTTTTCGTTATTTGTATGAAATGGACTTTTGTGGAAGGAGAAGTGACGTATTTTTTATGAAACGGAAATCGACATAATATAATTTGCTTAACATGCTTCATTATGCTTGACAACGTGAATGATCTTTAATACCCCATTTATTATTAATACTCAATTGTCGCTCCTCCTAGGCAATATTATTTTTTTTTAAATACTAATCGATCGATCAATCGATTCAGCCTGTAATCCCACTGTTGGACAATAGGCCTCTTCCCCATGTAGGAGAAGGATCGGAGCTTAATCCACCACGCTGCTCCAATGCGGGTTGGCGGATAAAAATAAGAATAGGAACTATTAAAAATAATTAATAAACTTAAATTGTTAAATGACGATTTGAAGGTGCTTTTTGAGGCCTATTTGAATAAAGCTGTTTTATTTTGATTTTTGTTCTTGATTCCATTTTTGTCTGATTTTATTCATATTACCAAATCAAAGAGTAAAATTAACATTCATAAAAAAAAACGTTACAAACTCCAAGGTTCGGAAACATATAAGACGTAACACAGTACACAAAATTAACACAAATTTTACATATTTGATATAATTTAATATTAGGACATTACAAACTTAAGTAATGTATTCGATGATAACATTAACCAACCAGCTACCTTAAGTTAATTAGAATATTTAATTGACTAACAATAAGCAAATGTCAAGTGTCTCGGTAGACATTACATTTCTATTATATTAATGACTTTATTAAAGGTTACAACATGTTGTAAACTAAAGTCTTTGGTAGGTATTGGATTAGATTTTTTTTTAATATAACTAACGGTACTAACCGTAGTTCATAGATGCCTACAACACCAGAAGTATCGCAAACGCGTTGTCGACTCTACCCCCGGACCTCTCGCTGGAGCTCTGGCCGCCTTCCTACAAGAGTACAATACTATTTGAGAGTAGTGTTATTTAGCTGTGACCTTCTGTAAGGTTGAGCTACTTCCCCAGACGGACTGCTCCATATCTTCAACAGCATATATCCTACTGTGCCCTAGCTCAATAAGGTATATAATTTTATTTTATTCCCATAATATTTAAATTGTGTTCCCATATCCTCACATCTGACTAGGAACGGTAGCTTAATAAACATTTAATATCGCTTTCAACACAGCAAAAGGTCAAGAATTATCTGAACCATTGTAACTGGCATTTCCCTCAGTTCGTGTAATAGTCGCCCACTGTTACAGGCATCGTAAATAATGTTATCTGCTATTTTAACTAATTCACCATTTACCTTGCTAAAATTACTAACATTATATGTATGTAATGTGCTGTAATAAAGTAGGCTGTAAATGCCCCGTTACTGAAAAGGTGCAAGTAAAGCAAAATTCCATAAAAGTTTTTAAAGTTGCCAGAAAATAAATTTAAAGTTTATATTTAAAAAAAAATTAGAGTATTAGGTTTGCAAAGTTTTTTACCGATTCTTTTTTGCTTTTACATTCCGAATAGCGGCACTTAAAGTAAAATTAATATATTGAAAACGCCTTTTGTAAACACTTCTGGGTGTCTTACTATAAAAAGGCTAATATTGTGTACAGTCACACAGTGGATTGAACAATCTACATATTTGCTACCGAATCATGAATCTCACGAAATTGTTATAGCCAATTAGGAGATAAATTTAGTAATTTGCACTTAAAATTACTGTGATTGAATATCACTTGAAATATATACGCGTTGACGCGACCACTGGGCTAACACGTAATAATAACGGACAGTACATGACGAGTAATAAGTTTCTAAGGAATCCATCAAATTTCTCAGTATGTGTATTCTTATAGCTGTTATATTTTTATTAATAAGACAAAGATAAATATAATTAGCAACATATCGCGTATTAATTATAAAGAGAACAATCGTACATTCCTTTTGAACTAATTAATGCACAGGAGTATTTTAAAACAAATACTAAATACAAGAATGTATGTATATTTAAGAATTATAATTATTTGTTGTCTAATTATTCTAAAGTTTTACAAATACAAGAATTACAGGAGAAGAAAGAAAAGATAAATAAGAGGAAAAAATTATGAAGTACATACACCTTTTATTTTTAAGATAGGTACGTAAAATAATAATATAAATAAATTTTGATTATTAACTTCGCTAATGTCACTTAGAATATGGAAGATATAATGAGTAAAAATATAAAATAAGTTAGGAAAAAAAATAAAGGAGTAAGAGTTGATAAAAAAATAAAGGAAGTTAAGGAGTTGATCATAAAGGAGTTGATCTGTGGAATCGGAATTATTATACCTATAAAATTTTGAAGACCTTAGAAGTAGTAGGTGTTTTATGGTAAACCTCTAAATCCCTGGTTAATACGAATTGTACACATTTAAAATACGACAGTTAAAATACATATATTTTATTTTGATCTTTTCCACCATGGGTGCAGTAGTTATTTAAAAGTAGTAACTTATCCTTCGATCTATAGTAGATTAGTCGTATTAAAAAAATTCATAATACAAAGTTTCAAGTTTTTTTCATTATTCAAATCTCATAATCTTCTTCGTTTGTATTTTATGTATTTCAGAAATAGTGATACGACCTTTAAGATATATCGTATTTAAAACTTTGACAAAATTGTAAAATATATACGCTTCAGCCTGTAATATCCCACTGTTAGGCATAGGCCTCTTCCCCATGTAGGAGAAGGATCGGAGCTTAATCCACCACGCTGCTCCGATGCGGGTTGGCGGATATATTCCCTACTATGAGTAACGATCGCTATCAGGTGTACATGATAACAACCGGGACCGACGGCTTAACGTGCTCTCCGAGGCACGGTGGGGAGACCCACATGGACTGCACAACCACCCAGACCACGGCGAACATCTGTATGACCAATACAAATATTGTCGTGTGCGGGAATCGAACCCGCAACCGCCCGCGCAACAGTTAATCGCAATCCAGTGCTGTGACCGCTGCGCCAACGCGGCGTAAAATATACAGGATGTCCCGCGATAAAGTGCAACCCCGAAAGGGGGTGAAACTAGACCATAAATTATCGACAAAAAACAGAAAAAACTTTTTAAAAAAAATATTTTATTTCTTATTGACGAATTAAGATTTTTATATCTTACGTAGACTCTATGTACAAAAAATGATGATTTCTTCCAAAGTAGTGGGTCGATTACTTTAAAATAAAATAAAATATTACGCCACGTACTTGGCGGTAAGGATAAAATAAAAATTGGCTCGCAAAAAAGTGGCATTATGCCTTTAACTATGCTTCTTGTGAAAAAAAAATCCATTTTTTATGACTGTTTTTTTTCAATGATCTCTAATTTTCTCATAATTATGCCCCCAATACCAGGAAATTTTATGATTTATTATTATTTCTTACCATATTGCCATTCAAATAAAAAAAAATTACGCCTGTATCCCAAAAAACACGTACAAAAATCATCATTTTTTGTACATAGAGGCTACGTAAGCTATATAAAAATCTCAATTCGTCAATAAAAAAAAAAAAAAAATTTTAATTTTTTTAATTTTTTTCTGTTTTTTGGCGATAATTTATGGTCTAGTTTCACCGCCTTTCGGGGTTGCACTTTATCGCGGGACATCCTGTATAACATAATTTAATAATATTGTGTTTGTTTGCAAAAAAAAAAAACAACCAACTTCAAATACAGTCATAGTCCAGTAATAAATAAAACGTAGGTAGACGAAAAAAATGTCAAGTAAATGCGTATTATTAGAAATAACTCAAAAAGTACCGATCTCGATCAAGCATCACCTTGCGATTTATACAAGAATCGTTGACATCGGTACACCCAGTAAAAAGTTATGAGGTACAATACATCGTAGGTCGACGAAAAAATTGACAAGTAAATACGCATGATTAGAGATAACTCAAAAAGTATCTACGAGTATCAGATCTCAATTAGTTGAACTACATTAGAAGCAATTAACTACAATTAACTGAGGTAGGACACAGCAGGAAATTTCCTGCTCAAAATATGGAGCAGCCCGACTGGGGTAGTACCTCGACCTTACAGAAGACCACAGCTAAATAATACTGTTTTCAAGCAGTATTGTGTTCCTGTTGGTGAGTAAGGTGACCAGAGCTCCTGGGGGGATTGGGGATACGGTCGGCAACGCGCTTGCGACGCTTCTGGTGTTGCAGGCGTCTATAGGCTAAGGTAGTCACTTACTATCAGGTGATCCGTACGCTTGTTTGTCGACTTACTAACATAAAAAAAGAAGCGCTATCTTTCGATTAAAAAACGACTCATCGAAATTGGTTCACACAGTAAGAAAATATGAGGTAACAAACATAAAAATTAGTCGAATTGATAACCTCCTCCTTTTCTGAAGTCGGTTAAAATGCACTAGTAATATCTTCCATTCTCAAACTCTGTTAAAATGTTAGAAAATTGTAGCTATTTACGCGTTTGAAATAATAGAATGAAATATTGATATGACCTCATAGGAACTTATTGTAAAATCTACCAGTTTTCTTGAGGTCCAAGCGGATAGCTGTAAATTCATCTAAATATCAGATAACAGTAGACGCCGTTAGTTCTAAGCTACTTTTATTGTTGCAGAAATAGTTGTTGAAAACTAAACCTGAAGTAATACCTATTAGGTAATAATAATACCTGATAGGTATTACTTCAGTAATTGATTGACCTAAATGGTCTTGACAGACAGACGGACAACAAAGTGATCCTATAAGGGTTCAATTTTCTCCTTTTAAAGTACGGAACCCTAAAAAAAGTAGTAGGTTAACTAAGCGCTGAATCATGTCTGATTTAAATTTTCTGTTTAGGTGTGAAACCTAATAGGTAGACAGACAAAGTGAAAAACAAACAGAACTTTAAGATTTGTAGTATTAGTTCTCATTGTCAATTGTATTACTTTTAATGAAGTTAAAATAATTTACATTACCCGCTTTACGTCAGAGGGTGAATTTTTAGGGTTCCGTACCCAAAGGGTAAAAACGGGACCCTATTACTAAGACTTCGCTGTCCGTCCGTCCGTCCGTCCGTCTGTCACCAGGCTGTATCTCAAGAACGGCTATAGCTAGAGAGTTGAAATTTTCACAAATTATGTATTTCTGTTGCCGCTATAATAACAAATACTAAAAACAAAATAAAATAAATATTTAAGGGGGGCTCCCATACAACAAACGCGATTTTCTTGCGCTTTTTTGCTCGATATCAATAATGGCAACAGGTAGGCACTTGAAATATTCACAAAATACTCAGTTGTATTTTTACTTTAATAATAAATAATAAAATTAATATTTAAGGGGGGCTCCCATACAAAAAACGTTATTTTTGCCTATTTTTGCTCTCATACAATAAAAGTGATTTTTAGCCGCTTTTTGCCCGTTATTACAATCAATGTACCTAGTCAATGGTACGGAACCCTTCGTGCGCGAGTCCGACTCGCACTTGGCCGATTTTTATTCTTATTGTTTTGAACACTAGGCCAAAAGCATTTTCGCATCAATCATTAAACAATCGTAAATTATGTTCGAACCTTAAAATCAGATAACCGACTAAGGAGAAGCTATCTCGAATCACTTAATTAAAAGGCATTAAATCTGTCATTTGCGCCTTCTGGACGCTGTATAAAGCTTTCTCCTTACGTTTAGACCTTATCTGGGGCCCATTATATCTCTAATAGCAGTTAGTTTATGTTTCAGCCGCTGATGTAATGTGGCGTTGCGGATTAATGGCAGTTGTTATAGTAAAGATCTCAAAATAAGTAGACTTCCTCTAATTTTCCGAGACAGTATAATGCGAGGAAATTATGTGGTCCAGTGTGAGTAAATTAATGACTGCTATAAGTTATAAATAATTTACTAAGTTAAGGCTTTGACGGATCAACTATGAATTTATGAAATGTCTTATAACTATAAAAAAATATTTTCAGATTGTATCAAGGTCGCTTATTAGAAATATAGTGTATAGTAGGAATTTTGGGCTATATGCTTAATTATCTTTAATTTATCAGTTTTGTTATTACCATTTTTTTTAGTATTTGACACTTTCTTATCGAGACACGCGGCAGCGTGTCAAGCCAAGTTCAAGCAAAAGAACTGGCGACTCAGCGCCGTGTGTATATTTACACGAACCATTTCGAGCGACTTTTGACCCCTCCATAACTCAAAATCTATTCAACAGAAACAGATCAAATTGCATATATTTATTTATATCCGTAAGGACAACTAGAACCCCAAATTTCATTAACCTAGTTGAAACGGTTACAAAAATATGAAGGTTCAAAAGTCGCAAATTTTCCACTGACTGACTCATCAAAAACCTAACCCACTTCCAGATGACCTAGGAAGTCGAAATTTGGCATCTAGCTAGGTAATTACGTGTAAGCGCAGGAAAAAATCTGAAAACAAAAGAAAGTTAAAAAATAGAGGGGGTCCCCATACAAAAAAAAACGTTTTTTAATTGTAGCGTCTGAACCGTTATAAGTGGATATTTGAAACTTGCACAAAATATGAATTGATACATTTGCTATATAAAACAAGTATAAAAATAAAATGAACTCAAAAAATAAAGAGTGTCCCCATACAAACAACTTGTAATTATTCATCCGATTGCTTTCAAAATCGATATCTGGGGACATGGTTGGTCTCAGAAAACGAATCTGATAACAGAATGAGAAAAAGTAGCCGCCATCTGGAACTTTTTAGTTATTCGACCGATTGCTTTCAAAATCGATATCTGAGGATCCGGTTGGTCTCCGACAATCTCTCTTTTTACCTAAAAACAACATTAAAAAGCTATTAGCCAAATAAAAGATGAATTATTAGTGAAAACTGGCAAAGTGAAATCTTTAGCTTAATTTAATATTTTCTGTAGAACTTGGCGCTCATTTAGATCTCAATACTTTTTTCGGCGAAGTCCACAAACAACATATTCTTATTATAGAACTTGGCTGTCATTTTTCACATTTATGTTTTTGGTGGGATAATAAAATTACATTTATATAGTCTCACTTACATGTACATAAAAAGCACATATATAGCACTTGATAAAATGAGATAGAGTCTACAGTGTAGCAGCACAGGTATTCTGTCTCCTTACTGGACACAACTAAAACTTCTCTAAACTTCTCTTTTGAATTAAAAAATAGGGCTAAGCCAGGAGTGACATAGAAATAGTAGATGTTTGTGGAAACTTTTCTATTACCATACTTCTTAGTAGTACCCAATTAGATATTAAGAAAATCTAAAATCAACGAGAATTTTGCATCGATTTATAACACAAGGAATTAGCTAAACCATTCACAAGAAAATTTTGAATTAGTATTAATGTTTTATTTCCCAACCAGCATTGGATAAGCGTGGTGGATTAAGCTCTGATCGTTCTTCTATATGGGGAAAGAGGCCTATGCCCAGCAGTGGGATATTACAGACTGAAGCGTATTTAACGTTCCTGTGTTCGTATAATTACTATTAATTTTACAGTAACATATTACCGTATTGCGTTAGCTATGTAACTACTGTATCAAACAAAAAGAAAACATTAAAACAATTGCGTTACTACTTGTTTTAAACCTACTACGAGAAAAATTTAATAAATATAGTTAGCAATAAACATTAAACTCCTTTCTATTAAAGAACAATTTACAAAGTTGATTTCAAAGTAGTCACTCAGGAAACGATGATAATAACATTTATTAAATACTAAGAACAGGCATTATAGCAGTATACGAGTATACCAAAGATTATAATTACCACTGACTAAACTCGATTTCCCGAAAAAGGGCTCGAAAGCGATCCATTCTAGATCACACGCAAAGCAACCGCCCACACTTGAGATCTCATTATAAATAACAAACACATTCGAGATAGGAACTGCTAGCGAATTACATGTTTATCCAAGAAGGTTCTACTATGCTTTATTGCGCCGCAAGACTGTAATAAAACATGAAAATTGTCTATTGTTTGCATTTATACGTTCATAAATATAATTTATATTTCAACTCTGATAATTGAGCAAAATTTGAAACTAATTTTATATATAAAATTGTATTTTAATCTCAAAACAACATCGTGCTTATAACCCGTAGATGCCTGCAACACCAGAAGCGTCGCAAGCGCATTGTCGACCGTACATACAATCCCTTCCCTACTACTAAGTACTTCCCCAGGAGGGCTACTCCAGATTTGAGCAGGATATTTCCTGCTGTACTGTTCAAATAAAACAAAAAAGTGTGTGTGTGTACAATTTACACGGCAAACGTGAAACTTCTGAAAAGTAGCCTTCAAGAGATTTTATCATCGAGAATATAAATATGATAAATATAAATATAACATACACACACGGTCGTCTGTTCCCATAGTAACCATAGTAAGCAACTTAATGCTTGCGTTACAGGTAACAACCGACCATTATAACTATTTTTTGTTCATAATTTTATAATACATAGAAATAATATATACATTTTTAAATACTTATATATGTAAATACAAATATTACACCCATACCCAGGCGGAAATCGAACGAGCAGCCCGTGGAGCAGTTAGCAGGGCCACTATAAACTGCGCCAAAGGGCTAGTCAATATACTGTGTAGAATAACCTCATTCTTTATCGTGACACTTTTTGTTTCGTCGAGTTTCAAATCACAACGATTCTAAAAAAGTTTCACTTTAAAAAAGCTCAATATTCTACATAAGAGTGTATTTTGACACAAAAAAGCATCTAAAATTATATGCATTTGACAAGACAATAAAAATATTATTTGCATATTTTAGGTAATTATACTAGCTAATTTCAACTTTAACTTTTCTTAACTTGTGCCATCACCTACCAGCTTCGCAACGATGAGTAATTTTGTACTATCATATTAAAATCATACCTCACACGAAGACTTATTCAAGACTCAGAAAACCAGTCTTGAAATTATTACTATTTTGGTATAAAATTTTACAACTCCTATTTGTCTCTAGGCCATTCTTAAATCCTTCTTTTTTACCGTGAACGGTGTTATATTTTTTATTCTTGTGATATTTTATATTTTATTTAGTTAGAGAGAAATCAGATTTTTTTTTTCAAAATGTATTTTTCAAATTTTCTTATTATTTTCTGTAAAAATTATATTTAAAAAAGGCATGCAAACATTAACCGCCACCATAACAGAACTTACTGGCTGTTTAAAATCAACATCATACTTAGTGGTAATAAAAACTCCTTGTACAAAACCTTGTGTGTAAAGCTTAAAAGTAGTATGAATTCCTGTGTAAGGATTATATCAACATGCATAACATATACACAAGTGTCCAGACTACAAATCCCTGGGTACATAGACTTTTGTCATAAGTGGGCACTGAACTGACCTCTGCGACACCATCTTGTTTGGAAAGTAAAGAAAAATGTACAAAAATAACTCGAGAAAATTGTCAGACGTTTATATCCGCCAATCTGCTTTGACATGTAATTTACGCATCTACTCTTAGATTGAATCTCTTCATACATGGAGTAAAATCCTTACGCCAGGAAATAGAACTATTTAAAAGTCCTGTAGTTATTACTTTTGTTATTTATGACTTATTGAAAATATATTTGTTTTCCATCTCGAAATACTAAACGCCCTCTAGAGAATAAATGCCAGATCAATACTTAATGGTTTATATATAAACGCTAAGATGGCTTACTGAGATATTACAGTCATTATTCAATTTAAAGTAAGCAGTCGTCGTATATGAAATCAATTAAACATATTTATGTTGTATATTTATGATTCCCTCTAGCTTCTGTTGCATTATTGCGTATTTGCAGTGAAATATTATGTAGTAAAAACGCGTAAGTGGCTATTAAAGCTTGATAACAAGTCTGAAGCCTAATTGTTTATACTGCTTGAATTAATTCTCGTAACTTGATGCAACAAAAAGTCATAGCCAATAAGTGATTGTCGTTTATATTTTTATATTTATAAAGCTAAAGAACTTTTTGATATCTAGTATTAATAACTAGAGCTGGGTGGTAATTAGGAACATGCCATATAACGTCTTATAGTTCGAAGGTTAATATAAACTTAGCTTTTAACTCTAGAATCGTGATTCAGGTTCCTACCGCAAAGCTGGGTGTTTTTTTAAAACTATAACTAGGTCGACAAACAAGCGTACGGTTCACCTCTCAACGGTCTGCAACACCAGAAGCATCGCAAACGCGTTGCCGACCCTATCCCCAATCCCCCCAGGAGCTCTGGTCACCTTACTCACCAACAAGCACACAACACTGCTTATAAGCAGTATTATTTAGCTGTGATCTTCTGTAAATTCGAGGTACTACCCCACAATGGCGGATCCAGGAGGGGGGGTCATGGGGTCATGACCCCTGGGCTGGGTCCAGCACCTAGGTGGACAACTAATTAAAATTGTTAAACAAGATTTTTGTCACAATATCTTCACAATATATATCGCGCGACTTCGTCGGCGTGGACTCCGCTCCTATTTTTTTTTTTTTTTTTTCTCACTTGACCCCCACACTAAGGTGTGAGACTGTTTTGACAATGTATATTATTACTCATTCATTCCAGTTCTCGCATTTATTCCTCTCGCACTTTCATTCCGCATACCTAGTCTTTCTTTCATCCATCCACATTCACACTTGGCTTAAGGCTCGTTTCTTTACTTAACACTAGTTACTCGGGGATAGTGAGCGGGGAAGCAGTTGTAACTTTTATTATTTTACAATTTTATCTTACTTTCTACTTTTCCTTATTTATAACTTTTAATTTTATTACAAAGTTTTCCTTTAATTAGCACACTAGTTCTTATTCTTATTACACTTATTTATATACCGTGTACCGTTGTGTACAGGGGGCATCATAACTTTTTATTATTTTACGATTTTCTCTTTCTTCTACTTTATATCTTGTTAATAACTTTTATTTTTATTACAAAGTTTTTCCTTATTTTAAACACTTATTTTTATTACAATTTTTAATATACAATATATCGTTATGTACAAGGGGCATCATAGGTGCAGTCTTATTATGAAGTGAAAGCCAGAGTACTCCGCTCCTATTGGTCTTAGCGTAATGACACATAGCCTATAGCCTTCCTCGATAAATGGGCTATCTAACACTGAAAGAATTTTTCAAATCGGCCTAGTAGTTCCAGAGATTACCGCGTTCAAACAAACAAACAAACAAACAACCAAACAAACAAACTCTTCAGCTTTATATATTAGTATAGATATTTTTAAGTACAGTACTTACATTAATAAAATAGCTACTTTTTACCTGTATCTATCATTATCAAAATTAAATTATAGGTTCTTGTGGCTTGACCACGACTATGTGACCCCCCCTGGCGCCTTTACCACGACTGAGTCATCCCCCCCCCCCGAGCGCCGAAGCTGGATCCGCCCTTGCTATCCCAGTCAGGCTGCTCCATATTTTGAGCAGAAAATTTCCTGCTGCGCACTACCTCAGCTACTAACTAAATTTTCATTCCAACCTTTCAAACCTTTTCATCCTTTTTTTTCGCATTAAAAAGTAGCCTATGTCCTTTCTCAGACTCTAGACTATATGTATAGCAAATTCCATTTAAATCTATTCAGTAGTTTTGGCGTGATTGCGCGACAGACAGACAGACAGAGTTACTTTCGCATTTATAATATTAGTATGGATTGTGACAATACAGACACTAAGTTGCCCATCTTAGGAATTGTCAACCATTTGTAGATGTTTAATTCTAAGCCCTAATAAATCAAATTCTTCAACATATAGAATATATATCTACATCTTAATAATACTTATTCGTGAAATAAGCATTACTCACAGATAATAAACAAGAAATGGACTAACACAAACTTCTATATCTGAGTAAATTATGTTAATTAACAATTTCGAATATTCCGTCTTGAATTAGTAAGTCTAGGAGATATTTATGTACTAATCCTGAATCTATTGTTTTATTAATCTGAGAATTTCGAGCATACTGGTAAGAAAACCGGTAATGGGTAACATTTCAATCAGCTTGTACTGATACCGACAATTAATATTCTCCTCGATTAGGGCTGTACAATTGAGCTTTGATTAATATACAACATACATTATCATTGGGTTAATGTTCAGTAGGAAATATCTTACTCAAAATATGGAGTAAAACGGTTGGTAAAGTCCTACTATCATACGAAAGGTCACAGTCTCACAGACAGATAATTACTTAATTTAATACATCAATCAGATAAATACTTCTCTCAGATAGTATTCTGTGGTGAAAATGGTACTGAAAACTCATAGGGGTGCGACGTGTTATCTACGATGGTACGGTCGGCAACACGCTTGCAATGCTCCTGGTGTAGCTTTGTTACGATGTTTGAGGATTTTTTTAAATTATTACTCCTAACTTTAAAAACAAATACAGTATGAAAGTCCGTTATTATTGAAGTTAGCAGAGTAAATTTTTATGGTGATGATAATAATTGATGTCAAAGGTTATATTGAAGCTTTTGTTTTATAAATAAAATAAAATTTATTTAAACTTTTAATAAACATTTTATTGTATTTATAATTTCGTGCCATCGAAATTTGAAATAAAATAACGGACTGTATTGGTTGTAGCTCTAATATTTAATATGTGAATGTAAGCTGTCGCTTAGTAAGTATAAAGTCTTTAAATGGTAAAAAAATCGTGTTTAATTTTTATAAAATAAAATTAAAATTCTGTAGTACCGGACTGCGTTTATCAGAATTAAGTTATAAGTTTAAGTTATACTTGAAATATAACGTATAAATAAACATAAAAACATAAATGAATAAATATAAAAAATTAAAAATTAAAAAAAAAAATACAACCACAAAAAAATAAACTTGATTCGTTATTGCTACCTTTCCCTTTTTTGAGTCATTACCTATTTAAATAAATACGGTCGAACTGTTTGTTACACATTTAATAAAATATATATATATATATGTAGAATATTATGCTCTTATGTAAACTGTAGGTAATGTTCTTGAGAAAAAAAAATAAAGTTCTTTAAACCAGTCATTTGAAAAAAAAATTTCTATCCTTCTCAAGCCTGTTATAGCCTGTAATTTAAAATATAGATTAAAAAATTATATGCTTTGGAAATTAGTTGCGAGGCGCGTTGTTATGAGAATTTAAAAAAAAAACTATATAGAGAAAAATAAATAAATTGTTCTTATTCTATAAAACATTGCATAAATTAGTACTTCGAAGTACAATTATGTCAGTCATTCGTAACTACATACAACTAAATAGCAACCGACATTTTAATATATTAAAAAACAGTGAAGTTATACCTTTTGCAAATATCATAAAACCATTTAAACTAAGTTATATTGAGTTTTATACAAGTGACGTTACACATACAATTACATATCATGTGACAGGTGACGATGAGTGATCCGTTGACGGATGACATACACCCTTTAAATATGGCCCTTATCCTATGATTATAAGTATAATTTGTGAGCGGTTTTTTAATTGCTCTATCTGTTTCTACTGAAGCAATGTGTACTCAGCTGTCAGTAGGCAGCTACTAGCAACTACGTTGCTTTTATCGCCCTTTATTTAAAAAAAAGTACAATAAGTACAGTTTAATATAACTAACAGATAACACGTTATACCTTACTGAAACTATTGTAACTTTTAACGAGTCACCAAAGACTTTTTTCCGCTCTCTCACTACATTTTTTCTTTTTTATTTATTTATAAACTTAAAATTTTTTTCATGCCTACATAATTATGTGTACCACATTTTTAGAAATGAAAATTTACGCAAAATAATTCAATTAAAAATCCTATCCTGTCTTTTGATCGTACCTGTAAAAGTGTAATTAAAAAATATAAATTAAATATCTTATTATTAATACAACGAAAAATAAAACTATTCACCTGAGCACAGCCCTAATTCTCATCAAGAGTTCGAACGATGACTAATCAGTGTAGTGCTGTCGGATTTCAGCTGCTTTGCATTCGTAATTAATTTATTGCGATTTCAATTATATTGTGACTCATTATTTCGTTGTAGTGAATTTGCATGAACTATTTGTCAGTAGATAAAGATATATATATGGCATATTGATGGTAATTTCCTAAACAAATATACCTATTTTGGTGCTACAACAAACTTCATGTTAACATTTCATTAATATGGTTAAATCACAGTTAAACTGTTATTACACGATAGTGCTGTAGTGCAGTGGTCGGTCATATCAACTGACTGTGGTTATAGATTGGATCGCCCATAGCTTTTTTATTAGTCCTTATAGAAATTAGCTTAATACTAAAGAAATAAATATCTTTGGACGTACCTATGGAGAATCAGGTAGAATCACAGCACCACTCTACTGTACAGTATAATTATAATTAATTTATAATGACAATGAGCATACAAAACATAAAACGCTGTCTAAGTCAAAGAAATAATTCATCATAGCGGCGAATTCTGTGAGATTTCAGAGAAAATTACCACCTCGACGAAACATTTGACATAACGAATAAGATCTGTCCTAATTTTTCTCTGATGCCGTAAATTAATAAAAACACATCGTCGGTGAAGAAAACTCTAACCTTTTTTTCGCATAGAAAAAAAAATCCACTTATAAAACATAACCTATATTCAAATCACTGAACTATAACTATAACTTATATACTACATAGGTACTTAACTACTGAAGTATAAGTTATATCCTATATTTCAAATCACTGAAAATTTATTAATACATAGTAAAGCTAAGATTAAAAACATTCACAAAACTCGCTACTGTAGCCAATCTCGTCTAATCTAATTACCTACACGAAAACCAGATCTACTTAATCTATCTTAACCTCCAGTAGGAATTTTTAAACGGTTTCCGGGCAAGCAATTTAAATACTAATTACGTCTAGCTTTCAACGAGAGTCACGAATTGTGTTGAAGCGGTTATTTGCATAAAAGCGGCGTTATATGTCGCAAACGTGTTATAAAGTTGGCAGCCATTTACCTCTGGCCTCTAGCTCCTGCTGCGTTGCACTTGTAGGGTGACCATCATTTGACATTAATTAAGAACAAAATAATTCTTATAATCTTTTTACTGCTTCGGGTTTTATACGATTTATTATCATAAAGTGAATATTTGTGTTTCTTTATATAATTCACTTATAATTTATACCTAACAAGTCATTATTTCAAATGTAAGTAAATACAAATAGTGTTATAGTTAAAGTTTTCTAACTGTATCTAAAAATCTTAGTTAAAGTTTAATAAAATTAATTACTTAAGCTTTAAGTTACGATTAACTGCAGATTTAATAGGTACGTACATAAACATTTTTTTTCAAATATGCTAGGATCATGTTATACGTTAAAAGTTTTTGATAACTGATATGTATGATATAAAGTATGTAGTTAGGACTCAAATAAATCGGGATGGATATTTGGATTTTTTACAAATATTTCTTTCCGGTTTGAATGTCTGTCCTTGTCGGTCTCCCCACCGTGCTTCGAAGAACACGTCAAGCCGTCTGTTTCGATTGTTATCATATACGAGTATATCTCACAGCGATTGTTACTCGTAGTAGGGAACATATCCGCCAACCCACAGTGGAGCAGCGTGGTTAATTAAGCTCCAATCCTTCTCCTACATAATGAAAAAGGCTATGAAAGCAGTAGGATGTTACAGGTGAATCGTACAAATCAAATTATGTCACCTATAACAATCAACGAAGTGCGTTGACACAACGATTTACAAATATCTGTATAACCACAGTTAAATATCTGTATAACATTTTAATTGTCACCCTATCTCACAAATATTAAAAATCAACGCGAGAATAATCTGAATAAAAAACTATTTCACACAACCGTGTCAATAAAATGGATACCTAATTAAATCGAATTAATAGACATTAATTCCATTTAATTAGGTATCCATTCCGTAAGTCATTACCATAATTATAAATTAACATAAATTCGTTTTAAATACCTTTTTTGTTACTAATATTATTTAAAAGATTTGTATTAAAATTCTTTGGAATTTGTTTAAATTTATTGATGAATCTATTTTAAATATATAGTTCTCTTTTTTAATTACACACATTTATACATGTTTATTCATTTTATTTCATCTAAAATGACTTTATGCTAACACAATATAGATTTAATGTCAAATATATGTAGATTAAATCAGAAAGCACAAAGCCAGCTGTCGAATAGACAATTTACACATTTTTGTGATATAATATTATCATTTATGTTCGAATACGTTTTAAAATAATAAAACCAATGAGTAGCTATTGTTTTTAAAGTAACCTTACATTATCTTTGCGTTTTATTTTCATAAATACTTTGTACTCAGTCTTTCTGATCGCGTAGTCATCCTACATGCAACATCAATCACACCCCACGATACCCGCGTTACAGACGACTAAAATCCCTACTTTACTCGCTTCTGCACTAACCTGTGATGTATGAGATTGCTACTCATTTAAGTCTGCTAAATACTGTGTCAGTTTGTTATTGATAATGTAATGTAAGGGTAATAATTAAAATATTTCAAAAACTAGCTGCCCGGTCAGACTTCGTTCTGCAATGGCATGACCAATTCAGCTTTTTTTTTTTTGGTATTAAAACCGCTCACGAACGGTTTTAATACCAAATCAAAAAAATTATCCGAATAGGTCGAGCAATTCTCGAGCGCTTAGCAACATTCATTTTTATTTATAATATAGTTTTTGCTGCACAATGAATATAACGCTATTTTATTTATAAAATAAAAAATATTATATGACGCCGCGTTGGCGCAGCGGTCACAGCACTGGATTGCGATTGGCTGTTGCGCGGGCGGTTGCGGGTTCGATCCCCGCACACGACAACATTTGTATTGGCCATACAGATGGCCGTGGTCTGGGTGTTTGTGCAGTCCTTATGGGTCTCCCCACCGTGCCTCGGAGAGCACGTTAAGCCGTCAGTCCCGGTTGTTATCATGTACACCTGATAGCGATCGTTACTCATAGTAGGGAATATACATTTGGGTTGTCTGGAAGAAATGGCTAAATAGCCATAAGTCCGCCCATTGTACTTCACAGTCTGTAAATGATATTTGTAGTTGTGACGCACAATAAAGTATAAATAAATAAATAAATAAATATTATATTTGCCTAACTCAATTCACAATATTTATTACGAAAATGTTAGATTAACATATTTGAAGTATTCAAGTAGGCCAATGAATACATTATACAATTAATAAAGTTGCTTCAGTTAATCTATTAATTATTAAACAACAACCGCGATGGTCATTTAAGATTCGCCCTTCGAAATAGGCAAATAATATCTGTGTATATACGAACCGACATAGCCCACATACAGTTATATTATTAACTAGCTGCCCGGACAGACTTCGTTCTGTCTTTTATGTTTTTTTTTTTTGCATAAAAATCTTCCGTGGGATTTAAAGAACATACAAAAACAATTAGCCGAATTGGTCGAGCCATTCTCCAGTTATGCGCTTAGCAACATTCATTTTTAATATATAGATAAGTCATGACATGAGTCAGGAACTCTTGCTATCCTACTTACCTTAGAGGCACGACGTTCCTTGGCAGCAATGTTATATGCTACATGTGATCTTCTGTAAGACTGAGATACTCTCCAGTCGTGCTGTTCCAGATTTTAAGAAGAATATTACTGCTGTGCCCCACTCCATGATTACATGAAACGATAGTGCTGTATTGGCAAGGAATAGTTTTATAAAATAGCGGGTTCTATTCCCACACACGACAACATTTGTATTGGCCATACAGATGTTTGCCGTGGTCTGGGTGTTTGTGCAGTCCTTGTGGGTCTCCCCACCGTGCCTCGGAGAGCACGTTAAGCCGTTGGTCCCAGTTGTTATCATGTACACCTGATAGCGATCGTTACTCATAGTAGAAAATATACCCGCCAACCCGCATTGGAGCAGCGTGGTAGATTAAGCTCCGATCCTTCTCCTACATGAGGAAAGATGCCTATGCTCAACAGTGGGATATTACAAGCTGAAGCGAAGCGAAGTTTTATAAAATAAACTCATTTAGCGCTATTAGTGAATAATAATATTAAAACAAAAATAATAAAAGCTCATAAAATAAATTCGTATTGAAAAATTTAATTCAATTAGAGAAACAAATGTGAGTTAGTACTCCGACTACAGTGTTCAATAATAATCAATTCAAAGTATACATGTGAACAGCTTGCATTACATACATATTAATCGCTTACATTTATTAAAGAATAGAACCGGTTTTATCAACCATTGGTTGATGTCAAGCGTTACAATATCTCGGTTCAATTCTGCATGATGGACAGTTGGACGTGAATTATAATTATCGAAGATGTATCCATAACGTTGAGATAAATTTAATATTACGGGCTGCGGTAGATTCGTGTAATGAATACAAATATTAATGAAATTAATTTCGATTTGATCTTGTACCTGTGGTCACATTGTTTGGGTCTTTGCTTGCTTAAGGAAGTACCAATGAAAATTGTTTTTAAGAAAAGAAAAACATTTAAATTAAAATTCAAAAAGAGTCGCACGTAAAGGAGATAGTAACATAAAAAAACGTATGTATGTAGACTAGTGGGTATGATAAAAAAGTAAAAAGACCACGGTACTAACTAATTGTGTTATCACCTTTGGTTAGAACAGTAAAGAACAAAGGTGTCGTGTCGGTGTGTGGTCACAGTTGTACAAACAAAAACGATCTCTATACCTATTAAAATAAAGTAGAATAAATGAATTTAGTTCAGTTATAGTTATAATTAATTGCTACATGCTTTGTTTGTATATGTTAACCTTTAGATGAAATGTTTGGACACGCAAACCTCATTACAAAAATAAACAAATAATAAACGTTAAACAACAGTAGGCCATAAATATTATTCAATTTAAAAAACTTTACGTGTTCACATTCTTACCCTTTTAAAATTATTATCTTTTGTATAAGTTTCGTTATTACAATTCTTTTTGACTGTTCCTAACCGTACAATAATGAAAGTGAAGAATTAAAGATACGAAATAAAGGCCATTAATTACTAGTAATTAATGACGTAGTCATCTAGATGACAAACATCTTGCTCCTAAATTATTGTATACAACGAAGAATGGAAAGTCGCATATAAAATGACACGCGAGCAATGAAAGCATAACCTTTTATTTTATAGTTTATATTTACCATCATTTGAAAACAATATTAAATCCAATTTCAAGAAGTATTTGATAAGGTCCAAGTTAAGCATTTTTACTTATTTTAAAAAACCACAAATCTATACAAATAAAAATGAATCGAAACTACATCTAGAAAACTTAATAAACCGCGATAAAATCCGAAAAAGTTGTTTCATTATAATGAGTGAAATTCTAATACTATGGGCAAAATACATGAGTTTGCGTCATAATGTCGGGCGCGAACTTGTGGAGGCCTATGTCCAATAGTGGACTGTGATAGGCTGTAGTGGAGTGAAATTCGCATAAAGATTAAAAAACAATATAATAACAATTAATCGCTAAGAACAGTTGAACCAATTCTAACTTTTCTTTAATTTTTTAATACCTACTTTTAAGGTTTTTGTAAAGGTTTTTATGGAATAAAAAATTAGGATGATTGTTTTATTAGAATCTTATCATATTCAAGGTAGTAAGTAAGGATAGTAATAAAATCGCCAACAATCCTTGTAATGACATTTATTTGTACAGCAACCAATATGTTCACCTCGTGGTTCTTACTGTTCTTAATAAAATCCAATCAAAAAATGTATACCGTATATTACAAGCCGGTTTTTATATAAGTAGAGTCGAATCAGCAAAATATTATTATCATCAGTTTTCAGAAATCAAAATAGCTAACAATTGAAAATTCCGAAAAAGTTACGAATATTTTAACTTCGCAGGACAAAGATAACGACATGGAGTCAACTAGTTATAGGTAGATTTCTATTCCACGTATCTTATATTATAATTCTAGCATTAAAGCAAGAAAAACAAATAATAACACAGTCTTTTATCTGTACCTATGCCCAAGGGACAGGAGATTAGATAACCATCTTTCTGTTTAAAATATAACCAGACAGATCTAGATTAGAATAAAGAAAAATCTATCCTTAAAACGATAATATATGTAGTATTAAGTGAGTGTAGGAAATAGTGATACGATCGATCTGTTATTTTAAAAGCAATTTGTTATTTAATCTGTAACAAATATCGGTAAGGGTTTAATTGCTTAATGTATGCGCGACATTATCTGCGGTTATTAATCAAATCGTTAAACGTTATTAACTTAAACCACGCGAAACTAGCAAATACATCCTGTTATTAGAAATTAGATGTTAGATAAACTTAGAAGAACCTAACTCTAATTATTATAATTATGGAAGCGTTTTTTTAAATTTCAGAATGTCTTTTGAAACAAAATCTAACATTTTTAGGTAAAATTATGAACCCCCAAACTTGGTGTGTATGATACTAAGTGATATTGTCACCTTTTGATGGCATCCTTAATTATTCGAAAGCAAAAAATATCCTCCAGGGTAGAGGTAGAGAGAACTGTCTTGTATAGAACATCTGTTATAAAAGAGTACAGCTTTTGCAGAAAAATCTAAAGTTTCCTTCGTCAGTGTCGCCCACAGAAGGGATTAAAATTCTTACAATATATTATTACTACATTAATTTTAATTTCAATTTGTTTTAAAACTTTAAAAACTGTCATCAATATTGTGACGAAGTTCCTCATTCTGGAGTCATAGCTACCGGTGGTCTGGGTCTCAATCTGCCAACTAAAACACTTTTTATACTGTATAAAATATACAAAAAAACATGTTAAATATAGAAACAAAAATAATTCTGAGTTATTATTGTTAAATATTTACAGAGTATTATTTTAAATATAATTTAATACTTCCAGAGTATTATTTTATAGATAGATGGGAGAGACCAATTACTGCGACATTGGATGAAACTTCATGACTGTGAAATGATGAATTATTTAAATTATAAATATAAAAATGTAATAATTTTACCTACTATTAACACTATATGGGCTAGTCCGGAAAAAGGTTATTAATATTATATTGTAAATTAATCGTATCTAAAGTTAATGGATGGTTTTTTAGTACCACATATGATGCTATCAAATCTTTTTCCCTATTGTATTGACACATATGAAGAAAATGATCATTATCATATCAAAGAATACCCACACAATACAAAGCAAACAAGTGTTGAATGCCCACGCGATAACTTTCGCTAATCTTCGCCCGGCATCTTGACAGTTTGGTCTTAAATATTCCTAAACGCCTCCAATAGGTGCCAACGTAAACATCGTACCTCTGTTATCCGATTAGCAATATAAAATGTCAAAGAAAATCTTTTCAGCTTTAAACATCGTCTATTTTACTATCTCGTATTTATTTAATCTCTACATATAAAGACATTATTTATTTATCGCCTTAAAACTAAGAACAACAAAGAACCGAGTGATTTTAAGATAAAACGCAATAGACTGTTGCTGAAATTATTGACATCTTTCAATGGGTTTTATCCAATCATGCATGACAATCGCGATTGGAGTGCAATTATTTATTTAAGACTCATTGACAATTGTGATAAGTGCAATTGAGAGCTGAAATAGTAACGTAGTAATTGAAACTGCGTCAACTTTAATATTATAATTTTTAATAACCTAACGCAACATTTAATTACTATCATTCATTCCAGATTTGCTTAAGATACTAATTTCATTACATTTTTATGGTTAGTTTTGAGCGTGCTAAATATTTTCGTAAATGTCCTTTTGTAACGTAATGTCATTTACTATTGCTTTAGTTGCAATCGTAAATTATTATCAATTCAATGACCTACCAATATCGATTATTTATGTTTACAATGTGTTAATCAAATGAGCACTTCGGAACACTTTTAGCTTTATTTTACGCGTTATCTTCTCTCAAAAACTAAACCCTTAACACTAAGTTAATCTCATACCGACCGAACGCTTCGACTATTAAAGACTTTTTAACCTAATTTAATTTGATCACTATTATATAATTGTCTTTTGGATATAACTATTAGACATGTTATGATTCATTGTCACAGTGTAGAGAAGTACCGAATCTTCTAACCAAAAACAAAAAGTTTCATAAAAATAAATAGCTACTGACGTCCTTATAGAAAAGTGTTTTAATAATTGAGTGTAGTAAACATTACAATCCGTTACAAGAATGCCTTAACCAGCATATGTATTTTATCCATTTCATTACCTTTTTTTGGATGTCTGAATTACGATCTGGTTTTTACTGTACTTTAAAAAAAATATTTCAAAATGAGGCCATTAAGCGGAAAACATTTATAATTGTCGCCTTCGCTTAAGCAGCGAATTTTAAAAAAAGAATCTTAACACTTAACAGCGTTTAACCATTAAAATGTTACTAATTGAGGAATAAACTGTAGCTAATGATGACACAATAAAGAAATGTAGCTCAAAATGCAAATTACACCACAATTAGAGTTTAGAAGCACCGCCAGCATTACAGCTGTCGTTGTTAACAGAGTTTTAATCACTACGCTTGATTTATAACACCGACGATAACTTAGTGCTCGCCGCGAGCCCTTGTCGCACGTGATTAAGGTACCCGGTTTGCTTCCCAGCTGAAGATATAGACGTTAAGGGATGTAAATCATGCATTACTTATATATTTAAGTAAAAAACAGTAACTCCAATGCTATATTTAATTTTTATTCACCTGGGGACTACATAATATGCTGGCAAAGTAATAGCTTAGTTAAAAGAATATTTAAAAAATAAATTTATTTCGATGCAATATTTATTGTATGTAAATAAAAATGAAACGTTTATTACCTAATATATATAATATCCCGTATATACGCGAATAATTTCCAAACGACTGCATCGAATTGGATAACTTTTTTTTGTGTTGTGATGTTTATTGAAGTTAGACTTCTTTATGTGCGTTAGGGGAAAATGAGGATAGTAAATATTTACGATGCGCGTGCACCGTCACAAAAAATGAAGCATAACTTCTTACGTGCGTACATAAGTACACACACACTTTTTTATACGATAAAAGTATTATATTATTTCAGTTCAAACGTATGATTAATTATTATTTTAGAATTTCTTTTAAATATATTGTATGAATTTAGTCACTCTATTTCCTGCGTGGTTTCGCTTTCCTGTTGACTGGTGACAACCAATCAGGATTGACTGCGCCAGAGAGTGTTGTTAGTATTTTTCCTTAAAAGGTTCAGATGGTTGACGAGGGTCATTCGATTGTCAGAACAAGGAGCCAACGCTAGTTCACTCTGTAAATATTTATAGCAATATTGAATAATGAAATAACACTTTAAATAGTTCATTAAACATTATACTACTGCTACTACTACTACAGCCTATCACAGTCCACTGTTGGACATAGGCCTCCACAAGTTCGCGCCCGACATTATGACGCGAACTCATGTGTTTTGCCCATAGTCACCACGCTGAGCAGGCGGCTTGGTGACCGCAGGGCTGGCTTTGTCGCACCGAAGACGCTGCTGCCCGTCTTTGGCCTGTGTATTTCAAAGCCAGCATGGATGGTTATCCCGCCATCCGTCGGCTTTTTAAGTTCCAAGGTGGTAGTGGAACTGTGTTATTCCTTAGTCGCCTCTTACGACACCCACGGGAAGATAGGGGGTGGCTACATTCTTTAGTGCCGTAACCACACAGCACCAACATTATACATATTTACAATATTCAGAACTAAATATTGAAAAAATGAAAATGAAATCAGGTATATACCAAGCTGTTTGATTTCGTAAAATTTGAATTCGTTATGGTTAGCACAAGGTTTGTATACACAAAATAAAAAAAAATATCGAAAATTAAATATGCCAGTAAGAAGTTCGCTGGGTTTTTAGTTGGTCACCTACTTCTTAAATATTAACATCCATTTAGAAATTGACATTTTAAGACACACATTTTGCTTTTTAAAAGTATACTTACTCAGCTAGATTTTTCTATATCGACAGGAGAAAGCGGAAATGTCGTAACTTGCATTTTGGGCTAAATCACTTCATACCATATTCTTGTATAAAAAAAATACTGCTTCGAACGGTCTGGGTCTAGTTGTCCTACGATTAAATTTTTCATAGATACGACCTTGGATTTTGCCTAGTTTAAGCACTACACATAAAAAAAAATTTTGTAACTAGGGTAAAATATGTCACAGTGACTGCTTGGAATAAGATACGACATTTCTGTCGCCTTAAATTTTACGTTGCGAGTTTAAACTTAAAACAAATATTTGATGAAATTTAATAAAATAAACGACGTACAGCTAAATGAAACATGTATCGAAGGTTTCATATTTAAGGTACATCATCCGTAGCTCAAAAAACATGGCTACGTTGTCTAGGTTACATTAATTCATCTCACAGATACAACATTTCTGGTGCCTGAAATTGAAACATGAACTGGCGTAACTTGTGAAAAATCAATGATACACAAACTTCACGGCACTTAAGTCAAAAGCATCAGATAGGCTTTAGATTAATATAGACACATACCAATGTTCAACTTTCTGTATCTATAAATATATGAGTTATGAATTTTTGAAATAGTTTCTTGGCTCTGGTGTAAAGTTGGGTTTTTCAAGTTACTACAGTTCTGTTTTCTTCCGTCGATATTTATTATAATATAAAAGTAAATCTTAATTATAAATAAATTTATATTAAAATAAACATTTAGTACATAAATAAAACTTCTTGTGTATTTTACATTATCTGTGGATATATATTATAATTATACAATTCAAGAAAAAAACGTTCGTTAACTGTCGGTTATAACTGTCCGTCACGCTCATGTACAATTATATTAAATATATAAATTAAAAATATGTGTTCAACACGTTACGTTATAATTATTTTTAAATGTCGTCCTGACCACTCAATCCTTTTAACTTTATCTATTAAGTTGTAAACAATTTTATCACTATGGAAGTAAAGCTTTTATTATATTTACACAACTAATGTTTACAGCTCAATTATAAGTAACACGTTGTTGCATGTCCTATTTATATTCTAACGGTATCTTTATTAATATATAAGTAAAAGAGATGTTTCTACTGTGTTTTCCTATAAATAATCAACCATTATTACGTGTGAACAATAGTGTAACAATATGTTATGTAACTCAGGCTAAGCTACGAAAATAAAACACACACACACAGTGGTCGAGGAAAAAAAGAAATTGTTATTTACAATACAAATTAATATTTTTAAAAAAAAGGTCTTCTTCAACTTCTTTCTATTTAATTGAAAACTTCTAATTCCACAATTCAAAAATCCCTATGACAATTAATAAATCACAAAAACTGCCGACGACGATAATAATCGATAAAATTAAATGTGACACAATTGTACGCAAACTTGTGCTTCTGGCTTTTCGCTGGAATTAACAATAAGTACTTTAGTTAAAATTATTTTCAAAAAGTATATAGTAGCCCGAAAAACTTCATTATATCAATTTCAATTCATAATTATTCGCTTACCTTTACTATGTTAATAGCAAAAAAAACATTAAAGATAGGTTAGGTCTACACATTTGAAATGAAAATAAAGTTGAGTTTACTTTAGACGATATAAAGTAGACATCACATAATTATAATAATAGTGAATTTATATTGAACATAATACAAGGGTATCACGATAACTTTTAACGTTTTCAAAATGCGTCAGTTACCGAAGAGTGACGTTGATTAGTTAAGGCAGGGGTTCCCAATATTTTTCAGCCCGCGGCGCACTCACAAATTTAGAATTTTGTCACGGCGCCCTACCCTATTTAGCTATTTGAAAAATATACAGTAGAAAGAAATAGGCACCTATAATAATAATAATTAGGTTGATAGGAACAAAAATTAAAATGTCTGCTTACAATATGAAATTGATTTTTTTTTAATTAAAAGAATTGAAACAGACAATAACAAGAAAGACTTAATTCTTAAGAAAAACTAAGATAAATACGATATTCAATATTCACTCAATCAAATCAATGTGACGGGTGAGCTTGGTGAATATTTGTAATTTTGTAGTTTCGAATAATACTCGTAATTACTCGTAATAAAACAAGTCTCTAGGAGTACGATGGCATAAAAATTACACAAAAATACAAAATTTTGTGGAAATGGCACCCGATTGAATGGCCAAAGGAGCAAAATTTTTGAAAAACATTAAAAGTGGACTCCATTTTTACACTGTTGGTAAAACTGACATAAAAATATGATTTTATTATAGCCTGACACCTGGACTACCTCCACTTACCGGATTATCCATTATTAACGACAGACCCTGTATATATATATATATATATATATATTTTTATGTATGTTCGGGGATAACTTCGTCGTTTATGAACCGATTTTGATAATAATTTTTTGTTGGAAAAGAGATATCCCAACTTAGGTACCATGATAAGGAAACCAGGATCTGATTATGGGATCCCAGAGAAATCGAGGGGAACCCTCAGAAATCGTAGTGAAAACTAGTGCGTTTGTTAATTTTTTTCGTCGGCTTACGTATTACTTGTCGATGTAATTGAAGTCGGTTTCTTTTCGTTTGCGAGCAAACACAATTATAACAGAAACCTGATGTCTTTGGCATTTTAAATGTATACTTTTTTCCAGTTAAAAATAGGATTGATATATCTTTAATGTTACCTTAACTCAGGGGTTCCCAAAGTTTGCGCTGTGGTGCCCTGGTGCGCCGTAGGAAGTAAAGAGGGGCGCCGCCGTAAGTCGATTCCCTATCATTAATATCCGAAAACAAAAATATTCGCAGTTACTTTGTACATCATATTTGAGTGAAGCTGAATTTTGTGAAGCAAGAAACGAGAGTAGCAGTGTCAAGTCTTATTCCCTGCTTTGAAAAACTGTGCGGAAATCACCAAGCTCACCCGTCAGGCCGTTACATTGATTTCATTGAGTAAAAAACGGAATTTATCTTCGCTTTTCTTAAGACTTAAGTCTTTCTTGTTATTGTCTGTTTCAATTCTTTTTTTAAAAAAAAGTGCAACTTCATAATCAAAGCAGGTATTTTCATTTTTAACCGACTTCAAAAAGGTGGAGGTTTCTCAATTCGACCGTGTCAACATTTTTTTAATGTGTATTAGCGGATAACTTCGTCGTTTATGAACCGATTTTGCTCATTCTTTTTTATTGCAAAGGAGATATCTCAAGGTTGGTAATAAAAAGGAAACCACGATCTGATGATAGAATCCCAGAGAAATCGAAGGGAACCTTCGAAAATCGTAGTAGCGACTAGTACCTACGTTTGTTAATTGTTTTCGTCAACTTCGTTGTATTACTTGTCGATGTAATTGAAGTCGGTTTTTTTCGTTTGCTAGACAACACAATTATTGTTCCTCTCAATCTAATTACTATCATTATAGGTGCCTATTTCTTTCTAATGTATCTTTCTCAAATAGTTAACTAGGGTAGGGCGCCGTGACAAAATTATAAAGTGAGTGCGCCGCGGGCTGAAAAAGATTGGGAACTCCTGGGTTACACAATCGTCGAAGATATTATTTTTTTCGAATGCAAAATAAAGATGATGAGATACTATTTAGATTAAAACTGTAATGTTAATGAAATAAAATCATGTCTTGAAGTATTTTAGCTTAAATCATAAAAATTACGACATTACTTGAAAAATTAAAATCCCGACCTTAACTTAGTTATTTTGATCCTGGAGCTAGTAGCGCTTGCTTAGGTACACTTTATTATATCTTTTTAGAATTCATACATACCAGACATGTTTTTAAGATAATGGGCAGCTATAGCGTCATACATTTTTTTTTCACAATCATGGGTTAAAAATACAAGTGGGGAAAAAAAACAAAGAAAAAATACTTTTAACGTTACTTTTATTAGTGTTTTATGATTAAAACGCCTCTAAATCTAATTAAATTAAATAAAACAAGTCTCTAGGAGTACGATGGCATAAAAATTACACAAAAATACAAAATTTTGTGGAAATGGCACCCGATTGAATGGCCAAAGGAGCAAAATTTTTGAAAAACATTAAAAGTGGACTCAATTTTTACACTGTTGGTAAAACTGACATAAAAATATGATTTTATTATAGCCTGACACCTGGACTACCTCCACTTACCGGATTATCCATTATTAACGACAGACCCTGTATATACGGTCGAATTGAGTAACTTCCTCCTTTTTTGAAGTCGGTTAAAAAATGCTCTCCGCCCACGATCATTCAAACTGTCGCCTGTCGCCAACATGTTCTCCTCTTCCTCAGACTCATGTTGTAAGTGATTTGGCATGTTATTTTTTACGACCGGCCGCCTGCCTGACATCAACCCTCCTTGGGAATGCATAGTATAATGCAGAAAATGAGATATGTTAATAACATTATTATGATAATTCGTCAAGTTGCAATGTGTTTCCCATTTCATATTGATTATCTTCATTTTCTAGTTTTTTTATTTATTTTAACAAACAAAAAAGTTTATATTGGTCACACTAAGCAAACCTCTGAACCAGAAGAGGCGGTGATACGTTGCGTATTTTATTAATTTAAGAAAAATAGAAATTGAAATAGAAAATGGGGGAAGGATATATTATATCTTATTCTACAAATATGAGAATTTACAAATAAGCAGGTATATTACTATTCTCTATGAAATAAACTCTGTCGCAACGTATTTGCTTGTTTTTTTTAAATGTAATATTCATGCGTTCTTTTGGACCTCATTAAAACGTTTTTCTCTTGTCTCATTATATTTTTGGTATTTACTCTTTATAAACGATATAAGGTCTGTGATATAAAAAAAAAAACGAGTGCGCTTTAGACCACACGACTGAAGTAAAACTTCTTTAGCTCCTACAGTACTATATATCTTCACTAACTTATATTTTCCTCTCAACTTCCGTTCGCCTCGCCCGATCACACTTTTCGTAACGCTCTCGTCACGCATTCACCAACTTCCTCCGCAAGTCAAGCGTGCGTAAAGAAGACTTACTTCACAAAAATTCGGAGCGCAATCGTGTTAAATAATCTGAGATAACTTTGTAATGTAATCGTACTATTGTAACCTACCCTGGAGATGACGTTGTACCGTATAACGTAGGTATCTTGAGAGAGTGGAATAAGCATATTTTAAATATCACGGTAATCATTTTTAAGGAGTAAATTGCAGTCGCGCTGTGAGCGGACACACAAACTTTTTACTAAGATTCATTTTTTTACGACGAACAATATAGAAAATGTTTGCCGTTAGTATCAACGCAATAAGTGCTTGCGATCAAACGCTTCTACTATAATCAAATCAGACGTTTGATCTTCGTGGTTCGTCGTTTCGTGTTCATTGACATGCTAAACTAGTTTAAATATGCTCAAATTTCATCGTCTTACATAACCCGAAAAATTAATCGTTATTACAAGAACAACGTATGATTTAAAGACGTCACAAACATTATTCTGTAGTTTTGAAAATAATTTTAAAAGTATTTTTATAAGATTTTAGATTAACATGGTTATTGTTATTACTAAAATTATTTAATAACGGAATATTTACCATGTTTTTTATTTTCATTTTGCGGTGCTCGATATTTCGACGTTAACTGCGAATGTCTTGTTCACGAGACTACATTAAAAGTACTTATAATTATGTATCTGCTGACCCTCTATTACATAAAAATGAAAAACGTTATAACTCTACAGACACGTAGAGATGTTACTTTATTTATAACAGAAACAGGATATCGAATATTGTTATAGCATATTTTTAAAGCTTTGATGGACAATATTGTCAATGTCTCTGATTGTAGATACAATTTACACACTTGAAAAAATTAAAAGAGTGATGAGTTAAGTAAAATAGTTTTTTTTTTCAAGTGACATATCAATATCAATCAAATGTAATAACTATTAAAATATAACGAATATTAAGATTACAAAAAAGAACCGTCAGTATCGGATCAGTTCCTAGAGTCTATAGACAAATCTTAGGCACCTACTGCTGGTCTGAAGTACCACTAGAATAAAATAAAAACGCACGCGGATAAGCAAAAAAGTGCACAAGGTATAAAAAGGGGGCCAGACAACTAAGATCCCTTTGATGTTGTGTCCCTAAATAAATAAAAAACTATTAATTTCTATGATCAAGTTTCAAGATCAAGTTTAGCAGTAATAGTTTTAATTGAAATGACCGTACCAATTAGAACGTACACGACTAAAATTTTTTTTGACTTAATGCTTGTGTTATAGATAACTAACATATGTGGAGTGACAAGGAGAGATCGAATTAGATATGAGTATATAAGGGGAAGTTTGAAAGTAGCACCCGTGACGGAGAAAATAAGGAGCAGAAGGTTAGCCTGGTATGCGCATGTAATGAGGAGGGATGAAAGCTATATTGGTAAAAGAATGTTAGAGATGAATGTCGAAGGACGAAGAGCGATCGGCAGGCCAAGAAAGCGATGGATGGATTGTGTGAGTGAGGACATGAGAAAGAAAGGAGTATGCGCTGGAGTTACGAATAATAGAGAGGAATGGAAGAGGAGAACATGTTGTGCCGACCCTATATAAATAGGATAAGGGCAGGGAGATGATGTTATAGATAACTAACAGCCGACTGATATAGCTACATATTTTTTTCGATAAACATACATATAAATACTACAAATACAAATATATATTTTGGTGCACGAAGCGGGGTCACTACAAACTTCGCCAACGACCTAGTCAACTTAATCACTTGTCAATATTTAACAGATCCAACGGCAGCCTGAATTCGTTTTCGAATTGAGATTGTATCCAAAATCCACGTGACAGTCTCTGCGAAAGCAATTCTGGATGTTACTCTTAATTAACACTTGGATTTATTAGTTTTTAAATGTACATTTATCAACGTCTACAAATTAATGTACCATGTAAGTACGAATCAAACATCAAATTAAACTTGTTTTTACAACTATTGAAACCAAAGAGATTGAAACTAATTTAAAAATAATATTTAAGAAAAAAAAATCAGTTTAGATACGGCTATGTTATATCGAGTAATTATCAATAATAGTAGTCGTAAAGTAGTGTGAGCACATTTAGAGGCATTTATTTAATGACTAGCTGTGCCCGCGGTTTCACCCGCGTTGATTTGAGGGGAAAAATAGCCTTCCCTCTTTTTAAAGCATAACCTTTCTCTTTAAAAGGGCTATCCACCTCAGAGGAATTTTTCAATCAGCAGTTCTTGAGTTTATACATAACATTTATCCAAAACGCACGGATAGTGGCGTATTTTATATTTTAAAAATGTATAATAATATCAGTAATGAAAACGGATTGAGGCAACAACGCAACCAGTGCTGTGACGCCGCGTTGGCGCAGCGGTCACAGCACTGGATTGCGATTGGCTGTTACGCGGGCGGTTGCAGGTACGATCCCCGCACACGACGACATTTGTATTGGCCATACAGATGTTTGCCGTGGTCTGGGTGTTTGTACAGTCCTTGTGGGTCTCCCCACCATGCCTCGGAGAGCACGTTAAGCCGTCGGTCCCGGTTGTTATCATGTACACCTGATAGCGATCGTTACTCATAGTAGGGAATATATCCACCAACCCGCATTGGAGCAGCGTGGTGGATTAAGCTCCGATCCTTCTCCTACACGGGGAAGAGGCCTATGCCCAACAGTGGGATATTACAGGCTGAATCGTGATCGTGATCGCAAGTTCTTGAGTTTAGCGCGTTTAAACAAACAAACAAACAAACCAACTTTCAGGTTTATAATCCATACTATCCATACTAATATTATAAATGCCAAAGTAACTCTGTCTGTCTGTCTGTCTCGGAATCACGCCAAAACTACTGAACAGATTTAAATGAAATTTGGTATACAGATAGTCTAGAGTCTGAGAAAGGACCTAGGCTACTTTTTAATGTGAAAAAAAAGGTGTAAGGGGTTGTATGGTTGTAATGAAAATTTGTATTTATTTATTTAACAATTTATGTACACTGGAAAACAATAGGAAATAGCACTTATAAGCAATGCTGATACAAAGGCACTACTTATCCCATGATGGAATCTCTTCCAGTAGTCTTGCCATAGGAAAATTATAAAATAATGGAATTATGATTGTATAACGTTCGTGTTTCGTAACTGTCAAACATTTCATGTTCATCCCATCGATATAGTAAACTCTCCTCTAAAATTAAAGAACGTAGGTATTTAAATAAAGGTTTTGAATCGACAACATAATATATCCACAATATACGGATAGTAGTATTTTAGATTTTAAAAATGTATAATAAGTGATTACCCATAATGTCAGTACATAATGAAAACGGATTGACATAATAAATATTGGTTGTCAAATATTTATGCGTGCGGTGCGTTCAGAAATTTATTTAGAGTAAACTAAGAAAAATATATCAAGCTACTTAACAATAAACGATAAATGTACAAATGATTTAAATACAAAAAAAAAACCGTAAACTAAGAAAAATATATCAAGCTACTTAACAATAAACGATAAATGTACAAATGATTTAAATACAAAAAAAAGCTCGTTCAATTGATTGGTCTCATTGAAATATTCCAGATTATTCTGTCAACCCAGTTAAAGTCAATATATTAGGTATATAAAAAATATTTTATAGCTTTTAGTAGCTTGATATATTTTCCTTAGTTTACACTAAATAAATTTCTGAACGCACGCATAATTATATTTGACAACCAATATAAATTATGTCAATCCGTTTTCATTACTTACATTATTATACAATTTTAAACTATAAAATACGCCACTATCCGTGTATTTTGGATATATGTTGTCGATTCGAAACGTGTATTTTAATAAATTCTTTAATTTTAGGGGAGAATTTACCATATCCACGGGATGAACATTAAATGTTTGACAGTTACAAAACACGAACACACTTCCATACAAATTTTCATTCCCACCTTTCAACCCCTTACACCCTTTTTTCCGCATTAAAAAGTAGCCTATGTCCTTTCTCAGACTCTAAAATATCTATATACCAAATTTCATTTAAATCTGTTCAGTAGTTTTGGCGTGATTGCCAGACAGACAGACAGACAGACAGAGTTACTTTCGCATTTATAATATTAGTATGGATTATAATTTATCTTTAATACATTAATTAATTTTATCTAAATTAGTAATTTATTCGGTCAACAACACCTCACGTTACTCACACTCAAACCCCCTATTAGGATTAGCTCCTGTGTCCGGAATCACACTATACATAGGGACAAACGCCTAAATTACGGCAGATGGGATCGAACCCGCGACTGCTAGCTCAACAGCCAGTACTGTGACCACTGCACCAACGTGTCATCAAGCTTTCAGCCAGCACCGACGTATGAACTTCCTTTTTTGGCTTTATTTATATCAGCATATTTTTATACAACTACAACACATTGTATACAACACATGCGCGTTGCCGACCCTACCCCCTATCCCCCCAGGAGCTCGGTCAACTTACACATCATAGGAACACCACAATGCAGCAATATTATTTAGCCGTGATTTTCGGTAAGGTCGAGGTACTTCCCCAGTCAGACTGCTCCATGTTTTGAGCAGAATATTTCCTGCTGTGCCCTACCTCAGTTTTATTACCATAATACTTGGCTAGGTTCCCTTTATTTGTATAATCAGTCTTTACACAATATGTGTTTGCCATTGTGTTCTAATGAACTCTTACTTTGATTTTGATATGTATTTACCCAGAGAGATAATCAAAATTTGTGCAAAAAAATTCAAATTCTAACTCCTGAAATTAAAGCTTCCGAACAAAGAGACTAATTTTATAAAGTAAGTATAATATTTCAGCTAATAAACCAAACAATTTATCAAATCTGAAGCCATTTGCTACAGATAATCACGGAATAACTTATCATTTCGGAATTCCGCAACGACTATAAATCTCATCTGTGTCTCGACAGACTGAATTAAATCCTACATAAATTTAACTTCTCTTAATTTTAGGCGACTTCTAATATTAAATGAAACGGCGTATCGGACCTACTTAACTATATCCTTGGTGATCGTTTTTTTCACGTTCTTACGTTACGTTATGTTTAATATAATGTTATCAGTGCGCTTCCGTCACTATTATTCCGAAATGTCGTTAAAACCAAAACATTGTTATTAAGAAAGTCACAAAATGTGCTTATGCACATTTTTTTTTTTGTAATAAATGTTGATTATATGTTGATAATTATTATTCATTTTTGTTTCCAAAAATAAGTCTTTCGTCGATTTACTATAAAACTGCATCTATTAATAAATAAATGTCATAAATACATAAGCTCAGTAAAATATAATTGTAGATACAAAGTAGTAAATATATCAAAGTCAACAAAAGAAATTGCGGACCAGAACGAGTCAGTTGAATTGCTTCGTCGCATTACTGAGAGTTACAACCGCTTATACCTTATTTAGCGGCGAATAGCATTGCCATTACGTTCTCTATATTTTTGCGATCTGAAGAAGCTTTGATGTCACGCGTAATTTAATTAAAGAATTGCGTAACGAACACTAAATGTACATGGAATGCATTTCCATATAATTTCAAAGTTGTTATACTGTGTAGATTCTAATATGTTATAACTTATAAGGTCTGAAAAGAAAAAAGAGCGTATATTTTCCGCTTTTCATATTTCCAGTTTCTTACTTTTACTTGATTTCATAAAGGATAAGTATATTTGTAATTGTGAGAAAAGAATTTTTCATCACTCTGCCCTACAGTAGATTAGAAAAGGATAATTTCTATATTAAAAGTAACAATCATTATTATCAGATATTATTTAATGGTAGTAATGAGATACCATATGATAGCGAGAGAAATACCCCGACAAGAAACTTTGGAGCGGGAATTGAAACTATGATTTTTATCTTTAATGGAACAAGAACATACTACTAAGTACAGAAATAGTAAAATAGTATTTAAAATAAACGAAAAAATTCTCTTCATAAAAATTTTTAATCCACTAATAGTGGTTTTAGTTGAAGTAATAATAATAATATTTGAAATCATATGGACTCTCATTAGTATTAGGAAAGTGACATCTAATAATTTATATCATCATCCCAAGCTTGTAATTCCCCATCCTTTTTCCGTTCACATCTCTCAAGCGTTTCCTTTGAAGTTGTTACAATAAGTCGACATGAGCCTTGGTAATCGCTTCTCCTATGCTTAATTACTCGAGCCGATTTTCAACCAGGAAATCCTAAATGCAAAACCATAAAGATACTTTAGAGTTGACTTGTAATTGAACATATTTATTTTAGTACAGGTACAGATAAATTATAATAAAACACGTTATCTTGTTATTCAAAAACATACTAATTGATAAAAGTTTCTAATTAAAAAAGTTCCCATATTATATGATTTCATAGAACAAGAATCTTAACCATGCTTACTAAGATCGTAAGAAAATAAACAACAAATTTATAAATAATAAACAAGACGATCAATCACGTCGCCATAGATGAAATATTTTAATGACAACAATACCACACTTGTAAGGAAATGATTGAAATTCCATTATTAAAAAAAAAATGGTTTTAAACAAGTTGATCCTGCATTAATTACGTGAATAATTATTTATCGTATCCCGTGATGGCATGACACGTTTTTACACGGACACCATGATGTTCAAGTTACGTAATAGTGTAGACCTAGCTTTACAAAGTACTCGTGTGATACAAAGTAATCTCCTTTATAGAGCATGTGTCCTCTGTCCTCACTTTCTTTTTTACTAGCGACTTTGAAAAAGGTTACATGATTATGTAGGTACATTTAAAAGTAAGACGTCTCATTTTAATGATTATTGCTACATTATCTATTATAAACGCATTTTTAATCTATATTTTATTATTTTACTACATTTTAAAAACAAGTTATTACTGAATTTTTTTGTCTTCAATGTTTTTAAATCTCATTTTAATGCTTGTATTTTATTTATAAAATTAAGCCTTAGTTTCATAACAATGTAAGTAGCTGTATCTACTCCTATTACGGTCGCCTTATTCGATACTTTTGCTTGTATCTTTCGCTTTACCCTCGGGCGGCAATAAACAACGTTTTACAGAACATTAAAATTAAATATCATTAAATACGAATCTAGAGACTGTAAATAGAATGTTCGAGAAAGGTTTTAAGGGTCAGAGGTGGAAGTCAAGTTCTTGCTACCGGCATTTGATATGGACAATCCTAATAGGAAGTAATAACATCGTTAGCAAGCATTGACTTGTTCGATAGTGTGGGTTAATTTTTATAACATTATTAAGGATGTCTTTGCTTGCAACCATATTTTCGGTACAAATATCAGAAAGAGACTTAATACTTTATACTTTAAATTAATTTTTGTATGAAAATATAAAATCAAAATCAAAAATGACTTAATTCAAATTGGCTTCAAAAGCACCTTCAAATCGTCATCTTACAATGTAAAATTTTAATTATTCGGAAAATGAAGCTACCCCCGATTAGGAATATAAGTATACCTACCTAACTATATTTGTTATAGCTAACAAACAACGAGAACAATATTTATTATTTTATTAACATAATAGTACCTGGGTGACCGAGCCTAGCTCGGTAGTCGGTATTTTTAGTATTTTTTTTTTTGTTTTGTTTTTTTCTCGGCATTTTTATATTTTATTTTTATTTAAATAAAAAATAACGAGTGTAATTAGAAAAAAAAGGAAAAAAAATTATGGCTTGCAGACGTGGATTTGAACCTTGGTCTTCTCGGTTGAACACGTCCGATTTCTCACTTGAGCTATTATAACATTAATAACATTCGTGAAAATTACCTTCCTATTCTAGCGATATTTTAGCCATTTTTTCATTGCCTAAAAACAGGTGTTGTATAATTAATATTTAAACTATTTGCATTAGATTTGCTTAGTGACGAATGTAACAAAAAGGAAAAATAAATGTCAGATAAAAAACTGAACTATGGTTTCATTGTCGTAATTAAGATATTTTAAATATTAATAAATGTAAATATAACATGGCGCAGTCGGAAAAGCGTATTTAATTGTGAATAATATTATTATTTAATAGAAAATTACATAAATATTATAAAATGGAGAAAAAAGTAATCACGGCAAATGGATCGATAAATCTGCCAACAGAAATTAGTTGGCAGGGGTCAATGTCCGAAAACTGGAGATTTTTCAAACAAAGGTATGAAATATTTATTATTGCATCTGGAAATGAAGCAAAGGACGGAAGAACAAAAACAGCTTTGTTATTAAACGCCATAGGAGACAGGGCAATAAAATTATATAATGGATTTAATTTTGAGAAACCGGAACATCGATTCGAGTTTGAAAAAGTAATTGAAAAATTCGAAGAACATTTTAATCCTGAAAAGAATGAGATTTACGAAAGATATAAATTCTTTACAAGGAATCAAAATGAAGGAGAATCTAATGAGGACTATTCAGTGGCTCTGAGAGATCTTTCGAGTACGTGTAACTTTGATTTTTTAACAAATAGCTTGATAAGAGATAGACTAGTTTGTGGAATTTCTGACAAAACAGTAAAGGATAGATTATTACGCACAAAAGATTTGACCTTAGCTAAAGCTATTGATATATGTCGTACTTCGCAAGAAACACAAACGCAACTTGAGAAAATTTGTTCTTCGAATAGTACTTCGAACAATATAGATAATTTAAACGATGTAGACTATAACATACATAAAATTAATAAAAAACCAAAAACAGCAGATAATGCCGGAAAGAATACGAAGGAAGACAGATATACAAATTATACACGTGAGTGTCAAAGATGTGACTATATTCACCCAGTGAAGAGATGTTTAGCCTTTGGCAAGCGTTGTGTTCGTTGCAATGGCTACAATCATTTTGCAAATAAATGCAAAAATCGTTTTGTTCATAATGTGGAAAATAATAATGATGAGAGAAGATGTGAACATACGGAGGAGAATATTAAGACTATATTTTTTGGATCAGTCTTCATAAATGTTCTAAAGGAAGACACGAAGGATTGGATAATTGTCGTTGGATCTAATAATGTGCCTCTTGATTTAAAAGTCGATACTGGGGCTCAGGCGAATTTATTATCTGGAAGAAACTTGTCAAGTTTAGGATTAGATAAAAATAATCTCTTAGAGTGTAAGGCCAGGCTGACAACATATACAGGTCAAGTAATTAACTGTCTTGGAAAGTGTTCTTTGCCTATTAAGTATGATGGCAAAAACTATGCATTAGATTTCTATGTAGTAAACTCAGATAAAGCATGCAACATATTAGGACTACATTCAGCGATTAAAATGAATTTAGTTAATCCTTTAAAAAATCAAAATTTAGAAATCAATGAAATTAATACATTATCTGAGTATAGGGATTTATTTGAAGGCTTAGGATGTATGAAAGAGGAATATGATATAAAATTAAAACAAAATGCCACTCCAGTTGTTCATGCGAGTAGACGAGTTCCTATAGCGATTCAACCAATTTTAAAGAGAAAACTTGATGAACTGGAAAAAATAGGAGTGATATCTAAAGTATCACATCCTACAGAGTGGGTCAATTCTTTAGTTATTGTTCACAAGCCTAACGGAGATTTGAGGTTGTGCTTAGACCCTAAGGACTTAAATGAGGTTATCAAAAGGCAACACTTGGAACTACCTACTCTTGAGGAGATCACTAGTAAACTTTCAGGTGCTAAATATTTTAGCACTCTAGATGTAAAAAATGGATTTTGGAATATAAAGTTATCTGCAGCAAGCTCTGATTTATGTTCTTTTAATACTCCGTTTGGTAGATACAAATTTCTAAGAATGCCTTTTGGAATTTGTAGTGCGTCTGAAGTTTATCAACACCGTATGCGTCAAATGCTAGATGATTTAGATGGGGTTGATGTATATATTGACGATATTTTGATTTGGGGTAAAACGAAACAAGAACATGATAAACGTCTTAAAAATGTATTCGATAGATTGAGACAGGAGAATGTAAAACTAAATAAGGATAAATGTAAGATTGACGTACAGCAATTAAAATATTTAGGACATATTATAAGCAAGGATGGTATTACACTTGATGATAGTAGGATAAAAGCAATCGTATCTATGAAAAGTCCAAAGAACAGAAAGGAACTAGAAAGATTTCTTGGAGTAATTAATTATGTTTCTAAGTTTATTCCAAATTTTCAAAATTTGTTTTCACCATTGAGAAGTTTGTTAAAAAAAGATGTAAATTTTGTCTGGTTAGAGCAACATGAAAGAGTATTTAATGAGTTAAAAAAGATACTAACAGAGAAACCAGTATTACAATTTTTTGATGAAAAGTTACCGGTAGTTCTTTCCGTTGATAGTTCTAAAGATGGATTAGGCGCTGTATTATTACAAAATGGATTACCAGTGGCTTATGCATCAAAAGCTTTAAGCGAATGTCAGCAGCACTACGCGCAGATTGAAAAAGAATTGTTGGCAATTTTGTTTGGCTGTGAAAGATTTAATCAGTTCATATTTGGTAGACATATAACTATTGAAACCGATCATAATCCATTAATAGGTATAATGAAAAAACCACTGAATTCCACTTCGCCACGTATACAACGTATGTTAATCAAATTGCAAAAATATGAATTTAATTTAGTCTATAAGCGTGGCAAGGAATTGTATATAGCAGATGCTTTATCTAGATCATTCAATACGGATGACAGTATGCAAATTGACCTAGACGAGAGTAATATTGAGGCTAATATTAATCTAGTGATAGAAACATTAAACATAAGTGAAAAGCAATTAAATAATGTTCAAAACTTTACGAGAAATAATGAAGAAATGAAGTTGTTAAAGGAATTTATCCTTAAAGGTTGGCCAAGCCGTAAAATCTCTGTACCGGAGAAAATAAGATCGTACTGGCATGTAAGAGACAGCTTGACATATAAATCAAACTTGATATTCAAAGGCAATTCTTTGGTAGTGCCGCCTGAATTAAGAAAGGAGATGTTACATCGGGCGCATTTTCCACATTTAGGCATAACAAAAACATTGTTGCGAGCAAATGAGGCTATGTATTGGCCCAGAATGGTACACGAAATCACAGATTTAGTATTGCGGTGTGAAACATGTAAGATTTTTAGTAACAATAATAAAAAAGAGACTTTAATTCCACATGCGGTACCAGAGTTACCGTGGGAAAAAGTGGGTATAGATTTATTTCATTTATATGGTACTGATTATTTAATTGTTATAGATTATTATTCCAAATATCCAGAGATTACTGCGTTAAAAGAGATAAAAAGTGAAGATATCATTGATAAGTTAAAACAAATATTTAGTAGACACGGCATTCCACGAAAAATATTTAGTGACGGGGGGCCACAGTTTTCCAGCATGAGTTTTAAAGCGTTTGCTAATCAGTACAACTTTGAGCATATTATGTCTAGTCCAGAATATCCACAATCAAATGGCATGGTGGAAAGAGAAATACAGACCATTAAAAATTTGTTTAAAAAGGCTATACATGAGAAAAAAGACCCATACCTAGTATTATTAGAATTCCGTAATACACCAATTTCTAATACAATTGCATCTCCTGCAGAAAACTTATTTAATAGGAAAATAAGGGGTATTGTTCCCATTAATCAGAAATCTTTTTACCCAAAAGTCAACCAAAATTTAAGAGAGAAATTAATAGAAAAGCAAAATAAAGACAAATATTTTTATAATAGGAATAAAAAAGATCTAAGACCAATAGAAACAGGGGAAGGCGTGTTATTTAGGATAGGAAGATTTTGGAAGAAAGGAATTATTAAAGGAAAGACAAATGATAGGACGTACAAGATAGAAAATGAAAATGGGAGGATATTTATTAGAAATAGGTTTCACATTAAGCATCTAAATATGGTTCCTTTTTACATTCCCGATGTCGATAATCAAGAAAGTGACGCAATTCAACCATCACAACAACAACCATCATCACCATCAACATCATACGATACAACATCATATGGTCGGGTAGTTAGACCTCCGGTCAGGTATGGTCAGGAGTAAAAAGGGAAGATGTTGTATAATTAATATTTAAACTATTTGCATTAGATTTGCTTAGTGACGAATGTAACAAAAAGGAAAAATAAGTGTCAGATAAAAAACTGAACTATGGTTTCATTGTCGTAATTAAGATATTTTAAATATTAATAAATGTAAATATAACAACAGGGATAAAACTAAATTTTCTAAAAATGAATCCTAGCTAGATCAATTTTTCGCCCCCGAAATCCCCTGTATACTGAATTTCACGAACATCGTTGGAGCCGATTCCGAGATTCAGATTCTATATATATATATATATATATATATATATATATATATATATATATATATACAAGAATTGCTCGTTTACTAGTATAAGATATAGACTTTCGAGTAATAAATTCATTAACTCAATGTAATGCACTTAATAAAGGACTTCGCGTATGTAAAACACTTATAGATCTATTTAAAATACACAGATTGACGTCTGTTGCATTTTCAATTATTCATCTATTTTACAAATTAAATTAGCATTAACGAGATTATCCAAGTTGAAAGTAATTTGTAAAACAAATTTGCATATCCACCCACTCGTATAATAATGTAAATTTTATCGAGTGTCTAATTGCACCACCTTACAGCGAGTATCATCGGAGTGATAGCGTTTTTTTTTTTTTTGTATAGAGTTAATTTGTATAATGAGATGTAATCGGAATAATTAAGCTTTGTATAATGCTGGTTGCATGTTTGTAATCGGAAATCCGCAGCCTTTTTTAGTAAGCCATTCATCCCTACAGGGAATCGAACTTCGGACCGGTCACTTCGCTATTCGAACGAGGTGTAAGTGACCATGTATGGGACATATAATGACAAATTCCACACCTAAGATTCTTTGCAGTTTTGATGTAATTATTACACGATGTGTAGCCGGTCGAGATAAACTGCATAATGTAACAAAAAAATTTATATTTTGTTTAGCTTTTACGGCGTATGTGTTGTGCTAATATAAGAAAATGGAAACATTTAAGTTGCAATGTAATAATGAATTTATTTTTTATTTAACGCGTAGTTTTATCACAATTAAATAAATTATGAAGATAATATAATATCCTCTCTCTGTTCACGTGTTTGTCTTATGACTTGTATATTATTTTCTCTGAAACATGTTGCCCTGTTGTATTACAGTTTACAGTTAGTTACCTACAGAAAAACATCATTAAGATTTATTCGAAACTAAACTATTTATTTAAAAGTAATAAATGTTAAAGCTACATTGGATCGATAAAACCTAATTAATCTAATTAAAAATCTTATCGCGTTTCACGAAGCTTGGAAAAGTCGTAAGACAGGCGTGAATATAAATAAAATTCTCGAGCTAGTTCCAAACGGTCGGTCGTGGAGAGTTACGTTACGGGTACAAGCAAAACCTTTGCCCTGTACAGACAGTACTGTTATTTAGTATTTTCTTTACATTTCACGATATACTACTAGTTAAATAAATACATTTTAAATTAAATTAAACCGTTTTTATGATATTAATTTTTTACGATCGATCGATTCAGCCTGTAATATCCCACTGTTGGGCATAGGCCTCTTCCCCATGTAGGAGAAGGATCAGACCTTAATCCACCACGCTGCTCCAATGCGGGTTGGCGGATATATTCCCTACTATGAGTAACGATCGCTATTACATGATAACAACCGGGACCGACGGCTTAACGTGCTCTCCGAGGCACAGTGGGGAGACCCACCAATACAAATGCTGTCGTGTACGGGGATCGAACCAGCAACCGCTCGCGCAACAGCCAACGCAATCCAGTGCTGTGACCGCTGCGCCAACGCGGCGTCAATTTTTTACAATATAAAGAAATATTTTTTTTTTAATATTTTAATTGAGAAAGTTTACAAAAGAATACTATTATTTCGAGTAATGTATACTTAATTTAGTAGCTTCTACGGTATATATGGAAGAAATGTGACTTTTCTCGAGGAAGTATAATGATTATAGGAGTCGTTTTTACTCCGCCCTCAAAGGTTATAATTATTTAAAAAGATCTAGACTGGTATTATTTATGCAAACATAGAAATGAAATTTGTTTTATCTACACTAATGTTGTAACATTCTACTTATGTTTCCAATACTTGACTTATAATTACTACTGTTATAGCGCAGACAACAAAACACTCAATTTAAGGCGCCTGGGGGGGCAAAACGCCGCGCTAGCCGTTTTTTGTGCAGTTTTTTGAAGCTATCTACTTTTTATTGGAAAGAAATATAAAACTAATACAAACACATTTAATTTCTACATAATTTTGATTACATGATGGTCCTTTTTTTTAATTTTTTTAAAGGATTACATTTTAAATAATCGCCTTACAACGAAACCACAAAAATGAGAAATAATTACTGATACTGTGCGTCTCCTCGTGAAGTAAACATTATTTTATTTTGCTACCGACACTAATGGATTGACAATTTAATAAGGAACAATTCGCATGAAAATTTTTTTCGAAAAGACCTAAATTTGATGTGTTATTGATTTTTTTCTAAAATCTGGGCGTATTCACTACTGTACTCAAGCGCGGTTGTATTGGAATTCAGTCTGCCGCAAGGTTTGGAGGGAGAAGCTTGTGTCGTTTGTCACCGTCTCGGCTAGCGCACGCTCACGTCATATTATAAATCTATACGTCTATACTCTATACATACAAATAAATAAAAGTGGAGTGTCCGTTTGTAATAATAAAATAATATCCTTTTACTAAATGCATATCCATGTATACACGGTACATATACCAAAATTACATTTTTTACAATTTATTGTTGTCTGTATGTCTGTCAGTTTGTTCCGGCTAATCTCTGAAACGGCTTGACCGATTCAGACGGGACTTTCACAGACAGATAGCTGATGTAATAGGCTGTTACTTTTATTTTTATTTTGTATCTCTGCGAACTGAACAATAATTTTTTTTTTAATTCCACGCGGACGAAGTCGCGGGCACAGCTAGTAAACAATAATAATTTATTAGCAATTAACATATTGTTAGCATTTTTTGTTGACTTTTGTTTGGGTTAGTTTTTTTTTGTTTGTTATTTATTGTGAAAAAACGCTGTGTGTGTATTTAAAACTATTGAGTTTTTTTTAAAAACGCTATTGTTGTGTAGGTATCTAAACAATGGTTTTAGCACCTTTGAAAATTATAGAAACGACACCCATGATAAAGAGTTTTGCTAGCTAATTTAATTTGACCATGTACCTATAGGTTTTTACTTTTTACCTAGACCTACGTTAAAATAAAAAAAAATCTCTATATATGTATATAAAAATGAATCGCTGAATTTGTTGCTAAGCGCAAATCTCGAGATCAGCTGAACCGATTTCACTAATTCTTTTTTTATAATATTCATTGAAGTACGAGGATGGTTGTTACGGTGAGAAAAATTAAAAAAAAATTGCCTGAAAAGTCTAAAAACAACACTTTTCTATATTCCCATACAAAAGATTCGTAATAATACTTAAAAGGCAATTTGAACTTTAATACCATACAATAAAGTTTAAGAGTTAGTGGAAGGGTTCCGGAAAGGCAATTGAGTGATGTTAGTATCGTATAAATATTAATGTCAATATTTGTCAATATATTAATTTATATATTTTTTTGTTTTTACATAATGTAATTGTTGACTTATCAACTTTCTTTTTTCTTTTTTTTAATCTTTTTACTAGCTGACCCAAATTGCCGTTATCCCGAATAGCAATTGAGTGACGTTAGTATCGTATAAATATTAATCTCAATATTTGTCAATATATTAATTTATAATTATTTTTTTTACATAATGTAATTATTGACTTATCAACTTTCTTTTTTCTTTTTTTTATCTTACTAGCTGACCCAAATTGCCGTTATCCCGAATAACAAAATAAGTATTTAAAAAAAATAATTAAAGAATCGACTGTTAGGCGGTACGAAGTTCGCCGGGTCAGCTAGTTATTTATAAGTTTAAGTAATTATACTTCATTGTTAGTATTTATTGAACGTAAGTGTAGTCACTGAATTCATTACCTAAAATATATACGCACCAATTAACATTTATTTCTTATAAAAAAATAATATATTTTTTTATTGAATGCCGTGCGGTCTGCGGATCCCTAGATCTGTAATTTTTACGTGTATTCGTAAGTTGTTCACCAAATGCCGCTAGATGTGCCGCGAGAGGTGGGGTGCGGCAAAGAGGGATCGAATGCTCAAGGTTATTTGCTTGGCATACCGCCTTAAGCAATTTCACATGATGGTATAGGTAATATCCACATCGATATCGTAAAATCTCATTATAACATCGCGCGCATGCGCGCAGCTGCGCTCTCATTGGTTAGATTTTAATGGCGGCAATCACTGTGACAATACACGATACACAATACGATCTTGAACAGTATAGAAAACAAGACGAATGAAGTAATTATAAATATTCCGACTCCGTCTACGAGCTCTACTGCTTGCCCCGCGACCGCTACAGCTGCTGGATCAATAATTAACATTAACTTTCAAAATTGTACCATCCAAAATTTGAACAATTATTATAAATAAACTATTGTCAGCTTTTACTCTTGTTGTTTGATTAATTGCATTAGTGAAGATAAAGTAGTGTATGCAACTGCATATAACATGGGTGTTAAAACACTCGTTACTATTATGAAACTCGCTGCGCTCGTTTCATAAACTCACACTCGTGTTTTAATACCCTTCATTATATGACAGTTGCATAAACTACTATTATTTACTCAATGAAAATAGGTCCACTAGAAGATTAACAGTTAATGATATAACATATGGCAAACCATTGTATGAGGTTAACAACACATGGAATAAAAACATTTTAATATGTAGCACTTTAGCTCATTGAATATAACGGTTTTAGAAATGAGAATGACTTATACGTCTACATTGTGTTTTTTTTTTAATCGTGTGATTCAGATAGGTACTAGGGATATCAATAACAAATAGTAACAAAAAATACCAACCAAGTTTTAATATAAAAAGTGCTAGAACAAAATATACCTATCTTTATTAACACAAATATTGTAAGGAGGAAAGATTTGATTGTTTGTTTGCATTAAATAGGTTCCGAAACTACTGAACCGATTTGAAAAATTCTTTCACTTTTGGGAAGCTACACTATCTGCGGGTGACATAGGTTAAATTATATTATAAAAAATGAGGGGAAAAAAATATTTTGAAACTTTTGTTTAATACCCGTGTGAAGCCGAAGCGGGATGCTAGTAGTTTATAAAGTAAATTAAATTCTGCTTTTTTTAACTGACTTCGAAAAAGGTTGAGGTTTTTATTTAGACTGTATACTTTTCTCTTTAATCATGTGTGTTACCTTATAACTTTTCGCCGACCTACGTTGTATTAGGATTTTGATGATTCTTTCTCTAATCTAAAGCTGGTGCTTGTCATATGACGACGCGATGGCGCAGCGATCCCCATAGCCATTATAGATATTTGTCGTGGTCTGGGCCTTTGTGCTGGTGTATTGTGTGTTTTTCCGGACCCCCGACACAGGAGGAAATCCTAGTGGGGGCCGTTGAGTGTGAAGCGTTTACTTATATCGTCCTATTTGTCTCTAATAATGCCTATTTACTTGACTAAATTGTCATCTACTTACGTTGTATTACTTATTATTGATGTAATTGAATGTCGTTTATTTTTTTCGTTTGCGAGTAAATGTAATTATTATTAAATGTTAACATTTCACAAACATAATTTCTTATAGCTCTGGTTGTAAAATACATGGCGTCGATACATCAGCGGGAAACCACAAGAAACTAGGACATATTTTACAAATGTATCATTTACTGAACCTCGACTGTTCGAAAGAGTTATTAACACCGCTATTCGTGGGCAGGCATTGAAAATAATAACTATCTTATAAACTACAGGTAACATTAACAACATCGTAAGCGTGTGTTTAGTTAATGAGATCAGTAAAGTACATTTAAAATCGGGCTGGGTCAGGATCCAAGCGTTCTTTATAGCGACAAGAGCGACCTCCAACGGACATTAATGTACGTATTTCATTCATGATATACTCAAATAGAAGCCTATTCGTGTTTACGTGTACTTTGTTTTACAACAAAATGGTTCTTGGAAATCATCTATTTAATGAATTATACGTTTTACGAAGCCGTTTCGCATAGAGAAGTGTCCATTTCGGATAAGATGGACTGTGATGCTACATGCATTGTGGTATTAGTAAATGGTTTAAATGTTTATTTGTTTCATATAAATTTTGTTGATAATAATTGATATGTTTGAATCGCCTGTATCTACATAATCGAGAAATAAATGTTTTCTTTCACGTTTCAAAATTAAAAATCTTGCATTATTTTTAAACGACTTCAAAAAGAAGGAAGGTTATCGATTCGGTTGGAATTTTTTATGTATGTACACCAATTAAATTCCACGACAAATTTAATACTCGCCGTAACTTCGTCTAGAACAAAACAACCCAAGCACATTAATTTAAGCTACTTATAAAATTTGTTATGTTTAGGGTCTGGCACCGACTTGAAACGTTTAGTAGGCAGCACATATATAAATAATAGTATTTTATTAAAGGTACTAAGTAGGTTTGCATAAGAATTTAGTATTTGAAGTCAGCTTTTTTAACGTAGTTTTTACATATTTTTTCTTTTAAATATATTACTACGAACTACGAATATGCTCAAACGTGTTTATTTTAGGGAGTATGAAATCTATTCTAGCAATTTTGTCTTTGAGGAACTATATTTTTAGTTTTTTCGTTTCATTATTTTTGCTTATTTATTAATTTGCTATGACGTTAGTGGACATATATTTGTACATGACATTCAGATATGTGTAGTTTCGGGTCCTTGATCGAATTTATAGAAGCAACAATTCAGTTTCCTTCTATTTTGTTAAAATATATATATTTTATGAACTTTATATTCTAAAAAAAACTATTGTAAGAGTTTTATCTTTAACTAGCTTCTGCGCGCGACTTCGTCGGCGTGGACTCACTCCTATTAGTCTTAGCGTGACAATACATAGCCTATAGCCTTCCTCGATAAATGGGCTATCTAACAGTGAAAGAATTTTTCAAATCGGCCCAGTAGTTCCAGAGATTACCGCGTTCAAACAAACAAACTCTTCAGCTTTTTATATTAGTATAGATTATTTATTTATTGTACATCACAATTACTTGATACGCATTTAACACAGTTTTTAGAGACTTGTTAGATTATGTAGCGCAACGGGCGAACTTGTGGATATTTAGCCGCTTTTTCTAGACAAGCCAAATAGCCTTTATTAATGTCTGTATCAATTATTTGTAACTAATATATGTAATAATTTCTTTTTCAGATTATCGATGACATGGACATCGAGATAAGACAAATTTTCTGTAAGTTATCATATATACCTCAAAATTCAACGAGCTCATAGTAAATTTTACCACGTTTTACTTTGGCGAAATTGTACAAAAATAACGCTTAATTCTTTCACTCAGAGCCTTGTCGTCCAATAGCTAAGGATCTCAATATATCTTTAGGTATTGGAACTTGACAATAAATTGTATATAACATTTCTATATTAACCATCACTACGGAACTATAAACAACAGAGGTAAAATTATACTGTATAAAGTCTCAAAACTACTCGTAACTAACTACAGTTAAGTTCTGCATCTTCAGCTATAAAATTGCTTGCTGTACGTTTATGTAATGATACAAAATAACACATCAACACGTGCAGCACTTTAGCTGTAAATGTAGAAATTAAATTATTACTGTAGTTAATATATTTGTTCTAATAGTAATTAATAGTTCTTACATAAATTTACGTTCACGAGTTTAACCTTACTATGAAATTTATATGTATGATATTATCCAGCTGTCGCACTTTTTGATTTATAAAAAAAACCAAAGTCTTTACATCATACTGAAGTAAGACAACGTATATTTTACTGTAATTCTGGAGCGAAAAAAAGCGTTATTACATCACACAAATTTTGGGGTCTCAATGGAACTAACAATAACGCGTATATAAAACAATAATTTTGAATATATTCAATTATTTATGATTATACTTTTTAACAAGTTACCAACCAATTATTTATTTGTTAAAATTATATTTTAATTATTTAAACAGATTTTTTTTAAATAATGAGCTACCAGAATAAAAACCAACTTTTTAAATTCTAAAATATATTATATTCTGAGATCAATAAATAAATATAAAAACTATAAGTCGATTCAATTCCAAAAAGCCAAAGCAGTCAGAATTACTTGCATTTACTTTTGCTTAACATCACTTTAATTGAGGAATTTCAGTCTAACATTCCATTTAAATAGCAATAAAGATTCATTACTTCGATATTGCAAAGGTTGATAGGCGTTTAATGACATGGATAGCGACATTCAAAATGTTTATAATTTGAGTATAACTTTATAGATCCATGTAACTTATCATTTAAGTGATTATTGTAGTTTGTGTGCAACGTATTACAGTTGGGTTGTCGACACACTAAAACATTTGTAATAGAAGTGAGTTCAATCACTGTAAGCTAATTTTTAAAGATATAGTATAAATACTTGAAATAAAAGTTTTTTAAGCTTTCACGCTTACTTTTAAAATTAATTTAAACATGACTTATTGTGTTGCGGACGTCATGGTTTCGGGACGACACCCGTGTGCTTAAATGAAAGTTTTCGTTATATTTTGTAACTGATTTAAATTAAAATGTTTATTCAAATATCTATTTCAACAAAGACGAACAGTGATATGAAGATGAAAGTGCAATGAAGTTTACAAAAGTTTTAAGTGTTACAGGAGCGATTTCCCTTTAACCGTCCGTTTTTCTTTAATATTACAAGTAGTTTGTTAATTACAATAAAAACAATGAAAAAACTGCTAAAAATATTTTCATATTTTGTGACATAGTAAAAAACTTATTCTACTCCTAGTGTATACGAAACCTTATCATTGAAACAGAAATATATATTGTAAAAGTAATTGGCGTTATTTAGTCGGCGTTAAAGCTAAGCTATAGTTTATTTCGTTAAATTAAACACAGTTTATTGTAGAGGCAGTTTTACGAGCCGCAGGTAGTTGGACTGATTGAATAGTACGTAGATTTTACAGTTGATCATTAAGATTTCTAATGGGCTACAAGGAAAAGCTAAGATATACGCATTAGTTGAAACTAAGTATTATTACTTCGTGATAATACAGTAAAAGCCATGTGCTAAAATCTGTCTAGTGTCAAATTTTAAAGTAGTTAACTAAAGTATTATTTCAATGATACGCATAAATTAATTTTTAACATAATTTAAATAAATAATCCATACTAATATAATAAAGCTGAAGAGTTTGTTTGTTTGATTGTTTGTTTGTTTGTTTGTTTGTTTGTTTGTTTGAACGCGCTAATCTCAGGATCTACTGGTCCGATTTGAAAAATTCTTTCGGTGTTAGATAGCTCATTTATCGAGGAAGGCTATAGGCTATATATCATCACGCTAAGACCAGTAGGAGCGTAGCACCAATAAATAATGTTTCAAAATCGGGTTTTTTTCCTTTTGAGAGCTTCCGCTGCGAAAACGGTTAAAGTTTCGCACAAATCATGTATGACAGAATTGGTCCTATTCCACGCCGACGAAGTCGCGCGCAGAAGCTAGTTGTATTATAAAATCCGCCAACTCGGGGTGGAACAACGTGAACAGCTCCGATCCTTCTTCTACGCTGGGAAAGAGGCATACCCAGCAATAGGATGTTACAGGATGAATCGTGATCGTGGTATGATAAAGTAATATTTGTAGTTCTAAGACACTGGAAGATAATTAAATGTTAACAAGCAGAACAGCAATAGTTTTTACTGGAAAATTCTTGAAAGTTCTTAAAATTAACGATAATTATATGTATGTGGTACAAAAGTTATCATTTGGTATAAAATAATGTTTAAATACAGTGATTGTTTTAAACGATAGAAAACACTAAACGCTAGTTATTTGAGTTGACTTCGTCCAATGATGTTGGCTGATGCTCAATCCCTTTTTACTCATACCATGTCATATTGATTGAATATCTACAGTTAAAATTTATAGGACTTGTACTAATACAATTCTACAAGTCCCTACACCTCGCCTAAGTTCACCTGATTGGAGCGATACTGTCGCCATTGATCTATTTAAATGAAACCAAATTAATTACAATAAATATTTTCTTGTTTAGTATCAAATAAGAGTAGAATTTAAAAGAGTACCGAGAGTTTTAAATCCAGCTTTTTTTTTTCTCTCGGCCTACACTAGTGACAATGCTTTTGTAATATTTCACAAAGCCGAGGATAAAATAGGAAGGTGATGTCTACCGAGACATTAGAAATTTCGAGTAACTTAATGTTTTGACTAAGTTAAGCAATCTTTACTTATAACACTGGGTACGTTACCTAAGTTTGTAGTTTACCTAATGTTAAGATATACATTTTTATTTTATTGTTTGATATTTTTCTACCTTGACTTTCTTTTATTATTTTGCCTTTCATTAAGTGTGTGTATCACCTTATGGCGAAATAAATGTTTTCATTTCATTTTATTTCATATTATCCAAAAAAAAGCAAGAAAAAATGGTTAAGGAGATTTTTTAATAGTATCAACGTTCTAATATTACATTTATGAACGACTACGTCAATTAATCCCACATAGAAGGAAGCAAATTAAAATAAACGTAAGATATTTAAGTTTAAAGCGTCTTTTTACCTAATTTCAAGTGAATAGTTAAAGGAAATACTTGCATCCGTGACTAACGGTAAAACTGTCGACCCTAATAAAGCTTATTTAACAATTAAAGAATTTCACCCTTATCCCCGACGAAATAAGGGTCAAAATGACGTGAATAGAAAGTAACAAATACTTTTTAATCGATCAGAGACACAATAAGCACTCGATCACGAACTGTCAGCTCAGTTTTTTAGCCACGTGCCGAGATTACGATAATAAAAAAAAACTGGTAAAAACTTGTTAGGAGAGAATTCTGACCTGTTCGAAATCGAAACAATCGTGTTGTGTGATTGACTGATCTTAATGCAAATGTTTACTCTGTGGTAATACGATAAGTTCCTCTCAAACGTTCCGGAATGAGACTTAACAATGTTCTTGTCAATAGGAAATGTAATACAAAAAATATTTTCATATCGTAAACTGTCTTAACACCTTAAACAAAAAAAAGTCGGACTCACACACCGGCGGTTCTGTACAAACAAAATTATTAAAAGTATTTTTATCATATGAGTTAATAAAAATTTAAGCTTTTCGCGACCTTTCCTTTATCTGTGCTATAAGACGTTGCTTCGTACCTTTTAAGATTCTGAGTTACCGGAAGAACCCTGTAAGTTTTGATTCCCTTGCGAGTGTCGACAATTTGCAACATAAACGGCTGTGTGTTTTGATTACGTTGGCTTAGAAGTTTGATTTTTTCAAAGTTCCAACGAACAGTAGACTATGTATGATTAAGTATTTGATATAAATTTCGGCTTGATACCTCCACGCGTTCCAGAGAAAAAGGGTCTTGACAGGCAGACGGACAACAAAGTGATCCTATAAGGATTTTTTACACATTATTTTTTAATGAAAATTGCATTATACAATATATGTATGTATATGCACTTGTATTTAAATTTGAATACAATATTTTAGAAATGAGTTATCATCAAAATAATAATCCAACATCTATTCCAGCAAATATTTCAAAGAAACGATAAATTTACGATAAGAAAAGAAACGATAGATTACAAAACTCCTACTTTTGCAATTTCCAAATAAAATATTTACAGTTAGAAGCCACGTACAAAAGCTAGTAAATCACGGATTAAAATAAATCTTGGTTCAATGCGAGTGAAATACACTCCGAGATACAAAAGAGCATTAGAAAGCTTGCCTTCCATCATAGGCTCGATCTGATAGGCCATATTGGTTGCCATGACAACGGGAGTGCTAACGCGGGCCCTTTGATTTAGCGCCGCTTTTGCGAGCACGTACGCATGTCACTGCGTAAACGTAGGCTGATTATTAAGTCCGTTACAGACGGCTCTATGTTATACATATTGTTACATAGAAAACTATGACTAGGCGTTTTTCACTATATTTTCAATATAATGTTATGAGTGAGTATCTATATAATTAATATGTAGCATAGGAAGTTTCTCAAGTCGATTGTACTCAAGTTTTGCAAGAGCATTTGGGTGAGAATTTAATACACCATCAGCAAGCATAACATACACACACGGTCGTCTGTTCCTAAGCTAAGCAATTTAATGCTTGTGTTATAGGTAAGAGTCGGCTGATATAGCTACATTTTTTTTCTTCAATAAATACATATAATACTTTCGGGAAACGAACCCACAATCCCCGGAGCAGAAAACTCATATGCAATCATTTAAATCGATACGATTATTTTTATCAATATTTATGACGAGTTCCGTACGCGCACCAAGTAGCGCTTACAGCAGGCTTAAAAACAAAATCAGTCCCAGTGATCAATTACAATGCGATTATAATGCGATTTATAAAATATTTCAATAATAACTAAATTCCCGTATCACTGTGTATTGTTATAACTCGATTTAGAGCATAACAAAACGTAATTGTGTCAAAATATGTTAATGTCATTTAGTTAGGATTTCGATAAGTTAAGATTTGCACTTATCTGTAATTTGACCTTTAAGGAATAAGGCTATCGATACATTAAGTGACTAATAGATCTAAATTAAGTATGTAAATGAGCAACATTATTATAATTTCACATCCTCTTACATACCATAAACAAACATTTATATATTTTTTTTTCTCTTACAACGAAACTACCATGAAATGAACATTTGTAATACTAGATGTAAAAAGTCCGACTCAATCGTGAGTCTATTAAATTTCTATTCAACTAATATTATAACTAAAGTGTTTTGAATGAAATTTTATTATAAGTAGCTTTGTAAATGAAAATATACTTTCGAAAAAACCTGTTCTGTCAAGAAAAAAGTTTTCGATCTTTATGTCCGCCTTACCTATGTACAGTATATTATATCGGAATAAACTCCATCGCTTATAAGGCCGTTGCACCAAATCGAACTGAAAGGTTAAGGTCTATTTTTTTTAACTAGGCCGATATTGATGAATTACCTAGAGTATTATTGTTATTAACATAAAAAAAATTAAAACTTAAGATATAAAGTACAACCATCTCAATAGTATAGTCGTCATGTGACTATTGTCTGAAAAGTCAAGTCTTAAATAAATTAATTCCACAGTATGCAAGCTGCTTAACCTTTGGACGGCTGTACTAGCCTTACGATCAATTGAAGACAAATGCCTCAGATACTAAAATGATATCGCCCGAGGTGCGATTTAATGCCCAATGTGCCTTCGAAAATTTACGTACACAATGTTGAAACTTGTCTCAACATAATTCGAGAATTTCATTTCGAAATTGCAACGACAATTCTGCTTAATGTTCCTTTCAGATTTGAACGACATTGTCGATACGGGAATCAATTACATTGACATTTGAATGTACGAATTGATATTCGATTGTATATTTTCATTAATAGATTTCAGGTTGTTCCGATCTATTAATGAAATATTGTTATGAATTATTGATAATATTTGCTAAATATTCAACGATCTACGTAAGATTGCCGGAGGCTGGATGAGGATTTCGGAACCGGGATGGTTGCCACGAATTTCGGGAGGCCTATGTACAGCAGTGGATTGCGACAGGCTATAGTAGTTGTTTCGGTCGGCAGGGACACGTCCAATGCCCGCACTACCGTCCTGGGACAATCTCCCACGTAATTGACGTACGTCCTTGTAGCAACTTGCGCTGGCTACGTACGTCACCACGCACCCCTGAATGCGTATGTACGTTACTACGAACTCGAAGACCCGTAAGGCGTTGTCAAACAGAAACTAATCACTTCACTTTATCTTGATCCGCAGGTTTCGGCTCTTGATTTGTTTCTTCCTTGTTGCCTCTTCAACGGCTGTGTTGCGACTGAATGACTGAGCCCGAAATTTCCCGTTTATATACGTTTCGAGTTGCGTAATATTTTTAATGTTGCATAATCATTTTAAAATTGCGTAACTATTTCAATATTGCGTAATAATTTCACAACAATTTCTTAAGAAAGCGGCCAATCGTTCTTTACATGTCTTGACTCGTTGAGACGCGTATCGACGTGACTCGTTTACATGTCTTGACTCGTTGAGACGCGTATCGACGTGACTCGTTGCCGTCAGCGATTAATCATACCTATGTGTTTCGTCGCCGACAGTCTCCCCCTCGTGCGTCGCACCATCCTTCTGGCTCGGCGACACTCCTGGCACCAGCAGCACCATTCTTGAACTGGGTCTTCGTAGCTCACCTCCGCGTGTTTTGACGTCGACGATCCTTGTTCGCCCGTCTGGTCCTGGATGCACTCGCAGAATTCTACCACGTGGCCAGGTGCATCTTGGCAGGCTGTGGTCGACGATCAGCACGATGTCTCCTACTTGCAGGTCTGTAGTGCTGGTTCTTCCCTTCGTTTTTCTTGGCAGAAGAGTGGGCAGATACTCTCGCAGCCAACGTTGCCAGAAATGGTCGGCAAGTCGCTGCGTGGTCTTCCAGGTAGTCCTGCCTACCATTTCGTTATCTTTAAAGCAGCCGATTCTCGCAGCACCGCAGGATCGCCCAATGAGGAAGTGGTTTGGTGTAAGTGCTTCCTCCTCAGGGTTCTCGGAGAGATGGGTGAGAGGTCGAGAATTGACGATGTGCTCGGCCTCTAAGAGGAGAGTGTGAAGTACCTCTTCACGTGGGTATCTTTCGTTGAGTGTGGCGTTTAGCGCGGTCTTGATTGATCGCACCAAACGCTCCCATGCGCCACCCATGTTTGGCGCACCAGGAGGGATAAATTTCCACTGCACGCCGATCTTCTCTGCTTCTGAGACGAGGTCTTCTTGTTTCAAGGTGACGAGCGCTTCCTTTAGTTCTTTGCTAGCGCCAACGAAGTTGGTCCCGTTGTCGCTATAGACTGTCTTCGGCATTCCCCTTCTTGCGGCGAATCGTCGTAGCGCCATGATCATGCTGTCGGTGGAGAGCGAAGGAGTCAGCTCTATGTGCACAGCCCTGGTTGTGAGACATGTGAACAAAGCTCCCCATCTTTTGTCATGTCGCCTCCCCACAGTGATTGTCATAGGGCCGAAGTAATCTATGCCAGTACACGTAAAAGGAGGGTTTCCGTGCATTAGTCTCTCAACAGGTAAGTTGCCCGTCGGTAGCTCCTGAGGTCTTGCCTTCTTCGTTTTGCACCACTGACACTGATGCTGAACTGCCTTGATCGCTGACCTAAGTCCCAATACCCAGAAGCGTTGTCGTATTTCGTTCATCACTGTTGCGTGATTTCCATGATTGAAGCAGCAGTGGAATTCTTTAATGATAAGTCGTGTTATCTTGTCCTTGCTATCGAGCACGATGGGTCGCTTGTAGTCTCTTGTCACACCCTGTATCGCGTCGATCCTTCCTTTTAATCGCAGGAGACCTTCTTCTAGTACTACGTCGAGCTTTTTCAATTTGCTGCTGCCCTCTAATTGATTCCCTTGCTGCAGACACTTGATGTCATCTCTGAAGCTTCTTTCTTGGCTTCTCTTTAGCAATAGAGTTTCAGCTTGCTCTAGTAGTCCAGCGTCCAGCGGTATGTATTTCCTTTCTGTTTTCGAAGGCCTCTGTTGTTTCTTGATAGTCTTCACCTTTCTTCCTTGCTTTATCTTCCACATGGGATCTTCCTTGCAGACGTTGACCTTCTTACTCCTTCTGCAGAGTTGTAGGAACTGCAGTACTCTTGCTGTGGCTCGTCGAAGTCTTCTCCACGAGGAGAACCTCTCGGGGTCTGGTGATGGATGAAAGGTGCTTGCTGCTGCCACGACGTTCGCTGCCTTTTCTTCGCCGGTGGTTTCCTTCTTGAAGCTTCTTGGCGCTGGCCAATGTGCTTCTTCTAGTTTCAGGAAGCTTGGTCCCGTATACCATCGGTGATTGCAATCGAAGTGTTTCGGTACGTCGCGTGTTGCATCATCTGCAGGGTTCTGCGCCGTAGGCACCCATCTCCAATCTTGCGGTTTTGTAAGTTCTTCTATCTCCGCTAAGCGATGAGCCACGAACGTCTTGAAAGTTCTTGGGTCCGTCTTTATCCAAGAAAGTACGATGCTGGAGTCTGTCCAAAATGTCTTTTTGGCTACCTTCAGATCCATTTCCTTCTCTACTGAATGTGCCAGTCTGCTTCCTAGGAGGGCTGCTTGTAGTTCGAGTCTTGGGATGGACACCGGTTTTAGTGGAGCGACTCTTGCCTTTGCCGCTACTAAGCTGACATGGTATGTTCCATTCCCATCTTCTGTCCTCCAATAAACTACCGCTGCATACGCCGATTCGCTCGCATCCGTGAACGTGTGCAGCTCCTCCTCGGTGCAATGTGGTGCCAGGCATCTCGGAACCTCTAGGTCTTGTAGCAGCTTCATGTTCTCTAGGTAAGTCTTCCATGCTTCGTACTCCTTCCCTTCTATTTCATCATCCCAACCGACGCCACTTCGCCAAATGCTCTGAAGCAGCTTTTTGCCCTGAATGAGAACCGGTGCTGCTAGTCCCAATGGATCGAAGGTTGACATTACTGCACTGGTCACTTTTCTCTTCGTAGGCACTTGAAGTCCTTTGGCTATTTCCTCTGGCGTGTTCCGGAGGTTTGCCCTGAATCCGATGGAATCTCTTCTCGTGAACCAGCGGAGTCCCAATGTTTTCTCTTCTTCTTCTCCAAGGTCTACTTCTGTCTTTTCTTCGCCGTCAGTCTTCAGGTGTTGCAGCAGTTCAGGTTGGTTTGACGCCCATCCCCTGAGTTCGAAGCCTGCCTTCTTGTGTATGAGGTCTACCTGCGCTGTCACTCTTCTGAAGTTTTCTTCTGAATGGAAGCTATGCAGATAGTCGTCCATGTAATGGTTCAGTTCGACTGCCCTTACTGCTTCTGGATACTGTTCTTTGTAGTCCGCTGCGTTTCGGTTCTTGACATAGATTGCTGTACTCGGAGATGATGTTGCGCCGAAGATAACCGATGTCATTCTGTACTCTTTTGGCGGAACGTCTCGACGATCCCCGCGCCACAGGAACCTCAGGCTATCTCTGTCTTCTGGCCGAATACGAACTTGAAGGAACATTTCCTTGATGTCGGCTGCAACTGCCAGCGGTCCTTGTCTAAACCTTAGTAGTATCCCGAAGAGTGACTGCAACAGATCTGGTCCTGGTAGTAGAGCATCGTTTAGGCTTCTTCCTTTCGACTTGGCTGCAGCGTCGAAGACGATCCTTATCTTCTTCTTTAATGGATGTACCACGGAGAAGTGAGGGAGGTACCATTTCTTCTTGGAGTCTTCTTGTCCCACAGGTGCTTCTTCTGCATACTTGTTGTCGATAAGATGCTGGATTTGCTTGATGTATTCTGCCTTCAGCTGAGGGTCCTTATCCATCTTCCTTTCGATGTTGAACAACCGGTTCCTTGCGGACGTATAGCTTTCAGGCATCTTTTCATCTTCATTTTTCCATAAGAGTCCAGCTTCGAATCGTCCATCGTTCAGTCTTCTGCAGGTCTTCTCTAGGATGGCGAGTGCTCTTCCTTCTGAGTCCGTACTGGCTCTTCGCGGTTGTACACCAAGTGCCTCGATCGCGAAGTGATCCTTGATGGCTTGATGCATCTCCTCTTCTGGTGTGCTGACGTGTAGACATGAGTTCAGAAAGTGAACTGCTCTTACAGCCTCGACGTCTGACCCATGAAGTACCCATCCTAGTTCTGTTCTTGAAGCAACTGGTTCTCCTGGTTTCCCTCTTCTTATTTCTTGAGTCACTATCAGCTCCCAGTTATCTTGACCAATGAGCAGCTGTGGTGACTCCCCTTCATAATATAGAGAGTCGGCAATATTCTTCAAATGTTGGCATTCTTTTATTCTCTTCTTTTCTAGGAACTGAGGAGCAAGTTTCAAATCGTCGATAGTCCAGACTCTCTTCAAGGTTTTCGTGTTTCGTTGATGAACTCCCTTTACTGTAAGGTCCAGCATCTGAGAATCCTCCTTTCTTATTAACTTGCCTCCTACTGTCTCGATTACTAGTTCCTTTTTATTGCCTTGGGCACCGACTTCTTCTGCCACCTTTTGGTCAATAAGTGAAACCGTTGACCCTTCATCCAACAGGGCCAATATCCTTTTTGATCCTTTCGACCCGAAGACTTTTACTGGAACTATCTTCAGGTATGCCCTTGTACTATTGACTGCATTCACTGATGCCATGACGCTTGATACTTCTTTCGTCTCCGTCTTTTCATCTTCCGAGGTCCTGTCTTCGATGTGCAGCAGATGATGATGCCACCTCTTGCATTCCTTGCACGGTGGTTTTCTACAGCTCTCCTTTCGATGTCTCCCTTGAAGACATTTGAAGCAAACCCGACTTCTCTTCACCGTTGCCCACCGATTCTGCACTGACGCCTTCTGGAACTTCTGACAGTCGACGAGGAAGTGTCCACCTTCACACATAGGACAACTCTTCGCACTTGGCTGCCTTAAATCCTTTTCTTTGAAGTCCTTCTGCCTTGTTGAATGCGTCGCTTGTCGATGACTCTTCTTGAATCCAATCCTCTCTTCTGAAGTCGCGAAGGCTCCACACTTGTCTGCTTCTATGTTCAGGAACTTGGAGACCATTGTCAGATCAGAGAAGTCACTTTCTTCTGATGCTGCAGTGAAGTCGTACCATCGGAACTTGAGAATCATTGGCATCTTCTCAATGATTTGTTTCACCATCTCAGGTGAATGCAGGTACTGTGGTTTCTTCAAACCCCTTATTGCTGCTACGCTGTTGTTGATCTGGCTTGCGAAGACGCATATATCCCTAGGGTTTTCGGATATCTTTGGTAACGCCTTGACCTTATCCAATTCCGCCAGCACCAACGCGTCAGGTCTTCCGTATCTCCTTTTGAGGGCCTGCATCACTTCCAACGGAGATGCTTCAGAGTACAGCAGGCTCTTGATAGCTTCTCTTGCATTGCCCTTTATTGCTCTTCTCAGTCGAGCCATATTTTGAACATCGTTGAACATCGGTGCTGTATCTTCATAAACAACCTTGAAGGCCAACCACTCGCTGCTGTTTCCATCGAAGTAGGGTAATTCGTGGATATACTGCGGCTGTGCTGCTGGCCCTCCTCTTGTGGTAAGGGCTTCCTTCAACACCGTTGCTAACGCTTGAATTTCGCTCGTACCTCCTTTCGTTGAGGAGATCTCTTCAAGCTTCAACTTCTAAGGATCTTCTGGCTTCACCTTCTGAAGCTCTTCTGGCTTTACCTTCTGAGGCTCTTCTGGAGGTTGCTGACCTCGTTGCTCAGGTTGCTCCATGTTGTCCTGTTCCAGTACCGATGTCTCGATCCAGTTCTGAACTTGTGCTGTTCTGTCTTCCTGGTCTTCATCCACCGAGTCCTCATCTTCATACTGTGCCAACTCCCATCTGATACGGGCTAGATTCAACTCTAGGCGTGCTAATTCTTCTCTGGTTATCAGCTCACGTCTTCTGGCTGAGGAGCTCGTGGTCTTCGTAGACCTGGCTTGACGACTGACTCCCTTTAGCAGGGTTGTGGCAGACCTGCAACCACCCTTGTCCGGAAAATCCACTGGAGTCTTCTTGGTCGTCTCCTTTCGTGCGGCTTCATTCTTCTGTCCGTTCTTCTCGGACGCCGCCGTGATCACAGTCGCCGCCGTAATCGTCGTCGTAGTGCCTTCTGTGTTTGTAGTACCTGAATTGCTCGAATCCGACATATTTACTGCTCCTGATGTCCCTGACGCTGACGCAGACGTGACCCCTTCTGATCCCGACCCTTGCTCTGTCGCGTCCTTATCCGAAGGACGGGACACGGGATATGAGGGAGCATCCTTCTGCGACCTGGTTACTGGCATCTTGACGCAGTCTTCTTATCTTCTGGATTCTTCAGTACTCTTCTGCAGGGATCCGGCTCGAAGGACCAACTGTTTCGGGCGGCAGGGACACGTCCAATGCCCGCACTACCGTCCTGGGACAATCTCCCACGTAATTGACGTACGTCCTTGTAGCAACTTGCGCTGGCTACGTACGTCACCACGCACCCCTGAATGCGTATGTACGTTACTACGAACTCGAAGACCCGTAAGGCGTTGTCAAACAGAAACTAATCACTTCACTTTATCTTGATCCGCAGGTTTCGGCTCTTGATTTGTTTCTTCCTTGTTGCCTCTTCAACGGCTGTGTTGCGACTGAATGACTGAGCCCGAAATTTCCCGTTTATATACGTTTCGAGTTGCGTAATATTTTTAATGTTGCATAATCATTTTAAAATTGCGTAACTATTTCAATATTGCGTAATAATTTCACAACAATTTCTTAAGAAAGCGGCCAATCGTTCTTTACATGTCTTGACTCGTTGAGACGCGTATCGACGTGACTCGTTTACATGTCTTGACTCGTTGAGACGCGTATCGACGTGACTCGTTGCCGTCAGCGATTAATCATACCTATGTGTTTCGTCGCCGACAGTAGTAGTAGTAGCTAGTTGTAATTCAACGATAATCTATACAAATAAACAATATACAAAATACTATAAATATACAAAATAATTACAGTATTTTGTATATTATTTAAAGTAACGGTAGGATAATGTAGGTTCAATTGTTTATATAAAACTTTTTTTGTTTTTAATCGTCAGTTCATTTTAAAAAGCAGTTACCGTAAATACAGTTTTTACAGAACATAAAGTCTTCAATAATAACAGAAATATCCGTGAAAAGATTTTGATTATTTAACTTATATTTTATATACAGTCAATATTATAATTATTTATATTCGTATTAATTTTATAAGTAATATCTATGTTATTAGAACATTCGATACTTATATTTATAACAAGCAATTAAAAAGACATAATAATTTAAATTGCGTTCAAAAAGATGTAAACCCATAAATTATGGTTTTCCCATATAATTATTACATAAAAAATATTGATGGCTGAAAAACTATGTTAACGTTTTTCTTAACGAGGCGTTCTTAGTAAAAATTCATCCGCCATTGCCCATTTTATACAATACAAGTAAACTATTAACGATACTAGACATACGTATAAAAAGGACTATTGCAATTTATAAGTTAATTAATATCCACGTACGTACCAATCAACAGTATAGCGTTCTCGAATATCAATAGATAGGTAATAATGTTATACACTGACACACAGGTAACAATTTCTAATTGGTTTTTATGTTGTATAAACTAGAAGCGAGATCGATTGAGTTAAATCACTCGTATTGTGGCAGGTCTTTTTGCAGGGCGTCTTTTTGTAGGCCACCATTATTAACCACCCGCCGCGAAGGCGCCGATTGCTCGCTATATTCTATGAGTAAATCTTGAACGTGACTACGGTTGATGTGTGTATGTTGATACTATTTTCTGATACTGATACTTTTTAAGTTTCTGTGCACGAACAGTTCTAAATTACCAAGACTCTCGAATTTTAAGCATTTAGGAATACTGTTAATGCTTTCGCATACAAAGAACTAACAAAACTTTGAGCCACGCGTGATCATGGCGTTTGCAACCGTAGTACTATTTACTAATCTGTGCTGTGGCAACGTAATTGAGAGTACGTTAAGCCGTCAGACCCGGTTGTTATCATGTACACCTGATATCGAATATATCCGCCAACCCGGATTGGAGCAGCGTGGTGGATTAAGCTCTGAAGAACTGTTTGATATGGTGCCACCGTCACATTTTTACCACCGCACCCTTCGCCGAAGGAGTAAGTTTCATCGACACTACTTGGATGCATGGTTTGCAACCAATGTACGAGCTTCGTGGGCATTCTTTCCGCGTACATGTAAATTGTGGAATGACCTTCCTCCTGAGGTTTTTCCTGAGCGCTACAATCTGGGGGTCTTCAAGCGTCGAGTGTATAGACCTTTTCCCTAAAGGCCGGCAACGCACCCGCAACTTCTCTTATGTTGCAGATGTCCATGGGTAACGATAGCTGTTTACCATCAGATCGCTTCGTCTGCTCGTTTGCCCCCGTTGTTATATAAAAAAAAAGCTCTGACCCTTCTCCTACATGGGGAAAGAGACCTATGCCTAGCAGTGGAATATTGAAGGCTGAAGCGTTATGTATTTTCAATTAGACAAATTATTACGTAATCGGTTCAATTTATTAAAAGGGTTTACATCAAGTGGTTGTTAAAGTATTTTTTTAACGACGAAAAAAACAGAGGTGGTTCTAAACTCGCCACGTATATTTTTTATGTTTGACCGCATGTAGAAGGGTTTGTTGTTTTTTTTTTTTTAATTTTAATTATTATTTTACTGGACCCTCGACACTGGGTAACTACCTACTTAGGGTTACTCATTTATTTATTTACTCTGACAATAATTTACACGAGTACAAGGTATGGTATACATCAATTTAAATTACAAAAGAAGAAATTTTAATGAAATCATTACCTTCATAAATATTATAAAACATGTTCCTTTTCCTCGTATTAATTAAAGAATTCCAACTATAACATTTTTATAACAACTTCACTCTACAATTTTTTGCCGGTTACGTTAACTATTCTAAAAATTATATTTAAAGTGAAACTTTTATAACATCGACTCAAACTTTTTCGTCTGTGTGTTGCATGTCGCGTGACGGTCGGCCGCGCGGTAAGATTGATAAAGCGATTTTTATACCCTTAATAATTAATAATTAAGGATTATTACTCCAAAATTTTTTTGTTAAATGTCTATAATTTGAAAAAAAGTTTCACTTTTTTTCATAAAACCACACAGGTTTTTATTTTATCATAAATATTTGATCATTTTAATCTTAAGACGATGAAATGAATGATGAAGTTAATGTAAATATATACAACGCGTTTATTAAAATGAACAATAATTTTGACAGGTTCTTAAATATATGTTTCCTGTCAACACTTTCATTAGTAAAAGTTATAGCATAATATGGTATAGTTAGTTCAAGTCATCTTTGCGCGGGGCTCCGTGTGTGCGTGCGCTTGTAATTATAACACTTTGCGCGCACTGGTGACTTTTGTTTAAAGAATTTATTGTCACGGTGACAAAAGTCACTAGTGCGCGGTTAGCCTTAATTTGTGTAGCAATGACGCGACCGCCGTCATTCGAAATTTCAAAAAACACGTCTTCTTATTGGTCATTTTTCCACCGGTACAGTCGTTAAAGAAAATGTCTAGTTCTTCACGGATTTTTTTTAAGGAGTCAGGTAAATATTTTCAATGTGCTAATTTCGATATTATTAATATTTACTATTATTAAATAATGTATACCTACATTACTAACTTACTTTAAAAACTACTTTATTTTTAAAGTGAACGTATTATTATTGTTTTAGACTCGTGAAACTATTGCCAAGGTGTTCAAATTTGTAAAAAAGGAAAACATAGTTATATTGCAGCTTGTATAAGTGATCCAATTTGCAGTGCAGGTCCAAATTAATATCAAAATTGAATGAATATTTAAACAGTGTGCGAAAGAGAACAGCAATGGCAGTGGGGTATCAGAGAGAATAATAACAAATATATTGGCTGAAGGACAAAAAAACTGACTCCAAATTTAAATCTCCGTATAAAGACCGCAAAACAGAAATGCATAGACATGGTTGACAGAAAAAAAATTACTTATAATGCATATATAAAAAAATTAAACTGTATGACTTGATAAAAAAAAGGAGACCATATTTGTCATAAGATTGATGACATATGACATAAAAGTTCTTCGACTACCGCCGTATTATTCTGAACTAAACCCGATAGAAAATATATGGGGAATTTTAAAAAATTATATTGCTCCGCATAATATCGAACAAAGTGTGACTGGAATAATGAAATTAATAAATGATCGTATAAGTCAAATTAATGAAGAGATGTGGCGTAATACTTGTCAACACGTAAAAAAAGAAGAAGAATTTTTGATATGGAATCTGAAAAATAATAATTAAACTTGGTGAAAGCAGCGAATCCGAAAATTCATTATTTTATTCTTCTAGTAGCGATACAGATTAATATGTTCAATAAACATGTATTAACAAATTATTATTATTTTTTTAAATCCATAACTATTCCAAGTATTAAAGAAGGACAAGATAAAAAGTACCCAAAACCGGCGTGCGTGTATGCAACGACTAATGAATGTTGATGAAGCGTTTTCGCTTAGGTTTGTCAGGATCGTGGCAAGTGTCATTATCTTGTCTCCGCCTACCCCTCCGGGATACAGGCGTGAGTTTATGTATGTTATGTATACTATTCGTCACCGAGATAATTATAATTTTTTATTTAAATTTTTTTTTAATAACTTTATTTATATTTTTCACTTCACTGTACCCAGGGCTTGTTACCGGTACCAATTACCTTTATAAAATACCGGTAAATAGCGTTAATTTTATCCGATACCTGTTTTACCGGTAAAAGTTTTAAAGGTAATTCGGTACCGGAAACGATTTTTAACGGTAATTTTTAACGGTAAATAGAATTTTAACGATACTGGTACCGGTACCTCTGACGTCACGATTAACGATATTTTTATCGGTACCTCTACGACGTTGCCGCTCCGTGCAAAGAAAAAATGTTCAACTCGAAGCTGCGCGGGGGAGGGGGGCTGATAAGAGCGGCAACAGCGCGTGACATTAGATTATAACGCTGTGAGATCAAAAATAAAAAAAAGTACATAGGTAGTATTCTATTAGCGTAATAATTACCGGTACCTATAAAGGTAACAGTAGCAATTAACGGTACCGGTATGGATAGGTACCGGTAAAAATAACGTTAAACGAGTTTTTACCGGTAAAAAATTTAACGGTAAAATGGCTCCAAAGTACCGGTATTTAAAGTACCGGTACTCCATAAATAACGATACGTCTGCCGAGACAAAGTACCGGTACCGAATTTTTATCGGTATTCCAAGCCCTAACTGTACCCCTTGTCACGCAACAAAGTCACTGTATATATACAAGGTTTACCTACACATAGCGCCGCGCGCAAAGATGAGTTGAACTTACTATATTATGACATGTACACACGCACACATACTTATTAATTTAGTGACCTTTTAATTTAGCGTGTTATTAATTCTAAGGTTTCTATTAAATATTAATCTTTCATTGTTATATATTAAATATATCTATTATTTTTGGTACAAATTTTGAAATCTTTTAAAAAGCTTAGTTTAAACTTTAATAATAGGTATTTTAACGTATTACGTATTAATTTATACATTGAAGGCTAGATTATTTTATTGTTTATTTATTTAACACTTTAATGCACATTTGAAACAACACAAGGAAAATAACAATACTCTAACTTAAAAATGTGGAAAGTCATTAGGTATTAGTGATAAGGATAACTAATAGTGATCTCTCGATGAGGCAGGCAATCCTAACAATAAAGAAAATATTGATAAAAAAAAACAATGAAGTATGTTAATTAATTAATTAAGCTACATACTCGTATTATACACGGAACTCTTAAATGATTATTCAAATACGAATCTGTTTAAAAACATACAAAAAAAAATTTCTTTACTTTTTTTACTTGATTTTTGTTGTCAATTTTATAAGAATATTATTATTATTTTTTATTTAATTGAATATAAAGTCTTCATTTAATAGTTCGCGCTAACGAAGTCGCAAGCGCTGCGCCTTCATCAATATAAATATTGCATAAGTACGGGTTTGCATATTTTGTACTTCAATTCTAATATGTTTATTATACTAACGCCATATTTTAAACAAACGAGAGATAATAGCTGTTCCTTGAACATAAATTTTAATTAAAAGAGGTTGAGCCTAACATACGATATAAGATACAAATGAAAGCATTTAGATAAAACAAATACACACAACAACTTGCAAACATTTTATCTATTTATATACATAAAAATGAACGTTGCTAAGCGCAGAACTCGAGAATGGCTGACCAATTCGGCAATTTTTTCTGTATGTTCCTTAAGGAAGGTTTTAATACTAAAATAATAAATATAAAAAAAACTATTGACAGCACGAAGTCTGTCCGGACAGCTACATACACCACTTCACCACTTCAGCCTATCACAGTCCACTGTTGGACATAGGCCTCTACAAGTTCGCGCCTGACATTACGACGCGAGCTCATGTGTTTTGCCCATAGTCACCACGCTTGGCAGGCGGGTTGGTGACCGCAGGGCTGGCTTTGTCGTACCGAAGACGCTGCTGCCCGTCTTTGGCCTGTGTATTTCAAAGCCAGCATGGATGGTTATCCCGCCATCGTGCATCGGTCGGCTTTTTAAGTTCCAAGGTGGTAGTGGAACTGTGTTATCCCTTAGGCTAGGCTACATTCTTTAGTGCCGTAGCCACACAGCAACATACACACTTTTCGTTTATTTAGCGCGGAATTTTGTGGGTATTCATTTGTAATTGTCCAAATATTTTTGGTATTTTTTCCCAAAATTTAATCTATACTAATATTATAAATCTAAAAAGTTTTGTTGTTTGATTGAACGCGCTAGTTCTAGGATCTACTGATTCGAATTGAAAAATAATTTTTGTTTTGGCTAGCCTATTTACCGAGTATAAAACCGCGGAACACAGATAATATTATAATACTGAAGAGTGTGTTTGGTTTAGTTTGTGCTGGATGGAGGCTTTCGAACATTTTTATAAAGTACTATCTACATCTTTTTACTACAAGCTTTTGGCAGGGAGATAGTTAATAATAGTTAGTAAACATCCTCTATGAAAGAATTTTTTAAATAGGGCCGCATTAAAGAGCTCTAATGGCTCTCCAAAGAGTTGTTTGTCTCTCTGTTTATAAATTACTATCCTTTTTAACTGACTTCCTTTTGGAGAAGAAGGTTCTCAATTCGATTGTATTTTTTTATATATCTTACTTCAGAACTTTTGACTGGGAGGACCGATTTCGATAATTTTTATTTTAATCGAAAGGTGGTGAGTATCATATGTTCCCATTTAAATTTAATTGCGATCTAATAAGTACTTTTCGAGTAATATCTAATAATGCGTATTTACTTGACTATTTTTTCGTCGACCTAAGTTTTATTATACCTCATAAATTTTTACCGGTTGTGCCGATTTTCATGATTCTTATTTCAATCAAAAGCTGATGCTTGTCATGTGGTCCCATTTAATGTATTCTGCGTCGAAATTGTTTTGAATGTTGTTTTGCTTATTTAGTACTCTATTGAAATTTTCAAAAACAAGGATATTTGTCTTCTTAGCCACTGTATTCATCTTTGAATGTTTATGGTACCCACTCGTTTTTCTTATTATATGTAGTTGAAATTTTTAGTGTTTGGACAATGCGATACATACCTAAGACGACAGCAACAGTGATATGTACGACACCAGAGACTTATCCGCACATTATCCTACAACTTTGTAGTTTTGTCCTCGTAAGATCATAATTTAATGTGGGACCAGGCTCAAGGATACTAAGCGCGCCATACGTAATTTATATTATTACCAGTTTCATTTGACCGGTTAATAGTACTAGTATTACTAAGTATAGTATGATATTTTTAAGTTTTTTGGTTAATTTATTAATAAACCTGTCCTACTAATAAGTACCTATTATAAAAGATAGTGATGATATATGAATGTATTGCTTTCATACAAAATTATAAGACTGTGTGTAGTAAAACTTAGTATGTATGTACCTACCGAGAGTTTTTTTTCCGCCGGCTTTTTTTCTCTCGGCCTACATTAGGGACGTTACTTATTGTAATATTTAATAAAGCCGAGGATAAAGTAGATAGGTAATGTCTACCGAGACATTAATAATTATTTAATATTTTGACTAAGTTAAGGTTGCTCATAACACTGGGTACATTACGTAAGTTTGTAATGTACCTAATACCATAATATTCGTTAAGTGTGTAATACCACCTTGTGACGAAATAAATGTTTTTGATTTGATTTGATTTGTAAATAGGATATCCAGAATAACACGAAGGCTACTTTTTATCCCGATTCCCATTGTATCGGAAATTACGGGGGTGAAATCACAGGGCACAGTTGGTTGATAAAATGCAAAAAAAAACCTATATCAATATGAATAAATTGTAACGGAAATAATACTTTATGTGGCAATTTATATAATGTATCTGCTCATTTAATAATTTATTATGTTATCGTGGGCGAAATGTTTTTGCTCGAATATGTAAATTATTATTAATAGTATAAATCTTTATATTTAATAATAAAAAGATAACCGAACCAATGAATTATAATAAAAACATGTTTCTTGTTTTAAAATGTTAAATAATAAGTCTAGATTCTATACAGAATCGCCCACTTGTTAATAATATATTGCTAACTGACAAAAAGTCTCTCTTTTATGAGGTTAACTATATTTTCACTTTCGTACCGCTTTTTGAAAATTTCTATGCCGTATATAGGACTAGCTTCTGCGCGCGACTTAGTCGGCGTGGACTCCTCTCCTATTGGTCTTAGCGTGATGACACATAGCCTATAGCCTTCCTCAATAAGTGGGCTATCTAACACTGAAAGAATTTTTCAAATCGGCCCAGTATATCCAGAGATTACCGCTTTCAAACAAACAAACAAACAAACAAACGAACGAACAAACAAACAAGCAAACAATCAAACAAACAAACTCTTCAGCTTTATATATTAGTATAGATTTAAAGGTTTTCTGGCGGAATTGGCTCTTAATCCTTTGTACGTCTTTCTTTATTCGCAATAAAAAAATTTTTCGTGGTGTATAATAAAAATATAGTATGTATTAACTATTCTGATTTTAATTACACTTTATCCTTCCTACATAACATATGCCAAGATCCTATGCTGCAACCATATCTTACATCTAAACAAAAATACTACTTTGAAAGTCACACAAATTATATGATTTGTCGAAATCCATCTCGCTCAAACGATTTGAATGAAAATTTTCAATTGGTCCATTTAAGGTATCCCAGTAAAACGTTGCATTAAACAGTTATACGACTGGAAATATAGTTTACAACCTCTTTTGAAATGTTCCAAAAACGGAAATTGAATAGTTCGCTCATCGTAATTCGAAACCAGAGACTCACAATAAATATTTATTTACCGATTCACATTAAACCTTTTCGATTATAAACTCCATGTCGCACATATTAATCATTTTAATTTAAATATTGCCTCCACTGGTGACAAGAGGGCTGGTGCATTTTTTGCCCAGAGAATCGGCATAGCGATTCAACGGGGAAATGCTGCCAGCATTCTTGGCACAATTCCACGCGGACATGATTTGTATCAAAACTATCTGTAAATATTTAGTTCTTAAGTTGTGACTTGTAAATATGTATAATGTTTAATGAGTTAAATAAATTGTATATTTTTAATAAAAAAAAAAATTAAATTAATAATATAACAACAGAACAATGCGAGCTAAATGCTAAATGTAAATAAATATCTAATAAATTATTTATGTATGAAAAGTGCATCATTTATGTAAATAGAGAGAAAAATCATTCGATTGTATCTAATTAAAGTAAAAATGGAAGAAATATATCACTATTTTGCAATTATAATTGCGAATACCGTGATGCGAGCGATTTCACACTTGTCTTTTAAACGTATAACAAAAAAGATAATGATGTGTCATTGGACTCAATAACGGAGCGAAATCAATCACGGTTTACAAAAAAAAAAAACGAGAAGTAACCAATTAATTTGTAAATATAATCAGAAATTAAAGTGATACAAGTTAAGAGAAAAACCTACCAGATTCCTATTAGCGCCTATAAACCCCGCCATGAGAGGACAGACGTAATATACCCATTTATTTAATAGTCACCATCGTTTACAAAAAGGTTTAAGTGTTTAGACAACTCGACTCCTTAAAGAATCGGGTTTTTTGTTTTGTTTCTCATGCTATATATTTCTACTAATTGTTTTATCATTATTTTCCTTTTACGTATATGAAAAGTTTTTGTTACATTTATAGAAGCTGTTTCATAAAGCGGAGAGAAAATAGTAATGATATTAACGCTATACAAAGTATTTACTTACATTGATTATAATTACTTAAGTTGATTCTCTAACCTGTGCCAATACATACAATTTTAATGAGTTGATGTCTATACATGGAAAATATTTTGAGAAATGAATTAAACTATGTTTATGGGAGAATTAGAAGCCAAAATAATATAATAGAATTTTTGTTTATCTCCTTGTTTATTTATATAATCGAGGTTCGAGGCTGTTTTCATAATGATATTCTAATTAAAAATGTACTGTAAAATTTGGAAGCTATTAAATATAGGTAAAAATAAATTCCACAAATGAGAAGGTGCAGATATAAACAAGTATTCAATAAACTTTTATTCAATAAAAATAATTTTTACTAAAATAAATTTTATAATAAGCGGTATTCTGATTTTAGACTCATAGAAACGCTTATGTTATTAAATAAAACAAAGTAATCGTTTAATCATTTTTACACATGAGAACGTAGGTATTAATCAATTATCAACCAATAATCTAAGTAAGGCCTGTGAACTAAACACATTATTTTAATGATATCGTACATATAAAAAATACGCGTTAATTAAGAAGCCTATAAAATTATGCTAAAGCTAGACCATGTTCTAACATATTATCTTTTAATGATTATAACGACGATACATTACAGGGGTGCCTATTAGTAATCGTAAACGATATTAATCATAGCATCTTTTCGTACAATCGGCCTGCGCGCGCACGTAGTTAACATCTGGTATTAGTGAGGGTTGCCACTTTTAATAATGACATTTAAATATCTATCTATACTTATTATAAAAATAAGTCCCCCGGCCGCGTCTTTCTGTCCTCCTGTCTGTGTGTCTGTCCTCCTGTCTGTCTGAACGCGATAAACTCGAAAACTACGCAACGGATTTTTATACGGTTTTCAACAATATAAAGAGTGATTCTTGATCTTGAGGAAGGTTTAGGTATATAATTTATTATGTTTTAATATAAATTAGCAGAAATACGGCGATAAATGTTGAAGAGGTCGCAAAAAATCTCGCCAACGGGGAGCTTTCCACGCGAACGCTGCGTAAACTAGCAAAGATATAGTTATATAATGTACTAGCGAATTCAAAATCTATAAAAATGCTACAAAAAAGTCCGCGATAGCATATTTCTATCTCTTAGGGTTGACTTACAATTACCACTTTTATGTTCAAATTTTTAATTAAAAACATTACGTTATTTTCAAAGCTATTTTCTTAAGTTCAGTATTAATACTTATCCAAATGAATATGTTATTTAGCTTAGGCATTTAATGCAGATTAAAATTGCCTTTTACACTATATCAATCAGATGAATAGTTTTTGAGATATCGTCGTTAGAAGTAATTATTAAAAATAAATAATGCGTAACGAAGTGGGCACGGGTCGGCTAGTAGTTCAATAAAAATGTTGTAAAGCTTACTTTAGAAACCTTTTAATGACAAACTTTTTAAAGTAATTAAATTAAAATCAAATGTGGAATTTTGTTTTATAACTTTAAAATGAATATTTATTTATTGATCCACCAACATTTGTTTACATCAATACATAGATACATATACAATATGCAGCGAAAATTATAAACAACATTTTTTTAATTTTATGCAATAAAAGTAAACTGATTGTAAGATAATTTATGAAGTGACAAAAATAAATAAGTAATGATAAATATCATACACACACATGGTTGTCTGTTCCTACGATATAATAGAATAGCCGAACGATACATATATCTAGGTACATGTTTTTACTAACATACATGTAAATAAATTCGTATATTACACAAAGACTCGGTACGTTAGTCGAAGTCACAACATCTGGAGCACGGTCACCACAAACTACCCCAAAGGGCTATTTAAACTGTAGCGTTTTGGAGAGGCTGGAATCAAATTTATAACATAATGTCAGAAGATAAGAGCCAAATTGACAATCATTCGTTAAAAGCCTTCCAATCCACAGAATGAATTATATTGAATTCTCAGCTTCCATGAGTCGTGGGATGTTATGGTACTTCATGTAACGTTTTGTATCATATGGCCATAGTAAATTAACTTTCTAATTCAAGCAAACGCAGACTCATAAAATCTGAGATTAATACATTAAAAAACACAAACAGCTGCAAAGGTTTGTTTAATTATAGGGTCACATATTTCAGAGTAAATAATAAAATTGACATAAAGCTAGTCTCAACCAACCCTGTTACAATGTGACCAATGCGCATTAAGTATGCAAATACTAACGATTATCCTCCAGATACGCCCATTTGGCTCCCAGTGCGATAATGTCGTGGATCGCGATTAAACATAACTCATTATTACTCTATCACTTGACCCGGTTATATGACCTGTACGTTATCTATCCTTGTTAGGATATATTCCGTACAATATCTTCGAAGCAGATAGTGTTTACAGATGCATGAATAAGTTAGCCGTTTGTTCATATTTATCATACAGATGTGGCTCAATGTAGCCAGTAAATGCCCCAGTGGCCAGTATTACCATTTTATATCTTTCTCTTTATAGCGAGCTTTTAAGTCACAAAATGCCACCAGGTTCGTTCATAGGTCTATAAATATAATAATGTTCCAAAATCCTGCTGATTCATTTGCCATATGAAGTCCTAAAGTATTCTTAAATAATTATTTTTATCGAACTTTAATGTCTGAAAAATATCACTGAATGAAACAGGTAAATCTTGACGGTACTTAAGTCTGTTCATTCACAAAATAATCGACTAGTTTTTAAAGTTAATTCTAGTGAACTGAGGATTTGATTTCTTCGCCATTGTATGAAAAGAGAGTCAGAAATAAAGACGTATTATAGTCACCATAAAAGTATCTACTTTTAGAGTTTTGAGAATAGTTCTTTTTTATAACAAGCTATAGAGAAAAAATAAATTAAAAGGTAAGAAAAAACATAAGCTGTGCCTTAATTAAAAAAATTACAAAGTTGTGGAAAAAGAAGTCATAAATAAAAATACGTTAAGTGATATACGCAACAGGTGGCAAATGCACAAAATATATCAGTGCAAACTGGCCAAGACAAGATATTGGTTAGTAATTAATTGGACAATGCTCAACCGGCAGATAGTGGCAAGAACTCAAAGGAAACGATTTAGCGGTTGACTAATATGTCTTTTACAACACCAAAACGTATGTAAGTACAAAAAATTGTATGAAAATCCAATACATCACAAGAAACCTAAAATATACCACCTACTTATTTCTTTTCTTTCTGTTAATCCTAACCCTAAGGTTGCCTAGAAGAAATCGCTACCGAGCGATAAGGCCGCCTCATTGTACATTATATTTTTTACTTTACAATTTTGTGTTAAATTACTCTATGTGGTGTACAACAAAGAATAAATAAAAACCTTTTGTTTAAATCACCCTTGTCTGTGTCTGCAACAAGTTTTTACTTGTAGACAAATAGAAAAGTCAATAACTTAAATGATTTTGTCCAGAACTGCAGTTCGTAAATATAACAACGCTTGTATTTAGTAATGTCAATCAAACCTGCTTGTCATTTCTGGTCCGCTCTGAAATATCACAAGTTCCAATAATTCAGAGACGTCCAGAACATAAACTAGTAACCTGTCCCGAAACGTCTACTATATTTCTAACATATTAAAAATGGTCGTTTATATCTTCAGATAAGATTTCATTTCGACTACTATACAATATCTTATTCGATAATCCTTGAAACAAAAAATGTTTTTTTTTTAATTTAATTTAATAATGATTAAAAAGTAAAAGTGGTGTGTAATTAAGTTAAACCTTATTTTTAGCGTGTGAAGTGAAACAATTTTTTGATCTCATTAATTTTAAAGCACTTAGCTTGTACTACTCTCGTTTATATACAAATTATATATCTAGTTAACTACCGAAGTACCAAATGATCCGCAAAACTAAAAATTGCTGGACATAATATTGTAATTATGGTTTTCGAATGAGGGGGGGCGCTAAAAAGGTATTCTGCCCCGGGTGTGAGGAATTAGTGGGCGCTAAAAAGATATTGTGGTGCCTCTGGCGCGGGTTAAGCTCGCCACGCCACTGCGAAGTACCTACGCAGGAAAACATTTCATGACTTCTCAAATTATTATTTTTTTCTTTGCAACAGTTTGACAAAGAAACATCATTTTAAGGCCTCATCGACAATGTGATAAAACAATATTTTCATTTGTGTACAAGTTTTCTAGTACCTTCATGTTATAACGATTCCTAAATGCTAATTCATAAAGTAACCAATACACTCTTATAAGTATGATATAACTAGACGTCAAGAGCAGTAATATTTTTTATGTTGGTAAAAAAATAAATATTAAAAGTATTTCTTTTGCGAAACGAAGAAAATTGAAAACTGCGAGGAATTCATTCATCAGTCTTTATTTGTAACTTAAAAAGAACAATATAAATTTCCCGTTTCTATATTAAGGAAAAAGTTGTACTACGCACAACTTCATGAACTTTCTAAATATTTACAAGAAATTTTTTAATACGAGTATGTTCTGCAACATAGAGCTAAAACTGTGATTTAATATCTGTCAGTTATCAATGAAACAGTCATTACCTCAATTAGACCTGAGAAACAAACAACTGTTTATATGTGTAACAGATTAAAAAAAACGTACATTAACGATTACCACTGCCGATTAATTTTTTGCAAAATTGGTGTCATAAAGTCATAACAAATTAACAAAACAAGTTAGATCTTGTCTTACATCCGCCTAGTAAACTATCGTCAATGAACAACAGTTTTATAACAAGAAGCAACTAGAACAACTAAAATAAAACATACAAAGTTTCTATTTATCTAGTGGTATAAAAGGGCTCGGGGCAAGTTTACCATCGTGTGACCGATAATATCGAGATAATGATTGATGCAACCGCCTATTTGCCAGACTAGTTCCATCTCTCATTCAAGGCTATGCAAATAGCGTTCTTGTTAATATTTAAACGAGGTTTGTGAAATAATAGCAATAAAACAAATTACTGTTCAAGTAATTATTTACGTAAGTTAGTTTACGGTTAATTAAGATTTTATTAGTGAGTAATTGTATAAAGATCTTTTATTACAGTTGTGATTAATTATCTTTATTAGATACCGATGTTATAATGATCTTTAATTATAGTCCTTTTAAAGCAACTTTATTCGAAGTTAAAATTATTCAGTATACTTATTCGTAATATAGATTGGAATTAAGTAAACGGTTACCGAAACCAATAGACGTCACACCAATGACACCAATAGTATCGCAAGTGCGTTGTCGACCCTACCTCCAATTACCCCAGGAGCTCTGGTCAGCTTACTAACCACAAGAACACAACACTGCTTGAAAGCAGTATTATTAAGCTGTGATCCTCTATAACAGTGGTCGGCAACGCGTGGCCCGCGGGCCGCATGCGGCCCGCGGAGCTCTTACTTGCGGCCCGCGAATGTTTTGTAAATAAGTTATAAATATCAAAATAAATGCATATGAACGAACCGCGATCGCGTAACACGTAGAATTAAAACGAAACTGGTAGATATAATTATGATGTGACATTTTTTACTCAGCGACAGATTTGGTGAGTTTGAAAGGTTTCAAGCAAAGAAGATTTTTGCAAACCCTTTTTCCTGTGATATTCAGGAAGTATCGAGTCATTTACAAATGAACGTGATTGATCTGCAATGTCATTACATTACAGATCAATCACAACATGCGTCTAGAAAGACCTGTGTAAACAATCCAAATAGATTTTGTTACATTTGTGTTCAGTCCTAATACGTTTTCGCAAAGTCCATCCGAGCTGTCTTTTTTTTTCTTTGGAGAGGTGGTTTCTTCACAGAAACACGTTCCCTTATTCCCATAGCCTTCAGACTACACGTCCCCGTACTCCTAGTAACATCCGCTTAACTTTCTCTTCAGAATTCTCATGAAATGTCGGCTGCGATCTTTTGCGGATCCACACGGCCCACATTTATTTACGGTCTCTCGCTCAGATATTTCTCCAGTATTCCATTTGTTTAGTTAAATTTAAAATTTTAACATTTGACAGTACTTTTACACACCAATAAAACTCTTGTGATGTAACACGAAATTTTTTTCTGAATAAAGTTTGAACTTTGAACGTGGTTTGAACAAAATTTTACAGAGCTTAATGTTTGCATATATCAAGTTTTATCGTTAAAAATTTTCGGCATTGAGGCAGAAATAATAGTAATTTTTAGCATATTCCTTGTGCATAGCGTTTTTAGAAACCAATGAGAAAAAAATATCAAAAAATCTTGTGCAGTAAGGTCCGGCAAATTCGTGAATTGCGGTGGCCCAATACTTTTGCACACTGTTGAAAGTCATTTACTGTTGTACAATATTATATTTTATATAATTATTAACGTTATAATCTTTATTATGGTCCTCTCAAACAACTCGAACAAAGAACAAGTGAAAGAAAAAAATATTTTGTCAGTTATATGGAAAAAACAGGGTGGCCTAAAACTTTTACACGCCACTGTATATCCAGATCGTTTCCAAAATTGAGTGCTGAGAATTTAAAAGCTGGAATTTTCGAAGGACCACAAATTAGAAAATTAATAAACGATGTAAATTTTACGGAATGTATGACAACTGCTGAAAAAATACCTGGAATTAGTTTTTTGGCTTGTAAAAAACTTTTCGGGAAATAAGAAGTCCGTCGACTTTCCTGACCACGTCAAGCAGTTACCATTATACTTTCAGCACCTTGGATACAACATGAGCATTAAGATGCATTTCATTTATAGCCACCTTGATCGATTTTCTGTAAATCTTGGACATTTAAGCGAGAAGCAGGGAGAGCGCTTTCATCAGGATATTCGCTTCATGGAGGAGCGCTACCAGGGCTATTGGAGTGAAAGAATGATGGCTGACTACTGTTGGATTATCCAGAATAGTAGTAAAACTCCAACTTATCCAAGAAAGTTACATAAAAGAAAATGTTGTTTAAATAAATTGTTATATGACGGGAAACCATGTTTTTTTGACAAAAATAGCTACCCTTCATATCTCAAAATGTAGAGCTGCTAGCAAAAATCTGAGTACAAATTTAGAATTAGAGTAGAAAATGCAGCTAGATCCACAAAAAAATCCATACAACAAAAATGCTGTTGTGCTGTATAATGTAAGTATTACGTGTATTAAATTCCATATGTTTTAAAAATTTTAATAGCATTTTCATTTTTTCTATGGGATATGACCAATTATATGTAGGTATCAGGTAGAGTCTAGGGTTTAAATCATAAGTGCGGCCCGCCTTTAGTTTATTTGGCCACCTCGTGGCCCTTGCCTACCAAAAGGTTGCCGACCACTGCTCTATAAGGTTTAGGTACTTCCCCAGTCGCGCTATTACCTGTTGTGCCCTCCCTCCGTTAATTTACTTGATAAAAACCAGTCAAGCAAGCCGTTTCGGTAACAGACACTGTGACACAAATGTTGTATATATTAGATATACATGGTTTTCATAAATAATGGTGTCCAATGTAATGGTAAAGTAATATATAATATTGTATTATAATTCTGATAAAATACTCGCTAGTGTAATGGCCACTGTTGAGTACGCAGGAATGGTACCTGCGCCTGCTACTAGTAAAACTCAAATCGAGATTAATACCGCGTACCTGGGCTGCACTTGTCTCGGACAGTTATTGCTACACTCTTATTATTTACGTGTGTCCATTGTCATTTATTATTATAGAAGTAATCCATGACATAGGATATACCTTACTATTTTATTACTAAAGTTTACAATCCCGTTATATTATTGTTTCGGTTTATTTTAAATATAGAATGACTAGATGTGCCCCGCAGTTTCACACACGTTATCGGCTACCTAACACTGAAAGAATTTTTCAAATCGGACCTGTACTTCCTGAGATTAGCGCGTTCAAGCAAAGAAACAAACTCTTCAGCTTTATAATATTAGTATAGATGTATTGTATTTGTTATTTTTGTAATTGTTATTTATTTCGGCCATGTCGAGAGAATGAGTGAAGAACGATTGACGAAAAAAGTGTGTAAGGCGAGTGTGAATGTAAGTGTTGGAAGGGGTAGACCTAGGCGGACGTTTCAAGATCAAATTAGGGACGTCCTGAAAAAAGGCCAGCTCAAGACTACCCTAAACCGAAGAGCATGTATGAAAGGAATAATGAAAGTGGACGAAGCGAAACGAGTATGTAAGGATCGTAGCAAGTGGAAAGAAGTGGTCTCTGCCTACCCCTACGGGAAAGAGGCGTGATTTATATGTATATATATGTATGTAATTGTTATCTATAGTTACTAAGTTTTTCGGCGACATATTAGACGCCTAGATCACGGGCGACGTGGCTCTCATACAGACCAGATCAGAATCTTAAGGATATTCCCTATGGAAAGGAATGGAATTACAGATATATACCATACAGGCATACAGTATAACATCAACATAAACTACAATTTTATCAAATTAATTAAATAAAATTTAATTTTATTTATATATAGGTACATTTTAACAAGAATATTTTGTCATTGAATAATCTTAATTGAAGAAAACCTGACCAGTTCGTGATGTTGATATTATCGAAAAGCGACTTGTATGGCTTTCCTTTATAATTGAGGAGGTTCACGACAAAAAGTAGTAGCTGTGAGTTTTATAATTTTACACAATAAAAAAAAACTAAAACATCGGGTTCATTCTGTAATATGTTTCTGGATGAGTAAAAGGTACCTGTATATTTAGTTTTAAAAATTAATAGAATACTAGCTGACCCGGCGAACTTCGTACCGCCTAACAGTCGATTCTTTATTAATACTTATCCTTTCCGGAACCCCTCCACTAACACTTAAACTTTATAGTATGGTATTAAAGTTCAAATTGACTTTTAAGTATTATTACGAATCTTTTGTATGGAAATATAGAAAATTGTTGTTTTTAGACTTTTTCAGGAAATTTTTTAATTTTTTCTCTCCGTAAAAACTAGAGATGAAACGGATATCCGGCAACTATCCGGTATCCGGCCTATCCGGCCTTGTTTTCAGTATCCGGCCGGATACCGGATAGTACTTCAGTATCCGGCCGGATACCGGATAGTAATTCAGTTTTTTTTTCAGCCTGTAATATCCCACTGTTGGGCATAGGCCTCTTTCCCTGTGTAGGAGAAGGATCAGAGCTTAATCCACCACGCTGCTCCAATGCGGGCTGGCAGATATATTCCCTACTATGAGTACCTAACGATCGCTATCAGGTGTATACCTAACTCGCGTCATCAAAGAACGCTGAAAGAGTACTGGAGGGGAGGGTGTAAGTTTGCGCATGGGTCGCATCGCGCACGAAAGTACTAGGCCTATTGTTTTATTTTTGAATTAGCCTTTCGCTTACGGCTTCGTATAATCGTTATTGGTAGGTAAAATAAAAAATATAGATAGAATATCATTAAATAGAATTATAAATATGTTTGATTCAGTGTAGAATGTTTAATATAATGACAAAAAATTCAAGTAATGTTATTAAACTCCTTCCATTAAGTCATCGTGGGTGTCGTTCATACATTATTTTAAATTCTTAACTGCATTATTATCAGCCTCTCTCTTCATAAAACACTACATTATAAATCATTTTTCTCACTTCCCTATGTAAAACTATTTCGTAATTTAAGACTTTTGTACGCGAGCGATTTTGTGTCGACGTCGAACTGTCCAACCAATAGCACATCGGCGAGCATGCGGCGAGTGATACACACGCCCCTCCCCTACCTCATACCACCTGTTAGACCGATAAATCGTTTCTGCGCAACTTGAAGGCCAGCGTTCTTTTTACATGACGCGAACTATACATGATAACAACCGGGACCGACGGCTTAACGTGCTCTCCGAGGCACGGTGGGGAGACCCACAAGGACTGCACTATCGCCCAGACCACGGCAAGCATTTGCATGGCCAATACAAATGTTTGTCATGTGTGGGGATCGAACCCGCAACCGCCAGCGCAACAAGCACAATCCAGTGCTGTGACCGTTGCGCCAACGCGGCGTCGCGTCGTTCAGTATACGTCACATAATTATATTTTAAGTAAAGATGAAACGGATATCCGATACCTGTAACCTGGATAAAAAATATATATTTTTAAGTAATTATTTGCTTTATTTAGTTAGTCTTAGTATCATTTAAGAAATATAATTAGTTTAAGTTGTAAATTTTTAATCACACAATAGTAAATGAATGTAATAGAAAGAAAATGAATTAATTAGTAGGTACTCATACTGCACTAAGGGCAAATTATGGTAAATAAATACTAATTTCTCTGCATTGAGAGGTAGCAAGCGGTTTCGCTTCTCTTCATAAAAAGGCCAAAAAGCCAAGGTGCTTAAAGATAGATTTTGGCAAACTTTGTTAAATTTCACCAAACAGCCTGCTAAGTCCTGCCGGATATCCGGCTATCCGGCCACATGGTTGGCCGGATATCCGGCTATCCGGTATCCGGCCAAACTGCTATCCGTTACATCACTGGTAAAAACCATCCTCGTACTTCAAAAGGAATATTATAAAAAAAGAATTAGCGAAATCGGTTCAGCCGCTCTCGAGATTTGCGCTTAGCAACACATTCAGTGATTCATTTTTATATCTTAATATATATAAATCTCGTGTCACAATGTTTGTCCTCAATGGACTCCTAAACCACTTAACCGATTTTAATCAAATTTGCACACCGTGTGCAGTTTGATCCAACTTGAAAGATAGGCTATATTTTATTTTGGTATATGTAATTATTATATTTAAGAAGAAAAAAAAAGGTGGTACGAAGTTCGCCAGGTCAGCTGGTAGTAGGTATATAGAGATAGAGATAAAGAACCCGCCTGGAGTATTGGTGCGTATAGGCACTTAAACATAGATTGTCGTATGTTCAATTTTTGCTCGGTATGGATATTTATAATTGTACAAAGTGTAGTTTCCTGCCTGGGTATCTATCTTTGTGAGTCCCCATTGTGCCTTGGAGAGAATGTCAAACTGACAATCTCGGTTGTTATCATAGATTTCTGGTAGTAATCGTTGCTCATAGTAGCATAGTACCTATATACCCACAAATCGGCACTGGAGCAGCGTAGTGGATTAAGCTTCGACTCTTCTCCTACCTCCGTTAAGAAAAATTCTGCATTGTATAGGTACTGACTCATAAATTTTATTTTCATACCAAATACGGTTTAAAATTGAGATTATTTTCTGTGATTACCAGCTCTTGATTAATGCTAAAACACAAAAAAAATTAGGAGGTACATAAGTAACGAAAATGCTTTACTTAGGTAGGTATCTAGTAATAGACGCGAATCCCTTAAATATTCTTCACACTTCCGGCTTAAAAACATTGTATTTCACATGATTTCAGATGACGATTTACACAGACAATATGGCTTAGAATATCATTTAATGACTTTTAACGAATTTTAATACAATAAATAATTACTAGTATTAAAAAAATTACGAAAGCAATAAAATATTTTAAAGACTCTTAATTCACGTTACGATCAAGTAGAAGACGTTAGTTGGAAATAAAATGGCGAAAAGCATCACCTAGTATGACATTTGTATAGGCTTTTACGTAATATCATAAGAGGCGCTGCACATTGACCATGTGTGACGTTTCAATCGAAGACCGGATAGGGATGGCGATGTTTGAAAATGGATTTAGAAAGGCTTCTCAATCCACATCCCCTCTTTCAATCAAATAGTTTTGAAATTAAGTACTATATGATTGCACATGTACATGAACAAAAACTCTAAGAAGGTTTGACAAGAGGTCATAATAAGAAGGTTGCTATAATCTGTTAAAAATTGCACTATTTTTGTAATATTGCTGTATTTGTTTTAAGACAAGAGATGTTATTTGATTATGTGCTATTTTAAATAACTATATAAAAAGGAGAGTTTTTTTCGAGCCAACTCGAGTATAACATATTGGCGCCCGCCGGACTAAAAAGTTTAAAACATTGAAAAGTCATTAGTGAAAATACTTATGTTTTATTAAAAGATCGGAAAATAGTTTTAATACATTTATATTTTAGTTACAATGAAGATAAAACAAGTTGAAATAATTAAGTCAAAATGATTACAATGAAGTTGAAATATCTTTTGATTACTTATTAGATAATTAGGTAGGTACTAGCCTTTATAATATATTTTTTTCTTTGAGCAGTTTATTTATTAAGGAAGGTCACGTCACGTCACGAATTATAAGTTGAAATCGAATAGACTACAGATGCGCACGCGTCCATTAACTTGAATTTATGGCGCTGAGGTCAATTTACATCAAGTAAAAACTATCGTAGTAACTCACGAGCCGGGAATTTTACTTTTAAATCAGATATTTAAATTTTATAAAGTAGCCACAGGAAGCGAGAAACTGCATTTCTACCAGCACTAGTTAGATGTCGATGAGGTGATTAGATTCGACCGACCTAGAAGGCTTTAGGCACATAGTAACATTTTAAATTAAGTAGATAGAGTCTCATTTAAAAAGGTCTGACAAACAGCACTCGAAGTTAACAGCATCCAAAAACGGCAATTAAAACAAAAAGGTTTTACATTAAGAACTACAAAATAATGGCAACATTTTAGATGCAAAGAAATTCCAAGTTAAGTAGTTGAGTTTATCTTATATTCTCGTGGTTATTTCAAGACCTCCACGATATCAAGTGTATTAACCAAACAAGATTCTTAGGAATTACCATTTCTATATCTCAGCGACTTCATTACAGTATGTTAGACATCTTTTAAATATACATACCAATTTTGTCCATACATGTATGGTGAAAGGAATAGCGGATTTGCTTAGGAAAAATTTACAAAAAAAAAAGTTAGAAACTGCAAAAAAATATAGGTAAAACAGATTAAAATTATTGTTCTTATAAGCTACTTTAATTATTATTACAATTTTATATGCTCTTTGTTTTTTGTTAATCTGTGATACCACGTTTTCTTTGACAGCTGTCAGATTAGTTGACATTTATGAATTTTTCTTTTTTTTTTGTTTTAATGAGCAGTAGCAAGTAGCATAATTTTCTTTAACAAAGATTGTAATCTCGACTGCACCGATCAATCTCCTTCGTGTTTTCTACATTCTATTTAACATTGGTGCAATCATCCGTGTTCTTTCGGCGCTATTAAAAGCCAGTACATGAAATGAATGAATGAAGCGTAATTTTCTAACGTAAAACGATTTTTTAATAGGCATGATAACTGACGAATAGAAAAAAAAATAGCGTGCATAAACGAAGAAATACTTCGTTTTTTATACCACTACTCAACGGCAATCAAGCGTACGGTTTGAATGGCGGTAGGCGGTTACCATTAATCCTATGGACGTCAAAACCAGTAGCATCACAAGCGCATTGCCAGCCCTTTCCTTCCTGGCAACATAGTGTATCCCTAGAAGCTCTAGGTACCTTACTCACCACAAGAACACAACACTACTTGAGAGTGACACACTTGCCCAGTTAGGCTCCAGGCTGCTCCAGAGTTTGAACCACATGAAACTGTTTTAGAACAATGAGATGTCACTCGGGTAAATGTTCCCAAGTAAAAACACTGCACCTGTTTCTTTCCAATGAACAGACTATATTATGAATACAATAATTTTACTGAGTTAAGATAACTTTTCTATGTTTGACATATTGTATTTGTATGGGTATGCAATAAAGTACCATTTGACCTGCTAGTAAAAAAAAAGTAAATCAATGTATGAATTCAGAAAATATTTATTTCTACATAAATATGTTCGAATGAAATTATATCTTGGACTTGTTTTTGTAATAGCAAACTTATTTTATGTAAAATATACATAAAAGGATTATTTCTATAAACGTAAATGTGTTATGTAGTTATGCAACAAAATAGAAAAATGTTGTATAATATTTCCATAAAATAAAGTATTTCGTGCTAGAACATAGTTCATATTTATATTTCTATAGTGGAATTTGTTTCTTGCACCTGTAGGTACGTATATATTTAAACGAAATAAAATAGGTACTATTTTACTAACCAAGGAAATAATTTATACCCGGTGACTTTTTCTAACTGTGGGTGTCGTAAAAGGCGACTAAGGGATAACACAGTTCCACTACCACTTTGGAACTTAAAAAGACGACCGATGGCGAGATAACCATCCAACTGCTGGCTTTGAAATAGGTACACAGGCCGAAGACGGGCAGCAGCGTCTTCGGTGCGACAAAGCTAGCCCTGCGGTCACCAACCCGCCTGCCCAGCGTGGTGACTATGGGCAAAACACATGAGTTCACGCCATTTTTGGCACGAACTTGTGGAGGCCTATGCCCAGCAGTGGACTGCGATAGGCTGAAGTGAGTGGGTGAGTGACTTTTTTATAACACAATTATTTCTTCGAACTTTTGTTGACTGTGAATGGTAAAAAATAAATTAATTCCAAATTTTACATATAAGAACAAACGCACCTCATACACGTATAAGCGATCAGTTTTATAGTTATACTTTATATATATATATATATATATATATATATATATATATATATATATATATATAGAAGAAACTGTTTTTGTAACTTCTATATTTATTTATATATTATTTTACCATTACATTTGTTGAACTATCTTAAGTAAAAAAATTATTGATTTGAAAATAAACTATTGATTAATTGAAAACAAAGAAATTAGAGCTACAAAAAAATAAAGATGATCTAAGTGAATTTTGTATATATAAGTTATCTATTAGAAGTCATCTGTGATAGCGAAACCTGACAAGGGTGGGTTTTGAGTAACCCATCTAAGATAATTATGATCCGTAAAAATAAAACTTAAATCCACTTTAGTCATTCATTCATTAATCTCTATAGGTATATATATAAAAATGAATCACTGAATGTGTTGCTAAGCGCAAATCTCGAGAGCAGCTGAACCGATTTCGCTAATTCTTTTATTATTATATTTCTTGAAGTACGAGGATGGTTGTTACGGCGAGAAAAATTTAAAAAGTTCCCTAAAAACTCTTAAAACAACACTTCTATATTCCCATACAAAAGATTCGTAATAATACTTAAAAGTTAATTTGAACTTTAATACCATACCATAAAGTTCAGGTGTTAGAGGAGGGGTTCCGGGAAGGATAAGTATTAAAGAATCGACTGTTAGGCGGTACGAAGTTCGCCGGGTTAGCTACGAGTACTTGTAGTTATTAATAATTAATACCAACAGTTCGAATACCTTCATAACTTTATTATCTATAGAAACGTGTCAAACATATTAAAACTTTGACAAACACAAACGCCTACTTCTACAAGAATAACATTAAAAACAACTACAATAAACAATTGTCAAACGGTACATAAACACAGAGTTATTATCTAGTGTTTAGTTACGAAGGACAATAACTCATCATTGGAAAAGTGGATTCTTTACTGTTCTTGCGAACTATTTATCTCATATCTGACTTCAAGGAGCTGTAAAGCCGCGGGAAAGCTAGTAACAGTGTAGCGAGTTTTAACGATGAATGAAATATCATGACTGCTTTAAATGATATAATAAATAAGCTGCGTATTCATGTAATGAATACCGTTGCGGAGATTGCGTTAAATTCATATTGTTTTCAAGTTTTTAAATCTTTTAAGGAGTTTTTTAGTCCTGAACATTAAAATGACTAGCGCGGAGGCGCAGTTTACAGTGTCCATGCTTCAGTTTCAGAGAGTGGGTTTGATACCCACCCTGAGTCTGGGTGTAATATAGGTACGTTTGTTACAAAAAATATATAAAAATATAAATAAGTAATCGATATCCAAATACGTGTGTCAAACGACTGTGAATTGTACAATTTTATAGAAGTAATTTTACTTTAATCTAGAATTTTAAGAATAAATAAATAAATACGCGTTTTGGATCAGCAAAACGAATCAATGTTAGTACGGTTAACGGTAGATTATAAGCTGAGTATTCTGATTGATGTTCAAAATATTATTACGATACATAACTAAAGAAGAAGAAGAAGTAAAGAATAGGGTTTCCAAGGCAAGGTTCTTTTTTGTAATAGTTGTAACTATATTTCAATATTGACTTTTCAAAGTTATGTTTCAATATGCTAAAGTAAACAAGAAAAAAATATAAATGAAAAAAGAATTACAAATAAAAGACAAGTACACACTGTTCATTTATATTAAGATACCATATGAATATATACATAATTATGTATGTTAAAACGTACATAAATATCGCATCAAGTTAACAATGTATTAAATAATATTCCAAAGTAGGTACCTATTCCCTGTCCATCCTCACGTAAATATTTATCTGCGCAGACGTCTGAAGTAATAACTGGTTAGTACCTACGTTCAACCTGTTGACGTCGGTATGCATAAATGAAATATTTATAAATCCCCCTGTACCGGTGCTGGATCATGACGTGTTATTACGAAATGATAATAGTCAGCGTTATATCATGAGGGATCTCGTGAGGAAACATCACCGCTTCCATCTGCTTCAAATGTGAATGCAATTTTAATTTACACTAGCTATCGCTCGCAACTTCGTTCACGTATTAAATTTCAATATGTAAGATTTAAGATTAACATCACGGTCACGATCGCGATTCAGCCTGTAATATCCCACTGTTGGGCATAGGTCTCTTCCCCATGTAGGAGAAGGATCGGAGCAAGATTAACATGGTTCCTTCCATTACGAAAATTATTTGAAAACGGGATATTTGTCATGTTTATTATTTTCTTTTTGCGGAGCTGGATATTTCGACATTGACTGCGAATGTCTTGTTCACGAGACTGCTATATCGAGTTCCGCAAAAAGAAAATAATAAACATGGTAAATATCCCGTTTTCAAATAATTTTCAATATGTAAGGTTTTAAGCGGCGTATTATAATGAAACATGTACTAGTTTTAATTAAGACCCCATCAATACAACTGCAAAACCACGCCAAATCTCATTCAATGGTTTTTGATGAGCGGAAAGACATACAGACAGACAAATAAAAATTCTAAAAATAATATTTCTGGCTTATCTTGGCCCCTTGAAAATCTCATACATATGTCTCTTCATACATATTTTTCTCAAATATCTCCTATGTACAGACATTTTACAGTTACAATTTTACTATAGTAATTCCAGTTCACATTATTGTACATGTGTGTGTAATTTCAATTATGTGTAACACTACAATTTCTACAATACAGTGATTAACTTATGTGAGTGTTCCCGAGATTGCTTAGTCCAGCTCCAGTGTCGACGAGTTTTCAAACGCTTATATTACTTTTTTATTTTTATACAATTAGTTCGGCAAACGAGCGTACGGCTCATCTGATGGTAAGCGATTACCGTAGCTTATAGACGCCTGCAATACCAGAAGCATTGTAAGCGCGTTGCCGACTCTACTCTCAATCCCCCCAGGAGCTCTGGTCACCTTACTCACCACAGTAACACAACATTGCTAGAAAGCAGTATCATTTAGCTGAGATTTTCTTTAAGATCCCAATGTGATCCCAAAGGTGAAAAACAACATAAAGATTTTGATATTTACATAACAAACAACGTCTAACGTCTTAGCAATTTGCTTAAAACTAAAATCACAATTTCAAACACAGAACCACATTTATATGCACTAAAACGAAACGTTTATCAAAATAAAACTAATACCGAGACAGACCGCAACCGAGCGAATAATTGAGCGAGTTTAATTTATTCACATAATTCACAAACTCATCTAAATGTTAAATAATTCAGGAAATCGGGAACATTAAACTGGAAAGCACGTAGGATGAACGGGGACTTTAAAGCTTAGCGAATAACACATGTTTTGTGATCGTAGTCACGGCGTCACGCTGGCTCCAACCAGCGACCAACGGACGCGCATTTGTTTACTAGAGACCTTGCGTGTCAGATACTAAGCTTTGTGTACTACCAAATACCTGCAATTTCTCTCGTACACTTTAAAAATCTTTAAATACATAAGTTGTAAAAGATCTCAGTACTTAATTAATTTCAGTTGCCGTGTGATACCAAGAATTTTGCAAATATTGTAGTGATATTACAATTTAGATGTTTAAATATAATCTGATAAACAGTAAAGCGAAATGTTAATTTTTGCTATCGCTTTTAAATTTTTTGACAGGAGTAAATTTCATAAATTTTAGCGTCTATACATGGTCTATACTAATAATCTATAGTCTATAATCTAACTTTTCTTAGATACTAAATATTCTATGGACAATTAAAAATGATAAATAATTCAAAACCTAAAAATATTTATTGCTGTCCAGAAGTATTATGTACTCTTCAAACCCTATTACATTCCTAATTCGTTGCTAGTGATAATGACCTTACAAAATACTTTATAGACATTGTATTATTAAATATATCCATATATTTAACCATCGTAGAGCAAAAACATAATAAAATATGAATAAATAAAATGAATTTAAAGATTTCACTCAGAACATCCGACTGATTACCATGACATCGCAATTAATATGAAACACTGCTCGTCAAGCGAGCGCCGCGGAGCGAAGCGCGTCCACTAAAAACGAGAATCCAACCGATTATTATTTATGTATTTAGTTAATATTTATATGTTATAAACATGACAGAATTATGTCGAATCATTTGTTTTATTGTAGTCTACAGATTGCATTGAATGGTGCGTGTCGCTCGCTGTATGTGGTTACAGGTTTTTTCTAAAGCACAGGGTGCAGATTCTGTTCGTCTGCGGATGTCGGACGCTACGAACCTTAATCACGGCTTGATAAATGATGTAATCTATATTTTCTTGTCAATTAATGTTAAACATCGATTGTAACATATTTCTTTCTTATATAATAAATATATTTTTTCTAGATTGTTGATTATAAAATCGATTATATAGTCGTGATATTACTTCCATTCAATTCTTTGATACCAAAGGAATATTATTAATTGCAAATACTGTTTATTGTTTCTTATGAGTGTTATAAAACGTCTTAGGGGCCGTTCAAGTATTACGTAACGCAATTAGAGGGGGAGGGGGGGTCTTCTAAAACGTTACGATGCGTTACAGGGGGGAGGGGGGGTCTCGAACAACGGGTTACGTAACGTTATTTTTTATTTAAATAAAAAAAACTAGTGTACTAAAATCTCCCAAATTGGCAACCCTTTTCGTTTATATCCCTTTTTGTATATTATATATATTTATACTTACTGCAAACGCGATTTTTTAAGAGCGTGCATAAGGCGAGCAAAAAATCAGATTTCACCCGCGCGCCCGATGAAACAAAATATACACAAAGCCTCGTGTCAGAGTGCGATAGACGATATAGTTTTGAGCGCATTACGAATGTAAAAAACGACAAATATGTTATTTTGTATATAATTCCGAAACTAAAAGTAATTACATTAAATGCCTCGGCATAGCCTTTACTCATATTTAAATGTAATTAATTATCAAATTTTGTCTTAATGGTCATAACCATATCGAGTATAAATAGAAAAAATATAAAAATTAGAGGTTACTTCGTGATTATATTTTATCGAGGAAATTTCCTTATTTTATGTTTTTGATATGGGTCAACCCTTGCAAATATCACGTAGTTTGTCTTATATTTTTATTTTATGATTTGGTCTGGAACTTTTCATGTCAAAACAAATAGAAGATGGTAATTTTGCATTATGCGCACTCTTAAGCGACTTCGGTAGTTTTCGCAACAAAGTTGTGACATTTGGGTAAAAATGGTCAGTTGGGGTGTTACGTAACGTTTATGGGCTGGGGGGGGGTTACAGGAAAACGTTACGACACGTTACATGGGGGGAGGGGGGGTCAAAAATCTTCAAATTTGCGTTACGTAATACTTGAACGACCCCTTAATGTTAAATTTGATTCAATTGTTATTTATTTATTAACTTGGGTTTATATCAAATTTTATTTTGTATTTTAGGGGTTCGAATGTAGTTTATCTATTGCATTGAAATGTGAAATAACGATGATGAAATAACAAGTTAAAACATCGTTGTATTGGAAACAAAAGTATTAATACGGATAATGGTCTAATTTAATAGATTTATTGTTATTGGAGACAGTAAAATATCTTTATGAAAGGATGTTTATGTCCATATTCTACAATTTCTACATGATTTTAGTTTAAGCGTATAATATGTCATCGCGTCTTTGATATAAAAATAGTACGATTTCTACAATTTTATTTATAAGAGTAGAGTAAGTTTATTGTCGACTCTTAAACTAAACAACTTATAGAAAATAATATACCTACTACACTAATATAGTCATTTTGATTCAAACGAATTTTATAAAAATTTGACATTCATGTGATTAAAAAAAGAATCATCGAAATCGGTACTCGCAGTAAAAAGTTATGAGGTTATAATACAACGTAGGGTGACGAAAATGCCGTCAAGTAAATACGCAATATTAGGTGTAACTCAGAAATTACTAGTCAAATATCGATTATATTTAAATGGGACCATATGACAAGCATCCCCTTTCGAACAAAAAAATAATCATCGAAATCGGTACTCGCAGTAAAAAGTTATGAGGTATATATAATACAACGTAGGGTGACGAAAATACCGTCAAGTAAATACGCAATATTAGGTGTAACTCAGAAATTACTAGTCAAATATCGATTTTATTTAAATGGGACCATATGACAAGCATCCCCTTTCGAACAAAAAAAGAATCATCGAAATCGGTACTCGCAGTAAAAAGTTATGAGGTATATATAATACAACGTAGGGTGACGAAAATACCGTCAAGTAAATACGCAATATTAGGTGTAACTCAGAAATTACTAGTCAAATATCGATTTTATTTAAATGGGACCATATGACAAGCATCCCCTTTCGAACAAAAAAAGAATCATCGAAATCGGTACTCGCAGTAAAAAGTTATGAGGTATAATTAACGTGACCATTTTTATTTCGGCTCAAAACGGGACACCGACTTTTTTAATTCAGCAGATGTATTTATTTATTAACCGACTTCTAAAAAAGGAGGAGGTTCTCAATTCGACTTTTTTATAAAATGTTATTTATTATCATATCAAAATTTCGATCCAGCGGGATTCGAACCCGCACCCTCGACATACTGACATCGGTAATATAAAACATTTTGAATAAAAATGTACCTATTTAAAATTACACTGTATTTTAAATTTAAAAATGTTATTTAATAAAATGTTAGTTATTATCATATTAAAATTTCGATCCAGCGGGATTCGAACCCGCACCCCCGACATACCGACATCGGTAATATAAAACATTTTTAATAAAAAACATTTTCGAATTTCCTCATGTGTGGGAAACAAAAATATAAAAATAATACGAATTAAGAATAGCATGGTGTCATCATCATCATCTCTCGTCAAAGACTTCATTGTAATATGAAATTGTATAGTTGGGTGCTGTAAAGGACTCGCTGTAGACGGCTCTACGGTTGCTTAAAACCGAATAAAATCATATCAAAAAATTTCGATTTGGCTGGTACATCGTTCCATAGCTTAGTTGGCTAGAGCACCGACACGGTATGTCGGGGTTGCGGGTTCGAATCCTGCTGGATCGAAATTTCGACTTCTTTGTGTTTGTTACCCCCTTTATTTTTATTAGGTGTACCAAATTGACGGTTCTTTTTTAATCGAAAGCTGTTGCCTGTCGAGTCGAATAGTTTTAAAGTTATCTTTAGTAATGTTTATTGTACCTACTGTACCTACTCTATAATTTATCTGACTAAATAGACACAATTTATGTTCCATTTCATAAAACGGGACATTTTTGCGTCCCAGGGCTATTTTCCGGGACACCGGGACACACGACCGAAAAACGGGACGGTCCCGTTCAAAACGGGACGTCTGGTCACGTTCGTATAATACAACGTAGGGTGACGAAAATACCGTCAAGTAAATACGCAATATTAGGTGTAACTCAGAAATTACTAGTCAAATATCGATTATATTTAAATGGGACCATATGACAAGCATCCCCTTTCGAACAAAAAAAGAATCATCGAAATCGGTACTCGCAGTAAAAAGTTATGAGGTATAATACAACGTAGGGTGACGAAAATACCGTCAAGTAAATACGCAATATTAGGTGTAACTCAGAAATTACTAGTCAAATATCGATTATATTTAAATGGGACCATATGACAAGCATTCCCTTTCGAACAAAAAAAGAATCATCGAAATCGGTACTCGCAGTAAAAAGTTATGAGGTATAATACAACGTAGGGTGACGAAAATACCGTCAAGTAAATACGCAATATTAGGTGTAACTCAGAAATTACTAGTCAAAAATCGATTATATTTAAATGGGACCATATGACAAGCATCCCCTTTCGAACAAAAAAAGAATCATCGAAATCGGTACTCGCAGTAAAAAGTTATGAGGTATAATACAACGTAGGGTGACGAAAATACCGTCAAGTTACGCAATATTAGATAATAATTAAATAGGAAATAATTAAAAAATTGAGATCGCACAAAATATTTTTTTAACATTTTTCTATATACTATTAAAAACACATTTTCAAAGTTTATATAAATATTCATTGACTGGCCCTGGATTCCGAGGTTTTACAATTTTCATGCCTTACGGCACTCCACTACTAAGAGAATACACTGTAAATAATACCTATAATAAAGCCTCACAGTTAACGAATACTAAGATATAAGGATATACTAAGTTATGAATCATGTGTTCGAGTGCGACAACATATACCCTACAACCCACAAGGACAACCGAGTAAACCATATCAAATCTCTCAATTAAGGTCTACAAGCCTGAATAGACTAAACATGGGTACCCATTATTTGAAAAAAAAAACTGCAATGTTTAAAATGGGCGTCGCAACGAGAAAGCTAAGAGGTTATTTAAAGTGAATCATAATTAACACGAGTTGTAAGTAATATAAAATATTCCCCGACACTCACGCGAGTTACCGATTCAGAAGTTATCGCAATAACAACCTCTTAAACAAGACCAACTATAGTTAATTACAATCGAGATTTAACATCAGATGAAACTTATATTTCAGCTACAATAATTGGAATATATATAAAAGTCAAACGTCTAAAACTTGTTCTTATTTGTGATAAGAAAGTTCAAAATCGCTCATTAAATGTGTTTAATAGTTATACTTAATTGTAACTATGAACAAAGACAAATCTGTGTGTATATTTATCGAACAAAGATGAAACTTTCATTAATTAGAGCAAACGCGTTATGTCAAGTCGTTCGTATATTCAGTAATTTGAATTGGGGCCTATGCAAACCACGTTTTTTAAACGCGCCGTCGACGTGCGGTTGTAGCGATACAGACGCGATACACACGCGAGTCAGACGCAGCCTGTAGCCATTTGCACACCTATATAATAAAAGCGCGCTGTCGACGCGCGTTTTTAAAATGCTCCGTTGACGTGTGTGTGTAGGGATACAGACGCGATGGCGTATGTAGCGATACAGACGCGCCGGTGACGCGTGTTTTAATAGATACAAACGACAACAAATTGCTCTGTAGGATAAAAGCGCGCCGTTGACGCACATTTTTAAAAGCGCGCCGTTGACGCGCGTGTGTAGCGATACAGACGCGATGCAAACGCGCGTGTATCGATACAGACGCGCCGGTGCCGCGCGTTTGTATCGATACAAACGACAACAAACTGCTCTGTAGGATAAAAACGCACCGTCGACGGCGCGTTTAAAAAACGTGGTGTGCATAGACCCTTAGTTGCTTACAATAGTGCCAAAACAACATGAGTTTGCAAATGTCATCAGTCATGCAGTCGATATTATAACAGAAATTTGAGGACAGTAAAATAGTAGGTATTTTATACATAAACATTTAAGAACGATGAATAAATGGTGCTATGTGCTAGGTGCTATGCTATTTTATTCGTGTCTATGTACTATGTGTGCGTATTTATATGTATGTATCCTGCGTATGGTAGTATTGTTTATATAAACTTCAGCCTATCGTAGTCCACTGCTGGACATAGGCCTCCACAAGTTTGCGCCAAAAATTGCGTGAACTCATGTATTTTGCCCATAGTCACCACCCTGGGCAGACGGGTTGGTGACCGCAGGGCTGGCTTTGTCGCATCGAAGACGCTGCTGCCAGTCTTCGGCCTGTGTATTTCAAAACGAGCAGTCGGATGATTATCCCGCCATCGGTCGGCTTTTTAAGTTCCAAGTTGGTAGTGGTTACTGTGTTATCCTTTATTCGCCTCTCAAAACACCCACGGGAAGAGAGGGGGTGGCTATATTCTTTACTCCTGTAACTACACAGCTGATTCATACATATAACATTATTATTATAACATTAATTTGCGAATAATTGGGTTTCGGCGAGATCATCAATCGTTTAAGATCTAACTGCCTCTACGATCTCACTCTATCCTTCATCTATACGACAAAATCGATATGAATTATTTAATATTTGATCGACATTTTCCGCTATAGTTACAAATTGAAATAGATGTTACGAAAGCCACTATTTTGAATATTCAATTCATTATACGTAACTTCCGCCCATATTAAAACTATATTTACGTATTCACGTAGAACATAAATCATTCTGATGTTGACAGACGTTGAATATTAAAAATGCCTTATACGTCATGTTAACAAGAGCGAAAGTAAGAATTTTAATATTTTATGAAATCCGTTAACACTACTCAGTTACATACATATAATATTATGTTTAATAGAAGTGCCGGTGAAGCAAATGCTCAAATTGGAAATTATACTATTCGAAATATTTTAAATTGAATTCGATTTAAAATATTTTAACTTATTCTAGAAAATAGACTAGAAAGTCTTTTATGTTTTTTTTTTAATACCTATAAAAACATACCAAAACTTTGTTGTTCGTCTGCCAAATATATCTTTAGAACCTTGAGAAACTACTCATACTACTAGGATCAAAAGCATCGACAATTATGTATTTATTATTGAGTTAAAACAAAAATAGTAGTAATTAAAGTTAAAAATATTTGTTCATATAACACATTATGTTGCCTATTTTAAGTATATTTACATCGTATAACAGTTTTAATTATTTTAAGTAAAAACGAGACACCAAGAGATAGACGGATAGCGTCGTTTTCCACCGTCACGGATCTTGATAAGGTTAAGCGTGCAGATGTGACAGGATGATACGTTTTGTGTGCAAACTGTTTTAAATCTCTAACGTACACTGAGTACCGCGTCTGTATGAAGTGGCATCGAGTAATATTCTATTCGATTATATGGATCTATTTACATTTACAGTTTAAATATAGAACGAAATCTAATATGGTACGATTAAATTAGAGTTTACTTCTTGAGAAACGAACCGTTGGTATGAAAAAATATGGGAAGCGAGATTGTGCGAAACAACTGACAATGAGCACTGATGCTCAGTGACGCTGAGAGTGACGTTTTGACAAGAAATCACTGTACCGATAAGAAAAACAAACGTAAATTTATATTCTGATTTTAGATTTAATTACTGTAATTCATTGTAATTGTAATCATTTAACAGAACATTTCGAAGACGGGCAGCAGCGTCTTCGGTGCGACAAAGCCAGCCCTGCGGTCACCAACCCGCCTGCCCAGCGTGGTGACTATGGGTAAAACACATGAGTTCACGGCATTATTGGCGCGAACTTGTGGAGGCCTATGTCCAGCAGTGGACTGTGATAGGCTGAAATGATGATGATGAACAGAACATTTTAATCTATACTAATATATAACGCTGAAGAGTATGTTTGTTTGATTGATTGTTTGTTTGTTTGTTTGTTTGTTTGAACGCGGTAATCTCTGGAACTACTGGGTTGATTTGAAAAATTCTTTCAGTGTTAGGTAGCCCATTTATCGAGGAAGGCTATAGGCTAAGTATCATCACGCTAAGACCAATAGGAGCGGAGTAAACGCCGACGAAGTCGCGTGCAGAAACTAGTTTTTTAATAAAACTCCAAAGACAGACTTTATTATTTACTAGCTTCTGCGCGCGACATCGTCCGCGTGGAATAGGACCAATTTTGTCATACATAATTTGTGCGAAACTTTAACCGTTTACGCAGCGGAAGCTCTCAAGAGAGAAAAAAAAACCCGATTTTGAAACATTATTTATTGGTGCTACGCTCCTATTAGTCTTAGCGTGATGATATATAGCCTATAGCCTTCCTCGATAAATGGGCTATCTTACACTGAAAGAATTTTTCAAATCGGACCAGTAGATCCTGAGATTAGCGCGTTCAAACAAACAAACAAACAAACAATCAAACAAACAAACTCTTCAGCTTTATTATATTAGTATAGATTATTTATTTTTCCTAAATCTACTATTCATATTTCCTATAATCCCGTCATTAACAGTAAACTTTGTGATGTACGAAATAATAATAAAAATTAATTACTTCTCTGAAAATGAAGTATTAAAGTCGTTTATTACACTTTTCCAGGTTATAATCAAGCGTAGTACTCATAAATTGTAAGATTTTTTTTAGCATTTTGTAGTGTTTTAGTCTCTTTCAATCGAAATCTTTTTTATAAAAGACTCCTCCAATTTCTTTCATGTACCCGGTCCTTTCTTTTATTCGTATTTCTTACTTTAATTTACCCAGTTTTTCCCCGCTACCTATATTATACCACCAGCTCTTCACTTCTCAGTCTTTAGTTAGTTAGTTAGTGGGCTCGATTTTCCATTAGACCCAATATTGGTCCATTATATACTTCTCCGCCGCGTTGGCGCAGCGGTCACAGCACTGGATTGCGATTGGCTGTTGCGCGGGCGGTTGCGGGTTCGATTCCCGCACACGACAATATTTATATTGGCCATACAGATGTTTGTCGTGGTCTGGGTGTTTGTGTAGTCCTTGTGGGTTACCCCACCGTGCCTCGGAGAGCACGTTAAGCCGTCGGTCCCGGTTGTTATCATGTACACCTGATAGCGATCGTTACTCATAGTAGGGAATATATCCGCCAACCCGCATTGGAGCAGCGTGGTGGATTAAGCTCCGATCCTTCTCCTACATGGGGAAGAGGCCTATGCCCAACAGTGGGATATTACAGGCTGAATCGTGATCGTGAATCGTGATATACTTCTCAGTCTTGTTGTTCGGGTTTTCGATCATTGCATTTCGCCTTGCCACCCATACACCGTAATTAATGATACATAACATTATTAGGTATGTTTTCGGCTCTAACAAAAGCACCTAGTTTCTAACACAGATAGATGATATTTGAAATTATATTTGAATAATACAGATATATTTAACTGAGGTAGGGCACAGCAGGAAATTTCCTGCTCAAAATATGGAGCAGCCCGACTGGGGTAGTACCTCGACCTTACAGAAGACCACAGCTAAATAATACTGTTTTCAAGCAGTATTGTGTTCCTGTTGGTGAGTAAGGTGACCAGAGCTCCTGGGGGGTATTGGGGATAGGGTCGGCAACGCGCTTGCGATGCTTCTGGTGTTGCAGGCGTCTATAGGCTACGGTCTTACCATCAGGTGAGCCGTACGCTTGTTTGCCAACCTAGTTAAATAAAAAAAAAAGATAATAAAACAACTTTTTCAGGTTCGTATATAGGATAGTTTCGAATAACTTTGTAACGTTAGGACGTCTGACACCTCAGCCCTCCCGTGACCATGGTTGCTGTAAAGTATCCGAAACGTCGAGGCACGTAAAAACCCTAATAAACCGCGATAAAATCCGAAAAAGTTGTTTCATTATACAGATAAAAGATTAAGCTCGTTGAGCTTCATCGTAATTTTTTATAAAATTCAGATTTACATACGGGTCCCACTTTACAAGTTTTTTTTATCTATCCAGTTTGATGTAAATAAATTCAATGCGTTTTATCATTTGCGTGGTAACCGTCTACCGCTACTTACTAAAGCTACTCGTATTTCCACCCGTTTAGGGGTCGTCCATTAACCACGTGGCGTTTTAGCAACTTTTTAACCCCCTACCTCCCCTTGGTGATATGTGGGGGGGCCAAAAAACATGTGGATTAAATTTTAAAAAATTAAGCACCAGTTGGTTGCAATGTATTTGTTAGTGTTTATTTTTTTTTGGTTGAGAAAAATAAATAAACCTGATATCTCAATATTAGCTCCTACCTCCTCCTTGTGATACATCGTGATGTTCCCGACCCCTCCCCCCCTTTCGAACCTAACATGATTACTGGATGACTCCGCAGCTAAAACCTCCCCTCTTATCTACAATTTTATATTTAATACAACTTGATAACATGTGAGTGTAGCAGGTTTGACAACTAATTGTTGCACTAGAGGTCGAAGATCCAACGTATCAGCTCACGACAGATATTTCTATGGGTCACAGATATTTGTCATTGTCGATGCATTTGTGTTTATGTCGTCTACTTGTCCTGGCTTTCAATGACCACCCATAGGATACCACCCTTATGTTTTTTTATAGTATGTATATAATTGCTACGTTATAAAATCTATAACTTACTAAAGATAACTTTTTCAAGTCAATACCATTACAATAAAAATAATTTTATATTACTAAAACTGACACAGGCTTATTACATTTTTAATATTAAAGTATAATCGAAGACACGTTCTCAATGCCAATTTTAAAGCACCCTGTTCTGCGACCACGTCAGTCACGACTGGCAACATTGTTTATGAATATCGAGTCTCGTTAGCGCATTCTTATCTCCTTGCTAATAGCAACACTTATTAGTGAGATTGAAACACTAGTGCGATGGAGATATATTAGTTACTAGCTTTTTATGTGAAAGTGTTATAAAAGACACCTTTTAGTTCCAAGATAATAAACTGGTCTGGAACTTAAATGATTATTATTAATTAAAAAATTCTTCGTCACTTACACGCATCGTATTTATGTACACGTTTTCTAATATAATAATCGATGTATAGTAAGTTCAACTCATCTTTGCGCGCGGCGCTATGTGTAGGTAAACTTTGTATTTATACAGTGACTTTGTTGCGTGACAAGGGGTACAGTGAAGTGAAAAATATAAACAAAGTTATTTAAAAAAAATTATAATAAGAAATTATATCTCGGTGACAAATAGTATACATACATATTACATAAACTCACGCATATCCCGGAGGGGTAGGCAGAGACAAGAAAATGACACTTGCCACGATCCTGACAAACCTAAGTGAAAACGCTTCATCAACATTCGACTCGTTGTATATTCTTTAATACTTGGAATAGTAACTATATGGATATAAAAAAATAATAATAATTTGTTAATACATGTTTATTGAACATATTAATCTGTATAGCTACTAGAAGAATAAATGATTCGCTGCTTTCACCAAGTTTAATTATTATTTCAGATTCCATATCAAAAATTCTTCTTCTTTTTTTACGTGTTGACAAGTATTACGCCACATCTCTTCATTAATTTGACTAAAACGATCATTTATTAATTTCGTTATTCCAGTCACACTTTGTTCGATATTATGCAGAGCAATATAATTTTTTTAAATTCCCATTTTCTATCGGGTTTAGTTCAGGATAATACAACGGTAGTCGATGAACTTTTATGTCATATGGTTGAAATATGTCATCAAGCTCATGACTAATATGGTCTTCTTTTTTTATCAAGTCATACATTTTAATTTTTTTTTTATATATGCATTATAAGTAATGTTTTTTTTTCTGTCAACCATCTATGCCTTTCTGTTTTGCGGTCTTTATACGGAGATTTAAATTTGAAGTCAGTTTTTTTTCCTTCGGCCAATATATTTATTATTGTTCTCTCTGATACCCCCACTGCCATTGCTGTTCTCTTTCGCACACTGTTTAAATATTCATTCAATTTTGATATTAATTTGGACCTGCACTGCAAATTGGATCACTTATACTAGCTGCAATATAACTATGTTTTCCTTTTTTACAAATTTGAACACCTTGGCAGTAGTTTCACGAGTCTAAAACAATAATAATACGTTCACTTTAAAAATAAAATAGTTTTTAAAGTAAGTTAGTAATGTAGGTATACATTATTTAATAATAGTAAATATTAATAATATCGAAATTAGCACATTGAAAATATTTACCTGACTCCTTAAAAAAATGTGCGTGAAGAACTAGACATTTTCTTTAACGACTGTACCGGTGGAAAAATGACCAATAAGAAGACGTGTTTTTTGAAATTTCGAATGACGGCGGTCGCGTCACTGCTACACAAATTAAGGCTAAGCGCGCACTAGTGACTTTTGTCACCGTGACAATAAATTCTTTAAACAAAAGTCACTAGTGCGCGCAAAGTGTTATAATTACAAGCGCACGCACACATAGAGCCCCGCGCAAAGATGACTTGAACTAACTATAATTACTTGTTGTTGATTACTATTTTAAGATAAATAAGGATAAAAAATGTCGCTGTTCCATACTAAGGATAAGAAAGAAAAAGCGAAGCGCAGATAAAGAAACACAATTAAATCGATCTCAAATGTTTGTCACAAAATTTATTATGAAGCGAAAGCGGCATGTGAAGCGGCTGAAAAAGCTAAGGCAGGCAAATACAGGGGTCTAGGCTCCGAATATGATTTTGTCCCATTCGGTGTCGAGACCCTTGGTCCGTGGGGTCCTAGCGCCTTCAGGCTTTTTCAGGAAATAGCTAAAAGGTTAGTCGACGTCACAGGAGACCGAAGAGCTGGCAGCTACCTCGGACAAAGAATTAGTCTAGCTATCCAAAGGGGGAACGCTGCCAGTATCTTCGGAACCTTGCCCAAAGGGACTCCTTTTAATAATATATTTTAGTTATTATATTATATTTTTTAAGGTTTTTAGTTTTAGTTTCATTTTTTTTAGTATATTTTTTTAATTGGTTGTGATTGACTTTAATGGTTCCATATTTTTTTTATTATATTGTAATAATCGATAATAAAATAATACAGACTTTTTATTGAAACATAACTTTTGAACTATAAATGATTTAATATGATATTATGATATTGCATTTTGATATTCTTCAACTTACTTGCTCATTTATAAAATTTATTATTTTATTATTTTTAAAAAGTAAATATTTTTTTATACTTTTTAATTTATAAAAACATGTCAAACCAATCGAAAAGGCTAGGATCATAGCATAGTCCACTAATTAAGTCAAAGTGACAGAATTGGATACCAGGATATGACGTGTTCCATGAACCTTAACCTACTCGAGCCCCAATAACGAATTTACTACCGGACAAAATCAATAAACCCGACATGGGTGCCGGTGGAATGTAAGGTCGGTAATAGTTACTGATAAACTTAGTAAAGTTTAGCTCGAAATATTAGCACCTATCAAAATCAATCTGTTTAAGATATATTAGTGGCAAGATTATTAATTAACTCTTTAAAAAATAATACCTAAAGTAATCAAATTAGTTAAAGTAATAAAGTAGTTAAATTTTAATTAAATTTTAATTAAAACTTACAAATGCGACGACTACGATTAGTCGTGGCCACAGAAACGAACAAAGCTTTCCAACGTTTAAAAGACTTCATTCATAACCAGGCTTGATACCAGCCAGTACTTATGATAATATTTAAGTAGGTACAGGTTATAAAATTTATATGTAATTTTTATGTTGTAACAAAACTATTGCTTAAATAAAAAATAAGTGCTTGTAGTACGTTTACATAACTTTAGCTAATAGCTTTGACATATGGCTAGCTTAATGTTACCGAAGTTTTTAAAAGAGATACGAAGCATTATTAATTGGTAAAGTTTGACATGTGTTTCCGATTATTACAACGTTCTTTATGTTACAACTAGCTGCGCCACGTGGTTTCACTCGCATAATTTTTGATCCCGTAGCAAAGTTGGGATAAAAAGCAGCCTATGTGCTATTCTAGATTTTTACCTTTCTCCGTACCAAGTTTCATTAAAATCGGTCTAGTAATATCTGCGTGAAAGAGTAACAAACATAATTATATATGTAATTATGTATGTACCTCGATCTGCACAATTTTTCGCATTTATAATATTAGTAGGATTACGAGTATTCTATTAATTGAATTAATTCTACACTGAACAATTTATAAATGAGTTATAACAAATACTGAAATATAGTACGTTTATTTTTTAATGACATAACCTTTTTTATTTATCGTTAATTGACAATTAGGGAAACAACGTGTTTTTTTTTTAAATTAACAGTATATTCAGCTATTTTAATAATTGAAATTGTTCTTCCTGTTCAAAAGAATTGCAATCACACGTTCGTTCTATTACCGTCAATTATAACAAATGTCAGTACGTATATACGTGTATAATATTCGTTAATAATTAAAAATAAAACAACATAATTTTATCAACGTACTTTGAAACGCGAAATAATGTTTCAACTCGTAATCAATATTCAAAAACTGTTCCATTTTTTTATAAAACAATGTAGACGTAACGAGCCGTTTATATTTATGATAGTTACTTGTAGTTACTTGTTGTAGCAATTGTGCCATAAAGATAAGAAAGCCGGTCTTACCTTACTTACTTATTTAACAAATAACGTATTAATTGCCACTAATTCCATTTTCCTCATATTTTTAATTACCACCACGCTTTAATCTTCCGACAATAACAAAGAAACCCTTATTATATAGCGACATTTAGGGTAGTAGTTAGCGTATTAAAATTTACAATTTTCTGCTGAACTTTAGCCTTTCAAATTAGACTATACCTTAACAGTCATCATGGCCGCTTCATGTATCTAAGGTAGGAAATACACTACTGAAAATCTGGAGCAGCCTGACTGGGTAAGTACCTCACAATTACAAAAGATTACAGGCAAATAATACTGGTCTCAAATAGTATTATGTGGGATGGTTAGGAGTCGGCAAAGCGCTTACAGCTGATGTTGCAGGGGTCCATAGGCTACGAAAACTGCTCACCATTAGGCGGTTTATCCGCATTTTTTCCACTAAAAATACTTTTCACTAGTGGTTGTCATTTCTGAAACCAGCAAAGCCAAAACACAGCTATTTGGCCTTGCAAATTATAAGATATCTTTTACATGCCGAATCTTGTTAAGTTCTTGACTTATCTTAAAAGCTTTTTTCGAGAATTCTTGAGAAACGTTAAATTGTTTACTATTTTTTTATGCGTTTTAATGTAGCTCATTAATTCATTTAATTTATTGAACGCGTTATTTGTAATTACTGTAAACCACCTTTTTCAAAATTAACAATTAATATAGAAGTATATACAACTAGCGAATATATAACGCTTTATATTATTTAATTGGTGTTAACTCCTCCCAAACCAGTGGTAGCTTTGTAATAAACTTAATTATTATATAAAAATTAATATCTATACTAATCTATACTTATAATATATAAAGCTGAAGAGTTTGTTTGTTTGGTTGTTTGTTTGTTTGTTTGTTTGTTTGAACGCGGTAATCTCTGGAACTTCTGGGTCGATTTGAAAAATTCTTTCAGTGTTAGATAGCCCATTTATCGAGGAAGGCTATATGCTATATATCATTACGCTAAGACCAAACGGAGAGGAGTCCACGCCGACGAAGTCACGTGCAGAAGCTAGTAATTATATAATTGTAAAGTAACAGGTTAAGGCTTTTGAAGTCAACTTGAGTAAAGAGATTTTTGATTTTATTTTATTTGATTTGATATAGCTGGTGTTAGGGTAGACAGTACCCGTACATACTGAACGCGTTTTATACACGCCCACTGTGGGCACATTTTAACATACAAATAAAACCATACAATGAAAATTCAGCATCGCCAAACGTTCACGCCTTCTCTATTACTATGTATATTATTTTACTGCTACAACCGGATTCGTGTACACTATGTTAACAATAATGTTTTATAACCGCTTTGTAATCTTCAGGTCACTTGTCTGTCCGGATTTAGAATAAAATATTACTACAATAATAATTGTGTTTGCTTGCAAAACGAAACAAATCCGACTTCAATTACATCGATAAGTAATAGTACCTGGGTGACCGAGCCTAGCTCGGTATTTTTATTTTTTGTTTGTTTGTTTTTTTTTTCTTTTTTCTTTGTATTTTTATATTTTAATTTTATTTAAAGAATAAATCACGAGTGATATTTAAAAAAAAAAAAGAAAAATAATTATCTGGAGACTAAGATTTGAACTCGGGTCAACACGATTCGACACCAGCCGATTTTCTAATTAAGCTGTTACAGCTATGTTGACAGCGGTGAAATTAAGCTTCGTATTCTAATGATATTTTTTCATTGCCTAAAAACAGGGATGAAACGACATTTTTTTAAATGAATCCTAGCTAGATCAATTTTTCGCCCCCGAAATCCCCTGTATACTGAATTTCACGAAAATCGTTGGAGCCGATTCCGAGATTCAGATTATATATATATAAGAATTGCTCGTTTAATAGTATAAGATATACAACGTAGGTAGACAAAACAATAGTCAGCCAAATACGCATTATTATAAGACTAGCTGCTACCCGCGACGTCGTCTGCGTGAACGCTATACAGAAAATAAAGGTTCATTTATCCCGGACATACATACAGACAAACAGAAAAACAGACAAAATTCTAAAAACTATATTTTTGGCTTCGGTATCTGTTGTAGATCATACCCCAAGTATTCTTTTTAAAAAATATTCAATGTACAGTTTTGACTTCCCTACCATTTTATTATATGTATAGATATCTCATAAAGCACTCATCACGTCTCGATTAAATTTAAAAGGAACCACACAACGAGCAACAGCTTTCGATTAAAAAAAGAATCAAAATGATGTACCCAGTAAAAAGTTATGAGTCTCAAACAGTCTCATACATTCTTTTCAAAAACATATTCTGTGTACGGACATCCAAATCAAAATAAAAAATTACTTTATTCAAGTAGGTATGTAGGTTTTAAAAGCACTTTTGAAACGTCATTTTATATTAGTTTTAATTAATTGATTGTGGCTAAAAAGAAGCTATATCCGATTCGGAATGTAGATTCTGCTTACAAGAATCAGCAAGAAACTCCGCCGTTACTTTTTTTTAAAAAGTGTTTTATTAATATTTTATTAATAAAACAGTTACAGATTTAATAAAAGAATATATATAGTCTTTTTGCAACTTTATCCTTTTATAGTATCAATCTATATTGACGAGAATGAAAACAAATATTAAATCCGGATCGTGCCCACCTGTGCATTAAAAATGGTCAGTCAACTTTCCCTTTATTGTTATTCACGCACGTCCCAGTTGTCCTTTATAGTTAATGTTCCGCTATTATATGTCATAGAGTGATAGTCTAAAGCCTATGATTATATGCAATAAATAGGCCTTTTGACTAAAATTATATAAAATCAGTCTTTTTTATCCATTGGGACATTTATTTTATTTTACTACGATCAAAATAGAGTTGTAGAGTAAAACAACTGTTTGTTAAAATTAGATTTAAAAATATAACTATTTCATAGTAATCTATACTAATATAATAAAGCTGAAGAGTTTGTTTGTTTGTTTGTTTGTTTGTTTGTTTGAACGCGCTAATCTCAGGATCTACTGGACCGATTTAAAAAATTCTTTCAGTGTTAGATAGCCCATTTAACGAGGAAGGCTATAGGCTATATATCGTCACGCTAAGACCAATAGGAGCGTAGCACTAATGAAGAAAGTTTCAAAATCGGGTGGTCCTATTCCACGGGGACGAAGTCGCGCGCAGAAGCTAGTGATATATAAAATAGTATCATAGACGCGAAATAACAATATTTTTGACGTGACTACGTCTAATAAATCGATGAACACCGGCGGAATGCACGAAAAAGGTGACTCATTGTAGCGTTACGCTCATTGTCCCATTACGTTCATTGTCCCGTTACGCTCATTTTACGCTTGCGCTGCATCTATCTCTCTTCCACTCGATTGACCTATGCGTCCGAGGAGATGTTTTGTTTTGACGTTGTCACGTTAAGCTATCGTCCGTAAACCAACTTTACAGACAACCAATTTTTTATATAAAATAAAGGTGGCAATAATGCGTACGGTCGGTCTGCTTGATGGTGATAGGACACCGTAGCCTATGGATGCCTTCAACAACAGGAGCATCGCAAGCGCATTGCAGACCCTTCCCAAAAGCTCTGGCCACCTTACTCGCCACGGTAACACAATACTACTTTAAAGCAGTATTATTTAGCTGTGATCTTCTGTAAGGTTGAGATACTTCCCCAGTCGGGCTGCTTCAAATTTTGAGCAACATAAATCCTTCTGTGCCCTATACCTTCTACCTATAGCAAATATTCTAAGCACATATTTTTACGAGCGAATCTACGCAGTAAATGTAGTGCAATAATATTAATTAATGTAGAGTCCATAGTTGTACATAGTTACACTAAAAGTTCTCAGTAAGAGCTAAATTATAATTATAGCGTGAAGATAATTATCTATAAAAATGAACTAAAAAACGGTAAATACAATGTAACATAGTTTTATCAAAGGTCGTCCCTGCACTTAAAATGTACGTGATAATGCATAAATGTGCTTCTTGACGTTGTTTAAAAACATTCGCCTTTTATTAAAACATGTCTAAAATGAAAATTGTTATTAACCTAATTACGTGTCTTTGTGTGTGTGTTTATAGGTATGTGTTTATGTTTTATTTTGATATTAATTAAGTGTAAGAATGTCTGCTATTAGCAGCTTTGAGTAATTTGAAGTTGTGAAATAAATAATAATTCCGTGCTGTAAAATATCCCCCGGTTGTTATCATAGTCACCTGATAGCGATCGGTACTTATCCTCGTAGTAGGGAATATATCCGCCAAGTGCCAACCCGCAGTGGAGCAAGGCGATAGATTCTTCGACCCTTCTCCTACATGGAGAAATAGGCATTTATTCAGCAGTGGGATGTTACATCCATAATAAATTATTTTTATTTCTGCAAAAATGAGCTGGATTTTTTTAAATTCTTTTATTAAATTTTAACACTTTAGACCTATCTTTAGTCCTATTCAGACACGCCAGTGCCATTGTAATGTTAGAATAAATAATCACTATACGTACATGTATAAAAACATGATGAAACACAATTTATAAAAAAAAAAATATTCTAGCAGACTCTTTTAAGGGATCCAATAGAATACTTTGCAACGTACCAACATCAAACGAACGCACTAACACAGTTTTAAATTCCTAAACAATATTGTCTCTGACTCCAATTTGACACATTCTATTAACAAAATGAGCTGGATGTAGTCACAGATTAAAATACTTTTCTTTTTTTTTTAAAAAGCTTTTTTTTGTTGAAAGATCAGCTTATTCTTCTTAATTCTTTCTCATCGAAGAGTATTAATTTATTTTACAAATACGGTACGCTAAAAATTACAAAATGAAGTATGAAGTGCGAAAAACGACGGTTTAACTTACTAAATGTCAAAAATGTTCTTGTTAATTAAAATAACTAAAGAGAATGCAGTTAATTTTATATTTAAAAGCAAAGTGGTTTCATTAACGTGTCTTAAATTGTTTTTATAAGTTAATTAGTAAGATTATAATGATCTGTAGGTATCACCTGTATTTTAACCCAGAAAATATTTTTTAACTAATGTTAACAAACAAGTTTCTAGCTAGGTTAAATAATTAGATTTAATAATTAAATGGCTTTTAATTTACAGACTGCTATTTATATAATTTATACGTTTATATTATGTTTTTATTGATATGTTTTATTAAACTTTCTAAAATGTAGAAAGAAAAACAATGAACGCTAAGTAAAAAAAAGGTTTTATTTTTTTCTAAATATATTGTATGTATTACTTTTTTGTGACTTTATAATTAACTTCAATAGCTAATCATACAATATCTACTAATTGTACGGTCTAAATAAATATCTTTTAACATTGTAATCTTGACCGATTATCGATTAATGTACATCGTGTCTTCTTCGTTCTTGGCGAAATCAAACGTTTTGTTTCAGCACTGTACTTAACCATTTATACAACAAGCTTTTATATCATATAAATTATGTAATAGCTTTATAAGTAGATACTAAAACTGTTAAAGGAACGTTTATTTTTTTCGTTTTAGCGCATTCAAATAAAAGCTTGTTTTTGAAAAAGGTTTTTTTACTTTTAGTTTATCATTTATATAGATCTTTACCTATAGATCAACCTGTATATTTATTATATATGTGGACGTTTAACACAATTTAGAAGCGTTAATTTTTGAATATTATTTCTATAATTAGTAAAAAAAACTCTGCAAAATATTTTTAAGTAAAATAAATACAGTAAATCAAGCAAATATCGCTATAACAGATAATAAACTATTGTATTCCAATTTCGTATAGATAAGATTGTACGAGATAGTATTTCGACATGGCAAACGCTGTTCTAGAACGTTTCTGTCGCCCGGCATTGTAATATGGCCGCTGAGGACATGTTAGCACATCCGCTCGATACATATTGTGTGTTAATGTATTCCAATATTTGTAAATGTCCGATCTTGAATAATTGGTGCAACCGCGCGTTTGTATAATCGATATTTATTCTTACCGTTTAATATTAACTTATTACATTATACTGTACTATATACCTCATTTATACTGTTTTACCACCTATCCGAAGTTTAGTGGCTTTTACCTACGCGCGGCCTATTTATGTTTTCAATTTGAGTTTCAATTTCAATTTTTGTTATGTAATATTTTGTTGTATATGTAACTGCACCAAAACTATATGTACCTATACTAATATTACAAAGCCGAAGTGTGTTTGTACGTACACGTTAATCTCTGGAACTACTGGCTAAAATTAAAAAATACTTTTTTTGTATTGAATAGTTCATTTACCGGGGAAGACTATGAACTATAAATATTTTTGTACTTTTTTTTTTTTCTCAAATTAATGTGTGTGAAACCGCGGGACACAGCTGGTATTCACATAAAAAGCTGTACGAAGGTCGCCGGGTCAACGGGTTCATATTATAATATAATTCTGCTGTGGTAATAGTTTACTTCAGACTGTAATATCCCACTTCTAGGCATAGGCCTCTTTCCCCATGTAGGAGAAGGATCAGAGCTTAATCTACCACGCTGCTCCAATTCGGGTTAGCGGATATATTTCCTACTATGAGTAATGGGCCCCGTAAACGATCAAACATGTTTGTCAAACATGTTTGATCAAACTTCATGTTTTCATATAAAAACCATATCAAAAAAGCCCGCAGCCCCGCACACGATCAAATAATTTGACAAACACGTTTGTCAAACATAAATTTAATATGAAGTTTGATCAAATATTTGATCGTCTACGGGGCCCTTAACGATCGCTATCAGGTGTACACGATAACAACCGGGACCGACGGCTTAACGTACTCTCTGAGGCACGGTGGGGACACCCACAAGGACTGCACAAACACCCAGACCAAGGCTGACCATCTGTATGGCATCTGAAGAGCATCTCTATGGCCAATACAAATGTTTGTCATGTGCGGGGACCGTACCGTTGCGCCAACGCTTCGTCCCAATAATAGTTCATAATCCCAATAATAGTTCATATCTGTATATATAAATAAGATTTCCACCCATATATTGACTCATCACGATATCTCTGGAACCATAAGGCGTAGAGACTTGAATTTTGGTAGGAATATTTCTTTCGCTGAGTAGATGTCAGCTAAGAACGGGTTTTACGAAATTCCACCCACAAGAGGGGGTTGCGAGGGTTAATAACATATTGCAAAACAACGTTTGCGGGGTCAGCTAGTACCTAATAGATAATATAATAAATGAACGTCGTACTACTGATGCATAGCTTTTTCGTTTTTGTGTCCGTTTTGACGACTCGCGTAACGCGTTTACCATTTCATATTGAATAAAATTCTTAATACTTTTTATGTATTTCTCTTATAATTATGAAGGGCGGCAAAAATTTATTAAACGTTCGAACACTGGAATCTCCCTTCAGTTTAAGCGACGTTCACTGATAGGACTATCCGTATATGGTGCAGTTGAAGGTAAAAAAAAAAAAAATTTGAAAAAAGACCTTTTAAATGCACTATAATCGACATTCTATAATTCGTTGTCGTTTCTGATAATGTGTTTATAGTGTACAATTTTTATATCGTGTAATTTAGCAATACAAAAAATTAACCTAAATTTTTTATTTTAACCACTTTAAGCTCTTGTCTTCATAGAATATTTTTGATAACTTTAAGAAATATTATTTCAATAACTATTTCAATTGGTATACAAACATGCATAAAAACTAATTTTATCGAGATCTTCAATAAAATAAAAAACTATATAATTTAAATGCTTATTTAATTTTAAATTCTTAGCACTACGTGAAAAATAAAACTAAAAACACTAAACTTATTAAACGTTCATAGTCCAAAAGCAAAAAGAAGGCCTGTCATATAGGTACAATAAAAAACTGAAGTGTTACATTGTTAGAGCCTCCACAGCGTCAAGTAAACCTCGCGCTGTGCGGGCAAATGTCTGATTATGCTTATCTAGAGATTTAATCTGACGATTAAGTGTGATGTCCACTTAAATAAATGCTATATTTTACGATATATCATTACCTCATTTCACTTGTCATAAGATACAACACTAAATTTAAATAGCCTTTACAATTACGTATAACAGTTAAAAGGGTAAAGGTTTTTTTTACAAGGAAAATTAGTATAAGAGGAAGCTTATGCGTATTATTTTTTTACTTAAATATACTAGTACTTCCTATTATATATGAGAAGATATATATAAATGGTCTCATAATAAGCATATTATAGAAGAAAGTGGAATTATGGTATTAAAACGAGTCGCTTTAAGTTATAATTATAGATCTTTTGTAATACAACTTACAGAGTTAAATACAAAAATGCATCATCCACACATCATGTTAAAATCACTACATATTATAAAACAAAGTCGCTTCCCGCTGTCTGTCTGCCTGTATGTATGCTTAGATCTTAAAAACTACGCAACGGATTTTGATGCAGTTTTTTTTAATAGATAGAGTGATTCAAGGGGAAGGTTTATATGTATAATACATGCATAATATAGTAGAGAAACACTGTTCATTATTGCGACCTTGCGAAGCCGGGGCGGGTCGCTAGTGATGTATAAAAAAAGATTGACAGCACTGACTGTTGCGGGTTCGATCCTGGCCATATTTATTGGGCGTCTGGGCGTTTCTTTTTGTGTATTGTTTATTTCTGGACCCCCAACACAGAAGTAAATCCTACTGGGAGCCGTTGAGTGTAAAAGCGTTTATTTAGATTTAGATATACATACACACAGTGCCGTAAATAGGGCGGTGCCACCGGTGCCCAGGCACAGGGCGTAGACTCTGGGGGGCGCAAGAATTAATGGAATATAATACCTAAAAAAAAACAAGGACGGAGTTATAAAAGCTCGCACAGGGCGCAGAAAAGGCTATTTACGGCACTGCATATACAATATACATATAGGTGTCACCAATTTCTTCCGCTAATTGTAATAGTTGTAAATTGTTATAGTTTGTTAATATTCATTTAACTAACATTTCTACATTTCAATATATTTTTAAAGCTTTAAATATTATATAGTAGAGTTTACTGGATACACATCACGTAGCTTCGTGAGAAGATTCTAGTACTAATGTGACAAGAAAAAGGATAACGCCATGAATAAGACATATATAATCTGGGAAACGTTTCATCATGTCGCACTCTGCCTTACTCGGCACATTCTTTACACTCTAAACGGTTAAATATTGTGTAATAAACCTATATAAGAACAGTAATATTACGTAATTAAATCTCACTGTTATTATTATTTTTACTATCGCTTGTAGTTGTATGTTCAACATGCATTATTATTATAAGCCTTTATTGCTGATACTAAACAATCACACATAGTAGCAAATTGTTATATCTTAAATCTAATACATCGGATTTCCCGGTTTAGTGGTCAGCGTGTCCAGTGACACATAGGCCTCTTCCAGCTGCTTCCATTCTTCCCTATTGGATGCTTTTCTAGACCAGATTGTCCCTCCAATCATCTTGATATCATCGGTCCATCTTTTTGCTTGTCTGCCTCTTTTTCTTTTGCCATCACGTGGTTGCCATTCTGTTATAATTTTAGTCCATTTTATTCTGCTTTCCCTTGTCATATGTCCTGTCCATCGCCATTTTAATCGTCTTATTTTCTTTAGCACGTCTTCCACCTTTGTTGTAGATCTAATGTCTGCTGCTCTTTTGCGGTATTTTAGCGTCACGCCCAACATACTCCTTTCAATTCCTCTTTGACACGATCTTAGTTTTAAAAGATGTTTTTGAGTCAATGCCCATGTTTGGCACCCATACGTAAGACATGGCAAGATGCAAGAATTAAACACTTTTTTCTTGGCTGTCATAGGAAAGTGTTTACTTTTAAATATCTCTTTAAGGGACCAGTATCTTTTCCAAGCACAGGCCACTCTGCTTTCCAGTTCTATGTTTGTCTGGTCTCTAAAAGATATTAATTGCCCTAAGTATGTATAGTGTTTAACATATTCAATATCTTCATTGTGTACTTTTATGGATATTTCTTCTCTGTTTGTCATTACTTTTGTTTTTGATTTATTTATAGTAAGACCAACTACTCTGCTTGTCTCAGTCAGCTGTTGTAGCATGTGTTGAAGGGTATTCGCGTTGTCAGTTATTAGGACTAAGTCATCAGCGAATCTTAAGTGGCTAAGTTGTCTACCATTGATGTTAATGCCAAAATTGTCCCACTCAAGATTTCCGAATATGCTTTCCAAGACTGCCGAGAAAAGTTTTGGCGACAGCGGATCTCCTTGCCTTACACCTCTAGCTATTGGGAACTCTTCACCGGTTGATTCCAGTTTTATTTGTGCTGTGCTATTTACATATATATTTTTAATTATACGTATGTATTTTTTTGGCACTCCCTGCTGGATTAGAGCTCTCCAAAGCGAATCGTGTTCTATAGAATCAAATGCCTTACTATAGTCCACAAATGCGATGTACAAGGCTTTCCCGTATTCTTGACATTTTTCTATTAGCTGTTTGATGACATGCATGTGATCAGTAGTTGAAAACCCCGCTCTGAAGCCAGCTTGTTCTATAGGTTGTTGTTCGTCCATTATTCCTGTTATTCTGTTCAATATCAATTTGGAGAACACTTTATAAATATTCGACATAAGGCTTATAGGCCTGTAGTTTTCTATGATGTTCCTATCCCCTTTTTTATGTAATAGTATAATTGTGCTCTTAGTCCATTGCGGTGGTATACATTCTGAGCTTAAAATAGAATTGTATATTTCCGTGAGTTTTCTTAGCTTTTCCGGTACGCTAATTGAGATTTTGATCATTTCATTTGAAATCTTATCTGGTCCAGGAGTTTTGTTGTTCTTTTGACTGTTGACAGCTTTTTCTATCTCTGATTGTAGGAAAATTGGTATGTCTTCGTCCATGTCGTCATTATCGAGATTTATAGTTAAGTCTCTAGTATTTCGTTCTGCTGCATAAAGTTTTCTATAGAAGTCAGTTGCTGTCTGTAATATATCTTTTCTTGTCGTTTGCTGTTTTCCTGCTTTATTCTTAATATTTGGAATCCATTGTTTCGCCTCTATCAGTTCTTTCAAAGCTTTTTTAACTCCTCCTGTCTTGTTTATATGGTAATTAAGTACATTCGTTCTTTTCTTAGTTCTGTCTTTTTTGATACTGTTACTTATTTTTTTACTTAATTCTGATATGGCCCTTAGATTTTCTTTGTCTTTTCCAAGTTTAAAAAGTTTTCTTCTTTTTTCTATTAATGTTTTAGTATCATTTTCGGTATGAGTTGTCTTAGGCTTTGCGAATTGGTTGAACAGTGGACCATATATTTCTTCTATCTCATTGTTATATTTTTCTTCTATTTCATTTCTAGGTGTATTTATGAAACATTGTTGTTGTGTATTTATAAAGTTAGCTTTTGCATTGTATTTTTTTCTACTCTTTTTAGGTTCAGTGATATTTATTACTGCTCTTACTATCCGGTGGTTGGTATTAAAGTTAAATTGGTTTAAAATGTTTAAATCATGAAAAAACAGTTTTTTGTTCGTTGCTATGTAATCTATTTCATTTCTGTATGATCCATCTGGAGATAACCAGGTCCACTTTTTCTTCGGATTTTTTTTAAAAAAACTATTCATGAATGCTAGATTGTTTTCCAATGCCATTTTAATCATTCTTTCTCCGTTTTTACTTCTTCTACCGTAGCCAAATTTACCTATTATATTTTCTTCGCCAGTTCGTTGAGACCCTATTCTACCATTAAAATCTCCTATAACCATAACGTTTTTGTGTGCATCTTGTAAGACTGATGACAACTGATCATAGAAGATGTCTTTAACTCGTTCGTCTTGTTGTTCAGTGGGAGCATATACTTGAATAATCGACCATTTGTGTCTGTAACCCGGCAGATGCATATTGAGTACAGCTAATCTCTCTGATATACCTATAAATTCTTCAATATTTTTTTCTAAACGTTTTTTAACCATGAAGCCGACACCGTAACTTCCCTTTGTTTCCCCTTTATAGTATAGGACGTACTCTTTTCGATCTTCAATGCTTTCACCTAATCTTCTTACTTCACTTAAACCTATTATGTCCCATTTTATTTTTGAAAGAGCTAACTCTAATTCGGTAAGTCTCTCTTGTGTTCTCAGTGTTAAGCAGTTTAATGTACAAATATATAGTTTCCTATTTTCTTGTATTTCTATTGTTTTGGTGTTATTGGTATTTACCTTTATTGGAGCTGGAAGGGATTGGTCGATATCCCCCACGGTGACCAGCCGGCTTGGGGGAGGTGTTGTTGTTTTGTTTGTCTTGTTAATAGTTTTTCGTTCATTTATTCTGATCTTCCGGTTTCCGATGTGTGTTTATTGTTATTCTTTATTTATATTGGGCGTTGAGTGAGCTCTGCTCTTGTTCATTATTTCGAAGGCATTTATTTTATTTATTTTTTGCGGGGCGTTTTCAGTGTCATTAGTTGTCTTTGGTGAGGTAAATTGGTCTCTCTTCCTTTTGTCTCGCATCACACTTGCTTCACCTTTAACAATTAGTTTGTCGTATTTTATGTATGCTATGCGTCCCTTTTTTCGTTCTTCCTTTAACTGAGGTATTAGTTCTTTCCTTTTTTCTAAAACTTCTTTACTGAAATTCTCTTTAACGTAAATATTTTTTGGCAGCTTTTCCTTATTTCGCAAAATCTCGCCTTTCTTCCATGCGTTTAGCATATTAATTAAAATTGGGCGTGCTTTTTCTTTTATTTTACCAATTCTAAACGCTTTATTAATATCTGTTTTATGCACTTCAATACCGGAATCACTTAAAGTTTTTGATACCATTTCTACTATGTTAATATTTTCATTCGATTCCTCGAAGCCGTAGAATATTAAATTGTTCTCCTTTTTTCCAAATTCTAGGCGTTTTACTTTTTCATTTAATTTCTCTACTTCATTTTTTAGAAACAAATTTTCTTCTATAATTGGTGTTAACTTATTATCCATTTCTTTTAATACCGCTTTTGTGATTGAATCTGTTAGGATTGTTGTTTGTTTATCCATTTCTTGTTTTAATTTTGAAAACAGTAATTGCATTTGCTCGTCCATTTTAAATTTATTAATTCGGAGGATAGCCAATTCGGATTTTAATAATAAAAAACTCACTTTTTTAAATACTTTTTATATTATATATATTTTTTATTTTATATATATATATATTTTAATTTTAATAATATATTTTATTTTTTTTATTTTTTTTTTAATATTTTTTTTTAATGTATATATATATTTATTTTTTTTGGATGGCTATACTAAAATAATTTGGTAGAAATTTATTTGTAAATGTGGCAGCACTTGATCCATAGATTGCGTGTAACGAAACGTAATGTTCTGATCTCTGATGTTGGTAGCACTGCTATAAAATGTCTTCTATTGTTTATAAATTATGTTATAACAAAGTTTTTTTGCACTTATTTTGTTCGGAGCAAAATACAAAAGTTTTTACCACTTTATATACACTACTAGTCCGTATTATTCTATTCACTTGCACAGTTTATAGTTTTGTTCAGTATTTCGACAGTTATGATATCTTTATAGTCTTGGAGCAAAATTTGTGACGTTTGTAAAACGTTTTTTGCACTTATGCATTTTGTTTCGAGCAAAATACACAAGTTTTTTACCACTTTACATGCACTACTAGTCCGTATTATTGTATTCACTTGCACAGTTTATAGTTTTGATCAGTATTTCAACAGTTATAATAACTTTATTCTTGGGGCAAAATTTGTGACGTTTTTTTTTTTTTTTTTATTTAATTAAACATCCATGGGCTCAAAAGTGCCCATGCCTTTTGTTAAACATGCATGCTTTAATTATCACTACCGGAGGCGATTTTACATTAGAACTACAGATCGACAGTCCTGTGACTGCGTAGTAAGACTAGGACGTGGTCCGACGCTGACGGTTTTTTTTTTTTTTTTTTTTTTTCCTTTACAATAATTAATTAATCCTGTTATGGAAATAGTATGCACATCGTTTCTTGAGCATATTGTTATTGTTATGTTCATACACTTATTTGCTAGTTATCATATATATATACACTTATTTGCTAGTTATCATATATGTACACTTATTTCCTAGTTACCATATATGTACACTTATGTTCTACTTACAATATACACTTAACCTATGTTACTGTTAGTAAAGGTTTTTTTTTTTTTTTTTTCAATATACACTTACTACTTACTTTTTTAATTACAATCTACCTATGACATTCTATATATATATTTTTTACATTAATCTACGCCTTTTAAATAAATACACACTGTTTACACACACAATGAATATAGCGATGTCCTCACACCCCGACTTTTTTCAGCATTTCGAGCACACACTCAATGACGGCAGCATCCCTATGATGAATCGCCATCTTGAGACTGTGCTCGAGGATTTTCTTATCTGTTGCCTCCGCTGCTCTCGCCACAAAGTGACCAATTGCGTCGTCATGGTCGTCGGTGTAGTAGACACAGGTGTTGGTGTGTCTAGTCACCGCGACTACAGCGTGCGAAACGCTGTCGTGGATCTTGAGCCTCCTTGTCTTCGTCTGGAGGACAATGACGTCCTCATAGGTCTGGCCCTGCGCCTCGTGGATGGTTAAGACGCGCGATCCCTCACCGGACCCGTATCCCTGGTCAGTCAGCAATCTCTTCTCCTCTTGCGTAAAGACCAGGTATAAGGTGCGGTCCCTTCCTGCAGGAATACGCGCGCCCGTGAGGTTCTCCACTCGCAAAGATCGGATCTTTGTGCTAGAGCTGTAGACGGTCTTGTAAACTTCGCTGATAGCAAGGGCGACGTCTTTGGGGTTACGATGCGTGCATGACAACTCGCACGAGATAGTTGTTATCAGGGTTGGTCTGCAGTACCGCATTTCGAACAGGTTGTCCCTGTCGATGTACGGCAGCTGGTTTATGTCTCCGATGAGGACTACTTTCTGAGCTCCCGATAGTCGGGCGGCCATTACTATGGCTCCGAAGTGGTTCATGAGGGCTTCGTCCACCGTTAGGCGGTTGATTTTTAAGCCCTCTCGGAAACCATTAACTAGGATGGAGGCCATAGTGCGCACTTTTTGCTTGGCTTTGTTACCATAACGGTGCGCAAGTTTTTCTTTTAGGTCTTTGGCCGCCTCGACTGTGGTCGTGATAACGACCTCCGTGTCCTCATCGAAGTCCCGGACTATACGAGTTGTCTTGCCGCATCCCGGTACCCCGTTTATCCACTCCAGCGACGGCAGTCCCCAGGGCACGGTCGGTAAGCCTTCCCGGTCGCCCGAGACGGTTTCCGCCATCCGTAGCATCCGGTCCCCCAGCATTATTTTCGTGCATCTGGCCACTACCACCACCGGGTCCCCTTCAGGTGTTTCGAAGGTTTGTGGCCCCTCGTCATTCCCCTCAGACTCGACCGCGCTTACGAAGCCTGCTGTGCTGTTATATACTGCCATATATCTACCAGACATCTTGCCCTTGAGTATCTGTCGGGTTTCACTGTTGTATAAGGCCGCCTCGGCTTCCTCGAGCTCCACCTGCAGTAATCCTTGGTTATCGTACTGGTAGGCTTGCATGATCTTTTTGCAGGTGGCCAGGCTGACCTCGCGGTTTGCCTTTATTATGGCCAGGAACTCGATCAGGGCGTTCTCCGCATGTTGTAGCGGTGTGGACGCAGTGACGTGAATTTGTGACGTTTGTAAAACGTTTTTTGCACTTTGTTTCGAGCAAAATCACAAGTTTTTTACCACGTTATATGCACTACTAGTTCGTATTATTGTATTCACTTGCACAGTTTATAGTTTTGTTCAGGATTTCAACAGTTATATATTTCTATTCTTTGAGCAAAATTTGTGACGTTTGTGCTATCCAACGATCCAACCGGAAGTCCCATGCATACACGTGCATATTAAGGCCAACTGTGTTTTAAGTAGCAATTGGCTTTTAAAATTATTATAAACTAGCTGACCCGGCGAACTTCGTACCGCCTAACAGTCGATTCTTTAATTTTTTATTTTTTTAATACTTATCCTTCCTGGAAACCCTCCACTAACACTAAACTTTATGGTATTAAAGTTCAAATTGACTTTTAAGTATTAATACGAATCTCTTGTATGGGAATATAGAAAAGTGTTATTTTTAGACTTTTTCAGGCAATTTTTTAAATTTTTCTCTCCGTAATAACCACCCTTGTACTTCAAGGAATGTTATAAAAAAAGAATTAGTGAAATTGGTTCAACTGCTCTCGAGATTTGCGCTTAGCAACACATTTAGCGATTCATTTTTATATTTATAGAGATTATATATTTTTAATAAGTGTGTATAAATCGTAATAAATAAAAATAATACACCCAAATTAGAAACAAAAATCAAACGCGCCACTCCGGAGCAAAAAGCACAAAAATTATTGAAACTAAACGGTTTTATGTGCGGGTTGGCGGATATGATAATATACTATGAAGTAACGATCGCTATCAGGTGTACATAATAACAACAGGGACCGACGGCTTAACGTGTTCTCCGAATCACGGTGGGGAGATCCACAAGGACTGCACAAACACCCAGACCACGACAAACATCTGTACGACCAATACAAATCTATATATATAAAAGCGAAAGGACTCATCACAAAACCTCAGAAACTATAACACCTACAATTTTTAAATTCGGCAGGTAGGTTCCTTATAGGGAGTAGACATCCGCTAAGAACGGGTTTTACACAGGGGTTTTACGAATGCTTCGAAAATTTCGAAATGTGAGCGAGATGAAAACTTAAGTATAAGTAGTTTGCATCACAAAAATAAAATTAATACCCAACGAAGTGGGCACGGGTCGGCTAGTGTTAATATAAAAACTTATTATTAAAGAAATAAAATATTTCCTGTGATTATAATAATGTTTAATAAACTTTCTAGTCGTAAAACATTTTTCATGCCTTTATAGCATTAAGTACAGATAATCTGTATTTTATGTAAACAAATCGAGATACGCCGCGCCGTCGCAACTTTATTAATTTAAAAATGTATATAACATAATTTTAATCATCGAAACGCATATAACATTATAATGACATGTTATTCTAAGAATATGTTCAAATGTCAACAAAGTTATTATATAAAAAAGCGGTCAAGTACGAGTCGCATTGGTACGGAATGTTTACACCATACCACTACATTTTTAAAGTCAACTAAAAAAGACAACGTTTTAAGTTTTACGACTCTAAAATTAACTAAATAAGGCAAAAGAACTAATAGAAAGTCCTCTACTGTACATAGGAGAATTGATTTTTGATTCAGCCTGTCACAATCTGCTGAGCATTGGCCCCTTTCTTCTTGTTGCAGAAGGGTCGAAGCTTATATACAACGCAGCTCCACTGCTGGTTGTCAGATATATTGCCCACATGAGTAACGATAATTCTTAGGTACTTGAAAAAACAACATCTGTTGACATCTCTACGTGTTATATGAGGCATGGCGGAGTGACCTAAAAGTTCACAGACCCTGATCACAATATTTGTACAAACACAAATATTCATCCCAAATATGAATTGGACCCCATGACTGCCGGTGTCAATTTGTCTGTCGTTGTCGTTTGTCAGTAATAAATACAGAGTTATGGTTAAATGGTATTTTTAGTAATGTTTACGGGACCCTAAAAATAGTAAGATTAAATTAAAATACCTCTGCGTAACGTTACACATAAAGGTATTTTAATTTAATATTTCTCAAGAAAGCTTCGCGACGTATCGGCGAGGAGCTTGTGAGCTTTTTTATACATATCTTTATTACTCATACCAAGTATTTTAGCCGCACTTTAATTAAGAATGTATTTTAATAAAATACTTCTTACTCAAAAACTGTGAATATTTTTACAGTAAATTTTATATATATATATATACGTAGAAAATACCGTAACTTTCCGCGGCTTTATCGAGCGGAAAATGTCATTTACAATATATGTATGTAATATATACGATAATATTTATTTTACTCCAAAAAATGCCAGAGCTCTGAAATACGTTTGTTTGTCCAAAATCCCCAATAAACTTTCACACTTCTAATTTCGAAAGTTAATGATGGTTGACCACATATTTAAATTTTGCTTCACTTTGCTTGACCTTTTAAAAATAGCTCTACTGCCAATCTCTCTCTTTGCACTTTTTTAGGTTAGAATGTTGTTATTTTCTTTATGTTATTTCAAATGTGAAATAAAGTGTTGAATAAAATAAATAAATATCTGTACTTCCTGGACCAACCACTCTTTTAGAACATAGATTTACTGATTATTTTCAAAATCTGAAAATTATCATTTTCCAAGCAATTAATACTTATATTTCATTATTGGGTTTCTGTTCGAGCAAGACTCTGGGGTAAATCAGAGCTATAATTAGACACCTCGTAAACTGGTGACAAGAGGGCTGGTGCATTTTTTGCCCAGGGAATCGACATAATCGGAATTCTTGACACTTTTCCACGCGGGCATGATTTATACTGCAACTATCTGTAAATATTTAGTTCTTAAATTGTGAATTGTAATATGTATAACTTATATAGAAAATTTTCGAAATAAGTGTATATGTTATTTTCCATAAAAGTAAATTGATAATATAGATAATAGTAATCGTCTATCTGTCATTTAATATTACAGTAGCGGTGTATATTAGTCGAGTATCCAGGACATATACCAACACATTTTATTATCATCTTATTACGTTAATGACGCTGTCAAAATGTTTACTGTAGTATTAAAGTCGCACCTGTTCGCGACAGAAAATTTTATATTAATTTAATAGCTCAATAAGTATGTGTAGATGAAGTTATCGTCGTATAAAACTACTTTCCTTGAAAATAGCTTTAATAGGATATGTTTATTTACTTAAGTCGGAAATGAGATTATTAAAGAATATTTTAAAGTTTTTGCGTTAATATTATTTTTGCTATCTTGAAGATTTCAGCCTCAGTTATCATCTTTATAGAATTTTATTCTTAACCGAGAATTGATATGACAACCGAAGGAATTAAATTTTAAAAACTACTTTTTCTATTATTTTAATAATAAAGTTATCTTTAGTAATCTACATTTGGTAAATATTGACCTACTTGTTTAATATTCTAACGTGTGGTTGTTGTCACAACGAATTCAGTAGTACTTATACTTAGTTAAAGTTATAATTAGTCTTAAAATAATCTTCTCTGTAAAATGTTGTGTAGTGTGTTAATAACCTCTAGGAAAAATTAATATGGCAAATAATACAAACTTACTTAATTACTTAACAAAAATATTGTAATACATTTAAAGTAGCATAAGTGCAATTTGATTGTCTTCATCCATCGATATATTGCTTTCAATAAATGTTAGCTAAAGATTCAAGCCGTCGCTAGTATAGTACGCTAACTGCAGGCATGTTATGTTATTTAGTTTTTGCCGTCTTGACCACAACTAGTGCTTAAAACAAGTTTAAACATCGTAATAGTAATCAAATAAACATTTACTGAGACTATTTAATTCAATTAACAAATCAATATTATTACAAAAGCATATAATCAAGCAATAGAGGAAATAATCAATTAATATAATAACCGATACATAGCGAATAGAAACTAATTCTCGACCAATAATCTCCCAAGCTACTAAAACCATTAACATTTAAAGAGCATTTAAGCCTGTTACAACGCGGACACTAACTAATTTATTAGTTTGATAATGACACGGGGGATCATTGGTCACATAAATCATAACGAGATTTAAGATTTAGGCCGGTAGGCGCGCCGCTACACCTGTGCAACCGTTGTGCAACAACCTCCCCGTGCCGACTCGCTCGAAATTGATAAAATTTTATTACAAATCATATGGTATGACCGATAAGATACATTTTTAAAAATTATTTCTGATGGACGTCGTAGTAAATAAAGTCGTAAGATAAAGCGTTATCCTGTGCATAGGATAAACATTCATGTAACTTTATTTATATATACTTCATATTTCTTAAATTAATAAACTTCGTCAATGAAAATAGTCTAGATTTTGTCTCTTAGGGTTAAAAGCATTATCGATAACAATAAATTTAATAAAACAATTGAATCTTAAAAACTCTATCACTAACATATATTCTTTCTCCCTCAATTTTGCAGTATTTTTTTTGTATTATAACAACAAGAAAATTAACGTTCCCTTTTAAAATGCTTTTGAAATGCCTGTAGACCCACATCTCTACACAGATAATGTGATTTATTATTATAAAACTAATATTTAAAATAAAATAAAAAAGAATTATGAATATTTTTTATTATGTAGATATAGCATTTATTAACATTCTAAACAATAGTCAATTATTATCAACCAATGCAGTAATGAGTTTCGCATGTTTTCCACGAAATTTACTTAATTATAGATATTTCTAACTAATAGTATACCCAAGCAATAATCAACAACGAAGACAAGAAAAGATAATTGTGATTTATAAACAATTACCTACATAATTGAATGGTTTTCGGATAATAAATTTAATTACTGTCATATTTGTATAAAAACTGTTAGTCAATTCAAACATTAACGTCTATGAGTATTGTAAGTACGAAGGTATTAATTATTAGTAGATAGTGTTTTCGCACGCGTGAAATTTTGTTAGCTTTTCTTATGTAATGAACTTCAGATATTGAGATTATTCAGAGACTTAATCTTGTTTTTGTAATTTTTTTCTTGTGTAAAATAAAGAAAATATTATTACTAATTTAAAAAAACTAATAAATATATAGAATAAAAAAACGAATTTAAAATACAAAAAAAAACTTATTAAAAAAAAACAAAAAGCCTGATGCATGTTAAATAAATAAATAAAAGCCAAAGTCACGCGGTGTTCCCAGACGGTCATCCATCCAAGTACTGACCGTCCCTGACGCTGCCGCGGTACCGGTCACTCAAATTTAACCTCTCATGCGCCTAAAGAAGTTTCACTTAAAAAAAAACTAAATAACAACAATACAATACATTACAGCAGAGTTGTAACAATAGACGTAAAGTTCGAAAATAACCACCAAAAACCACTGGTCAATCAAGGGTCGACGTCTGTTGGGTTTAAAACAATAGCTTCGTAGCTTTGAAGAGGATTATTTATGATACAAATTCCTGCCCCAAGCCAGCCTGAAAATTTTAAATAAATTCTTTATTTTTAATTGTTTCTTTTCTTAATTTTTAGCCATGTAGTAATTCATTCTTGCCTCTACACCAGTAACACATTAAAAATGTAAGAAACATTTACACAAACTACAAGATATAATAAGTAAAACAGTAAGTGACTAAAAAAATTTAACTTATTAACAAAAAAGACAACGAAGCAAGAATTTTAGTAACGCATACTTATATATTATAAAAGAATTTTTTTCCACGTTAATTGCTACTAAGTACAATTTAATAACGAACTGAGGAGTAGTTGTAATGAGACGAATTTTAATTTGCTTTTATCACGTTTTAAACAAGCTACATTACGTACTTATTATGCGGTACACGTCTACATGGCTAACTATTAATGAGAATGCGAATGCGTTTACGACAACTTATGTTTTTAACTATATAAAAAATACATATTACAACATAATAAATTTAACTTTAATTTCTTTTTAGAACTAAATATCTCAAAAAATATGTACATAACAAGGACACAAGTTATGTAGTTGAGATATTTAAAAAATGTCACCTTGTATATTAATTTCTATGTAGGTATGTCATACATAATAAGGATAAGAAGACATTTTGTACTATGTAGGGCAGTATCTTAATATTTGAATTAAAGCTATATTTACTGTTTAAACAAAATGTTACCACTGACTAACAAGCGTCATATAAAACCACATAATTATACCATACATCATTTCTGAGTTTAACTAATATTTTATGTACTACCTTATGTACTATGTATTTGCCCAAAAAAACCATATAATTAATGTTTATAATATATAATAGTTCCATATTATGAAATTATTATGAATATATGTACATTGTGTGTATATATACCTATCACGACAAATTATATGCATGCGTATATAAATTTTAAGTACCTGGGTGACCGAGCCTTGCTCGGTATTTTCATTTTATTTTTTGTTTTTTTGTTTTTTCTCGTTATTTTTATATTTTATTTTTATTTAAATAATAAATCACGAGTGAAATTTAAAAAAAAAGAAAAAAAAATTAATCTGGAGACTGAGATTCGAACCCGGGTCAAAACGATTTGAATTCCGTCGCTTTCCTAATTACGCTATTACCGCTATATTAATAATGGTGAAATGAAGCTTCGTATTCTAATGATATTTTTTCATTACCTAAAAACAGGGATAAAACGACATTTTTTTTAAATGAATCCTAGCTAGATCAATTTTTCGCCCCTGAAATCCCCTGCATACTAAATTTCACGAAAATCGTTGGAGCCGATTCCGAGATTCAGAAAATATATATATATACAAGAATTGCTCGTTTAATAGTATAAGTAAGATAAGATACAGTAAATTATAAGACAAATTAGCTATTTCATTAACCACACGATCCGTACAATAATGGCGTCAAAGTCGATTAACGATATTTATTAATACAGATTACCCGCGCCGGCGTAGAAATATTTATTATCCCCACAACAATCACAAGGAAACACTATCGCGGAGATCCAACGCGTTGACGTTTTAACGCGAGTAAGCCTCGCTGCACATTATACTTAAAAGGTGTTCTAAATTTTCCAACATAAGTTGTAGAGAATTTCTGTACTATTTTCGGCTGTTATCAACGTTTCTAGACATTAAATTAGTATATGTATTAATGTAAACGATATTAAAAACGATGAAAGTGGACGAAGCGAAACAAGTAGGGTAAAACCGGGATAGATGCCCCACTTTTTGAAAAAGTCACCTAATTTAAAAAATATGAATTTTATACGAATAATTTTTATCAATGTAGCTAGCTCAATCCTTTATCTTGAGTTATTATTATGTTTTTTTAACCTATCATTTGCACATTTAGCAGAAATTAGCTTTTCGTGAAACCTTTTTTTCGAGGATAGATGCCTACCTGTATGGATAGTTGCCCCACCATGAAAATACTGAGAAGGATAGATGCCTGCAGTGTAGGATAGATGCCCTTTATACCGTGTAAACGAAAAAACCCAACCAAATGCTAGGTTCTACTCCTAAAATTGTCTCCAAGAAACATGCGTCATAGTAATGAAAAACATTTTGTGGTTTTTTAAATCGTTTAATTGTTATAATTAGAAGAAAATTCTAATATCACACAAATCACTATAATAAAAATTTTAAGCCGTTTGTTTTAATAAAATATCAATTCTTAATAGTTTCAACATGCATTGGTAATCAATTTTTTTTTGTGAAATTAAATTTTACAAGCATTGTTCAACAAAAATATAAATTAATATCAAGTTTCAACATACACATTGCACAATCATATTTTTTTATAATGAAATAACACAATAAATATATTTTCATTACTTTAACCAAGTTAATTGAAGTTGAGCCTAATAGTGCTTTTAATTTTCCACATCTTGAGCAATAATTTCTGAAAAGTGTACAGCTTTCATGTAGCCAGTTCTGACACATTACACACTGAATCCAGTCGGATTGCAACTTCGTATTTTTATAGTTTTCAAAACATTCAATGCAGTTATCTTTACTTGTATCTTTAGGGTTATCCTGTCCATCTCTCTTAGTTTTCTTAACGGGAAAACCTTTAGTTTTCTTTCCTTTGATTTTAAAATTACGTGGATTGTCTTCATTTTGGCTGCTTGCACTGTAAATAATTTGTCTTTTTAATGATGTTCGGTCTTGGTATAATTTTAAATAATTATCATTTTCTTTATCAGACAAATCAGCTAGGTTGTCATCGTCATTTTCACTAAAAGCATTTGTTTTATTTATTTTTTGTCTTCTTTTTTATTGGTGGCTCCTTTCTTTGTTTTCCTAAGAATCCTAAGTTCTTTGGTAGTCCCAGTCTTGTTTTCTTTTCTTTCAGCTACATCCTTCTTGTGTTTTATATGTTCCTTTGAATTCAAAATATCTGCTGATTGTTTCGCCCTCCTCTTAGCCACGGTCAAAGGGATTTTCGGAATAGGTAATGATTCCATTAGAATTTTCGACGGTATTTCTTGTTCTATATTAGCTCTCATTTCTTCCCTTTTTTAAATTTTCGTGGCATACTTCTGCTAGAATCAGTAAAAAATCTAAATATAAATATACGTATATACATAAAAATATAAATGACACTAAAAATATTTAAAAAGTATACAGTTACTCCATATATTGTGTAGGAAGGGATAGATGCCCCTAAGGGCACCTATACCTCGAAAAATCAGGGCAACTATCCTTTTTGATAGGGATAGATGCCCACGTATTTTTTAAATAAATTGTAAACAAAATAGCATCTATTTACACCTAGATACAGACTCAATGAACCAGTTTATTGACGTAATAAAAAATATAACACAATTTATTACTAATTATAAAGTTATACAACCTTAAATTCTAACCATTAAAACTTTGACGTGTTTGTTGATTTCGCCGCGGAAATAACTACACACACTAGCAAAACGCGTCCTCTTCGCACAACTGTCCGTGGGTATATTAGGTACAGGGTGACTGCGGCTCCTACTCATGTGATTAATTTTTAGTCGAGAGTTCGGGAACTTAGGTTTTTAGAATGTGAGGCATCTATCCCGCTGGGGCATCTATCCCGGTTTTACCCTATGTATAGATCGTAGCAAGTGGAAAGAAGTGGTCTCTGCCTACCCCTACGGGAAAGAGGCGTGATTATATGTATGTATGTATGTTAAAATTTACCAATCAGTATTGATTTTACATTTTTTCAGCTATATATTAGTTGGAAAATGTATGTTCCAAAAAACGATAAAAACTGGCGACCCAAGATTGGTTAGGTGGTCGAGGCAAATGGTTGTCGCAGATTCAGTTCTTATATATACTTATAAGTCATAGAGACATTTGTCTTGATGTTGGAGTTTCTACTCCTGTGCTTTGATTCGTGGTTTTGTTCTACTTACCGTAATATGAAACGATATTATTAAATGCGAGTACGCACATTAAACATAGCCGGATATATCTGAAAGAAATACACAGGTATATATGGAATGTGTCTTCTTAGAACAAGCCTGTGGAGAAAACTTATCTAGCAAATAAGTAACGAAGACTTGAACAGCAGGAGGTAGAATAGTTCATTAGCACATGTTCCTCCTCAATTAATAAAGTACAAGTATTAGATTCATATTTGCAAAAAGAAATATTTCATAAATATAATTGTATTCGATGGTAGGTAAAAACTACTAAACTACTCGTAAAAACGAGTGTGGTTTAGACCACACGACTGAAGTAAAACTTCTTTGGCAATAAGCCTGCACAATAGGGCTGCACTGAGTCTTAGATATACGAAATGTAACTGGCTATGAGAGAAAGAGAGAAAGAAAATGTTTACCACTCACACATCTCTCTCTTGCTCCGTTCGCCTCGTTCGATCACTTTTTTCGTAAATTTTTTAGTTCACCAACTTACTCCCCAAGTCAAGCGTGCATAAAGAAGTTGTACTTCAAAAAATGGATAATATATCAAAAACTTTAATCTGTTAGTTACCGCTATCCGTCAAATTGTTATCCGGTACAACGGATGAAACAGGCAACGGCCCTTAGAATAATTGTATAATGTGCGTAAAGCTTAAAGCCGTCTCCATTGTATCAAGGCGTCTAGCTGATGAAATTATTGTATTCACGGCTGTTAGCGCGGTCATAGTGACGCGGCTCTCGTTAGCAATACGCGATTTATACGCTTCTCTCGCGATAGTATTTATTATTCGGACTTTAGATTTATACAGCGGATGCTTTAATAAATTTTTTTTCTTTAGTTACAGTCACGATTACGATTTTAATCGTTTGGCCTGTAGGTAAACTATCAATATCCTTACATTTATGAAATAGGCACTTAACTGTGACAGCCTTTAACGCTTCAGCCTGTAATATCCCACTGCTGGGCATAGGCCTCTTTCCCCATGTATATAGGAGAAGGATCAGAGCTTAATCTACCACGCTGTTCCAATGCGGGTTGGCGGATATAATATTCCCTACTATGGGTAATGGTAATGGCTATCAGGTGTACATGGTAACTAATCTGTTAGCCAAGATTGCAACGATTCATTCTTGTTAATTATTAAGTTTTATTTATACCTAGTTAAAAAGGTCACACTGCGAGAAAATAAAATAATAACGCGTGACCACACAAACGCTATTTTAATAGTTTCATAGAAAACATCCCCTCATTAACAAACTTTAAATAAAGTGTAATTATTTAAAAGCGTTGTTAAGGAATTCAGCCTTTAAATATAAAAAGAAGTATTACACTGCACATCGAAGTATCAATATAAAACGCATTATTTGCTTTTTTTTATACCAGCTAATTAGGTTCTATCCAGAGGCATGACTTGTAATTATCTGAAATCTATAGATCACATTATAGCGTGCGTACGGGTTCGGAATCGATTCTGCACATTCACGCAACCGAGATTTCAACTAGTTAGTGCAAAAAGCACGCCACCACTATTGACGTTCATGGGTACAATCCACCCTACACTGTACTCTTGTTAGGGAACTTTCGCCCCTATTCTTAGCAGATAAAGATTGCATTTTTCGTGTTACTTTCATCGTTTGTTGCACGGTCGGCTGGGTCTTACACATCCCTCCTACCCCTCCCACCGCTCGCAGCCAATCACAGTAATCTGTATGAAATTAGCTAGAACTTCACGCACGTCACAACAATCGTAATCTCGGTCGGTACGTCGACGCCATTATTAAATTTCTAGCGGATATCAGCCGAGGCGCCATCAAAGAAATTATTAAGAATATTGTGATTTCTATGTTATTGTAAAATAACCAGTTTTTTATACAGTAAATATACATAACATACCTATATATATTAGAAGATAAAATATAAAAGTATACAAACTCACTCGTATTCACTCGTGTACGCTACGCAATCATTTTTTTGACACTATAAAAATTAAACCGTTTCTGATACAAAAAGTAAGCATTTCTCAAGAAATGCTTACCTAACATGTCACTTACCACGAAAATTAAAAAGTAATTCGTTATATTTCTATAGTAGGTACAATAATAACATTTTAACGATTTTATCATTACTTTGGATAATATTTCGCTAAATAAGGTCGTATAAAAACATTTAAGAACCTACACTTCTTATGTGCATGCCATTTACAATGCAATAAATGGTACATTATAAAATATGACATATTAAAAACCGAATGTAGAAGAAAAGACGAGAAGAAAAAAATCTAATAAGGCAACTCTATTATGTACATCATAAAAACACAAAAATCGAACGAACATAAAAAATGCTTCGTTAATTAGTTCTCTCATTTGGTATTTTTAAACAGTTGTTGGACAAAAAAGCGATAAAGTACTAACCACGCTTGCCGGAAGAATCGAAAAAAAGACACATAGCGTAAGAAATTACGTTCATTACCGCAATTATCTATAAAATGTCGAAGTAATTTTAACACTAAAAAGATTTCACGGAATAACAATTGTCGTTGAGGGGAAACACAGGTAATTGTAACAACCGACTTTACGTCTTAAGTTATGAAGTATGGGTATTAATAGCAATTAACACAGCCGAAAACGTCCAAAGAGGAAAAACGTAAAAAATTAATTGTTTTGTTTAACTATTTATTATGTACTGTTACCTTTTTAAAATACCATGTATATTTTTACACGAGACTCACACATTTTACCCTGACAGATTTTTTTTTTTTTATGAGAACAAAAAAAAACAATCAATTGAAAACACAAATACTTTGACCTCATTAAAGACGTGTAATAACAGTGTGACAGTCTCATTACGAACAACCAATTATTTTCTTCTAGTCGCTACTACGATGAATGATAATGATCGACATTTTATTAAATTCTGTTTTACTAAACATATCTATATATTAATACGTGAAGCAATAACTTTGTACCCCTTTTTACAGAAATTGCGTGTACGTAGGAGTATGAAATTTCGCGCACTTATAGTTTATATAAAGAAGGAGTGCGAAATGCTAATATTTTTTCAAAATTATACATAAAATATACAGGAAATTAATAAAAAAGCATTACACACACTACCACACGCACACAAGCATATTATACCCTTTTGTTAACCGACTTCCAAAAAAGGTTCAAAGGAGGTTCTCAATTCGACTGCATTTTTTTTTTAAATGTACCTATGTTAGCTCAGAACTTCTGACTGGGTGGACCGATTTCCATCAATTATGTTTTAATTGAATGGTGTTGCGTGTCATGTAGTCCCATTTTAATTTAATTGAGATCTGACAAGTACTTTTAGAGTTATAGGTATCTAATAATGGTGTTGTCTGGTGTTGAAAATGAGAGCCGCACGCTTGTTTGCCGATCTAGTTACATAAAAAAAAATTACATAATATAGAACCATTAATTTGTTAGGACAAAAATTACATGAAAAGCCAATTACGGTTTTAAATGATAGGTACAAGCACAGACAAACGTAAGATCGTGTCATTTATCTTTATTCTCAGTCCTTATTAACGGGAGTAGGTAGAGTAGATGTATATTTTCTCAAGTAGAACGGTTGATTTTTAAGAATAAACCTTTGACAAAAATTTATGGAGGAATACTTTTGCATACAAAATGAATTAAAAAAAATTATTGCTATAAATACAATAAGAATAGAATGTAAAAAGATTTCTCACAGTATTTATAATAAAGTTCAATTTTAATTATTAATTCGATAAAATCTTGCTAAAGAATATCACGTGACAGAAATACAATGTACATAGATACAACCACCCTAGACCACTGACCATTCGTGTCAATAGCAATTAATAGAGACTCATAAAACATATTTAAATCACTATTACGAAGTCACACGCTCGTATAATTGTCAATAAATTCAAATTGCAACATATCAGCAGATTTCACGTACATTTATAATTAGGTAAGCCGCCAATAACTGAACCCGACCATCTAACTCTTTATCCTCTATAACATGACAGGGAACTTTTATCAGACCGTGATAACTTTACAGTCATAATCGAGAAACATACGTCTTATTTAGTTGAGTTAAGGTTTAAAATAGTACGTTTATTGTGTTTATAAGCGCAAAATCTAAATTGCATTACGCTTAAGGCGTCCCAAATCACGCTATACCCGTGCATTTAGTTTCACGCAATACAATGCTAATAAGAGCAAGTGCAGAATTGGAATTTATGACAATTACAAATGGCCGCGATAATGTGCAATGATATATGTTATAAAAGATCTTTTACTGTTTGTTAGTGGTCGGCTGCCTCGCGTTTTAATGATACGCTACTCTAGATTATTCGAAAATATTAAATGTTGCAATACCTATTCGTTATAAAACTACGTTATACTTAAAAATATTGACGCAACTAATTAAAAAATACACATTCCCTAATATTATTCATTTGTGTGCAAGTTTATTATACATCTACACCGCCTACCCAATTTAGTTAATAAGTATCCTTGTTATGTTTGGGTTGTCTGGAAGAAATGGCTAAGTAGCCATAAGTTCGCCCATTGTACTTCACTGTCTGTAATTATCCTTATTATTTGTTTTTAATATTTTTCTGGTGTACAATAAAGTGTAAATAAATAAATAAATAAATTATTCCTTATAATTTTTGAAGTCATACTCCTTTTGGCGCGTTAGGAAAAAATGATGAGATGAAAATTTTTACGATGCGCGCGCACACCGTCACAATAAACCGACACCCTGAAGTTAGCTAGTCAAAGAAGAAGTGCGTACATAAGTACACACACACACTTTTTTGTGTTTTTATATTCTTAATAAGTTTATTAGGTATCTGACTTAACTGTAAAAACTTAAAGTGAAATTTGCTATAAAATTCCAAATTTAAAACACAACTGCTTGATTGATTGTGATGAGGCTTATTTAGTACAAACTGCTTGCTTTTTTAATTACCATTACTACTCGTATATTTCCATTAAACGCGATTTTTCCTAAACATTATTCAAATAACGGAATATTAACTAATGTGTTAATACGAAGCGGATTTACCGTATTACAGTCCGATGTCGCGTGTCCGACTTTCACGTATCTTGTTCTATCATTATCATAAAACTTAAGTAATACTCTACATATTCAAAGAATTCATCATTAACATAATATTATGAATACCTAAAACCTAATATCGCATTTCGCGAATAATCTTTGCAGCACGAGACAAGCAATCTCGCTACAATTTACCCCAAGAATAATAGCCCAACTGAACACTCTGTCCATTTAGAATATCTGACATTACAAAACTATCCTATGATGCAGAATTATGCAAATATGACCTTTATTCCCACCACATAAGGTGTTCGATAGATATCCAATTTACGCTTATGGAATCCTTTGAATCCGGCAAGTTTACCTTTTGGCTAGGTCTGTCCGAGCATTATTGTGTACCCTACAAGAGACGCACAAAGCCGTGTAGGTTTACGAAATAGCTAGAAAATTATCTAGGAACATTCTGGGCCATTATAATACCTTTTGTAAATTGCTATGCGTAGTTCTTAGACGTGTGAAACGTTCACACAATTCGACTATATTGGTCGACACTCAATTGTTATGTGCCCAACTTGGATATAACAATGTTGCAATCGAAGTAAAAAGCAACGCGTGGTATTTCGGATACGAATATATGCTATTTATTTAAACTTGCTGTCTGAATGTACGAATTATTTATTTAAAAATTTATTGATACGTATAAAGTTCATTTCATGTCAATAGAAAAACATTCAATAGTCTCAAAATCCTACTAATATATCAAGTGCGAAAGTTTGTGAGGATGGATCTATGGACGGATGGAAATTTGTTGCTTTTTCACGCAAACACTACAGAGCTGATTATAACGAAACTTCTTACGTCCCGACGTTCCCACAGGATTGAAAAGTACGTGGGTAAAATCGCGAGGCGGAACTGCTATTTCATATGATAAACCATAAATATATCAAAAACCTTTGGGTTAAGACAATAAATTAATGAAACATTACGCTACTTAGACTTGCCATATCTGGAAACTCAAACGTCAATTGGTTATGCATTAATAAATAGTTTAAGCAATCCTTATTGCTGTTAACAATTCATTTGCTCTGAATTACAAGCAGTACTTGCTAATGTATATAAATTCCTGACGTCTGTTCGGTAGTTAACGCGATCTTATTTTCCTACTGACTTGTTGAATTCGTAGCACGTTGAATATTTTATAAAGTAACCGAAAATTCTTCATATTTTATAAATTTACATGATTTTATTACAGGCAATAAATAAATAAATATCTACACAATACACACACGGTCGTCTGTTCCTAAAGTAAGCCAACATAATGCTTGTGTTATAGTAGGTAACAGCCGACTGGTATAGCTACATTTTTTTTTTCGATAAACATATTTATAAATAATACATATATACATAAATAAATACATATATAAATAAATATATACATTACACCCAGACTCGAGGTGGGAATCGAACCCACAACGGACAACCCCCGGAGCAGAAAGCAGGGTCACTACAAACTGCGCCAACGGGCTATTGACGTTTTAAAATATTGGATCAGCTCTACTTAGAACGAGCACATTTAACAACTAATCGTTTTCATATTACGTAACATACGTATGTGCGAATGCATATGCAATAAATCTACATCGCCGGGATACATTATGGCACAATGTAAAGCAAATTTTATAACATTGCCAAGAATGAAAAAAGAGATTCTCAAGTCTATTTTTTCCCAATTACAGAACTTTCTGACAAAAAGTAAAAAGAAACAACAGTCTATTGGTATAAGAATTACTAAAGCACAAAAAGTCTCTTTGAGTGTAACTCGCAGACTATAAGAGATTGCTTTTATTTTAAAAACTAAATTATTTGTGCTCACCGGGCGCAACTTAAAATAATTGAGCAAAAAAATTTAATTAGATTCTTTCGTAACATCCGCTTTGATACATTTTGACAGTAATCCTAATAAAATAATAATTAAAAGAAAACAAAAAACCCGCCTGCATAAAAAACAACTAATAGAAAATGAACTAAAAAGACTGAAACAAGATAAAAATTCAAAATTACACAACGCTAGCGAAACAAATCGAAACAATATCAAACATTATGTACTATAGACTTAAAAATATCAATACGGTAGTCCTTTACAATTTTATGCAACATCGTACATAATATGCAGTAGGAGACAAGAAATTGAAGGATAAGTCAAATCATTCTCTCTTTGTGCATGTCTCCGACTGCATATTATGTACGATGTTGCATAAAATTGTAAAGGACTACCGTATTGATATTTTTAAGTGTATAGTACATAATGTTTGATATTGTTTCGATTTGTTTCGCTAGCGTTGTGTAATTTTGAATTTTTATCTTGTTTCAGTCTTTTTAGTTCATTTTCTATTAGTTGTTTTTTATGCAGGCGGGTTTTTTGTTTTCTTTTAATTATTATTTTATTTATGTCTTTTTAGTTAGACAAATTACGTAATCAGTTCAATTCATTAAAATAGTTTACATCATGTTTTTGATTAAGTAATTTATTAACGACGAAAAAAAATGAGGCCGTTCTAAAGTTGCCACGCACATATATATCATTTTTATCTTTGACCGAGCATAACTTTTTACAGAGTAGTCCGAAGTTGATAATTCTTTTTTTAAGGGAAAGGCTACATACACCCCGAAATTGACCGTCGGACGTTGCCTAGGAGGCGAGGAAGAAGCTCGGCTCGCATCTTGCTTGCCTTAGGCATGGGAAAGAGCAAAGTCAACATTTTTTAAACTTTCTTATTGTATTTCTTTATTATTATTACAGTAATAATAATCATAATATACATTTTTGAAATCCTTGTATTGAGCCCTTTAAATTGATACCCATATTATAGTATTCTAAAAAAAAATTATTTCTTCATTAATACAATGGCTTCGCACAGCCGCCATGTTTGTTTTTTTTAATTTCACCTATCTAAGAACACTTGGGCTGATAAGACAAATCTAACGATATCTCAATTATGCCAATCCGTTCAGCGGTTCTAGAGAAATCAGGTAATTAAGAATATTACATACATACATACATACATACAAGATACGCGCGAAAAACATAACCCTTCCTTGGCAGTCGGGTAATAAATTGCCATTCTTTTGTATCTACCTAACAAGAATATAAATAACGTAACAAAATGATTTTTAAAATACAATATTAAACCGGTACAAAAAATAAACACAATACACGTCAGCTGGTACTAAATAGTCACATTAATTTTGTTTGCAATCATCGATGGTCTCATTTTAGAGAGCTATTAAAGCTATTACAAGCATTCTTTGCTCTCGGAGCCACCCATAGAGTTCATTTAAAAGTTAATTACAAAGATAAAGATTTAATACAGAGCTTGATAAGATTTTGTACATCGTCATTACATGGCGTTTTGGCGTGTTTATAACGGTTGTAACGGAATAGCCGGTTGTTCATTACAAGTTAATGATCGTTAATATGCAAACGGATAATTGTATTATTTTTATACTTGCATAGAAGTCGTTTATCAGAAATTGGATCGCAGATTGGACTCACTCCACTGCATTTTGAAGTGTACTGTATTCTAATGTGTCATAATATGTCCAATAATCGATGCTAAAGAAAACTATCGTGGCGAAACTTGAGTATTTTGAAACTTATATCATCATCATCATCATAAGCCTTTTACAGTCTACTGCTGGACGTATGCCTTATATCTCCGCAATATGTTAAAGCACCACCGCAGACGAGACGACTCTACTGAAAAGTTGTTAATTTTGACATACGTGATGTATGGTGTTAGAATTAAAGCGATGATAATTATGTGTACATGTATATAAGCTATACACATATAAATAAAATAAATAAATATCTGTAAAATACACACACGCTCGTCTGTTCCTAAATTATACCAGCTAGTGCTCGTGATGTAGATAACAGTCGGCTCATATCGGTACATACTTTTTCTTTATAATAAAAGAACTGACCTCCCGTGACCAAGGTTGCTATAACAAAACTTAATAAACCGCGATATAATCCGAAAAAGTTGTTTCATTATAATGAGTGAAATTCGCATAAAATTAGAAAACAATACCTTTTCTTGATAAATGTACATATAAATTAACATATGTATAATACGAGTACAATATTTGAACTTGTATCATTTGAAAATAGCGAAGTTGCCGCAGCCGCTAGTTCAGATATAAACGGCGTAGCGTGACACAAAATGATATAATGTCGTGTCTACACGCAGATTGGTTAAGTACAGTAATTACATAGTCGATCCAGCAGGTGCGCTGCCCGCTAGCCTCAGAGCAGAATTAATTAGAAGTACCATCTCACTTATACCTTACTATAAAAATTATACTATTTATTTAACTGTAGGTATAAGTTTCTATTATTACATATATTATCTATTATATTGTATTTACTGCATTACATAGTCAAGATCGCGCAAATAGAAGCGGCGATGGGATGTGCTAAGGACCTCTATGGTAAGTTTATGAGCTGTGAATAATGCATCGTAAGGAAAATTTCATAGAAAAGTCAATAGAATTAAACACGTAACTAGTACGTGCCTACCCAATAATTGTAATACCCTAAAAAATCAATAATACCCAAAAAGTAATCTACCCAAGTACCATTATTATCAAGGACGTCGATATCGTCATCGATATGCAGAGGCCTTTACTTTTACTTACTTTACTTGGACTTTAGAGCTACCTATATGTGTACAAGTTTGTGATTTACGATCTAACGTAAAACATTAACCACAAACAAAATAACACACTGTACGAGTATTAAATATACTATTGTTAATTCAAGAACTTCTTAAAAATTTGATTGTCTTTTTTGAGTTTTGAACAATTACAAAAAAAGGGTTCTAAACTAATATTTTAAAAGGTATCGTTATTTATATCTAGCTACACCTGTGACAGTAAAATAAATTTCTATCAGTATTATCACAACCTTTTTAAAACAATCTAAACAGAATTGTCAAGTTCGATTTACTTGTTAAACAAGGTAATACTTTTTTCTCCAGCATAGTAACAACCCAAGCTACAAGTTCTGTTTAAAATACAGGACATATTTCTAGTAAACATTTGTGACACGACATTTCCAATGTACTCCACGAGCTGTGTCGGCTACAAGCTCCACTGTGTGTAAATACATACCAGTCTCATGTGAGGGGCGATTAGAATGAAATCACTGTATAATGTGTATATAAGAGAAATATTTAATTATATAACCGCGTATTAAGTTTAGGTCGTTGTCGATGACTATTATTTTGCTATGAAATTGTTGAATAAATAGTGAAGTGCTGTAAAGGACTCGCTATAGATGGCACCACGGTTGCTTAAAACCGAATAAAATCATGTCAAGAATTTCGATTCCGCGGGGTATAGATCCATAGCTCAACGGCTAGAGCACCGGACACGGATTGTCGGGAGGTGCGGGTTCGAATCCCGCTGGATCGAAAAATTTTGATATGATAATAAAAGACATTTTCGAATTTCCTCATGTGTGGGTAACACAAAAATAAAAATAATACGAATATGAAAATGTTATTTTTATAATTTTTAGATAACCCGGCGAATTTCATACCATCATATTTATTTCACGAACTTTAAGAATCTACATTTCAAAAAAATTTCTTTAGTACAAATCTTGCTCTGGCAGTACCGAAAACGAAAAAAAAAAACTTTCCAATTCGGTGCAGTCGCGCGTACATAAACAGCGATTCATTATAGTTTAATGACTAGTTACAAGTAGTTTATATTTAAACTTTAAAAATAAATAAGTCCAAATATGTATTTAGTAATAAATTATAAAATAATAATATATACGTTACAATTATTTGTTTCTTTATCCACCGTTTTAAATATATATGTATATATTTCTTTTAATATTTACACAATACACACGGTCGTCTGTTTCTAAAGTAAGCAACTTAATTCTTGTGTTATAGGTAACAGCCGACTGATCTAGCTGCATTTTTTTTTTCGATAGACATACTTATAAATAATACATATATATATATATATATATATAAATAAATATGTATATTACACCCAGACTCGGGGTGGGAATCGAACCCACAACCCCCGGAGCAGAAAGCAGGGTCAATACAAACTGCGCCAACGGGCTAGTCAAATATACATAAATGAAAATAAAATCATTTCAAAACTTTAGAAAATAGTATAATGGAATTGTCTATTCAAATTATATCGACTATTATTATCTATCGTATTGAGTGATATAATAGTAGGAGCTGTAATATAATATATAAGATCGCAAATCTACTATATCAGGCAGCGCGTTAGCTAAATCACTTACATTTCAATAGATAAGGATCAATTGATACAAGCCGTGACAAATATATTAAAATATTGCCAATATAATAATTCGCCATTATGTTATCTATTAGGAGAGTTAGGATAATGACGGAGCGGGATTTTCCAATGAATAAATTTGCCAGAACCGGCGAATCGTGTTACAGTTATTTGCATTTAAACTGTAAATTGAACAAATTTGAAATTCATTGCAGCCATCGCTCCGAGCGTTCGAATGATGCTTCAGATGGTAACGAAAAGCGTTGAGGTTAGAGTAAACAGTATAACCCAACCCATACGTACGTAATATTTTAATTTAAGGGCCTATTTCACCAATTGCCGTTAACGCTATTCGACACATTACGATATCCAACAGATAAACGTTTATGATATACAGATATAGGTACTACTCTTTATTGCCATAGAATTCCACTATATTTATGACATATTTCTATATGCAGTGGTGAATCTACAAGTTATAGTTTTTTAATTGAGAAAAAACAGATCCTAAATGACTTCATCTACCTCCTGTTGTTAAAATCTATTATTTTTTTTTTTATATACAACTAGGTCGACAAATAAGCGTACCGCTCACCTGATGGTAAGCGATTACCGTAGCTTATAGACGATTAGACGCCTGAAACACCAGAAGCATCGCAAGCGCGTTGCCGAGCCTTTTAAGATAAATTCAGCACTTTGAAACTTAGCTATAATCCGGATTTAAATCCCCCATTAAATGATAAAGTAAATTGTGCCTACTCTATTTTAAGGTTGTTTATAATCGATAGCTTTATCACACAAGAAGCAACAGTAATTGCCTTAAGCGTCGATGTGGACAGGATAAAAAACCTAACGTAATCTGAGACATCTCGACCTGAAAAATTGTCGAGAAAAATCAGGTTCTTTTTTATTTATTAGTATTTTTTTTATGTTGATGTAAGTCTTATACAGTAATACACCTTTAACGATTTCTGCTAGTAATTGATATAATATTTAATCATCGTTTAACTACAAATCACATCAAGTTCGGATAAAGCTACCAATGTCTCAAAATCCAGATTCTAATGCGAAGATATAATTAAAAATTCTACAGCAATAACTTCTTGTTGTTACTCTTTCAAATTTCATCAATATAATATTATCGTAATAATTTAAATATTCTGTTTCATAATAAAACCTTTTTACATTTTACATTTACTTTTTACATTTTTTTTTTGGATACTAACATGAGATTGAGCGAAAAAAAAACCTTGTAGTTTTAGTATAGAAACGAAACCAAAATAGTACAATCTAAACTTAACAGAAGTAAAAATTTACCGCTATATTCCCTTTGTTATTAACTAATGTAGTTTTGTATTATTTTACCGGCTAGAATTTTTTTGATATTTATAATTTAAGAACCTTTTTAGTGTTAACTTATAAATTTAAAAAACACCTCAGCCCTCCTTAAAATCTTTCTAGTCCAGAACAAATTAACATAACTTACCAGTGTAAAAAAAATTAAAATGCAAATAATGAAGTCTAAGTAAAATTATAATATTATATTAGCTATTACTGAAAATAAAATTATAATAAATGATAGGCAAGGCGATCGCAATATAAGGAATACCTAATACCAACGTCTATGAAAAGAAATAACTACTTACAATCAAGCCAATTTACCTGCCATCCATTTCAGTAAAAAATAAACATAAATCAGTATCCGCTTTCATATAAATACGGGAAGGACAACTTCTCTGAAGATATATAAATGGTTTCGTAATGTACCTCATTTACTCAGAGTTAACAAGATATTGGAAACCATCCTGTATACCATTCTGTTTTTATTCAAATTTACATTGAATAAAGTACAAAAAGAAAGCTGAGTAGGTACTTGTCAATCAATCAACAGATTTTTTATATTTAAATTGTTTTTGTAACGTTTATCCATTAGATTATGTTAATGCAATTATGTTAATGAAAATTAGATTAGACGAGCAATTATAGCTGAAATACAACTAATTTGTAGGCAGTAGTAGTAACTTAATTAATTAACAAATTTCAAAGCAATTGTAATTGTTTGTCGCAAAAACTATTTCCATCTGTAAATATTTAGTTCTTATGTTGTGTATTGTAAATATGTATAATATTTCAATAATTTTTTTAAATATTTTTCAGTGACATTCGTTTAACATTGAAGAATGTTAATTTAAAAAAACCTTTTATGGTATCTATTGTTATAAAAAGCCAACTATATGTTATCAACTATTCAATAGTCGCTCAACGGTTATGACGTAGTTCATATTAATTGTTTTGTTAATATAGCTTAGTAACAACATATAATAATTTCTTAAATCAATAATATTAATATTCTTATTTATAATTACATTCGTTTAGTATTATATTCGTTTAATATTTTAGATTAATTCATATTCACTCTGAATTGACACATCGATAAAATTGTATAAAAAGGGTAGATAATTATTTGAAGCATTCATTAGTATTCGAGTTCTCAACAACGACGTTACGCTGTCCAAGAATATAGAAATTGTGAAAACCGCCTTGGCCATTTGATTTAAAACCCACTAGTGTTTAATATCTCAGAAGTGGGATTTTGCCTAAGAATGTCTGGACTTTATTTGGATGGTTTTGGACAACGCAAGCGAAAAAGTAATGAATCAAGCAGATCGGAAGATGGAAACAGTAATTTTTTTTTCTCTCGCGGTGGTTGTAAAAAGAAACCGTACAAAAAACGACACGTTGCCGGTTGCTCACGTGGAAGTGATCTATCTCGTGTATAATTCGTGAACTACCATGAACTGAGAGCCAACGCCAAAGTATATAGCTGTAATACTCCTCAACAATTATATTATGGCTATTTATCATCATTGAAAAATTTCAAACGAACACACACTGTGGGGAAATCATCGTGGAAAAGAGAACCATCGCTAGAATCAACATCAGACCATCAGATCCAGCCGAAAATATGCTACACGTGTCGGCGGCCGGGTCACGAAGCGCGGGACTGTGGACAACGACAGCACTGCAAGAACTGTCGCCGCAACGGGCACACTACTGCAGCCTGCTGGTTTGGTGCTGGGACATCGCGACCGCAATTACAACAGGTTAGTCTGGTCTTCTGTTTAAAGAAACTTTATTCTCACGAAAAATACAATTCACTTATATGAGAACATAAAATTAAAATTATAACAAAAAAAACTTATATGTGCGGCGAGACAGAACAACAGTTGCAAAACATACAGTAAATTAAAAAAAAAAATTAATAGAGGGTATCTGTGAATACTTCGTACTAGATTAATTTTATAGAAGAGCATAGAATTGGATAGTCTTACATATTATCGATATTATAGTCTTACATATTACTAACGATATTTATGCTAATATTTAAAAAACTAATAGTGATAGTAAATGGACAACAGTTAAGAGCAATCATATACACTGGCAGTAATATTAATTTTATTTTTATGTCACAAGCTAAGAATTTACAAATTAAAATTAAGCCGAGCACTACTGTTATGAAAGGTTTCGGAGGAGCCTGTGTCACTTAGTTCGAGTTAAGTATTTTAATAGATAATGTACAATTGAATGGAATTGTTGAATTAACTCATTATATAAAATCGGATATTCATTTATTAATTGGACAAACAAGGATTAAAAAACGTTAGTTTCGTAACGCTACGTTGACTGCTTTATGAATACTGGAAAAGAACACACATTTTTAACGTTTAGCGAAATATATGAGCGAGCTATTGAACGGGTGGAAGTATTATTTTATTTATTTTTATTGTTTTATTTATTTAGAAAACCAACAGCTTATATAAATACAATTTTTAACATATAGGATACAACAAATAATATAGCCAATAATAGGATTCCCTAAATTTAACAAATTGGTATTGTGGAGATATCGTGTACAAAAAAGAAAAAGAAAACAACAGCCACAATCAGTACATTCCGATACACAAAAAATGCTTATAAGAGTATTTAGATATTGAGACACAGTTAACCTACACTTAGCAATACACATACAAAAGTAACATAGTTAAAGAGGCATATTATATAACTACATATAAATATACAAATACATATATAATTATGGTTTATACATAGTTACGGTGACTCGGATAGTATTTTTACCCGACTGCCAAGGAAGGGTTATGTTTTTCGCGCGTATCTTGTATGTATGTATGTAATATTCTTAATTACCTCATTTCTCTAGAACCGCTGAACGGATTTGCATAATTGAGATATCGTTAGATTTGTCTTAGCAGCCCAAGTGTTCTTAGATAGGTGACATTAAAAAAAAACAAACATGGCGACTGTGCGAAGCCATTGTAGTTAATGAAGAAATAAATTTTTTTTTAGAAAACTATAGTATGGGTATCAAATTAAAGGGCTCAATACACGGATTTCGAAAATGTATATTATGATTATTATTACCGTAATAATAATAAAGAAATACAATAAGAAAGTTTAAAAAATGTTGACTTTGCTCTTTCCGTTTTTACGCAGGCGGGTTTTTTGTTTTCTTTTAATTATATTACTTGTTATAATATTGGTTTTGAATTTTCTTTTAGACTCTGTGAAGATGTCGACGTTTTTAAATAATGTGTTATATGTATGAGGGAGTCTCAATAGCAGTGACTTTAAGTAATTCGAATGATGTTGAGGAACTTCTAACATAGATGTATTACGGGTACGATATTTAGGAGTTCGAAAACCTATTTTAGAAACTAGGTGTGGGCAATCAATCTTGCTACTTATTATGTCGTAGAGCAGACTCATATCCAAAAGAATACGTCTCTGCTCCAACGAAAGCATTTCATGTTCCGCGCAACCATCTTCATAATTCTTACAAAATTTACGACAGCGAAAATTTAAATGTTTAATGAATTTTGTCTGTGTACGCTCTAGGCGAGATTATTGTCATATAAATATAATAATTTGTAAGTGAAGACGAAGAGGTAGTTAATGTGCGGCTAACGTCGCTACTCGATAGGTGGCGTATAAGTGATTAGTGTGATGGTGTATTCAATGTAGTTGAAAGCGTGTATTGTGAACAATAACCATAGATTTGAAGTGAGAAATCAGTATTTCGTTAAGTGTTCTCAGTCGTGTTCTACATTAGTGATTCGCAAAATAAACAATCATTATCACTTTAAATAGGTATATTCACTCATTTGCAAGAAGTGAGAAAGATTTAGGTTGATAAAGATGCACATCCACAATATCAATAACCAACCAATATTTAGGACATATTTTTAGTAAAGAAGGTGTTAGAGTCGATGAAAACAAAATAAAAGCCATATGCAACATGCCACCACCCACTAATATAAATGAATCCTGTAGAATACATTACAACTAATAAAAATATTATACTAAAAAAAAAATTATTATACTAAAAAAAAAAGATGAAACTAAAACTAAAAACCTTAAAAATTGTAATATAATAATTAAAATATATTATTAAAAGGAGTCCCTTTAGGCAAGGTTCCGAAGATACTGGCAGCGTTCCCCCTTTGAATAGCTAGACTAATTCTTTGTCCGAGGTAGCTGCCAGCTCTTCGGTCACCTGTGATGTCGACTAACCTTTTAGCTATTTCCTTAAAAAGCCTTAAGGCGCTAGGACCCCACGGACCAAGGGTCTCGACACCGAATGGGACAAAATCATATTCGGGGCCTAGACCCCTGTATTTGCCTGCTTTAGCTTTTTCAGCCGCTTCACAAGCCGCACCAGCTCTATTGTTGGTTCCATGTAGATGGGAAGGGGCCAGCGTGTCTGAACAGGTTGCATCCCATACCAGCACCCTGCCCATCTTCCATGGAATCAAACTCATACCGTCCGGTCTCTTGCCATCGTCTCTTGCTATACCAGTTGGCTCAAGGAGACTTGGCACGTTGATGGTGGCAAGGGACCGGCGTTAACAGAAAAATCAAGGATTTATTAGAAGCAGGTATTATTAGGGAGTCAATGTCTTATTATGCTAGGTCCGTAGTCCTGGATAAGAACAAGGGTGGGGATTACAGACTGCGTTGATTATAGAGCGTTAAATGCTGATACTACTCGTATTAAAGATCGATATCCCTTACCACATATCGAAGATCAGTTCATCCCGGTTTGGAAAAATGTGAAAGTTTCATTAAAGCTCAGTTTTGGTTTAAGGATATGACATCTTGTCAACTCTTGTATACGCGGTTAAAAAGGGCAACTATGGTACGTTAGAAGGCGAATTACGATTACATCCAATTAACAAGTCAGCCATACCTATCCATACGTTGCATGCGCATCACTTAGATCCTTTTGCTAAAACTCGCAAGGGTAACTTATATTATTTTACTATATAATTTGTATTCACCCGACAAAATTGTAGTTCAGTAGAGACGATTTGACTGACCTTCTCGAAAGTTAATTAAGGTTTAGAATAATATACTTTACATTCTACTATATTAGATTATTTATTGATTGTTACAAATGTGTGCTCTTCATTAATCATAATATGATACATAAAAAAAAACTTTAAAAGTTTAAACTGAGTTTAGCTTTCACGAATATTGGTAAATTAAGCTGCAAGACTTGTTTTTTTGAAAACAATCAACTTATGATGATAGCTATAATTGCTATGTAACAAGTCCATACACGACTAAATAAAGACGGCTATTGTGATTTGACAGCTTTGTGATCAAGTCAATATAAGTATATATAAAGTACTGTGTGATAAATTCTAATTGCATAAATAGAGGCGGCTATGTGATCAAGTCTACATAAATTATGACAGCTTTGTGATCAAGTCAATATAAGTATATACTACTGCGTGATAAATTCTACTTACATAAATAGAGACGGCTATGTGATCAAGTCTATATAATTTTATTATGACAGCTTTGTGATCAAGTCAATATAAGTATATATAAACTACTATGTGATAAATTCTACTTACATAAATAAAGACGGCTATGTGATCAAGTCTACATAAATTATGACAGCTTTGTGATCAAGTCAATATAAGTATATACTACTGCGTGATAAATTCTACTTACATAAATAGAGACGGCTATGTGATCAAGTCTACATAATTTTATTATGACAGCTTTGTGATCAAGTCAATATAAGTATATATAAACTACTGTGTGATAAATTCTACTTACATAAATAAAGACGGCTATGTGATCAAGTCTATATACAATTATTATGACAGTTTTGTGATTAAGTCAATATAAGTATATACTACTGTGTGATAAATTCTACTTACATAAATAGAGGCGGCTATGTTATCAAGTCTACATATAAAATGACAGTTTTTAATCAAGCTCATATAAGAATATTATACCTACTACTGTGTGGTCAAGTTTAAATAAATAAAGACTGCTACGAGATCAAGTTCATATAAGCAAATACTACTGTGTGATCAAGTCTACATAAATAATAACGGCTACGTGATGAAGTCTATAATTATAAATAAAGTCTGCTTGTATAATCATGTCCAATTAAGAAAAAAAAAATATGTTAGCAAAAAAAATATGTAGCCGCGACTTCATCCGCGTGGAATTTGACAAAAAAGTAAAAAAAAAGAGTTCAATAAAAAGATCTTTGATGGTTTTGATTTCCTTTATTAGCATGAGCAGGCGGCCGAGCGATGCGGGGCAGAGGGGATGGAATGGACTCGCCGTAGGCATCTCAAGGAAAGAACGCTGGCTCGCCGAGCGTTAAATGTTTCGCTGCTAATTACTTCTAACGACGATATCTCAAAAACTGTTCATCTGTTTGATATAGTGTGAGGGCAGTTTTAATCTGCATTAAATGCCTGATAACTAAAATATTCATGTGGATAAGAATTAATACTGAACTAAGGAAAATAGCTTTGAAAATAACGTAATGTTTTTAATTAAAATTTAAACATAAAAGTGGTTATTGTAAGTCAATCATAAGAAAGAGATGCTATTGCGGACTTTTGTAGCATTTTTATAGATTTTGAATTCGCTAGTACCTACATTACTTAAGTAACTATATCTTTCTAGTGTACGCGGCGTTCGCGAGGAAAGCTCCCAGTTGGCGAGATTTTTTGCGACCTCTTCAACATTAATCCCCGTATTTCTGCTAATTTACAAAGCATAATAAATTAACTAACCTAACCTAAATCTTCCTCAAGAATCATGCTTTCTATTGTTGAAAACGGTATAAAAATCCGTTGGGTAGTTTCGAGTTTATCGTGCTCAGACAGACAGACAGAAAGACACAGCCGGGGGACTTCTTTTAAATAATATGTATAATATATATAGATAATATATAAACAGACTAATGGTTGTTTGACTTAATAATTTATTAGATAATACATTCAAAAATAAATACGAGTACTATAGGTATAGATAATATACAACTGTGTTTATTACAAACGACATGTTACTGCTGTACAATATTTTCGTTCCAGAATTCAGGGATCAGCACTGGAGAACAGCAGAACAAGGGCCGTGGGACACGGCCTACACAGGATGGCCGAGTGTTATCAACTATTCAATAGTCGCTCAACGGTTATGACGTAGTTCATATTAATTGTTTTGTTAATATAGCTTAGTAACAACATATAATAATTTCTTAAATCAATAATATTAATATTCTTATTTATAATTACATTCGTTTAGTATTATATTCGTTTAATATTTTAGATTAATTCATATTCACTCTGAATTGACACATCGATAAAATTGTATAAAAAGGGTAGATAATTATTTGAAGCATTCATTAGTATTCGAGTTCTCAACAACGACGTTACGCTGTCCAAGAATATAGAAATTGTGAAAACCGCCTTGGCCATTTGATTTAAAACCCACTAGTGTTTAATATATATCATTTCTCGCCAAGATTACTTTTAACGATTTCGTTTTGTACACAATTTACATGCTATTTGAATGAAATTCCAATATATCCAGACCTCACGACTGAAATAAAACTTACGAAACGTAACTCTCTCTTTCTATCTTCACTAACTTATTTCTCCCTCTCAACTTCCGTTCACTTCGCCCGACCACACTTTTCGTAACGCTCTCGTCACTCATTCACCAGCTTACTCCCCAAGTCAAGCGTACGTAACGAAATTTTACTTCAGAAACACGCAACTTCTTTCACGTCTTTTTTTCTCCTTTCTTTTAATTTTATTCATTTCAGTCGTCGACATATTTATGACTTTATCAGCACTATCTATCACCCCTGTGATTCATGGAACTAAAATTTTAATCTCTCTATCACTCTATATAAAGTTCTGCGTAATAATCTAAAAAAGAAAATAGACAAAACTCATTGCAACCTAGACAAATATTAATAACAAACTTTCTATCATCTAGAGATCTCGACAAAACTTGAAAAAAAATAAGTAATTAAAATACTTCTAAGTTTAGTGTTTTAGTTAATATTAAAATAAACACACATACGTACTACAACGTAGTATTAATTTTAAATCAAGTCTGGTGTACTGAGTGTATCATTATATATTCCGTGATAATGAAAAACGCCGCGGGTCAGAATTTATTTTACGATACTAAAATATAACGTTTCATTTCCATTGTGATTACGCTTGATATAACTAAACGTTCAGCAGGTACAAAGTATTATAAAACAAATAATAATATTATATTATTTATTGTGCATCAGAAAAAAAATAAAAAGTTGCAAAAAGAAGAAAAAGTACAAAAGACGGCATAAAGCATTTCTTCCAGGCAACCTTTGAATAGACACTGAAAAATAAGAATTTAGTAATTTATTTTATTTATGAATTTTAAACTGTTACTTAGAATTCACCAAAAACATTTTAAAAGAAAATAAAGTACGAAAAGTCACTACAGAAGCGTATAGTTCATGGTATTCTTAAATATTAATTGCAAAATAAAATCAAATTTAAAGGTATAAGGGTTAGAATTTTATCAAAATATTCAAAAATAATAAAGAATATGAAAGTTCACTCTCAAATTTAATAAATACAAAAACATATCGCGAATTCCTTCGTGTCGATAACGTTTACATAGACAGTTAAAACAAACTGTAGAGCCTAAAGAAAAAAATGAAAACAAAAAAAAATATGATTACAAGCTTTCAAACTCAATTTCCAACACTTACACCTATTTTCTTTCATTGTTAAAAGGATATTTTTAATTTATTTATACTAAGGGCGTTCTAACAGTTTAGAGTCTCCTAAACAAATGACTTCAAACCACAATACGAGTATAAGAAATTCAGATTAGAAAATACGCGGTTTAAATATTAAACATTTGACTTTCTGAAACAACAAAAGTAAAAGGTTAAAATAAAAAGTAATTATATGTATGACGCCGCGTTGGCGCAGCGGTCACAGCACTGGATTGCGATTGGCTGTAGCGCGGGCGGTTGCGGGTTCGATTCCCGCACACGACAATATTTGTATTGGCCATACAGATGTTTGCCGTGGTCTGGGTGTTTGTGTAGTCCTTGTGGGTCTCCCCACCGTGCCTCGGAGAGCACGTTAAGCCGTCGGTCCCGGTTGTTATCATGTACACCTGATAGCGATCGTTACTCATAGTAGGGAATATATCCGCCAACCCGCATTGGAGCAGCGTGGTGGATTAAGCTCTGATCCTTCTCCTACATGGGGAAGATGCCTATGCCCAACAGTGGGATATTACAGGCTGAATCGTGATCGTGATTTATGTATTTTTTTTTTTTTTTTATGTTACTAAGTCGACAAACAAGCGTACGGCTCACCTGATGGTAAGTGACTACCGTAGCCTATAGACGCCTGCAACACCAGAAGCGTCGCAAGCGCGTTGCCGACCCTATCCCCAATCCCCCCCAGGAGCTTTAAGAGTATAGAGGATTAATACCGTTAAACTTTTACTAATCATTACTATAAAGCATTGTATGAACTTAATAACTTATTAAATTTTAAAATAATTGAAAATGTCGAAATGTCAATTCAAAATGGCGACCACTACTTATACGTCAAAAAATGTTAAAATGAGAAACTCACTGTTTTACTGTGTCTAAAATATTTCTTTTGCAGATGTTATCCTCATATTTATCTTTCAATTATTTATTAACACCTTTTTATAAATTGTTGTTGTAATTTTTTGTCCTTATATAAAAATATATATCTAGTTGTAATTTATTATAGTGCAAAACTTCGAGTTTTATTTATATCACTACATCACGATTCAGGTTTATATATATATATATATATATATATATATATATATATAAACATTAAGCTGTATATCTTTGGTCGTTAGCTATTTAAAAAAAAAAGAAGAACTAGTTTTAATGAGATCAAATTAAGCTGTTAGGTGTCTGATGTCGCCCTTAGTTTAAGACAGAACGACACGAATTTAGACGGAAAAGATTATTAATGCCATTAAAATGTTAAGACGCAACGATGATGAATTAGGTGTGATAACGTTCGATGTTCCCGTAAAAGGTAAGTTTTTGTAAATTATCATCATTTCTTGTCACGTTATTCCCGCATTACGTATATAATGACCATTCTTTAACGGCGATGGCACTTCGTAAATTAAATGTCTAACGTCTAACGTACTTATAGTTTAATTAAATAACATTTTCAGCGACACTATAAGCCCTTATACATATATTAACGTTACTATTATGACTACCCGATAATTAGTCATACGCTTACGCTTACGGCTTATATGATTAACCAATAAAGCAGTACCACATATAAAATTATAGCTATCACCTTATCGTGTATTCTTCATACTAGATTTTTTTTTTAATATAACATTTCAAGGGTGCTAAACAAACAGCCCACATGGTAAGCGGTTACCGTATGAACCCCTACAATTATTTATAAGCACAACTAATAAAAATATATGAGCATAATATTTTCTGCTATGTTCTGTGGTTCTACCTCTACTTATCGTCTGTGGTATTATTTTTACTATATATAAAGGTGCCAAACAAGCTTATGGTTCATTTGACGATCCGCGGACACCGTAGCTCACGAAGTATAGATAGGAAGGAGTCCGAACGGCTTCGATAGTATTCATGGTACACAATAATGAAGCCAGATCTTAGTTCTCTTTTCGGCCACTTGCTAGTGGCTACGGTCGTACCGATGCTATTATTATTTATTATTATTATACGTAAAAACGCATTGGCACGCTAATCTTGAATTTAGTCAATTTAAATAAAAAAATATTAATTTATTTACATATATTTAAAATTGGTTGTAATAAAAAGAAATGGGAAGTGTTGTGCTGTTCTCGCGTAAGGGTTTAAACGAGTAGGTACTTTATGACCAGCTGTTGAACAGTGGCGCGCCGGCGCTCTTCGGCAAAAATTAGAATTAAGATTCAGTCGTGTAAATTAAGACAATTTGTTTAACATTACGTTCGGACTCCTTCCTATCTATATTTCGTGCCGTAGCCTATGACGGTCTCTAATACCGGGAGCATAGGTAACAAGCGCGTTGCCTACTCTGCCCCGAACCACCCCACAGAGTTATACCTTAATCATCACAAGAACACAAGACTACTTGAGTATTATTATTTATCTCTGTGATCTTCATACACTTATTAGTTTGACATACTTTGCAGTCGAGGTACTCCAAATTTTGAGCAAGATATTTCCTGTTTAGTTATCTTAATGAAAGCCATAGAAAAAAAAATTAAGACTTTTTTGACAGTATTTTTCTTAATATATTATTACAGATGTTTAATATAGTATAATGAAATTGAGTTGTCACGGTATAGTGAGAAGAAAAAGTATACAGGTGTAAATTTAACACTTCACAGAACATTAAAGATGTAACGCTTGATAACTTAACGTACGTTTTACACCCTTGTCGTTTTCAATATGTAACAGATATTATGACAAGTGACAATCAGGACCTGTTCTTGTGATTGCCTTTCTAATATTCTAATAATCCCTCGTAAAAAATATTGTATCAAAGTCAATATAATTCTTTAAACGTCTAATTTTAAAAATAAGTCACTATATTGCAATATTTTTTTCATTTTTAGTTAAAATTTAATTATTCTATATTTGAATTTGACAGATGATAAAAATATTTAAAGGTTCAAAAATAGTTCTATGAAATATCTACAAGTAAAAAACCTACAGCACGACGGTTCATTGCCCTTTTATATTATTACTAGCTTCTGCGCGCGACTTCGTCGGCGTGGACTCCGCTCCTATTGGTCTTAGCGTGATGATATATAGCCTATAGCCTTCCTCGATGAATGGGCTATCTAACACTGAAAGAATTTTTGAAATCGGACCAGTAGATCCTGAGATTAGCGCGTTCAAACAAACAAACAAACAAACAATCAAACAAACTCTTCAGCTTTATTATATTAGTATAGATTTAATAAAACGGTAATTTATAGTAAAAAGTTGCATTCTCGTTCACACTATGCAGAGAAATATAAAAAATAGCAATATGTATAATATTCCAGTTTTCACCAGCAACGGGCGTCAATACTTTTCTGACTACTTCAATTTTATAAAATAGTATCTAATTATAAACTCGTTTGAATCTCTTACTCGTTTATAGTAAGTCAATGAAACATACTTAATATAGGTATATGGCGTTCGACTCCCTACTACGCCTCCTTCAAATGGGGAGTTCTGTAGTGAAACAAAAATTACGTGTTTACCAAGTATACATGTCAGAAGTGAAACTTCTTTGAAAACTAATTTTAAAAAAATAATAGTTGAAAAGAAAAAAACAAAAAGCTAACCTCACGCGGTGTTCCCAGGCGGTCATCCGTCCAAGTACTGAACGTCACGACGCTGCCGCGTTACCGGTCGCTCAATTTTTACACCTCATGCGCCTAAAGAAATTTCACTTCAAAAATTTCATCTTCTCTTTTTTAACCTAATTTTAAATTTTACTATGTCTTAATATAAGAACTACTCTGGCTTGTTTGTTTAAACAAACGTAAAATTTAAAAATTGGTATATTTTTCAATAAAATTAACAAACGCATTCATTCTAGAAGTACGTAAATTAGAAATTAATAAATATTTTTTCGTCTTAAAATTAAAGTATGTAACTTAGAATAGTTGGGATGTGGGACCTCCTAATCTATATATCCACTACCACTACAGCCTATCACAGTCCACTGTTGGACATAGGCCTCCACAAGTTCGCGCCCGACATTATGACGCGAACTCATGTGTTTTGCCCATAGTCACCACGCTGGGCAGGCGGGTTGGTGACCGCAGGGCTAGCTTTGTCGCACCGAAGACGCTGCTGCCCATCTTTGGCCTGTGTATTTCAAAGCCAGCATGGATGGTTATCCCGCCATCCGTCGCCTTTTTAAGTTCCAAGGTGGTAGTGGAACTGTGTAATCTATATATTATATAAAAGAGATTTCCACCCATTGACTCATCACGATATCTCTGGAACCATAAGGCCTAGAGACTTGAAATTTGGTAGGAATATTCCTTTCGCCAAGTAGAGGTCAGCTAAGAACGGATTTTACGAAATTCCACCCACAAGAGGGGGTTGCGGGGGTTAATAACGTATATGGCAAAACGTTTGCGGAGTCAGCTAGTATAATATATTAGGGGTAATAAAATTATACTTTTGAAGTATAAATAACTACCTGTATTAGGATATATCGCTTTTTTAACCGACTTCAAAAAAGGAGGAGGTTCTCAATTCGACTGTATTATTTTTTTATGTATGTTAACTCATAACTTTTGACTGGGTGGACTGATTTCGATCAAATTTGTTTTAATTGAAAGGTGTTGCGTGTCATGTGGTAAATTTAATTGAGATCTGACAAGTACTTTTCGAGTTACATTTAATAATGCATATTTACTTGACCACTTTTTCGTCGACCTACGTTGTATTGTACCGCATAACTTTTCACTCGGTGTACCGATTTTGATGATTCTTACTTTAATCCAAAGCTAATACTTGTCCTGTCTGTAAGTCTTGCTTAAGTTTGATCGAGATCTGATTACAACTTTTTGAGTAATCTTTAATAGCGCGTATTTACTTGACTATTTTTTCGTCTTATTACGTTGTATTACTTGTCGATGTAATTGAAGTCGGTTTTTTTTTTTTCGTTTTCGAGCGAACACAATTATTAGAGTAGACAATTAAGAAATCAAAAGATATAATTATAACAAATAGGCTGTATGTTATGTTTGTGTGGGTGACGATATGTTTGTGTATTGTTGGAGCATAAACGGCTGGTTAGTTTGAAAAAGGTACTAACAAGATCCGCCTTATTTACACATGCGCGATAATAAAAAATGTTTTATCGCTATATGATTTTCACCTACAACATTAATTATACGATAGGCAGAAAAATACGACTTGCATTCTTTGCATAGTAATATGTTAGGAGTAATGTTGTCTACACGTATAAAAATTCTTCAAATACCTGTTAAAAAATTCTAAAGCTCATCAACTTTACCGATCAATATCAAGATTAACTATTTTAGTAATAAAAATCTTGTCATCTTCATTAGCGCTTGCCGGGTTTCACTGTTTTTACAAATGTTACGACATTTTTGTATATTATTATTTCTTAAACTGAGAACAGTGTCGTCACCGTAGTATGGAACGTACCGATGCTAAAGATAGCTCGCGTAGATAGCCGTAGATTACAGATTATCTTAAGCGAGATATTTAGAGATATGCTAGTAGGGGGGAATTAATTAGACGCTCTAAGATTCATGGCTGGTCTAGTCTGTCCTTGCCCTTATAATTTTTATTTACCGATTTATATGGTTAACGATTTTTTTAATGAGAAATTGCGTTCTTGTGATAAATGTTTGTGTTTGAAAATGCTTGTAAATCATCTTAATATGTGTTTTGTAGATATTTATAGAGATATAACAAGATATTATGTAAGCGCTAGCTAGGACGTGAATAGTATTTTTTTATAAATGACACATTGAAATGGATCCTTAAAATATTTTTATTTTGTTTGTTTCAGGTAACAGCAGACCAGTCCAGGCTATATTTTAGGTACTATAAGTGCTTTCACTTATTTAATATATTGAAGATGAAGGCCGAATTCCCTTTATTCAAACGTGTTGATAACTAATAACAATTTCAACTCGTTCGACTTCGTTGGCGCAGTTTGTGGAGGCCCTGCTTTCTGCTCCGCGAGTTGCGGGTTCGATTCGCGCCTGAGTCTTTGTGTCTATTTATTTACATATGTATTATTTCTATGGATATTTAACAAAAAAATATATATTTTGCTATATCAGTCGGCTGTTATCTATAACGAGCATTAAATTGTTTACCATAGGAACAGACAACCGTGTGAGTATGTAAAAAAATGCACCAATATATTGTTTGATATAATTTTCAAAACAAAAATCGCTGAAAGAAAAATCTCTTTAGAAGTTCACAAATAGGTTAGGAAATATTTTTTATTGTAATCTACCTAAAATTATATATAGTTTAACTATTATTTATAACACAAGTTTAACTAATATAAACGTCAAACGACGTATATTATTACGGCACGCCCGTTCGGATACTTGTCCAAAACATGCGGTATCTCTCTGATATCTATGGTTCGCTCACGATAGATCCTATTCGAGATTACACGCCGATCCTAACACGATAACGTCGCGAGGTACATATGTTACCCGCTGACGTTATAAAGTAGCTTTTATACGGGTCGTGTATCCGAACGCCTGGTTTATGGTTCGGCGGTTACAGCAAAATTCAAATAGGAATTCGATTTGAAACATTTTATAGCTAAATAAACGTAAATTTTATCGGGCTATGCAATATAATATGACATTAATATATTATTATTCCAAGGTTCGTACAAGGACGTATTCCTGCGTACTTACGTTTAAGTAAAACTAAGCTTATAATGTACTTTAGTTTAAACGAATTCCCTTCTTTTCAATTACCTGATGTCTGCTTTTGGTTACGGCAGTAAAGAATAAAGCCACCTCGCGGCTTTTCCCGTGGGACAGCTTATGTGTGGGTTAAATATCCACGAGCGGTGGAACCAGTCCTAAAAGTCTTAAAAAGTATGCCTACTTACTACTGGGGAAAAAAACCGCACATCGCAACAGTTTCCTGAAACAGTAGTTATAATATGTCTCGATATAACAACTGGTTTGTTTCAAATACGTTATTAAACAATTGTACACCAATAAAGCGAGATAACAAGCGTATTTAATGAGAATGGAAAGCAATAAAAACAATTATAATGTAATTCCAATCCATTTATACAATAACTGAACATTAATTGCATTGAAGCAGTTATCGATATTTCAAACCGGCCAAACATCAGAGATCATTCATGACGCGTCCAAGGGGTCCGGTAAAGCCGTCAATTAGTAACGTCATACGTACTCCTGTAAACGTTTTGAATGAGATGGGTTATTGAGGACAGCACTCGTCCGTCAGTGGCTATCGCATCGGACATCTACTCGCAGCCACCTGTCTTGTGAATGTAAGGCCCTTATCACAGCTACCGCTCTGATATTTCAAATTTTTACTGTAAATCGTAGGAAATTAAATTATTCGATTTTGCGTTATAACTTTTTGAACAAAAGTATGAGGGTAAATTTTTTACGGATGGAACGCAATAATAATAATATTAGCGTCACAAAGATGTGCAACGTTTTTGTCGAACAACAGAGCCACCTAGCGTGTACTATAGAAACTACAAAGGTTTTTACACTAATATCGATAGTATTACATTGCAAACTAACTAGATGGCGCTGGAACGGAAATGTAAAGCTTTAGATTTGTATAAATATAAACGAGACTTAAAAAATTAGTTTGCCAAAGAAGTCTCACTTCTGGCATGTGTACTTTGTACGCACGCAATTTTTTTTTTAATTATTGCTACAGAACAAACAGTCAGTGACATTTTGTTTGTTACAATTTATCCCCAATAGGGAAAGGCAAGAGACATTAAGTCCATACAGCCTGGTCTGATTTTATTTTCAACTTCTTTCTTCTTTTTTCTTCTTTCACTTTATTGAGCAGCAAACCACATGGTTTCTGCCCTAAAGTGATCCAAAAATATTGATTCACGACGAATCACGAATCCAAAATGTCGGCCACCCTCTAGGGCAGACACGTTTCATATTTTCAATAATAATTATAAAATTATCAGTTGATTATAATTTAGTTTAAATTAATTGCTGCTATAATAATTTCAAGAAACGTAGTAAAAACTATGCTTATAACATTACATCTTTGATTTTAATGCTTAATTTACGGTTTCCTGTTTATTTGACATTTATCATTGAATAAGCTTTTTATTTTTTAATAATCGTCTCGATAGCAGGTTAAAATTTAAATTTTGTTACATATCTCTTTCTTTCTTGCGTATCTTCAATTAACTACTAAAACATGTACAAATAAAACTTATTCCATTTCCATGATTTCTGAATGATATTTGAAAAATAGCTTTTTATTACCATACCTGCGGAAGAGCACCTTTGTTAGTTTCTGAACTCCAGAACAATGCGAGTGAAATGTAATGAGGTTTCGTATTGTACTTATTTATTTTTGAAGTAAAACTTTTTCATGCACGCTCTAATTGGGGAGTAGGTAAGTTGGTGAATGCGTGGTGAATGCGTCACAATTTACATACTATTTAAAGCAAGAGAAATAGGTGCGAGCACCTATTTTCATTATCTCATACGTTTCGTATATCTAAGACACAGTGCCTACACCTATTATGCAGCAGTTTTACTTCAGTCGTGTGATAATTTTTTTTTATACCGTGCTTTTTTATATAAAATTTTTAAGTTCGAATTTGAAACAAAAATATTTAAAATTATATTTTTCTTTATGGTGAGCACGTCTTTAGAAAAGCTCTCGTTACAATAATATAATTAAGATTACCAGCATTTCGCTTCTAACTGTTCTCTGATTAAATATATAATTTAATTTATACTCAAATGAGTGCAATTATACCTACATTCTGTTTGACATGTACCGTCGGCATTTATTGTAATTACATAGTTTCATGTAATTGTTTATCTGTTCTATACTATAACGGTCTTTAAATGTATGATGAGTAAAGACCATTTTGCTTATTAAGAAAACAGTAGAACCCAATTTCAAAAACTAATATTTCATCTACTTTAAAGTACTACAACCATTTCGATCACGATCACGATTCAACCTGTAATATCCCACTGTTGGGCATAGGCCTCTTCCCCATGTAGGAGAAGGATCGGAGCGAACCATTAATACCACCGAGGAGGAACCGATGGAGGAGGAACCATTTAATATGTATTAACATGTATGAAATTATTTTAGGCAATTTTAAAATACTAATGAGAGCTTGTCCCATGACATGATTTGTCAAGCCAATTGTGTTTCTACCAAACCGTGAGTAGTTTGTACAGTCGTTTGTAGGATTAAAACTCCCAAACTATTTAACCGGGCTTAAAAATATATTCACCAGTATAAAGTTACATTCTTTTTGAGTGTCATTAGCAATGTTTTATTTCGATAATAATCTATTTAGTATGAAATTTTATGTTTGTAAAAAAAGTAGAAAGTGGCTATTTACTAACTTATATACAAAAATAGTACCTATAGTATTCTTTAATATAATTTTATGTATGTAGGTAATAAAGTCTGTAGCACAAGCCATTTATGTTTAGTAGGAAAGCCACGATATGGCATTTTGTGTTTAAAATAAAAAAAAATAAAAAATGTTACTTTGGTATATATACCGTGTATCACGGAGTATATGGAGACGGCATCGAACGTTATTTGCTTCGGAACCAGCGTAGCCAACTTTTACACCCACACAATTATATTAAAGTTCGCACACAATTTACAACATTAAAATCTTAATCCTAATTGGCTACGAAGTAGTGTGCGTGTACGCATTGCTACACGTTACTACAATCATAGATGAGTCTCTAGGGCCGTGGGCATTTCGATAAACATTGCAGATTTATCGATAAATGATAACACGGACGAGTATTATTTCAATAAAATTCAATAATTATTATTATCTATGTTCACTGATTACACATTAAATACCTCACATTAATAGTCAACTGGTAGTTTCCTATTACTGTAGACTGTAGTTCTATAAAACTGTTGGGATACTAATCAAATGTCAGAAATTTATTAAAACCAATATGAAACTGAGGGTTCAAAAAAATATATACGAAAAACTATCGGGATGAAACAGTAGGAGCCAAGCATGAAATAAACTGAAAGACACGGTGAAGTGAATTTTAAAAATCATTCACTCATTAAAATTTGAAATCTAATAAAAATGGATATAAAAAATGAAATTCGAATTGTACATATAGTATACTTATGTCTTAAACGTGATAATAAACATCGAACGAAAAACCTTTTATAATAAAAAAAGATTCAATTTATCGATAAACTACGGATTAGGCATTCGTTGCTCAACTAGTAAAGTCGATAATATGGCGGGCCACTGACGCCTGGTACTCCAAGAATTAGTGCGTAGCGAGCGTAACTATAGCCGTATTTCTGTGGTCTGTGCCGTGTATACATCCATATGCAATTTAGTAAAAAGCGGTAACTTTAATATTACAAACAGACACTCTAATTTTATTTATTTGTATAGATTAGGTAGTGTTTATAAACATCATTATTATAGTACAGTACCATGGCACGCATATAAATTTTGTCTTGAATATTAACTTACCTTTTGTGGAGAGACAAGGATATGAACATTCTGGCGCTGGGCTGACTGGGAAAGGGTAGTTAATTAGTTTCCCAGTCATAAGAATAGTTGTCGATAAAAAAAGTTTGGCGCCCACCGATGTCGGCACGGTTCATCTAGTCCACAAATACAATTACATACTACTGTTATAAATGTAAAAAAAATTGTTTGAGGAAATATTTGTTTTTTTTTTTTGCATTAGATAAACTCGAAAACTACAAGACCGTTTTTAAAAATATCGTGATGTAGGCTATATTTAAACGAAAAAAAAAAAACAGTGACAAAGTCGTATAATCCACGCGGACAAAGTAGCGAGCGGAAAGCTACTCCATTAATAAAAGCAACTGTTTTACTGTACGTTGTCTTAAAATTGAACTCGACAGATCTGATTTAGATATATGAAATATTATTATGCGTACATTTATCGTAGGATAATTTTAATTTGAACTAGTCACGGTTTCTCTCGAACGTAATAAGAGTAATGGTTCAGTTAAGCGGTCCTACTGGTTTTAAGAACTTTTAAATTATTTTATGAGACAATTTAATGTGGATGCTGGTTCGGTGAAGTAATTTTAATAATGTTTACGTTATCTTCCTCATCATATTCTTTCATTTTAAAATTGTCTGTATGAATAAAAATAAATCGCGTGTTGCTAACCGCATAACTCAAGAATGGTTGGACCAATTTTGGCCTATATGAAATTAAAAAATTCCGAAAAAAGTATGGATTTTTTATATGTCTGTACACACGGTCATCTACTCCTAACGTAGACAACTTAGTCTGTGTTTTAGGTAACAGCACACTTTTACACATTTTTTGCAGTACCTAAATAGTAATAAATATATGTTATACTAAGTTTTGAGGCGGGCATCTGACCCACAATCGCGATACTCGCTAAATGTCACTGCAGTTTTATAGGAAACATAAATTATCATCAATACACAGGAAATCAAACTGTACTATATATATGTATTATTATACAAAATACGTTAAATAATAAAAATAAATACACAATAACGACAACTTTAAACTAATTTATTAATAAAAAGTTATAACATCTCACACTTTACACATTATATCAGCACTTCATAAAAACCTTAGCGGAGAAAATCGTGCAGAAGTGATATACACATACTATTAAAATCAATTTGTAATTAATTAAATAATTCCTGGGTTTAATGGCTTTCAGTTGAACCAGGTAAGCACTGTGGATTTCGCCAATTTCACGTGGAAACATATTATAGAAAACACGCGAAGGAGATTGATCAGTGTGGTTGATATTATAGGCTAAATTGATTATTACTGACAAAAAAAGAAATAGACTTTCGTGGTTATCAGTACTTTTTATACCGATATGAAAAAAACTTCTTGTGTAATTAATATGTCAACATAACTTTTTATTTTTTTAGTACACAGATTGTTACAAACCCATTACGGTTTGTTGTAAGCCCATTTTCTTAGTATTACTTTTACATCAAGGCAAGCTTAAAACATTACAATACTTAACTAAAATTTAATAAATAAAATAACTAGTTATATACATGATAAAACAAAAATCAATTTATTTTAAATGAACTCTACAAAATGACACTAACAACTATGACTTGGCTTTGGCTTTTTATCCGACGAAAAAAAAGAAAGAGGTTCTCAATTCGACTGTATTTTTTATGTGTCTTCCCTTAGAACTTTTTACTGGGTAGACTGATTTCGATTTTTTTAATCCAAAGGTGGTTCTTTGTCACGTGGTCCAATTAATCGAGATCTGACAAGTACTTTTTGAGTTATCTCTAGTACCTAATGCGTATTTACTTGACTTTTTTTTTCATGTGCGATCAAATACAATTATTATTCGTATATCTTGTGATTTAAATTGAAAACTCTTAAAAATGCAATATTCGATACTATTTCTAGACACGATTCTATTCTATTCTGATATAGCAGTAAATTATACCGCAAAGCATATGTATTATAAATTAGTTATCAGCTAATAAAAGCGATACAGTTATCAGGCTGCTACGCTAAATTTGCACACGTGCTATTATGAACACTAAGACTAAAGACATGGAACATTATTAACTAAAGGAAAAAGTTTTATTTATAAAATTAACAAAGAATCATTTTTTCATTAATACATTAAAATAAAAAGATTAGTATTTTGTGCTGTTGTTTAATAAAATAAAACTTAAAAGGTTTAAAAATTACTTGCTTTAATGGTGTTTTTTTTTAATTATAGCAAACTCATCACCAATTTATCACCAACAGTGTTACCAACATTGTTACCAAACATAAAATATACATTATAATAATTACTTATTTATTACGTCTTACTTAACACACTGCAAAAATTATAACACACACTAAAGGGCCCCGTAGACGATCAAATATTTGATCAAACTTCATATAAAATTTCTGTTTGACAAACGTGTTTGTCAAATTATTTGATCGTGTGCGGGCGTGTTTGAAGTTTGTTCCGGCTAATCTCTGAATTTTGACGGGACTTCCACTGCCAGATAGCTGACGTAATAAGGAGTAACTTAGGCTACTTTTATTTTTGATTTTTTTTTATAGCTAGAACAATAACTATTTTGTTAAATTCCACACGGACGAAGTCGCGGGCACAGCTATTATATAATAAATATAAATATCATATAAAATTACTAATACAAGAAAGTTGGAAAATATTGGCACTACAATTTAGAAATACACGGAACTTTGATAACTGCAATGGAACTGTACAAAAATCTGAAAATTCAGGTTCCTATTATTATAATTATAAAGGAATACACAGCCATTGCAGTTGTGTTCTCCATGGTTTCAAGGCGATAACTGAGATTTTATTTGACAAACACAGCCGCACACGATCAAACAGGTTTGTCAAACACACCTTCAAACAAAATTTCCATCAAACACGTCAAACATTTTCAATGTTTGACAAACACATGAAACACGCCGCACACGATCAAAAAATTTGACAAACACGTTTGTCAAACAGAAATTTGATCAAATATTTGATCGTCTACGGGGCCCATAAGAATCAATGTTCTTGATACTTGACTCTCATTATTTTGTTAGATACAAATCTTATATAACAGTTCTTACAAATAATTATTACAATTAAAACCTTAACTAGTTTCTAAATGAATAGTTATAGGATTTAATGTTTTCTGAACGAGCCATAGTCGTCGTGGTTCCTCCATACATTGATAGTGATGCACTCAGCTACCCAGCCATTAGAGGCAGATAACCATAGAATTGCCGTAACTACTGGCTAAATTAATACTCCGTGTCACGATGGCATTAGCTTCCACTTAACTAGATTAGATACAACGAAGGATTTTGTTAATTATATTGCTCTACGAAATCGCTTATTTTGTCCCCTGCACCATATAAGAGGGCTTTTCTCTTGATAACTGTTTGTGATAGTTGAAAGTTTACTGGTTTAATGTTTATTTTATACACCGTACACGGGTCCTAATGTAGTGTAGTAGCAATACTTACCTATTTAATTGTTTTAATAGATATGAATGAAACGGTAATTGTTTTTACTGCATTATTATTTGGAATTTAAACATTAGATAATTTTGCAATATAGTTGATATATTATCTGGTTTCTTGTAAATACATGCCATATTATTCATAATACAACTTCTTGTTGGCTAAATTAAAAATTAATCATCAGTAATTTTGCAAATAAAAAGTATATTTCTGTTGCAAAATATATAATTAATATGTGACTTTTTATTCGAAGAAAACAAATATTTTGATCTTATATAGAGATACAATATTTTTTTTAAATTAAGTGAGGTTTATTACATATTGTTGCGTGTTAGGGTTCGAACGATTTGGAGAGAAAGACCTTCTGACTCTTTTAGAGACTTTATTCACTAGCACTAGGTCCGACACAAGCACTAGGTACAAACACTACGCACTAAGTACAAACACTAATCACTAGGTACACACAGTAAGCACTAACAATGTCCGAGGTCGTAGCCAATGTCGTAGGTTTCCTCTGGTATCACTTCTTGATCACTAGTATTCACTTTGAAGTCGCTTCGTCGTTAGCTCAAACTGAACTGGCTCTGCTCGGCCTCCCCGGCCTTTTTATACCGGGCCGAGCCTACTCCCAGACAGTTCTAGAACCTTCGTGCGTGTACTCGATCCTGAGTTCATTCACCTATATGTCCTCTAGCGCCATCTAGTAATGAGTGGATGTTTTCACGTTGTCTTTGTAACAAAGTGGTTTGTACAGCACACAACGTGGTTCCTCCGCTCCCCGCTAGATGGCGCAAGCTCCTTTTTTGTGTACTCGTAACAATATTAATAATATTTGTGTATGGATATAAAATTAATGACCTCAGATGTCCCGAATTATCTCTTTATTAAACAAACCTCAGTTAGAACTGTAAGGAAGGTCCCATTAAGCTGGAACGCCGTGAGCAATATGTGATTACGAACTAATTAGATGGAAAAGCTTCGTCTTATGTTAGTTTATTGATCGTCAGACTTAAATTATGGATATGAAAACTTATTAGAGAAGTAAAAATACCTTAAAAGCCGGCTATAAAAATTCTTCTAGATTTCCATTGATTTTATTTTCAAGTGAATGCTGGAGCTCGCTCATTAAATTACATTGTATTTAACGTACAGAGAATTAGATAAATCAATAGTTTTTTTTTATGCTTTCTTTTATTTTTTAAAGTATATTTTTGCAATACCTTTATTGCAATAAAACATTTTTTATTTGTCTTCTGCAACTTTGCATCCATCATTTTATAATGTGAAAAATTAAAATACTCTATCAATTTGGTTACCTAATAAATAGAAACGTAAAAATAATATTCGATAGTCTAATAATAAGTTAATCACTTAACTAGTTATAACGCTTTTCCCTACTATGTATGAGTAACGATCGCTATCAGCTGTATATGATAACAAGCGGGATCGAGAGCTTAACGTGCTCTCCGAGGCACTGTGGGGAGACCCACAAGGACAGACAACCAGACCAGAATTAATATTTGTATAAACACAAATATCTACTCCGAGCGGAATTCGAACCCGCGATTGCCGGCGCGTTATGCGCTGCCGACATGGCACACGCACCAATACACCTCTGAGTGGTTGTCAGTTTTAGTCTTTTTACCCTTTTTGGCTTTTTATTTTGGCATCAAATTAAAAATTATTTGTTGGTGAGTAAAATATTTTGAAAAGTACTCCACGGAGTTGGAATAGGAAGTGCTTTTTCTAAGTTATTTAAACAAAACTATTAAAATCCTACGTTACATTGGCGTAATCATCTGTGCTATTTCTGCTCTAGTAAAGCAACCATACAAAAATATAATACTCCTAAAATAAATAAATGAAACCAATTTTATAGATTATCGTATGTGCTATATTCTTCCATTACAATTTATTTAAAACATTTAATATTTCAAAATTGACGTAAATTCTCAACTCTCATTTAATAATTATGTTTATTAATTTTATTATAAAGTGGAGCAGATTTTATCATCCCGAGGTCTAGCGAGTTCAACCTTTTGGTCCGAAGTGCCTGTGTGTTTAACTGCTGTGAAATAATTGACTTCTTCGGTGTAAGTGATAAAATATTGTATTTATTCTGGTAATATAAATTTATGTTCACAGACAAAAATAATTTGTGAAATAGAATCTTTGTCCATTTAGATGACAAACAAAGTTTTAAAAAATGGTTAACGAGACAGAAACCTTTCGAAAACTAGGTACACACAAAAACATATTTTGTGGGTGTAATAAATTTTTTAATTACGCTCAAAATAGACTTTAATCTACTTTTAACAATATTTCTTAATAAATTTATTTCTTTACAAAAAGATAATTTATTTTTGATTATTCTAAATTGGACTTGATTTGAGATGAATTGCAAACTACTTTCTATCTATTTGATCATAAATTTATTTAAAAAAAAATCATTTCTGTGTATCCTAAATGAACTGTCAATAAAAGTTATTGTAAACTACGCCTAATAGTTAAGCATTAATTGGTTATCTTAGTACGCGTATTAATGCTTTAAATAGTAACTAACTAACTACACACTCATTCTGCTAAACGCTTAAGGGCTCACGTCCTACACGAAGCAATGAAATTGATTTTGTTCAATTTAATTGAGGTAACGTTAATGATCTCAGGATTATATCAAGATATATTCAATTTTACGATTATTTCTGTGCGTTCCTTACAAATGGTAGCTCTCGTTACATTGTAGATTCAAAATGATAATTGTTCAAGTTGTAAAAGGATAAGAATATCTTGATTAATTTAATAAACATATCGTCTCAATCACATTAAAAGTCTTAAAGTGTGAGAAACTATCAACATTCATTTCTTTGTATCAATTAAATTAATTCATCTTGACCTTTATGAGATCTTTATTAAAACTAAGCGTACTTTTTTTTAAGTTAGTAATTGAATATAAATTTTAAAAACTTTCTCGGTCGTTATAGACTTTTGAAAAATTTATTTTCAAAATGACAATCGTGGAAAATCAGAAGTATACGTAAAGTTTTTACTAATTGTAATGCTCAAATAGTAATAAATAGTTACTTAATTCAATTACTTAGCATAAATTCATTTAATATTACTCACTTAAAACATCGATACGTAATAACTCAATATTCAAAACAAATAGAGTAAATTGTTCTCAGAGCAGTCAATACAGCCAGTTTAATTAAGAACGTGTCGCGTGCGCCGCCCCCGCTTCTGTCTTTTGTTACCGAGTACCGCGCACAGAACTAATATATCATACATTTATAGCTTAGCTAAAAGGCAGTAAACTTCATTTACTAATTATTATTTTAGATTAAATGATACTGACAATTATTACACATTATACCGTTTGTTTAATTTAAAAAAAAACTGAACTAAATTTTCTCCTATTTCTATTTTAATACGTTACTGCCTTTTACCTAAGCACGGCAGTTTACGAATTGGCGTTATTAATTATATTATTGAATAATAAACTAGCTTCATATAATATATAAATGTTAACTTTGTAGGCGTTATTGAGTGGTTTGAGAGGGACCATGTATCGATTAAGTACAATCAGATTTCTAGTTAAGATTATAGCGGTATCTTGTTACCTATATTAGGTAATATTTAAAAAAGATGTTGGACATATAGGTAAATTCCCTTCATCATGTCGTAAAGTGAGAAAGATTTTACCGATATCAATCTTACTTTTAATTTTTTTATACTGTAATGGTTCTTACGTGATGAAAAATTGATAAATGAGCAGAAAAGTGGATTTTTTTTTTTCAGGAAAGTTAACGTATGTTCAAACTTTTAGCGCTTGACAGTTCTCGGATCTTGAGTTTGACAATTTATTTTTTGTTATAATTAAAACTGCAGCCCTGTGTGCAAAGTGTGTATCAAAAAATATGCTTTATAATCTAGAATGTAATTAGTTCAAAATAAAAAATAAAACGGACTTTACTAATAAATATCGTACAATAGTAGTTTTTAGCTTTGTAGATAATCAATGAAAAATACACTTATGACATTACTAGTTCTATCCGATGGTTTTGTTTCGCGACTTTTCCTTTATTAATTTAAGATGTTATACGTGCAAAAAGAAATGAGGAAAGGAAAGGAAATCCGGGATGTCTGGCGCGAACTTGGGGAGGCCTACGTCCAGCAGTGGACTTCAATAGGCTGAACTGACTGATTGACTAACTGACGTGCAAAATTTTATTACAACTATTTCAATAGTATTAGCGTGACAAAGAAAAAATGACAGTCATCAAATCTATTCCATCCCTCTTGATTATTATTTTTAAAAGGAAAATATTAACTGAATATTATATATGATGCAAACGGTACCATTGTAGGAAATTAAGCTAAATTTCCGAGCGTTGTCGACGAGGCTACGTTTATGAAACGTCCCGCGGTGTAAACACAGGAATTCCTGTACCCAGGCGCCCACACGCCACAATCACGGTGTACCCGTCCTATCCCTAACAAGCGACCTGAATGTACAGATAAGGTTATAAAGATTAAACGATAAAACAACGAATACAACTGAGGTAGGGCATAGCAGGAAATTTCCTGCTCAAAATATGGAGAAGCCCGACTGGGGTAGTACCTCGACCTTACAGAAGACCACAGCTAAATAATACTGTTTTCAAGCAGTATTGTGTTCCTGTTGGTGAGTAAGGTGACCAGAGCTCCTGGGGGGATTGGGGATAGGGTCGGCAACGCGCTTGCGATGCTTCTGGCGTTGCAGGCGTCTATAGGCTACGGTCTTACCATCAGGTGAGCCGTACGCTTGTTTGCCAACCTAGTAACATAAAAAAAAAAAAAAAAAATAAAGAATACAGGTATTTATATCGGAAAATCGTATACGTGTACGATATAATGAAACAGACAAATGACTTTGATTTACATTTTAAATGTTTTAATTATTTATCATTATCTCCTTATAATATTAATAATTATTAATAATTATCTCCTTCTTTCAGCTTTATTTCTTTCATGTTCTTTACCCAAAAGCTGTCTGGAGAAAATTCTTTCATTAAAATTATTTTATTATTTTTTGTTATAAGATTTATATATTTGTAATTTACCTAACGTTAAAATGTAGCAGATTCTAAATTGTTTAAAAGGATAATGGGCAAATTGGCCCAAAGATACAAAAGTCTGTCCCCAGGGTTGGCACGTAGTGCATTCAAAAGAGTTTTATATACGGACCATTTCTTTATATGGAATCGTAACAATCCAACCTACAGAAAAAGAAATAATGAATAAATAAGATCCGAAAGTAGGTACGAATTTGGTAGATGAGTACATTAAAACGCAGACATTTTTATTTATTTTTATTTCAGTTATTATATATTTTCATCATCTACAATTCTACAATAACAGAGTCTAAAAATGCTGCAGGGTATACTAACGGCGTCATATCGTGCATATCCCAGAAACCACTGGTACCCACCCGGTAGCACTACCTGAGCGGGCTTGATTTTTTGGTTTAAATAAAGTCACCAAATAAGAACGATTTTCTCGCACACCATCATTTAAATCTAAAGGAATATCCCCGTTGTATAAAATATTTAAAGTCAAAGTCAAGTCTATGATAAGAATTTTTTTATTTTTTTATTTAGTATGCATTTTTATAATTTTATTAACTGTAGTATAACTCAGAAACTACAGGTTAGAATACAATGAGGTTCAACTCAGAGAGATAAACGTACGTGATGTGCCAAACAGCGGTAGTGCCAACCCTGGGGGCAGTAAAAAAATTTTTTGGACCAAGCTCCATACATTTTTGCCCATCCTCCTTTCTAATGTCTTCCTTTCATTTATTTATTTTATTTAACTTGTATACTCCTTACATAAGGCTTTAAATGTTCAATAAAGAATATTGGAATGTGTATGTATATATTAAAAAATGAATTTCTTAATAAGAATTATTTTGCTAACAATAAAAGTACTGAATGAATAATTAAAGGTTTGAATTAATTTATCATAGAGACGCAAATAATTAAATCGAAAATGGTTAACGAAACTTGCTCCTCGAGATAAGGAGGCGGTGAAAATGTTAATTTTTAGTAGACGTAAAGTTACCCATCGTGGTGGGAAAATAATAGACATATATACAGTACTAGCAGTCGCCCGCGGCTCCGCTCACTTACAATATTGTATAATGATTAATAATATAATAATAATAATTTTATTTGCATTAAACATGACATACATTACACAATATAGTTAATAGCTTTAAACATGTTTAGTCAACAATATGACATGCAAAATTTGATTACAAAGTATTTAAAAACTAATATTAACTATTACATCAAATTTATCGCATCGTCAAGCGTCATTATATTATGTACAACAATTTGGAACCTCTTCATATACCGTCCTCTTCATTTACGGGTATGATATACACCTTTCGTTCGCTAAAACTACCAGATTGCTTGCAGAGCTCGCTCTCGATCACGCTTTATGAAACAATAGTGCGATGAAAATATTCTGCGGCAAGCTCCAACCAGCAATGGATCATTAACAATTTCAGTTCATTTCCGTTCAATATATGATTATGTGAAATACATTATCATCTGTACCTACTAACGCAGTAAGACCACACCCATTTACGTTTTCTCCCAATGTATCACTTATTAATTATATAAAGATTTATCACGTTTCACGACAGATTTTAATATTCATATACCGTAGCAATTTAATCTTTCTCTAATTCAACGGACGTTCCTAGATTTATTGGTTCGTTCCAATACGGACTTTTGTTTGAGGATTCGAAGCACGGGGCCTGAGTCACGACCGCAGTAGGAAGTTGAAATTGATGTCAGATTAATAGTATCGTTTAAATGAACTATTTGTGAAATTTATTTATGTTTTTACTGCAACCGCGTAATAGAGATTATTATTTTTTATTTTAATGTCGCAATTAATATATTTATCTCTCACAGTGAGTAATTGCAAGCGATTGCAAGTAAAGCGAGGCATTATAAGACTCTTACAGAAAGATTTCGTAAGAGATGTAATTTTTTTTTAATTTGAAACACAAATAGGGATTCATCAAATACTTTTTTATATGATATAAAAAATGTTTTATATAACTCTGATAAGTTTTCTCATTAAAAGGTGTTCTAAAAATGGTGTCTAATGAAAGGGATATACAGAAGGTATATTTTTTAAGCTCATATACGTCATATCAACTCATTCATCTCACGATTCGAATGAATGAAGCATCGAATATAAACACCCACATTAATGCGAACACAGTCTCAAAGAGAAGCCAATTAAAATATATTAAAAAAACAAAATATAATACTGGATACGAGATCTGGCTAAAACTTATTACTTAAAAATTCCACAAGAATCTTAAAACTAAGACAATTAAAATTTACTAAAAACCATAATATAAGACTCTGACTGACTCTTAATGTGGCTTAAATATAAAAATTCTGCGGAAATATCGACATATATAAAGGCTTATATAAAGTTTGAATGTATAGATATCTCCCGCACCTGCTCGGGTCAGGCGGGTCGCGGGTTCCTCGCCGCGGGTGACGAGCCGACGTGCTGATAATCATTTTCCTGTTTCTGTGCAATATAAGAATATCCCTCTGGGTGATATTTAGTAGCAGATAATGTAGTTTACTATAAAACCACTCTGATCGCCGACTGCGACTTCACGTCTACATTGATTTATATAGAAAAACATTGTTTTACAGAGTCATAAACTTATTCTATTTAAGCTGCAATACCCAACAATAGAAACACGATTAGAACACACTTAAAAATATGTACAAAATAAAAAAGAATTTCAACATTTGTTTCCAATATGTATGAATTGAATGTAAATTGGACAGAAGAAAACGGCGCGGAAAGTCTATTTTTAAATGACTTAAATGTTATGTTTTATAAATTTTACGCTTAAGTATTTTTTACTGAAGACGTTGTTTCCAGTATTTGTCAGTTTAATTTGGATATTCCTGTCTCGTTAAATACGAAGATCAAAAGATTTTTATTACAAACTAGATGGCCCGGTGAACTTCGTATCACCTACGTATATTTGTGAAAAATATACACAAAACACTTTCTGAACGCACCTATAAATATTTGACAACCAATTGACAACGTTTTTGAGAAAAGACATTAAATTCCCCGCTAGGAACATTTTCCGTTACATATTATTTATGTTTCTCACCGTTTGAACCTGAACTTCCACAAACGTCAAGATCAAAATTAGCCTAAATCGGTCAAGCCATTCTCGAGTTTTAGCGAGACTAACGAACAGCAATTGATTTTTATGTATTGATTTTAAAATATATAATTGACTGAATCAATATAGTATTTTCATATTTCTTTACTATTTTTATTAAATAAAAATAATTTTTGCATAGTTAATTGTTGCTACAATGGATAACGATTTTATTCTTTCAGGTTGATCAGATTTTAATTGTAATTAATCTTCACAGCAAGAAAATAATAAAAATAATTAGGAGCTAAAACGGATGCAATTACCTACTAATACTTGCACGCGCTTTACTATTTCAATTTAAAAAAATAACATCTTTAATGTAATTATGCAACATCGTGTTAATATATTTCTACCTCTAATATTAATGAATTTATTGAATTTATTGAATTGAATGAATTAATCAATCAAAATATTTTTATCTCCATTGGATTGAAAAATACTAAAAATCTGTATAATATATGTAACGTTTTATTAAAATACTTAATATAGTACGAAATTGTCATAATATTCATGTGATCTATAATAAAAATCCAAGAGATCAGATAGTCTCCCGTTAGAATCAGTGCACTCTTAAATAATGTATTAGATGCGGTTTATAATGATAACCGCCTGCGGGACAGCAGCATCTGATGTTTAGGATTCAATGCACTGTTACACTCTTACATAATGTAGACTTGAACTTACACTGAACCTCTATTTACTTTATTTGCAGAAATAGAGGCTAACGATTTCAATAATTATTATTTAAAATGTTTCTTAAAAATGTTAATCTTTGTCGGTGTATAAATAGCATTATGCGTATGCGTATGCTTTGATGGTCATGATGAAGTACTTCTAGAATCCTCTTCAAATTGTAAAACACTGAATAATATTACGAATAATGTACATTAACATAAAATATACAAGGTACTCGTAATATCTAAGGCAGTGCAACGCTATGTGAGGATATCTATTTACGACGTTATTATGTATTTTATAAATGCAACTCAAGCAACTCATTTTATTTTATTCATCTTACAAATTATTTTTAAGATCACAATTATCGATACAAGTACCTAATGTATTTTTATAATGAGACTTTCAATATGAAATCAAAACGCTAAGTTTCAAATTAAAATTGCTTTGGAATTTACAGACCTTGAGAATAATGCTAAGTGAATTTTCAAACTAAATGATTTTTGAAAAGTTTAGGAAAATAAATTTCTCACACCATACAATACCCCAAACACGTATTACTGTAGAAGCTCTGACATGTTATTATGAATGATGGGGTTTAAATAGCCAATTTAGCTGTATACAGTCCGGAAAAGGAAGTCTACCTGTCAGTGGAATATTAATTGTTTGTTACTTTTGCTGCCTTTATTAACTATGAAGGTGTTAAATTCATTATAAACGTCACGGTTACCATGCTCTTATAAAGAAAATAAAAAATATTACATAGCGTTTTATAGTCGAAACTTTTTTCTCCTTATTTACGTTCTGGTGAAAACCATTGAGTTAGTATTACTAGCGTAAGTAATAATTGTTCAATGTTGCAAACATTTTTTTTAAACTTTTATACATGTAACACATGAATTATTGTTATCTATACATTACATGTTACCATCGATAAGTTATTTATCATTAGTTTGGTCATCAACACAAACACAGTTAAAATATAAAAGTCCGATAATTATAAAATATAATAACAAAACCTCAACCTAGGGTACTGACAATACAATACGTACTAATTCGTATAGATATCCCATCTAATTTTGTCACCCTTTCCTCGAATCCGTATTTAAAGACGGTTAAATGGAAAATGTTAACGATACATCGTTTTCAGCAGCAACAGTATCGATCATATATTAAACAATAGCTCGTGCAGTTAGTTCGAACGGTATTTTACTACACTCCCCTAAAAACATTGTATTAAGTAGTAGTCAAAGGAAAAATGTAATATTCTATTTTCATCCTTTATTTGCATGAGAGGTCTATAGTAGCACAAATGGTCGTGAAAATCAGTAACCAATGGGTTTAAGTAACTTCTCCATAAGTACCGTGTGATATAATTATATGTACCATTGACACATTGACACACTGGTGTAATGGTGCGTGTGCCATGTTGGCGGTGCCTAAACACCGACGGTCGCGGTTTCGATTCCCGCTCGGAGTGGATATTTGTGTTTACACAAATATTTATTTCCGATCTCGTTGTTAGTCCTTGTTCGTTTCCCCGGGCCTCTCAGAGCACGTTAAGCTGTCGATCCTGGTTGTTATCATGTACACGTGATAGCGATCGTTACTCATAGTAGGGAATATACATCAGCAGGAGCAGCGTGGTGGATTAAGCTCTGATCCTTCTCCTACATGTACATGGGAAGAGAGGTTGTCCTGGGCATATGCCCAGAAGTGGGATGTTACAGGCTGAAGCATAACTCCTCCATACATTAGCTTACAATTTTTGTCCAAAATGATCAAGTAAAAAGCGATCGATCACTTCGAAGTAACTAAATTACAAATCTTCGGTATTCGGCACGCAATAAAGCATAGCAGTATTCATTGGATATGAAGAAGTCCACACAGCCTCGCTCGGGGCGCTATGGTATTACAATACAAAAGCTATCGAACAGTGAATCAATGTGAACATGATTTCTATTATTCGTATGCATCGAATTTGCCTCAGGCTTCCTGCAATTCATGCCTTTGTCGCATTATGTCGCGCGCGCTTAGACCATTGTCGTGGGGATTGCTTCTGCAAATATTATACAACTATCTCTTACCTTATATATTTTACATATTAACAGTATGAAATACTACCTACGTGATGAAATACACGGATTTCAATAGAATATTTCTGCAAATTTCATATTTATGCCTAGTCATGTTTTATGTATACAGGTAATGTTGTATGGAACTGTATGAATTGTACCGATTTTGTGTCTTTGATTTGATTATGTGAAATTTTAATGGATTTTTTTTAATAATATTGTATCTGCAATTTACAACTATAAAAAACATTATACATATTTATAATTCACAACTTAAGAACTAAATATTTACAGATAATTATAGTTATGGTACATCATGTCATTTACAACTATAAAAATAAGGAACCCGGTACTTGTTTAACAAATTATATTCAAACTGTAGAGTTTTTCATTAATTTAAATGAAAGTTTATCGTTATCGACAAGTACTCTTACAATAATTTTATAGACTTTTGCTGTAATTGACATGAACTATATCATTGACTTTATTTTAATACAACTCCGTATCGGTAAGCAATTCATAAATCTCTGATATTTGATTAGTAGTTTCACCGACATTAACGAACGATAAAGGTGAAAATCGATTCGTTCGCCGTAAATCGTCTCTGTCCGGAATCGGTTTTATTATCGACCATAGATTGCGTACTATCGTAACTCGATTTCGAATCTCTCGAGTACTATCTAATCCGCTCTGATTAGTGCATCTTCCTATTTTCTACACGGTCCCAGTTTAAATCCAAACACAGATTAACAAATAATTGATAGAGGAATGAAAGATAAGCTAAAGAAACGACGACCTGTATTTATATTTGTAACAAAGAAGGTATCTAATGAAAATGGTGATCCGTCTTATCTAAATTTTGATTCCTAAGTATTACGGCTGCTAAAAATATTACTTTTATTGTTTTAAAATGTAACGAAATAATTGGAAAGAAAGATGGAAAAATCCAAAAAATCTAAGACTCCATCATTTATTTCATTAAAATTAATAATTATTATTTACATACAATACATAATATTCTATAGATATGTAAATAATAAACATTTTAGTTAATTAACTCTTCAATTATATAATAATATCGAAAAAAGAGTAATGTAGAGTATATAGAGTCTTCGCGTTTTCAAGGTAACAACGAATCGGTAAGTAGCCGTGTTTCACGCATCTGTCGAGATAATGGGAGCGTTCTTTGTTTATGGCGTCGGAAACTCATTGGGCGACGCCTGTTAAATAAAATATTTTTAGAGTTCTATTACTCGCTTAGAGTTTATATCCATTGTGATCTCATAAATTCCATATAAATCAATTTATAAAATATATCTCTTACTTCTTGTGCAGGTCCACATCTTATAGTGAAAGAGACATACATTATACTTTTTTAGTGTCTCAATAAAGCGTATATAAATTTAACGAAAAAAATAGAACGCATAGTTTATTCGACTCTACCAATAGATATTGGCGTCACGAGAAATAACCGTTAAACCATCAATCTGAACTTGATACACGGATTCATGAACTTTTTCTTTCCCACATACTTCCTACTTCTTCTATCGATAAAAGTGTGATAACAAATAAATCAAATAATTTGATTCGTAAATATTTCAGAAAAATATTTATTATCTCAAATAAAAAAAAAGTTAAACTTAATGTTAACCGATGTATTATTATTATTATCAAAGTGAAACTTCTTTAGGTGCATGAAGGGTAAAATTTTTGCGGATCAAACGCGTCACGGCATCACGAATTTTAAACGTCCATATCACGTTGAATACACCGATTCTCGTCCGATCACCGAAGTTAAGCAACGTCGGGCGCGGTCAGTACTTAGATGGGTGAACGCCTGGGAACAACGCGTGATGTTAGCTTTTTGTTTTTTTTTTTCAATTCCATTTTTTTAATTAGTTTGCCAAACAAGTTTCACTTCTGACATGTGTACTTTGTATTTTTTATTTTATTACAGTGGGTTACTCAGTGTAATTAAATTCTGTAAACATGGATTAAACGTGACTACCCGAAATGACTATGGTGGCTTCGACAGAGGGGAAATGACTACCGAATGTGATCATTGTTATAACTAAAATACTTAAAGTTATAATTCCCTCATTTTCAGTTAAATTAACATATGATCCTTCTCCTACATGGGGAAAGAGGCCTATGCCTAGCAGTGGGATATTACAGGCTGAAGCGAAAAAAAAATGTTTCAAATTATTTTATACCACTTATTTTTTTACAAAATTATGCAATAAGAATATATAATAATTTGGGTTGACTGGAAGAAATGGCTAAATAGCCATAAGTCCGCCCATTGTACTTCACTGTCTGTAATTATCCTTATTATTTGTATTTTAATATTTTTCTGGTGTACAATAAAGTATAAATAAATAAATAAAAATAAATAAATAAGAATACCAGAACTTTTGACTATACTAAACAAATATTTTCTCATTTTTTACAGGTTGCATGCACACGTCCAAATGAGGCTGACTCTAAAATGCTTTTTGGATTTTTATTCTGCAAAGCTTATAAGCTATAGCGTATACGTTGTGACTATAAAAATCCATGAAATCTAGCACCAGGAATACCACAAATAATAGTGGTAGTAAGCACTTATTGCCTTTAAAAGATGCAAGGGAAGAGGTAAGAAGTGTGAATGGAAAATGGAAGCAAGGTTTCAGCTCTCTTATTATTTAAATGCGCAAAACGCAGGTGATGTACTCACTACATCCTCACATTTAGTATGTTATTATACTTATTATATAAAGGCTCTTACTAAGTAGACTTCTTATATAAGTAGGATATGGTTTTAAAATAAATATGCATAGAATAACTTCATCAATAATAATCAAGAAGAGAAACAGGAGCAGCATTGAAGTGTGAATACAAATTAGAAGATTTTGGAAGATTTGAAGAGGTCCCAACCTTAGCGAGGGTCTTGGTGGTCTAGTGGGTATGTTCGTTTCTTACTGGCCTGCTAAGTCCCAAGCTGTGGTGGGACAACACACGGAGATGCGACAACGACCAATATTTGTGTATTTAAATCTATATAAATATAAATGAATCGAAGACATGTATGTACGCGCATAACTCTCGAACGACTGAACCAAATTGGATATTTCTTTATAACGAAACAACTTTTTCAGATTTTATCGCGGTTTATTAAGTTTTTTAGATGCCCAAAGATTTAGATACTTTACAACAACTATGGTCACGGGAGGAACCGCGATAAAATCCAAAATATTTGTTTCATTCTAATGAGTGAAATTTGCGTAAACATTAGAAAATAATGTGTTTGGTAAGTGTATAGAAATTTAAAAAAAATCTATACATTTACAAAAAAAAAAGAAATATTGCGCTTCAAAATACGCCGGGTCGCCTAATCTTTTATAAATATTACCTAACACATTTTAATAATAATAGTATTTATGTTAGAAAAAAAAATTATAAATGTTATTATTAAGGCTAGTTAATATAAAAAAAATTGTATTGTAATTAAGTGATACTACTGCAGTTATGAAGTATATTAATTATGTTCTTCACGTTAGCTATTTCGGTCGGTTATACATCTTTTTACAGTAAGAACTTAATTATAATATAAATTATAGGTGCGAAATAATATTGTATCGACATTAGTCTCGTAGACAAATTGAGTACACATTACATCTTTATTGAAACGTACAAAGAAACGGTATATTTTAAAATAACCTTCATAAAACAGCCCTCATAAGAACCTTATTATTATTTTATAGGTCGGTAACGCTGTGATGACTGAAAGGATGCTACAAAAAGGTTTTTTAATTGGACTTTATTGCAAGATATCTAAGTGCACGAAAATTATAAAAGAATATTTTTAAAGGTTGTTAAATGCATAGAGTTATAATTTTAATGCCGGTCCCGTGGTGATGGCAATCGAGATCACACCTGCCGCCCTCTTACGAGTCTATAGTGTTGGACCGTGTCAGTACAATAATTATGAATAAAAGAACTGTTATTAATTATAATTATGTCATATTTATAATATCGAGCTGACGATGTCGTTCCAATTTGCAACTAAAAATTACAATATAATTATTCAAGTTATACAATTAAGCAATTGTGTTTTATGAGTTAATAAATTAGTCTCTGGACTTTTCTAAGGTTTACAAGTTTAATTTTTAGTCATCTGTTCTTCTTCCTTAAGTACCTAAGGATAAAGCGAGAGATGTTATTATAATTTTAAACATACGTACTTATCACCGTAATTAATACTTTAACTCAGTTATATTAATTTCAATTCGTAAAATAAGCTGTAAGAGTTAAATTGTTTTGACAAATAATTCCAAATAGTAGTCCAAATAAATAAGCAAGTTTTAATTGACAAATTGACCCGTAAAAATTACCTTTTACTTAATACTCTACAGTTAAAGGAAATTAACCATTACATACACAACGGAACTAATCAATATTAAGCAATTGAACGACATGTACAATTGTACAATCAATAGTACGAAATAGGTTAAAATAAGATTTATTGATAATAGCTCACCGCTTAACATTTAAATCAAAGGTTTCTTGTTAGCGTAGAATGACAATACCATTACGTGTATTAGACATCAACGCGTCCGCGTGTCACGGAGCTACGCAACTAGCGAGTTGGAAATGAACGAGATCGACTTTCAAGATTACAGAACGATCGAACAGACATTTAGACTAATTTCATTTTATGTTTATTTAATCGGTTTTAAATTTTATAAAATTATACTTCAAAATGAGTTACGTATACTAAAAGTTAAGAAAAACAGTATATTATAATGTAGAACATCTATGTAATTTATTGTAATAGGTACCTACTTCGGAATTATACTGAAATCATACATTTTAATTTGTGAATGGATTGTTTATAGTATAAAGTTAGAGGTCAACAATTTAGGGACAGCATTAGAACTCCAGATGTTTCAAACTAGTTAATTTATGAAGACTATACAAAATTTGTAATTAAAATAATTTTTCGAAAAGGTAAAAAAATTATCATAAAAATCATTGATATTACAATTTCTCAATTAAGTACTCAACGAGATTTATCTCCTTTACAGTGTACAGTTTCCTTGAAGTCGGTACACTTTGTCTCCGTTCGTCCGAGCGTCCGTGTGCCGTCGTGATCTACAAAACAATAGTCTTGTTGGCCCAGCGGCGACTTCAAAGCCCACCTCTCTAATTTAAGCTACACTGACAGTTATAGGGTACAATTAATAACTGAATCATGATATCAACACGCTAACATCGGAGTTGACTTTCGAATAGTTTTAACAGAGATTAAACTGACTAAAGCTTGTGTTTATTGTCAATATTGTATTAGGACAAAGAAGAATCAAATACTAAAATAGATACATACATATAATAGATACATACATATACGTAACATAGCATTCTTATATGTACGCATTTTGTCAATTTTTGATGACCTCGTAAGGTCATCAAAAATTATTACTATCGAGCTGATTTTTTTTTCTTTTAGTTAATATTTATGTAATTTAATAGTTACCTATATTGTCTCACAAATTGCGTGGTACGTTATCCCGGTTCTACGCTCACTGCTGCTCTATCTCCTGCTACCCCTATTACCTACCACAATCGAGAGTTTTCGTAGAGGAAATTTTTGTTCGTCGCATCAAAATGAAGCTACTCCCGGAAAATTACCTTGATAGTAATCAGGTGAAAAAACGTACTAGGGGTCCCGGACTAGAATACTTTATTGAGAGATTTAAGTAGTTAATTAATAAATAAAAATATAATTGTGTACATACGAGAATATTTTTTACATCATCCAAGTCATTACAAAAATATAAGATCATACGTATGATGATGAAACGAAAATACGTCATGATAAAGAAACTAACGCATAAATGTATAGGAGAGAATGAGATAGAATACATTACACAGTCTTTTTTAACCTTTTGAGCGCCACGCCTCAAATCCATTTCCGTGCCCTGTACGCCAAGGCATAAATTAAACAAAAATACCTACGAAAAAAATAGTGCTGCCAAGAGTCGTTATCGAGTACCACAAAGTGACTTGTTTATGTTGATTTTTATGCAATAAATGACTACTTATATAATCTAGGATGGTTTATTCTTTCAATATTTTTCTTGTATTATCTTGCACTCGTTATATATACTTACAATAACATAAATAAAAAACAAACATTACAAAAAAAATCATAGTAAAGCACAACACCATTCTCTATCGTCATGACGTCATTGTCACAACTGGAAGACTACGGCGCAGCTGACCTACTGTTTTAAAACTTCCATAGAGACATGTTAGAGATGTGCTGTGTGTGCCGCACGCTGTATATCGATTTCGAATCGAATCTATATATAAATGAAAAGTAATTTTTAAAAAAATAACCGAATTCAAAGTAATTTTTTTTATTATATAATAAATAATTGAAAAGGGAGTAATAAAACTTCAATATTTTAAAAAATCTAAATTACTTACCTAAATATGCCTATTGCCTACTATTTATTAAATCCAGCTTTAACAAAGTAAAACTACAATACCATACAATATTATAATAAAAATATTTAATATGTCATAATGTTCCTTAACATCTCGCGATAACGGCTATTTGCGCATTATTGTTACTCATTTAAGAAGACAATAGACGCACCGGTCATAAAACATTTTGTACTGCATTTTGACAGAACTCCTTACTTTCAAACAACAATGGCTCTTGATGTACAGCGATAAAGGTGAGAATTACATTAAAAATCTTTTTTGAAACCATAAATTATATGGAATTCTCAAAAGTTATAGAAAAAAATGTTTTTGCAATCGTGGGAATGTTTTTAAAAAGTTTATGCAAATATTGCGTTTTAAAATTTCGTTTCTTTTTTGCTATCGTTTTTAGAAGTGTCGTAAAAATCCTAATAATATTAGTTTAATATAATGTAATTCACGTGAAATTCGTTCAATGAAATATTGAAGTTGTTATTAAAATAGAATATATTTAAAAAATCCTTTGTAATGGAAAGATTGTTGTAAATCTATGTTTTTTAGTCTAGTACGATTTTAAACAACTTTTGTCTTATAGAGGTTAAACTAGATTTATAATAATTATATAAATTCATATCTTACATTTATATTTGTGCCTCTTGCGTCACATCACTAGCGGTCTGCTATAGACGACAACGGCGTACAGGACATATCATTTACGTGGAATAAGAATGCATGTTTTTATTTCAATGTTTCTCAGTACGTGTAGCTCTAAAAGACTGGTTTTTTATACTCAAATGTTGCAGGGATATTCTATTTTGAGAGATGTTGAATTAAAATACTAAAAATATTTTTTTAATAATTTTATTTAATATTTTGGTGGTCCGGGTTTTTTGTCACATATAGACGTCGTTGGCGCACAGAGCTCGCAAGTGCTTGTCACGTATATGTGTCTTTGGCGTTCAAAAGGTTAACTCTCAGTGAAAAATATCTCTTATGCTACTTTTCAGAAGATTCACTTCTGCCGTCGGTAAATTGCACACACACACACATTTTTTTATAGTTTGTAATTGTTTTTATGGTTATAATTTTTTTTTAATAAAAATAAAAATCGACGATGACGTAATTTGGTAAAGTTATGTGATATAAATATTAATAAATTCAGAAGACTTTAATTTTTCGAATAATAAAAACAAAGGAAGAATGAAGAACATAACAATGTCGCCGTATTGCTGGGGTTTCCTAGCGGCATGTGCCTTCTATTATGCAATGCCCTTGGAAATCCCAAACGTGCTGGCGTCACTGGCGACGATACTATTTCATCTCACGTGAAACGAAGAAAAAATTTGGATATAGTATTAGTAAATAATTTATGTTAACGTTCTGCCATCCTTATATTGAAAAAACCAAACAAAAGCTTTTGAGAAAACCACAAAAATCCTTCGCATATTGTTCTAATAACCATTACTATGATGTTATTGAGTGTAAAATTGTTTCATATTTTTGTGTTTTTGTAAAAATGAAAATAAATCTTATTATAGTTAAGAACTTGGTTCAAGAAAAATGAGTGGAATTTTAAACATAATAAATTATATTGGAGTGTAAGAATTAACACTTTTATGGTTAACGACTATGTGTAGTTGAATTATCAGCGGTATTTTTAGTAATATGTAATTCGATTTGTTGATGTCTTTAATTAGTGTGAATTTATATTTATTACGACTTTTAATACTTATTTAATTTTATTCGTTAACCTTAATGTGCTGACATAAAATATTAACATGTTTATTAAGGAACTTAAAAAACATGTTCTAGGCACAAAAATACTCTACGTACTTAACATTTTAATTTAAAAACAAACTTTCAACTATTAAAATTTCCGCTATTAAAACTCGGATAAATGAAACAAACATTTGAAATTGTCAAATTAATTTATTAATCCCAATTATCGATTTCCTTAAATGCTGTTACGCACTCCACTTTACTTTCACTGTCAAATCTTTTTACAACATTGTTCGTCTCTTTTCTCTTCTCTATTGATATCTCTTTCCTTTTCTCTGTTGTTTCTTTTCTTTTCTCTGTTGCTGTCTCTTTTCTTTTCTCCGTTGGTTTCTCTTTCGCACAATCCTTGTGTTTCCTGCGCCCGTTTGAAATGACCTCGGTAGTGTTTCGCGTCTCATCTGATTTTTTTATAAGGTCTGCTTTTTTCGGAGGCGGCGGCGTGACTTCTTCGATCTGTTAAAATTATTCAAGTAAGTATATATTTAAAGGATAACCAATTTAATAACTATTAAGTATTTATAATTTATATTAATTGTGAATGAATACTGGGAAAAGAATCAAATAAAGTAAAATTATAAAAATACATTTCTGTATTTTATATGTGTCATTTATATATTTATAATTAAGTATAGGAAATCCAAAGAGCTAATATATAAAAATATTTTGAACATCTTAAGGATCAGAAAAGCCATATTTATTTATTTTAAACTATGTATTAGTGTGTATCTGTGTATCCCCTATCGTCATGACTAATAATTCATGACGATAGGGGAGAACCGAACCGAACTTCGAAGTTCGAACTACCAAAAGTTGCGCCCAGAAATTGCAACTGCGCAAGACCGTGTCTTAAGGCCAATCTCGGGGCAGAAAGTATACCTTGTGCGTTGAATATCGCAGGTTGAATTCCGGGCAGCACTGAATTTATACCGATAAATTTGTCTTTAGATTTCGTGCTCGACGGTGGCTAATGAGAAAACCTGTGTATTTTGCGGAATAAATTTTGAGTTATTTTATATTTGTTTTTTTTTTCGTTTCTTTAATATATACACACTGTCGTTTATTCCTAATGCCTACCTTAAGTAAACAACTTTTAAACTTATATTTTTCTATGTGTGCCACCAGATTTTGACATTTTTATTGGGCCGCGATAAAGAAAAGTTTAAAAGATTTTGAACAAAGAAATTTCCGAATTAAGATTACAGTTTTAGGACACCACTTGGATGGCGAACAAGCGTACGGCCCACCTGATAGATGGTTAGCGGTTACCTTAGCCTATAAACGTCGCCAACTAGTTGACCCTACTCACGACCCTCCCCAAGAAATCTGGCTACCTTTTTTAGGGCTGGTAATTCTGTAAGGTGTAAATAGTTCCTCAGCCGGGCTGCTACAGATTTTGAGCTGGATATTTCCTACTGGGCCCTATCTAAGTTAGAACCCAGTGTACAAGTTTTACCTTAAACACGCCGGACGAGCTCCTCTTGCGAGCCTTTTGGGTCTCCGTTAACGATACACTATTCGACCGTTCTCGACTCTTCTCCGACGACCGGGGCGCGTTAGACTCACTTACAATGCCTGTACATTATAAATATATTAATTATTATATCTTACATATCGTAGTAACATATGTCCACACTCAAACGAAATCATATTCGACTCATATGCTAACATACATCGATTTATAAACTAACATACATACAAAGATATTTGGTTATAACCCAAATTTATAAAACAGGAAAATATGAAAATATTTGTAAGTTTTTTTTTACTATATTAATGTACCTATGTCTTTTGTAATAGTAGGTACTATCAAAACTTTGTCTACTTTTAAAGTGATACTTTTATATAGTATTTTATTAAATTAATGACAATCTTACAGAATTTAAAAATAGAAAAAAGTATTTGTTAAATTACAGAAATACAAAGAGAACAATAAAGTGTAGCATTCATATAAAATGTCGTATTTAAAATTGAAATATTTAAAGCTAATTTTATCGAATACGTTAACCTAATTACCAAAAAATACTAATAAAAATACAAAGATGCAAATAAATGAACACAAATAACTTAATAGACATCGAAACACAGAATTTAGACATTAATTTATTATTAATTATAAGGAATAAAAGTTTTATTCTGATTTAACTCGTTATAATTAGTAATAAAAACATCTCAACTAGTGTAAACATGTGTTATATACTTACAAATATATTTCCCTTAAGTGTTAATTTTGAATGCAAAAAAGCACATAATTAAGATTATAGGTATATCTCATTGAGGGACATTTTCAAGAGATTATAACATAATTTATTGAATAAATATAAATATTTACACAATACGCACACGGTCGTCTATTCCTAAAGTAAGCAACTTAATGCTTGTATTATAGGTAACAGCCGACTGGTTATATACATATACACTTTTTTTTTTTGGATAAACATACTTATAAATAATACATATATACATATATAAATAAATATATATATTACACCCAGACTCGGGGTGGGAATCGAACCCACAACCCCCGGAGCAGAAAGCAGGGTCACTACAAACTGCGCCAACGGGCTAGTCAAAAACTTTAATTAAATTAGAATTCTAATTCTAATTCTTTCGAACTTTTAATTGTTTTAGTTTTTTCTTGTTCTGACATTTTTTTTAAACTGTCAAGTTAAGTTCGAAAATAAGACCATAACAATAAAATACCTTATAAAAAATATAACATGTATATATTTGTATTATTATAGAGTTATTAAAAAATTAATTGGACATACCTCGTCGAGCTAACGCGTTGTCTGTTGAATACCTGTAGAAGAAAAAAAACAATTGAAAAACATAAACTTTATACTATAAAGTAATTTGATCGACTGACCGTAAAATAATAAAAAAATTAAAATTATTTAATCAAATGATAGTTTTCTTCTTTTTGTTCATATTTCTATGAAAATATACAAACAACGTTGTAGAATGGAAAGGCAAAGTGACCAATTAATAATTTAAAAAAAAACTTAAAATATTTGAAAATTGATACTATGACTAAACATTTAAACAACGTTATTTAGTTGTAAAAGAAATAGCTGTCGTCACAATTTAGTTGTTCATTATTGTGCATGTTCGACTCGAACGCTTTTTATGGAATACGGTTATCCGATAAAATTGCATTTTATATTTCCCGTAAACAAAACGTATTTATTTATAATGTTCTCCAAATATTCTTGTAATAAAATAGACAATTTTAATTATTATAATTTTATTTTTAACTTAGAACACTTACATACTGATTTTTATACTTTTACTTTGATTAAATATTTTATATTTATTAATGAAGTGATATTCGAATTAAAAATAATAATAAAGTAGAATATAATAGTTGCAATAAATTTCCCTAAATAGGTATAAAGTAATTATAATTGTAATGCGGTTTCAGACAATTTACGTTTTTTGGACTGCTTACTCTTTAAATATTTTAAATATATTATTTACTACGGATGCTTCTGTTTGAGATAGGAATTGAGGCAGATTAAAAATATTTATGGCAACATTACCAAGTAACTATTATAGATAGATTATCGATTATAAAATGAGCTATTAAATAAACACTTGAATTTCTAACGTACGTATAATTTTAATAGCACAATAAAAATGCTATTAACATATTCGTTTAAACATTAAACTTCACTTAGTACAATTACGCGATAGTACATAATTAATTACTTGGTTAGTCTATAATGAGCTATAACATCGAATAGAATGTGATGTGGTATCATAATCTTTTACGATTAAATTCGCGCCATAAAACAAAATACTCGAATTTTTTTTTATTGATACATTCTCGATTGATGCTTGCTCGACAGCGTGGGACATTTCAATATTTTTAATCTGCAGATTTTTATTATTTTCGATAAAGATAATAAAATAACAATAATAAAAATATATAAACGCCATAGGTATGTATGTAATTTGTGTGATATATTTTTTTACGTTTTTTTTTTTGCTACCGATAGTATAATTATGAAAATTAACATTAGTGTACCTAATCTAATAGGTAATTATGTTTCAAAAACACATTACTGTTATGTAAAGAATAGTCTTCTTGTAAACTTATTGTTTTAATATAATATGTAAACGGCTAAACTTTTCTCTTTTTATGCTTTTCTCGTTAAAAATTAAAATAAAACAAGGACAGGTAAAAGATAATCCAAACCATTCAAATAAGCTACTACCATATAAGACAATTTTTGATATATGTATATATATATATATATATATATATATACATATATCTATATATATATATATATACATATAAATTGCGAATTTTACGTATTAGGAAAGAGCAACTCTGTTCTTCACGGTGCAATTTCTGCATCTCCCCTAACAATAAAACTACAAAATAACAAAAGTAATAGCTTTAAATTCACAAAAAATTTATAACAACGCATACAACCTTTTATTAATTATTTCTTAATTTATTCAAAAACTGAATATTTGATTATTCAATAACTGGAAAACAAATAAAATGTCAGTTCTTGATATTTTCTAAAAAAAGTCTATGGACTATTGTTCAGAGAGCTGTTTTTTTAACATATCATCGTTCAGAAAAACAATAACATGAATTACATTAACTAAAACCCATATTTATATAAACTATATAAATGCCACAGAATATTAAACACGAAGCAAAAACCGTCAAGACATTTATAAATTCCTCGCTCGAAAACAATAGGAATGGAACTAATAATAAAAAGTAGGAAATACTGAAGGGATTTTTTTTTCCACTGACCGCCAGGTCGCCACCGCGCAGGTGATAAAAGTTTAATCTTCCACGGAATAGAGAACGTGTCGGAGTCGATTTAATTGGTATGAGAACGCACTAATTGTGGCCGGACACACTGGCTAGCATTCACCTGTCAAGAGACAGGGACACACTTGGAGCCAAATTACTCCGCCACAGTCACGACCGCGACGCTGATTCGATGTAATGTGTCTAATAACCCCTTTAAAAGAAAAAAGAAAACGCATCTTTAAATTAATTCTGTTGCGAATTACTTATATATCTCGTTAGCTATAATAGGACAGTTAATTTTGATACGTAAGTTGCAATCTATACATATATAATAAAATGATAGGAAAGTCAATGTATGTCCTGGATAAACTCAAAAAGTACTGCATGGACTTACATACTTCAAATTTGGCACGAATATTATTATAAAGTCGGGTCAGAATATTGGCTACATATTATCACGCTATCACCTACGGGGAACAAGCAGCGTTCAGCACGTAGACGACGTCGCGGGCAGCAGCTAGTTTGAAATAAATGCTTTATTTTTAATAGAAGTAATAATCGATCTAATATGGAGAGGATGAAAGAAAAATTATGTAATATTTGTGCTTTTTGTTTGAAACTGTACTTATCGCGATGATCGCTCTTACAGCAAGCAATTAAAGCCGCCGTGTTCTCTCACATAAAATCATCGTCGGACATGGTCTCAAAGATCAACGAGAAGGTCCATTTATCAAACATTGGACCAAATAAGGAGTGTGGCGCGCCTGCGCGGTGACACTATGTGGACCAATTGACTTGTATCTGAACTTTTTGTTCATTCTATTAATAATAATCTTTACTTGAGAGTATCTTTCAGAGTTATCCTGATATATATCATCACGCGTGTCAAGTGAATGAGGCCGAAAGGATCGGACGCGTCGTCTTAATGCAAGAAACTACTTAATACAACAGTATTATTTAAATAATAAATCACGAGTGAAATTAAAAAAAAAAAGAAAAAAAACTAATCTGGAGACTGAGATTCGAACCCGGGTCAACACGATTTGACACCCGCCGATTTCCTAATTACGCTGTTACAGCTACGTTGATAGTAGTGAAATTAAGCTTCGTATTCTAATGATATGTTTTCATTGCCTAAAAACAGGGATAAAACGACATTTTTTTTAAATGAATCCTAGCTAGATCAATTTTTTGCCCCCGAAATCCCCTGTATACTGAATTTCACGAAAATCGTTGGAGCCGATTCCGAGATTCAGATTCTATATATATATATATATATATATATATATATATATATATATATATATATATATATATATATATATATATATATATAGAATCTAATAATCTAATAATATATATATATATATATATATATATATATAGAATTGCTCGTTTAATAGTATAAGATTAGTTATGCACAGGTAATATTTTACACAGTTCATAATTAACATAGGAATCAAAATACCAGAATAAGAACTTGAGAATAGCTTACCATATAAATTTTAAAAGCGTTAGAAATAATAATATGATGAAGTATTTGTTTTAAATCGATCATTCATTAAACATCATAAAAGAGTTTAGAGAAAAAAATAACAGAGATGATTTGACCAATATCAGGTTAAATGAAGAAAACACGAAGGAGATCGATTGATACTGTTTTTTTTTCGTAATAATACCAATGACATCTATATAATAATTATAAGAATGAATGTTCGTCTGTATGTCCTTTATAGAATCATAAACTGTGCATTTGATCATGTCATGATCTTCAGCACAGTGTTGTGCATATGAGCCCACAAAGGTTTCTAAGTTGGTACGACCCAAAAAAAGGTGTGTATGCGATTCACACACGATAGAAGTGAAACTTCTTTGGCAAACTAATTAAAAAAACTGTGTAGCGCGTAGCGCGGCCCGGCCGCAGCACGGCGCGACCTTCCCTGTCGTTGCCTTCCGGTTTGAAATCACAACGATACAAAAGAAGTTTCACTTCAAAAAGCGTAGCCACGCTCAGGATACAGCTAGTTTACAATAAATCTGACACGAATTGGATAATCGAAGTTCAAAAACGTAAGCTGGCGCACTTAATTGCGTATAGGGACTTTCGACAGAATATCGTATGATACTTCCTAACGGCGCGGCGATGCTAACAGCGCATTAGCGCGTGTATTCTGTCTGATTCTGTCACAGTCTGACGCGCTGTACTGTCAAACTAACACATGCACATACATCAGTTTCAAAACAATGCTCGTCTGACGTTTGTCGGTCTATTAACCACGCCATTAAATCGGTTTTCAAACTGAATATGGCGCTGGTAATGGTGAAATATATGAGTGTACCGGACTTGCGTGAACTTGTTACGATAATAACGTCGTCTTTTTTATATTCTATTTAGAAGTGTTTAGTTGAAATGATCGTTATTTACATTCACTTTACCTGTCTATATAAATATATTGTGTTTATTGTATTGGAATTGTTAAAAATACATTTATAGGGACTTTTTATGAGATCCTGTCGACATTGATGATGTAAATATAAATTGTTGTTTATTCTTTATTCATTTGTTGTGTTATAATGATAGTCTCATTAAAATACCAATTAAAAAAGATATATTACAAATATAATTATGTACCAGCTTACAAACCTTACATTTGTAATAATTTAGAACGTTAATCGCTACTTTTCGAGGACTCAAAAGAAATTTTTAATATATTGTGCCGCGAACTAAAATAAATATAACAAACAAAAAATAGCCTAACATGATTAATACATGACAAATACCAATTAAAAAACGAAATCTTATGACTCCAGGTCTTGGAAACAAAATCACCCAAATATTTCTAAACAGAAACGTAATGAAGGAAATATAGCCTAACATAAGTGATAATTACCAATTAACACACGAAATAATTTCGCATGACTTCAGGTCTTAGGTATGAATAAAATCAGCATCCATCATTCGTAAAACGAACTCAACAACACTCAAACTGTTCCCCGATAAAACATCCCTGTAATCCAATACGAAATTAGTTAAGCAAAACGCCCGTGTTCCCGATGGGTCTGTTACTTCGCTACCAGTATTTATTGTAACGTGGCTACAGGGATATCGGCGCGGTTAAATCACGGCTAACACCGGTAAAGGTCGGGCTTACATGGACGGTATACCAATTTTGGTGACAAATAAAAGGACAAACGGTATGGTAATACTGAGGTGTGATGTGGATAGTGTTAGCTCGTACTACATCCCTTTCTGAGCGATCACGATTCGCTTGTTACACCCGACACAATAATACGTGGGTTCTAGTTCTTGTTTATGGAATGTTAGGTCGAGACGATAAAGTTGCGTAACCGTCAACAGATATAAGAAATAATCTATACTAATATAATATAATAAAGCTGAAGAGTTTGTTTGTTTGAACGCGCTACTCTCAGGATCTACTGGTCCGATTTGAAAAATTCTTTCAGTGTTAGATAGCCCATATATCGAAGGCTATAGGCTATATATCATCACGCTAAGACCAATAGCAGCGTAGCACAAATGAAGAATGTTTCAAAATCGGGTTTTTTTTTTCCTTTTGAAAGCTTCCGCTGAGTAAACGGTTAAAGTTTCGCACAAATCATGTATGATCGCAAATCAATTGTAAGGACATTTTTACTTTTCTTTTTTTTTTGACTTTCGTTAAGTGTGAGGTTCACCTTATAACGAAATAAATGTTTTCATTTCATTTCATTACATTTCATGACAGAATTGGTCCTATTTTAACGCGGAGCAAGAAATAGAGTTAATGAAACTAAATATTTATATAAATGTATTATATTTTTACGAACAATAAATTGTAAACTTAATAAGTATCTATCTCGAACTACTTTAATTAAAAAAATTATTCGAATTTTTTAACAGAACAAATTAATGAAATTAGGTAATATTATGGTTGGCATATAGGCCCCGCTGGACTACGGTGTCGCGTGCGCCCAGTCGATCACGGCAACTTTACATCTCACATAGTTAGCGTTACCTCTCTCGTTTATTTTTTACACAAAATTTAATGCGACAAAACCGGACGCTTTAATGATTTACGCCTTATGCATCAGTTGGCTTATTAGAATCGCTCGAAAAGGGTAAACTTTGTTTTTGTGAGCGACGATTGTGATGTCTCTGTCGTATCAATTACACATAATTTATGGCCAATCTCCCTATTACAAGTTTACACTGATGAAATAAGGCTTGCATGACTTAAGGCGATTTTTTAGTTAGTTCGATATGTACAGTAAAATTGTTAATTGCGCCAAATATGTCGTCGAGGAGTTTTTATTCGATTTCATTGCAAACGAATATCCGTTCCGCCCATGGACACTGTATTACTAAATATATTTTTTGGAACAAAAAGTATACGAAGAAAATAATTACCCGAATGAAACGAATACTCGTTTACCTAGTCTATTTAATGTCTTAAACTATATATCCAGTAAAAAATCACTTAATACCTAATGTTCGCTTCGCAGATATTATATGACCGTTTAGTAAATGTAATGCAATGCAAGTAATGGACAAATATAGAAGAACACATGTGTATGGCCGTATAAACTTCTAGCAAATACAGTAGTAAATTCATCCGTTAGTCGTTGTCGCAGGGGCCGCGCCTTATACGCGCGGATCAGACGCAATAGGCAAGACGTCGGCATGTCGGATAGTTTCACACGTCTCGACATAGACATCGTTGAATCTCAAATCCGTTTCGTGTCGTCGCCTGCCCGCTGTCGTCGGCCGGTGCCTAACGGAGCGAAGTATCCTCGAGATATTCGCTTTGCTCGGACGCCGACTAGATCCTATCGGGAGATCTCATTAGCTAATGGCGGCCTCCAGCCAATTACACTGAGTGACGTGTCCGGGGCAAATTGTGCGACGACACCGTGTATTTGGGCCTCGGGAGAAGTACTCCATCTGTCAAACACGGGCAGGCAATTATCACCCGTAACTGTTTCCATGATAGTTCAAACTTCTATGAATACGGATGCGTGGTTTACTCTCGGGAGCACCGTCTCGAACATGAATCTGTCCTACGTCAATTAAATGCCACGTGTCAGTAGAGAAAGGTTTTGCTCTGTCCTGTCGCAGTCCATCTGTAGATTAAGCACGCGTTAGTGATATCACTAGTCTCATCTGTTTCTTACGAGCGATAGAAATAAAATATAATTGGCTAAAACGTTACGATTCATCTACAATGTTATCCAATATAATAACGGGTATCATATAAAAACGTTGTATTTATAATGTGGAATTCCATTCCACGAGAGAAGGGGAACAAAGTATGTTCCTACTATAAAGAGGTGATTCGAGTAGGAGACATTATCAACGTAGGACATCCAAAGTAAGATACAAAGTCAAGTAAAATAAATTCGTTTCGCGTGAAGCCCTCCCAGTTTCTATTCAATCGGGTCTAGAGCGAGGCATGCGCGCACAAAGGCGTGAAACTGATGGTTCGTCGTTAGGATGCGGTCTTATAACACTAAATCGCGCGCGTCGTCGGGTGGCGCCATTAGTGCCCCGTCAGGTACAAAGAGCCAGTACAAAGCTGGCGCAATGCGCAAGCGCGGGGTTATCTTCACCTTTTGTCTACACGCACGCGAAATACCTCGACGCTCTTTGAGAAATTCGCTACTTTGTTGGAACTTGGAAGAGCTTAATGGTTTTGTATGCAAATGTTCATACATAATGAATTGAATTAAATATAAAAGGCTTATTGATATAATTCAGCTTTAGTTCAACTAAATCGAATTACATATATTATGTAATATATTTTAAGCAGGCTTAAAGACAAAGTTTGACACGTTCCTAAAAGTATTGTATGAACCAAAACGGCAATGAAATTGATAAACACTTTGATCTCTGCGCGAGGTTGTCGCCAGGATAAACATCATATATCAAAAACCGTCCGATACAATGGCCAATAGAACCAACGGAACCAACACAACACTCGCATCAATCACGACAATCCAATATTTACCGTCACCGCTCCAAAGATTATTATTCATATTCGAGTTCAGCAATAATTTCAATGAATACTATCTGCCGTGTGTTAATTTGACACGACAGAATGCATTCGGAACATACTGCCTTTCTCAATGCCTCGCCTCGATAATATTCAAGTGGATAACTGGACTGGAAGAACTAAGCGATACCTATCATTGTAACTGTTAATGCTTTATTCGACTCGACAGATTTTATACGTTCTTATTTCAATTGCAATAACATCTGCCGCGCGATTTCGATTCGTGGGCGCGCTTACATTTACAATAATTTATAAATACAGATATGCGATTTCTAAAGCGTTATTGTATTTTAGTTAAATTGGCTAAGGTAAATATCTCACATTCATGTACATTCATGCATCTATCGATTTGACGGAAATTTAATGAATAAATACAATAATTAAAATATAAATTACTCAAACAGTAGCCTTCACAATTTATTTTAATTTTAAATCTATAAAAAACAGATAATATTTCTAACGTAAACACAGTGAAACCTACTTTAAAAAATTTATATCCCACTACGAGTTTGTAGTGGAAATAAATTATTGAACACCTTTATATAACAGATACGGTATGAAGTAAATGCTGTTTTATTCAATACATTGAAAAGCTACTCCCACACGTGGCGAGGGACACAATGCGAGTATATCGCGATGACTCAACAAGGAGCGGACAGTATTTCACAGATCATGCGCGTCACGAAGGTTTAAATCAGAAACTGTTACTACCGCAAGCAGCTATCGCTGGCTGGAGGCGAGAATCGCGACCCAGTTCGAGGCGCGTGCGCACCCTTACACAGAGCAGGCGACGATAGAGACAATAGGACATTACACGAATTTAGTTTCTAATATACCTACATATTACTACAATAGTCATTTTCCGTTACATTTATCAACCTCATCAAGATTTCGTAAAGCATGTAATAATAACATAAATTGTTCATTTTTGAAGTAAAACTTCTTTACGCATGCTTGACTGGGGGGGTAAGACGGGCAAAAGTGTTACGACAAGTGTGATCGGCCGAGGCGAATAGAAGTTGAGACGGAGATATAAGTAAAGCACACTCGTTTTATTCATTTGGATAAATGACTTTGAAAAACGCCAAAATAGCCCGGAAGATTTCGTTTTTTTTCGGGATGTTACGTAGAATGGAAAAGACATGAGGATAATTGAATGATTTGGTTGAGATTACAAACTCACTAGAATTTGGAAGACCGTAAAATTAGTGAGTAATTTATGGTTAGGTAGCCCAGTTTTTTTTTTATAATTTTCAAATCTGACTCGTAAAATAGCCCAAATGTGCTTAAAGGCACCCATTTATCTATACGAAATTACTCTGTACCCTAAACAAGGTAACCGCGAGATAGCATCGGCACGAGCGATGCCGATGAAACCCGAGTGTTTACGAGCGATCGACGCGTGCCACAATTGTTTCTTTAAGCGCTCCTTTTATTTATATGCGCCGTGCTAAACTTTGATATGCCAGTCGCGAGTCGCTAATGCAATACGGACCGCACATAAATCGCATAAAGGTCGGAAGAGATAGTGATAAATTCAAATTGGAACATTAGATTTACTGTAGTGACATTTAATTACAATTAGAATCAAAGCCTACAAATGTAACTCGTATTAAGGGGTATAATTGTAAAAGTGGAATTTAGAAATATTTATTAACTGAAAGAAGTTTTAAATTTTTTCTGCTTTCTAAGATTTTGTAGTAAGAATAATTTAAGACGAAAAAAAGAGAAGAAAAAAATCAAAAGTGTGTGTGTCAGCTCCGAGTTCCGACGCACGAGTGGAGTTTACTTCTTCAGATCGACTCTCTAAATATGCACAAAAAAGCGCCATCCATCGATGGCATTATTATAAAACGTCGTAGCATTTATAAAAATAACATTATATATAAGAAATATACTATGAGTCTAAATATTTAGGAGAATTACAATATACACTTCGAACTTTATTAAGCTTAGGTACCTATTGTAATTCCAAATGCAATAAAGAATTAAATAAACAATATAAAGTGGTTTTAAACTAAATATGAGGATTCAGCAAACAATTCAGCTCAGCGCTAGCGTTCAGTTAAATGAGAATGGAATATCATCGCACGTGTCGGTGTATGCAAATGTGGTGCGCGCATTAAAATGCAAGATGGCGGAAGCGCGCACGCGAGGTCGCGGGGTCGCGTACCACGCGCCATTGTCCAGACCGACGGTCACCACGAGACACTACGGACTATAATAATGAATAAATAAACCTATTTGTATTTATATTAGAAAAGGAACCATACTAAGCCATAACAGCTCGTAAACATATACAATCTATCTATATACATAAAAATCAATTGCTGTTCGTTAGTCTCGCTAAAACTCGAGAATGGCTTGACCGATTTAGGCTAATTACCCGACTGCCAAGGAAGGGTTATGTTTTTCGCGCGTATCTTGTATGTATGTATGTAATATTCTTAATTACCTCATTTCTCTAGAACCGCTGAATGGATTTGCATAATTGATATATCGTTAGATTCATCTTAAAATGTTTGTGGAAGTTCAGGGAAGGTTTAAACGGTGAGAAACATAAATAATATGTAACGGAAAATACTAAAAACTACGATTTATTTTTCCAATACAAAATGTTCCTAACGGGGAAATTTAATGTCTTTTGTCAAAAACGTTGTCAATTGGTTGTCAAATATTTATAGGTGCGTTCAGAAAGTGTTTTGTGTATATTTTTCACAAATATACGTAGGTGATACGAAGTTCACTGGGCCATCTAGTTTAAATATATAATTTTGTTCCAGACTGTTTCAAATAACAAAAACAATTCTAATATTTAAGATAATATGACAATACCATTGAATAAGAAAACCAAAAAATAATCTTTTTCCAAGAGCACTATTGAATCGCCATTTTGGGGTTGCCAGTATCTTCAAAATAAAAAAATATTATCAAATTATCAATCTGTATGCTATTTTTAGACACGAAATCATTAATGTGTGATTTCTAACAATAAGCCTTGTGAGTAAATAATTAATCAATTTGCATGCTAAACCAATAAACCCACACCAAAAGCAACCATAAAATATTTATTTCGGATGTCGATGCATATTATGTGTTAGTAAAAAAATGTGTATGCAATTCACATACAGCAGAAGTGGAACTTCTGAAAAGTAGCCTACGAGCGACTTTTTTTCACTGAGAATATATAACACTGTGAAATGTATTCTATCTCATTCTCTCACCGACTCAATCCTATACATTTATGTGTTAATATTATATATGTGAATTTTAATTATGTGCCTTCCTATGAAACTCGAGTGCTAAAGATGTTGACGCTTAGCAATATACTTCGCTGGGTGAATAATTAAAAGCTTTATAAAAGATCCCACTTTACTTACAAAATGTATGTTCACCCTACAGATATCCTCTCACGATCCGTAAAAGCAAAGCTTACAATGGCTTCAAGTAGAAAGCACAGTGAAACAAACCCAATCGAAATGCGACCGAATAAAGTCAAAACTCTTAATCAGTCAAAAGTAGTTTTGACTGCAAAAAATCAGTCAAAAGTACTTTTGACTAGACAAGTTGGTCAAAAGTGGTTTTGACTAAAATAACAGTTAAAAGTACTTTTACCCAATGGAGCTGGTTAAAAGTACTTTTGACTAAATGATTCCGTCAAAAGTGGTTTTGACTGGTTGTATCAGTCAAAACTCTTAAAAAGTAAGGTGGTCGCGGCATATTTTTGTCACAGAAACAATAAAAAAAAATAACCCTAACCTATCTAATTTCAATATTAGACTGTTTATCGGCATATTTTTGTCACAGAAACAAAAAAAAATAACCCTAACCTATCTAATTTCAACATTAGACTGTTTATCGGCATATTTTTGTCACAGAAACAAATAAAAATAACCCTAACCTATCTAATTTCAATATTAGACTGTTTATCGGCATATTTTTGTCACAGAAACAAAAAAAAATAACCCTAACCTATCTAATTTCAATATTAGACTGTTTATCGGCATATTTTTGTCACAGAAACAAAAAAAAAATAACCCTAACCTATCTAATTTGCAGTTAAAACTAAACTAGTTAAGAGTAAATAGAGTTTAAGAGTTAATAGTGCTTTTGACTGACGCTTTTTTGCAGTCAAAACTACTTTTGACGGAGAGCGTCAGTCAAAAGTACTTTTAACCGCCCAGTCAAAAGTACTAATAACCAATAATTTTCAGTCAAAACCACTTTTGACCAACTTGTCAAGTCAAAAGTACTTTTGACTGATTTCGCTAGTCAATAGTACTTTTGACTGATTAAGAGTTTTGACTGTGACATATATACACTCATCTAATCTATATACATATATAAAAATTTCGTGTCACGGTGTATGTTACCGATAAACTCCGAAACCAATTTTTATCAAATTTTGTAAGCATCTGTAATTTGGTCCAACTTGGGAGATAGGGTAGTTTTTATCTCAATTGGACCGGTAGGTGGCGCTGCTATCGGTATGTAAGCAATCAAATTTGGTAGCTGTTTTCCGGACAGGACAACGTCTGCCGGGTCCGCTATATATTTCACGGGCGCTATGAAAATTTTTGATTCTAAAAAGTAGAAACAAAAGTATACGTACTAATTTATATTGGTTGTTTACACACAAAATTATAGGCATTCTGGACAACCTCACTGACTTGTATACTCTTTTAATTTTTGCAATTTTCTTAATTTTTCATTCAATAACAACTTTCTACAATGTATAAGAAGACATAAGAGAAATGCTGAATGATATCGATAAAATATTTAAAAAATGATGGTGTGACCAGTGGAAATAGCAATGATTTTTTTTTTACTTCTAAATCTTTTTATACAAAAATCAGTTTGAATTAATTTTTAATAGTATAAAATCGAAAATTCACTTTTAAAAAATTGAATAAAAACAAAATTTAAATCCCTTTTCCAAACAATCTCAAAAGAATCAAATCATGAAAAAAGCTTTCACTAAACACTTTATCGCTTGGAAGAAAAATAATAAAAAAATGTCGTATTCATTGTACAATAAATGATATTTTATTTCTTGTAAAGATATTTTTGTTATCTTATTGTACAATTTAAATTACCAGTGAACATAAATATTTAACTGAACAAAAAATATTCGTATTACAAACGATTGTAAGAATTTAAAAGTACACATTATTGTGTCAACATAAATCTCTCAATCTATTCTGAACATATTGAATTATTACAGAATACTCTCGAAAAAAACTTCAAACTAAATCAATAAATTATTCATAAACTCCAACCGCTCCGCTCGACGAATAAAACAAATATTGTCTGCTTATATGTTTATTAAGAAATTAAAAAAGTATTTTAAAAATATATATAAAAAATTGTCTTATACTATTTCGACTTATAATAGTTATATATCTATTTGTGTGTGACACACATTTAGTTAAATTGAGCGAAGCGTAATTCTTATTAGGCAGTTATAAGCTCCTTGAAAATGTGTTTTACTTTTTAAGCTTAACATTTATAATGCTAATTAATTATATCATTATAGAAATGTAACTTATATGTTTTATATGTTACCATTTAATACCTATATATCAATAAAGATACGTATAACAGCAAAAAAATATCGAAATTAAATTTTGTTAACTATATTTTAAACCGAGATCATAATAAAGTTATACATAATATGCTAATTCGCATTTAATTTTGAATCATTTTTAGTTTATTATTATATAATAAGACGTTTAAAAAAAACATTCACAAACTACAAACGGAATGTGAATATGTTTCGATTTATAATCGAAAAAGAAAACACAAAACAATGAAATCGAAATGTGAATGACTTAATAATATACACAAGTACACCAGTCATAATAATATAAACATTATTATGACTGTGACGACAAAAACGACATAGCAAAAAAAGCTTAACTTAAAAACAAAAGTAAATAAATATTCTTACGGTTCATATTAGGGGACATCCATTAATTACGTGAACTCAGAATGGGGGGAGGGGTCCAATGAAATCTCACCAAATGTCATTTAACCCGAAGCCCCCCCCCCCCTCTCTAAAAGAAGATAATCGAAAATATCACATCAACTTCAAAAAATATAAAATGTTACAGATATTAAGAAAAAAATATTTTGTGTGTTCATTTTGCCCGCTAAAATAAATCTCATGGCAATTAAAATTATTTAGTTTTTGCTTTGAATTTTATTTAATTTAAATAAATTAACTATAGTATACTTGAACAGTTTATTGTTTCCCATTAATCTATATTATATTCAGCGTCAATCTCACGTAAGGGGGGGGTCCAGGCAAATCTCACTAAATCTCACCTAAGAGGGGGGGGGGGGTCTAAACTAATCGTACAAATAGCTCACGTAATTAATGGATGCCCCCTTACTCAGTCAATAAGTTTGCCGTCCCGTTATTATTTTACTGTTATCATCGAAAACGTTAAAAGTATTTTATATTATAAAAATACAAAACAATCACATACACTAAAAATTAAGCTTAATTATAAATCAAGCTTGCATTAGAGAGCTACAAAAATCAAAAGGCTAGAAAAAGCTTTTAAGCAAATAAAACGTTTTCAGTAACACATACTTAAATTACCTCGAAAAAATGCAAGAATATTTAACAAAGCCATAGGTTCCCAAAGTGTAGTACTGCGTACCCGCTGTAGTCGATGGTACTATTCATAGTAAATACACAAGTCACATTCAACGACGCCCACTACGGTCTAATGTTAACATCGGAATGTTATGGGTTCGTAAACGCACACATTACAAAACTTGGTTAACGGAATTGCAGATATTATGATATAATAATTGTTTAAAACGCTATACTAAATAAATCGATAAAAATGTAATACAAATGACAAGTAACATATATTTAAAGAAACTCGCGCAATAACCGTTTCTCTTTGAATAATTAATTTATAAATATTTAAGTCGACGATAGTAAGGATTAATATATTATATAAATATATTTATATAAATTAATTGCATAAAAATTATTGTTTGATTGGCGGACATTGCATACTTCTACATACTTCTGTCACATACAGGAGCAGTTACCAGAAAAGTTTGGAAACCTATGAACTGTTAAGTTACTAATTTAATTATTAATAATCCTTTCCTTAATGGTTATAATAGTAAAAATATCACATTGATATTTTATTGAAAAAAATGCGGTTAATATTGATTCCCCAGACTAATGAAATAATGAATGAAAACAGAGACGATTAAAACAAGCACTACGTACTTCATGTGCTTTTCTGATGATTCCTCGCGTCGGTCGGTCTGGTGCTGGCTTCCGGACTGCGAGAGAAAATGTACGTTTTAAAATATGTTTAAAATAAACACAGGGTCGTCTGTTCCAAGGTAAGCAACCTATAACCCCCGGAGCAGAAAGTAGAAATTACTGGAAACCCCGCCAACAGGCTTGCTAAACTTGCAGTTGACATAATATTTAAAAGTAATCTAGCAAAGTTCACAAACATAAATATGAAACTTCAAGTCATTTTGACACGTATTACATATGTGAAAGTAGGTGTACGTACGAGCACGTCCGTATGTGTACATATATATGGCGCATGTGTTCGTATATGTGTGAATGAATAATTGCTTTATTTTGTAAATATACCTTACAGATACTGCGTGTGTGTCTGCGAGGTAGAGTTAAAAGCTTTTTTATATTATACATAAAAAAAATATGCGTACATCTATCAAAAATAATCTCTTATTAAAGTGGTAATGTGATCAGTAAAATTAGGTACAAATTGTTGAAATTACCTTACTAGTGAGCAGCTTGTACTTGACATAAGGAACTATGGATATCCGGTTGTTGTTGGCGAAAGCTCGAGTCACTGTCTTCGCGAGATCTCTCCTGGACAATGCGACCAGTGCTGATGTGTCATCCAGAAACTGGACTGTGATTTGACCTAGAAAAATATTAATTTATTGTACAACTGTTTGTTGGCCGCGCTTTGTTTGCATATAAATTTTAAAATGGAATCCATGTTTTTAGAGCACTTTTCATTGATGATCCGCCCCTAATGGTTGTACCGTAAAACCTCGATAAATGGGCAATCTGACACTAAAATAATGTTTCGAACTATTTCTTGTCTACATAACACTATATTAAAGGAATAAATGTTAAAAATGTGTTAAAAGGAGAGTTAAAGCTAATTTTTTTAAATAAGCGAATCTATCCTTTAGATGTGATTCTATTTTTTTTCACTTCATTACAGTTTATTTATATCCGTATTAAAAATAAAATGTCTTACCAAATGCACTGAACAACTGATTTATATCGTTTCTCTGCCAATCTTTTGGAAACGTTAAGTGAAAGACATGGTCTCTTGCCGGTGTTGCTGTAAAGAAAATAACTATTAAAACTAACAAAACATAACTATTAAAAAAAGAAAAAACAAACAAAAATAACTATTATAAAATGTTTATAAAAGCAGACAATCACTCATCACGAAATATCGTGTAATTGGCAAGGATTTTTTAATTTGGCAAGGATTTGGTCTATATTTTGTAGACTCCCACCACTAAGGAAGAGGAGAATGATTTTGATAAATTCTACCGCTAATGGTGAGATGTTTCTACCTTTAAGGGGGTAAGACAGGTTTTCAAAATTTGTATCGATCCCATCATTTTTTATGTTAGAGGTATGAAACTTAGTTTTGAAGCTACTGATCATAAATAAGTAAATACCTGTTTTAAGAGTTTGTGGAAATTCTATCCTTAAAGGGGTAAATTAGGGGTTGAAAATTTGTATATATATATAGAAGTCCGTTATTTTTTAAATGCTAACATTAAAAAAATGACGGACTTCTGTAGATATGAAACTTTGTTTTTGAGCTACTGATCGAAAATGAGGAAATACTCGTTGAGTACCTCTCTTGAGTGTTCATGGAAATACTGGGTTTAATTTGACAATTCATATATAGATTAACTAGCAAACCCCGCAAACGTTGTTTTGCCATATATGTTATTAACCCCCGCAACCCTCTCTTGTGGGTGTAATTTCGTAAACTCCGTTCTTAGCTGACCTCTACTTGGCGAAAGGAATATGCCTACCAAATTTCAAGTCTCTACGCCTTATGGTTCCAGAGATATCGTGATGAGTCAATATATGGGTGGTAATCTCTTATATACAGGGTGTCCCGCGATAATCTGCAACCCCGAAAGAGGGTGAAACTAGACCATAAATTATCGACAAAAAACATAGAAAAAACTTTTTTAAAAAAATATTTTAATTTTTATTGACGAATTAAAATTTTTATATCTTACCTAGACTCTATGTACAAAAAATGATGATTTCTTCCAAAGTAGTGGGTCGATTACTTTAAAATAAAATAAAATATTACGCCACGTACTTGGCGGTAAGGATAAAATAAAAATTAGCTGGCAAAAAAGTGGCATTATGTCTTTAATTATGCTTCTTGTGAAAAAAAATCCATTTTTTATGACTGTTTTTTTCAATGATCTCTAATTTTCTCAGAATTATGCCCCCAATACCAGGAAATTTTATGATTTATTATTATTTCTTACCATATTGCCATTCAAATAAAAAAAAATTTACGCCTGTATCCCAAAAAACACGTACAAAAATCATCATTTTTTGTACAAAGAGGCTACGTAAGCTATATAAAAATCTCAATTCGTCAGTAAAAAAAATAAAAAAATTTTTTTTAATTTTTTTCTGTTTTTTGTCGATAATTTATGGTCTAGTTTCACCCTCATTCGGGGTTGCAGATTATCGCGGGACACCCTGTATATATATATATATATATATATATATATATATATATATATATATATATATAAAAACTCATTCTTTCTGATACAAAAGCATGAAACACTTCAATGGGGGTGATGAGAAAAGGTTTGACATTTTGCATGAAAGTGCGTTTTTTTCGAAGTAGATACACGAGTTTTATTTTTGAACTGCTTTTGAAATTATAAATATCCTCATTACCTTCATTCTCAGAACCAGTAAGCTACTGATTAAAAAAAAGAGAAGTATTTTAGTCTTTCTTAAAATTTCTACGTCTCAATATGTCTTTAAAAATTTAAGTCATACTGGCATTATTTTTAGCCTATATTTGGTGACTATTATATTTGCTGCAAGAGAAGGCCTAGACGACGTGATAACGTAAATTTCTTGTACCAAAAATCAAGAAGCAGGGCCTCGTGAGGTCGCTTGGTATAGAAAGGGCAGACTTGGAGATACAGCAGTACAAGCAGCAAAGCATACTCATAGGATCCCGCTTTTTGCTCTGTGGTTGACGTTGGGATTTTAGTCGTTTAGAGTTTGACATAGCTTTCTCTCTCTCTCTCTCTCTCTCTCTGCCTCAGGGCGGAGAGTATCCAATAACAATTTCCATGTGACAAAAAAGTTAGTATTATCAGTTATATTTCATACCGTACTTTCAGTTTAGATGAAAGAAAAGCAAAAAGCTTTCAGAACGCTTGCATTAAGGTGATGTTCCGCCCAATTAAGGCGCAGTATGGCGCTAACGACACAGGATCACTCTAGGTAGTACAGTACAGCACAGTACGGTACGTACGCTCCGGGCCGGTGAGGTTGATGTAGGGCGAGTCCTGGTGCGCCGTGCGCGACAGGAACAGCTTGTTGAGGAAGGGCTTGAGCAGCGGCGAGTCGGGCGGCGGCACGCGCGCGCTGCTCTCGCCGCGCATGCGCGCCAGGTGCGCCTGCATGGCCAGGAAGCACAGGCCCGTCACACACGTCACTCTAGACAGTACGGCACAGTACGGTACGTACGCTCCGGGCCGGTGAGGTTGATGTAGGGCGAGTCCTGGTGCGCCGTGCGCGACAGGAACAGCTTGTTGAGGAAGGGCTTGAGCAGCGGCGAGTCGGGCGGCGGCACGCGCGCGCTGCTCTCGCCGCGCATGCGCGCCAGGTGCGCCTGCATGGCCAGGAAGCACAGGCCCGTCACACACGTCACTCTAGACAGTACGGCACAGTACGGTACGTACGCTCCGGGCCGGTGAGGTTGATGTAGGGCGAGTCCTGGTGCGCCGTGCGCGACAGGAACAGCTTGTTGAGGAAGGGCTTGAGCAGCGGCGAGTCGGGCGGCGGCACGCGCGCGCTGCTCTCGCCGCGCATGCGCGCCAGGTGCGCCTGCATGGCCAGGAAGCACAGGCCCGTCACACACGCCACTCTAGACAGTACGGCACAGTACGGTACGTACGCTCCGGGCCGGTGAGGTTGATGTAGGGCGAGTCCTGGTGCGCCGTGCGCGACAGGAACAGCTTGTTGAGGAAGGGCTTGAGCAGCGGCGAGTCGGGCGGCGGCACGCGCGCGCTGCTCTCGCCGCGCATGCGCGCCAGGTGCGCCTGCATGGCCAGGAAGCACAGGCCCGTCACACACGTCACTCTAGACAGTACGGCACAGTACGGTACGTACGCTCCGGGCCGGTGAGGTTGATGTAGGGCGAGTCCTGGTGCGCCGTGCGCGACAGGAACAGCTTGTTGAGGAAGGGCTTGAGCAGCGGCGAGTCGGGCGGCGGCACGCGCGCGCTGCTCTCGCCGCGCATGCGCGCCAGGTGCGCCTGCATGGCCAGGAAGCACAGGCCCGTCACACACGTCACTCTAGACAGTACGGCACAGTACGGTACGTACGCTCCGGGCCGGTGAGGTTGATGTAGGGCGAGTCCTGGTGCGCCGTGCGCGACAGGAACAGCTTGTTGAGGAAGGGCTTGAGCAGCGGCGAGTCGGGCGGCGGCACGCGCGCGCTGCTCTCGCCGCGCATGCGCGCCAGGTGCGCCTGCATGGCCAGGAAGCACAGGCCCGTCACACACGTCACTCTAGACAGTACGGCACAGTACGGTACGTACGCTCCGGGCCGGTGAGGTTGATGTAGGGCGAGTCCTGGTGCGCCGTGCGCGACAGGAACAGCTTGTTGAGGAAGGGCTTGAGCAGCGGCGAGTCGGGCGGCGGCACGCGCGCGCTGCTCTCGCCGCGCATGCGCGCCAGGTGCGCCTGCATGGCCAGGAAGCACAGCCCCGTCACGTACGCGTCGTAGCCCGCCTCGTGCGCCTTCGCGTCCGAGCGGGTGTAGCCGCGCCCCGCCGCGCAATCTACGCACACACCACTATTAGTTGATACTAATCTATATTACACGGAGATCGCACATTAATTGGCAGAAGTTTACATTTTGTGTGTATAAAATCTTAACTTAAATGCTAGAAAAGATATTTTGGCATAACTGGGCATAATTTGTTAATATTTCTATTAACAGATTAATGTTTTAGTAAACTTTAAGAAAATGTTAACGAACTCGTTAAATTCCCTTAAATTTCTCTGTCCTTTAATTGTAAATTAACAATGTTAACATTATTATCAATGGATTAACTATTAAGTTAACTTTCAAAAAGTTAATGGACTCCTTAAAGTCCTTTAAATTTCTCAAGATCATATAATTGTAAATTAACGATGTAAACATTTCTATCAATGGATTAACTATTAAGTTTAAAAAATGTTAACGGACTCGTTAACTATTTAATAATTAACTAAATTAACATTTCTGTCAACGGATTAACTTTTAAGTTAACTTAAAAAATGTAAATGGACTCGTTAACTCTCGTTAATTTTCGCAAGTCCATTAAACTTAAATCTTGTACCTACTATTTATTAATAACCGACTGCTCAGTAGGCAGCAACGCGATTAACAAAAGCAACGAGTAGGAAGAATTTTTAAATTCAAATTCAAATTCAAATTAAAATTCTGTTACTCACAATTAGTCTAAAAATAAAAAAAGCCCTAAAGTATAAAAATTTAAAAGTAAATCTCAAATCTCGTCAAAATGTATCAATTCACTCATATGCGCAATACAGATGTTAATATTAATTATAATAACTTATTAGTTAATTTTACTTACCAACTTTTGATAGAGAAAAAGGCGGTTCTGAAAGTGTTGTCAATAAGTGGTGGAGAACACTTGAATTCACCTTGTCTTTGAAGGGCGGTAGACTAGACAAGTATTTTGTGTCTAGCAACCTGAAACATTAGAATATTATTCACTTCAGCCTATCACAGTCCACTGTTGGACATAGGCCTCCACAAGTTCGCGCCCGACATTATGACGCGAACTCATGTGTTTTGCCCATAGTCACCACGCTGGGCAGGCGGGTTGGTGACCGCAGGGCTGGCGCCGTCGCACCGAAGACGCTGCTGCCCGTCTCCGGCCTGTGTATTTCAAAGCCAGCATGGATGATTATCCCGCCATCCGTCGGCTTTTTAAGTTCCAAGGTGGTAGTGGAACTGTGTTATCCCTTAGTCGCCTCTTACGACACCCACGGGAAGAGAGGGGGTGGCTACATTCTTTAGTGCCGTAGCCACACAGCACGATACAATATTATTAGTTATGTTATATTACCATAGAATGGTAAAAATTACGACAGAAAAGAGTAAAAAGTCATGTAAAAACATAAAATTATAATCGTCTTCCCTGGACAAATTTCCAAACGAGCTTATTAGAGGAATAGTTGAGTTATAAAGTCTAATATTAATAAAGTTTTTCAACGAGATATTATATACTAACAACATCCCCAACCAATAGGTATATATTCATAATTTTATACAAGATCTATAATATCTCTTCATAAAAAGTGTGACATTTAAAACATTATTCTTGGCCCCGAAGGGTGTAACATTTTATAGTTATTCAATAAGCTATTTCAACTTACCTTGGAAACATACAATGCGCAAACTCTTTAAAAGACTCATAATCAGACGGCAGTGGTTGAAAGAAGTGATTCAAAGTGTGAAGCAGATCCAATAACATATTGTGACCTATTACTAATTTTTCCTGAAAAAAAAAAACAGTTATTAGTTTTGTTTTTTAGCTTTTCTAGCTAAATTCTCTCTTCTTGTTATTTGCTTAAGAGATAAGTTTTTTCTCACTTCCTAAATTGCTATGCTAATTTCATTAATGTCATAATATGCACTTAAAAATTATGCAATCTTAGCCCATATGAACCTTTCTAACTTTATTTTGAAAATCACATAATCTATCTATTAATCATTTCATTCTATGACACGTACAACACTTATTATACTTTTTGCATTCAGCCTGTAACATCCCATTGCTGGACATAGACCTCTTTCTCCATGTAGGAGAAGGATTGGAGCTTAATCCACCACGCTGCTCCACTGCGGGTCGGCGGATATATTTTTTGTGTGTTAACTCAACTTTTCACTGGGTAAACCCATTATAATTTTTATTTTATTAATTTTAAATCTATAAAATATGTGAAAAAATTATGTCATCCTTCATAATTTATATTGTACTACACACATTGATGTTAATTGAAGTAAGTTTTTTTTTAGTACAAAGAATTATTTTATTATAAAATTAGTACATATCCCTAACTTACCGATTGACTTATCATTCGAGCAACCTTCGAGAATCCAACAGCATCTTCAAATTCCTCCCATTCTTTTTCTTTCTTCTGTGTGTCTCGAGCCTTACTATCGTTAGGAGATGTTACCCGACTCACTTTTAATACCCTGAACAGATGTACGGCTTACATTATTATCAATTATTATAAACTGGTCAACTTATTTGATAACATTCGTAAAATTTAGACTACTCGCAGTCATGTTAACAATATTGAAACATTATTTTACATTTTCTATTTGTAGAACATAAGTTATAAATCTAGATAAAAATTAGCAAAGAACTAATAAAACTCTATTTTCTTTATTTAATATCCAATATACATTCATTTTATTAATAACAGAAGTATAAAGGTCAACATTATATGCCACTTCAATGGCTCCGATACACAAAATTCGGAACTTAGATTTTTAGTAAAATGGTATTTTTGTTCCATTATTACATCACTAACTATTCTCCAATTCCGACTTTATACTTTAATATGCATTGTATTGCCATATAACCGCTTTGGTGTAATGGTACGTGTGCCGTGTCGGCGGCGCCTAGTCACCGATAATCGCTGGTTCGATTTCCGCTCGTAGTGGATATTTGTGTTAATACAAATATTTATTTCTGGTCTGGTTGTTAGTCCTTGTGGATCTCCCCACCGTGCCTCGGAGAGCACGTTAAGCTGTCGGTCCCGGTTGTTATCATGTACACCTTATAGGGATTGCTACTCATAGTAGGGAATATATCCTCCAACCCACATCGGAGCAGCGTGGTGGATTAAGCTCTCATCCTTCTCGTATATGGGGAGAGGTCTATATACATTAAAATTTAAAAGTATTGAAGCTTGTAATACAACAATAGTTCTATAGACATCTTATCATAAGCTGTTGTACATGTTACATACCTTGCACCATCCCACATCCTACTAAAGCGCTGCTTTACTTATTGTAAAATTAATATAAAACAAAATAAAAAAGAATGCCATATAAAAACTGTCTGTGATAATATATGGAGTGTAATAGTATGTAGCCAGTGAGCTAACACAGGGCCAGCTAGTGAGCTGGACCTGTTTTCACCATTGCAAGTCCCAAGCAGTTTGCTTAGGTAAAAAAACTAGGCTGTTTATCCCTGTCTTCAGTTTATAATGTTAAAGAAAGCATTTAAGACTGAGAAAAAGACAAAACGTCTAACCATTTAGCAAACTTACTGACATGTTATGTTTAATCTGTTATGTACAGTACTTTGTGTCATAATTTTAAATTTATTTTTACATTATTTTAAACTTTTTAATACATAATTTTGGATGTCTCCTATGAAATTTTTAGTAAAAAGTAGTTATTTGATAAGAAACAGAGGTTGTAGAATTAGTTTAAGAGAACAACTTAGTTAAAATAAATCTTACATTACCTATCCTTATTTTCTAAAACCTTAGTTTCAACAAAAGCCTCATTTTTGAACCGGGCACCAAGTTCTTGGAACAGAAGTCTCCTGACAAATGCATTGCATTTATCAATTTCTAATTCCTCTTCAGTGTCATCATTTAAAAATTCCCGAACTTTCTTACTGTAAATTAATAATTGAAAAGAAATCAATGTTAGTTAAATATTTAAATATGTAATTTTATATGTACACTAGCTAACCGGTCGAGCTTTGTACCGCCTAACAGTCGATTCTTTATTTTTTTTTAAATACTTATCCTTCCCGGAATTCCTCCACTAACACTTAAACTTTATGGTATGGTATTAAAGTTCAAATTGACTTTTAAGTATTATTACGAATCTTTTGTATGGGAATATAGAAAAGTGCTGTTTTTAGACTTTTTCAGGCAGTTTTTTAAATTTTTCTCTCCGTAAGAATCATCCTCGTACTTCAAGGAATATTATAAAAAAAGAATTAGCGAAATCGGTTCAGCTGCTCTCGAGATTTGCGCTTAGCAACATATTCAGCGACTCATTTTTATATCGAGATAGAGATTTATATCTTCAGTAGATTGAAAATTCTACATACAGTGTTCAAGAAACAAACAACTCACATATACCCAGTTATATACAAATGCCCAATATTTCTACAGCCTATACAAATATTAATATTTATATTTAACATGAGTGAGGATTGGATCTATCACTGTACTAGCAACAATCAGTTTCTATGACCTAAAAGCTTATCCGTTGTCAAAAAAATGTCATACCTCAAGGGTAAAGCCAAAATTTCTAAAACTGGACAATTTTAATAATACAGTGGACCCCCGGTAATCCGGCCCCCGGCTAATCCGGCACCCCCTGTAATCCGACATGGTCTGTTTGAATATTTTGCTAATGCATGATTGAACGAGTTATAACTTGTACGCACTAGTAGGTACTATTGTGCTCGACGCGTAGGGTATTCATTTGTTTGTACACAATTATTTCCTAATGTAAAGTTATTGCATAATTTTTGTAAGTTCTATAGCATTAATGACGTTATTTTTATAATAAAACGTAAGCTCTCTATTGAGTTGTTTAATTTACTAAAGACATTCATAATGAAGTATCATTTTTACTCCTGAATACATATATAATCCTATCATTGAACCTGTAATTTGTCGGATTACAAGGTACTCTTTTAAAAAAATTCCGGATTATAGGGGGTCTTAGGCAGGGTACTCTATAATCCGACAAATTCGGTAATCCGACACTGCCCTGCAAAACGTTTGTCCGATTACCACGGGTCCACTGTACTCATATCAATAAATTGAAAAACTTCTAAATAGAAGACTTACCAAATATCCTCAATCTGATTCCTGTGCTCCTCTGGTATAGTGATGGCATCATTCTCATTGTTAAGAATTCTATTTTGTCTTTCCGTTAAGTTCTCCCGCAGCCTTGTTTCAATGGGTTCTGTCATATATGAAATACCTAAAACATATATTAATATTGTATTATGAACCATACAATAAAAATTAATGGTAATACTATTATTGTATTTTATTTTATTCTAATACAATCTATGGTTAAACAATGGTTAAATAATGTGTATATCTATACAAATAAATAAAATTGGAGTGTCTGTTTGTAATATTAAAATAACCGCTTTTTAATATATTCATATAGACGTATACACGGTACATATACCAAAATAACAATATTTTTTTTTATTTTTGTCTATCTGTCTGTTTGTTCCGGCTAATCTCTGAAATGGCTGGACTGATTTTGACGGGACTTGAAAATACCTAGACTACGACAAACTTGTATGGGCAATACAAATATTTGCCTCGAGCCAAAATAAAAATATATAATAAAACATTACCCTCTTTGATTAGCTTGTTAAAGTCAAACCCCTGCGACGCCAAAAAATCTAAACTAGAACTTTGACACAAGAACATTTTTTCTGGGCCAGGACGACCACGCGGGAACAAGTAGAAGTTATAGGCATCATTTTTATAGTTTTTCTCCACGTCATCCCAATAAAAAGCGCAGAGACCGTATTGTATTAATAAGAAATCCGATGCTCCATTCAATAACGTTTTATAGTATTCTTGTGGGGTATCAAACATAGACACGTCTCGGCCATTTATTAAGCCCGTAAATTCTGTATCTATTACCAAGAAATCTGCCTTATCAATAGATGCACTTATTAAGGGTAGAGTGTCTTTAAAATCTGAAAAATAGGAAAAATTTAACGATTACGACGAGTGGGACAAGGTTGTTCACCTATTTCACAAAGTTACTTACTTTTTCGAGTTACCTCCATCGTTAGATATATTTAAAACCATTTATTTATTACTATGTTGTAATATTTATATTTCTCATTTAATACACTCTTTTTGATTGTAAATAATATTGAACTAAATCGATCGATCAACACGACACAAAACACAACCAGAGACAACTTCACAAGTTCACAAATCACAATTCACATTCCAGTGTTGCCAACTCTTGCAAAAACTTTTCCCTAAATCTTTAAACAAAAGTCCCCAAAATCCCCTAAACCTAAAATTAAAATTATTTAAAAATCAGTCAGATAATTTTTTTTATATTAGTTTTTATCTTTCAAAGGGCTTTAAATATAAAATAAATTATTTTGTTTTTTTTTTAAACTTCCTTAAATATTAATTATTTTTTATATAAATATTTATATAAATATCATATAAGTAAATATATTTACTTCGTGTGTATTTATAATAATAAATTAACAAATTAAAATCTTTCTTTATTATACGTTCTGTTCACAACTACATCTTGCAGTATTAACATTATAATTTTGTGAGTTCCTAGTGCTGTTCAAATTAAATAAAATATATAAAAGTGAAGTCTTTTTATTAATGAGCCCAACACAATTAACACTTCTCTTCAATTACTGACACGCCCGAGATTTTTTTTTTCAAAATATCTACCTCTTTATACAGCTTTCCACAAAGAGCAACCGGCAGATTAATATCTCTGTAAACAGAAAATTGTAGTATTGTTTGTAGTGTTGTATATGTATTCCGGGCTCCTCTGTTAATAGGATAGGATGATATAATATACCACGAAGCCGTCATGCGTCAGTTTTTAAAAAATAAAAAATGGGGTAACATTTTGATGACACAACAATGAACCCTGCGTTTTGAAGTACTCTATCTTTGTCCCTTTCCGGTGTACGCGGTTGTCAAGTCCACCTTTGATTCTTAGTCCGAGCTGTTATACGATATATTTGGAAATTAAAACTTGATTCTTACTAGACTAAAAACATGTCAACGTTTAAATGTCAATGAATAGAAAATTCCCCAAAAAATCCCCTAAAAAAGTTTATCCCCTAAAACTTTCCCACTACCTGCAAAAAACTCCTAAATTTAGGGGGAAATCCCCCAAGTTGGCAACACTGTCACATTCACAACTGTCAAGTCTGTCAACTAGAAACTACGGGCAAAGAGTATTAAGTATGTGTCGATATTCGAGTAATTCGTAGTCGTATCGATATTTAAAAAAAGTTTTCTGTTTTTAAATATAAAAAAACAGGTATACAAAAACATTCCTTCTAACAAAATATATAGTATTTATTTTTTTAAATATTAATGACTTACCAATGTATAAATTTATATTGAGTTATTAAGTACATATAATAAGATATAGATATGAATATCGATAAAATATCGATGATCTATATCTGTAACTATACCCCGTCCGGCCACTAATTATCTTTTTGGACACTTCAAGAAATTTTGACATTAGTGACTGCCTCACACGTTATTTATTCGATTCGAAATAATAATCGATTTTATTTAAGAAGAACTTTCAATCGATTTAATTAAATACATTTAGTTTAAAAATATTATTTATTTATGCGTTTATTAGTTTATTAGTTTTAATTATAAATGAAATATACAAATAATAAATTAAATGAATTCACAAAGTTATTGCTCTTTATTCTTGGTTTGCAATTAAATTTCAAGATTTCGACTTAATTCTTTGCAAGTAATCAATCTTGGGGTCATAGATACTATTTTTATTTCCTTTTTTGTATTAAATTTATAGAAACAATAATCACATGACGTAAAATTATTTTTATCATATGATCGATTTATTATCGATTTATTATTTCAAGAACTGTTTCATAGTCTGTGGTTGTTTGTTATGCACGGGGTACTTCACTCAATCAATCAAATCGTCAATAAAGTATGACATTACAGTAGAATTTTTAGTACGTTATTCCGAAAAAAAAATAACTGTAATTTATAGGCGTGAGCTGTCAAAAAGATAAGTGGCCGGATGGGGTATAACATGGGTATAACTACCCTATTTTGAAATTAACTGACAAAATGACAAATAGTGTAACCTATAAATGTTTATAATGTTGCAAAGTAAAAAATTTGTAAAAATTAATAAATACATCTTGTTTTTAAAAAATTAAAGTGACTAAAACCACGAAGTATAGATAGGAAGGAGTCCGAACGTAATGTTAAACAAGTGGTCTCAATTTAGACGACTAGGTACTAACTGACAACTGTTAATTCTAATTTTTGACGAAGAGTGCCACTGCTGATTATAGGGTACTCGTTTAAACCAATTAGAATCAAGATTTTCGACAGCTGATTATAGGATACTCGTTTAAACCAATTAAAATCAAGATTCGCGAGCTTCTAGCGCAGCCACTAGCAAGTGGCAGAAAAGAGAACTAAATAACTTGTTACATTATTTTATACCATGGATTCTATCGAAAAGCCTATACCGTCCGGACTTCTTCCTATCTATACTTCGGGACTAAAACAGTAATTTAAAATTTTTAGGTTAACCATGAAATAAATATAAATAAAACATTTTCACTTAAGATGGCTAACTTTTGTTAAAATGTACAGATATAATATACCTCTGTTTATCCTGTGTTTCTGTATTTTCTTTAAGAAATTAGCTAAAAATCACTTCACCTAGAATAATGCACACGAAGTTAACTTTGAGACAATATTTAAAATTTTATAAAAGAAGTAACAACGAATTGTTAATTGCATTTTACATAATATCAAGGTACCTATTCGATAGTTTAATTATTACAGTTATTCGATTTTGTTCTAAGTATATTTTTAAGATTAACTTTTACTTTTAATATTTTTTAAATGAAAAATTATCTTATTTCTTCAGTGAAAATGTATAAAGGTTTTTTTTGGTCGAGTTTATAGCGTTTATGTAAATGACGCCAGCATTTTAGCAATGTTACGAGTATTATTATAATCTGTCTCTAAGTGCTGCGATATTTTAATATTTTTATACACTGACTTGTAATCAAATAATTCTCCAATTATTTCCAAAAGGTTTAACCCAAGTTCTAGACTCCCAAGTTTTTTCATAAAACCCTCTTAATATGAAGGAGGTTTCGTAATAATTTGTCTGAGTATACAAAATCATGATTAATATCAAACAATTATACCTATTTATTTAATGCGTGATTTAATGAAAGAAAAGATTAAGTACCCTTTTTAATATTATATTTTCCTTAAAAAAAATCACAATACATTTTATTGAGAAAAATTAACAACTTAAGATACTCCTTGGTATGCATTTCTAACGAGAATTATTTTACTAATTTTTCAATATGACTAGAAAGACACTCATAGGCAGTTTTATTTCTATACAAATGTATATTGGTGATAATTTTCTTCATCAGTAGTTTTGGGTCTATATCACTCAGTTTTATTAAAGCATCTGGAATGAAAATAAAACTCATTAAATGTACTAGAATTAAAAAAAAATTGGCAGTCATAGAGACTGCCGAGAGAAGTGAAATTTTTGAACTTTTTGTATTAAAATGAAATTTCGTAACGTTTGACTTAAAATGATGTGTATAATGTTGCACAATACGTCAGCTGTATAGCTACAGATATACTGCTATAAGCATGTCGGTGACACGAACGCCCGAGATTTCACCCATCCAAAAAGCCTCTAACGCGCACAGCACACGTCCGCTGCGCGATAGTCATGAGCAAGTCGGTGACCCATGATTTTCCCCTACCAAAAGTGCCCAACGTGGCTAAAAAAGTTTTTACTTGAAAAAAAATAGTATTAAGTCGTTATAACGTCATTAATATATTAATGATTGAGTAACGGTGCTATTTCACATCCTATCATTACAAAAGTATAACATTAGATACAATTATGTACTAAAATTCAGTACAAATTACACAACAAAACTTCAAACTTTCGTTTTAAAGAACGTTTTGAAGACAATATTTTTGTATTGTGTCTTACCCAATATTTCCTTCTGAAATATTTCATCATTATCGTCGAGGTGGACAAGCAAAGCGCTGTACAGGGCGTCGATATGCGCACTGTAGACCACGGTGTCGTACTGAGGCCGACACGAGAACAGTTTACACAACGTCTGAACGGCGCAGGAGCGAACCTTGTCGTTGCTGTCGTCGAGACGTTTGAGAACCACTAAAATATTTAAAATATTAGTATACCTTACTTGCTATTTTATACGTGACTTGTTTTTTGGTACCCCACGTCCGTTTTTCGCTAACCGTTTTCTGGACCGCATAATACGCTGTGAGGGTGTGCAAGAATTACCTTGACCTGGCTACCCCGTCCTTCTGCAAATCCAGTTGCTATCACTTCGTCAAATGTGCAGTGTTTTTAGTTCTTGTGGAAAAACTGCAAGAATTAGGAAATCCTCACAGCGTACTCAACGGTCGAGAAACGTGATTAGCGAGAAACGAATTAACACACAGAATGAATGCCTGCTCCTGTCTTTCTGATTGTTCGAACTCTCCTATCGAAAATATACGTAATGGATTAATTTAGTCTTGTTTGGACTACTCCAATCATAATAAGAAAGAAACATCAATGTTAATAAGGGGCCATCCATAAATTACGTCACACGAATTTCTCGAATTTTCGACCCCTCCCCCGTCCTTGTCACAGATGGTCACATTTATGAGACCCCCATATGAGAGAAGAAGAAGTTGTGAAAAAATAAACTATTGTAGGTAACAAAATTACCACCATGCATACTACTACTTAAAAAGAAAAAAAAATACTCAACAGTTTAATCGTATATTACTTGGCACAAGGCTGTATACTTATAAACAAAAATGTTGTACTGTCTTAGTTGTATCAGATGCAAGAAGATAAAATAATAAAAAATAAAAAAGTATGTGTCAGGTACGACACGCTATCAGAGTTTACTCCTTAGATCTTAGAACGCTGACCGTAATATTTAAAATGTTCTATTTAATCAAAATTATAATTTAATTAAGACAATAAAACTCTAAAATCAAAACATAAATTGACGCTTCTATTCGTATCAGTACAGCAAATACTGGTATATGTACTATTATTATACCTACATTTTGCTACGGCTAAAAGCGCTGTAAAACGTCAGTATCAGCGTCACTATAAGAGGCAGTATTATTGAATGTAAGCGTCAGTTGTTTTCACGGTCTTATATACAGGTCATGCAACGGAGCCTAATTTCAATGGTGAGAGATTAGTACGAGTGTCATAACTTTCCGTTCGCATCAACGCCGCTGTACGTCACTGCTATCGATGGGTGCGGTCACGTGGTGCGGTGCGCACGCCGGTTGAGTGACGCTTCATCGCATTTGGTTATATTGAGTGACGTTTCATTGTCATTGGTTATATATTAAAACATGATCTATAAAAGAAAAGCGCAACCATTAAGCCGAAACTCACAATACTGTTGTTGCACGACCTGTGTAGAAGACCGTGGTTGTTTTACACGATGTCACTCACCATATTTTTACACACCACAGCCCTTATATCGTTTCTTAAGGAGTAAACTCCAATAATAATAATTAAAAAAGATTAGAAGATTATCTCACCAAAGTATAGTCTATGCAGTATGTCAACGGTAAAACACCCGCGGTTTTTCGCCAACTCTGAGAGGCAACATATCGCCCTCATTGTGTGTTGTCGCGTTAGAGGCGAGTTGTCGTCGGTTAGGCTCACTAGTAGGGGAACTATTTGTTCTAGGAACGGTTCCAGATACTGCTGGCTTGAAAATAGATCTACCTTCTGAAACAATGATATTGAGACTATTATATCGTAAAGATATTTAAAAGTTAAGGTAAACATCTCTATACCCCGTCCGCCCATTTATTATATTTTTGACAGTTCACGCCTATATATTATAGTTGTTTTTTTTTTTTCGAAATAACGAACTAAAAATTTTACAATACTGTCATACTTTATTAACGATTTGATTGATTGAGTGAAGTACCCCGTGCATAACAAACAACCACAGACTATGAAACAGTTCTTGAAATGATAAATCGATAATAAATCGATCATATGATAAAAATAACTTTACGTCGTGTGATTATTGTTTCTATAAATTTAATAAAAAAAGGAAATAAAAATGGCATCTATGACTCCAAGATTGATTATTTGCAAGGAATTAAGTCGAAATCTTGAAATTTAATTTCAAACCAAGAGTAAAGAGCAATAACTCTGTTCATTCATTTATTTATTATTTATATATTTCATAATAAATATATAATAAAAAAAACTAATAAACGAATAAATAAATAATATTTTTAAACTAAATGTATTTCATTAAATCGATTGAAAGTTCTTCTTAAATAAAATCGATTATTCTTTCAAATCGAATCAATAACGTGTGAGGTAGTCACTAATGTCAAAATTTCTTGAAGTGTCAAAAAGATAATAAATGGACGGACGGGATATAGGTACTCGTACTACCGTTGTAGAATCTGTCTCATTTAAATTTTATCGAGATCTGACTAGTGATTTTTGAGTTATCCTTAATAATGCATATTTGATTGACTGCTTTACCGGCTACCTACGTCATATTAGGTACTTGAAGATGTAGTCGAAGTCGTTCGATTTTTTCTTTGTAATTTAATAAATCAATTTTTCATATCCTTCATTACGATATAGGTACTCACTTCAACTAAATCATTTTCGTCATCAGTCATTTGTCCTTTTGGAGCTGGATTATCTTGTAACACAGCGCACAAACAAGCAACAGCCGCAGTACGGATTGCTTCGGCTGTTCTACCCGGCGACCAGACCAGGTTTGGCAATATCACTTCTGCAATATAAAGTATTTCCTCTTAAGATCTGTGTTGTAGTGTAGTAATACATACATAATTATAACTATTTACATACAATATTTGTCTTAGTATATAAGTTATAATATCTCATGTATTTAGAGCATAATAAATCGGACCGGTGAACTATCAACATCTCTTTAATTTCTCAACACCCATCCTTTACAGTGTACAGATATAATAAAAAAATTTCGTGAGTACAAAGTACACAGGTCAGAAGTGAAACTTCTTTGGCAAACTAAATTTAAAAAAAAAAACTAATCGTTAACGCTGCAACTTACAATTACTTAAGTTTTTTTGTTTAAGTTTTTTGTTCGAGATTCACCACGTCTATAACTAGATGGCGCTAGTAGTAGATTAAATCGCGCTGGCAAAATTATTTCTTGTTAGTATAAGGCCACCATACATTAACCTCACGCGGTGTTCCCAGGCGGTCACCCGTCTAAGTACTGAACGTCATGACGCTGCCGCGTTACCGGTCGCTCAAATTTTACCCCTCATGCGCTTAAAGAAGTTTCACTTCAAAATGATACTATACCGTTTAAAAAGAAGTCTTATTTAAAATCTTTAATAGGTAAAACATGTATTTGTGTATTACTTATTAGACAATTTCCAGTGGAATAGCTTGGAGAATTTTACTGGTCCTATATATGACAATATATTTTGTATATTTAAATTAATATAATAATAATAGCATTTATTCAGACAGTTATTTACATAGTTATATATAATAATTTGAACGCTATATTTAATATGCATCGACTCCCTATATGTCTGAACTGTAACTGTACTGTCTATGTAAGTATGTTAACTGAGGTAGGGCATAGTACGAATTTTTTTCTCAAAATATGGAGCAGCCCGACTGGGATAGTACCTCGACCTTACAGAAAAACACAGCTAAATAATACTGTTTTCAAGCAGTATTGTGTACCTGTTGGTGAATAAGGTGACCAGAGCTCCTGAGGGGAATTGGGGATAGGGTTGGCAACGCGCTTGCGATGCTTCTGGTGGTGCAGGCGTCTATAGGCTACGGTAATAGCTTACCATCAGGTGAGCCGTACGCTTGTTTGCCGACCAAGTTGTATTTAAAAAAAATGTCACAAGTTGACAAATGCCTTCTCCAAATGTTGCCATTTCTCTATATTGTTAGCTATTTATCTATGAACCACCTGCTACAGCTTTGATGTCACCATCATCACGTGACATAATGTCTGTTTTGCCAGGTACCACCAACTGTATGGAGATAATATCTTGAGTGCTTGGTTATTTATCGTAAATATTAAGAATTTCATAGGTGTAAGCAGGAAATCAAAGACATTTGCCTTGATTTTGCTATTGAAAACAAGAAACAAAAACAATGTGAATGAAACCGTACGGAACAAATGAGCCTAGTAAGATTCGTCGTTCGACTTCACTTTAGCGGACCACTTCGCTTGCTTTCAAGGACCACCAGTGGTTGCGGACCACCGGTTAAGAACCACTGCCCTAAAAGATCTACCCCGTTTTCCCTTTCTGCCATTTGTGGACCAATAAAGCCTTAATACTCACCGTCAATAACGATCTTCAGGAAACATTCCAACTTGTAATGATTACACTTGTTGAAGTTTGTCTGCCGTTGTAACAATACAGTTGATAGCGCTGTAAATATCTTCAACTTGACTTCCGGATCCGCTTTCGGTGGAGCGAGGGATTCTTTTAATAAGGGTGCGATGAGGTGCAACTGCGTGCCCATCGCTGAACCTGAGATTTTTTTTAAATATAAATCACAAGAATATATTGCGTTATAATAATAATTACTTTAATAACAAAAATTTAACAAAATTAAAAATAAAGTTTATTGAACAATTACTAAGTCTTACACAAGAATATAATCAACATTTTTTAAGATGATAACAGACTTGCTAAATGCTATATGCAGTTTTACATGGTATCCCAAAAAAACTCGTCTAAATAAATCTTTGAAATTTTTGTCGCGCCCATTTGTTAGCTACCAGCTAAGATGTTAGCTGGACTAATTGGACGAGATGTTAACTAATGCCGATGGAGACTTGTCATTGTCAGATATTGTGTCTTCCACAAACAAAATGTCATTAAATTTTGAACAAAATCTATTTCATTAACCAGTTTTTTTTTTAATATCTTTAAAAAAGTCGCAGATAATTGCAGAAAAAGTAGATGGCTACTTTCCTTGCTGATGAGTATAGTTATATTTTGAACAGAACAAATAAGCAAACCAACTATTTCTTTAAAAAGTAAATACCTGAGTGCAATAGAACACATTCCAGTAGACAGCGGTCTGGAGTCAGCAAGTTCCAAGTAGACGCGTTGCTGGTTATATCCGCTAGGACTTTTCCAATATGTTTCTCGTAAAGAGATGTGAGGGTTCTGCCGCATCCTTCAATACTACGTAGTCTGTCTAAGTTTGCTAAAAACATATCACATGGGGTATTTTATTTTTGGCAAATTTTGCTTTGTGGTGATCCTTCTCCTACATGGGGAAAAGGCCTAGGCCCAACAGTGGGATATTACAGGCTGAATCGCTTTGTGGTTTCATCCGCATTATTTCAGTTAGAGATTAATCCTCAATTAATGACACATTCTTAATACATTATAAACAAAACTATTTAAAATCTATACTAATATAATAAAGCTGAAGAGTTTGTTTGTTTGATTGTTTGTTTGTTTGTTTGTTTATTTGAACGCGCTAATCTCAGGATCTACTGGTCCGATTTGAAAAATTCTTTCAGTGTTAGATAGCCCATTTATCGAGGAAGGCTATAGGCTATATATCATCACGCTAAAACCAACAGGAGCGGAGTCCACGCCGACGAAGTCGCGCGCAGAAGCTAGTTTAGAATAAAATTATATACTTACAAATTGCCATAAATTGTATTTTATCATCACAAGGCATTGCATACACCGTGAAGTTGATAATAAACAGCTTTTCAGCTACTGCGTTGCAGTCGTCCTTACAGAGATCCATCAACGCTTCGGTTACATGGAGCAAATTGGTCTGATACTTGGGCTACAAAATTAAGCAAAATAACATGAGAAATTGGCCAAATAACAATAAACAGATTTTTCGAATATTTTATTTAGTCCCTTAGTTGGGAATCATGTTATAAGACAAAATTCTGTAATGTTTAGACTACACTAAATACCAATTGTTACTAATAAAAAATACCACGTAAGCAAAATGGGTCCATAAATTTAAAAAATTGCCAAAAGTAGTAAATAACCTCCTGTTCTAAAATTCAAACGATTTGAATCATCACTTCAGCCTATCGCAGTCCACTGCTAGACATAGGCCTATACAAGTTCGCGCCAAAAATGGCGTGAACTCATGTGTGTTGCCCATAGTCACCACGCTGGGCAGGCGGGTTGGTGACCGCAGGGTTTAACGTTATTACTATTAATTAGATAAAAGAAAATTGTAAAAGAAATCAAATCATTTACCTTCCGAACTCTACATCTATCAGGATCAGCCAACTCTTTACACAATTCGACCATAACCTTCTCCTTGACCAGCTCAGCTAGAGAGCCTCTCAAGATATTGGCCACCACGAAGAGCGCGCTCCAAGAGTCCATCTCGGCTTCGAGGAGAGGCCACCAAGTGTCTGGTGTAATGAAGTAACCAAACAATTCAGAGGCACGTTTCACCTGGAAATTAGGACTACTAAAAAGAACCACAATAGAATATTTGAATTAGACTACAATTATCGATTACTCTAATCTTATTTAAAACGTCATTTCGTTCTTAATGATGAAGAAAACATCATGCAAAAGATACAATCTTGAAAAAATTTCGTAGCTTTAATCCTTCTTTTTAATATAGAAAGACCTCTTATCTTTCGAAAACATTTATAGGATTTAAAGTTAAACACCAATTTTTTTATTGAGATAGGCACAGCAGAAAAATATCTTGCTCAAAATCTGGAGCAGCCCTACTGGGGAAGTAAGTCAACCTCACAGAAATTAAAGCTAAATAATACTGCCCTCAAGTAATGTTGTGTTCCTGTGGTGAGTAAGTGTGGTGAAAGATAGCCAGAGCTGCTGGGGGAGGGCACAGGGTCTGTAACGCGCTTGCTCCTGCAATGCTCCTACTATTGCAGGTGTCCATAGGATACGGTAACCACTTAACAGCAAGTGGACTGTACGCATGTCTGCCACCATCGTGATATACATATATAAAAGGGAAAACTAAGCTCACTTTCACCACGACCCACTGGTCCTCATCAGACCGATTACCTTCAGGCGGACTGTACGCTTGTTTGCCCGCTACTGATATAAAAAGGGCCAAGTTCACTTCCGCAACTACCCGCTGGTCCTCATCGGCGGCTTCACGGTGTTGTGCGGCTAATAAGCGACCAGCGTGTTGCGTACTACCCTCTTCCGCACACAGTATAAAAAAAATTTAAAACTAAGCTCACTTCCACAACCACCCGCTGGTCCTCATCAGCGGCTCCACGGTGTAGTGCGGCTAGCACAGCACCAGCGTGCTGGGTACTTCCCTCTTCCGCACACAGCAATAGCCAGCACAGCAACTGAGCACACCGCAGCCGGGCGTCTGCTTGCCAACCGTCCATTTCTAAACATGAACATAACATAAATGTAAGCTAGTCACCATTTTTTTTTTTACGTGGGGAAAATCCATCATGGATACCCTCCGGCGCGGGGGCACCAGAGGGTTATGTCAGACTCCTACTGACTAAAAACCGCCACGTGTGAGCCGTCGTCCGCCTGGGTGGGGCGAGATGGGGTCGCGCTAGCAATCGCCACAGTCTAACTCTTAAAACTTTATTTTTTTTTTAAAACAAATGAGCCACATCAGTGTAGCTATACTTGAGTTCTGTTTGCCAAAAAACAACAATAATAATATATATAATTTGATGTCATTGTTTTACATGTCAGAGACAGTCATTAATGCGGGCAAAAATAAAGTTTGGCGCGGCATCCTGAGGTTGGCAGTGCCGTTGTACAACTTATCAACATGGCGAGATGACAACACAACACACCATTGAGAAGAAAGTGAAAATTCTTTGCTTGATATTTTTTTATTATTTTTTTTAATATACCTGCGCTTGATTGCGATCTCACCTTACCCACTTTCACCCACCTTCACCTTGTCCCACTATTCAGTGAATAGTATTCACCCACATAATGACAATAGTGAGAATAACGTTGTCTACAACAACAAAAAAGCAACTAATACTCAAATCCATTTAATAATACCGTCAGGAGGACTGAACGCGAAACCTAAATACCTTGTTTAATCTATTTGTAAAATGAAAAAACATAAAAATTATCTAATTGAGTCCTATTACCTCTACCAATAGCCGGAACAATCTTCCCAATATTACATTGGACTAATGTCCTGCAGCCAAGATTGGGGCGCTTAACATCTGGGTAGTGAGTTGGGACATCTTTGAGAAAGTCAGTTTTCTTTTTCAGATCTTCCTCGTTTTCTTCCATGTACTGCAAACCTATGTCATCCCAAAGTTTAGTCGCTGTCTCTCTAACATCAGCCATGACGTCACTTAAGCTGAAATATAAAGAAGTTTATGATTTAATTCTTTTTTTTTAATTAAATTGTTCCATAAATGTAGCTATATGTATTTAAAATTGTATTAAAAATTATAGTCATTAACTTTGGTGAGGAAAGCGACAGATAAAAATATTTCAAACTAGCTGTGCCTGCGACTTCGCCCGCATTTTGGTTATTTACATGTTTAATGTGATTCTCTAAATTAAAGCTTTTTTACTTATGAACCAATTGACATGAAACAAACATTAAAGGTTAAGCATTATAAACATTTATTTTAAAATTGTTCCCAAAACTCCAAAAACATGTTTTATGTATCAATCAAGATCACTGTCACTTCAGCTATTATGATAATACATATCTATAAAAATTACATATGTTATTGAGATTTGATTTAAAGAAACCTTGTCAACAGAAGTGGTATCATGCGATGCCAAAACGAATAGCGATCTTTATACATCAGCATCCAGTTGCCGACTTCAATAGTAACTTGTAGTCTCACTTGAACATTTTCATCAAATAATTTCTCTGCCAGCGGTGTTATGGACATCTCAAAACATTTGACATTACCTGCCAAAACAACAGCACCTAAAACAATTGGTATTAATCTTTATAACAATTTGCTTAAAAAATAATATAATACTTTGTTTTTATTTGCAGATGATGTCTATAATCTACCTACAATCTATCTATGTTACTTGGGTAAACCAGAGTATTAAAGATCTAGCAAAGTAATATGTTCTCAACAGAAGACTGATCTTGTATATTTAAAAAAAATATGGTATTCTTTGGAAAATAATAACATTAGCAGAAATATGTATAATTTAGTTAGAGAAGTTTTGTACTTTTAAAACATATAATATACATAATTACATATATTGATAAGATGGATATATAATTATATACATGTAAAATATTTGTATCATATATTTTTAAATATAATTGTATAAATAAATATTAATCTTCCATGTATACTTATGAATTATTAAGAATACTCTACCAATGGCTTTGATGGCTGCAACGCGCACTCTAAAATGTTGGTGGGCAAAGTTAGACAGCAGCGGCTTGACAAAACTCTCCGATTGGAAATGGAAATCTCTTTGTAAAATTTTTGTTAACATTATAATACAATTACACGCTTCTAATTTAACCTTAGGAAACATATCTGTACAAGTTTTAGTTAAAATTCCAGTAAAGTCATTCATAAATGGGCAGAGAAGATTTGTTCCTTTATATTTATCTAATATCTTATGAACAAGTCCCATTAATATTAGTCGAATCTCTTCGGAGTCTTCTATAGTTTCTGCGGAACCTATCCGCCGTACAATAACGGGAAGTATGTACGTTAAATAATAGTCGTTTAAAGGTAACTTTTCGATAAAATTGGACATAATAATTATCGCGTTCTCGCGACAGGATTCAGAGGCATCAGAAAAACATTTTAAAACATATGCGTAAATTTCTGGGAACACTACCGTCAAGTCACAATCCGCATTTAATGGATTTTCGAAAATCTCTTCGTTAATTTTTATTAATGCCTGTCTTCTTGCTATTTTTGATTCACTCTGAAGCGAGGCAATATATTGTTCCAATGCACCCTTAGGATCATTTTGGAGTTTTGGTGTTGTTTCAGACATATTTTTCTCGTGGTATTTATCGATAAATAAGCGAATTAAAATTAATTTTCCACCAGATATGTAACTGAAACCAGAATTTCAGTCAAAATCGAAGTATTGATAAACAAAGTTTGTTTCCATAACAACACTGTCAAATGTCACAATTGTCACATTCAATTATTTTTGGCACGAAGTATCGAAGTATAGATAAAAGGAGTCCGAAAGTTAAAAGCATGGTCTCAATTTAATAGACGACCAATTTTTGACAGTAGAGCGTGCCATCTTTCAAGAACCTCTCGTTTAAATCACATGGACGTAATTTGTAGTTTTTGAGCTTTGTTTAATAATATTCGACTATGTATGTACTATGTTGCAGAAATACGATAATATATGCGTGAAATGAAACGTGCCTGTTCAAAACGAAAACGTGCACCAATCCTGTTTCGCCAAGTAAAGCTGTCAACGTCTTAAATTAATGGACAAAGAGTATATAACCACTACGTTTTAAGAGACGGGAGTCCCATACAAATAGCGTAAAATCTAATAAGTATGAAATGGAAGCGAAAAGTCTTGCCAATATGAAGCCGCAAACGTCATCTTCATGACATACGTAATGCCAATATCAAGAACAAAATAAATAGGGATTTCACAGAAATTATCGATATCGATATTTGTCGATACGTGTGTGACCCTTATGAAAATTTTCGTTAATAGTTCAGGTAGGTTAATAATTTAAAAAAAAAAAACAAAGTATCTATACTCAGAGTTTTATTTTGTTCAAACTCTTGAATAGGTAGATGTGGCTAATGTTAATACTATATAACTGAAAAGACACTTTAAGATTGACTGGAAAAACTATTTATTGTAAATTTATCATTTTGAATTTTTCTGATACAATAGTCGTTATAAAATTAATATATATAAATACAAAAATATGTTCGTGCAACTAAGACATGTTATTATCGAGAAAGCTTCGAACGGAATCAACGAATATCACAACATTCAATCCTAAAGAAATATAACTAAAATTCTAAACTTAAAATAATTTAAACATAATATACCAAAGAGATCATATAGCTTATATAAAAATAGTTTTTATGTATATCTGAGATTACCATTCAACACACCCCCTTAATCTCAGATATACATCATAACACCAGACAACCAACAAAATAATTTAACACCAACAAATAATTTCAAAGTTAACATCAAACAAAACTACCAACACTAACACACTCTTTCTCAACAAAAACCAAAAACCACATAAAATACAAGTAATATTAAAAATTCTATATAAAAAAAAATTTTTCTCTAAAGATTCCGTTTTTTAATTCCACAAAACATTAAATCCTTTTTCCCTTACAACAATCTCATACATGCTTCCACTGCGCGAATCTCTATTAATAACACCCCTTTAAACTAGCACTAACTATACCTAAAAGATTTGGAATTAAAATACCTAAAAATCATCAATAACACTAATCACTTTAAAAACTAGTCACTAAGTCATTTCCTACCTACACCATCACATCACTAAAACTTGATTACGAAGCCGCAAATATTTAACGTTGGATAAATTCTTCCTTAGGTCCACACTTTCCGCGACAACTTCAGCTTCTTCCTCACATGTTACGTCATCATCATTAAAAACATCAACAACCTCCTCTTCAAAAATCATCAACAACAACAACTCCTCCTCTCTATCCTCAAAAACATCAACAACAATAAACTCCTCTTCTATCCTCAAAAACATCAACCACAATAAACTCCTCTCTTCTATAACTTCTTCATCAAAATTCACATTCCTCACACCTTCAATTGTTTCTTCACAAATGAATTCGTTTGTCTCTGTTCTCTTCATTTTCAACACAATAAATTGTTACTTCTGTAACATTCTCGTTTCAACACCCCTTAAAGTATGTAAAATGCGGCTTGCGTGCTCTGGGCAATGCTGGGCAACTCGTGCTGGGCCCATAACCTCTTGAATAGGTAGATGTGGCTAATGTTAATACTATATAACTGAAAAGACACTTTAAGATTGACTGGAAAAACTATTTATTGTAAATTTATCATTTTGAATTTTTCTGATACAATAGTCGTTATAAAATTAATATATATAAATACAAAAATATGTTCGTGCAACTAAGACATGTTATTATCGAGAAAGCTTCGAACGGAATCAACGAATATCACAACATTCAATCCTAAAGAAATATAACTAAAATTCTAAACTTAAAATAATTTAAACATAATATACCAAAGAGATCATATAGCTTATATAAAAATAGTTTTTATGTATATCTGAGATTACCATTCAACACAAACTTTAACAAAAAAAGTGTCCTGTTTTGTCCTGGAGTGGAGACCGCGTCTTGGCAAACGCAGTGTGGGACGTCCTCCGGCCCGTTGGACCGACCGACCGAATATGTGGAACAGCATTTTTCTTTAACTGTGTTTTCCTTTTCTTGAAATATTTTGTATGAAAATGCTTGCCGCAAATATATTTTAATTGATTCAATTTTTCTATAGGCACGTTTATCAAGTTTTCGTTACCAGTCGCCTTTACCCATTGTTTGCAGCTAAAAAGAAAACTATGTTAAAATTTGTAATAGATACCTGATGATAATTAATAAAAATACAATTATCTCAGAGGGAATTGCAAAGAGTACTTATATCTTTGACAAGAATCGTTAGATTGTTTTGAGTAATACTTAGTCTGAGTTATCAGATTGGTATAAAGAGTAGTAAATATTAATAATATATTTTCACCTCTCATCTGTTCTACACTTCAAATCAAAATTATCGATAAAACATACACAACACTATTCTTTGCATATCAATAAGGTTATGCATTATTATACTCGAAAAACCAACTGTTTGATGAAAATTATGATTTACACAGTTATTTTACGCGGTAATAAATTATATTCTGCACTTACCGATCTTCGTCTAGAGGAAATCTTGCCATGAATATTCTTTTTTGTCCGTCCATTCGACATGTTTTTGCACCACATATTTCGCACTTTTTCTTTTGGAACCCACTCATTTTTGCCTTAGACGATCATTATACCCAAATATACGCCAAATATATAGCAAATAAATTTTTTATATAAAGTGCACAGATCCGACTTCTCAGCTACCACACTTAAAAAAGAAATGTCAACTTGTCAAGTCAAATGACACGATATGGCGGCCAAAGATGGCGGCGAAGTATAATCCGCCTAAATTCGAATGCCGTCAATTACATACTGCTTTGTAGATGTCGATGTTTTTTCAAACTTAGACGGGTTCAAAATTCGCTCCCGTTTCATACAATCGTTTTTTTACCTTGAAGTTGCGCCAGGCTGTTAATGGACGAGACTCTTCTAGTTCTAGACTTCTAGCACATCAGTTTAATTTTACTATTTTGCTGCTTTGCATTTCGTGAAAGTCATATTTTATATTTTCTGTTATACAAAATAATTCAAAATGTATAAACCCAGGGTGTTTCATTTATTACTTTTCGTAGCAGTTTTACAAACAGTTACAGCATTAAGAGAAGGCGAATGCGAAGTCTGTGTAAAAACTGTAGATAAATTTGCAGCCACGTTATCAGATGACGTTAAAAAGGACCCAAAACTCATCGAAGCAGAGTTTAAAAAGTTTTGCAAAGGCACAAGGAACAAGGAAAATCGTTTCTGTTATTACTTGGGAGGATTAGAAGAGTCGGCCACCGGCATTTTAGGAGAACTTTCGAAACCTCTCAGTTGGTCGATGCCTTCGGATAAAATTTGTGAGAAACTAAGAAAAAAGGACGCTCAAATTTGTGATCTGCGATTTGATAAACAAATTGATTTAAACAATGTCGATCTCAAAAAACTTAAGGTTAGAGATCTTAGGAAGATTCTGAACGACTGGGATGAGGTCTGCGATGGTTGTATCGAAAAAACTGATTTCATCAAGAGGATAGAGGAACTCAAACCTAAGTACATTGGCAGATCTGACTTGTAATAAGCCAATTTTGTAGGTAAAATATGTTTAATAGTAACAAAAAAAAAACTTTCAAACAATTATAGAAATAGATGATGAAATAGTTTTTATAACTTAAGAAATTATCGAAACGAGTATGTATTTATTCCATAAATCATAACACAATATCTATAATAGTTTAAAAAAGTAACATTTATAAATACATATTTAAAAAATCATACACACACACACACACACACACACACACACACTACAGCCTATCACAGTCCACTGCTGGACACAGGCCTCCACAAGTTCGCGCCCGACATTATGACGCGAACTCATGTGTTTTGCCCATAGTCACCACGCTGGGCAGGCGGGTTGGTGACCGCAGGGCTGGCTTTGTCGCACCGAAGACGCTGCTGCCCGTCTTCGGCCTGTGTATTTCAAAGACAGCATGGATGGTTATCCCGCCATCTGTCGGCTTTTTAAGTTCCAAGGTGGTAGTGGAACTGTTATCCCTTAGTCGCCTTTTACGACACCCATGGGAAGAGAGGGGGTGGCTACATTCTTTAGTGCCGTAGCCACACACAAAAAATCATACACATACACTTATATAAACACACACTCAAATACATATCAGTAACCTCAATTAAAATCACACAGCCATATGTATTACAACATTACTACCTTTATTTCATGTTTTAAGTTTGGAAATATGTTATGTAAACACTATTAAATAAATAATATGTAACGGAAAATATTAAAAAAGCATTTTGCTTATTGATGTAACTTTATTGTTTCAGAGAAATAGCAGTTTTGGACATGTGATACCTCATTTGAGTGTGTAAATCAGCAGAAGTCCAAGTGATTATTAACTTATTGCATAAGATGTGATTCTGTGGGTGTACACTGTACGCATGAGAGTTGTATGCATTTATGGTAGAATAAATTATTAATAAAAGTTAATTAATATTTTTTTCATCCACTGTTTTATTTACCTCCACCAGATTTGTAAATAAATTTCCAAGTCATTAAAATTAGCCATAAGATTTTTTTATTTAAAATTATTATCTTTTCATAACACATGGTAAGTTTAGTTAAACAAAACAAACAGAAATTTCATTTTATTTGTGTACTAACCCACTTAGATAAATAAATTATGATTTTATCTGATTTTTGCAATAACCATTATTTTATTTTATCTCATAGTTTTTTTGCTTATGTAGCTAAATTATTTTGTATAAAATTGTGTTAACTAATAGTATATAATAAATTTTCAATGGTCTAAAGTTGCTGTTTCCACTTATTTACTTGTCACTAAGTAGCACATGCTTCATCTGTGAAGAAAAATATTAAAAGCTAAGATTCACCTAATTCATTTATTGCACATACATGTGTCTATTTAGAAGTGATATTTATAACATTAAAGAAGTGAGGTCAAAAGGGATTATTATCTAGTTTCTGCAACTGGCAACTAAAAACTACATGTGGCTGTTTAGAAGATCACGTTCTACAATAATTTAAAAAATCTGACCAATTATTACCTTATAGAGGAAAGCAGACATTAAGCGATCATTATTTTAAAATTTCGAGCACATTACAATAGTAAACAAAAGACAATTAATTTTACAAATAATTTAATATAACAAAAAACTTGTCATCTTGAATTATTCATACTATGTTAACATTTTTCGTAATATTAAAGTAAGGTGTAGGTTGTAAAGAAAAAAATATTGTAACTAATTTTATGGTATTTAATGAATGCAACCTAGCTTGAATCCATGCACATATTTTACTTTAAACATAATTATAACAAATATTGCATGTAGTATTCTTGTACTGTTGATTTTAGTGGTACTTGTAGTTCCTGTGGTGCTCTGCAAAATAAGAAAATAAATTCATTAATCTATCAAATAAAAAAATAAATAATTTGAATAAACCATTCTAATAAGATATCTAAAATAATTTCACTTGACTTTCATAATAATACTGTATAATATGTGCATATACTTTTAATTGTGGTGACAGATAGATTTATATAATATTTATTTTTTGCATGCCAAATCAATGGGTGTAATTAGACTGATTTGACTGCTTTAATTTACTTACTTATCTTGCCGTAGTTGATAACATAGAAGAATGTCATTGATCCAACTAAGAGCTGGAAGAATGGAGCAATACCAACTTTCTTGGGTTGCACATACTTATGCTGCCATCTCCACCACGCTAAAATAAAATGAATACTTAAATTTTAATATTATATTTCATTTAAACAAACATATTAACGGGATATTAAATGACAAACTAAATTATAACCTTGAAATTATAAAAAAATATAAATACCTCTGCTGCATGCTCCCATGAATGCTGATGGGGTCTTGTTTCTGCGACCTAACCATGATCCAATTTCGTTCAGCTTAAGTTGTCCGAATGGGGTATCGGCTAAAAACCAGTCAAAATTACATAATCGCAAGTTCATGTAAAATTTCCAGTAGTAATAGTTTAATACTTACGCTTTCCGTAATAACGGGCCGGATCGTAGGGCCCATGAACGGCTGGATTATATTCCTTTGGATAATCACCGAAAGCCATTGCTGTTCGGGTTAAGACCGAATTCGATTTTTGAGAAATAAATTAATGGCAGAAAAAGAATTCTATTGCACAGATGTCATTCAGTGATTATGTCAAAATTGTCAAAATAGACAATATTATCACAGACAATTATCTATACAACAGATAAACTATAATAAAGTGCGTTTTCCAATTACAGAGCATAATACGACTCAGTGGCGCACAATACTAAACCACTGAGCCACCACTGAGTTGGTATCTATTGCGAGCACGCACGCGGAAGCCCTACTTTTGAGTGCTCGTTGTGTGAAGCGTAGCTGTAGCTTTGGAACTTTCAACGTTGAGCGTTGAGCATTATACCGTATAATGCGCTTTAGTGCTGATATTGGAAAACGCACTTAATATTCTCACTAATATTTAGATAATATAGGTATCAATACGCGAAATATTTTTGTATTATTTTATTGAATTTTATAATTAGTCAATATATAAAAAATTTACCTAGTGGGTAAAAACTGAACCAACTGACAATTAGATTTCTTGTCACTGGCAAGTCTGTATATTAAAATTTTACTTTTATCTGTGCCAATAATTATTTAGCAAATTTCATTCTTCGTGATTGTGATATTTCAAGAGCTATTATTTACGATAAAATACTATCAAAATGGTCTTGGAAAGTACTATGATTTGTGTCGACAATAGTGATTACATGAGAAATGGAGATTTTCTACCTACAAGATTGCAAGCTCAGCAAGACGCTGTTAATTTGGTATGTCACTCCAAAACAAGATCGAATCCAGAGAATAATGTTGGATTACTGACTCTGGCAAATGTGGAGGTCCTGGCCACGTTAACAAGCGATGTTGGCCGGATATTATCCAAACTTCATCGAGTTCAACCTAACGGAGATATAAATATTTTGACTGGTATTAGGATTGCACACTTAGCACTCAAACATCGTCAAGGAAAAAATCATAAAATGCGCATTGTAGTTTTTGTCGGATCACCTATAAATACCGACGAAAAGGAACTGGTTAAGTTGGCTAAAAGGCTGAAGAAAGAAAAAGTCACTTGTGACGTCATCTCTTTTGGTGAGGATTCAGACAACAATCCGCTTCTAACTTCTTTTGTTAGTACTTTGAACGGAAAAGATAACTCATCTGGCGGAAGTCATTTAGTATCCGTACCGGCTGGTGGCTGCGTTGTTCTCTCAGAAGCATTGATCTCTAGCCCTATCATTGGTGGGGACGGTGCTGGTCCATCAGGATCTGGTTTGTCACCGTTCGAATTCGGTGTGGATCCCAATGAAGATCCCGAACTTGCTCTAGCGCTCAGAGTCTCTATGGAAGAGCAGAGACAGCGTCAAGAAGAGGAATCTCGACGTCAACAAGCCAATGTTGAGGGTGAAACAGCTAAGACGGGTGAGACACAAAACACTGGAATGGAAAGAGCTTTAGCTATGTCGCTCGGTCGTGAAGCTATGGAATTATCTGAAGAAGAACAGATTGCTCTTGCCATGCAGATGAGTATGCAGCAGGAGGCTCCGCAGACTGAGGAGAGCATGGATGTATCTGAAGAATACGCGGAAGTAATGAACGACCCAGCATTTCTACAAAGTGTACTAGAGAATCTTCCTGGAGTCGATCCACAGAGTGAGGCTATAAGAAATGCTATGTCCACCATCAAAAAGGACAAGGATGAAAAAGATGACAAAGATCAAAAAGATAAAGAAGGAAAAGGTTCAAGCTCGAAAGAAAACTAGAAACATTTTTCCATTTTTTTTTTATTTATACACAGTGTTGTTGGTAAATTTCAGAATCCTGTATGTCGCTGTCGCTATATAAGTTTAGATTATAAAGATTATTAATTCACAATAACTATGTTTATTTCCATGAAATCCAATTAAGACCCTCTATTTTGTCAAATTCTGTAATAATTACAATAAACAATAAAGAAAAAGATATATAACATGTAAATATTATTTATTTATGCAACTTGCATTACTTGAATTATTCCAATAGTCTTTAGTCCTAAACTTTTTCATTGCTTCTGCTAATTTTTCATTTCTTTGTCTGTCTCTTAATGGTTGTAACTTAATTTTATTAATTCCTGTAAATGTGAAAGAATAATTAGTGTGATGTGTAATAAACTATGACATAAATATGGTTTCTATTACCTTGAGTGAAAACGGGACTGAGGCCCTTCATTCTTTATCATTTGTTTTACTTTCAAATCAAGCCAATAGTCTGTAACTCCAAATTTGTCAGAATGCGGACTCAGCCCACACTTCACTAAATAATAGAAAATATAATCAATTAATAACTCTTAATTACAGCAATCACAAAATGCCAATGCAGCCCAATTTTCAAATATTAGACTTATAATAGGGTAAATTTTATTTTACTTATAATATAGTTGTCAATATATTGTATACCATTTTTTTCTTCAATCTTTTTATCTTTGTTTAATAATAAATTTGAACTCTTGATATCTTCTAGCTGTGGCTTAAAGCTTTTGCTACTGTGATTTGGAACTGAAAAAAATTTCATGCTATATTTTAAGAAAACGACAATAAAATGATATGGATTCATTTTAAAATCAAATTTAAACTAACAATTTTTTCCATTACCAGATAGAGGCTTCAAACCTCGACCAAATGATGGGCATTTAATCCGTCCATTTAAACTCTCACGAGACGACGACGTAGACTTTATGATAGCTAAAACAAGAAATGCTTTTTTACTAATTGTGCGAATAAACGAAATTATAAATTTTTGTTCCTAAAGTGATCACAATCATTAAATGCCTTGCTTTGTGCAATTTCTAAAATATTAACATTTCCATATTCATTTTCATTTGGCAGTGTTAAAATAAAATGATAACCCTACATTTTAACAGCTTGAAATATTGGGAGTTTCAATCCTTATGGTATATAATAAAATACATCTGGTCTGCAGTAGGATATTGATTAACAGTTTCAATTCCGTTATCGATCTTGAAGAATGAAAGGCTAATTATCAGAACTCGTAAATTCAAAGTTTTTTAAAGACTTCTAGTATAATATAGGTATATCAAAATAGTTCTTCTGGTATAAAATCAAATATGTCACAAAATCCACAAATATGACCCTTCTACATTGAGAAAGGGCCTATGCCCAGCGGTGGGATGTTACAGGCTGAATCCTGATTGATCGAAACGTATAATACTTAAAGTTAATAATTCAAAATTAAACAGGTTTTCTGGTTTCTTATAATTAGGAGATACGTGTTAATTTACGTTAGTAAATTATATTATTTATATAAGACTACCTTCATTTTTCCTCTCTAACGATTGCCTTCTAGAATTTGAACTATTTCTCTGCTGCATTGAATACTGCGGCGCTATATAACATAAAAATCATTAATTAATAAGTCAGTGTTTTAAATTCTACCGCTTTAATATCCGCCTCGAAGGACCAAATCTACATCTATAAATTTTACAAATATGAATTTATTATTGAAAACACTATACAATTGTGTAAACTACCTGAATAGATCTACACATACATATACATCTCTACAAATAATAAACGGGAAACTAGCGACATTGTTCATGTATACAGTAAGAAATGTTAAAAAATATGTCAGTATAGTGTATGTAGGTAGGTATACCTCATTACATTATACACAGAAAAATAATAATCTTGACTCATTTTTAGACATTTAAAAAATATAAGATAAAGCAGTAGTTAAGCTTTACAGAGCTTATATTTAATTTAAGTAATCCTTACATTTGGTCGTAGGAAGCGTCTTCGGCTCGGATCTGGAGTTTGACCTTATACTCGTAGCGTGCAAATTCTGCACTTTATCCGTACAACCGGATACGGTATTAATAGCTGTCCAAAACAAATAACCAACTGCGATTACTGTTATCAGTAACTGCCATTGTAAATACGATAGGTAGGAGACCATATGATGGAGCTTCCAAAATAGTAAGTGGTACAATATACTCGTCAAAATGTCTAGCATTGGAACGTTTACTGAAACGAAAATGTCGATATTTCATGTAGTCTATGCTTATTGGTTTTCCATAACTTTTATTTGTGACATACAACGAGACCAAAATAGTGCGAACTATACAGGTAATGTGATAGAAGAACAGGTTAAAAAAAGAATAGTATTTCCGGGATATTTTTTTGACCTTATAGACTCCGAGACTGCCTCAAGTGAAAAATAAAGAAACGTTTAAGAAGAAATCAAATACTAACACGCTCTTTGTTGATATACATCTCTTATAACTGAAGAAGCTGCATTGGGAGCACGTCTGTTTTCTGGACAAAAATATAAAACTTCATTATTAATATTTCATTCGTAATTCGTATTATTTTTCTCTTTTGTGCTACCCAAACATGAGGAAATTATAAACATTTTAAATCATGTCAAAAAATAAAAATGATAGTTAGATATACGAATTAAAAATAGCATGGTATCGTCTCTTGTCAAAGAATTCATTGTAAGTAATATGAAACTTTGAGTAGTCGGGTACTGTAAAGCAGTGTTCCGCAAACTTTTTGTGTTCAAGGTACACCTAGGAATAGGAAAATATTTTGGAGATACACTACAAATGAAAAATCATTTTTTATGTAACATTAACCAACATTTATTTATTAATCATTGAAACAATATTTATTATTAATCAATAAACGTAAACTTTATTTTTCCGAGGCACACCAATAAACGACCACGGTACACCAGTGTGCCGCGGTACACCCTTTGCGGAACACTGCTGTAAAGGACTCGCTATAGACGTCGCCAAGGTTTGCTTAAAAACCAAACAAAAAATATCATATCAAGAATTTCGACCCAGCGAGGTGTGGATCCATAGCTCAATTGGCAGAGCGCTGACACGGAATGTCGGAGGCGCGGGTTCAAACCCCGCTGGATCGAAAAATTTTGCTATGATTTAAAATGTTTATTTCGCCCTTCGTACTTATATTATAAAAAGCCTCTTATACATCATAAAAATATCCAAGCAATTTTTGTTTTGCGAACCATTTGGCGCTCCTTTGTGAGTAGCGCCCGGGGCATGGTGCCACCCCCCCCTGCCCCCCCTCGCTACACCACTGTATTTTGTACATGTTTTTATAAGGTTTTATGCGATTTTTTGTATAGGGTACTTCTAACATTTACTATATAGATTAGTACCTTTCCAAGAAATAGGTGTCCGTGATCTAGCAGCACGCGGTGGCGATTTTTCATTACCTACAGTGTTTAAATCTTATTAGATAATTATATATCCTCTTAAGTCTGGTTTCATTATTCAGAAAATTTTGTTCGTTTCGATTCCTTTCGCTAATGTAACAAATCGTTAAATTACAAACAAGTCGTTATATCGAATACTAGCCGTGCCCCGCGGTTTCACACGCATTAATTAAAAAAAATAGCCTATAGCCTTCCTCGTTAAATGGACTTTCAAACACTGAAAGAATTTTTCAAGTCGGACCAGTAGTTCCTGTGATTAGCGCGTTCAAACAAACAAACTCTTCAGCTTATAATATTAGTACCTATAGATTGGAACCGGGCATTCAAAAATTAATATAATTATAAAAATAAATACATAACGATATAATTATATAACCTGAAGAGTTAGTTTCATGTCGTAGTATTAACTTCTTGTGTATCGGAGTCATCAATGGTTGTCCATAACCAGGAGTAGACTTCGTTTCTGTATATAAGTAGAATAGATTAGAAAGCTGCGATTACAGCATTTATACCTACTTGATACTTTGGCTATCTAACAATAAAATAATTAAAAATTTTAATTCGAGCCACTGATTAATCCTACAATTAGCGCTTTCACCCAAAAAACTCTTTAACTTTATAATCTTAATATAAATTTAAACAACTGATTTGTTGATCAATCAAATATCAATCAATACATAGAAAAATCAGAGATGACTAACCTAAGGGTACGGCTTTCTTCTGATTGTTTGAACTATTTCTCCTTTTACTAGAATCATCCAAGCTGATACTTTGTGGGGGTATTTTATTAAGAGTTTTGGAACGTGCTACAGAACAAAAAAACCGTTTTACACAATAAAACAAACTATAGGTACCCTTGTGGAAATTTTTCGGACTTTTGTCAGAAAAAGACTTCTAAAGACTTTCTCAGAGTTCTCAAGGTTTTTTTTAAGAGAAAAGTCCGAAAAAATTTCACAAGGGTATACCCCTACATAATGTCATATTTCCTCAATTGAAATATTTTTTGAATTATCATTTCGTTTTTGGGGACTTAACAAGTTTATGTAATGGACAAAAATAAGGTTAGTCTCTTGTTTCGATGGTTTTTTAGCAGCAATTTTCTGCAGTATTATTACACGTTTTAAAGATATTATAGGTACAAGTATTATAATTATACATATGTATATTGTTTTAAGGTTTTGTCCATCTTGTTCCTCGAAGTGATACATTTGTTCAGTTTATTACTATCAAGTCGCCGCCAGCGACTTCGTACGCGTGGAATAGTTACTTTGAGCTAACTGGGAATGCTCTCAAAAGGAAAAAAACCCTGATGATTTTGAAACATTCTTCATTGGTGCACCGCTCCTATTAGTCCTAGCGTGATGATATATAGCCTATAGCCTTCCTCGATAAATGGCAGCTAGCTGCCATTATATAGCTATCTAACACTAAAAGAATTTTTCAATTTGCACCAGTTGTTCCTGAGATTAGCGCGTTCAAACAAACAAACAAACTCTTCAGCTTTATAATATTAGTATAGATTTAATTGAAGACAAAGAAAATGATAGCGTAGTTATAGTTGCTAGTAATATTTGTGATATAATTGTAAAAAAAAAAGTACATACTATCAACCACGTGGCTACAATTGGAAGAGTTTTTAAGATTTTCTTTAACATCTTTATTTATATTCGACGGTGGAGTGGCACGAGCTGTAAAATATTCAAAAATGTTAAAGATACGAATTTGCAATTGCTAAAAAGCTAAACAATCGCAAATTTTTTCACATTCTAAAACTTTATTTACTTTCCCTTTTTTATCTTAAATACGCCATAATAGTACAAATGTTATTTATTATTCTAGGATTATTCTTGCTATAGTTGACGCGCGATAGATTTTAATACTAATTAATTTTAAAACTAATCTCTGCGATCGTGTATCTTTCCAATGATGAAATAACTATTAAAATCTGTCCTCATCATTTTAGGTAATCAATTTTATTAGAAACTAGCTGTGCCCCGCGGTTACCCCCGCGTTAATTTAAGGAAAATCATAGCTATAGCCTTTCCTAATTTCAAGTTCGTAGGTGTATTTTTCATTGGACTTTCATACAAACAACCATCCCCTGTTTTAACCCCAAAAGGGGGTTGATTTCTCAAAATACATTATTAGTACACCTCAACACCGTCTATAGACCATACATTTTGAATTTAAAGTCTCTTACTTCAAAAACATTGGACTTTCATACAAACTTCCAACCCCCGTTTAATTAATTCCCTTAGGGGTGGAATTTCGTGAAATCCGTTCTTAGCTGACCTCTACTCGGCAAAAGGAATATTCCTACCAAAATTCAAGTCTCTACGCCTTATGGTTCCAGAGATATCGTGATGAGTCAATGGGTAGAAATATCTTTTATATATATAGATTAACATTTGTTAATTCCTAATACCAGTATACAAAATAAATATATAAATACATTCATACTAAGTAAATTACCATTACGATTGGAAGCTTCAGATCTTGCAGGAGAATGAGTTGCGCTGCCACTAGATGGCGACTCTAAATTATTAAAACTAAATTAAGGTACAAGAATAAATGACTGAACACAGTAATCAGAATTATATGACCACATTGTCGGCTTACGTTTCGATATAAAATTTCTATTAAAAGTTTTGGTCGGCGAGCTGGATTTACTACGACATTCGCTTGTTCTTTCTGCAGATAGGCTGCGGTTTCTTTCTTGCCTTAATCCTATAAGAGATAATCTGGTAAATTCAAATACATTTTAAAAACGTCTAATCAAAATCTCAAGATTTTTTTAAACCAAAGCAGAATTATAGTAATTACAAATTTACATGAATACAATAGTTCTTTTGATGAAAATTAAAAAAAATTCTATACAGATTAAACATAATTTAACCTTGTTAGACTATTTGTATGTTACGATAATTTTAACAATAATATTTTATTTACATATGAAATAGACTTGAGAATTATTTTAAAAAAAACTAACGGGACGCGAGACTGTCTCGGTACTGCGCAGAAGTACGTGAGCAACAAGATGGCGACCTCCTCCGCTTAGCTGTAAATTTAATTACTCTATTTATACTGCTAAAAATAACCAAAAACAATAGATATCAATTTGAATATAATATTTATTTATAGGCTATAGGATATTATAAAAAAAAGTAAAAAGCTTAGGAGGGAAGTAGTTTTTACTTATTGCAGTAGTCATTATATCATCTATAATTATTCGAACCTTGTAGACTAACTTTACTGCTTTCGCAGCTTGAGGTAAATAATCTTTATATAAACCTAAGACTACATAATGACTTTGTATATTAATTAGTTGCAATGTATAAAACGACAAAATAATGAAAGACTTTATTTCAACATTAAAAAATATATATTGATAGTATTTATACACAACATATAATTATGTAACACGCTATTGATGAAATTAGCAACTTTTGCTAATAGATGATGTTAAAGATGAATTATTAAACTACTGAGTATAAAGTGAGACAATATGGCTTCATCATTTCAATGACCGAACATTATTATAACTTAAATGTATAAAAATAATTTACACAATTAATTACAATTACAACCAATATTTCATGGATGCAAAACAAGTCTAAATCAAATAAAAAAAACTAAATCATCAGCTAACTGCTGTTACTAGAGTCATTATTCGTAAAATCTTCACCTTTCTGTTCATCTATGACCATATTATCTACGGTTCCATTATTCTCTATGGCATCTTGTTTTTTATCTGTTGAATAATTCCGGATAGCTCCGGAAGTGGGCAGATTGGGAGACAATGGCCGTTTTTCCTTTTGTCGCGCTCGTTGCGCTGCTTTTAATTCTAATTCCACACAATGTTCGGCGAACATTAGTTGTAAAGGAGCATATATGTGAGGAAGGAGTTCTAGGTCGCTCATAGTTATCTGAAAACAAATACAATAGCATAGAACATGATTTTACATCACTACCCGAAGAAGGATTTACTAGACAATGTTCTAAGAGATGACAAATGTTCGTGTTCCAAACGACTGTTCAAGTTAGTGAGTAAAACTATCGTTTTTTGAATATAGGAACTGGAATAAAGTCTCTTTATTACGCCATAATCAGTTTATTTGATCTTTGTAACAACCAGACGACCTAAATAATTATAGTTATAAATGTACGAAAGAAATGCATGGAAATGCTAGTTTTGAGCTTCAAAACAATCTGGTAGAGATTTAGGTAAGACGTTGGATTTTACGACTTTTTGCGACTTATATTTTAACGAATAGCTGACCCAGCTACATGAATATACTATTTGCGAATAGATGGCGATAAAAACCTAACACTAGTTCCAAAGTTCCTCAAGGCCTGAAAACCACGAAGGCTCTTCGACACCTACTAACCTGCATGTTATCAAAGGCGATTCCAACGGTGTTATTATCGTTCAATATGTGAGGATTTAGTCTCGGCAGTCTCGCGTATCTTTGACTGAAGTGAGTGAGTACAGTGTACTTGGCGTTCATCTCCTTCCCAATGTCTATCGCCTGAGATGTTGTCGAGTGCATTTTAGTACGAGCTTCATCTGCTAACTCGTCTTCCATTGTCGCTTCGTGGATCAGAAGTGTTGAATTTTGACCTAAAATATTTAAATTATAAATATCAAATGTTCCGTTCCGTTTATTTCCTCAAACTAAGGTTGCTTAGATGAAATTGCTGCTTGAGCAATAATGCTCCTTAGACATTTCTCTTTCATACATTTTTACTTGTAAGATTTTAAGTTATAGTCGTGTTTGCAGTATTTATTGTTAACTAGCTTCTGCGCGCGAGTTCATCGGCGTGGACTCCGCTCCTATTGGTCTTAGCATGATGATATATAGCCTATAGCCATCCTCGATAAATGGGCTATCTAACACTGAAAGAATTTTTCAAATCGGCCCAATAGTTCCAGAGATTACCGCGTTCAAACAAACAAACAAACAAACAAACAACCAAACAAACAAACTCTTCAGCTTTATATATTAGTATAGATTAGTCAGCAAGTAAAATAATAGTACTCCAATTGACCATATTTTGAAGTGAAACTCCTTAAGGATCGTTGTGATTTGAAATTGGGATTTAAATATTTATTTATTTAAAAAAACACTTAATTTCTTACGTGACATCTTTATCAATTCTAATTATTCCTTTATATCTCGAAGTTAAACAATTTTGCAAAAAAAATAATATTACGGAGGCTGTCATTTCTTTAAATCGATTTTCAGTACAAGTAAAATTGTTAAAAGAAAAAAGGCTATACCAATTTTAACAAGGTTGTCACAGGGTATGGTATCTCCGGAGTAGGTAACTTTATGTTCCTGATCAACTTCTACGGCCACCCCGAAGGCATTAGGGCAGTGGTACACTGGACAAGTCTTGATACCCTGGACTCCAATACTGGCCAGAACTGCTGACGTCATCTCCGGGTTCGTGCTTTCAATTTGTTTGTCTTCCAACTACAAGAAATATTACAAGATGGATATAATATATTGAAAAATCTGACTGAATATTAAATTTTTAGCGTGACAACATCTACTCTTATACTATAATATAATAAAAATGAATGTTGCTAAGCGCATAACTCAAGAATGGTTCGACCAATTTGGCTAATTTATTTCTTGCATGTTCCTTAAGTTCCACGGAAGGTTTTATACTAAAAAAATAATAATTATAGACTATAATATTTTAGAGCAATTTTTTCTCAAATTTACGCGGGTAAAACCGCGGGTCTCAGCTAGTTAACAATAGGGTACAGTAAACTTACTAAAATTTCGACAAATGATTAATATTTTATAGCTTCATATATCTCTCTATGTTGTTATATGGCCACAATGTTAGGACGCAAGTCTAATAATACATTTTACATGAAGTCTTACCAAACTCTGGTTAGGTATGAGAGTGAAGTCATCCCGTATGCTCTCAAAGCGCTGGTCGTACACGGACAGCCAGCTCACGATCTGTCCGGGCGCCAGTAAGTACAGCGGGGCGGCGGCTGTTGCCGAGCTGACTTCCTCCAAGGCTTCACGGCGAGCTTGTAGAACACCTATAAGGCCTGGAATGTAAAATTAAATTGAAGCCTTTAAACCCAAAATTTAGTCGCGTTTCACCCCGTAGTATCCTTCAGCTGGGTATAGGACTCCTTCCCCATGTAGGAGAAGAATTGGAGCTTAATCCACCATGCTTCTTCACTGCGGGTTGGTGGATATGTTCCCTACTATGATTATGTTTAACAATTGCTATCAGGTATTATAGACATCCAAACCGGAAACAAATATTTGTACAAATACAAATATCCATCCCGACCGGGAATCGAAGACGCAAACCGTCGCTGTTTTAAGCGACTACATGCACAACTACACCAGAGCGGTTGTTATATATATATATATATATATATATATATTTAATTACAATAAGTAAATAATTAGTAAATACTAAAAGTTAATTTGTAATAATGCAATTATCTGTGGCACTTTTATAGTAACAAAATTAAAACAAAATAATTTAGGGAGTGAAAGATAACACGATTCTTACCAATGTGATGATCAGCATGTAAATGTGAAATATACACAGCCTTCAGTGTCCTCATGAAGGCATTAACTCGTTTGGGTCCAAAGAAGCGAACAAGTTGCCCGAATGTGCCTTCACCGCAGTCCAGTAACATGGAACTGTTTTCGCTATAAAGACCACATACATTTTCTTTTATATATGAAGTAATCATCATTTTACAAATTCGAATTATATAAATAAAATAAATAAATATTTACACAATACACACACGGTCGTATGGTCCTAAAGTAAGCAACTTATAAGCTTGTGTTATAGGTAACAGCCGACTGGTCTAGCTACATTTTTTTTTTTCGATAAACATAATTATAAATATTACATCTATACTAATATAATAAAGCTGAAGAGTTTGTTTGATTGTTTGTTTGTTTGTTTGTTTGAACGCGCTAATCTCAGGATCTACTGGTCCGATTTGAAAAATTCTTTCAGTGTTAGATAGCCCATTTATCGAGGAAGGCTATAGGCTATATATCATCACGCTAAGACCAACAGGAGCGGAGTCCACGCCGACGAAGTCGTGCGCAGAAGCTAGTATTAAATAAATATATATATTACACCCAAACCCGGGGTGGGAATCGAACCCACAACCCCCGGGGCAGAAAGCAGGGTCACTACAAACTGCGCCAACGGGCTAGTCAAAATTTGTATAATTAATTAATAAATGATGAACAATTAAATAATTTTAACTTACTCAATTTGGAGAACGATTGCGCTCGTATTTCTAGTCTTGCTGGGTATACAAGACCCCGTTCCGAGAAAAATGACCTTTGGGTACTCCTTTTGAACGTGGTTTTTACCATAACGGATGTTTTCAACTATTTTGCGAAAATGTTCAAGACTTTCAACAAATCCGTCTACGTCCATCGCTTCTTGAATGTATTCTTGTATGTGGAGTTTGGGTTCTGCAGATCTATTCCAGAGAAATGTTCAATTTTAATATATCTATAATCAACATTTTTGCAAAATAAATATCTTGTTATAATATAATTCAAATGAAAATAAAAAAAGCAAAATCATGAATGGACAGGCTATGCTATTATTCGTATATACATACATAATATAATACATAAGTTGGAATTGATAAAATCACAAAAAACGAGATTAAAATAAAGTAACAAATAATATATAGAAAATTATCCTGTAATTTACCAATTTCCTCCACTCTGTTTTTTAATAAATAATAATCAATTAAAACTTAAGGTAACAAATAGTACTGCACAATGGAGTACAAAACATACTTAAATATATACAATAACATCAATGAGAAATTATCAAATTACAATAAACCGGATTAGAAAAATAGTGACCAAATATTAAATGGTCCTTCAAGCCAGATTTTAACATAAAATACTCTTAAGCCTTACCTATCAAGTTCTTTCTTAGGCCTCAAGTGGAACATCATGAGCGTGTGTCCAGCTATGAGGTCAAGCTTCGCAGACGACTCTGTCGCGTTCAAGTCAGCGTCTCCCCCGGAACCCTCCATGTTTATAATGTTCTGGAACTGCGCGACAGCGATCTAAAAAACCGTTTTACTGGTCCCAACACCGATCATGCAATACTAAACTACATAAAGGTAACTAACAACTTGCAAAAGACTTTTTTTTCATATGTATGCTTACACGTTAATAGTATCATTACTATTTACTACTCACAGGCGTAAGTACATATCCAGCTGTAGCGTAAGCGTTTGTCTATTACAGATAATATTTTATACATAATAGAAGAATAGAAGTTTACCGAGAAGATTAATAGTTTTAATTTCATTATTATTGTTAAAGGGAAAAAAACACAGAACATAACTTTACAGATTAATATATTTTAAACATACTTTTTAAAGTTAAAAATGTAACTTTTTATTTTATTATTTCAGTAAATGTACATAGATTACTTTGTTTACAATTTTATTAATTAAAGTAAAATATATTTGTTAACTAGACATTTACATAATAAGATAAGAATAATTATCTATTGGAAACCAAAGATGAATAGTCCATTACTCACAATTACATTTTTTTAACTTTCAAAGAAATTATTACCATAATTCTTGATGTGAGATGACTTCTGCTGATATGCAGTCATGAAACCGTGCAAAAATGATAAAAATGACAAAACAAGTTATATTCTTTTAATAATATCAAACACATTAGTAAAGCGGAAGCATCATGTTTAACAAAACCTTTGGCCAATAAGACAATATTTTCAATTATATTCATCACATTAATTATTTATATTACCACTTAGCAATAAATATATTTAAGTAAATACAAATCATTCCATACATAAGTTACATTTACCTTGTTCTTCAATTCCTCGAGGCCCCTCAGCCGGGCCCCCTCCAGCTGGGGGCCCGGGCGGCCGGGGGCCCACAGCGCGGGTATAGACGCGTCCCGCAGTAGCGGGAACATATCTGCATCTAGCAGGTGTAGGCGTTGTTGTGAGCGATGGACTGCCTCCGAGCCGAGGCAAGCGTTCTGTGTGTTCAGGACTAAGTGGCGGGTCGATGGCCCGAATTTCAACATGAAGGCGCGGTAACTGTGACGTCATTATAAAGAAGCAGCTATTACCGTTAACCGTTAAAAATCAAACATCTTTGAAATTTAAATGTTTGTGAGAAGATCGAATCGTTTTTTGTTGAATATAGAAAATGGGTTTGAGAAAAAGGAACCGTTGAATATACTCAATCAATTATTCAAGACAGTTGAATGATCTGTTGTCCATTAATAAGTAATGATAGGTCTCGTCACACTACATCCGATCACAGTATATAAAATATAGTTGAATAAAGCTCGCCAGCTTGTAATATTTAATCAATAAAATTTACTTCAATTTAAATCGAAAAGTACTAAAATGAGAACATCATCGACATAATATAATTATGAAGTCATTTACATACGCATTATTAGTTATAATTTAAAAATTAGTAGTCAGATGTCACTAAAATTTAAATGCTTGCCTACATTACAAGCACCAGCTTTTGAATAAAAAAAAGAATGATCAAAATCGGCATATTCAGTAAAGTTACTTTTTTGAAGTTAGTTAATTATAAATGACTTACGTTGGATGGTTAAACACGTGTGGAGTTGTGTAGTGCACTATAACTGCAGGAACACTCTCAGGTGGGTTTGTGCCATTGTCGAAATGTGCAGCAAAGTCGTCTTCCTTCAAATACGACAAATCTGGTACTTCCAGCACTAAAAAAACATGTTTAGATAGATATTATTAAATAAATACATAAACATTTCATACTCAATAACCCCTGGATTTTCTCCTGTGTCTGGTCAGGAAACACACACAATACACATACACAAACGCCCACACCATGACAAATATTTATATGGCCACTGAGCGGGAATCGAACCCGCAGCCGCTAACGCAATAGTGTTGTGAGCGGGAATCGAACCCGCGACCGCCAACGCAATAGTGTTGTGAGAGTCGTCATAATTATCATTTCTATTTGGCAATTATTTGTTGATTATTATTAATTTTAAGATTTTAAATAAAAGGAAATAAAATAATAATAACTCTATAACTAATTTGAACAGTTTTAAAAGTAAAAGCTGATGTTACACTGGCATTATCAAGTATCAATACAATCTTATTATGAATTGTACGAGACAACCGAACATGTAAATAGTTTTACGTATAAAATAGGTTTAATTTTATCGATTATAATTTCATATAGTTAAAAGTATTAAATCTAAGTAAATAGGCTTATAAGAATAGAATAGTAAAACATTCGATTTAAAACTACGATCCGCAATAGTTATTACAAAGTAATAATAAAATGTAAATAATTAATTACGTATAAAGTTACTTCATAAATTAAGTTTCATAGTTAAAGAATCATAGAAAATGTTAACTTGTGCGACTAGTTACTAGTTGAACAGATTCGCCTTAGTTTTGTTCAATATCTAGGTTAGAAAGAGATGGCGATAGATTTAGTATGAAAATAGACAAAGATAGCTATAGTTCGGGAAGAAAATTCATGTTTTGTTTGATATTTTCTAATATTCTTACGATTTTATTAATGTTTTATGTTTTATAGATAGATATTCATACGTTTTAGCATAAATTATCATCAAAATGTTTGTAAATAGATAGATACGCACGCTGCGCGCACAGGAATAGTACTGACGCGGGTTCGGGACTCGGAGGGGATATTTATACTTCGACGGTGGGGGACGGGGGAGTATAAATATTCCAGAGATCGATTTAGCTCGATTATTCCGAATTTATCGCGCGCGCAGCGCTAATTGTATGTTAAAATGCTAGATTTTAATATGATAAAATAGGTAAGATATAGTTTTAAGATAAATATGTTGTAAATTGCATTTTATTGAAAATAAAGATATTCCGGGGTGAGGTAAGGGTCCGCTGGCTAGCTACTCCCGAAATCATATAAATAGGACGCCATATCGGGCGTCATTAGGTCACTTCTCTTGGGACACCTGAATAGGTCACTTCTCTTGGGACACCTGAATAGGTCACTTCTCTTGGGACACCTGAATAGGTCACTTCTCTTGGGACACCTGAATAGGACACTTCTCTTGAGACAACGGAATAGTCAAGAAGTATATAGTCAAGACTCAAGATAGTAAGAAGTCTGCATAGAAGCTTGCCAGCCACCCTTCTCTCTCTAACGGGATTTAGTGAAGCGCTATAGTGGTGTTTTATTGAAGAACCCCTGCACACGACGAGCACGAATATCCATACCGGCTTTGTTCGCAATCGTTTATGTACCGGCTCTGGCAAATCAGACGTCATAATACAGTCCGCTAGCTCTCCCTGAGCTGGGGTCCGGTACAGTTTGGTCCTTCGTTCGCCGGATCTACATAGTTTTCGCCGTGTCCGCCGTGTTCGCCTTCGTCTTCGTCTTCGTATTCACCGTTCGTTCGTCATGCCGCTCACAAGATCGCAAGCTGAGAAGATGGATCAAGCCATAGAAAACATAGAAAAAGCTCAAGAGGAAACCTCGACTATAGAAATCGCGTCGCAACAACCGAAGCCGCCGAATTTCCCCGTACACCACGAGGAACCACCTAGATCTCCGTCGGCAGCTCCGGACCAGGGAAAGAACGCGAAAACTTCGTCAAAGAAAGCGTCAAAAGAAAGAAGACGTTTACGATTTGAAGCAGAACTCGCTCAAATCCAATACGAGCTGACTTTAAGAAAAGCCGAGATGATGAAGAAAAAAGCCGAATTCGAAGCATACGAATCTGACGACGACGACAGCGAGGTCTCGTCGCACCAAGGCGAAGAACGAGTCACAGAGTGGTTGGACAATCACCCGGAGGTCACCACGAAGCCTATAGAACGACAGGACCCTGGGGAACAGATATCGAAGCCCGCCACACACGAAACGAAAAATAACTCGTCAATCGTCGAAGAAATACGAAAGGAAGCCCCTGAAGCGACAACAGTAACATCGAACAACACAGACATAACGCAGTTGGCGACCGCCATCACCACTGCCATGAGGAACGCCAACCCATCAAGGTACATCGGAGAGCTACCGTACTTCAACGGGTCACATACAGAATGGCTCGCCTTCCGCGCCGCATATTTCGAATCGTCTTCTCAGCTCAACGCGGCGGAGAACTCGGCGAGACTAAGAAGAGCGCTGAAAGGAAAAGCCAAGGAAGAGGTCGCCAGTCTTCTCATAACCAACGCGCCGGCATCAGATATAATGAAGATTTTAGAAAATCGATTCGGAAGACCGGACGCTATCGCCAGTACAGAATTAGAGAAGCTGCGCCACCTACCACGTCTCACAGACTCTCCGAAGGATATCTGCACGTTCGCTAACAAAATACGGAACTGTGTCGCGACCCTACAGCTGCTAGCTAAAGATCACTATCTACATAACCACGAGATAATGAAACAGCTGGTCGAGAAGCTCACGCCGACCATGCGAAGCAAATGGTTGGACTACACGCACGCTGAAGACACCGAGAAACAGAAGAATGAACCGGAAATAAAGCTGTTCTGCAAATTCATGGAACGAGAAGCGAACAAGAATGCGAAATACGCACCAGCGGAACACATTACTCCCGAAGAAAACACAACGCCTGTACGAAGACACCGCGCGCTCGCGACGAACGAAAAAGACAAGAAGTTCCCTTGCTCCGTATGCAAAGATAAGGACCACGAGCCGCCGGAATGCACCAAGTTAAAGACAGCAGAGGAACGCAAGCGGTGGGACATAGCGAAGAACGCGAACCTCTGCTATAGATGTCTTCGTTACAGAAGTCAAGCACACAAGTGCAAGCCGCGCGCCTGCGGTAAGGACGGTTGTGAACGTACTCATCATCCGCTGCTTCACTTCACGTCGACTCGAAGCGAAGACAAGAAAGAAGAGACAGAGAAGGTCACCACCACACAGAGCCACGACGAGCTACACGCTTATTTAAAGTACATCCCGGTGACGATCAGCGGCCCTAAGAAAAGTATAGACACGTACGCGCTGCTGGACGACGGCTCCACCGTGACCTTAATAGAAGAAAGTATAGCTTCGAAGATCGGCGCGAAGGGCCCTATAGATCCGCTGAACATAGAAACCATAGATCGAAAGTTATCTACACACTCGTCTCGTCGCGTCACGTTCAACATCAGGGGGCAAGATAGTGAATATAGACTACAAGCAAGAACTATAAAGAAAATGAAAATATCGCCGCAATCGATAAGTAAAGAACGAGTACGGGCCTGCGAACACCTCAGAGACATCGCTAGTAACCTTACATATAGAGACGCTCGCCCTACTATACTGATCGGTCAGGACAACTGGCACCTATTAATAGCATCGGAAACGAAAAAGGGTAACAGAACACAGCTAGTCGCATCGAAAACACCCTTAGGATGGGTCCTCCACGGGTCTAGCTCTCGCACCGTCGGTCAGCGGGTTCACTTCGTACACCATCTCGCTGACACAGATACAGATAGTGAAGAAAATCGCATGGACGAGATGCTTCGACACCACTTCGCCCTGGACTCCGTCGACATAGCAGAAAAGAAACCGCGCTCCGACCCCGAACAACGAGTGATCAGCATACTAGAAGCGAACACCGTACAGACGGACAGCGGTCAATACGAAACGTCCTTACCATGGGTAAACGACAGTTCGAGAATGCCGTATAACTACGAAAACGCGCTCAAACGACTTCGTACTACGGAGAAAAAGATAGATAGAGATCCGCTGCTTAAAGAAAAATATACAGAGCAAATGAACGCATTAATAGAGAAAGGCTACGCGGAACGAGCGCCGACAGAGAAAACAACGCATAGAACGTGGTACCTACCTCACTTCCCCGTCGTCAACGTCATGAAGCCCGGCAAGGTACGAATAGTTCACGATGCAGCTGCCAGGACGGCTGGTACGTCATTAAACGATCACCTGCTTACCGGCCCGGACTTACTACGCTCGCTCACAGGAGTGCTTATGAGGTTTCGACAACATCGCTACGCGGTAACAGCTGACATCGCCGAGATGTTCATGAAGATCGGCATAAGAAGTGAAGACAGAGACGCTTTGAGGTACCTGTGGCGCGGCGACAGAAGAGACGGGACCCCCGGCGAATATAGAATGAAGTCGCTCATATTCGGAGCTACCTGTTCGCCGGCAATAGCTATTTTCGTTAAAAACTTAAACGCTCGCAAGTACGAAAAACAGTACCCGGAAGCCGCCGCCGCGATCGTGCAAGCTCACTACATGGATGATTACCTCGACAGCTTCACGACAGAACAAGAAACCATACGAATAGCGAAACAAGTACGAGACGTACACGCGGCCGGCAACTTTACGCTACGAAGCTGGGTATCGAACTCGCTACACGTACAACAAGCTTTAAACGAAGTATCGGAGTCGTCGCAACATGTTAAACAGCTGGACGACGGAACGAAGACAGAACGAGTGCTCGGATTAATGTGGAACCCGCAGATAGATAGCCTAGGTTTTAACTTAAACCTAAGCCGCATACCGCCAGCGCTTCTAGATAATACAGCTCCGACGAAGCGGGAAATATTAAAAATAATTATGTCTATATACGACCCGCTCGGCCTCGCTTCGCCTATAATAGTACGTGGAAAACAAATTATGCAAGAAGTGTGGCGGCGAGGTACAGACTGGGATAAGAAGATCGACTCCGACCTCACAGAACAGTGGACCGCGTGGCTACAACACATGAAAAGCTTACGTGACGTCACCGTGCCGCGCGCCTATATAGACTACAGTGAAGCGACGTCACTACAGTTACACGTATTCGTTGACGCCAGTACGACCGCATACGCTGCGGCATTATATTGGAGAACAGTTAACACGGACGGACAAGTGAATCTCTCCCTCATCACCGCCAAAGCCCGCGTCGCGCCGCTCAAGCTAACGTCGATACCGCGCCTCGAGTTACAAGCCGCGGTACTAGGCGCCAGAATGGCAGCGACAGTCCTTAGCGAACACGATCGTAAACCAGAATCTAAGACCTTCTGGACCGACAGCAAGACAGTATTAACGTGGCTAAAGACAGGGTCGAGATCTTACAAACCGTTCGTCGCTCATCGCATCGCCGCCATAGAAGAAACCACGAGCAACAGCGAGTGGAGGTGGGTGCCGACGAAACTTAACAACGCCGACGACGCCACTAGGGACGTACCGTACGACTTCAACAAGACGCATCGGTGGTTCACAGGGCCACCATTCTTATTAAAACCTCCGACGGAGTGGCCATCCGAAGTCCCAGCGAAGCTCGAAGTCACCGGCGAAGAACGCACGCATCACCTTATATTAAAAACGTCGACATCCATCAACCAGTCCGTACCCGACAGTACACGATTTTCGAGGTGGGAACGGCTTATACGCGCGACTGCTAGAGTACTACAATTTATACAGCTGTGTAGGGGTCAACGAAACGACGTAGTGAACTATAGACGCAAGACACAGTACACCGACCCCGACTGGGGCAATAAAAATACATCGAAACGCACGGAAGTTAAAAGAAAACAGTCGAAAAATAGTACGGAAAGTTCGAAATACATAACTATAGACGCCGCGCTATTAAGAAGAGCGGAAACAATTATAGTACAGGCGATACAGCGGGATTCGTTCGGCGAAGACATAGACAGATTACAACGCAACGAATCGCCGTCAATTAACAGCAGACTACGATTATTAGCAACTACATATGTAGACGGAATCATACGCGTCAAGAGTCGAGTCAACGCAGCGGCGGGAGTCATGGAGACACAGAAGTCACCAGCTGTGCTGGACGGCAACCATAGAGCTACGCGACTATGGATAGAGTACACGCATAGAAGCCTACAGCACGCCGGCGTCGAAACAACAGTAAACGAGTGTCGACAACACTATTGGATCCTACGACTCCGCCCTGTGACAAGAATAATCGTTCGCAGCTGCCTACCATGTCGCATCCGAAGAGCAGCACCACCGTCGCCACCAACGGGTGACCTACCACCGACTCGTCTGGCTCATCATAAGCGACCGTTTACATACACCGGTTTAGACTACTTCGGTCCGTTAACAGTGACTATAGGAAGACGTCACGAAAAGCGTTACGTAGCACTCTTCACATGCCTCACCACTCGAGCTGTACATCTCGAAATCGCCGCATCGCTATCGACCGACTCAGCGATACTAGCGCTACGCAGAATGATAGCACGCCGCGGATGCCCCACCGAAATCTGGTCCGATAACGGGACTAACTTCCACGGCGCGGACGCCGAACTTAGAAAAGCGGCGCTACAAGCTACGAGTGAAGAAGCGAACGTCAGAGCCATCACCTGGAGATACATACCGCCCGGCGCACCTTTCATGGGCGGAGCGTGGGAGCGCCTAGTTAGATCGGTGAAGACCGCTCTCACAGCTGTGTTACACGAACGAAGCCCGCAGGAAGAGGTTCTCGCTACGCTACTCGCTGAAGCCGAATACACAGTAAATAGTCGGCCCCTTACGCACGTCTCAATCGATATAGAAGATCCCGAAGCCCTGACTCCTAACCACATACTACTCGGGGGGTCAGCGCGAGTACCGTTGCCCGGCGAGTTCAACGACAAAGATTTAATAGGCCGCCCGCACTGGAGAGCCGCACAGCGCCTAGCGGATCAGTTCTGGGCCCGATGGATCCGCGAATACCTCCCCGAACTCCAACACCGGCGGGAGCCCCGAGGGTCCGGACCAGCCATAGCAGCCGGCGACGTCGTACTCATAGTCGACGGGAATCTACCTCGCAACACCTGGCCGCGAGGCGTCGTAATAGCAACATACCCCGGACAAGACGAAACGGTTCGAGTTGTCGACGTCAAGACGTCTGGAGGCGTCTTAAGAAGACCCACGAAGCGACTGGTGATACTGACATCAGCATCGGTCGTCTCTCCCAGCACAGCGGGATGCAGCGTCGCGACGAGCCCCGACACTGCACGGCGGGAGAATGTACGAGACAACCGAACATGTAAATAGTTTTACGTATAAAATAGGTTTAATTTTATCGATTATAATTTCATATAGTTAAAAGTATTAAATCTAAGTAAATAGGCTTATAAGAATAGAATAGTAAAACATTCGATTTAAAACTACGATCCGCAATAGTTATTACAAAGTAATAATAAAATGTAAATAATTAATTACGTATAAAGTTACTTCATAAATTAAGTTTCATAGTTAAAGAATCATAGAAAATGTTAACTTGTGCGACTAGTTACTAGTTGAACAGATTCGCCTTAGTTTTGTTCAATATCTAGGTTAGAAAGAGATGGCGATAGATTTAGTATGAAAATAGACAAAGATAGCTATAGTTCGGGAAGAAAATTCATGTTTTGTTTGATATTTTCTAATATTCTTACGATTTTATTAATGTTTTATGTTTTATAGATAGATATTCATACGTTTTAGCATAAATTATCATCAAAATGTTTGTAAATAGATAGATACGCACGCTGCGCGCACAGGAATAGTACTGACGCGGGTTCGGGACTCGGAGGGGATATTTATACTTCGACGGTGGGGGACGGGGGAGTATAAATATTCCAGAGATCGATTTAGCTCGATTATTCCGAATTTATCGCGCGCGCAGCGCTAATTGTATGTTAAAATGCTAGATTTTAATATGATAAAATAGGTAAGATATAGTTTTAAGATAAATATGTTGTAAATTGCATTTTATTGAAAATAAAGATATTCCGGGGTGAGGTAAGGGTCCGCTGGCTAGCTACTCCCGAAATCATATAAATAGGACGCCATATCGGGCGTCATTAGGTCACTTCTCTTGGGACACCTGAATAGGTCACTTCTCTTGGGACACCTGAATAGGTCACTTCTCTTGGGACACCTGAATAGGTCACTTCTCTTGGGACACCTGAATAGGACACTTCTCTTGAGACAACGGAATAGTCAAGAAGTATATAGTCAAGACTCAAGATAGTAAGAAGTCTGCATAGAAGCTTGCCAGCCACCCTTCTCTCTCTAACGGGATTTAGTGAAGCGCTATAGTGGTGTTTTATTGAAGAACCCCTGCACACGACGAGCACGAATATCCATACCGGCTTTGTTCGCAATCGTTTATGTACCGGCTCTGGCAAATCAGACGTCATAATACAGTCCGCTAGCTCTCCCTGAGCTGGGGTCCGGTACATGAATAGTAATAATTCATAATTTACCAATAAAAACTGGTCCAGGATCATCTGGTGTCTTGACGTCTTTTGACCTTACAATTTTACCATCAGGTAACACTACGTCCTGACCACTCTTCAGCTGCCCCAACATAGGCCCTGGTTTGACACCTAATTCTACACATTTCTCTAGAATGAGAGTACCAAGACGTTTCTGCAAATATAAGGGATACCAATATAAAAAATATATACGCTTTTTCTCTTAATCAAAATTCATATCTTTTAGTTTATAGACAACATACAAAAACTAGTCCTAAACTCACCTTTAAAGTGCAAATGTACGCCACAGTACAATGACTATGTTTTTGAAGTTCATTCAAAACTTTTTCATTCTTTACCTTCAGAGGATCTAAAATAAAAAAAAAATCAGAAACTTATATAATCTAATTTTTAAATATTATTTTATATTATAGTAAGTGTGGGGTCAACAAGGAATTTAATTTGTGCAATGACAATATAAGTAAAAAAAATAATTGGTTGTCTGTAAAGTTGGTTTATGGACGATAGTTTAACGTGACAATGTCATAACAAAACATCTCGGAAGCATAGGCCAATCGAGTGGTAGAGAAATAGATATGGCGCAAGCATACAATGAGCGTAACGCTACAATGAGTCATCCTTTTTAGGGTTCCGTACCCAAAGGGTAAAAACGGGACCCTATTACTAAGACTTCGCCGTCCGTCCGTCCGTCCGTCCGTCCGTCCGTCCGTGTGTCTGTCACCAGGCTGTATCTCAAGAACGGCTATAGCTAGAGAGTTGAAATTTTCACAAATTATGTATTTCTGTTGCCGCTATAACAACAAATACTAAAAACAAAATAAAATAGATATTTAAGGGGGGCTCCCATACAACAAACGCGATTTTCTTGCCCTTTTTTGCTCGATATCAATAATAGCAACAGGTAGGCACTTGAAATATTCACAAAATACTCAGTTGTATTTTTACTTTAATAATAAATAATAAAATTAAAATAAAATTAATATTTAAGGGGGGCTCCCATACAAAAAACGTCATTTTTGCCTATTTTTGCTCTCATACAATAAAAGTGATTTTTAGCCGCTTTTTGCCCGTTATTACAATCAATGTACCTAGTCAATGGTACGGAACCCTTCTGCGCGAGTCCGACTCGCACTTGGCCGATTTTTCGTATATGCCGGCGGCGTTCATCGATTTATTACACATTGTCACGTCAAAAAAATTGTTACTAAAAAATATAAGACAAACACTAAGCATTTTTCAGAAGAAATAATCCTTGATCAAAATCACAGAGCATCGAATGTCATTTTCGCCCCCCGGCTACTAGAGACGAAAGTAATAATAATACCGCGTGCCAGTCTGTCCCGAGCGTATGCCCAAACGGCATACGCGGCCGGCCAGTTCTAGTCCGCACGTTGGAGGGTGAACTTGTTATAAAAACACGTAAAAATGCCTCGATGTGCTGTAATTTGGTGTCGTAACAACAGTACAAAAGTAAATAAACAAAATTCTAACGTAACGTATCACAGGTGACTACAAAAACCCTGATTTTTAAGCATTTTTTAAGTTTTATTTGAAACACAAAACCTCAACGGATTCCAACTCGTGATCCGCCGTCACCGGCCGGTCAGTGAAGTAGTGATGTGACACCCAGCGTTCAGTTCGCTGATATCGACTGATATTTTTTCCGTTTTATTATTTTAATTGATTGTTTTATTATTTTAAATCATGTTTTAAAACATAACTTTAAATGTGTGATCCTTGACTATTTTTTAGGTTCCCTAATGATCCTTGTACAAAACAAAAGTGGATAACAGCGACAGGAAAACATGACTGAAATTTAATGTATCATCAATTTGATCAAGAACCCTTAAATAATCATTCAATTCTTTTAATTAAAGCATTTATAATATATAATAATGGAAAAATACGTGGACATTCAACTAATGTATCTAACAAAAAACGCATTAAAGAAATATCAATTAGAAGTCATTCTAATAAAAATGTTTTATTTTTAGGGCAATGAAAATAATAATTGTAAGGTATGGAAAAAGAATGTTTTTATTTAATTATTTTCTTTTCTGTTTTTGTCAAGGTTGATATTTAAAAAATTGTAATAATAATAAATCTCAATTTAACTAACAACATACTTATTTTATTTCATTCAAGACCTTTTATGTTTGTCGATGTCGATTTACTGTTACATATTACGTCACACCACATGACTATGAGTGGGCGGTTGTCATTACCTAAGACTGTATGTACACGTGGCCTCTGTAGTAGTGAGTGTAAGGGTGTGAGTAAACGGTGCCGCCCATTGACACGCTTTTGTTCTAAGAAATTTGTAAAAATGCCGTCTCTAGTAGCCGGGGGGCGAAAATGACATTCGATGCTCTGTGATCAAAATGGTAGCTTTATTGTTGAAACATCATATCAATTGAATACATATATTTGTATTTTTTTTTATATTTTCAGCTGGGCAAAGCAGTGCTCAGTGCACTAGAGAAAATGTGTGCTACACTCACGTTTTTACATTTAATCCTATGTCAAAAATAAATAATTTTAGTATGTAATACTGCTGTGCCCACGTCTTTGTCCACGTGGAATTAAACAAAAAAAATTTTTGTTCCATTCGCAGAGTTATAAATTAAATATAAAAGTAGCTTAAGTTACACCTTATTACATCAGCTAACTGCCAGTTAAAGTCCCGTCAAAATCGGTCCAACTGTTTCAGAGATTAGCCGGAATAAACAGACAGACAGACAGACAAATATAAAAAAATAATTATGTTGGTATATTATGTACTGAGTATACATCCATATGCATTAAGTAAAAAGCGTTTATTTTAATTTTACAAACAAACACTCCAATTTTATTTATTTGTTTAGATATATGTAGATGTATAGATGTATAGAAGATAACACCATGTACCTTTGCTAGGAACCTTGTGTTTTGTTTTAGGTTGTTTATTCTTATTCTCCTGTGGGTTTTTATTTTCTCTCCTATAATAGTCCGTATCGTCATGAATAAATTCCTCAAATTCATTGTCTGGGGAACCATCAAGCTTTGGTCTCTTAGCAATAGGCGTTGAATCCGTTTTGAAAATTTTATCCTGTGGTCCCCTGAGAATACAAACAATAAAAGTAATATTACAAGTAAGTAGAGGGTAAGTATTACAAACATTTTAATAAAAATAATTATACTGAATCATCAATATGTAGCTATTTAAGTCAGGTTTCAAATGATTCTCGTTACCTTCTACTAATATTAACAAATGTTATAACACAATTATAAACATAATCTGTTCCTAAGATAGGCAATTTATTCCTTGTGTTTTTGGAACAGTCAGCTGATGTAGGTATACATATTCTTTTTGTTATTATTTTTGTCTCTCTGCACATAATATGATATAGATACATATACATAAATAAACAGTTACTATAATGAACTATAAACTTTCTGTATTTAAAAAACATAGAGGAATGAAGATAAATATACTCAACACCGGTTTTAATGTATATTTCTCCTTGTATATCAAATACATTTGTATTCAAATTCTATACTTACAGGAGAACATATTTCACAGTCATTACATTATCCTCAAAGTCAGTGCTGGGGCTACATTTGGCCATTGTAACATTCATATCTTTCATAATGACGAACCTTTTTGTTGCATTGTATAATTCATCCTTAACAAAGAAAATTATTCAACATTTTCATTAATTACTGTTCATAATAAGTAATAACACTGTTATAAAGTTAGGTCAGTCAATATATTACCAATCCATCAGGTCCATGTAAGGTTATATTTGGCACTCCGACATCCTGAAGTGTAAGTGACAGACCAGGGAGGCCTCCAATGTTCTTCCAAGTCTTGTTTGTTATAAAAATATGGTCCAGTCTAGATAATTTCACTTTATGCTCATGGGCAAGCCTCTGACTGCCTTCTCCACAGTTAAATAAGTAACTAAAATTTCAAGTTGTTATTGTATAGGTTCATAGAACACATATGTAAATAAATGATTTGTAATTGTTGTGCAATCAAAATTGTTTTATATAGGTACACTTACCGTTTTTGATCAGTAAATAAATAAAGGGTATTTGGAGCTCCTCTAGCCCCAGAACCAAGCACTTGTAAGTAAACTGTACTGGGGCCATATTTTTCAGACTTTTTTGTTATTAGTTGTCTTTGACGTTGTGCGCCGGAAATTCTTTCCGAATTACCTTTTGGCATGCTGGCTAGAAATTCCAACAATTTTTTACTACTGTCTTTGGAGTAGCAACGGATATTATTTATTCTAACTACTCTACTAACTATTGTTATTTTACCGTACATGTGTTTGGAGGTTATTTCTATTTTGCCGAGATCATAAGAGCATCCGTTAGGATGACCCAGGTTAAGCTACTATTATATTCATTTATACATAACTTTTTAGTTTTTCAAACTATTATAAAAAACACATTTTTAGATTTAGAACTACTTTTCTAGCGACAGTCGTTTTTTAATGTTTTCTTCTGTTAGATCAATTTTTAAGTTTTGACAACTGACATTGACAACACTTTTGTTTTTATAAATAATGCCTCGTGGCTCGTACACAAAAAATACACGCTACAAAATTAAAAAATATATAAATTAAACGATTATATAACACGTAATACGGCGATTTGATTACATGCATTTTGAGATAATATAATGCACATTGTTAAAACTATTTCTGATCAGCTCTTTTGTTATTTTGTTACTTTTTAATTTATGTTACCAGCTCACAAAATAGAACTACAATACATTATCGTTTTAACCATGTTTTAACTTTAGACATCGAAATTGAAAATGGCGTTCTCTACAGCTGTAGACATGTAGATTCAGATTGCGCAATTTCAATATAAATGTGTACGAAAAACTTAGTAAATTTTATATTTCGTGTGCTAATAATATTCTAGACTTTGAAAATGTTTATTGCGCGTAATTTTTATGATATATATTTGATCTATATTGTTTAGTGATCTAGTATTTTTTCATTAGTGTAAACTTGTGAGGGACCGTGTATTTTTGTGATGTGATGTATTAAAATAATAAATAATGAAACGAAAAATAATACGGCTGTGCAAATAATGTTAAAAAATGGCTGTATTGTGGCGAGTGATTTTAATTTTGGCCTCTACGGGCCTCCAATTCTTACAAGGATTGCCTGTTAACCCAGTACTGCGGGTCTACCCGCACGGTAAGTCATTTTAATAGAAAACAATGATTTTTCATTATCAATTATTACAAATTCCACTTTTTAATCATACTATAACTATATTCGAAATTATTTTTTTGCAGAAACTAATGTTATTTCATGACTAGTAATATCATTATTAATTTAAACATATGTGGGTAGTTTAATTATGCATAAACTAAATTCCTAAATTTCTATATTATTTATCAATTAAATAGTATATAATTATTTCTAAAAATAATCCATTAAATAATATATGACTAAAATAGTGAAAATTATATTTATATTTGAGTTGGAAATATAAAAAACATCAAAAACATTGTTTGTTAAATAAATGCATGTATTTATTTGTCTAGAACATGTAACATGCACTACATATGTTTTTACTCTTTGTTAATATGTAATATATTAGTTAATATGTATAGATAGTTAGAAAATAGCTCGAATTGACAAACACTTCATTATTTTTCTTTTCTAATAAAATATTTGTATACAAACAATTACTTTTAATTGAAATTTTTTTTTATTGTTGTTTTTTCATTTTGTCCCCTTTCGAGACAGACAAAGATAGATCTTTGTTGACCATACAGCGTATTCATTCGTATTTTTTTTTTTGTTTCTTCTTCATATTAATTAAATGACACAAACAATTTGACAGTTAGTATTTAATTTTTTTTTAATTATTTATAAATTGATTATCAAGATTTTAATACAAAGATACATTTTAGTTCATCTAAATATGACTTATTTATTTCGGTGTGACTATTTTTATGGGTACTGGACGAATAAATTATATTTATTTGTACGGGTACTGGATGAATAATAATAGATTAGTAGCCAAGGGCTGTAAGGCATCAAATGCAGCCCGAGTGTGCTCGTGCGCCTATAGTTCGAGGGTGCAATTGATGCTTACACCCGAGCTAACTATTCTGTTTTACATCTCGATTGTGAGGTAAGTAGAAAAAAACTGGCATTACAAGAATAAAACATTTTATTTGTTGAAATTTATAGTGAAATGAGAACAATTTTCAATTTTTTTTTTCAAGATCGAAATTGAGCTTCGCCGTTCGATATTTAAATTTCGTGACTATTATACTCACATGAAGACAAGGCTGAATAGCAAAGCGACCTCTTTGGTCATTAGGCTGAATGCATGATGTCTATTGCTAGTATGATGGTTAGATGTACGCGAACTTTTTGAAAGAAAGAAGTGTTTACTTACCGCCCTAGGGCTTTTCTAGCTACATTATTACCCTAGAGCGCTAATTAGTCACCTACAAGCCCCATTTGGAGGTAATAAGAACCTACTTACCGAACATGAGATATGTAAATTATATTTATTCGTACATTAATTCAATTTTTTTGTTTAAATCACATCCAGAGTAGAAGAAGTATGATTAGCTTCAACACTGTTTATATTCATTTTTGTTATTACTTAAACCAGGGGTTCCCAAAGTGTGCACTGCGGCGCCCTGGTGTGCCGTAGAAAGTAAAGAGGGGCGCCGCCGTGAGTCGATTCTCTATTATTATTCGAAACTACAATTAATATTCACCAAGCTCACCCGTCACATTTATTTGATTTGAATATCGTATTTTATCTTTGCTTTTCTTAAGACTTAAATCTTTTTTGCTATTGTCTGTTTCAATTATTTTATAATAAAAAAAATTCAATTTCATATTGTAAGCAGACATTTTCATTTTTGTTCCTCTCAATTCTCTCAACCTAATTATTATCAGTACCTGGGTGACCGAGCCTAGCTCGGTATTTTCATTTTATTTTTTGTTTTTTTTTTCTCGGTATTTTTATATTTTAATTTTATTTAAATAATAAATCACGAGTGAAATTAAAAAAAAAAGAAAAAAAATTAATCTGGAGACTGAGATTCGAACCCGGGTCAAAACGATTTGACACCCACCGATTTCCTAATTACGCCATTACAGCTATGTTATCAGTAGTGAAATTAAGCTTCGTATTCTAATGATATTTTTTTATTGCCTAAAAACAGGGATAAAACGACATTTTTTTTAATGAATCCTAGCTAGATCAATTTTTCGCCCCCGAAATCCCCTGCATACTAAATTTCACGAAAATCGTTGGAGCCGATTCCGAGATTCAGAAAATATATATATATATATATACAAGAATTGCTCGTTTAATAGTATAAGATTGTAGGTGCCTATTTCTTTCTACTGTATCTTTTTCAAATGGCTAACTAGGGTAGGGCGCCGTGACAAAATTCTAAATTTGTGAGTGCGCCGCGTGCTGAAAAATATTGGGAACCCCTGACTTAAACTCTTCCAAAGTTCAAAGAATGGACGTCATCACTGTTCACTATTTTGACGAAATTAGAAATAAGAATAAGAATTAAGTACCTATAGACAACTTTCTTATTATAGACGTGTGAACAGTGTGACAACTTGTAATAATGATACAAATAAATATAATTTATTCGTCCAGTACCGTACAAATAGTCACTTCGTTTAGATTAAGACCCATGTCTGTCTAATTTTGAATTTAGATAGGTTAGGGTTTATTTTTTTTTGTATTTGCAACAAAATCATGCCGATAAACAGTCTAATTTTGAATTTAGATAGGTAAGGGTTGTTTTTTTGTTTTTGTAACAGAATCATGTTGATAAACAGTCTAATTAACCGACTTCCAAAAAAGGAGGACGTTCTCAATTCGACTGTATTTTTTATGTATTTTAGCTTAGAACTTTTTACTGAAAGAAACTGGAACGATTTCGATGATTCTTTTTAATCAATTTTAATCAATCGAAAGGTGGTGTGTGTCACATGGTCACATTCAAATTTAATTGAGTTCAAGTTAATAATATATTTTTAACTAGCTTCTGCTCGCGACTTCGTCCGCGAGAAATAGGAACAATCCTGTCATACATGATTTTTGAGAAACTAACTGTTTACGCAGTGCACACAGCGGAAGCTCTCAAAAGGAAAAAAGCCCCCGATTTTGAATCATTCTTCATTGATGCTCCTATTGGTTTTAGCGTGATGATACCGCCTTTAGATCCTCAATAAATGGGCTATCTGACACTGAAAGAATTTTTCAAATCGGACCAGTACTTTCTGAGATTAACTTGTTCAAACAAAAAACAAACAAACAAACAAACTCTTCAGCTTTATAATATTAGTATAGATATATAATACCCTTTTTAATATTACAGAAGGAACTGGTTCAGAGGGACAAGAATGGAATTCAGAAAGCAACCTGTACACGTCGCTGCCAGCGTTGGCATTGGTTCTCACTGTTGTCGGACTACTGTTTGGTTGCACCTGGTGCTACAGGCACAAGGATTGTAAGGTAAGGCTTTTAAAAGTTATTAATAACCTGTAATACATATAATACTTATTTCCTGTTATGCATTTGTATGTCGTCACCATCATTCTAATAAGATGTAAGTCAATTTTGCCGTTTTTTTTTTTTTATTGCTGACGTTGGTAGAACTAATGAAACTACAACTATCCTTCCCTTTTATTTCTCTAATTTGTATGATAAAAAGAGATAAAAAGCGTTAGACACAATAGGTAAGTCAGGTAAAAATTTCATTCTAATAAAGCCTAAGTCATATGTATTTAGGTACATAAATTAGACTAAAAAACATTAAAAAAACATTGGCCATAAGTTTTTGATATTACTTTTCTTACATACCGTCAAAGTTTAACTAAGAAAAACCATGAGAAAAATGTTTTTTCCTTCTCCTGAAAAGTTATCTTTGACTTATACCCCGTCCGGCGACTAATGATCTTTTTGACACTTCAAGAAATTTTGACATTAGTGACTGCCTCACACGTTATTTATTCGATTCGAAATAATAATCGATTTTATTTAAGAAGAACTTCCAATCGATTTAATTAAATACATTTAGTTTAAAAATATTATTTATTTATGCGTTTATTAGTTTTTTTTTTAATTATAACTGAAATATATAAATAATAAATAAATAAATAAATGAATTAACAGAGTTATTGCTCTTTATTCTTGGTTTTCAATTAAATTTCAAGATTTCGACTTAATTACTTGCAAATAATCAATCTTGGAGTCATAGATACCATTTTTATTACTTTTTTTTATTAAATTTATAGAAACAATAATCACATGACGTAAAATTATTTTTATCATATGATCGATTTATTATCGATTTATTATTTCAAGAACTGTTTCATAGTCTGTGGTTGTTTGTTATGCACAGGGTACTTCACTCAATCAATCAAATCGTCAATAAAGTATGACATTACAGTAGAATTTTAGTACGTTATTCGGAAAAAAAAACAACTGTAATTTATAGGCGTGGGCTGTCAAAAAGATCATTAGTCGCCGGACGGGGTACCTATAAGTCTTATTAGAATGATGGCGACGATATGCATAATGTTTCATACTATCAATTTTTTCTATAAATATGTTGTTTTCAAATAGTGATATTACTTTTGCCTATAATAGTTATAAAACAAATTAATCTTTTTAGTACTAATAGATGTCGTTGGATATAGGCCATTATAAGTTATTTCAAATGCCTGAATAAATAATTATTTATAATTAAAAAACAAAAAAAAATTGTTACAAAACCTAATGTACAAAGAATTTACACCATTGCTTGGATAATTACTCTGATTAAAATTTAAAAAAAAATATTCGGTAATATTTTAAAATAACATGTTAGGTAACAGTGGAATCAAATAAAAAATATATTTTACTCAATCTTTAAAACTCAAATTTAGAAATGTCTTAAATAAAAAAAAAATAATTTTAACAAATGTTAGGAATGGAATTTATACTTATTAAAATTTCATCAGAATATTTTTCAGTAAATTCACAAATTAAGTGTATTATACTTTTTTATCTAAATATTCTTCCCACGATCATCATAATCCCTTTTTAACCGACTTCCAAAAAAGGAGGAGGTTCTCAATTCGACAGGTATGTTTTTTTTTTTTTTTTTTTTAATGTATGTTAGCTCAGAACTTTTGACTGGGTGGACCGATTTCGATCAATTTTGTTTTAATTTAAAGGTGTTGCGTGTCATGTAGTCCCATTTTAATTTAATTGAGATCTGACAAGTACTTTTAGAGTTATATCTAATAATGCGTATTTACGTGACTACTTTTTCGTCAACCTACGTTATATTATACCGCATAACTTTTTACTCAGTGTACCGATTTCGATGATTCTTACTTTAATCGAAAGCTAATACTTGTCTTGTAGTCTTGTTTAAATTAGATTGAAAACTGATTACAACTTTTTGAGTAATCTTTAATAGCGCGTATTTACTTGACTATTTTTTCGTCTTATTATGTTGTATTACTTGTCGATGTAATTGAAGTCGGTTTTTTTTTCGTTTGCGAGCAAACACAATTATAAAATAATTGTTATCATTTGGATGTAAATTATTTTAATATAAATATTTTGTGATACTGCCATTAGTATATCTTTTTTTTAAATATCGTCGTAAAATCATTGTTGAAGATAATATAATAATAAGCTCTTTTTTTAATAAAAAATACAGTATCAATTATATTTGACTCATTTTCTAAACGGCATATGTTCAAATAGAAATAATTTAGATTCTTGGATCTAACATTATCTTTAAATTATACTGTTTTATCATCTATATTTAAGATGATAATTAACTTGTACATAATTTTACAGAACAGTATTGGCTTTATTAGCATTTTAAATTGAATTTTTAGTTCTATGTACAATTTTGAATATTATCAAACGGACTGAAATACTGCTAACAGTAACAGTAAAAATTGTATTAATCTGTTTGATTTTATAAAATAAAAAGCTTATAAAAGCTAAAATGAGGAATGTAATCAATTGCGGACGATGGGGTCATCGCACTGCACGTCCTCCGTGTAATGCGAGTTATCATATTATGCTTGCTTTTAAACTATTAATGGGCCATCTTTCATATCAAATGCGTTTGCGCCCTTGACTGATACTGCCCTTTGTTCTTGATAACTTTATTTTTCTAAGATTTTATACTGTATTATTATTAATTATGATAATATTCTTATTCGTAATGAACGTAAATAAGTTGTGTTAGTTATTTGATATTTTTTGTCTATATACCCAATTACTTTCAGTCGTCAAATATAAGTTAGCATATTAAATATAATCTTGTTAAAATTTTATTTGACCGTCTGGACATATTATGAGTTATGACGCAATCGACAACCTTCAATCGATGTTTCATTCTTATAATCCGTTTGAAGTACTGAGGATATCATGTTTCGTATCTCAGGAGGGTCAGTAGCCACGGTAATTAATGCTCAGTCTGCCTGGCTCGTTAGCTGAGGGACAGCTGGCGACATTAATCATCCCAAGCCGATATTTGGCACCATCAAGATCTTCTATCTATTCTTCGCGATGATGCATCCATGTCAGTGAGAACATTAATATAGGTATCGAATGTTCGTTAGTCATTCGGTATTTATTTCAGTTTTTATTGCACAAAGCTATGATATCGCTGCACGATGTCTTAAAATGTAAAAAATTTAAAATAATTTTTATTGAAGTATTCTTGAACAATTTTTATAGTTTTCTTACAATACGCTTTTATCACGATTGTAATTCAATTTTCGATAAAAATTTCATTAATAAAGTACACGGTTAATTAAGCTGAGTGCACTATTTTTACCTCCACTGCAGATTATGTGACACGGAAGATTACAGTCGCTCCGATGGTGCAGATGAATTAAAATTTAAGCTATCCTAGTTAAGCAAGCTGACCTAAATTTTTTACTTTTGGCGCAACGTATAATTTGTTGAAAAATGAACATTTAAAGTCGAGATGTGGTGTAAAACCCACAAGAACGTAGAGGATACTTTTATATTGGCTTTTTTAGGATATCATCGAAAATCATTTCAGTAGCCCGATTCGGACAAGAGTTAGGCATTGACTGCAATTAAACATTTGTTTCTTTCCATAGTCTACAAAAGTTGAGAAGAAACTATCAACTTGATTGATCGATTGATTGATATCTTTTCTTGGTTTCTCCCAAAACAATGAGTTTTGGTATTACCCGCTAATACTTCAATAATTTAGGTTCTCTCTAATATCGACCGAACAATAGTATTTTTGTATTATACAAAATAAATACAGTGCAGTGCAGATAGTTTTACAAATTATCTATCGTTTTTGTTCCACTGACATCATCGAACTCATCGATACTATCACTTATTTTGATGATTTTTAATTGTACTGACACAATAAAAAATATCAGGATGACCTGATGAAGATATCAACAATCTATCTTAATATATATAAATCTCGTGTCACAATGTTTGTCCTCAATGGACTCCTAAACCACTTAACCGATTTTAATCAAATTTACACACCGTGTGCAGTTTGATCCAACTTGAAAGATAGGCTATATTTTATTTTGGTATATGTAATTATTATATTTAAAAAAAAAAAGGCGGTACGAAATTCGCCAGGTCAGCTAGTACTAATACTAAGCTGAAGAGTTTGTTTGTTTGGTTGTTTGTTTGAACGCGGTAATCTCTGGAACTACTGGGCCGATTTGAAAAATTCTTTCAGTGTTAGATAGCCCATTTATCGAGGAAGGCTATAGGCTATGTATCATCGCGCTAAGACCAATAGGAGCGGAGTCCACGCCGACGAAGTCGCGCGCAGAAGCTATTATTAGATATAAAATATATATTAGAAACTTTTTTAACAAGCCCATCTCAGGCTACCTTTCAACCTTCAGTCTATGATTTCGTTAAAATCTCTTGGGTAAAACTGAAAGTGTGACGAACAGAAATGTTATTGGATTATAATGATGTGTAATATTTGTACCTGCTGATATTTTTGTATGTTTTTTAAAACACAGACTGTTTCTTTACAAGGAACTAAACGGTTGTAAGGTTTCAGAAAGCTACGAATAATCTACATACGTACATATAATGAACTTGTAACCGGACGATATCAATCGATGAGATAGGTACATCTAGAAAAACAAACCAATTATAGAGGAGCTCTTTATGATCGCCATAGAAGATTTATTTTTAGAATTTCTGTTTGTCTGTTCGCTTCTTCCGGGAAGACGCAGAATCTGCTTGATAACATGTAATGCATATTTCATATTTGTGATCTTGGAGTAGAGGTGGAGATACTCTAGACCAGGGGTCGTCAAATGGCGGACCGCGGTCCGCATCCGGACCGCCCGCCGCCGCCCGCGCCTATCCATTTTGTGCGGACCGCGAGAATACAGGAACTTACACTACTACTATTATTAAAGTAAAAATACAACTGAGTATTTTGTGAATATTTCAAGTGCCTACCTGTTGCCATTATTGATATCGAGCAAAAAAGGGGCAAGAAAATCGCGTTTGTTGTATGGGAGCCCCCCTTAAATATTTTTTTATTTTATTTTTTAGTATTTCTTGTTATAGCGGCAACAGAATTTCATAATTTGTGAAAATTTCAACTCTAGCTATCGCCGTTCTTGAGATACAGCCTGGTGACAGACAGACGGACGGACAGACAGCGAAGTCTTAGTAGTAGTTAGTAGTCCTAAAAAAGATGTATACGGTCGAATTGAGAAACCTCCTTTTTTGAAGTTGGTTAAAAACCTTTGCTCTTTCGTTTGTTTAATAAATCTTTTTTTCTATAAAATGATGTGCGGACCGCGACTGTCATTTCATTTCTTCAAACGCACCCCGAGCGAAACTAGTTGGTGTCCCCTGCTCTAGACACTCAATGGTTAGGACCACACTGCGAGCCTAACGCGGTGGCGGCGGCCGGCGCGAAATATCGAACATATGAAACGCGTCTTTCCGTCCACACTACAGTCGCTAAAGCGGAAGCCTACGCGACGGGACTGAGCGATACAAAGAGCGTAGTTTTCAAACATTCCTATCCGCGCGTTTTGTCCACACTACGGGCCTAGTCAGCAAGCGATCTAATGCGCGGGTGGCAGGGTTATCAAACCATTTCGGTCTTGACGCTATATATGTATTCGCTTTCTGTAGTTTATACCTTTTTTTTTACGTGGGAAATTAAAGTTAGAATTAAAATTCTGTCCCCTAAATTGAGACAATTCGTTCAACATTAGGTCCGGACTCTTTGTATCTAGATACTTCGTGGTCACTAATTTCAAATTTTCACAAGTATTAAATCATTTCCATCTCGCTCGTGGTTAAGCGTTTACGCTAAGAAGAGCAACCACCTCAGGCCCCAGTCACAGCGCATTCAGTGTGGACGCACACTATAAGAATTTTGTAGGGTATAATCTCAATTCTTCATATAAATTTTAAAAAATTCACCACTTATATCTGTTTTTATTTATTTCTTACACTTTCTATCTCAAGCTTGGACTGTCTAGTAAAAATAATAAATCCTCGTCCATAGTTTGCAACCCCTGATATACGTCAAATCGCTACTTGAACTCGCGCGTCACTGTGGCCACCATACGCCTCCGCCGCCGCAACCGCCTCCGCGCCCGCCACCGCGCATTCAGTGTGGACGCACACTAAGAGTCTAGAGTCTAGACAATTAGGAAATCGTAACGAAGTCGTTTTGTAGAAATATGTAATGGTCTAAGATCCGGAATATAACAAAATCTTCCCTCATCTGTTAATTAAATGAAACAATTTTTTATAGGCTTATTTTAATATTGTGAATTTATAAAAAAAACCTCTGCCACCCTACGCCTGCTACAATTGGTAATACTTAATTAGTTAATCAGTATTTTTTTACGATCTTTTCCCTCTCATGTTAATTACATGTAGTAAGCTAAAACCGGCAATATTTTATATTATATACCTTACTGTAGTAGGCACCCATCTCTATGATTGCTATACTTACCTGCAGCCAGGTCAGAAAAGGTAGATAAATGTAGATTATTACCCTCACATGTTAATTAAAAAATCCAAGTACAATAATAAACGGCGGCGAATTCTAAACATAATAATGTTTGGCTGCCGTATTAAAAGCTGATGCAGCCAAAGATAAATAGTAAAAAGAAAAAATTTATGATGACTATGGGAGCTCATTGCGAAGAGAGAGACAGAATAATACTAATTCCTTCAACGAAAAGAGACAGCGTAAAATTCATGCGCGCGCATCACAGGCTCATTTAAACATACTAGAAAATTCGAAATTTCGAAATTTTCGAAATCCCTAGTAAGTACATTTTTTTCACCTGATTAGTATCAAGCTAATTTTCCGGGAGTAGATTCATTTTGATGAGACGAACAAAAAATTCCTCTACGAAAACTCTCGATTGTGGTAGGTAATAAAGTTAGCAGGAGAGAGAGCAGCAGTGACCGTAGGACCGGGATAACGTGCCACGCAATTTGTAGGACAATATTAAATTATATAAATATTAACTAACTAAAAGAAAAAAAAATCAGCTGGTTAGTAATAATTTTTTGATGACCTTACGAGGTCATCTAATTGATCGAGGTCGAACGAGGTCATCAATTTTTTTTTTTTTTGTCATCAAATCAACGATCAAAAATTTATTTATTTTTCGATTTTTTTTGTCATCAAATCAAATATTATTTTTTTGATTTATCTTTCTTATACTTCCTCCAAATTTTTAAGATTTTTTTTTAATTTACGGAATAATGTGCAATATTAAAATATATATATTATATGCTTTTGAGTTACCCTTACCGCGAAATTTTCTTGATGGTTCAATTATTAATTTTTTTTATATAGTTCCTTAATTATAATTCTGATACGGTGAAATTAATATTTTTTTTAAAACAAACAAAAATATTTGTTTCATTTATTATTATACATACCATTATTATAAACATATTACAAACAGAAAATTAGTGAAATCAAATTTTGTTGGAAATAATTGTAAGGCGAAAATCAATTATTTTAGTCCGGGATCCCTAGTACATTTTTTTCACCTGATTAGAATCAAGCTAATTTTCCGGGAGTAGCTAATACTTACTCCGATTCTCATCTTCTCTCTCTCTCTCTCTATTCTAGTATACATTTTTCTTAAATTTTCGAAATTTCGAATTCGCGAATTTTCTAGTATGTTTAAATGAGCCTGTGATGCGCGCGCATGAATTTTACGCTGTCTGTTTTCGTTGAAGGAATTAGTATTATTCTGTCTCACTCTTCGCAATGAGCTCCCATAGTCATCGTAAATTGTATCTTTTTACTATTTATCTTTGGCTGCACCAGCTTTTAATACGGCAGCCATACATTATTATGTTTAGAATTCGACGCCGTTTATTATTGCACTTAGATTTTTTAATTAACATGTGAGGGTAATAATCTACATTTATCTACCTTTTCTGACCTGGCTGCACGTAAGTATAGAAATCATAGAGATGGGTGCCTACTACAGTAAGGTATATAATATAAAATATTTCCGGTTTTAGCTTACTACATGTAATTAACATGAGAGGGAAAAGATCATAAAAAAATACTGATTAACTAATTAAGTATTATTAATTGTAGCAGGCTTAGGGTGGCAGAAGTTGTTTATATAAATTCACAATATTGAAATCAGCCTATAAAAAATTGTTTCATCTAATTAACAGATGAGGGAATATTTAGCTATCTCGGATATTAAACCATATTTGTCTTTGGCTGCATCAGCTTTTAATACGGCAGCCAAACATTATTATGTTTAGAATTCGCAGCCGTTTATTATTGTACTTGGATTTTTTAATTAACATGTGAGGGAAATAATCTACATTTATCTACCTTTTCTGACCTGGCTGCAGGTAAGTATAGCAATCATAGAGATGGGTGCCTACTACAGTAAGGTATATAATATAAAATATTGCCGGTTTTAGCTTACGACATGTAATTAACATGAGAGGGAAAAGATCATAAAAAAATACTGATTAACTAATTAAGAGCGTGCATAAGGCGAGCAAAAAATCAGATTTCACCCGCGCGCCCGATGAAACAAAACATACACAAAGCCTCGTGTCAGAGTGCGATAGACGATATAGTTTTGAGCGCATTACGAATGTAAAAAACGACAAATATGTTATTTTGTATATAATTCCGAAACTAAAAGTAATAACATTAAATGCCTTGGCATAGCCTTTACTTATATTTAAATGTAATTAATTATCAAATTTTTGTCTTAATGGTCATAACCATATCGAGTATAAATAGAAAAAATATAAAAATTAGAGGTTACTTCATGATTATATTTTATCGAGGAAATTTCCTTATTTTATGTTTTTGATATGGGTCAACCCTTGCAAATATCACGTAGTTTGTCATATATTTTTATTTTAAGATTTGGTCTGGAACTTTTCATGTCAAAACAAATAGAAGATGGTAATTTTGCATTATGCACACTCTTAAGTATTATCAATTGTAGCAGGCGTAGGGTGGCAGAGGTTTTTTTTATAAATTCACAATATTGAAATCTGCCTATAAAAAATTGTTTCATCTAATTAACAGATGAGGGAAGATTTACCTTTTCGGATCTTAGACCATAATAAGAAACGGAAACAAATTCGCAGATATCAGCTACTGTAGCATAAATATAGATTATTCTTGTTTATATTTCCTTTTTACGTCAGTAAATAAATATAGGTAAAGCCGCTCGAGATGCATAATATTTGTGTAGTTAAGTGAAATCAGCAGGAATGAAGCTGTAAATAGAAATCATATATTCCATCTATGTACATATATAATTATACCGTACCGAGGTCAACGCAGAATACTGAATATTATTTCAGAACAGTAATTTGCTATGTATTGTTGCTCTAAAACTTATTTTTTTTTGATGTGTAAATCTGAAAAAGTACTGAAATTATAAAAGACCGTACGCGGGTACACTTGATACACTTTTTAACGCAGATATAGAAAGGTTAATAAAACTATCAAAATTGTCCCCACGTAGGGGTTTTTGAAAATAATTTTTTATTGCCAGTTAAATAAAGGAGCAAAAAATTAGCTGTTTTTTTCAAGAAGGCGACATTTTTGGGCAATTTTTTTTTAAATCGACCGTTCGAATTATTCTACATCCTTGTTGAATGAGAATTCACCCTAATTTTATATTTCTGATCACCAGGAAGATTGGAATCATATCAACGAGCAAGCATCCCTTTTTTTGAGTCCCCACTTTGCCGACTTCAATTTTAATTTTCTTTTTTCAATTATTATTCGTTTTTATACTTTTTAAGTATCACTAAAAATTATAAAAAAATATGGTTAAAATTGTTACTGTTTTTTTTTTCTATTACGCCCGTAAAATCATCTTAAAATCGAGCCACTTGACTAGCATCCCGGTTCGTGCTGGGAATCAATGGTCACTCCCTCCCTAGCTTTAGTTTGTTCTTCCTTTATCGAGTCACAGATTAAATTGTTTTTACATTTACAGTTTGTGCGAACATTGTAATAGACACTTATTCAACAGACTGTTACATTAAATCAACGTCGTGAGTACCTACTCGTGTTGTTGGTCAGTGTAATTTTTTAATTAGGATTATTTAAGTTACTTCTTTTTTTAATCTTTAATTGTCCTTATTAAGTACTAATAGGAAATTAGAAGTCTTTATGTAGTTACATAAACAGTTTTCTGATGGCTGTTTTGTTATGTTGTATTAATAGGAATATGTTTATCATTTTATTTATCTACCTAACATTTTATAATAATATTCTTTAATAATAGGTTTTTAGCTAAGCAGAATGAAATGTTCAAGTAGAAACAAACCATTGTCCATCATTGGAAATCATAATTGAATTAATTTAGCAGACGCCCTGTTTCAGACTCATTTTCTTTATTAAGTAATGTAACAAACATATTTGATGTACTAATTTTATATTTTCATACAAAGGTACGAGCTTAGTAATTTACTATTAATTGGTTTTTACCATGAAAAATAAATGTTTTTTCATTACGATACGATACTATTCAGTCTGTAACATTCCACTGTTGAGCTAGGCCTCTTTCTCCATGTAAGAGAAGGGTCGAAGCTTAATCCGCCACGCTGCTCCATTAATTAACGATCGACAGCTTAACGTGCTCTTCGAAGCACTGTGGGGAAACCCACAAGGAGGGACAACCAGACCGGAAAGAAAGATTTGTACAAATACAAATATCCATCCCATACAATATACTAATTAGGAAGTTAAAAAGTTTTTTTTTAATGTTTAAATAACCTTACTAATTAATTAGAATATTAACTCCAAAAAATGCACCTTTTAATTGAAAGAATAGGCTGATTTACGACAATCTACTAAAATCAATTAAGCATTACGAATTGATGATATCTTACGTTGTTGTTTAAAGTAAAGCAAACAGCGTTAGAACAAACAAACGCTCGTTGATTACTCGTAAACTCAGTCTCGGCCACCTGCGAATATTTTATTTGAAGTATTCAGATCACTCGATAATATGTATATATGAATATATTTATTGTAACCTGATTTATTATGAAAATCTCTTCTCTAAAATAATTTAAAGTTTACTACAAGAATAACGTGTTAAAACGCTTCGTACAGTTGTACTCTATGACCCACAGTAGCATAAAAATCCAAAACTGAATCACAAAAGCCCAAATCACGTCAAACAAGTGTAATGGGTATATTGTTTTTACCTATTACCATTCGTGAGAAGAAAATCTGCATTCGCTAGCGAAGCAGCTAGAACTGTGGCCACCAACCCGTTATTTGAACGTCATAGTCTATCGAGATAATATTTTAATTAATTTGCACGACCACTAGTATACGAATAGTCGTACCTGACAAGAGCCCGATAATTGAATTGATGTCTACGATGCCGATCAAACAGTTGATGAAATAATTACATCCAAGCTGAAAAGTTTTATTTCTACCAACCCACATTCACTTGAAGACTTATTTTTTTTAAAATACCTTTTGTACAAAACTATTTACCGGAATGTTTGTACTAAGAGGGATAAAATGGAGTTGTACAATGTCAATGACCGACATGAACTATCTGGGGCACGACCGATTTTTAAGCGGGAAGCATATTAGGTTAAAAATTTTACCGTTTTATTTTTGCGTTTATATTTGAGCAATGAATAAATCTACATCGTGTTATTATAACCTTAATGGAATTTAATTAACGGCTCTAATAATTTCCAACACACGAGCAGTATATATTATACGCGCTCTCCCAAAAATTCTTTATCATCGGATTTCAGTTGGTTCGCATTAAAAACCCTAGACTATGTGCGAGACATTTAGATGACGCAAAACAATTTTTACGTTAAACCACACTGCGAAGTAAATTGATTCTTATGCGATTGTGATTAAGCATACCCCAGTGAAGATTTGCGATGGCTTTGACAGACGCTGCAGTGGGAGCAGTGGCGCTTCGAGTTGGCAGCATGCCCGGAAATCTTAGACCTCCCTTTCAACTAGCGGCTCTATAGTACTCCGTTTCGACCTACCCATTACTACTTTAACTAATGCACGGGAACAATATCGCGCTTTCGACCCAGCGATGTATTATGCCGTCGTATTGCGAACAGACTAGGCAAACACAAAGAAGCAGATATGCGCCGTGTCACAGTTGGGCCTTGCGAGCTGCGACCTACCGCCTAGCCCTAGAGAACACACAAAACGATGCCATGAGATATATTTATGCGATCATTTTTAACGTGCATATAATCTGTTGAATGTTCTATTTTTAAAATAATAAGCGCTCTTTGATTTACACGTGTACTATCAGACTATCAGAGACAAGAAATCGACATAAATGGGGCGTTCTGCGATTTTAAATGAATGGGTTCATTGATCTAATAATGCTAAGTAATGATTTAACTGGATAGGCAGACGGGTCCCTAATTTCAGTGACATTTTTTATATAAAACAGTCCTGTAACCGTAAATTAGTTAACATTTATTGCTGTACCTGAGGACAAGTTCCTTCGTGTGTAGCGCCTCATGTGAGTTTATACGAGGAAGTTCCAAGTAAATAAGCTAGCTTTTATGTGGCTTTGTTTAACCAACCACAAATTCTATTACTATTTTGTTAGAGTAAACTTGCAACAAATTGCACCTACATATTGTGTAATGATAAAACCGCATCTTTTATTTCCATGATGAATTAATACATGTATTACTTTACTTGTACAAAGTAAACACAAAATTTGCTTAAACGAGTGGGACTACAAACTATTCATACATAGATAAGAGTCATAAAAGGCTTAGATGATGTTACTAGCTACTTATTAGCATTGAGGTAGGTCGCACGTACCAAGGTCGCTGGACAAGCGAACATGACTTGAACATTTTGCAGAAATAAACGAGTGTTGAAGTCTACTGAATTACGAACTTTTTGACTTAATAAAATATTTTTTCGTTAATATTAAGCAAGTCCAATTATTTTTAAATGATTTCTACTTTTGGCAAAACCGTGCATTTATATTTTTGTTACTTAATTAACCCACATCAAATTGTTTTGTAAAGCGACTAAGGGTAAATTAAGTCAGTATAGGTACATGCAATTAGTGTCTATCCTTGTTTACAAGTACTTGTTGCGAGAATTTTCTTAAGGAGAAAATAAACATGTGTTGTTTTTCGTTCGTAAATTGAATCCGAATTTCTGCCGTCTGCTATTGTTATCGTGTCCCACTTTACATCAATAAATAATTGGTTAATGTCACTGTATTTACAATATGACAATATAAAAACACGAAGGATAACACATTTTTTTCGCTCTGTTAATATGCTCTTAATACGTTCACTTCTCTTGGGTTGTACCCATTCCTTCCATAAGATTCCAGCTCGCTTTAAATGGGTTGTACAGTCTAATAATAATTTAACTGATAACAAATTTTTTAAAGTCCACAAATGTTATTTAAATTATACTTGAGTTGGCTTCTAAATAAATACGACCAAGTGAGAAAATTACCTCACTTGAACGCTTATCCCCAAATCTCCATTGAGCCTTCTGATTATGCGGGCAGAATCGTACGTATAATTTTGTTAACTTGTCCTACGATGTGACGTAAAGCCACTCGATCTTCTTTTGGTTTCTATAAAGTGATGGCTGATGGATCAGTTGAATGATCTGGTTTAAGGGATATGAATGTACTTCATGTACTATTCTTGTTAGGATCATTGGATGTGGGATTATCGAAATTGATGGATCGACGAAATTCCTTAAAATTCCACCAGACTGTATATGCGGGATATCTGGGACTAAGGGGCTCACATAACTTATTCTAGCTACTTTTTTGACTGAATACTTAGTACCTACTTCCTTTTTAAGGTTTTCTTTATTTTTCGGAATCTCCAGAGCCATTCTGCGGGCAACAGAGCTAACATATACCGTAACAAATGTCTAAATAAATTGAAGCTATTCATATATTTTCTATTATTACTACTTTATGCTTACTATATGTACGTAAAGCTGTATAAAGTCTTTACCATGTAGTCGAGTGTCATTAAAACTTACAATATTTAGTGCAGGTAATTATAAATACACGGTACACCAAGTGTATTAGTGAATTTAATGAGCGAACTAACATGTGGTTGAATGACTAATGTGACATTGCTTACATGTAGTCATGTAAAATTTTCGTATATCATGTCTCAGGTCCTTTCGTTTCTAAGTAGTTGTCTTGTCTTTTTAAAACAACAAAAAAAATGTGCAAATCAGTTAAGAATATCATCATCACTTCAGCCTATCGCAGTCCAGTGCTGGACATAGGCCTCCACAAGTTCGCGCCAAAAATGGCGGGAACTCATGTGTTTTGCCCATAGTCACCACGCTGGGCAGGGGGGTTGGTGACCGCAGGGCTGGCTTTGTCGCACCGAAGACGCTACTGCCCGTCTTCGGCCTGTGTATTTCAAAGCCAGCAGTTGGATGGTTGTCCCGCCATCGCATCGGTCGGCTTTATAAATTCCGTGGTGGTAGTGGAATTGTGTTATCCCTTAGTCGCCTCTTACGACACCCACGGCAAAGGAAGGGGGTGGCTATATTCTTTACTGCCGTAGCCACACAGCTCAAGAATTACACAGCTTAATCTATACTAATATATAAAGCTGAAGAGTTTGTTTGTTTGATTGTTTGTTTGTTTGAACGCGGTAATCTCTGGTTCTACTGGGCCGATTTGAAAAATTCTTTCAGTGTTAGATAGCCCATTTATCGAGGAAGGCTATAGGCTATGTATCATCACGCTAAGACCAATAGGAGCGGAGTTGACGCCGACAAAGTCGCGCGCAGAAGCTAGTTAAGAATATGGCTCGGTATATTATGTGACAATGTTCATGAAACATTTTTTATTCCTTTTTAAAGTCTATAATATCATTCATTTTGAGAACACTTATTGCGGTCTAAAAAAATTATAAAAATCCATATTCTTTGATATCGATATAGACAAAGTTGTATTAGATATCTTTTACCCACCCTTTAAAAGCATTCGCCGGAGCTTTTCGGAAATTGGTTATTCAATACTCAATTACGAAGTTATCGGCGCTTGCTTTCGTTCACCGTTCCGTTCCATTTGGCGGCTGAGTGTTATATAATACGAACTTCCTCCTCGTCAGGCGAACAGTTTACGTTCGCATTATCGAAATACCTGTACATTAGACACGTGAATCTATTATAATATCTTTTACGTAGTTTTAATTTTATAGGAGTATGAAAAATTCCTTCAATTTTGGATAAAGTTAAGAAGATTTTTCTTATAATTCATGAAAAGCACATATCTTTCATAAGACTTGGATATTGTTATAATATAATTATAATTATGATTGTAACAAAGTTCCTTATGGGGCGTTATGGAGGGGTACCCTAGCCGACAAGACGTCCGTAAAGGTAGTCTACGTATGATGGCACAGTGTCTAATGTATAGTCTACGTGATAACTGTCATTATTATTGCATTTTGCTATTATTATATCATTTGATATTTATTATATATTTTTATAAATCATCATATCATCATCATCATATCAGCCTGTTGCAGTCCACTGCTGGACATAGGCCTCCCCAAGCTCGCGCCAGACATCCCGGTTTTCCGCAATCCCCATCCAGCCTACACCAGCAATCTTACGTAGATCGTCGGTCCAGCGGGCCAGAGGGCGTCCTACACTGCGTTTGCCAATACGCGGTCTCCACTCCAGAACACGTCTGCTCCAATGGCCATCGGTCCTGCGACACAGATGACCAGCCCACTGCCACTTCAACTTGCTGATTCTGTGGGCTATGTCGGTTACTTTCGTTCTCTCACGGATAGTCTCATTTCTTATTCTGTCCTTGAGAGAAACCCCAAGCATAGCCCGTTCCATAGCACGTTGAGCGGCTTTAAACTTGTGGACCAGTCCCTTCGTCAGTGTCCACGTCTCGGCTCCATATGTCAACACAGGCAGGACGCATTGCTCGAAGACTTTTGTCTTCAAGCATTGCGGAATTTTCGAAGTGAAGACTCGACGAAGCCTGCCAAATGCCGCCCAGCCCAACCGAATCCTCCTATCAGCTTCCTTCTCGAAGTTGTTTCGGCCCAGCTGAATGGTGTGGCCAAGGTAGACATAATCCTGAACAACTTCAAGAAGGATACCGTCAACCGATACCGGTCTCGGTATGACTTGGTTGTTAAACATAACTTTCGTTTTGTCCAAGTTCATACCGAGACCGACTCGTCGGGAGGACTCGTTTAGGTCGGCCAGTATTTGACCTAGCTCATCCAACGTCTCCGCAAAGATGACGATATCGTCAGCAAAACGAAGGTGAGAGATGTATTCGCCGTTGACGTTGATGCCTCGTTCCCCCCAATCCAAGGTCTTAAAGACATCCTCTAGCGCAGTGGTACACAGTTTCGGTGATATTACATCTCCCTGTCTTACCCCACGCCGGAGGAAAATAGGTCTCGTTCTCTGGTCTTGGATATGAACGGTCATCGTCGCCGCGTCGTACATACATCTCAGTACCTCGATATATCGCCAGTCGATATGACATCTCTGCAGAGAGTCCAGGACAGCCCAAGTCTCTACAGAGTCAAAGGCTTTCTCGTAGTCCACAAATGCCATACACAGCGGCTGATTATATTCTTCTGTTTTTTGAATAATCTGCCGAACAGTATGGATGTGGTCTACGGTGCTGTAGCCATTTCGAAACCCAGCCTGCTCCGGTGGTTGGAATTCGTCGAGTCTTCTGGTGAGACGATTCGTAACAACCCTCGAAAACAGCTTATAGACGTGGCTCAGAAGTGAGATCGGTCTGTAATTCTTTAACAGAGACTCATCGCCTCTCTTAAAGAACAGCACCACCACACTCCTGGACCACGCCTCCGGTGTGGTACCTCGGTGGATGACGGCGTTAAAGAGTTTTGCCAAGGCTTTTAGGGCAGGTCGCCCTGCGGCTTTAAGGAGCTCAGTCGTAACTCCGTCATCCCCCGGGGCCTTTCCGTTTTTAAGCTGCCCGAGCGCTGCATTAATCTCATCTACTTCGATGTCCGGGATGTCCTCCGAATAATGGCGCACCAGTGGTGCACGTGGATCTTCGGTGTCCCAAGTCTCAGGCTTGCGTGCGCTCGACGAGTACAGCTGTCCATAAAATTTCTCAACCTGTTCTCGAATCTGAGGGCGAGAACAAACGGTTCTGCCATCCGCTGTTTTTAGCTTCGCAAGAAGGCTTCTCCCCAAATGGTCTTTGGAAGACTTTGGACCCCCTATTCTGCTCAATAAGAGTAGTGATCTGTCTCGTATTTGAGCAGCGGAGGTCTCGGCGTACAAGTTTTCGTATCCTCTTGGAAAGAGCCTTCTGTTTCGGCGAAGCTGCTTGAGCAGCGGGTAACTCGCGCCTCTGCCGCATCAGATCTAAGGCTTCGGGAGAAAGTTTGGACTGCTTAGTTGACTTCGTCGGCGGAAAGTGCCTGCGACCCAGTGTACGCACCGTTTTCACCACGTTATCGGTCATCTCGTCCACGTCGCTAGTAGTTTCCAGCGAATCGAATCGGTTTTGGAGTTCCAGTTGGAACTGCTCGGAACCACATAGTATTTGGGGCAGCGTAGGTCGGAGAGTAGATTTCATCAAGCGGGCCCGCTCTTTTCGGCTTTTCTTTCTTTTCTTTTCTTTTTCTTTTTATAAATCATTGTAAATAAAATAAAGGTGTTGAGATAATTTTGTAAAATAGTTTTTTTTATCATTAAAAAGTCATAATAAAAACTGTATAATATGTAGCCGAATAATTATTTTCTTTATACCTCGAATAGAACTTGAAATTAATATTTTATAATAAAGAACTTCGTTCCTATCTGGTGTCCCACGACACTACACGGTTTTTAAAAATTTAGTGACATTGAGTATCGACGAAGATTAGTTTAGATGTGATTGATCATCATGCACGTCAGACACTATCAATTCGTTGTTAGGTATTAGAACATAGCAGCATTATTCTGGACTATACGAGTGTATTAATAGTCATAGTAATATGGTTTAAAATTACTTTTAAATGTTATCAACATAAATTTATCATTATTTTAATGGACACGTGTTTTGTCTACATATTATAATTATTAATATCAAATAAAAATCTAGATGTTATATGTACATAATATAATATGTTACTGTCGATTACGTATATTTGACAAGCTTTTAGCTGAATACGAACGCGATATCGGTACATCATAATATCAAACTTTACTAAAAATAGACAATGTCAACGTTGTATTTATACATGATTAAAACGTTGGGGAACCATAATATATAAAGTGTGGCAATTACACGTTTTCGTTCATAATACCTACTTCTCGCCGTCCTCCGCGAATCGGTCCCTTCAGTGACTTAACCGTACGTTCACTAGAGCTTTTAGCGCCCCCGTCTTTAGCCGTAATTGCGTTGTTCAGACGCGCGCACAATGCAGTGACGGTAGCGGATCTCCTATATGTACTCGACACATCTAGTACGTCGACGTACATGATAATATAATTATAAAGTAAACAAGTCAGACCACCATAACTTATCCCATTAGTCCTGATAGGACAAACACACTGTTATAACGTTACCGTAGGGATCTACGTGTAATACAAAATACAATGGCGGTGCATCAAATAATGACAGTCTGTTTAATGAATAACAAAGGTACACAGATCTGCCACTAATGATTGTGCAATTAGAAAACAATAAAGAAGCATCAATAGCAAACAAGGAGCGTTTATTGAGTAGAGTTATCAACACTTGAAAGGGAACACGTGCTTCTACGTCGTAATTATCGTGCGCGTGAGCGAGTGAGTCAGCGCATGATGCGCCCGCGTTGCCGTTGTAGGGTTGACGAACCACACCAATAATAAAGTAACAACGTCTTATAAAAATTAACCCCAACTAAACAATTACTTATATACTTACAAAAATGTTAATAAATTAATATTAAGAAGTATTTGGAATATATAAATGTTTAAATAGTTATTCTGTCTATAATAATTGTTTAGAGGCAAGGCAACCCTAACCGCGCGACGTTTGTTTGTAGCTGACGCGCTGAGTCGCCGTAATGCAAGATATGATTGCATTTAAGATGAGCCTATTTATAAACATTCTTATCTCGTTGCGGTGACTAACGATGTTTGGTATTTGATCGCATACGGACACTTGATATTTATTTGCTGCATCCTAGCAAGTTAGTAATAGGAAATCGAGACGGACGCCGAATTAGGTTTTTCATAATAATTATGTATTATAGGTAAATTAGATGAGGAATTATTTTAGATCTTACTTATTAATGACGTTGTTTCGTCTCGTCTGTTTTAATAAATAATAATTATTTATGCATTTTGCCGATATTACATGGTCTTAGAAAAAAATATTATGTTTAAATAAAATGGTTATATAAGACAAAAAATTCTTATGATAGCGAAAGAACGGAAAATATTAAAATCTCATTAGGTGGTAAACAATTGTTTAGTAATTATCAGAAAAATAATTAATTTGACTATCAAAATATTTAAAAAATGTTTTCTTTTGTTATTTTGTTGAATACCTACTCTTAATTTTTTGTGTTAATTCACATTACATTTTAATGTACTGTGAAGCATTCTCCATGTTATCTTTTATTATTTTATGAGTTATAGTTGATTATTATATTGTGTTTAAAATAATGAACTTGTGTATGTGAATTTCCTTTATATTGTTTAGTAATAAAAGTTTGTATATATAATTTAATTTTATTAGTATTTATTTGTACAAAAGTTGTTTTGACAATACTTACCAATTATTGTCTCATGTTTGCAGTGATCAAATTTTGAGAGATCTCGCGAGATAAGATAATTTTTAGTTAAACTGAGTCAAAATACTAAAAATATTCTCCAGTAAAACGCACATCAGGTATATTTTTTATGTTTGGTTATAGATATTTTTTTGGGAACTTTTACAAAAAATAATATCCGCGAATAAATCGCAAAATATGGATGTAAATCAAACCGATTACTAATATTGTGGTTCCCTAATCGTTACAAATACAATTGACTATAGAAAATACATGCGGTTTACCTGGACTAAACGTTCCCACGCGGACAATAAGGAAGGCGTGTTTTGGTCGTTGCAAATGTCACAATCATCTTTTATGAGTCGCCCAGTCGATTTACATAGTACTGGGGACCCGCCCACGAGTCCATCCGTGTCCCACTCGAATGAAATCATAATGCACCACTATGTAATGCAACTATTTACAGTCTAAAGTTCTAAGCTATTGCAATATTATTCTTGAATTTTGTCTTATTTAGTTCTCTCTTTCCAATTATGTAAGTTATTATGTCTGGATAAAAAAAAAAACGTTTAGTCAGTATCACAATGTTACCACTGAATTTATAATTATGTAATATGACCTTAAACGTAATATATCTACCTACTTCTAAATAAGTATAATATCTATTAATAGTATCAATGACCTAATGTGAAGAAGTAAGTAAAATATGATTTATTCTAGTACATCACAAGCCCAAACTTTAACAAAACTTTGGTCATCTTCATGTTTTAAAAACGTTTCATATGAAACAACAAGAAATTTAATTTCATAAATTGTAACAGAGAAAATATATAGGTATTAATTATAACTACTATCCGTCTAGCAAGGTTCCACGTCGTATATTTTCATGTATTTTGTATGTAAAAATCTCTAAGGACGTCAACGTCCACACCGCTATTCCAATAATTTTGGCACGAAAACAATGTCATTAATATCGATACTATTTCTGTAAGGTATTTTCGTTTATATATCAAATGAGATGCAATAACTTCGTCCGCGTGAGAAAATTAGGATGTCATTTTTAATTCTTCGGATCAACCTCTGCCATGAAATTGTTTACAATAATGTCCCACTTAAAATTCTTTTAGTATAATAAATTCAATCGCGCCAGAAGAGCAAAATGATTTCGCCAATGTCAAAGAAGATGAAGAATACGCGAAAGAAGATTGATAGAATAATATTTGATTAGAATTTTCATTCAAACTCGTTTGTTCAGGTTTTAAATACTATGTATTGGTCTGTAGTCTTTATTTTCATTAAAATAGTAATTAATTCTGTAGTGAAATTAGAATTTACTATACATAACGAATTTACTATAAAAAATAACATTATTTTAGGTCATTAAAACTTAAGCTAACAAAGAAAAGAATTAATCAAAAACGGTCAACAACTATGGTTCAAAAGGTCCTTTCAATGCGTAGAACAGAGGTCGTAAGCGGTCCCATTAACGAACCTTAGATAAACCCCTAACAAATATGAAATAACTGGTTAGATAAAACAAGAACGATCACACTATTGTCTAAAAGACCTTGCAAGTAATCAATGAAAAGCAAAATTTGTCTAGTAAATCTCATTTTTGTTCCTCGTACCTTAGATCAATGCAACGATAATAATTATGTCCTGCACCTTAATTATCATACATTTAATCTCCAGCGGGACTCGCTATATAGACCACGGTTCCTTAAAACCGAATAAAAATCATATCAAAAATTTCGATTCGGCGGTTACATCGTTTGGCTAGAGCACCGGACACGGTATGTCTGGGTTGCGGGTTCGAATCCCGCTGGATCGAAATTTTGATATGATAATAAAAAACATTTTAGAATTTCCTCATGTGTAGGAAACACAAAAATAAAATAATACGAATGTCTGATTTCTTTATAATTCTGATTATTTTTATTTTTTATTTTATTTATTTAATCCACCAGTGGCAACTACATCAATACAGTGCAATAAATGTAAATACAAAAATAAACTTAAAACGAAATGTGCTGCCTTATAAGGTAAATACAGCATGCATAATAATATGGAAGTACAAAATAACAAAATTTCAAATCAACTCAATCAAATCTACAAATTTTATGTTGTTTACAAAACCAAACAAATGATAGAAACATAGTACGCATAAAAATGCAAGCTATAAATAAATCAACATATAATAGCAGCAATTAAACACGATTACCCGCTTATTAGTTATAAAGATCAACCGAACAAAACACAAAGCAGAACAGTTAACATTTGTGTAGAAATGTGAGGGTAGCGTTAAAAATTATGTAAAATAAATAGTCATTGTAACATATTATGAATTATAAACAATTTTTTTTATTGAATTAGATAACAAGAATCTTCTATTAGCAATAACAAACTATTATTATAATACCCGCTTATTAGTTATAAAGATCAACCGAACAAAACACAAAGCAGAACAGTTAACATTTGTGTAGAAATGTGAGGGTAGCGTTAAAAATTATGTAAAATAAATAGTCATTGTAACATATTATGAATTATAAACAATTTTTTTTAATTGAATTAGATAACAAGAATCTTCTATTAGCAATAACAAACTATTATTATAATATTATTAAAAGCACAAACATAATATTATATAAAATAATTAAAATTACAAAAATATAGATAAATATTGAACGCATATGCGTTCATTTATTTATTTATTCACATACTTTCACTAAATTTGAGCATATAGGTACAACATTATAAAAAAAAAACACAAATCCAAAAATGTTATTTAATTAAAACGTGGGAAAATACTTTATTACGGTATTTTTGCAAGGAATCGCCAAATGGATCAAAGTGTTCGCTATTTTCATTAAATAATTTGAATAATCGGGAAATTGGCGAGTTCATAGTTCATACCCATATTAGATTTCATTGGAATATAATATGTAGATCTAGTAAAAAAATTATACCTAGTTTAGATCTTTTGTAAATAGCATAGTTCTATCTCAGATTTTTAAATGAGGAAAACTAAGAATTTTCTACTAAAGTGCATGTTAAAGATACCGTATTCTCGGTAAAATATTCCACAACGCTAATAACGATGTTGACGTACAATGTGAGAGAACAAACAGTCGGGTTAAGCTTTATAACGCATTGTCTTATATACGAACAAAGTTAAATCAATTTTATAGTCTATTTGTTTGTTTTAAATCTGACATGGGGGTTATATTAGTTTCTACCATGTATTGGGAATAGTCTTAATAATAAATTCTTCTTTTAATTACTACTAGCTTCTGTGCACGACTTCGTCGGCGTGGAGCCCTTATTGGTCTTAGCGTGATGACGCATAGCCTATAGCCTTCCTCGATAAATGGGCTATCTAACACTGAAAGAATTTTTCAAATCGGCCCAGTAGTTCCAGAGATTACCGCGTTCAAACAAACAAACAAACTCTTCAGCTTTTATATATTAGTATAGATTTAAAAAATCGCCAGAAGACGTACCTCGGATTTCTGAAATCTTCGATAGACGTTTAATTTACATTGATCTATAAAAGACCCTTAATTTATTGACATAAAGTTACAAATCGGTGCCTCCAGTGATACCCTTGTGACTTATACCCTTTTTGTGATGTGATCATGGGCATTATCAGAAAATCAGAAAAACATAAACAAAAAATTCGTATTGTTATAGGGATTAAAAGTATCAGTTTGTTTTTGTTTAACCTTAATACCAGTCGTTGCAACGTACTCTGCTTAACTATGGTTCCATTTTAAAACGGTGGCGTATTTAAATTTCCAAACGATTTGAATAAACAGTCCTCGTTTCATTTTTTTTTTATTTTTTTTGAAATAAAACTTCTTTACGCACGCTTGACTTGGCGAGTAAGCTGGTGAATGTGTGCGGTAGCACGGTAGGGACTAGTAGGGAGATCCCTACCGTGCTTCGGAGAGCATATTAAGCTGTCGACCGTTACTCAGCGGAGCAGCGTGTCGGATTAAGCTCCAATCCTTCTCCTACATGGAGAAAGAAGCCTAAGCCCAGCAATGGGAAATTACAGGCTGAATCGAATCGAGATTAAGATCAAAAAGACCGTGAAAACCACTACTGGGAGGTAACGTGATCAAAGCCCTAGCGGCATTGCATCTTTTGTCACCCAGGTTAATGTTAAAACCGTTAGCTATCAGAGTTTACCTTACCTGTACCTTCAACTTCAAGAAACTGTAAAGACAGCTCTTCATAAAAGTTTTTTTTTTTTTTTTGTTTTCTTTATGTTTTCAAAAGTGAACAAATAACATAAATGGACAGACGCAGCTATGAACTTTAAACCTGGTATTATTAAAAAAATTCTTTAGCCAACAGATTAAAAGCCATATTCAAATACATATCAATCAAGTAAAGCTTATTTAACTTATTTTTTGTTATACTATATACGTTACACAGATTACAGCAATTCCTTCTCCCTGTTACCGATATACGGATAAGGATTTGTAAGGATTAGACTAATTCCCTTTAACTGTTTTGGTTTAATGAAAATAATGAATCGGTATAGTAAATACACTTATCGGATTTTTGTGTATAAATAAAGATGGATCGTACTGCCAGATAACGCAATAAATTCTTATAAGAAACCAACTTGGCTTACTTTGTATGATTTTACCGAATTTTTGTTTTGTTTATATAACTAGGTCACCAAACAAGCGTACGGCTCACCTGAATCCTAATGGTAAGCGATTACTGTAGCTTATAAACGTCCGCAACAGCAGAAGCTTCGCAAGCGCGTTGCTGACCCTATCCCCGATTCCCCCTAGAAGCTCTGGACACTTTACTCACCAACAGGAACATAACACTGCTTGAAAACAGTAGTATTTAGCTGTGATCTTTTGTAAGATCGAGGTACTACTATCCCCAATCGGGCTGCTCCATATTTTGAGCAGGAAATTTCTTGCTGTGTCCTACCTCAGTTGAATTTGAACGAAACGGTCCAACCCGAAATATTTAAAATTTTCTTTAAAATATAAAATTTTAGCAGTTATGTAATTGATTTACATTAGTATAATATTTTATTCTTATGTTTTGCGAGGTTGAGAACTGGTAACATTCAATTAGCGGGATGTTACTCCCAACACACCATCTGCCATTTCCGCTTCTTGAACCAGAAAACTGGCAAGTCAAGTTTGCATTACAAAAAAAAATGTGCCTTTGGTAATTTTTTGAAATTAGTGAGTCATATTAAATGGTTTAAGGTTATGATCTGTCGTAAATAATTATAATAACTCAACTTCTTTACTGGTAGATTAGGTTCGATAGGATAGTTCAGTTTCGTAAAACATCAATAGCAACCATTGAGAAACTATTTCTTTTGATTTTCTTAAAAACAATTAAATGTGTATCATATCAAAATGTTTAATATTGATTTTTTTATGTTAAATCACAACAAAAAGACTAAAAGAGTTACAACAAACAAGCACAATATTGATTTTAAAATAATTTTATTTTCTTTTAGCTATTTTTAGTAAGTACCTACGCACGCTAGCATAATTTTTGTTGACATAAGTTGTTAATTTGTTTGTTGACATTTTATGTCACAAAGATGTTTATCCAATATTGATTAATAATTAATTTTAATTTAAGAAAACGGAGTTCTTTCTTAATGATTCGAACACCTCTTAATGTTAAGATGAAAAGCTAAAAAGTAAAAACATCTCTAATAATTAAATCATATTTAGACATTTGAAAATGTAAATTATCTATGTGTAGGTAATATTCACATGCTATGTACCCATGTAATAAAATACCTTGTTTACAAGTATTTACCAGAAATGTAAGTTCATTCACATTGTGTGCAGATTTGTCAGCGATTGCTACTTCATTGTTCGGCGCCGCTGATGTTAGCTCCTTGAATACTTAATACTATTGTGATATAAAATACTATTGATTGTGTGTACGTGTAGTTTAGGGTTTGTTCGATTGTATAGCAGAGACTTCCTTAAATTGACTGTATTTATTGTCATCTGTTATTGAAAAAAAAAACGACGTAACATACGAGTGTTAATCTTCTTGTAGTCGTAATTTGTTATGATATCAAACGGTTTTATTTAGCTTGACCACTTTATTTATTTTTTTATTTTAATGTTGGTATAAATATTGCAATCATGATTTTTTTCACAATTGCTTCGTGTGTCGTAAATGCACATGACAAACTATAAAATTTTATTTAAGGTAATTAAGTTGAAAATTAAATTTCTACTTCAATTTCAGTGATGATAACAAAACTTAACGATTTAAACAGACGTAGATTATTACATAATTTTGATTTAAAACTGATACTCAAATAAAAGCAGTCCAAATGAAGTAGAAAGTAGAAGATTGAGGTGAAAGTTAATGACACAATGTAATAACCATAATAATTATAGTATTTATATTCGCTTTGTATTTACTCTCATCATTAGTTAAACTTGTGTACTGCTAATTAATATAACACATATGTAACTACTAATATGCTTTTCAGTTACGCTATGAGCAGCATTATTAGTAGTTACAAAGCATTATGTTTAATGGTAACAAATTAAACTCACTTGATGGAAGCATCTGTATTTCAATTTTAGAAAACATCCATTTGATATTGTAAAATGAACGCAATTTTCAATGATAATTATTAGTAGGAGATATGTAGTAGAGACGAACTTCACCCACCATATGTAATGAATAATGATACACGTTTCACACTTGAGACTCCTATAAAATGAGAATGCGAATGGCCAGTTCACGAAAAGCACCTCTATGGCCTATAAATCGATTATAAGATGTTTAAATAGGACTTACAATTTTCTTGAAATGTTTACCGTGTTCCTGATAAGTTGTACTTTGTACATATAAATAAAGTTTTTCGAGATTCATGAATTTTGAAACAAAACAAATTTATAATTTTTATGAGAAGTGTTAAAGAACAATATTTGTGTTTGCTCGTAAACGAAAAAAAAAACCGACTTCAATTACATTGACAAGTAATACAACGTAAGTAGACGAAAAAACAGCCATGTAAAATATTCGTTATCAAAGATTACTCAAAAAGTAGTCATCAGACCTCCATCAATTGAAATGGACAAACAAGAGAAGCATCGGCTTTCGATTAAAACAAGAATCATCAAAATCAGTATTGCCAGTGAAAAGTTATACGGTATAATACGACGGTGGGCGAAAATATAGTCAAGTAAATACGCATTATTATATATACATAACTCGAAATATACGTGTTAGATCTCAATTAAATTTAAATGGGACCACATGACACGCAACACCTTTCGATTAAAAATAATCGGTCCAACCAGTTAAAAATACATTTAAAAAAAACATCGAATTGAGAACATCCTTCTTTTTTGGGAGTCGGTTAAAAGTATTTTTCACGTAACCGCTGAAAATAGCCGCGAAAGCCTACCGGCAGCACTTGAACTAGTTTCGTTGGGACCATTGTGACTTTTTAACTTAATTGCTTCGGACGACAACAGTTACAATTTTATACATTATACATAATATATGTATGTACGTTTATATTATTGTATAGTATAGCTCTCATGTCAACGTTTTTTTTAATTAAAAGGTTTTTGAAAAAAGTTCAGTTTTACTATTTTTAATCTAATCTATATTTTCAGTCATATCTATACTAATATAATAAAGCTGAAGAGTTTGTTTGTTTGATTGTTTGTTTGTTTGAACGCGGTAATCTCTGGAACTACTGGGCCGATTTTAAAAATTTTTTCACTGTTAGATAGCCCATTTATCGAGGAAGGCTATAGGCTATGTATCGTCACGCTAAGACCAATAGAAGCGGAGTCCACGCCGACGAAGTCGCGCGCAAAAGCTAGTTCAATATATTATGAAACTTATGTTAAACAACTTCTCTATTAATATTATGGTAATAATCTGAGTATATTATTAAAGACGAATTTCAAAAATTGCAACCTTTTTATATCTTTGAATGTCTGATTTTGTCTTAATTACCTAACCAACAAATAGTCCAAATTAAAAAATAAATAATGCAATTAATATAATAATATTTTCAAATAAAAAATGATATAATAAGAAATAAGTCATAAAACTAAATTTTATAATTGAATATAATATTCGCATGTAATATAATAATAATAAAAAAATCAATTTACCTTGCAATCGTTCTTCTCATGACACACGAGCACAATTTCCACGTGACGTAACTAGGAAATCATGACGGTCTTAAACAAAAGACTGACAAAAGAGGTACCAGCCGTCAGCTGTGCCCATTCGCACGGAATTGCGTGTGGTAAGCGGGTACTCGTTGAAACAAGATAACCATGTCCAATATTTAGATTGCCCACCGCCTTGAATAGTACCCCACGTACGTAGGATATCGTTTTATACTCAGCTGTTTTAAAACCGTCGAGAGTTTTTAAGTCCGGGATCCCTGGTAAATTTTTTGCACTTGACTACTATCAAGCTAATCTTCCGTGAGTAGCTTCATTTTGATGAGACGCCCAACAATTTCCTCTACGAAAACTCTCGATTGAATATGGGTAGCAGGGAAATTGCGTGGTTCGTTATCCCGGTCCTACGCTCACTGCTGCTTTATCCTTGCTACCCCTCTAAGACCACAGCTAAATACTACTGCTCTCAAGTAGTGTTGTGTTCATGTTGGTGAGTAAGGTGACCAGAGATTCTGGGGGAATTGGGGTAGGGGGTAGGGCAACGCGCTTGCGATGCTTCTGGTGTTGCAGACTTCTATAAGCAACGGTAATCGTTTACCATCAGGTGAGCCGTACGCTTGTTTGTCGACCTAGTTAGCTATAATTATATTTAAAAAAAAAACTGATATATTCTTATTAACAGCACTTAAAATGAAAGACTTACTGGTGAATAACTTTTGTTTATTAGCGAACTTAAAATCAAGATCAGAAGGAACTTTATTCAAATTACGAATCGCCATTTTACAAATAGTTATTCTTGTTCACAAAAGCGAAGCTACCACCGATTCGGAATGTAGATTCTGCAGAGAAGAAAGGGCAAGAAACTCCACAGTTACTCTTTTGAAAATAATATATAAACTGTGTACAAAATCATTAATTTACAATAATAAAAATATTGCACCATGACAAACACAAGTACATTGTCAAGATTGCCCGGAAAAATGTGTTGACACATGACACTAGTGTTGCCAGATAATCCATGTTATATTAAAAATTAATATTTAAATTTTAAAAATGTACAAATTATGATGAATATGCTAACAGACGGCCGTCCTGTGAGCGGAATGTCCCCATTCCGGCTCGGCCATTCGACAAGCCCAAGATTTTCAAATAAAACAACATTATATAACTCAATAAGAGAAGCAATCTAAACATTAAGTATATAAAATAACTATATAAGAATTACTAAAATTAGGTAACAATTCCTCCTTTCTCATTAGTAAAATTTAAATCATTATCTAGAATTGTGATCTTGATGCACACTTAGATGAACACGTTTGCTCCAACGGCCATCGGTCCTGCGATACGGATGCCATGCTCACATGCTTCAGTTTTCTAGTTCTGTAGATAAAGATTAGATGTAAATTATTAAGTTATAACTTTGTTATTATTTATTAGGTAGATGATGTGACACGTTTGCTCCAGTGGCTACCGGTCCTGCGACACAGATGACCGGCCCACTGGCACTCCAACTTGCCAATTCTGTAGATAGAGATTAGATGTACTTAAATTATTAAGTCATAACTTTCTTATTATTTATTAGGTAGAGTACGTATAAGTAAGTATACATATAAGTATTTTAATCATATTCAGTATTTTCAAATAGCAAGAGTGTAATTTTAATAATGACTAAACGAAACCAAGAAATACTCCTAGTTATATAACAAAACAATAAGTAGTAGTTATTTATTTATTTTTTAATTATTTATTTAATTATCAAATGAAGAAACAATATGAACAAAATTTATAGTTATAAGTAGCATAAGAAAACCACTAAGGTTTCTACAATGCTACATTTTACATTTCATACTGGTAAAAAAAGTACTATTAATGGTAAAAATAATATTTAAAAAGAAAAATAATAATAATCATATTTACATTTACACTTGGTTCAACAATTTTTTATACTATGTATTTTCATAATAAATATTTATGTTTTCACAAGATAGAATTTAATAGAATAGTTTTAATTTTTAATAGAATAGTTTTAATCGTAATATTCGGTGATATATTGATACATGTTTTAAAGTGATTGCTGCGATACAGAACAGCATATTTCACTTGTTTATACTTAGCAATTTGGTGATCACCGCATACAGCAGCATATTTCACATAATTATTCTTAGTGATCACCGCATAAAGCGGCATATTTCACATAATTATTCTTAGTGATCACCGCATAAAGCGGCATATTTCACATAATTATTCTTAGTGATCACCGCATGAAGCGGCATATTTCACATAATTAATTAACTTAGTGATCACCGCATATAGCGGCATATTTCACATAATTATTCTTAGTGATCACCGCATAAAGCGGCATATTTCACATAATTATTCTTAGTGATCACCGCATAAAGCGGCATATTTCACATAATTATTTAACTTAGTGTTCGCCGCATATAGCGGCATATTTCACATAATTATTCTTCGTGATCATCGCATACAGCGGCATATTTTACATAGTTATTCTTAGTGATCATCGCATATAGCGGCATATTTCACATAGTGATTCTTAGTAATCATCGCATACAGCGGCATATTTCACATAGTTATTCTTAGTGATCATCGCATACAGTGGCATATTTCACATAATTATTCTTAGTGATCACCGCATAAAGCGGCATATTTCACATAATTATTTAACTTAGTGATCACCGCATATAGCGGCATATTTCACATAATTATTCTTAGTGATGACCGCATACAGCGGCATATTTCGCATAGTTATTCTTAGTGATTCATCGCATACAGCGGCATGTCTCACATACAGCGGCAGCAGCAGAGCCATACATTTTGTAAACGCATTAGACTATAAGATCTGTAATGTTTACAAAATTAATATGTAAATAAAATAAAATAATTCAGTGATCAGTTTTAGTATTGTTACAAATTAGTTTCAACTATTCGGAAGATGGTGTCACCATCTTTATACTGTTCCGGTATTAAACGAATAAACAATAAGAGTAATATCGATACAAAAAAGCCAATATTTTAATAATTGTTAGAATTACAAATTTAAATGCTGACATTAGTTTGAACATCATAAAAATTAAAGTCAACTATAATAGATCAAGTTTTTAATTTACTTGTTTGTTATAAATGAATAAACTACAATTTTAGATTCGTATTTGCGAATAGAAATATCTCATAAACATAGTGGAACTGGATAGGAAAGAATGATATTACACCAATTTTTGCGTTATAGTACCGTGTAGGCCCTCAGGTGCCACGTAGGCTGAAGTTCGCATTGGACACGTTGTCATAAATGTTGAATCAAATTGCTTGGCCAAACCAGTCACATAACTTGGGCACAAATTCTCTTGTCAAAAGAATATTGGCAGTTTTAACATCCCCATGAACAAAATTCTTTGTGGAGTTCTGTGAATCTGATTCAGCTCCCAAAAGTTTACTTATTTTACTTTGCAATGGTTTTTCACTAGTGTGTAAATATTTCTAGCCCTCAGCTGTTCCTATCATTATTTAAATTCTTTGGGATTCATTCAAAATCTTAGCTTCAATATTTTGTTGTAATGGTCCTTCATTAATATACTCGCATACGTTACATGGTGCTGGTCTATCCTTAGAAAATCCTATTACCTTTTATTGTTTATAGGAATTATATATGATATTTATTGTTTATAGGAACAATATTAATATGCCTAAATTCTGAAAAATACTTTACTTCAGCATTAAAAACTTTCATGGTAATATCACGTTTACGATGTATTTGTGACTATGAGCTTTTTTTTTAACTGCAAGCAATCCATTCTTTTTATGGTTGCCAACAAAACATCTCCAAATCCTCTACTGTTGATTCTCCCCTTTAAACCCTCAGAGGTGTTTATTTATTTATTTATTTGGAGAACGGTGCAGAAACAATTACAAGAATAACAGCGTAGCATAAAATAGTAAAAATAGATACAAATTGTCCCCTTTATGTCACTAAGAACACAAGGATTTAAAAACAAGGACAGTAAATATGATTAGTTATTACAAGTCATAGTCTAGACTTCTAGAGTTAGTGGAAAACACCAAGGTAATTAACTAATTTAAACAAATAATTTTCTAGTTTTAGCTTTAAAAAGATTATATAGAGTTTCAGAAAAGTTATCAGTGATGGCTTCTAAATCATTGTCTTTGAAGTGAATTAAATTGGTAAGTAATAAGTATAGCGCTGTCTATACCCATTGAAAACATCAATATTTGGAAATGATGTCTGGTATGTGATTGGATTTTGTGTAACCATATCATTACATTTGCTCACCTCATACTTACATCAGAGGTTGAGTATTCCCTATATTCAGAGTAAGATGACATTTGATCAATTTTGATTTGAGCATAGCGCTTAAAATGGTACATTAAAAGAGATCTGTGTTGGTTAATCTTTTGAGAATTTAATTAGATCACCCTCAGATGCCATATGAACAGTTGTTTTGTTAAATACATATATAATTTTCTTTAGTCCCAGATTCAGAAAATAATATCATATCACTTGCAGATTTCATCTGCTGCTCTGTATATCTGAGCCTGAGTTGGTATATCTTTTAGGTGAGTACCTCCTCTAGTACCTACTCTCCGTCGTCGTAGACCTACTCTAGTAGGACGAGCTCTACCCGAAGTTGCCCATTTGTCTAACAATATCTCTGCGCATTTCTACTTGTTTACCTCAGCATGCTCTTCAATTATATTCTTATGTAGTCATTATTGTATTTTCGTTTAGAACATTCGTTTTGAAAAGTTTCAGGTTAATTGACAGAAATCTTTTTCAGTCAGCATTAATTTCTAAAATGTTAACAACTTCGCACAGTACATCTGCTGGCAATTTACTAAATTCAACGTTTTTGTACATAGTTGGCGATATTTTCTATCTAGTCACTTTAAAACTTTATAACCATGTCAATTTAAACAACAAAATGATAACTTTCAACACAAAGTATAGATATGTTTCTATACTTTGTGACTTTCAAGTTTAATATCATAAACTTTGGCCTTTGTATAGTATAGTACTATGTAATAGATTATCCAGATCTACCTAATAGATCAATAAAAATGATTATAGAAATTACAAAGCCTTATTTATTGCGAACAGTTATTAATTATTCAAAATTGTACTTTTTTTTATTTATTTTTTTCTTTTAAGCACGGGAGAAAAATCGTTGAACTTATTTTCTTTTCTATCTCTAACAGTATGTCGAAAAGTATCATTCTCCATATTTTCCATCTCTAATAGTACGTTGAATAGAATCTTTCTCCATGTTTTTTTTTTCTAACAGTAGGTATGTTGAATAGAATCTTTCTCCATATTGAACTTATGTTTAAGTACAAAAAAAAAATACTACATATAGATAGTTTAATTGTAAAATACAATATACAATTTCAGGAAACAGTAAAAGGTTTGAAAACACCTATTGTTACCTAATGAATATTTCAATGTTCCGCTCAAGTTGATGCATTGTTTCTAAATGTTTATCTTCTGTGTTTAATTGTTAAGTTACTTTACAGTTACTGTACTGTACAGTACGCTGGCTCCATACGAGTATCCTCGAAACAATATTTTTGTAAATTGTACTCATGTAATTTTTTTTTTTAGAAATGTCTTAAGGTTCTCGGAACCAGCCTTACTACACCATTTCGACAGTTAATCTGGCGTAGTGACATGTAGATACGTTTCTTAATATTGCTTATTTTATTTTGGTAGTAACATAAATTACATAATTGCTCAAGCTCAACAAGATCTAGATGGTCTATTCTACAGAAATGGTTCAATCACAATATTTTAACTATTAACGCTTGAAAAACTTGTTACATTGTATTTAAAACTGAAAATAAAATTATTGCACCGCATGATCCACTAACTGTTGATAACTTTCCAATCGAGCAGAAAACTTGTGAAAAATATTTAGGTTTACGAATAGAAAATAATTTAACTTTTAAATATCGAGTAGACTATGTACTTTTTTTTTTTAATTGGGTAACTTATATTTCAAAATGTATATGTGAGAAAATACAATATAACACCTACAATTCTCAAAATAGAATAATTATAACTCTTTGATATCCACCTTTGACACCAACAACTACGCTTTATAAGCAAACAAATATTATAAACTTATGACAACTTTGTAGCAAATTACCATCCTATATAAAAAATGTAAACTCAGTTAATGAACCTAAGTCTCAAATCACAGAATATTATATTTTAGAGAATAAAATTCTTTAAGGCTATATGTTTGCTACAAGAAAAACTAATATAACATCAAATACATAATATTATCTACAACATACACACACAGTCATGTGTTCAGTAAGGTAAGCAACTTAATACTTCTGTTATAGACAACAGATGACTGATATTGCTACACATTTTTCAATAACTACGTAAAAAAATAATACTCATAGAACTAAATACATATATTACACTCAGACTCGAGATTATCAGATTGAATAATGAATTCACAACTCCAGAGTAGAAAACTTGTCGCTGCAGACTGCGCTAATGGATTAGTCAGTGCATATAAGGCCAAAATAGAAATATGATATGTTTGTTTGTTTTTACAACTGGGTCAGCAAACAAGCGAATCAGGAATCACCCAATAATAAGTGTTTTACGGTATAGCTTATAGATGCCTGCAACACCATAAGCATCGCAGAGAGAAGAATATTGGCAATTGATATTTATCAATAATCAGGAGATTATTGGCCGCAATGACTGAGCTAGAGTAACATCATATTATTTTATTACTTTTTATATTTGATGGCAATATACTATAGGTATTATATTTTGTTGTACCTATTATATTGTATTAGTGTATTTATTGTACAATAAAGAATTTAAATAGATAAAAATAATATCATGCATCAGTAACGGTGTATAACAGCTTCGTTCTGTGTCTGACATTTTACTAATAATAATCAAAAATAATCATAAATAATCATTAATTACTATACATAATTATATAATTAGAGATAAAACATCTAATGTGTATATTCGAGAGGGTTATAGTATAACATGTATTCTATCTATTATGAAAGCTTATATTTTGCATAGTAAATAGATAGATTAGGTAAATAAAACTTTATTTATAAATCCACATTCCACATACACAATTAAAAGAGTAAAAATAAAAATAAAAAGTAACAAATAAAATATCTTAATAGTACTGACAATATCACACTGAAATACAGAATGTGTGTGTGGTGCAGAATCGCAAAAGGTATGTAACTCAGTACTAAAGATCAAATCCTAAATCCTAGGAAAGATCGACTGATTTTCAGTTACTACCTGTTACGGTGAGAGAGAGCACAATACTTGGTTTGTGATGTAATATTGTATATGTATATATATTTAAAGTGTCTATTATGAATAATAGTGTAAACAAATAATAAGAGGTAGACGATTAAATAAATAGATATGTGTTAATAGTAGTAGTAAGTTATAGAATGCATAAAATGGCTTCTTAGACATAAAATATTTGGATGAACACAATAACGTGTAAAATCAATTAAACATCATGGAACAATAGCAGCATGTTTTCATTATCAAAGGTAATTAATGATGCTGAGTTACATTTGCAATATTGTCCTTTATAGAGACAATTTTTATAAGTGATTTTTAAATGTATTTGCTTTTAATATTTCTAATTGGTGGAGGTATTATTACTTTTATTTAAACAAACCGTGTAAGTTGCGTTCTTGTTTCTACTGTTTCATACAATTATTATTAAGTAAGTATTTTCAATATAATTATATATTTGCATAATACTAATATTTAAAACCAGAACTATAATTAAAGAAAGGAAATATATATATATATCTGTATTTAGGGTACATAGTTATTAAAAACATCATCATTATTTCAAAATTAAGATGATATAAGAAATATTATTTAAAACGATGTAGATTTGCAATACAATTTTGAAGTAAAACAATTTGTTCAATGTCTTTGAAATAAAGTAAAAGAAAATATTCATACCACTGAGTGGGCGGATCCACCACTTGTGAACTATTAACAGCACTTAAAATGAAAGACTTACTGGTGAATAACTTTTGTTTATTAGCGAACTTAAAATCAAGATCAGAAGGAACTTTATTCAAATTACGAATCGCCATTTTACAAATAGTTATTCTTGTTCACAAAAGCGAAGCTACCACCGATTCGGAATGTAGATTCTGCAGAGAAGAAAGGGCAAGAAACTCCACAGTTACTCTTTTGAAAATAATATATAAACTGTGTACAAAATCATTAATTTACAATAATAAAAATATTGCACCATGACAAACACAAGTACATTGTCAAGATTGCCCGGAAAAATGTGTTGACACATGACACTAGTGTTGCCAGATAATCCATGTTATATTAAAAATTAATATTTAAATTTTAAAAATGTACAAATTATGATGAATATGCTAACATTCTGTACAACTCGCTCGGGCGACTAGCAAATGCGCGCGTCGCGACGCAGCGTCGTTTCATTTGATTTTACATTATCTCCTAAATTAGGTATCCAAGTAAAATGTTACAAAAGACAAAGTTTAACTTCATAATATTGCCTTGTTGATAAAGTATTTTTCGTTCGTAAGGATTCATATGCCTGGCTAATAGAATCGCAAAAAAATCACATTTTTAATCGACTTCCAAAAAAGGATGAGGTTCTCAATTAATCGAATTGCTTATTTTTTTTTTGTGATCATTAATTCGTTGCAGTGTTAGTTTAAAACAATGGTATATTCTAAGATGTTCATATATGGTTCTTCTAAGTTGTTAGACACTTCTGTTCAAAAAGAAATACTTGTGATGAATAACGTATCTATTTGGATAAGGATTTTGAATATCATGTCTATAAAACCAGCTTCGCAGATAATGCATTATATTAGAACAAACTTGATTACCATAAAAAGGTTATAATGCCATCACCTTAAAAGATAGACAATATGCTTTCGTGGACTTTTTTATACCTTTAAATGGCGATCAATTCCCTAATTCATAATTTTTGAGTAACTTTAACCGTAAGGCAGCGCAATGGAAGCTCACAAAACAGAATGTTTTTTCCCGTTTTCTTAACATTTCTTGATGTTTATGTGTGATGATGTTTTATAGCCTACACATCATAAATATTTTTTTCATAGAATGTGCTTTATTTTATTTTTAAATGAAGTTCTAACATTTTTTATTACACATCATGATTATGACTATTGTCGATGTGCAATCAATGAATCAAGTTAATTTTATAGTATAGTCCTATCAATGGTGTTAAGGCGTGGCTGATATCTACTAATCAAACGGCCATGAATACAGAAATGCTCCATTATGCTGTAGTCGATTTGAAAACTGTGACTCATCGCTATTAATCTTGTCGTGTCTATAACGAAGGTGTTCCCCGCGCCTTTGAACTCTGCCCAGTTGACGTCGCCGTTAGTACCCACTATATATTTTTCGTAGAAAATGAAACACTCATTTCACTAAGTAATTAAAAAAATTCTGTGGTTTACTGCAATTCCGTTTGGTTACATCATTTTTTTTTCTCTTAATTATGGCTGTTATCATGTTAGTCTTTTTGCTGCGGCGGCGTTCCTACAGATTTAAAATACAGCGCATTAGGCATTGAGCATTCGCATGGCATGTGAAGCGACTGAAGAAGTTTGTGACTTGTGAATAAGGGTCCTATAGGTTTTCGGTCATAAAATTACTACAATACCCTTTTATAACTGCCCCTCTCGGTATTTTAGTCGGTTGATTGTGTATCTTATTGTTAGAGTTATCTTAACGTGAATATACGTCCATATTATCTCGTACAATTGAACACAAAATTAATATGAATACAACAAAAATTATCAGCACATCAAGGAAAATAACAACATTCATAACAAAAAGTACGCTTACAAGAAGATCGTGTACAACTTTGCACTTGCGTCATTCTATTATCATAAATTCATAATTATGTCATTATTACATCGAACATGTGATAGGTACTTTTAAAATCTGAGTGATTAATTTCCTTACCATTAAAAATCAATATGACTATTTTCGTTTGGCTTGCGATGACTCGAAGACGCTAAGGGCCTGTTTCACAATGTCCAAGTAAAGTACCCTATAGCTATTTGACAAATTAATTATGTGACACATAAAACTTCTAGTTAGTCCTCATTGCGTTTCACCATCATCTTACCTATAAATTTATTTGACATATAGCTATTTGCCAGTTACATGTTAGTAGGTTTGGCAACCTCGCATTTAATAGTTCCGTTTTTCGAAATACATGTTTTAGGATATCATTCTGTGTTGTAAGTACACATGAAAATATGTTTTAATAATTTCAATGCATGGTTTATACTATTTTTTATACATTTTATGTACATACAGCTTGAAATATGTTATTACTTAATTTTTTTATTGATCAAAACAGAATATACATTACTTACCTATTTTGTGTATTACTGTGACCGGAACGTCGAACTGTTAAATGAACAAACGTGAAAGTTGACAAGTATTTGAAATATCGTATTGTTATAACTTTTTAAAAAAAAAATTACCTTTCTGTGGTGGAAGAAATTTGGTTTACAATTAATAAATATACGTAATTTACCGCATGTTTAGTAAGTCGAAATCTTATCCTAAAGTCCGTATCATCCGAGGCTTGCATATAATTAATGCGTTGTCGAAATACAGGATTCCTTCTCGGTCTATTTAAACTATACATAAAATCATCTTATTCGTCTTCAATTATATCAAATATTTCCATATCATTTTTTTTTAATTTTCTTGCACAAATAAACAAACGTTACAACTAAAATTAATTGAATCAACTACGTATTATGGATTTCAAGTAATTTATTTGACAGATAAATATGCTATTGGCCAGTTGATCTGACCTATAGTTTACTGGGTACTTTATTTGTCAATTGTGAAACGCAAACGTTGTCGTTATTTGATAAATAAGTTGCAAGTAGCTTATTGGGAACTTTATTTGGACATTGTGAAACAGGCCCTAAATAGATTTAATTTTTATACACTACTAGCTCTTACTCGCGTTTTCGCTCGCATTGATTTTTATTTTATTTTATAAAAAGTATCCTATGTTACTTCTAATACCCCCAAGAATATGCGTACAGTTTCATGATGATCGCTTAAGTAGTTTTCGCGTGAAAGCGTAACAACCAAACTTACAGTCACATTTATAATATTAATAATAGGGATAATTTTTTTTTTTATTATTTAGAATACTATAATCAGCCTTAAATCCAATATACGGATGTACATTGTATAGTTTTTTACTTGTTAAGATAACGGGTGCGCTTTAATTTTTTTATCTCTTTGTAATATAATTTTAATTTGTTAAATGACGATTCAGAAGTTCTTTTGATGTCTATTTAAATAAAAGTATTTTTTATTTTTATTTTGACTATTTTACTTGCAAAATTATTAGTTTTACCTCTTTATTTGTGAACACGTAAACACTTTTTAAATTTATGTTGCTGGACATATTATATCTCGAATGCTAGATATTATGTCACATTTTCACGATTAGATCACCATCGGTTGAGTATGGTTATAATCTATACATATAATAAAATGGTAGAAAAGTCAAAACTGTACATTGAATATTTTTTTAAAAGAATACTTGGGGTGTGATCTACAATCGATACCGAAGCCAAAAATATAGTTTTTAGAATTTTTGTCTGTTTGTCTGTTTATCTGTTTGTCTGTTTGTCTGTATGTATGTCCGGGATAAACTCAGAAAGTACTGCATGGATTTACTTCAAATTTGGCACGAATATTGTTAAGAAGTCGGGTCAGAACATAGGCTATATATTATCACGCTATCACCTACGGGGAACGAGCAGTGAACCTTTATTTCTTCAAATGTATGTCCGGGATAAACTCAAAAAGTACTGCATGGATTTACTTCAAATTTGGCACGAATATTATTAAGAAGTCGGGTCAGAATATAGGCTACATATTATCACGCTATCACCTACGGGGAACGAGCAGTGAACGCACGCAGACGACGTCGCGGGCAGCAGCTAGTAACAATTATAAACGAATACATAAAGAAGCTAACCTTCTATCACAAAATACAAAACTTTATAATTTAATTCTTTCGCTCGCTCGCTTCAGCCTGTAATATCCCACTGTTGGGCATATGCCTCTTTCCCATGTAGGAGAAGGACCAGAGCTTAATCCACCACGCTGCTCCAATATGTCAGGTGTACATGATAACAACCGGGACCGATAGCTTAACGTGCTCTCCACTAACCAAACCAGTTAGATATTTGTATAAACACAAATATCCACTCCGAGCGGCAGTCGAACCCGCGACCGTCGGTGTTTAGGCGCCGCCGACACTGCACACGCACCATTACACCAGACCGGTCGTCATAATTGTATTTAGTAAAATTCATTTAAACCAAATTTTGGAAATCGACTTGAAAATGAATGTTACATTCATGGAAAATACAACACTGTTGACGAAGTACTTTCTCGAAAAGGTTTTTTTTAATGTTTTAAAAATGGTAGCCCAGCCCCTAGGGATTGTCAGTAGGTACTTACTAGCAGGACTAACAGTGTGATTGTTGTTCGAAAAACATAACTCATGGTTTGTTTTCTCTTTGTCTGCAGCCGAGCGAAGGAACGGACAATCAGGTAGCTCATTCTACAACTATTTGTTATTGTTTTTTGTTGTCTCTCGTTTACTACGTGGCGTTTTTTGTTATTTGTGACGTAACCTATTATTTATACAGAATAATATTTATGATAAATAATTGAAATGAATAACTATTTTATTTTTTATCCCATAAAGAAAAACATTTTAAGGTACTAGATCGATATAAAACGCATGCATAGAAAATGCGTCGTTAGTTTTAATACAGGTATAAATGTAATTAACTAGTAAAATGTACCTACTAGAAGTTTAAGTGGCTTTAATGTTAGGTTTTTATTTTCTTATTTTTATGGCTGGAATCGTGATTTTAAAATATAATGTTAAAATATAAACGATACGTCTAAACGTATTATAATATTATAAAAAATATATTTGTTCAACAGTTGTTCACTTCAAGCGTGTCACACCTGCACGATGTGCGACACTCGCAGCCGCCCGACTCGGGCTTCTCGGAGCCGGTCAACAACAACATCAACGAGGACAACAACAACGGTCCCATCTCGCTGCGGGAGATGCAGAACATCGCCAACAACAACGCGGCCGTGTACATCGTCAGTGAGAATGAAGAACGAAACCGAATCAGTAGGGAATCGGTTGTCGAATTCGAGCCTCTTCCGTCCGGTATACGGGTGCTCGATCCTCTGGAAGGATGCGCCGATTGGTTCGGTAAGATTTTTTAATACTATCGCTATATAGAAATCTGCCAGAAGTTTTAAAACACTTCTTGATATTGACTAGCCTTTAGTTTTCTATGCATGTTTCTCAAGTAAAAGAAGAATCAACCTAAAATGAATAAAAGAAATTGATCAAAAAGCATATTATGCTATCGTAAACATAAGATAAGACGTACATCTCGTTGTAAATAATGAATTTATTTGATTAGGTGTATTGTGAAAATAACAATGAACGATCTCTGAATATGTTATGACGCACTGGCGCGTTTAATATTAGCGCTCTTCGTAATAATTACGAGAATAAAATTAGTGCTTTGCATAATAATAAAATTTGTAATATTATAAAATTTTGTTTACAGCTGGCGAAGATTTTCCTAGAAATCAATTGCAGTATCTACGAGAAATTGGTCGAGGATGGTTTGGCCGAGTATGTATTAAATTTATAAATATTCTAACGTTAGAAAATTATTGAAAAATAAATTTCACCTATATTGGTTACATTGCATTATTTTAGGTCGACGACGCGTTTGCACAACGGTCTCAGCACTGGTTTGTGGCTGTTACGCTGGCGGTTGCGGGTTCGATCCCCGCACATGACAAACATTTGTATTGGCCATACAGATGTTTGTCGTGGTCTGGGTGTTTGTGCAGTCCTTGTGGGTCTCCCCACCGTGCCTCGGAGAGCACGTTAAGCCATCGGTCCCGGTTGATCATGTACAACCTGATAGCGATCGTTACTTATAGTAGGGAATACGAGTATATCCGTCAAATGGAGCAGCGTTGTGGATTAAGCTCTGATGCTTCTCCTACATGAAAAAAGAGGCCTATGCCCAGCACTGGGATATTACAGGCTAAAGCGTAAGGTTACATGTAAAAGCAATACATTGCACTTAATCTGATCCCACTCCTGCATTTGCTAAGCAATATGTGTCATGATATCAACGCCTTATTAGACATACATATAAACCTATACCCCGTCCGGCGACTAATGATCTTTTTGACACTTCAAGAAATTTTGACATTAGTGACTGTCTCACACGTTATTTATTCGATTCGAAATAATAATCGATTTTATTTAAGAAGAACTTTCAATCGATTTAATTAAATACATTTAGTTTAAAAATATTATTTATTTATGCGTTTATTGGTTTTTTAAATTATAAATGAAATATATAAATAATAAATAAATGAATTAACAGAGTTATTGCTCTTTATTCTTGGTTTGCAATTAAATTTCAAGATTTCGACTTAATTCCTTGCAAGTAATCAATCTTGGGGTCATAGATACTATTTTTATTTCCTTTTTTTTTATTAAATTTATAGAAACAATAATCACATGACGTAAAATTATTTTTATCATATGATCGATTTATTATCGATTTATTATTTCAAGAACTGTTTCATAGTCTGTGGTTGTTTGTTATGCACAGGGTACTTCACTCAATCAATCAAATCGTCAATAAAGTATGACATTACAGTAGAATTTTAGTACGTTATTCCGAAAAAAAAACAACTGTAATTTATAGGCGTGGGCTGTCAAAAAGATCATTACTCGCCGGACGGGGTATAAAAGAAAACTGCGTGTTCTGCAATAATAAAATTTTAAACAAATCTGTATAAAGTCATAATCATTTAGCGATATGAAATATACTTTACGAGCTATTTTCGTACCTATCAAATATACACAAAAAAATAATGAATAAAAATTGATCGCGTCTTTTTAGCGGAGTGCGACGATGGCTTGTCATGCGAGAAAACCTTAATTAATATAAACCTGGATTGTCTGGAAGAAATGGCTAATTAGCCATAAGTCCGCCCATTGTATTTCACTGTCTGTAACTATCTTTATGTTTTGTTTGTAATATATTTGTGGTGTACAATAAAGTATAAAATAAAATAAATAATATAAACCTATAGATTAACAAATCACTATTTTTATTGTTATTTTGAAGGTGGTCGAAGGCGAGACAGAGGATGGGTCTGGTACCTCAACAGTTGCCGTCAAGATCCTCAATCAGAACGCAAGTCTAGAAGACAAGGCGAGATTCCTCAACGAAGCGCGTCCCTATAGAGACATGAACCACGAGAATGTCTTGGGATTCGTCGCGAAATGTCTGCAGGAAGATCCTTGGATACTTATATTCGAATTGTGCTCAATGGTAAGAAAAGTTTATCTTTACAACAAGCTACTATAAACAAGGATAAAAAACGTCCACTACATAATTAAAAGCACATATGTTTTTCTACCGTTACTGTAACAGCAAGTATGTAACACATTGCTGGACAAAGGCCTCCATTTCACTAAAAAAAAGAAGACGGGAATTTATTCCACCAGGTAATCAGCGAGAGATGAATTTTAAGACAGAACATCCGATTTTGATTTATGTGTCCTATCAACTCAGTTATCCATTTAATGATGAATTAAGTTCTTACAATTGGTAATCTTGTTAGTTAATATTAAACTATTTTGAAAGATTTAATGTTTTTTTTTTTGTGTTCCTACATAGGATCTGCACCAGTACCTAGTAGTTAATCGTCCGAAGATGGCCATTTTAAATGAAAGTGGGGTCCCGCTGCAACTCATGTGTGATGTCGCTTCCGCCCTCGCCTACATGCATTCGAGAGGATTCCTATATGGGTAAGTATCATTGAGCCCTTTATCAAAAAGTAGTATACAACTAACATATTTCCTACATTACATTACATACTTTTGTAACTTGACTAATTTTTGATAACAAAAATAAATTAGGTTACTCAGAACAATAATATAGGTTGTGCCCAGTTCTTCAATCAATAAGTCCCAATTCAGATGTAATCTCGGGATGAAATTGTGATACGAATTTGAATCTGTTTTAGTCCGCGTTATCAAGCGTCTATACCGACCGAATATCATCATAAACGGATCAGTAGTTCCAGCGTAAAAGATTAATAAATACCAATCTACCCTCAAAAGCCTTTTCCTATATAATATTCAAACGGACTATAGTGTGGGAACAGTTTAAATCGGGAGGTAATTTTTATAACTCGTCCGTGTGAAGTTTTCCATAGTTTCAGATACGACAATATTTAAGAAATTGTTTGTAATGCACTGTTAAAAATATAGAAAAAGCTTAAAAAAATTTCAACGTGTTAGACTTTTTTATTTAAATAAATTATTATTTCTAATGCTCGCTTTAATTATTATTTAATTAAACTTATAATTAGATATATAGATAGAATTATACCACTTGTTCCTTTTTTTCTTTACTGTACCACTTGTGTAATTATATGTGTAATTAATATATATGTTTTTGTGTGTATTTTATTAGTAGTCTAAAAATTAAAAAAAAAAAAACTAGATTTTTTTTTTAAATTTCGAAGTGACCATTTTCCAATATGACCTCCAGTAATGTAAAAATTATATTTTTTAAGAGAATGTTGCACACGTCTTTCATTAGCATTCATACCAGTGCTTGTACTGATGTTATATAATATGCGAACGTATTGAGTGATAATTATGCTGTTGATGTGTCATAAATCTATATAATAAAAATGAATGTTGCTAAGCATAACTGGAGAATGCCTCGACCGATTCGGCTATTTTTTTTCGTATGTTCCTTAAATTCCACGGAAGGTTTTTATACAAAAAAAAAAAAAAAAACAAACAACAGACAGAATGAAGTCTGTCCGGGCAGCTAGTAAAATAAGTAAAAAAAAAAAATTGCATGCGTACAAAGTACACACGTCAGAAGTAATACTTTTTTGGCAAACTAATTCAAAATTATTTACATAGATTTACAAAGTAGCGTGGCGTGCAGCGCGGCGCGCCCTTCCCTGTCGTTTTTTCGTTGCATCCGGTTTGAAATGACAACGATTCTAAAGAAGTTTCACTTGAATAATATGTTGGTTCCAGATGCCTGTGGAGCGGCAACGTACTGGTGCGCGGAGCGGACAGCCCGCGCGCTGTGCTGGGGCACTACTCGCGCGCCGAGCGTGACGCCGGCCCCGCGCCCGCCAACAGACCTTCGGTAACACGCCGGCAGCCGACTTGAGTTTTGTCATCAATTATACAGTCGGACTTGTTAGAAAGACTAAAGAGAGATTAAGACAAAATTAGAAAGAGATGTTAGAAGTATTCACATATATAGTCCAGGATCCCGGACTAATAGTCATAAATTTCGAAAAACAGAATATTTATTGTTATTCTCACATAACATCAGTATCAAATAAACATAATTTTGTGTAATGTGTTCTGCAAATGTTGTATACATACTTTATAAAACTACCCCCAATATTAATATATTTTTTTAATTATACATAACTGCCATTTTTATCTTTAAAGTGAATAATTTTAATTGCTTGTTATGTAAGTGAATTGTGTTATTCTTACAATTAATAAAGTTCTTAAACCTGAGAATGTAAAAATATGGCATATAATAAAAAAATAAAAAATACTTTGTATAATAGTGATTGTGATATAATCTTAAAAATTCTTACCAATTTAATTTATATGAATTGTTTTTTATTTGATAACACACACTATTTCAAATTGAATCACGGTTTCTACTCCATGGATAAAAAAAGATTAGGACTATTTATCGGGAAAAGTTTTGAATTATAAAATAACTACTACGACTTACAACATTTATGAAAACTCGTGTATTCTAACTATGAATAAGTAAGGTTAGTAATCCAGTTCTGTTTCCATAGGCCAGTGGCGACGTGTGGTCGCTAGGGCGGCTAGTGTGGGAGGTGTGCGCGTGGGGCGCCGCGCCGCCCGACGAGCCCCCGCCGCCCGACCTGCCCTGCCCCTACCGGAACCACCTGTGAGACATTTCTATCTTATACTACATCAGCTTGAGATAAGTCCACGATAATGTTATGACCGATTTCAGTTTGAAAACTAATGAAAATTTAAACAGTGTCTTATTTTTGTATAAAGGGTTTTATTTTTTGGAATAGGTTTCAGTTACTAGGCAAATAGTACCGATAGTTATTAATATGTGGATGATGTTTTTAATCTTGATATGAATATTATCACCAGTCCGTACTTAACGATTTTTATTTTATTGTTGTTGGGTGTGGGATCCTCACATAATTATATAATAAACTTTACTCTTCTTTTAATTTTACATATTCCTTTATTTTCATATAAATTAATTACCTAACACAAACTTTTTATCTTGACAATCGACCACAGAGTACTATAAATCTAAGTCACAGACTATAAAGTATCACAACACCACCCCTCGATTTTATATCTATGAAATCGTTACATAGTGATACATTTTTATCATCAAAATTTTACATACAATATACTAAGACATTAATCAATTTTCAAATAAAAACTTACACAATATTTAATGAACTTCTTATATAATTTAGCTTTTCACATGACATTATTTTAGTAAACAAATCTGACAAATTATTCTCCGTAGAAACATAAGAAATATCCAAAATCTTTTTATCAACCAAATCTTTTATGAAATGCATCTTTATATCAATGTGTTTAGCTCGTTTAGAATTTTCATACGACTTAGTTAATTCAATAGCACCTCTATTGTCCATTAACAAAGTACACTTTACATCACTAATATTGTTCACACACTTAAAGTCCTTACAAAGTCCTTTTATGTATAACAAATCACAAGCACTAGTAGCTGCTGCGATATACTCGGCCTCTGCCGTTGATAAGGCAACACAGTTTTGTTTTCGTGTCAACCAAGCAACTACATTGTTATTATACAAAGTTACTGAGCCGGTTACACTTTTTCTGTCCACATTACAACCAGCCCAATCAGCATCTGAGTAGCATATGATGGAATTATTTTCTTTACTTTTATGAAATTGCAATCCAACATCTATGGTATCTTTTAAATATCTGAGAACTCGCTTAGCTTGCGTCCATAAGCTCTTTGTAGGTTTATCTAAAAATTGGCTCAAATATGATGTTGCGAATGCTATGTCCGGTCTTGTGGAAGTTGATACAAACATTAGGGAACCAATCAACTCTCTATATGGAACATCTATAATTTCTTCATCTTTGTTATACTCAAAACCTTTTACCATTGGTGTGTTAGCTCCTTTGCAGTCAGTCATATTAAATTTATTTAACATTTTATTTATTTGTTTCTTTTGTGTCAGTTTTAAATTTTTTAAGTGTTTATTTCTCTGTATTTCCACCCCTAGAAATAAACTTGGTTCACCAAAATCTTTAATTCCAAATTCTGTTTTTAATTCTTGTATTACATTTTCCACATGTTTAGATTCTCCAGTTATTAATATATCATCTACAAATATAATTAGCCATACTTTTATATCTTTTCTTATGTAGAAACAAAAATCATTTTGTGATCTTTCGAATCCTTTTTGCTTTATATATGAATCAAATCTTTTATTCCAACACTTTGGACTCTCACGTAAACCATATAATCCTCTGTTCAGTTTAAGTACTTTATTGTTATTTATTTTTATTCCTTTTGGTGGTTTTATATATACTTCAGATTCCACTTTTCCATTCAAAAATGCTGTTGGAACATCTAATTGTTTAATTGTCCAGTCATTTTGAATTGCTTCCGCTAACACTGTTCTAACTGTAGATAATCTAGCAACTGGTGCATAATGCTTTCCAAATTTATTTTCTTCTTTTAATTGATATCCTCTTGCGACTAGCCTTGCTTTCTTTGTACCATTATCTTTAATTTTAAATATCCAACGAGTATCAATTATCTGTTTATCTTTTGGTATGTTTGTCTCAGTCCAGGTGTTCATATTCTCTAATGAATTTATTTCACTTTGTATTGCTTCATCCCATCCATTTTCAATTGCTTCTTCATATGTTTTAGGTTCGTCTTCTTCACTGATGAAACAATATGCTTCATACAACTCATAGTCATTTAATGTTGTAGGTTTCTTAATAATTCTTCCACTTTTTGTAGTTTGCTCTTCGCTTCTATTATTGGTGTCACTATCTTGATTTTCATTACTCTGTTCTATTTCTTTTTGTTGCTGTTCATTTCTATTTTCCTCAACTGTATCTTCTTCATCTTGGTACAGATTTCTATAAATATAATTTGTTTTATCTTCATTTTCGCTATATCGTGTATCACTCTCATCAAATCTTACATCTCTCGAGCTGAATACTTTGTCCAACTTCGGATCCCATAATCTGTATCCTGTTCTTGCATACCCAACCATTCTCATTTCTCTTGCTCTATCATCCAGTTTATCATTTTTAGGTATATTCATCATCCAAGCTTTAGATCCAAAAATTCTTAAACGTTTCAAGTCTATATCTCTTCCAAATCGTTTAGCAGGTATATTAAAATTAATAGCCTTTGAGGGTGTAGAATTTAGAAGATATGTTGCACAGAGTGTAGCTTCACCCCATAAATGTTTCGGTAGGTTTGATTCATTCAACATAATTCTAGTTTTATCATATAATGTTCTATTCATTCGCTCCGCTGTGCCATTCATCTGAGGACTGTATGGATAAGTATATTCTATTCTGATACCTTTCTTTCTACACATGTCTTTGAAATATCTTGAGGTAAATTCACCGCCATTATCACATCTGATTCTTTTGATTTTCTTTTCCTTCTCAGTTTCAAATCTTCTTATGTAATCCAGTAACTTATTTTCTGCTTCACTTTTATTTCTCAATAGGTAGACAACAGTATAATGTGAATAATCATCAATTATGGTTTGTATGTATCTATAGCCTTCATTAGTTGGAGTTCGTACTGGTCCTGCAATATCTGTGTGAATAAGTTCTCCAATTTGATAAGACTTCGGTTTATTCACAGTTTTAAAAGGTAAACGGGTACTCTTGCCTTTCATACATGCATTACACACTTCTTTACTATATGGTAACTTCATAATGCTTAGATATTTTCTATTCGGATGTCCTAATCTTTCATGCCATAAATTCTCTTGTTTTGTCATATTACAAATTTCTCCATTATTTATATTCATTTTTAATATACATAATTTTCCTGATAATTCACCATAAAATGTTTTTTCACCTTTAATTATTTTTAATGTATTATTCTTGAATATTAAAGTATATCCTTTATTCATTAACTGTTTTACAGACAACAAATTATTACACAACCCAGGTACAATTAAAGCTTCTACATTTAATCTCGCTCCTTGACAATGAGCTGTTAAAATTCCTTTTTTAGTTGCAGTTAAATAAGATCCATTTGCTATTTTTATTTTAATTTCACACTTTAAATTTTCAATTTTTGTCATGTACTGCATAAATTTGTCTTGGACTAGATTCTCTGTTGCTCCCGAATCAATGATATACTGTATTATTCCTTCGCTTTCTATAAAATTAGCTTTACATTCATATGTACTCGCATGCATATCATAGTTTAGGCTTTGTAGATCACTTACTTGTGTTTCACTTACATTTGCATTTTGGTATTTTTCACCATAATTATTTCCTTTACCTCTGTAATTATTTCCTCTTCCTCTGTAGTTATTTCCTCTTCCTCTATAATTATTTCCTCTACCTCTATCTTGCTGTCCGCTATACTTTGCTCCTCCAGAAAAACACTGAAATTGTTTATGACCTCTGCGGCCACACCTGTAACAGGTTTGAGCACTAAAATTAACTGCATTATCTGTATCATAACTCTCTTTTACTTCTTTCTTATTTTCTTCAATTTTTTCTTTCACTTTAATTTCAGCATCAAGCAGACGACTTTTTATAAATTCTATGGTTAATTCTTTGTCACAACTCATTGTTTCCAACGCTGTTATTACACCTTCATACTCTGGTGGCATACCGAGCAATAAATGACAGATTTTTTCGCTTTCATCCATGTTTTCAATTTGGCTCACAAAGTTGTCAAATGCCATGAAATGATCTTGCAATTTTCCCGAGTTAAATTTTAGTTGCAATAACTTTTTTCGTAAGTTTAATTTACTAAATACTGTTTTTCTTTCGAAGAATTGATCAAGACATTGTATCATTGAAATAGCACTTTCTGCCTTTCTTATTATTTGTATGTACTTCTCTTCAACGCATTGCGCGATAATAGACCGCGCCCGGGCATCATCCCTTTTAAAGTTTTCACTTTTTACCCCTTTTAAAACATACAATACTCCCCTTTCCTCCAATAGTAGTTCTACTCTGAACTTCCAATTTCCATAATTCGTTTTTTCCGTGAGTTGTGGCAAACCTTGAATGACTCGAGCGTATTCCGACGCCATTTTTGCAGCCGTTCAAAAAAATATATATTACGTGTTATGTTTCACGAATTCTAAGATGCAGCCCATAACCTTTTATTGTTGTTGGGTGTGGGATCCTCACATAATTATATAATAAACTTTACTCTTCTTTTAATTTTACATATTCCTTTATTTTCATATAAATTAATTACCTAACACAAACTTTTTATCTTGACAATCGACCACAGAGTACTATAAATCTAAGTCACAGACTATAAAGTATCACAACATTTTAATATTCACATTTATGTGGTTTGGACCAATATAACTGTTAAACACTATAAGTATTTCTCAAAAAACTATATAGTTACCTGAATGAATTGTTACATTTTCCCTATGTGCGTTTCAGATATCAAGTGATGCAGTTGTGCTGGAACCCAAATCCTGAAGCGCGACCGACCGCCGCTCAAGTGCACGCTTTGTTGAATCACCTACATTTTACTCATAAACACACTAGCGATGCCGTCAAAGACGACGGCTACGCCAGCAATGATTTTGAGGAACGGTGGCAGAGACTCAAACCTAACACCATACCGAAAATAGACGAGCATGTCGCTATCGTCCACGCCCCATCCACTTCCATGGCCTCACACTTCACGGGCTCCGACCAAGAGTTCGATAACAATCAGACCATTCAGGATTCTCTCAGCGTCGAAATGGATACGGCCGTCTCTAGATCGAGTAGCATAATGTCCGACAAAGATCCTCTCTCGATTCAAATGAAGTCTGATAGCTTAACCAACCTCCACGGTTCACTCGAAGACGTTCGAAATATCTACCTCACTCACAATGAAACCGCGACTCTCGAATGCCATCAAGGCAACATAAACCTCGAAGAAAGTAAAGAGAAGGAACAAGATCGCTCCGATAGCTCCGTCGATCCATGGTTGAAAGATATTATTACCGACAGCCAAGACGACGTAAGTTACTATAAGGACGTTAGTGATGTTATAAAGAATCTCGATAATATTTTAAATTCAGAGAAAACTTCGAGCTCGGAGTCGAGCCACCAAGCTAGTCCTTCGAGAGATAATTTAAGTTTGGAATGTAAGAAAGACTATCCTATGCAAACATCTATGGTAAAATCCCCAGGGATTAGTAATTTCCAAAATATACTCGAAATGGGTTTTGCGAAAGAGTCCGAAGTCACTGAAGGCGATGATGAAGATGAAGGAGATCGTGACACTGTCGGCACACTGAGCCATTCTTTCGAACGCCATAGCGATACCACTAGCCAACAAACGCTCGAGAATATTACGCCGGAAACACCAATTAAGGGTTTAGGTGTTTCAGAAGATATTGAAATACAAGTCAACTCTAATTTTGAACAAAACCATAGTGTATTAAATAAAATAAAATTTAGTAAAGAGCATCAAGATAGTGATCTGCCAAAAGAAAGTAGAATAGCCAGTAGTGATAGTGAAGTACCTAAACTAATGGAATTATGTGTAGCTTCAATGCCTAGTGTAAGTGAAACAATTGAACAAGTGATTATAAAACAAGACTGTCAAACATCATATGATAATAAATTTACAAATATAAAAACTGATAGTACAGAAACTAAGTCAATAGATTTAAATAAGGAATTTCTAAGTAATGAAATAGGAATTAAAGAAAGAGATACTTCCACTAATATTGAAACTGAAATACATAAGTTAGAAGAAAGTCCTGGTAAAAAACATTCAAGCCTGTCAGCCTCAGAGTCAACAAAAGAACGAACTGACTCACTAGTCAATAACGCATTGATTGAAAATGTTGATAAAATTGTTGGTATTAATGAATCGCTTCTAGAACATGAAATAAATTCGTCCAACTCACATTTACTTCCAGAAGTGGAAGATAAAATGGAATTTGAGACTAACGAAAGGCTTTCTGAATTTGAATCTTCTAGTAAGGAACCACTTGACGACTTAAAACCTTCATCTGAGACTGATAAAATCTTGCCCACTGTGAAGAAAAACATTGATTCGAACATACAAAAAATTGATAATACAAGTGAAATTACTGAAATAAGTTGTGAAGAACACAAGGAAAATAAAAATATCACTTTTCCAGAATTCGATGAAATATTTAAGTATAAAGATGATTACAGCCTAGAGTCGTCACTAGAGTTGTTAAATAATTTCTCTAAAAACGTAAATGAAGATATAACCTCGGAAAGAGATAATGATCGCAATACACAAGATTCAAAGGATAAATCATATCCACAAAGCGAAAATTCCGATGTATTAAAAACTAAGAAACAAGGTTTAAATAATATTGAATCAATTTTAAGCCTTTCAACAGATAAGAATAATCTTAGTGATTTTAATAGTAGAAGCGAAATTTTTTTAACAGAAACCCATAACACCATAATGGAAATTCAAGAAGTGAATCAATTTAATCATGCAGAAGGAAACCTTGAAAGTAAATCAGTAAATCAAGGAAATAAAACAAGGTTTGAAAATCCAACTAATGATATAAGTGATAGTCATAGGAATGAAGAAAATGTTAATGTTTTACAATCAATAAATGATCATTTAAAACAAATGGAAACAGAGCAACCTGAAAGAGTACAAATAATTTCTAATGTAGAAGTTTTATCTCCATTACAAAGCTCTTCTCTTCTCTTAGGTGTTAACAATCAATTTGATAACGTAAATAATAGCAATAATCAAATATCAGTTGAAAGTTTTTTGATGCCTGAGCAAGTACAAACTATAGATGAAATAATTAACTCACAATCAGTAGAAAACAGTGATATCGATGGAGATACTTACAGATTAGATGATGTTCAAGTGTCTAAAGCTCCAGTAAAAGAGGAATTGAGTGACAGTACTGTATATATGGATCTCACTAATGATATAAATAGTCAAATTTTAAAAGCTAGCAACGAGGATAGTACCCTTAAGAATGTTATTAAGTCTTGTCTTGAAGCACCAGCTATTGAATCATCTAGCTCTTCGATTAGAAATGATTCAACTGTGTATTTAGATCTGCCCAGTATTATACAAGAAACAGATAGTTTTTTGCATTCAGAAAAATGTATTAGTAGCCAACAAATAGATTTTAAGGATAAAGCATGCACAAGTACGCCTAAAGGAAGCGACACTTCAACAGATAATACTCTGGAACCTGTCCGACCATCTACAGATATTCTCTCTGAAACAAAAGTACCAGACTACGGCCCTGGAGTTACACTAACAAAGCTAGAACAGAAATACGTTCCAGACAACTTAAGTCCATTTGAATCTCCTTCTAAAAGTCACCACACTGATACTTATGATGAAAATAGTTCTGTAGTTTTAGGCCCATTTGAGAACTGTACACTAGATTTATATAAAGGCGTTAAATCGATGGCCGAATTATCAGACTTACCTAAAGAAGAATTACTTGCTTTTTTATCTAATTTTAGTGAAATTAATCTCGAAACACCATCTCCGTTACGAGACGGAAATTTTCTAAATGAAGTTCCGGATCTACTCCCTGATGAGTTGCACTTTGATCAGATAGCGACGATGAGTGAAGCAAAACCAGAATCTCAAAGTAACGAAATGATCTCAGATGAAACTGAAGAGCAATCTTCGACAGAAAAACGCGTTTCACCGTTGACTCCACCCAATTCTCCTGGAAATTTCCTTGCATCGTCTTCACAACAAAAATATTTAGTTGATATAGATATCAATGGCCCACATGTTCAGGACCCTAGCTCGGATAATGAAACCGTAGATTTAAATCAAATAGAGCTCCAAATGACGACTAAACTGGCGATGGCTGAAAATGAAAACAATTTAAATATAGAATATTCAGGACCGTTGACTGAAGAAGGTTTAACATTAGGCGACTCGATACTCACTGGAGATAACGATGCAATTCCAGAATCATATTTGGCAGGAAATGGAGGTTCGGTGGAGGATCTGAGAGAAAACCTCGCAATAGATGAAGAGAGGATGAAAGAATTGAGGAACGAGTTGGAGTTAAAGCTGCCATTAGCACAGGTATGTTTTGTATTACATTTTTTTATTATTGTAGAAAAATATACACATATTCATAACATTTACTTCTAAATTCTTAAACGCGGCTCGATTAAATAAGTTAAACATCAAAAATTATTTTACGAATATTCAAGATATTTTCGTAAAAATCTAAACATGGCTTGGAATAGACGAAAAAAAAAACCATCTAAAGTTATTTGTAAGTACCTAAAAATGTTTTAAAATAAATACTAGTTAGGGAAAAAATGGAGAACAAAATATTCGCCTTCTCGCAAATAATATAAAGCGTCTAATACTCACAGGTGTATCTTTATGTGGTATTAATTTTATGTTTGTATTTATTACTATTATTTTATATTTTTACTAGCTGACCCCACAAACGTTGTTTTGCCATATATGTTATTAACCCCCTTAATCCCCTCCCCCTTATAACTTAGAGGTATGAAATTGATGTATGCCGATTCTCAGAGCTACCCGATATGCACACAAAATTACATAAAAATCGGTCCAGCCGTTTCGGAGGAGTATTGTAATAGACCGGGAGATAGTGACACAAAATATTAGATCATTTGTACCAGTATGGCGGTTCGTCAGGGGTCTAATTATGTAAAGGCAAAAAGGAAAATGTTGGTCATAGCGCTCGCACCGGCGGCCCATTCGCGTGGGCGTTTATCGAACGCGTCGGATAAATAACGAGTGTCGAACGGTTTGTTCCACAATAATGCTTGTATTTTCAGATAGTCGAAAAAAAAGAAGTAGGCGGCAGCGGAATGCCATACTTCTCTGATGTGACTTAAAGCCCGCCATACCGACGCGAATACATTAATTTAAATAAAACAATTCAACCATTTGTACCAGGCTAATTTTTGCAAAGCTAATCATCGTCGAGTAGCCATTCACGAAAATAACCTTGCCATACTTTTCCGACAGTTCCCAATGGCCGCCATACCACTGCAAAGGAGTAATTTCTTTTTTTTTCGCTAAACGATTTGTACCACCCTGAAACTTTTTTTAACAGTTCCCTGTATGATCATAAATAGAAGTCTGATAATGCCATACCTGTGGGAGGTGGCGAATGTGAACAATATTTTTTAAAAATTCTAAGATTTTATTCGTAATTCGAGTTTTTTTTCAAGTATGGCGCCACTTTTTCCCTCTACTATAAGTATGGCAAATATAATAATGGTCACATTGTATCGTATAATTTCCAAAAATCTAAATGCCATACTGGTACAAATCGTCAAATTTTTTTTTTCACCTTTTAGCTCAAGTCATCCGCCCGATGGTTACAATCTGTAATAATTTTTTTTAGCTACAATTGCATCCAAAGGACGAGAATACAATGATGCCATGATGTAAAAATGATTTTACGTATTTTACAGTCTTATTTTAAAAACTTGTCAAATAAATAAGTATTTCAAGTATGGCAGCACTTTTCCCTCTACTAGAAGTATGGGATAAATAATAACGGTCACATTTTGTCAAATACTTTCCAAAAATTCAAATGCAATACTGGTACAAATCGTTTGGAGAAAAAAAAAGAAATTACTCCTTTGCAGTGGTATGGCGGCCATTGGGAACTGTCGGAAAAGTATGGCAAGATTATTTTCGTGAATGGCTACTCGACGATGATTAGCTTTGCAAAAATTAGCCTGGTACAAATGGTTGAATTGTTTTATTTAAATTAATGTATTCGCGTCGGTATGGCGGGCTTTAAGTCACATCCGAGAAGTATGGCATTACGCTACCGCCTACTTCTTTTTTTTCGACTATCTGAAAATACAAGCATTATTGTGGAACAAACCGTTCGACACTCGTTATTTATCCGACGCGTTCGATAAACGCCCACGCGAATGGGCCGCCGGTGCGAGCGCTATGACCAACATTTTCCTTTTTGCCTTTACGTAATTAGACCCCTGACGAACCGCCATACTGGTACAAATGATCTAATATTTTGTGTCACTATCTCCCGGTCTATAACTAACATTGTGATACGAGAATTTTATATATAAAATATTGTTGTTGTTGTCATTAGCAAATAGTAGTAATAATAAGTAGCTGTAATAGATAAGTTTTGTCCGTACGTTGCAGGTGGCAGGCATCGAGCCGGCGGCGGAGGGCGAGTGGGCGGAGCTGCCGCCGCCGCCGGAGCTGGTGCTCACGTACGGCGCGCTCTCGCCCATCGCCGAGGAGACGCGCGGCCAGCTCTGCGCCTACGAGAACGACGACCACTGTCAGTGAGCCGCACTGGCCTTAAGGGCCCCGTAGACGATCAAATCATTTCTCCAATTTTACGTGTTTGTCAAATTATTTGATCGTGTGCGAGCTTGTTTGATGTGTTTGTTATATGAAAACATGAAGTTTGACAAACAAATTTGACAAATTATTTGATCGTTTACAGGGCCCTTTACATTTACTTTTATGTTGGTGGTTTCTTTATATATAACTAGGTCGGCAAACAAACGTTTAACGTTTAACTGAGGTAGGGCACAGCAGGAAATTTCCTGCTCAAAATATGGAGCAGCCCGTCTGGGGTAGTACATCGACCTTACAGAAGATCACAGCTAAAGACACTGTTTTCAAGCAGTGTTGTGTTCCTGTTGGTGAGTAAGGTGACCTGGTCCAGGTCCTCCTGGGGGGAACTGGAGATGAGGTCGGCAACGTGCTTGCGATTCTTCTGGTGTTGCAGACTTCTATAAGCTACGGTAATCGCTTACCATCAGGTGAGCCGTACGCTTGTTTGCCGATCTAGTTGTAGTATGTTATATATATATATATATATATATATATATATATATATATATATATATAAATGCATGTGTTGTTAGTCTACATAAGGGATTGAGAACATCTATTATATATTTTTACACAGGGAATGCTTCACTACGTACCGAATCTTCGGCGAGCTATCCTGAACCCTGCAACAATTCCACGGACGAAGCGACCGATCTTCCCACAGCTGCCAACAGTGGTCCTCAACACTCCACGTACACCATCCACTCGAAGGAACCTTCAGTAAACCATACGTACACCGTGCAGAAAGAAGCAGTTAGCAGCAAGGAGTAAGGACTTTACTAGTTTATAGGACTAATGAAAAAAAAATAGATAATTATGATACTTTATTCTTTATTGTAATGTTTCATATTTTCAATGAAGTATTCGTATAATATATTTTTTGCTTTGTTTCCAGAATAACTATGTCTCCAGATAGCTTAAACGCCAGCCCTTTAAAAAAGGTACAGGAAAACCATTCGCTTACCGATGATAGGACTTTCAACAAAAATGAAGACGAAAAAGAATCGAATTGCGAGAGGCTTTCACAAGTATCGCCTTTCCTTCTCAGTCCCACAACGGATACATCTGTCCCGGAGAATTCTGATATCGCAGTCGGGTTGTCCACATTTTCTAAAACCACAGTACCGACAGACGCCAAGTCATCCAAACCGTCCGAAACCCAATGCTTATCAAAAGCTACAAGTATCGACTCGTGGTGTTCGAACGATACTCTCTACAACGTAGAGGAAAACTTCGACGACCTCGCCATGGACCCCGACGTCCCTCTCGACTTCGAAACGGAGGTTGAAAGGGACAAAAGTGAAAGTGATGACACGTTAACTCATAACGAGGACGAAAAGGAAGCGAGTCACTGTTCAACGTATATAATTCACGACAGCAAGTCGGAGGTTTGTGGAACATTTTCGCCTGATTCGATCACCGCAAACGATAATTACACTTATACGAAAATTAAAACAGAAGTGGCGACTACGACTCCCTCTGTGATTACGAAATCTGATTTAAACGATTCTACGAAAAATACTCAAACGAAAGATTTAGCGTACGGCACATTGATGTCTGGACAGCCGTCTTACTCTAATTGCACAACAGAACTAATATCCGCTATGGAAGACGCGTGGAAACTACCTCCGCCCGAATTCGTGAGAAGATCACCTATTGGTGACGAACTCACTTTTACCCCACCTAAGCAGGTTGAAAAAAAGGATGTTAATATTACTGAAAGCCCTCAATTTACTTCGAAGTCACGTTTAAAAAAGTTGGATAGTGTGGAAATGACGTGTCTAAAAGATAACTCTCCCCCGGGAAACAAAAGCGATACCTCTGATACTGAAATTTCTGCCAAAGGTAATAATAGTCCAAATATTCATTTTATAAACATGGCGCATTCTGCAACAAGTACACCTTTCGCTGTAACCAATCAAAATAACGATACCTTTGATAATATTCCAATTAACCTACCTGATGTACAGGCAGACAGCAGTGAGAATATTGAAAATAATGTTCCAAATTTTCGTTCATTTTTTCAATCTGCTGAAATCCGACCTCAAGATATTTCCTCAAACGTAAATAATGAGGGCCAGAGCACCGAAATTTTGTTAGAAGGAGAAAGTAAGACAATAAGTCAAGATAATATTAAAGATATGTCGTCAAAAACTCCTTCGTACTCGGATTTTGAGTTATCGGCGATGACAAAACCACAGGATGTCCATACGAGTGAGAACTCTAGTCAAAGTATGGAAAGCCGAGTAAATTCTGAAGATTTTCGCCAGTTCGTAAACTCCGTGAAGGATCGACCTCAAGATCTTTCGTCATTAATCGACGCTAGCTCTCTCTTGCTTAAAAGCGAGAGAAGATCCAGTGAACTCGTAATGGGCAGTTTAATGAATACTGGTTTGGATCTCACTAGTCAATCTGAAAGCCACACAGTCAATACGGAACCAGAATCTCTTGTTTTTATATCATCTAACTACACGAATTTATTAGAATCTCATAAGATAGATGGCAGGCACCCACTAAATGTATTTGTCACTGATTTAGATGTAGAAGAAGAGACTGAGCAGCCACATTCGATAATCATAACCGAAAGCCCTTTAATTGCGTCTAAAATTAGTCCAAACAGAACTTTCGATTCGCATACGAAAACAGATCGAAAGGATATGAATGACACATATGATTCCCATGCGGGTAGTTATCAACCAATAAAAAATATATGGCAGAACGACAGTCCGATTGGTGAAAAGGTAAATGGAATTAACAAGAACGAAGCTGTAAAACAAACCGAATCGTCGAGTGAAGTTGTAAATTCTTCATCAAACACTATGCCAAGTGAACCAAAAAACGGTCCAGAACTGTCGCTGTCTCAAAGTGAAATCGTGACACAAGACAGTGCGAGAGCGACGATTTCAACAGACCAAAAATTTTCAAACTTAATTACGAAAGTTAATGGAACCAATGAAGTGTTTGCGACAGTAAATTTTCTAAGTGAAACCTTTGAGGAACTGATGGAAAGTAATGTCGATGATAACGATGTCGGGCTTAGTGACAATAATAAGGATGAACAAACGGTACGCTCGGAGAAATCTTTACAAAATGTCACGGAATCAGAATCGTACGAGAATGATGATTCCTCAAATAAAGAACAAAGACAAGATACATTTCGTTCCGACGTAACTGGACAAGAAGAGAAACAGATAACGTCAGTTACCGACGATTTTTTAAAAAACGAACAAAAATTTTGTGAACTTGATTCTTACTTTCCCCTTCTAAGTGATATAAGATTCACTGGTGAGTGCATACTATATAAGTCTAATCGTAAAACCCGAACTCGACGTGATTTTCACCCATCTGCTTAATGGATAAAAAGTAAATAATTATCTTCTTTAGTATGTTAAAGATAAATCGCGAAAGGGTTAGCTGGAAAATTCCTGGACAGGGAATATTTAATTCAAAATTGAAAAATTTATTTTTTGTAATTATTTTTTTTTTTCTAGTATACTGTATATATACTAAAATAAATGTGAAATAATTTTCATCCTAATGGAGATGGGTGAAGTTCGTCTCTAGTTCGAATCTCCTACTACATAATTTTTCTATTTGTAATAGTATACAAATTACAAATCCCGTGCTTTAGGTGCTAATAGCTTGTTAACTAACCTTCAACCTAATTACTTTGACTATGCCAATTATTATTACGAAATAGATACACCTTATCGCTTATTTTTTTTTTTCACAAATTTATTGTTTGTGTCATAAAATTTATTATTAAGGACATCACTGGTCTTGATAAAATAGGTGGCTTTTATTCTTATGGAACTCTAAAAATTTATCACAAAAAAAAAACGAAAATGGAGGTTTCACAGTATCTTTTTTTTTTATATAATCAGCTTCAGATTCTTTAACGGCACATCTTATCTATATAATTCTTTGAATATAATATTGTACAAAGAACTCGTCATCCCTGGTTACGATTAGATTATATCAAATAGGCTATCGCGAATTTTCAGTTTAGTCTTAACGTGTTAAAAATATGAAACAAAATTTTCTTAGTATGTTTTACAAATTTATATTAGTATATAAAGAATAAGAATACACATTTATTAACTAAGTAAAGTTATTCACTGACTGTTCAAGAAGCGATAAGAGCGATAAAAAAAAAGTATCCATTTACTTTTTATTTTATTCTTAGTTTATGATTCGAGCTCACAGTAAAAAAAAAACAACATTTATAACATATGTGCATATATAATTATCTTAACATAATAACCAGGTCCAGCGACAGAAATAATGTCAACGTCTTTCACTCAAGACTCCCCCACGGAACCCACGTCCCCCGAGTGCGAGCAGGACAGCAAGCCCGATCCCTCCGCGGAGATATTGAAAGACTGGGACAGCGATAGTGACTCGCATTCCACTAATTCATCGAGCGGCGAGTTTATTTGGAAGGTAAGTTAATTGGATACTTAGCTTTAAGGCCTCTTTCACCCATTTAAGTCTGATTGGCAAGTAAATATTTGCTTTAGTCAATCTTCAAACAAACTTAATTTGTTTTAAAAAATATACTCTTAAGTCGAAGAAATATGAAATGGAAATTCAAAGGAAAGTCTTGTGTAAAATATAAAATAACTAGCTGACCTCGCTAGGTCGTGATAGCTCGTGGTCGCCACTTCGTATCGCCTATTTTTTTTTTAATATAATAATTAATTTGGTTGTCTGGAAGAAATTGCTAAATAACCATGTCCTCTCATTGTACTTCACAGTCTGTAGATTCATAGTCTTCACAGTCTTTAAATGTGTTAAATGTTTAAAATGTAGTTGTGGTATACAATAAAGTGTAAATAAAATATAAATACATATAAATAAATAAATAATTACATATATATCAAAATAAAATATAGCATATCCTTCAAGCTGAATCAAACTGCACATTATGCGAACAATTTTGTTTAAAATCGGTTAAGTAGTTTAGGATTCCATCGCGGACAAACAACGTGACGCGTAATTTATTTAAATTAAGAAGATTAATAATAATTTTTAATACAGTTGCTCAAAAAGTGGCGTATTGCAGGGACGTATAGCGTTCGGGAAGTGGGCTATTACACACTCGTGCTTTTTTTTTACCTTTCCCGCACTCGTGCGTTCTCTTTCCCAACTGTCAAAATAATGTCTATTAAAAAGAAAAACCAACCATGAAGTTTTTACTAAAAAAGTTCATAGAAGTTTTTATGATTCATGCAAATACGTATATTTCTTAAAAGAAGCTACTAATTTGTATGAATATCAGATTTAATGATTTGATTGAATGAGTTTGGTTAGGTTTCATTTCATTTCATCTCATTAAATTTCATTTTCATTTCATATCAATAAAAAACTTCTACTGAAGACTTGGCTGTATAGGCATAGTTTCCCTTTGCCTACCAGAATGGGTGAAGAAAAAAAAGCTCTGCTTGTATCTCGCTTATATTCTACGGTTGGCGCCATTTTTCAGAAATTTTCTTTGCGAGTTTATTTTATTAAATTGTTTCATTTTTTCGCAACTGTATTAAAAGTAGTCGTTCAGTACACGTGCGGAACCGTCATTGCAACTTGTTCCGACTGTCAATCCTCGCCTTCGGCTGCGCCTCGGCTCGGGTAGACATTTGTCGGAACTCTTTGCAATGACAGCCTTTCCGCACTTGTAATGAAATATACTATTACGTCACATGACATAATATCAAAAATCTACATTGTACAGTAGCTTAAACCTATATCCTTATTTGACAAAAAATTTTGAACTCAACGCAGATACTCCTTATTTATGAAAGAAGATAGAATATTTAAGATAATTATGTAAATACTGTAACTTAAAAATTTAATGTATAATTCGTTATTTTTATCTTACTTGACAGTTAACTTGGTCTGGTGAAAGAGGCCTTTATAGTTTTACCTATTAGAGAATGAGAGCTCTTACGCTTACGGAATGGTCCTCTGTGTGGGTGCATTAATTTTTGTTTTCTTGTTTTAATTTTACCCTGATTTTAATAATATATACATTATAGTACGGGTGAGTTAACTGAAGCCTGTATGTGACACATTTTAACATATTGCATATAATAATGAAGATATGTTTATACGATATAATATTTTATAATATATTTCAAAACATTTTAGGTAGTTATGTGTATACGACATCAGTCATACCAGCGTAAAAGAGATAGATAATGTTTTGTTTTGTCAAATATTATGACATACAGTGTGATGTTTTTTCCTAAAAAGTTCTCTGTCATATGACTGTTTGTTTTGCTCATTTATTTATTTAATATAAAATATTATCTCGTATAAACAGTATAATATATAATAAAATGGTATGTGTGATTATTGTGTACGCGCCAGCTTCAGACAACTGACCCTGTGGCTCTGTTTTGAACTAGTCAAAATACTGCATATGTGCTATTTTTAAAACAGACACTAGTGTGTGGAAGTGTGTGTATGTTTGATTTGAGAGTTTAATATCTTATATATTATGTATTTGTTATTTGTGATATGTTGTAGCTTGGGGATTGGGCAGAGGTCTTGTAAAATAACTCTATTATATAAAAATTGGAGTGTTTATTGTATGTTATGCTAATTACTTTATTTTTGAAGTGAAACTTCTTTAGGCGCATGAGGTTAAAATTTGAGAGATAGTGTGACGCGGCAACGTCGGACGCGGTCAGTACTTGGATGGGTGACCGCCTGGAAACACCGCGTGACATTGGCTTTTTGTTGTTTTTTTTTTAATTACTTTTTATTTTTCAATTAATTTGCCAAAGAAGTTTCATTTCTGACATGTGTACTTTGTACGCAAGCAATTTTTTTTTTGTAAATTATCGACTTTTAACTGAACTAATAAAATCGATAAACACTTCAAATGAAATTTGACTATTGCTTTATTTTATCTTTTAAAACCCTGTTTATAGAAGGTCCTGTTTTAGTAAAAGTCCTCTAATAAATCTACTTTTATAGACATGTTCAATTTTCGAAATATTTTATTATATTCCTATATCAAGGAAAATTATATAGTCATTCATCCAATATAAATATATGGCAATAATATTTCAAAACATATAAATATTAGGCAAATAGATTTCAAATTTTTTTGGGTAGTTATGTTAAAAAGGGAAAAAATGTTGAATTTTCTTACGTGTTTATAAAAATCCAATGGTATTTGTACATGTCTATATGGTAGCCGGGTAACGGTGTCGGTGTGCCGCATGTACATGTGCGTTTGTCTGTGTGACGCTAGGACGGCGACGGGCACGAGACCGCCGTCGTGCCCTCCACGCACTTTGACCACGTGAGTACGTCCCTTCACCCTTGTACGTTGCATCATACGTGTTCGTCATTAGCCCCTTGTAGTAATTAGTTTTATTGCTATCATTAGCTTTTTGAGCGATTTTTTTTTTGTATTTTTATAAATCATAATATTAATTTTTTGTTTTAAGCTCATCTTGTGTATAGAGTTTTATTTTATTCAGAATATTAGCTTACCATGGAGGACGATTTGAAAATTTTCATCAATCATCTGTATTTAATGTCAAATATTATTTGGCCTAAACTACACTTAAATGATTATTTTTTCATGATCAGTCATATTACAATAAAAATATTTAAAATAAAATTAACCAATAGTGTAATGTAAAATTAGTAACACATATACAAATGCAAACAGCAGCGCGACAGCGGATCGCAACCGAGCTGTACGGACGAGGGCGCCGGCGAGGGCGAAGCACCCTCCTCTGCGTCCGGAGACTCGGGCTCCGGCTCCGAGGGCGACGAGGTGGAGTTTGTCCCTTCCTCGTGGGACTGCCGCGCCGCACCCTCCAAGTCCTCACTCAGGAGTATGGAACAGCCTCCGGTGAGTATTATTTTTTCGAGTTCTAGAGTTCCGTTTCCAAATGACTATACATATATTACACTTGACATAAATTTATAATGATGTTAGTTATTTTAAAAATGGTAATTGCTGAGTTTCTCAACTATTTTTAACGGCAGAATCTATATTATGGATCGGTGGTAGCTTCACATTAGCAAGAATTAATTTGTTAAAGACCAGTATACTTTAATTTGTATATGACGATGTGCTTTTGAAAAGGTCAATAATCAATAATAATACACATGGGTGTGGTGTGTATTTTATCCGTTTACCCTGTACTATTACGATAACGGGCAGGACATCAAGAAGCGCGTGGTGTTCAAGCGGCAGAAGTACCACTGCGTGTACGAGTACCCGCGCGAGGCGCCCGAGCTGGACGCCGACTCGCCCGCCTACCTGCCTGACTTCTCCACCTACTCCGGTCAGTGTACGAGTACCATGTGTGTACGAGAAAACTCGCACATATTGCATTCATATTTCATTTTACCTATACCTATTTCATTATACTAGTGTAGTGGCCGCCCAGTGGTCCAAATTCGACCATAATTAATTTAAATTATAAGTTTGAACATTATTAATGTTCTGTTATGAAAGACTATAACTAATTTTATACACATAATAATAAACAAAATAGTGCGTGTATGTGTGTCAATACATGGTAGTGTGTGTAATATTTTTTTTATTGATTTTATGTATTTTTTATGCATAATTTAAAAATTTATTTAATAGTAATGTTGTCCCACAAATTGCGTGGTACGTTATCCCGGTTCTACGCTCACTGCTGCTCTATCTCCTGCTACCCCTATTACCTACTACAATCGAAAGTTTTCGTAGAGGAAATTTTTGTTCGTCATCAAAATGAAGCTACTTCCGGAAAATTAGCTTAATAGTAATCAAGAGAAAAAAATGTACTAGGGATCCCGGACTATTTATAGACTGTTTCTTAAAATTTATGAATTATTAAATAATTGTCATAATATTTTCAGAGTGGGATCCTTCGAGCGCCGAAGATGTAGAACTAGGGTACGGGCAGTTGTTCGGTGCGCCGAATCCTTTAGACCTATTTCCTCTTCGGTCTAGTATCGCATTCGGTGCAGGTATGTATCGACGATACTGTATTTGTACTAATATCGTTATTTTAAAAGTTGACAACACATTTATAGAGTAGGAATCTTAAAATTGTACGATCTATTTGTCCCTCAGATTACGACGAAGACTTCTTCATCTCGTCGTCGGCGCGGCCGTTCGAGAGTCTCGGCGTGATGTCGACCAGCAGCCAGTTCTTCCCCGGCATGCACCTGAAGGCCGGCCTCGAGCGCGAGCCCGACGACCTCGCCGACGAGTTCCCGCCGCCGCCCTCGCCGCTCACCGCGCCGCTTGTCGCGCCGCTCACCGCACCGCTCACCGCACCGCTCACCACGCCGCTCGACTTCACCACGCCCGACTCCGGCGTCGAGGACGCGGCGACCCCCGGCTCGGTGGGCGAGGACGAGCTCGGCGCGCGCGGGCCGGTGGAGCCGGCGTGCTGGCGCGCCGACAGCGCCAGCTCCAGCGAGTCCGCGAGCCCCGGGTCGCCGGGCGGGGCGGGCGGGGCGCTGGGCGGCCTGCGCCACACGCGCGACCGCCTCAAGCTCGACCTGCCGCCCAGCCCGCACGCGCCCTCGCCGCGCCACGCGCGCGTCTTCAGCTTCGTGCTCGACAAGCCGCGCCGCGCGCCCGCCGACCCGGCGCCCGAGCCCACCTTCTCCACCTTCGGCAAGAGCGCGCCGCCGCGTCCCGACGCCGAGCGCGCCATCGTGCTCACCGACGACCGCGGCGAGGACGCGGCCGACTGCGAGCAAGCCGCGACTGAGTGCGAGCGGCCGGCGACTGAGTGCGGGCGGCCGGCGACTGAGTGCGAGCGGCCGGCGACTGAGTGCGGGCGGCCGGCGACTGAGTGCGGGCGGCCGGCGACTGAGTGCGAGCGGCCGGCGACTGAGTGCGGGCGGCCGGCGACTGAGTGCGGGCGGCCGGCGACTGAGTGCGGGCGGCCGGCGACTGAGTGCGAGCGGCCGGCGACTGAGTGCGAGCGGCCGGCGACTGAGTGCGAGCGGCCGGCGACTGAGTGCGAGCGGCCGGCAACTGAGTGCGAACGGCCGGCGACTGAGTGCGAGCGGCCGGCAGAGGCGCCCGGCGAAGGCACGCTGTTGGACAGCGGCGACGAGGACTCGGGCATCGAGAGCAGCTCCAAGGCCACGCTCGAGCGCGGTGAGCGCGGCGAGCCGCACGTGTCGTAGTGTCCGTCGGCGTCTCCCGCGATGCCATTATAATCTAATAGGTAATCGACGGCGTACGGTTAAGTGTTCTATTACTACTTCGGATTTTATTTCGCGTGACGTTTTTATACATATCGGAATCGATCGTTTAGTACGGTCCTATTAAGTTGTACACACGAATACGAGGTCGACGTCGTCTAGGCGCCTAGCGACGATGCAATATTCGCTAGGAGGTGATACCGGTGAATCTTTTAACACAACTGTGGTACAAATAGCCGTGAATTATTCTAAATGTATATCTAGATAAAGCGCTTCGTTTATTGTTATTATTATTATACCGAATCACTTGGATTCCGCGACTGCGGCCTACTCAGTTTTTATACAGCTGTAGAAACTATTTATACTTGCTAGGATTTTCATACGTAAAGTTTTTATTATTTCATGTCATAGTGTGTAATAATTATGTATTTTAGTGTTATGTTCGGAGACATGTGTAGTAAATATTATTTCCGAATGTTGCAAACGTTCGCCACATGAGCGTACTGAAATGTAAATTAATATGCCAAACAACACTCGTCACACGCATCCGAATATAATTATATTGGTATAAAATTTACTGGTGACACTACATCGACGCACAATTAATCTGCATCGAGGTTAAAAACCTATTGCAAAACTTCGGGGTGCAGTTCCATCATTACGTTATTTTGAATATTCATCAAACCTTTCAATTTCTGATTATTTTTTTATAACTAAACAACACTAAAATAAATTTAATAATATTTTTCAATGTATTATTACTTATTTTGCAATGTTTTAAATTTTGTTTTAATGAAATTGCATGCAATACTGTAACTGCATCCATGCGTAATGTTCAAATTTAAAAGCCAATTTCTAGTTAAGTGAAAGTTTATATTAGATAAGGTTTAGATATAATTATACGAGTGGTGAAAGGTCATTTGCGTATTTATGGATATCTCGGCGGCGCCACACACTCCATGTTTCAATTTATAAGTCTATACAATTTTAAACACGCTGTAGAATTAGATAAACACGTTTTCGGTCAGAGGGTATATTAGAGTATTATTGATGTTCGCTGAACCCGCGCGCGTCGCCGAGCGCCAACGAACGCCAATGAGCGCCAACAGCGCCAACAGCGCCAACGTGCGCCAGCCGAGTGCCACAGAGTGTGAGCCACGAGATCGAGTCATCAAATATGCAATACGTCCAAGTGTGGAAACTCATGTGCAATTCTTCTCATTTCCATATCGTCGCGTTTTAGTTGTTTAGTTACTGCTGTAAATATAATTTAAAAAAGTTATCGCTGATGAAATTTTTTATTAAGAAAATTTAATATCCGTACTATGTTTATTGTTCTGAACTTTATTTTTTACATTTTTAGAAAGTTTCGTTGATGTACAGGTGTAAATACGCAGTAGGTGTTCGTTTTGTTGCGATTACGACTTAGGGATATTAACCAGTTAGATCTTAGAGCCCTTTGTTTCCGAACGCTCGCGGCTCGAGCTGTAGATTTTATAAATTATCTAATTCGTTCCGAAGTCTTTCCAACACGATGGATTTGTTTAGACTACCTTTGTAATAATAATGAGGAATTATTTGAATGAATTGTCCAATAATAATTATGGTATTTATTGTTTGTAAGTTGTTATTTTGTATGAGCTGTCGGCAGTATTTAGTGAATGTGAATGCATTGGAAGTCTTTTCATATTGTGACTTTGTCGAATCTTTAAAAGTATTTATATGAAAAATAAATAATTAATAAAACTTGTGATTTTATATGACTTTTATTTACGTCCACAACAGAACAACTATGTAGAAAAAAATAAATAATACAATCATAATTATGTTGATTAAACAAGGCTTCGATAGACAAAGTCGATAGATCTTAAGTACAGAGTATAGAGAGTTTTTAATGGAATGCAGTATCAGTATAAGGAGCAATCAATAAATTACGTCACACGACTTTTATGATATTTAGAGCCGTTCCCCGTAATTATCACAGTTGGTCACATTTATGAGCCTCCCCCCCCCCAATTAGTGTAATCGTATTTTGCAATTTTACTCATCAGCTTTGACATTATTTTTTATACAGTTTTAAATTATTTTTCAACGAAATCAACATCAATCAACCAATATCAATAGGTAAACATTATCAAAATAAAAGGTTGGCTGATGGCTCCTATTACAATTATTACAACGGGTGTCAAATTCTCCAACTAAACAATTTAAACTTTAATTATTTTTTTTTTATTTACCCGTCAATAGGTATGAAGTTGAAAAATCATATTATAATAATAACTACAATTAGGTATTCTTGAAAATCTGACTGTACAACATTTTGGATCATTCTACCCCTGTCACACTTCGTTGAACCCTACCATGAACGTGGCTTATATGGCCCGGGCCCTAAGTGAGTGGTACAGTGGTCAGCCGCGACGCCAGATGATGACGAGGCCGGCCGCGTCGCTGGTGGCCAGCAGGCTCTCGTCGTAGCTGAAGCTCACGCCCAACACCGGCGACGCGTGCCCTGCAACCGGGTTACTCATTACTTCATATTATAATATTTAGAACTATTATTACAGTTAACGAAATTATATTTTTAATGTTTTGACATGTATATTTACGGTAATGCATTGCAACAGCTTTGCTACTGTTGTAAAGTCGTTTATAAGTAAATTTAATTCAAGCACAAGAGAAAGAATTATGTCATTAATGATAATAGGAATTATATAGGATATAATATCTTTGGCCTGTGTATTTCAAAGCCAGCAGTTGGATGGTTATCCCGCCATCCGTCGGCTTTGTAAGTTCCAGGGTGGTAGTGGAACTGTGTTATCCCTTAGTCGCCTCTTACGACACCCACGGGAAGAGAGGGGGTGGCTACATTCTTTAGTGCCGTAACCACACAGCATCCGTAAGGGGGCGTTCAAGTATTACGTAACGTAAATTTTGAAGATTTTTGACCCCCCCTCCCCCCCATGTAACGCGCCGTAACGTTTGCCTGTACCCCCCCCCCTACCCGATAAACGTTACGTAACACCCAACTGACCATTTTTACCACATTTTTACCCAAATGTCACAACTTTTTTGCGCAAACTAACCGGAAAGTCGCTAAATTACTTTTGCTATTATTTTAATCGCGTTTGTGGTAGTAATAAAGAAATAAAACGATAGATTTTAATACCTTATTTTTTTAACTAAACAAAAAACAATGTTACGTAACGCATTGCTCGAACCCCCCCTCCCTCCCCCGTAACGCGTCGTAACGTTTAACAAGACCCCCCCCGCTCCCCCCAATTAGCGTTACGTAATACTTGAACGCCCCCTAACCACACAGCACCGACCGTTTAAAATGGGTCAACCGTGTAAAAAGGGTCAATTATGGAAAATGCCGCGAGCTCATCGTGCAGCTTGTTCACCATCGACGACAACAATAGCGCTCAGCTCACCCTGCAACTTGTTGACGACGGGGTGGTCGGCGCGGCCCTCGATGTCGAGGAAGTAGACGCAGGCGTCCTCCGCGCCGCTCACCACGCACACGCCGCGCCGGAACGACATGAGCGGGCAGAACGTCGAGCGCACCGGCGCGGAGCGGTGCGCCGTCTCGAACCGCTTCGACAGCGACAGCGCGCCCTCGCCGCCCGAGATGCTGCGACATTGTTGTTATTTATACTTAGGCTCTAAAGTCTTAGGGTATATATATCTTAGGGTGTATGTCTTTATTGTACATAGGGTCGCTAACAAGCGTATAGTCTGCCTAATTGTAAACGGAAACCGCAACCTATGGAGGCCCGCAAGTTCACAAGCGCGTTTCCGACCTTACCCCCATTTTCCCCTCGAGTTTTAGCCACTTTGCTCACCACAAGAACACAACACTACTTTGGAGCAGTGTTATTTTACCGTGCTCTTCTGTAAGGTTCGGGTACTAATTCCTAGTAGTACTCTAATTTTTGAGCAAGATATTTCCTAAAAAAATTTAATAATAAGGAAAATTGTCAACACATTCACCCCTACCCATAGTGTGTTTTGGACAATCTCTCCCTCTAAGCTGACGACACACTGGACGTGTTCTGAGAATTTCCGTATTATTTCAATGACTAATTGAAATTGTTCATTCAAATTACCAGTACATAAGTTGCTCAGTTTTAAACTAGTCTCCGGGTACCATAAATTGCATGCCTTTTAACAGCGTTCCCCGTGGCTTTAGGAATTTAATATCAGAATAAATTGAGCCCAAAAACGTAATAGAATAAGAAAGTAGCCAGCGTCTTCAGGCGTGGCTGATGAGGGCAGTAACGGCGAGAGTGTTACCGGAACAAGTAGAGCGAGTCTTCGGCGGCGCTGACTAATAACGCGGGGTGTCGCGCCAGCCAGGGGCTCCAGGCGAGGCTGGTGACGGCGCCGCCCACGCAGCAGCGGCGCAGCTTACTGAGCGCGCCGCCCGCCCCCGACATGCGGTACGACACGATCACCCCCTGGACACACATCGGGCGAGCACCATTATTGGCCATTTAGGCCAGTTCGTACTCGGAATCTGATTCGAATCACTAAAATCGTTATTATCAAAAAATCGTTCCAGTACCTACAGTTTATAAATAGATAAGTAACATTTTGATATGCACACACTTAGCAATTTTAGTTAGTGGTTTTAGGTCAACTTCTTACAAATTCGTTTAAGTTTGCCAGTTTCAAAAAAGAAATTGTATAGTTTAGTTACTGCAATTACCATCACGCACCACGTGAGTAGGGGATGGACTCTTCAAATTTCGACAATTATTTATCTAGCCTTTAGGGTCATTTACATTACTCAGTCTTTTTATTTGTTTAACCTAACAATTAGGTACCAATCTTTAAATTAAATGAAAACAAACAGTCTACTTGATCCGACCATTCATAAAAATAGTCTTCTCATTTTAAGAAGTTGCTTCAGTTAAGACAAATACCAGCTTAGATAAGTAAAAATTCGTCTAGATTCATTATTATTCATTGAATGGCTGAAATTACGATACTTATAAACCAGGGTTTTTTAACCTGTGGTCCATATGGACCCCTAAAGGGTCCGTGTTATGAAAGCTGAGGGTCCATGGCAAGCCTACTTATGTTGTGAGTAAATATTTTAACTTTGCGCGTAATTAAAAACCACTCCTCAATTTGATATTCTAATCCAGCATAAGCAGCAGCAACCGTCACACTAGTTATTTATATGTAAAGTTTGATCGCAAACAATAAAAGGTGATTGAAGTAAAGCATCGTTGTGTTTTTTTTCTTTATTTTTTTGGAAAGGGTCCGTGGACTCTTTGAAATTTTTAAAGGGGTCTATCACTAGAAAAAGGTTAAGAAACCCTGTTATAAACAGTAAGATTATATAATATTCAATTGATTCATATCTAAGTTAGCAGATTTAAAGATTTTTAGCCATAGACTAAAATTTAGTATAGGTACCTTGTCATTCGCAGCCCAGAACATTCTACCGCTGGATTCGCACGCAATCGCCATTACTCGACCTCCTAAAATACTACTGCCACCTACAAAAATATATTTTATTTCATACATCCCTATAATATTATAAATGTATAATGTGGTGTGTGTGGTTAGGTGCGGGTAAAAGCTAGTAGAATATAAATTAGCAATCTTACGTATATATCTAATTAGTTAACTGTAAACCGTGTACGTACCTCTAGGATATATTCCTGTTGACACATTGAGGACTTCAACCATTCCTCTCGCATTACCAGCCTTTTTTTGAATTAAGGAATTATTATAAAATATAATATAGTGACTTTGTTTTTATGTTAAGAAAATACGAATCAATCTCACCAAAATATGTGATAAGTGTAGTCATGTGTAATGGAAATGGTATGGTAGTTGGTGTGGTATATGCAGTTGGAATAGTAGGTGTGGTGGGTGCGGTTGATGTGGTTGGTGCGGTAGGTGTAGTAAGTGTGCCGGGGCGAGGTGGCGACTGCTAGCGCGACCCCATCTCGCCCCACCCAGGCGAGTCCGACATAACCCTCTAGGGCCCCCGCGCCGGAGGGTATCCATGATGGACTTTCCCCACGTAACAAAAAAGGTGTAGTAAGTGTGGTAGGTGTAGTAAGTGTGGTAGGTGTAGTAAGTGTGGTAGGTGTAGTAAGTGTGGTAGGTGCGTTTGGTGGGTAGGTGTATTACGTGTGATTTGCGTGGTAAGTTGAGTGATAAGTATGGAAGGATACGATGAGCATGTTGTTGTTGGCGGGCTGGAAGGCGCAGCAGAGCAGCGGCGCGGCGAGCTGGTCGGGCACGCTGCGCAGGCGCCGCGCCGCGCCCGCGTCCCACACCAGCAGCAGCCCGTCCAGCGCGCACGTCACCAGCACCTCGTTCGACGCGGACCAGTCGCAGCCTGACACACACTATACTGCGGTCGCCCAATAGAAACTAATTCCTACACCGACCCCTCATCTTTTGTCTTTGTCGCTCGCGTATAAACACATTGCGGTTGCGCTCACACAATACGGGGTCAGTTCACCTGTGTGAGCGCAACCGCAATATGTTTATACGCGAGCGACAAAGACAAAAGATGAGGGGTCGGTGTACGAATTTCTTTCTATTGGGCGACCGCAGTATAGCTATTGTTTTTGTAACTGAGGTAGGGCACAGCACTTAAAATTTGAAGCGGCCCGACTGGGAAAGTTCCTCGATATTACAGAGTATCACAGCTAAAATGTCATAAGTTAAGCAGTCCAGAGGGAACTTCTCTTTTTTATCGAGTTAGACCTTTTGGCGCTCTAATGAACTGAAAAACCATAATTAAAAATTACTTTATTCCAGTAGGGTGGAAAAAGCACTTTTGAATCTTCATTTGAAGACTAACAAATACCAATTTGAAAAATTAACGCTTCACATACTACACTATTATACTATTTTACTATATTTTATAAAATATTCTACCTGATGACAGCCAATAAAAATCGAGTGCGGCGGGGAGTGTTGTTAGTATTTTTCATTAAAGCATCCGGAGACAGTGGACGAGAGCCATTCGTTCACCAGAGGAAGAAGCCAATGCTAGTCTACTCAGTACTTATTTTTTGCATTATTTGAAGGAAATAATAATTAGTCTATATGTGAAGTCAAGAAGTTTTATTTCTTCAAAGCTTAGACGCAAATGCAACATTGCAGGCTCGATTTGTCTGTTAGTGTGACCTCCGTACCTGTGACGGGCTTGGTGTGTCCGCGCAACACGTAGCTGACGCGAGGCGGCGAGGCGGTGACGTCACACACGGACACCGTGCCGTCGTGCGACACGCAGCACAGCTTGCTGCGGTCGTTGTTGGCGAACTTCACCATGCTCACCTGGTCCGTGTGCTGCCAGATTCGAAAATGGAATGTTAACTTTTTATTGTTGTTTTATGTCTATTGCACACATTGATAAACCTATACATTATTAATATTGAAACTATATAATGGAATTGAATTTTAGACACGTTAGCTAATAAAGAAAGATTATCAAAAAATTTGTAAACAGAATCTTATATTATACCTATAGCACAAGAAAATATTTAATTCTTATATTTGTAAATATATTCAAATTAAACCTGATCAAATATGTGATGAACTCCAGAGAAAGCGTAGTTTTCGGATATTGTCATGTCATTCTTTTTCTTAGCGTTAATTGTGACACTCTCCTCAACAGGTAGGCTAGCCTGAAATAAGATTAAAGGAATCATTTGATAATAATTAATAAATTTACATTTCATAAACACAATATGTAAACACTTGTATTAGAAAGACTATTTACCTTAAATTACAAGAAAGCATATCTAGAAATAATAAAAAGTCATTTCTATTATTTTATTAACTGAGGTAGAGCCCAGCAGAATACCTGCTCAAAATATGGAGCAGCCCAACTGGGGTAGTACCTCGACCTTACAGTAGACCACAGCTAAAATAATACTGTTTTCAAGCAGTATTGTGTTCCTGTTGGTGAGTAAGGTGACCAGAGCTCCTGGGGGGGCGGGGGATTGGGGATAAGGTCGAAAACGCGTTTGCGATGCTTCTGATGTTGCAGGTGTCTATAAGCTACGGTAATCGCTTACCATCAGGTGAGCCGTACGCTTGTTTGCAGATCTAATTACATGAAAAAAAAAATATATGTATATTATATTAATAAAATCAAGCTAGCTTTATACCTACTTACTTTACTACTTGACCTTTGTCGAGATGATGATGAACTGATAGAGATATTATCTTGAACTCCATACCTTCTCTGTAACAGCTGACTTCTGATATTTATGTACTTTCTGATTGTATCTATATCCTGTATACAAATTGTCAATTAATAAGCTATAAAAAAAAATTAAATTAATAATTCAAATTACAATTTTATAAGTTTAATAAGTTAATAAGAAATACAAAAAATAAGTACAATGTACCTTAAATTTTGCGTTTTCTCTTAAAAGTTGACTCCTGCGACGTATATACAAAGTTTCTGAAATGTAAGATTATACTTGTAAACAAGGTATTAAAACTTTAATATATCGATTAAAAAAACATTTTGAATTCAAAATAGGGAAAGAACTAACATTTGTATAATGTAGGTAATGAATTATGTTTGCACATTTTGACAAACTAGCACATTTCAAATGTAAAGATAAGATAATTTTAAAGCCAAAAATAATCTTCAGAAATTCGTAGTAAAGTACAATTCGTTACAATAATAAATGATAATTTAGAGAAAGAAAAAACAATTTTAAAGTAGAACAATAAACTTTTTTTGTGCGTAAATAATTCCAATAATCAATATAATAAAAATAAATGTTGCTAAGCGCATAACTGGAGAATGGCTCGACCGATTCGGCTATCTTTTTTTGTATGTTCCTTAAAAATCCCACGGAAGGTTTTAATACTAAAAAAAAAAAACATAACAGACAGAACGAAGTCTGTCTGGGCAGCTAGTGGGTAATATAATTGTAAAAAGATATTAAGATAATATTAACATGTTAAACGCCACCTTGATTTTTTTAGTTTTTCTGTTTGAGCCATAGGGGACACCATGTAGTCGACAGACAATATTGTTCCGTTGGTGCCGCAGGGTCACCACATGAACGCGAGCCAGAGTCAACTTAAAAAATATGACAGAAAAATATGTCAAAGTGTAGCAAAAAATCAGTAAGTTCTTTAAAAATGGGTATGGCAGTGCAATAAAACCATACCTATCATTAAAATTTTGTAAATAAGCACTTTTAAGCTGGCTCTATCGACAAAATAAGTGAGGCCCAACAGGTGTCCCCTATGGCGTTCAACGAGTTAATCAATCATCAACATCTTCCAAAACACCTTAAGTTGAATGACATACTTACTAAAGTTGGGGTTTCCTGGTGCTCTGTAGGCATTAAATCGCGCATCTAGGGCAAATATCTGCTGCTGAAACGCAGCAGCCATGTTCAAGTATTTTTTATGTCAAGAATATACTCCTGCTATAACAAACGTTTAGAACTTATCATGCGAGCTAAGAGAGCACAAGCTATTTTAATCTTATTTTCATTATAAAATTACAATCACAGGCTCACAGAAATCACTACTTTTATTTACAATTTTACATTATTGACATTTGAAAGTGACAATATGTCAATTACACGTTTGATAGGTGGGATCGCTAACAGCTGCTTTTGACGTACAGAAGACGTCCTAAAAATAGATTTCGTATATCAGGATTAGAAATATTATCGTCATCACTGACTCAATTTTCTTTAAATGGTAATTGATCCGATTACCTACATACTTTGTTCCGACCTTTTTCTTTCTACAATGTTATTCTGTAAAATATATTTATGTAATTATACAGATGTGTCATGTTGTTAATTTTTATTTATTTTCCTAAAGATATACAAATGTTTATATTACTCTTTGATATACAATTTAAATACCTCAAAACTCTGATGATCTGATTTTGTGATGTCACTAGACAGGTAACCATATGCAGGTAACACTTAATTTTAAATTTTTTTTGACTTAAATGAAGTTATAGTAAAAATCAATTTCAAAGATTATAAATTTTACAAAAAAATTCAAATTATCTATACCAAATTATTTAAAATATAGATTATTAGATTTTGTTACTTTTAGAAAATCAGATCCAAACGTTCATTCATTCATTTAGTAGGTATTCAAACAAATAATGTCTCTATTGTAATTTATTAGTATCCTTTCATTTGTTTTTGCAGTTTGCAGGTAGTATCGAAATCATTAGACTTCGTAGTGTGTTTTATAGCCTTACATACAGATCGATGTTTTCTTGAAAAACTAGTAATGTAACACCTTCCTTCTTTAATTTGTTCCCTGCTTATAGAAGGCGAATACATTTTATTCTTCAGGAAATTGATTAAACAATGCGTTAGAAAATGTTTTAAAAACAAATTAATATGTGGTATTATTTGTAATAATATCATCAAAATATGACCCTAAGCTAAGGCTAGTTTAACATCTATTTCACATCTACTTGATAGAATACTATTTTTTTATCTCGGTATTCAAATAGCATCAAGAGAGGACAAGACGTGTACCAAACTTATCTTTTTGCTCACGAGCGGAAAAAGTTAAAAACAACTTGATATGATAATTTATTCTACTTTTTCGAGGTTGTCACTGTTTATATTTTATCACTCATAATCATTAATCATATAGAAAAAAAACCTTATAGCGACTTATAATTGAAAACGAATATGTTTTTCTCATAACATTTTAAGCATCGTTACAAGTTGAGGTGCGCATAATTTTCCTAGAAAAGTTTTCCACCCACGTAGGTACAACTAAATTAATCGGCGAGTGCGTAGTGAACACAGCGCGATAATGAAGGAACTGCTGCATAATCGGCTCAGAGGCTATTCATCACGCCCACTCGACGCGTCCTCAGCCACGCGCGCCACTGAGGCCAGCGATTTCCCGGAATCCTTATTTCCGATTCCGAAATACTCGACGCGGTGATACCGAGAAATCTCAACGGGCGTTATTCTGGGGCAATGCCGTGTAAAACCCGAAACACGTACCTTTCTAGCGAGGTGGCTCTGCCGTTATAAATAATCAGAATGCGTGAAAAGAAGTCGCTGACCCGCGATTACCGCCATACTCATTTCTACCGGGAACAAATCATTTCGGTTCACAAAAAATTATCGTAATAAAAATCTAATTTGGGTTCTACAAGTTTTTTTGGGCGCCAGATGTTTCATCGCTTTTTGTAACATAAAATAAAACGCCTATTTCATTTCCGAATTATTAATCATAACTGTATCGAGATTGTACAAAGCGTGATAGTGTTTTATTGCATTGTCATTGTTTATGTTGAAAGAGGGTACAGAAGCAAATAAAAACAGTCGAAATAATTCAGATATCTCATTTAATTTTCTCATGACCATACATCTTAACAATCATACAACAATCGTTTTTATCAAACGATTTACACAGATTTATTGAATAGACATGTAAATTGGGCATAGCATTGTTACTATTTACAAACATTAAATAACTACCAGACGGATTAGTTCAGCGCACTATTATATTTATGAGATTAGATAAATACTACATCCTATTTCATTAGTCGCTTTATATACTTAGCACGAGTTCATTTAAATAGTCGTTTTACATAAATAAATTTAACGAGCTAACAGTTCACTTTGAACATTCGTAACTACTAATCCATCTCAAGCGTTGACTACTATCTGCTGTAAATAATATAATTAATAGTGAATATTACAAAAGCATCGTAGTGACTTCAAATAAAAATGCACAGTAAAAAAATCTATAATAAAATATGTAGATCATTTAAATCAATCAGTCCAAAGCTTAAACTTAATTATACAATAAGGCAAGTATTACTAGATACACATTAAGACACTTATAAAATGTTTATACAATTCAAAGATCTTCAGCTAATTTATATACACGATTAAAACTTATTGATAATAGATTTAATAATATCAGCACAGCTGCCGTCAAGTTGCCGATGTACTGACGATAGCGGTGTAGGTCCCTTATATCTATTTAGATTTAAACTTATACTATAGGCGTTAGATTACACCAATGGCATTTAGGGATGCAAACGATACATCGATGTTTTAAAACATCGAGGTATCGTTCATAAACATCGATGTTAAAACATCGATGTTGAACTACAATAAAACATCGATACATCGTTCATTAACAACGATGTTTTATGAACGATGTTTGATAGCAGCGCCATCTCTTCGTAATTGTACGTAATTATAATTTTTGTCATGTGCCTGGCGGCTGGCGCGGGGCGCCACCACGCGTCCGCGCCATTCTTCATTTCTCTCGCCGTCTCGCGTTATGTTACCGCTCGTCAAAACGAAATCCGAATTCCGAAGCCGTTAAGTGCATATTCAATAAAAACTGAAGTTAAAAACTTAGCTGAGTTACCTATTAAACTCGTGATTTTATTTTGTTTAAGTAACTAAAGCTCGCCGACGCAAGATTTGCTTGTAAACAAGTAAATTAAATAAATTGATGTGATTGATTCTAACTATTAAAATTTTCTAACTATTAAAATTTTCAAACTAAGGAAATACGAGTACTATCTCGCGACAAGCTTTTATATCATAAAGATTATGTGTAATGACTTTATAAGTAGATAGTAAAAGTTTTAAAGTAAAAATTTATTTTTTTCGTTTTAGTGCATTCAAATAAAAGCTTGTTTTTAAAAAAGGTTTTTTACTTTTAATTTTAAAGAAAACATCGAAAAAACATCGATGTATCGTCGTAAAACGTCGATGTTTTCAACATCGATGTTGCACTTTAAAAAACATCGATGTTTCAGTATCGATGTTTTTTATGAACGATGTTGCATCCCTAATGGCATTACGTCGAGCGAGTAAATCTGAGTCTCTTGATTAGAACTCTCTCAGACGGATTACGTTACGACTTGCGAGTCACTGTGGCGAGTGCACTCGAATCTTTAGTTCGTAATTAGTGTAAGGTGAGTCGTCATTAATCACAGACGATCGCATCAGGGTCATCATCAATTACAACAGCGTATAATTAATTTTAAAATGTAAAATATAACATTTATATTTTTTCATTATTATATGCAACAATGAACAACATAAGAATAGATAAAACTCCATCTCTCTGTGTGACAACCCTTGATAAATAAAATGCGTTCGTTCGATCAGTTTTACTCACTTTCGACATGTCCGTACAATTAAATCTCATTAACGTTTAATTCAAGCATCAGGCGAGAATCGAACAATACATCGCGTATGAAATGAATAACCAAACGATGATGTGACTCACCGTACACGTAAAATATACTCCGACATACGCTCGCGTGGATAAGTGTGATGAAATTAATTGCTTCACTTTAAAATTCAAAAATACATTTTGATCCATGCAAACTTTCGAACCGTTCCTACAACCTACTTAGGTATGTTTACGAGAGATAGAATTTTGACCTAAGCTTTGTACGAATTGTGTCAAAATTCGATTTCTAGTAGACACAGGTAGATTGTGGGAACACGCCGTTATTTATATTCAAGAGCATTCAATATATAAAATAGTACAGTATATTATAAAAAACATGCATTACGTAACATTATTTACGTAATATAATATTATAGCCGAATTAATCTACAATTAGTCAAATATATGTGAAAGCTAGTTCGCGGCACTAACGAAACCGCGCCCGCTTCTCGTACAAATGTGATAAACGATAAACGACACCCTACTAGTATGAGAAGCGGTCTTCTGATGGACATCTGCACCCTTAGACAAGTGGCATAAAAGATAAACGAATAGAATAGAATTCTCAATATATGGGAATGACACTAGCTTATTCGATATTATGTCGAAAGCTAGTGTCATTCCCATACATTAAGAATTCTATTCTATTCGTTTATCTTTTATGCCACTTGGCTACGGGGGCTGACAATCATCTGAAAGAAAGACGCGAAAAGCTACCGACACAAAATATTAACAATTTTTAAAATTACCAAATAGAACAACTTTATACATACTTTTACGAAAAAAATCTCTTAAAGACTATAAATATCAAATATCTATTAGAAAATACATAAGCGATTTTGTTTACTATCTATAACTTCTGATTGTATATTATTATATTGTCGTGTATTTGTGATCTCGAAAAGAATTTTTAAAATTTAGGGCCACAAAATGTAGGTACTTATTTATTATTTTAATAACATCGTCAACGTCACATGCTAGAATTGCTAGACATGTTAGAGTTCGTGACAAAAAATCGTCGTAAACGTGCCGTGTCTAGTTTTACCTAGGCTAGGCGACACAGCGATACGTGCAGATAATTCAAGTACTATCAACGAAATAATAAAATATGCCAACCATAATAAATCTAAGTTAACTATAGATAAATCATAAATTTTCAACGCAATGATAGATCACAATTTCGTTTATTCGTATAATTTGCAAACGCAAAACCAACTATGTATACCTACTATAGAAATATAAAAACTCTTCGACTAACATTAGCACCTCTTCGCAGGCACTCTTCATATCACTCGTATCACCGACCTACATCCCTACCCTCCTAAAATAATATATTTACCTCGAAAAGTGTATGTGAAAATATACCTATCGACGTACATAATAAAAGCCGAAACCCCGTAACTATGTAAATAGTAAAAATATTTATCTTTTAAAATTTTATATAAACGAGAAATTTCCGAGTAATTTATACGAATAAATATTTTAATTTCCTCTTTTTTTTTCGGTCTTGTCGAGGGAATTATAAAACGAAAAGTCGATTTCGAAGAAGCGGCGTAAATTAGAACGAGTTTAGTTAAGTTTCGGTCGCGCAAGTACCGTCGAGTTCCGCGTCGCGGGCCGTCGCGTCGCCGAGTTAAGACTAAACGTATGTATTTTTTCACCTCGATTCTGGAAATGCTAATCACCCGAACCAGTTGATAGTTCGCGGGGACTGTTTATGTGAGCGCACCTTCCACGAAACGAAAGCGAGACAGCCTCTAGTGAGAAATGTGATTATCGTAATAACCTCCCGGAACCGGCCCTTCCCGAACTCCTCGAGCATCACTGAAGTTCGGTGCCGAGGGACGCCGGCTACCACCGTTATCGATATTCTAACAAAACTTCCCAAATGACCTTTTAATCACTAGCGGGAACCGTTTTTAAAGGGATTAGCGTTATCGATTCGACGATCGAGTTTCTAAGAAGTCGCAGCGATTAGAAAATACGAAACAAAAGTATCTAGTACTAGCTTTTGCGCGCGACTTCGTCGGCGTGGACTCCGCTCCTATTGGTCTTAGCGTGATGATACATAGCCTTTAGCCTTCCTCGATAAATGGGCTATCTAACACTGAAAGAATTTTTCAAATCGGCCCAGTAGAACCAGAGATTACCGCGTTCAAACAAACAAACAAACAAACAAACAAACAAACAAACAAACTCTTCAGCTTTATATATTAGTATAGATTGATTGTGACGTTATCTCATATAAGTATAAATTACATCACTTATTATATAGAGTTAATTTATTGAAGTACAAGTAACGTGAACGACGACGATGGTTAATTTTTTTTTTTTTTTTGACTTGTGACAGTTTTTGTCAAAGAAATATTTAGAATTCATACAAACTGCAGAGAATATTGTAAACTTATTTATATTTATAAAGAAACTTATTTCTCAAAAGGTACAAAAGAAGAAAAAACTGAAAATATATAAGTAGTCGACAGTCACAATAAAATCAAAAATTATTAGTAAAATAGACTTAATAGTTTCCTTCTAAATTTAATTTTTTTTTAGCTAAAAGGCCCTCAATTTCATCGGAAAGAACTTCGAATCTATTGCAACTATTATTATTTATCACAGTGACATTTCCGGTCGAAATAGCTGGAAGTCATACTCGCAGGTCGAGTGGAGGTCGGTTGGTGTCAGGCTCAGCGGGGTCAGTCCCAGTCGTCGTCGCTGGAGGAGCGCTGCGGCTCGGACTGGTCGCCGGGCTCCGGGATGACGCTCGCCAGCGTGTGCAGCACGGACCCGCCCGCGGACCGCTCGGCGCCCGATATCCCCCGCCGGCGCATCGAAAGCTTCGCGTGTAGGTCCGCCATCAGATCGCCCCCGATCGACGCTTTGCCACCCTGCCAGACAAACATTTCGATCAAAATAAAACAAATCATACATTATTTTATCCAAGTGGCCTTCAAAAGTTAAAAGCGCTATCTTTCTTTTTTCCTTTTATCTTGATTTTACACAATAAAATTATATTAGTTTTTAGTAAATTAATTATAGAAATGAAACAACTCCCGCCCTCCCGTGGCCATGGCTGCTGTGAAGTATCCGAAACGTCGGGAAATTTTAAAAAACTTGATAAACCGCGATAAAATCCGGAAAAGTTGTTTCATTTCAATTAGTAAAATTCGCGTAAACATTAGAAAACAAATTAATTATAACTAAGTTGTAACTACCCTAGATTCTGAACATCTGATCTGAACACTGATCTAAGGATTTAGTGACAAAAAATCAACATGAAACATCGACAGACGCGTTTCAGACGTCAATCGTAAATATCAAACAATTTAAGTTTTAACAGCCTATCTTATTATTACACGACATCATATTTAGTCATCAAAACGTGGTTGTTTATACAAAATTTGTTTTGATTAGGTACTTATAGCACCCGGTTATTATTTCCAGAACGTTTATTATTTTCAACATCCGTAAAAGTATGTCTATAGCAAGTATGAATGATCGATAGTATTTCATTTTGTTTTATCTCTAGAGGTGATAAACCGAGTTCGAGGTTAAATGATACGCTGAACTAAAGGTTAAATTGAAATATTTACAGAATCGACTAACGATATATTATAAACACGACGTATATCAGAATGTGATTTCTCTTGAATTATATCGATTTGTAAATTATATAGGGTCAATGGCAGTATTATATAAAAACGATAAGAATTAATTATTAGAACTGCGAATATAAAAATAGAAATTTCCAAGAGTCTGACACCGTTATCGATTTCAATTGACATATAATTCAATGAATACCGTATCCGCGATACGCAGCTGTAAATAACACATTCATTATAATTTTATTTATTAAATGTAACAAATGTTTGAAGACACATAACGATACGTGTATATAATATATGGACGAGTAAAATTTTCCGAAGACATCGATTTTTACGACCCACAGAGGTCACAGTGAGAGAGTTCCATTTAAGGTCGTTGTATTCGGTTGTGTTCGAACCACCAACGTTCTAATAGCACCGTCCCTTTCGAACGAGCAGGATAAAGCTCAATTGAATAATTCAAGTAATAAACATTTGGAACTGAACCTGGTCTTCCTTTTTAAGGCCATCTCAATGGTATTTCAACGAGCGCTTACCGAGAAGCAAGCGAACCGGAAAAAATAAGAGAGCAAAAGGCATTCTACGTAGTGCAAAATTTAAATACTTCAAATGGTCATGATCATACCGAAGATGTGCAGTTGTGCACGCACGGAGCGCTACGGGCCATTGCAATACACGTTTGACGTTACGTCAATAATGGCGGGCTAATATTATAATTTCACGACGCGGCGTGAATTAATAAACAATAGTAAAACTATACAAACTGTGTAAATTATAATGTACCCACATTTGCGCGCACGCATTGTAAGTCATCTTGTCTTTTACCTGCATATTATTTCTTCTTCTACCTTACAAACTTCACTACTTACTAAAAATAACGTAAATAATCGTGTTCTAAGAAAAGTACATGTTGTAAAAACAAGTATATTTTAATTATACGTTTTCTTATTCTATGTTTTATTCAAAGATAATTAATGTATCAGTTTCGTTATACAGAATTAATTAGTTGTATACCAAGAAAGACAAAAACAAAATATGTTTGAATCAGTTTAATACCCAGTATTTCAAAAAACTTTAACATTTTCTTATTACAGATCCTCGGGTTTTTAGAAGTGTCATTTCATATAACTATATTTAAGTCTTTAAGTTATTTTGCATACATATGAGGACGTGTTACGAAAACGATATAGTTAATTTGACTCGGTATATTTTTTATACTACATTGTGTACAGTTTTCAGAATAGGGCCAGTGTTCACGGGAACAATGAGCTTTCGGCCCAGACGTCGGGCACCGGTTCAATGCGAGACCTGCTTTCAGATGAATTCCGTGTAATCGATCGGTTTAACAAAATACCTGAATAGTGACCCATGCGTTCTTTGTTACGTCGGCTAGTTTTGTTTGCTTTTTAAAATTAACAATACGGGTCTACGCTTAAACTAAATTTAATAAATGCATCATTCCCCAACGATACGTGTAGGAAATAATAATGTGTGTAATAATAATTTATTGTTGACAAATTAATCCGCCAGGAAGCTTACCTCGCAGTTAGACAACGTGGCGGTTTAAGCTTATGCCCAGGTGAGAGGCATTTAAACATTACTATACTATACTAACTACTATACTACTACTATACCAACAATATGAAACTTAACGAAACTTGAGACAAAATATTTTAAAAGTATCGTCAACAAACATGCGCCTGTGAAACATACTGTATACATACGCCTCTTTCCCGTAGGGGAAGGCAGAGACCACTTCTTTCCACTTGCTACGATCCTTACATAATTGTTTCGCTTTGTCCACTTTCATTATTCCTTTCATCTCTTCGGTTTAGGGTACTCTTGACCTGACCTTTTTTCAAGACGTCTCTGATCTGGTCTTGAAAAGTCCGCATTCACACTCGCCTTATACACTTTTTTCGTCAATCGTTCTTCATTCATTCTCTCAACATGGCCAAACCATCTCAGCATACCTTTCTCAATTTTTGTCACTACATCTTTCAGACCACAACGTTTCCGTATCTCACTATTTCTAATCCTGTCACTCAGTTTAACTCCTATCATACTTCTTAACGCTCTCATCTCAACTGCATTTATTCTGCTTTCATGTTTCTTCTGCCATACTCAACATTCACTTCCATACATGAGTGTCGGCACCCCCTTATGCACACTGTGAAACTAACTCATATAATAATTGATACTATCATTTATTGTTATAAATGCTATTATACCAACAGATATAGTTATAGTGTCACGATCACGATTCAGCCTGTAATATCCCACTGTTGGGCATAGGCCTCTTCTCCATGTAGGAGAAGGATCGGAGCTTAATCCACCGCGCTGCTCCAATGCTGGTTGGCGGATATATTCCCTACTTATGAGTACCTAACGATCGCTATCAGGTGTACATGATAACAACCGGGACCGACATTTATAGTATAGTAATATTTAATTTAAAATTTACCGTCATGAATAATAAGTACTCAGTTATTATTACTTTTTTTCTGCATAAATTCGACACAGGTTCGCCATTTTTTTACTTATGACGAAATCTAAAGAAAGCGTTGACAAGATTGGGTTGCAATATCACTGACAGAAATAGATTCTAAAATTTCTAAATCGACAAAAAATATTTGCACTGTTCCAAACTTCCAACAAACAGTTTAGAAGTTTCTTGTCGCTGTCCCTTTTTAAGGGTCAACCTCAAAAGACACATTTGTTACTTGCTTTCTCTCATCTGTTCAAAATTCCTAAGAAGTTAGAAAACATTTGAACTACAAAAACTTTAGTAGACAGTTTTAACCAATTTTATTTTATTATTAATTAGCATCTTAACACAAATCTACATACTTTATTTTCTACCCGCACGTATTTTAACTGAATTCTAATGTAGGTTCCACATGTTAAATGAATAATGTCTTATTGTTAGTGTTGTCACACTTACACACTTTGTCTAAAACCGCAGAGAAAAATTATGTTCCATTTTGATAAAAAAAGCAATGTAAAAAAAAAGATAATTTTTGCCACCTTCAACGAAGTCGTTTAACGTCTCCAGTGAATAATCTATAAAAACAATGAAACGTGTTTACTTGTGTCAGAAAGAAACTTGCATATTCCCGGGAAACGCGCGACAAAAGAGCAAGAACCTTGGCGATCAGCAGAAGTAGACTTTCATAATAATTATATAAACTAGCAGAAATTGTAAAAGTATTTATTTATTTGAGTTTCTTTGTAAAATTTAATCAAATAAAGTATATTTACATTTTATGTTTTTTTTTTAATCTAATCTGTTTCTACCTGCAATTATATTATTATTGGTGTAGGTATTACTATTATTGGTGTCTATCGAAGAGATACGCGCTCGCTGTGGCGAGATTGTTCTTGTTCATAAGCTACATTTAATTTTAGTCATTTTTCAATTGTGTATATGTATTTCATTTATTTTGTATTTACATATATACATGATATCTATGTATCATCTGTATATGTATGTAATAAATGATTTCTTATTTTTCTTGGTATATAATACCCATAACTTGAGAACGAATTTGCCGATTTTACAGTATGGAATTAAAAATTAAAAATCAAAGAACAATAATTATTGATTACTACAACATCACATACTTAATAGTTCATATTATTCGTTTGCAATATACCTACGACTAAATTAATTTAGTTATTGCACCGAACTGTCCGTATTGTCAATAATGTTTCAACTTTAACATTAGTTGTATGGAGTTATTTTCTGTATTAATATAATTATTGAAGTACTATTGGCTTGCCCATTTTCTAATTTTCTAAAAGTTCTAAATGTTGTTGAATCCTCCATGCCCTCACCCCGCGCGTAAAAACTAACGATTCGCCGAAACGCATTCGTCGTGAACTCGGAATGACAACACCGCAGCATCTTATTAAAAACCGGTCAAGTGTGAATTGCTTTCACATGCCTTCATTGCCATTACAATAATAAATTTCCTGTAATTTCCATCGAAAAAATAAAATAATTCAGGATTTAATCACTAAAGGTCAAGGACGAAACGGTTTCGAGATTTATGAGAGCTTTTTAATGAGTCAGTCCGTCAGTCTCCATTCCAGGCGAGTTGCGTAGTTTAAGGCGATCGTCAATCTTGATAGCAAATACATCTATACTAATATTATAAAGAGGTAAAGTTTATAACTTTGTTTGTATATACGGGGTAATCTTCGCAAATACTGATCCGATCATGAAAATTCTTTCGCTAACAGAAAGCTACACTATTCAGGAGTGACAAGATAAAAGGAAAAAGATAAAAATATATAAAGATTTTAAATCAGCAGGATTTGAACCTGCGCCCTCTGACGTGCCGTGTCAACAATTCAATCTAATCAAGCATTATTATTTGCCTTAGAAATTAATTGGTGATTTTAAAACATTTATATTTATCTGATTTGCTGAAAATAGTGAGAGTGTATTGGAACATATCAAATTTCACCGTACCCTTCTTATGTGAAATGGATTATAACGCCCAACGAAGTGGGCACGGGTCGGCTAGTCGTTTAATAAACTGAACAATTTGACAACTAAAAGCAAATATAAAGCAGCAATTTGTTTTATTGCAACTAAATGTCGTTACAGAAAATTGTTAAAAGCGAGACAGGGACGCGAGCGTTATCGCAAAGTTCTCAATAATGGAATACGAGCCCTACGGAGTTTCCAGTTAACGCCGATCTTTTAATCTATCGAACTGAGGCAGCGCTTGTTTTAATTAACGGCGAACTCTTTTTACGCTTAACACGTGTAAAGTTACAAACAATGGGAAATGATACTATTATCAATGTGCTATCATATCCATTATACTAGTAGTTTCTGAGAAACCGAACAACGTACAATTATCGCGGCTTCCTTGAACCGACCGTTGTGATCATAATTATACGAAGACTGAAGAATTCGTTGTTTCGTACCGGGAATAGAATTTTCGTAAAAACCGGAGAACATTGAAACGACAAAAAATATATAAATGTCGATATGAATTATCCTTAGGGTGAGGCCAGACGAGCGTAATTTTGTGAGTTGTGAGTCGTGTAATTTCGGACACAGAAATTTTGCCTGGCAGAAATTCTGCTGGGCTGCCAGACGAGCGTAATTTTGTGAGTTTGTGAGTTTGCTAGCAATATACTTTACCTGACTGACGATGACGGCTGAGTCAGCGAGCTGCGCTGTGAGCGATTCGGTCGGATTATGTCGGAGTCGGCGCACAACTCATTTTGCATCGCCCGCCGTGTGGCACGAACTGGGCGAATGTTTGAAACCGAATGCAAACGAAATTACGCGACTCACAACTCACAAAATTACGCTCGTTTGGCCTCACCCTTAAACGCGATATACATAGCTGCAGGAATGCATGCAATTATTGATGAAATAATTTCGATAAATTAAGAATAATCGTTTCGTACAATGTCACAAACGGTCAATATAAATGTCAATGAAGCAAAAAGTCGAACGAGTTACGATTTGCATATTTGACTAATAAATAATAATCGGGTACCGTCGATGTTTTACAGTTGAACGGAGTTCGCAGAATTTACGCGGAATCTTTTATGTTACTGAGATTTATAAATATATTTCGACATTATAAATTATCTTATCCGAAACGTCTGTTATTAAGATGTTAATTGTGATTCCAATGAAATATTAGGTTTATTATGCATCATAAAAACACGTTAGGCGACTTCTATGGAATAACTATGACCTGTACGCGGCCTAATAAAAAGCTATAAAAATAAAGCTTGATTATTAAGTAGTTATTTATCATTCAGATAACGTATCAAGTGTGTTACAAAATAACACCACATTGTGGTGCGACATTACATAAATACATATACGAGAATGACCAACAGATTTCAAACAAATTATTTAATCGTACCCTCATAGTTGCTAACTTCGAGGCAATTAAATACATAGTTACATACGTAAAATTACTGCGTATTGGTAAAAACAGCTCCAGAAGACGTTATATTGATTTTTATACATAGATAATTACTTGTTATTGTTTACACTTAATTTTGATGACATCGAACCTTGAAATCTTTTGTTAAGTTACTTTATAGCTTTTTGTAATCAATTAACCTTAGAAAGTAGATAGCTACGTATCTGAATGTTCCAGTCTAGGACGACAAATAGGTATTTGTACATTTAGTAGCAATAATTACCTTGGCAGGAGTAGATTCAGCGGCAGGTTTGAGCTTGGCGCGCCCGACTCCGCCGGCTTGTCGTATCGCGGCCATGAGGCTGGAGTGCGCGTCGCCGGCCGGGGCGGGGGCGGGAGCTGGCACGCGCTCCTCTCTAATAAAAATATATTATAATTGAATAAAAAACAGTAACTTAATAAATTTACAAAAAAAATAATATTTAATTTGATTTTATTTATTTCTTTTTACTTTATTTGCACCAGAATAATCACGATTCAGCCTGTAATATCCCACTGTTGGGCATAGACCTCTTCCCCATGTAGGAGAAGGATCGGAGCTTAATCCACCACGCTGCTCCAATGCGGGTTGGTGGACCAGAATAATATTACAAACAAATTATATGGATAATTTATTACAGACAGTGAAGTACAATGGGCGGACTTGTGGCTAATTAGCCATTTCTTCCAGACAACCCAGACATAAGAAGGAAATTTATTAATTCAATTGGGTAGGCGGTGTAGATGTAAGATGTATAATAAACTTGCACACAAATGTCTACATTCCAATTATTATAGAAAATATATAAATAAATATATATTATAATCAGATTTTCTGTTAAACTTTCTCTAATTGTGGTGCGATAGCCAAACCTTCATCTTCATCTTCACGACATTAATGTACACGGGTACATGTGTACCTGTGTACATTAATGTCGTGAAGGTGTGTACATGTGTACTTTGTTACAGTTTTAACTTATACATGTTAATAAATGAATCTATATTAACATCAAATAACATTTTACCAAGTAAAACATAAATATACTCTAAAAGTATAATTTATTTTACAAGTGCATTTCTCAAAAGCTTCACGAGAAGATGAAATTGCAAATGAAACGGAGACTTCGTGGCAACATCTTAAATGCAAACAAAATTACTTCTCGGGAGTGACATTCCTGCTTCTAAAACTTGTTAAGAAATTTTGTATATTTCTTTGACGAGATTTTACATCGTTTGCAACTTTTGCAAGTTATTCACTTTTTTATACTTAACTTAAGGGACACGCACACCTAGTGTGAAATTTTGAGAAAATCGATTTTTTTACCTATTTCGATAGACCTTTAAAAATAAAATACTAAAATTTTAAATGAATATTTCAAATACTTTTTGAGTTAAATCTTTCTAAAGTGGAGCTGCTCAAGTATTCTAGAAAGTTACCTTTGCTACGGGGCCAACCACAGTTATTGTTAGGGTCCCGTGGCCATCGTAACCCAATATAATATTTTCACGGTTTACATTGTTGTCCTTCAGATATACAGAAATGTATGTACAGGGTTACTCTCGAGAAATTTTCTTTTTCGTTTATAATTACATCAGATGTTTTCAGAGCCGGAGGAGCTTTATTGTGGCCGTTATACTGAGTACTTCGTAAGTTATTTTAGTATAATTAAATCCCAAAAATCACCTTTTTAGGCGGTCACACTAGGTGTAACCCTTAATGTACCATTCTTTATGAATTTGTTATGCATAACTTGTTTATATTGTCCTCATACCCGCGACCGCGACGTCGAAGAATGAAAAATAAAAATCCAAAATATTGAACCAACGCAAACACGACATTGCAAGAACGAATATAAAAGTGTATGCGGGACGAATGTAGTACTCAGAAATCGATATAATTAATTTAGTAAACAAAACGAAGGTCGCTTGTGACACCTCGCGGACTGGTATTTAGACAAATGGCATACTTATTCCATTCATTAGTTAGAATCATACGGGCATTTATTGTATAACTAGCTTCTGCGCGCGACTTCGTCGGCGTTTACTCCGCTTCTATTGGTCTTAGCGTGATGATACATAGCCTATAGCCTTCCTCGATAAATGGGCTATCTAACACTGAAAGAATTTTTCAAATCGGCCCAGTAGTTCCAGAGATTACCGCGTTCAAACAAACAAACAATCAAACAAACAAACAAACAAACTCTTCAGCTTTATATATTAGTATAAGTTTATTGTATAACTAGCTTCTGCGCGCGACTTCGTCGGCGTTTACTCCGCTTCTATTGGTCTTAGCGTGATGATACATGGCCTATAGCCTTCCTCGATAAATGGGCTATCTAACACTGAAAGAATTTTTCAAATCGGCCCAGTAGTTCCAGAGATTACCGCGTTGAAACAAACAAACAAACAAACAAATAAACAAACAAACAAACTCTTCAGCTTTATATATTAGTATAAGATAAACTAATATTACAAAGAGGGACGATTTGATTGTTTGTTTGCATTGAATCCGAAACTACTGAACCGATTTGAAATATTCTTTCAATGTTGGAAAGCTACACTATCCGCGGGTGACATAGGCTACATTATATTTAAAAAAAAATCAAAGGAAAAAAATATTCAGAAATTTTTGTTATATGCCCGTGCGAAGCCGGGGCGGGGTGCTAGTTGTATATAAACTAATTATTATTATACATCCTACTAATACAATATTATAAGTGCGAAAGATTGTGACGATGGATTGTGTCGCGCAAAAATTACTAAACGGATTGTAATGAAACTTGGTACGTAGATAGTTGGAGATCCAGTTATGACATATAAGCCAACTTTAATCCCGACATTCCCACGGGACCGGAAATTAAGCATGTGAAACCGCGAGACGCAGTTAGTTATAATCTTATAGAATCGTCTTCTATATTATAAAGAGGTAAAGTTTTTAACATTGTTTGTAGGGGGGTAATCTTCGCAAATACTGATCCGATCATGAAAATTCTTTCACTAACAGAAAGCTACACTATTCAGGAGTGATATAGGCTACATTTTATTGTTATTGAACAAAAACTTCAGTGAAAAATAATCTACTAAGTATATAAAAATAAGTCGGGTTTTCCTTCCTGACGCTATAACTCCAGAACGAACCGATTTCCACGGTTTTGCATTCGTTGGAAAGGTCTCGGGCTCCGTGAGGTTTATAGCAAAGAAAATTCAGGAAAAATTTCAACAGAAAAGCGGGAAAATCTTTTTTTTACATACAGCGTCATGTTACATAAAATGTTACATAAAACGAAGCCATCTGGTGGCGAAACGGATTTCGCCGGGTTTGCTAGTAGTATATGTAAATCAAGTCGGAGAAATGCGAGCGAGATGAAAACCTTACTATACATTTGCATCACAAAAATAATTAACGCCCAACGAAGTGGGTACGGGTCGGCTAGTAGTAAATAAAATATATGATCAAATGTGTCCTATATAACATTTGGACAGTGTCTGACACGACACGTCCGTCATCGTCACGGCACGGCGGCGTGGCGCTAAAATTGAAACAGCGCAATATTTAGGTCGCGTAAACCAGACGCCATCACCTTTCACATCGGGCCTCTTTCAATTGAACGGAGTCCTTGATCTCAGTTCATCAAAACAAAAGTCGCCACCGAATGCTTATGTTGAATTTTTGAAACGATCGTATTGAACAAAGAACTTTATTAACTTACTAGCCGACCCTTGCCTACTTCGTTGGGCGTTAATTAGTTATTTCTGTGATGCAAATGTATAGAAAAGTTTTCATCTTGCTCGCATTTCTCCGACTTGATTTACATAATTATACTAATATTTTTCAGTTGATTTTGCACGCGTCACACGCTTAAGCGTGTGGGTGTGCTTTACTATCGAAAGACGGCTCTGTGTCCATTTTCCAAGATAAAATCGTTCTTATACGTTATGTTAGGCACTGAATTTTTAAAAAAAAGGTTGTTTCGGAAACTAGACATGTTAATCTATAAAGTCAGCGTATTTTCTTTTCATTATGTTTAATATTTATAACAAAAAAAACGTAATTAAAAAGTGATATGTCAGCTGTCCGTTGGTCTGTGCCCTTTTGTTGTCTTCACGTTTTAGAAAAATATAAACAATTAATTGTAATAATTTCTTTTGAATAATACTTCATTCACTCTAAGGATGAACTGTATATCTTTTTATGATTGAACTCTTAACCGTTTTAAAGATATTAACGAAATTCGAAAGATTTTCTGGGTTTCTTTCATAAATATTTTTTCTTTTTTAAACCCCGGCGCAAAACGAGGGGTGGTATAAGTTTAAAGTGTCTGTGTATCTGTGTAACTGTCTGTGGTACTTTTTTGTAGTTGATGAGGGGATCTGACTACCTTCCTTATGTCCTATCGATTCGAAAGTTGGTACCGTGTTACTTTAATGATATTGAAAGTATATGGTAGGGTAACCATGACCTGATCAGCCGTTCGAAGATCATCAGATCTTTAATAGTTGATGAGGGAATCTAATTACCTTCCATATGTCCTATCGATTCGAAATTTGGTACCGTATTACTTCAATGATATTGAAAGTGTATGGTAAGGTATCGTATTATGTATAGTAAGGCGTCCGCCAACCCGCATTGGAGCAGCGTGGTGGATTAAGCCCTTTAATATATATAACAAAAAAATGTAATCAAATAATATATCTACAGCTGTCCGTTGGTATGTGCACTTTTAGTTGTCTTCTCGTTTTAGAAAAATATAAACAACTTTAGCGAAATGTATGAGCTATTGAACGATCGGATAAATAATAAGATGTTATCTATCTTCGCTGACTCTTTATTGAAGAATAATGATGATAGAAAAACAATATTCAAGTAGCAAAATATAAAAAAGTAGCAAAATACAAAATATAATTATAAGATAATAGAAAAACAATATATTCAAGTAGCAAAATATAAAATATAATTATAAGATAACGTGCTACGGGTACGTACATAATTTTACTTACTAAATTGAAAAACAAATTATCAAGAAGAATTTAAAATCAAATTCTTTGTCGACTATCAAAAACACGCCACATTACTCTCCTTCGAGACCGAAGGTCAATAGCCGGTTGGCGGGCCAGTGGAACCAGATGCTGCATAGCTCTCAGTGAGTTGGAACTGTCTGCGGTGATGCTTGCGAAGCCTGCGTTGCCGTTCAAGCTCGAGGTTACCAGCTTAGCGAATGACCACCAGTTTAGCAAATGAGCTCGGTTTAGCGAATGGATGAGCGGATGATAAAATATTCGCTAACTCCGCAGACTTTTTATTAATGAATTGTTATTTTATTATAATATAAAAATGAATCAAGTAGCAAAATGTAAAATATTAACAAGAAGAGCTTAAAATCAAATTCTTTGACAACTATCAAAAAATATTTTTATTAAAATGATAAAAAGAGGTTTTTATTATTACTTATATAAAAAGTCTATATATGTAGAGACGCCAATTAATTGTAATTATTCCTTTTGAATAACACTCCAGTCACTCTAAGGATGAACTCTTTTTCTTATTATGACTGAACTCCTTACTGTTTCAAAGATATTAACGAAATTCGAAAGATTTTCTGGGTTTCTTTCATAAAAATTATCACCGTCTATTTTTTTTCCTCTCTTCTTTTTCATGAATTATTTATTTTTTAAATAACTTCTGCTGCATCTAGCGACATTATTGATATTCTTGGCAGTGAAGTTAAAATTGTATCTATGTTTCGTGACGTGTCGACAGATTTTCGATAATATAAAATGCCAAAAGAAAATAAAACTCTGCAAGAAAACGTGATCAATTACAACGTGATTATAAAAGAGAACGTCGTAAAAATTATGAGTCTTTCGAAAAATTATAAAGATGATGTTATGATTGAGCTGAATAAACCTGAAAGCTGCTGTCTTGGAAATAAACATATTGGAATCTATTCTGCTCAAATTCCTAATAAGGATGATGTAAACCTTGCTCAAAAAAAATGTCGAATGTCTCAAGTTCGTAAAAAGTATGATTTTAGACAAAGCGAACGAGAAAAAGATAGGTTAGCTAAGCAGGCTCAGCGATAATTTAGTGCCTACCTTAACATATAAGAACGATTTTATCTTGCAAAATCGACACAAAAAAATAATAATATTTTATTCAATTGATTTCTCTTTTAGGCAATTATTATTAATTTCAATTCGTAACACAATGGGCGTGTGAGGCGTGCACTTTTGGATTTTCCAAATTATTTTTTTATTTAATAACAATAAAATATAGCCTATGTCACTCCTGAATAGTGTAGCTTTCTGTTAGTGAAGGAATTTTCCTGATCGGAACAGTATTTGCGAAGATTACCCCCCTACAAACAAACAAAGTTAAAAACTTTACCTCTTTATAATAGTTAACTTACAAGTACCTACGGTCGTATTAAGTACATACAAATGTAGGTAATAATATGAAAAATATGTTAATTTAAATTGTAAGTGACATGAAATAGGGTGGCATGGACTACGTATTGTTATGACCTTCACGAGGTATCGATTGAACGTGTTGGGTTAAGTTTAACTGCGGTGTACTTAATTGTCTCGTTATATACTGTTAGTTACGACGGTGTTCACGATGGGCATAAATCGATTAACCGTTATAAGCACTACCGCAGTCCTACTGACTTAATATGCTGGCGAGAACTTGTACCTACGTACATACTAGAATTTGTATAATTAGTTCACATTCGACATTATATATTATGACATATGTTTTGTTTATTCATTATTGTTTAGACTGAATGTGAAACGAGACATATGAGATAAAAAAAATAATTAGTTTTTAAATATTTCACAAAATTTCATTTTAATAACTTCTTGAAAGATTTTTATAGTAATATATGCTTCAGCCTGTAATACCCACTTCCACTGCTGGGCATAGGCCTCTTTCCCCATGTAGGAGAAGGATCAGAGCTTAATCCACAACGCTGCTCCAATGCGGGTTGGCGGATATAGTCCCTTCTATGAGTAACGATCGCTATCAGGATATGTACGTTTAATTAATGGTATTTTGTGGTAACGATTAATCTCTGAAATTGAGTTCTAAGGATGTAATTATAAATAATAATAATAATTGATAGTGATACTAGAAATTGAACAGGACGTAAAGAATACGATAAACAACAAAAGGACATCCGCAGTTCGATATAATAGACACTAGAACTATCTTGTTGCAGACGAAACATTTGTGTTTGGATTTATTGATATCGGCGCGGAAATTGGGTAACATACAGATTACAGATACCCATTTTTCACATTTATAACTTGTAAGTAACTTAACTGTGGTAGGGCACAGCAGGAAATTTCCTGCTTAAAATATGGAGCAGCCCGTCTGGGGTAGTACCTCGACCTTACGACCTCGAGTTTTTATGTATAATTTTGTGAGTAAAGTAATACAATGTAGGTAGACGAAAAAATATTCAAGTAATTACGCGTTATCAACTATTACTCAAAAAGTTCTAATCAGATCTTGATGAAATTTAAATGTGACCACATGATAAACATTAACTTTCGAATAAATCAAAAATCATCAAAATTGGTACACCCAGTAAAAAGTTATACGGTATAATACAACGCAGGTCGACGAAAAAATAGTCAAGTAAAAACGTATCATTAGATATAACTCGAAAAGTACTTCTTAGATCTCAAATAAATTTAAATGGGACCAAATGACACGCTCCACCTTTCTATTAAAACATTTGTTATCGAAATCGGTTCACCCAGTCAAGTTCTGAAGTAACATACATTAAAAAAAATACAATCGAATTGAGAACCTCCTCCTTTTTTGGAAGTCGGTTAAAAATAAAAATAAAACTTTGTTTTTCATTTCCAAAGTTATGTTTCATATAGCCTATGTATCAGAACCAGGCTATTAGCACTGAAAATTTTGTGAAAGGTACTTCAGTGATGTATTTTTAACATATCTCCTGATCCCATCGTGGTCCCACTCTGAAATTTTTATGGTGTACTCACAAAATTACACATAAAAACATGTATAAATTTGAAAAAAATTAAACAACACCAACACAAAGATTTTTTAAAAACAATTTTTGAGTTTCACTCAAAAAATATTTTATACATTAATGTGTTCAAGTTGGATATCACATTATGTGTTCAAGTTGGAAGCCCATTAAACCCTCTTTAAAATGAGCTATCATTCAGCTCTCTATCTCTAATAGAACCAAAGTTATTGCAGATTTTAGATTTTAGTGCACGTCAAAAAACGCGGATTTTGTGATTTTCAAAAATTTCTAACTAAAAAACTATCAGAGATTAAATTTTTTGAAAACAATGTTTGAGTTCAGGATGTCAGAGAGTATAAATAAACAAAGTTTCAGCCAAAACTGAAAGAGTCAGGTTGAAAACATTTTTTTATTGGTTGATTTGACATGGAATGACTCTTCTGGTGTTGCAAACGTCTATAAGCTACGGTGATCACCACAGACCACAGAAATACTATAGACATGGTAAGGGGCGTGACGCGTGTTACCGAGCTTATGATCAGGCGATCACACTGTTAACAAACGCATCTCAGTCGTAGTACAGACGCGGGTGACGTATTTAGTGACTTAAAAAATATTAAAATGCCGTGTTGTGTAGTATTGTCGTGTCGACAAGGGAGCTAAGGTCTAAAAGTTACCCCAGGAATGATTTCCTTTGACATATAAGTAGTAATTTACTGTAATTATTAATATTTGGAAAAAAGCCAGTCCTCTACAATGATTTTGACTTACAATTCATAATTGTAACAGTAACGATATACACTGCTGGCTAACCATTACCGATAGTCTGGGAACAACGCGCGTAATGCGCAATCTATTGCGCGGCTATAGTTACGCTCGCTACGCACTAATTCTTGGAGTACCAGGCGTCAGTGGCCCGCCATATTATCGACTTTACTAGTTGAGCAACGAATGCCTAATCCGTAGTTTATCGATAAATTGAATCTTTTTTTATTATAAAAGGTTTTTCGTTCGATGTTTATTATCACGTTTAAGACATAAGTATACTATATGTACAATTCGAATTTCATTTTTTATATCCATTTTTATTAGATTTCAAATTTTAATGAGTGAATGATTTTTAAAATTCACTTCACCGTGTCTTTCAGTTTATTTCATGCTTGGCTCCTACTGTTTCATCCCGATAGTTTTTCGTATATATTTTTTTGAACCCTCAGTTTCATATTGGTTTTAATAAATTTCTGACATTTGATTAGTATCCCAACAGTTTTATAGAACTACAGTCTACAGTAATAGGAAACTACCAGTTGACTATTAATGTGAGGTATTTAATGTGTAATCAGTGAACATAGATAATAATAATTATTGAATTTTATTGAAATAATACTCGTCCGTGTTATCATTTATCGATAAATCTGCAATGTTTATCGAAATGCCCACGGCCCTAGAGACTCATCTATGATTGTAGTAACGTGTAGCAATGCGTACACGCACACTACTTCGTAGCCAATTAGGATTAAGATTTTAATGTTGTAAATTGTGTGCGAACTTTAATATAATTGTGTGGGTGTAAAAGTTGGCTACGCTGGTTCTGAAGCAAATAACGTTCGATGCCGTCTCCATATACTCCGTGGTGATCACTTACCGAGCCGTACGCTTGTTTGCCGATCTAGTTACATAAAAAAAAGTATGGCAAAATATAATAAAAACTGTCACATTTCTAATTTAACTTGCACCGACGGACAGACCGACAACGGAATTTGTGCATAAAAAAAGAATCCCACTAACACCTGGGTACTGAACACTTTATAAAAAATTATAACTAAAACACAAAAAGCGGAAAAACTTAAAAGATACATTTTTACGAATACTTTATAAATAGTACTGAGCGTATTCGTTTATTTTCTGTTCTTAGAAGCGAATTAATTGTTTACCGGTAACTATTCAAAGTAGGAATAAATTGCGCTAATAGAGGTAAGTAAGCGTCAAACACACTCGCTTTAAAAAAATCTTAAGGTGACCGGAAAAATAGTACAAAACATTTAACATTTCGTGGAACCCACATAAAACGTTTATTAGATGTGTAACCAATGGAATTCCCGTCTTAAACGATCTCGGGAACCACCAAATCGATGGAACCACATTTATCCTCTTTAGAATAATATTATTGTATCGTTCACTATAAATCAAAAAAATTACAAAAAGAAATATAATTATGTTAATACTCAACCTTCTCTCTCTTACCTAAATATATTTCACATTATTTTCAAACATACAAAATGAAAAACTATCTGTAATTTAGTACTTGAAACAAACTATATACAGAACAAAATTGAAACAAAAAGTAAACATTACAAAAAAAATATTATAAAGAAAGAAAGAAAGAAATATTATATAGATAGATAACTGTGTATTTTAAAACTATTATAATAAATTTTATTTCAAAAGGCAAATACGAGTATTGTCAGTTCTATAATTATCACATACATATAAAGATATTTAATTTTCGTCTGTCTCAAAACGTTCGTCTGGCAGCAATCCAGCTCGAAGTGCACTTTGATAAATATGTATACGAGGTAATGATGTACTGCAAAATAAATTTTACTGTGAACGAACGTGATTATAGGCAATCGTCTAGCAATTTAAATGACACTTAAATCATTTGTTAAACATTAAACAAAATCACCAATGATGTTTATTGGTAATTTCGCTTAATGGACGAGGAAACGAACCAAGAATATCAATAGTACTGAACGGTAATATAATTAGTAGATACATTTAGGCATTTATATAAGTTTAAATTTTCACGGTCTCTATAAATAACTTGTACGGGATTTAGTACTGCGATTATCACAGGCGCCAGTGAACATAATTATAAAATATCGTGTTCATACCTGGAACTTCGCTAGAATTTGGAACATTCAAAATGACAAACGCGTTAAGTCCCGTATAATTAGTAAAAATATTTAGTCATGTATAGTCATCTTAATAAAAACACATGATTAGCGATACAATCGAGGCAGTGGTAAAAGAGATAACCTTAATATAGAGGTACGAGTCGAGTAGACATTGACAGTGGAGACAAAAATAGAAAAACTTTCCAGATTACAACTCTCTACGGACGTTTCTGGGAACGCGGATCACGACAGCGAGCGTACAACATAGGCGCCCAACATAAATAGCTCTTCGTGAGAAATACGCGAGAACGTTTCCTTCCTCACTGTGAGCCACTAAATTTTATTGACAAGGGCCGATGCCCTCGTAAACTACTGAAAAAATATTATTATCTCGTAAGTAATCGTGATTCTGAGTAAAACTGTTATTATTGTTTCTTAATATAAATAATATAATTGTATATAAATAATTTCAACGAAATTTTGTCCTTTATTTATTACTAGCTTCTGCGCGCGACTTCGTCGGCGTGGACTCCGCTCCTATTGGTCTTAGCGTGATGATACATAGCCTTTAGCCTTCCTCGATAAATGGGCTATCTAACACTGAAAGAATTTTTCAAATCGATCCAGTAGTTCCAGAGATTACCGCGTTCAAACAAACAACCAAACAAACAAACTCTTAAGCTTTATATATTAAGTATAGATAAACACACGATGACCTATTGGCATCGCGAGGCCGGTGTTATCATAACAAGATATAGGGATGGTTTCGACTCGACGTTCATATGTACACTACGTCGCTATAAACTGTTTAATTAATTAATTTCATTTCCATAAACAATTAATATATAATAGCCAGAAATGTTAAATAGTAAATTGTAAACAGAATAATTACCCCGAATTAGGAAATGAAATAATAACAACTGATTAGACTATAAGTATGCGTAATTCGTATCTTTATTGCGAAACATGTGTTTGTTTGCTGTTCATTTATTGTGAATTCGAGTAACATATTTTTCTGAACACATCCCCGAAGGTCACAGAAGAATAGTTATTGTGTTATTCCGTGAAAAGATAGAATTATAACCACATAGACAGCATTCATTCATTACGCTCATAACGTCAGGCAGGCTATACTGGAAGTTGGCTTAGATATTACCTAAACCGTCTCATCCCAATTTCAATTTGCCAAAACTACCTATAAAAGATTTTTCATACGTAAGAATGTTAAAGAGATAAGTTTAATATAGGACTGCCATATACGTATGGTGTATACGTATAAAAAGACTTTTTGTTCTTCATTTGAGGAGTTTTAGTCCATAAGGACTACGCCACTCCATAGGAACATCACACGAGCTACATACAAGAAAATTAATGAAGTAGTCGTCGCGTAGTTTAGCTGGTTGTGAGAGAGGATAAGCAAAAATTGAATTACAAGTTTACAAATTACAACCGCAGTGTCTTTCTTAAAATATAGCGTATGTCACTTATTATTAGTCATAACGTAGTATTCTACTGGCGAAAAACAATTTTAAAAATCGGTCCAGTAGTTATTGAGTTCGTCTATTACAAACAAACAAAAAAATATTCTTTACAATCTCTTATATAATATAATATAAATGAATCGCTAAATGTGTTGCTAATCGCAAATCTCGAGAGCGGCTGAACCGATTTCAGTAATTTTTTTTTATAATGTTCCTTGAAGTACGAGGATGGTTTTTACGGAGAAAAATTTTAAAAATTGCCTGAAAATGTCTGATAACAACACTTTTCTATATTCCCGTACAAAAGATTCGTAATAATACTTAAAAGTCAATTTGAACTTTAATACCATACCATAAAGTTTAAGTGTTAGTGGAGGGGTTCCGGGAAGGATAAGTATAAAAAAAAAATTAAAATTAAAGAATCGACTGTTAGGCGGTACGAAGTTCGCTGGGTTAGCTAGTATTAGTATAGATTTATATTTTTAAGCTCCCGTATAATGACAGAATAACACAAAAAAAGTATTTCATTACATAATACCTTGATTTAAACATGCCGACATATTTTAATCCTATGAGTAGTACGCATTAAGGGCTCAAGAGAGGCTTATAAATGCTTAGGTGTAGCGGAGTTTAAGTAATAGGGTCTGAGACACCGCTCTATTCCTACTAGTATCACTAGAACTTATCAAGTTGTACTATTTCATTATTGCTCTAGTCCTGATCTGATAGATAAGTAATATTTACAGGGCCGTCTTTAACCTATTGGAGGCCCTGGGCATAATAGGATAATGGGGCCCCTATGACTTTGACAGAATACTAACTGTTTTTAACCGACTTCAAAAAAGGAGGAGGTTCCTCAATTCGACCGAAATTCTCGTGTCACAGTTTTCGTTGCCATACTCCTCCGAAACGGGTTGACCGATTTTGATGAAATTTTTTGTGCATATCGGGTAGGTCTGAGAATAGGCCAACATCTATTTTTCATATCCCTAAGTTCAAGGGGGGGGGGGGGATTTAGGGGGTTAATAATTTATATGGCAAAACAACGTTTGCTGGGTCAGCTAGTTATATATATATATATATTTTTTAATGTATGTTCGGGGATAACTTCGTCGTTTATGAACCGATTTTGATAATTCTTTTTTTGCTGGAAAGGAGATATCCCAACTTAGGTACCATGATAAGGAAACCAGGATCTGATGATGGTGTTGAATGGTAATCTCAGATATACATAAAAACTATTTTTATATAAGCTATATGATCTCTTTGGTATATTATGTTTAAATTATTTTAAGTTTAGAATTTTAGTTATATTTCTTTAGGTTGAATGTTGTGATATTTCTTGATTCCGTTCGAATCTCTCTCGATAATAACATGTATTAGTTGCACGAACATATTTTTGTATTTATATATATTAATTTTATAACGACTAGTGTATCAGAAAAATTCAAAATGATAAATTTACAATAAATAGTTTTTCCAGTCAATCCTAAAGTGTCTTTTTAGTTATATAGTATTAACATTAGCCACATCTACCTATTTCAAGAGGTTATGGGCCCAGCACGCTAGTCACATCTACCTATTCAAGAGGTTATGGGCCCAGCACGAGTTGCCTAGCATTGCCCAGAGCACGCAAGCCGCATCTTACATATTTTAAGGGGTGTTGAAACGAGAATGTTACAGAAGTAACAATTTATTGTGTTGAAAATGAAGAGAACAGAGACAAACGAATTCATTTGTGAAGAAACAATTGAAGGTGTGAGGAATGTGAATTTTGATGAAGAAGTTATAGAAGAGAGGAGTTTATTGTGGTTGATGTTTTTGAGGATAGAAGAGGAGTTTATTGTTGTTGATGTTTTTGAGGATAGAGGAGAGGAGTTTATTGTTGTTGATGATTTTTGAAGAGGAGGTTGTTGATGTTTTTAATGATGATGACGTAACAAGTGAGGAAGAAGCTGAAGTTGTCGCGGAAAGTGTGGACCTAAGGAAGAATTTATCCAACGTTAAATATTTGCGGCTTCGTAATCAAGTTTTAGTGATGTGACGGTGTAGGTAGGAAATGACTTAAGTGACTAGTTTTTAAAGTGATTAGTGTTATTTTCTTGTGATTGATGATTTTTAGGTATTTTAATTCCAAATCTTTTAGGTATAGTTAGTGCTAGTTTAAAGGGGTGTTAATAATAGAGATTTGCGCAGTGGAAGCATGTATGAGATTGTTGTAAGGGAAAAAGGATTTAATGTTTTGTGTTATATGGAATTGGAAACGGAATCTTTAGAGAAATTTTTTTTTTTATATAGAATTTTTAATATTACTTGTATTTTATGTGGTTTTTGGTTTTTGTTGAGAAAGAGTGTGTTAGTGTTGGTAGTTTTTGTTTGTTGTTAACTTTGAAATTATTTTGATGGTGTTAAATTATTTTGTTGGTTGTCTGGTGTTATGATGTATATCTGAGATTAAGGGGGTGTGTGTAGCATAATAAACGAGAAACCAAGAGGAATATTGGTTTTATTTAACTGAAAGAATTCCACTAGACAATTAATATAATAACTAAATAATAATAAATAACAAAGTATGACAGTTGACACGTTTGGTTTTAAAAAACACTACGGAGATCGTATACATGGCGCGGAGGTCGCATATCACCTCATTCTCCCCCGGTTCAGTTTTCACTCCCATCAACCACAAAGTCCGCTAGGTAGGAGGGTAATTTTCGCGTCCTATTAGATCTCCTGGGGAGTCCAGTCCGAAGAACTGGCGAAGTCGTCGACGGCTCTTCTACACGGGGCGGTGACGAAGGAGCAATATTTTCAGGTGGAGGTGTCGAGTTATTTTCAGATGGAAACGTGAGATTATCATCTTCAGAGGCCGTTTCAAAGTTATTGTCGCTGCTATTATCAGTGATACTGGGAAAAGGAGCCAATTGACGGTTTGATACCGTTGAGGTTTCTCCATTATCCCGTCTTATGAGAGAGTAGTAGGGATTGGTCTCTAAAAGCTCGGCTTCCTCGACAAGAGGGTCCGTTTTTGAAGAACGGACGTTCTTCTTAACTAAGATCGGTCCCGGCGTGAGCCAAGATGGCAGTGAATCTCCGTTCGGGGATCTTCTAGGGTACGTGAAAAGTTTTTCATGCGGAGTAGCGTTTGTTGCCGTACACAGGAGGGAGCGGACACAATGCAATGCGTCCTTCAGAACCACTTCCCAATTTTCCACCGATAATCCCTTTGACCGAAGGCTGAGTTGAATAGTTCGCCAGAGCGTTCCGTTTAGTCGCTCCACCTGGCCATTACCCTGGGGGTTATAGGGCGTCGTTCTGGACGAGGCTATATTTGACTGTCGTAGAAATGATTTGAACTCTTCGGACATGAATGACGACCCTCTATCACTATGAATGTAGAGAGGTTGGCCAAATATTAGAAAAAGATCTTTCAGGCAAGTAATGACGGTGGCTGAGGTCATATCCTTACATGGGTAAGCAAAAGGAAACCGACTGTACTCATCAATAATTGTAAGTATATACTTGTTGGCTGTTTTAGATGGTAGTGGTCCTTTAAAATCTATGTTGATTCGTTCAAACGGCGACGTAGCTTTTATCAATTGACCCTTGACCTTTAGAAACCTCGGTTTTATTTCGGCGCAGGTAGGGCACGAGGCGGTTATCTCCTTCACATCATTAGCCGAGTAAGGCAAGTTTTTAGATCTTACCCAGTGATACATTCTAGTTACTCCCGGGTGGCAGAGTGCGTTATGTAGTTCTTTCAACTTGTTTATATTCATGTAAGAGCATACGCGAGATAGAGCGTCCGCAGCAGCGTTTTCAGTGCCTGGTCTATAAACTATATCGTATTTGAAGCAAGACAGTTCTAATCGCCAACGTTGGATCTTCTCATTTTTTATTTTACTGTTATGATTTTGATTGACATGAAGGCCACCGATTGTTGGTCAGTGATAAGAAGAAAATGTCTGCCGATCAGGTAGTGTCTCCATTTCTTTAGGCTCTCTACTATCGCACAAGCCTCTTTTTCGATTGAGGATTGTTTGCATTCCGAGTTATTCAATGTCCGAGAGAAAAAGGCAACTGGTCTTCCATGTTGAGTCAGAGTAGCCCCTAGCGCGAATTCCGAAGCGTCTGTTTCGACTGTAAACATTTCATTATCATTAATGGCTACTAGAGCGGCTGCCTTGATATCTTGCTTGAGTTCTTCAAAACACTTGAGCGCTTCAGGTGTCAACGGGAAAGTAGTCACGCATGTAAGTGGCTTTATTTTTTCCGAGAAACGCGCAATCCATTTAGCGTAATGAGCAAGCATCCCTAGGACTCGTTTTAGTTCAGTAGTTTTTGTTGGAGCGGGAAGCTCTAGAAGAGGTTTTAGTCTTTCCGGGTCAGGACTGATTGTATTATTTTCAACAGTATATCCAAGCAAGTTGATTTTAGTCTTATTGAAAACACTCTTCCGTTCGTTTATAGTTAAATGATATTTATTAGCGGCGTCCATAAAGCCTTTTAGATTATGGTCATGATCCCTTTGATCTTTGCCGCAGACGGTTACATCGTCTAAGTAGGCGAACGTTCCTTCTAGTCTCTCTTGTGTTATGATGAAGTCCAGAGTACGTTGAAAAGCCGCAACGCCATTAGTCACGCCAAATGGAATGCGTGTAAACTGGTACAATTTGCCGCATGCTTCGAAAGCAGTATATACCTTTTCATTTTCTAAGATGGGTATTTGATGGTATGCGCTCTTTAAGTCGATTTGACTGAACACTTTAAATCTTGATACTTTGTTCACGACTGATTCTATGTTTGGCAAGGGGAAGGCATCCAGATCGGTGAATTTGTTTATGGTCATGGAGTAATCAATGACAAGTCGTTTTCGATGAACCCCTCCTCCCGCTACGAGGACTTGGGCTCTCCAGGGGGAAATACTTGTTTCAATGACCCCATCTTCAAGTAATTTAGACACTTCTTCTTTTATGAAGTCCTCATCTTCCTTACTGTAGCGCCGGCTTCTCACGGCGATCGGTCGAATGTTCGGCGACAGATTTGTAAATACGGAGGCTGGCGGCACCGAAGCTCGTAACACGTTGCATATCTCTAAAGGTTCACCAGGCCCACCAAGATTAAAATGAATGCTCGAGTGATGTTTGAGCAAGTCATGGCCGACGATGACGTCAGCACAGAGGTTGTCGACAACTAGAAGAGGTGTTTGTTTGTAAGTATGCTTATTCATCGTAATGGTAGCAAAGCAGACTCCTTCGGCAAAGGAAACTTGATTGAGAGAAGCGAGATTGACTGTCTGCTTGCAGGGTTTTTTGCGTAGTTTCATTATGCGAGCAACACTAGCGTTAATAAAGCTGACTGAACTTCCTGTATCGACGAGTGCATCAGCCTTGTATTCGTTGACCATGATTGGAATTGTCGCACTCCTAAGGCTCAAAGGAGAGGCAGCAGAAATAGCTCCACTGTAGAACTGGTTGTTGTTAGAGGTCGTAGGATCTTCAACTGTCGTGGAGTTCAAGTTAATATCGCCCGATCTACAGACGCTTGCAAAGTGTCCTTTCTTTGAGCACTTTTTGCAGGTGGCTCTGTTGGCTGGACATCTGAACCTTGGATGAAGACTCCCGCCGCAAAAGAAGCAAGGTTTAGCCGGAGGTGGCGTGATCGGTGCGGCTTGAAAAGTTCGTGACGATGGAGCTGCCGCTAGATTTTCGGATTCCTCGTCCCGTGAAGTACCTTGCGATATGGCGGTAAGTTGCGTAGAACTGATACCAATAGCAACTGCATCCTTCTCTGCCGTTTCCAGAGCTACGGCTTGATTAAGTGCTTCTGAGAGAGTGAGTTTTGAGTTTTCTAGTAACCGTTCGCGAATCCTTCGTGATAGTAAGCCGGATATGAGAGCACTACGAATTGCTTGGTCTTCATGCTCTTGAGCTATGACGTCTTCGAATTTACAATCTTTCGCGGAAAGTCGGAGAGCTCTAATATAGTCAGAGATCGTTTCGTCGGCTCGTTGCTTGCGATTGAAGAGAATGTGTCGAGCTAGAATAGTATTTGTCGGTTTGACATAGATGTCTTCTAGAACTTTCATCGAATCTTTATAAGTGGAGCATGTTTTGATATGCTTGTAAATCGATGCCGATAAGTGGTTAACTAGCAGCTTACGCTTAAGGGAGTCTGGTACATCGTCGGTAATCTCTTCTGCTAAGAAGCTTTCAAATGTCGATTTCCAGTGTACCCATTTTTCATCGGCGTCCGCGACATCAGGCTCGATGTCAAACTTATCGGGTCGCAGATATCTCGACAGCGAAGGTATGCCTAGTTTTTCGTCAGGCATTTTCAGTTAAATAAATTGTAGCATAATAAACGAGAAACCAAGAGGAATATTGGTTTTATTTAACTGAAAGAATTCCACTAGACAATTAATATAATAACTAAATAATAATAAATAACAAAGTATGACAGTTGACACGTTTGGTTTTAAAAAACACTACGGAGATCGTATACATGGCGCGGAGGTCGCATATCACCTCAGTGTGTTGAATGGTAATCTCAGATATACATAAAAACTATTTTTATATAAGCTATATGATCTCTTTGGTATATTATGTTTAAATTATTTTAAGTTTAGAATTTTAGTTATATTTCTTTAGGTTGAATGTTGTGATATTTCTTGATTCCGTTCGAATCTCTCTCGATAATAACATGTATTAGTTGCACGAACATATTTTTGTATTTATATATATTAATTTTATAACGACTAGTGTATCAGAAAAATTCAAAATGATAAATTTACAATAAATAGTTTTTCCAGTCAATCCTAAAGTGTCTTTTTAGTTATAAGTATAGTATTAACATTAGCCACATCTACCTATTCAAGAGATGGAATCCCAGAGAAATCGAGGGGTACCCTCGAAAATCGTAGTGACAACTAGTGCGTTTGTTAATTTTTTTCGTCGGCTTACGTATTACATGTAATTGAAGTCGGTTTTTTTTTTCATTTGCTAGCAAACACAATTATTGTTGTAAGAATAGACAAAGAAAGTAGATAAACAAGGTGAAATATTTATTTTTATTAATAATCACATGAAACGACTAGATAAATTAATGTCATATAATCCACCAAAGTAAGTCTTTGAGCATTTCCAGGATAGTGCTTAAAAATCTAATATATTTTAATCTAATCTATTTAAAGAGGAACCCTCCTAGATTTTAGATGGGCAAAATCGTTAATCACTTCGTCAAAATCTATGCTTTTTAGCACATCACTTTCTATAGACATCAGTGACAAACTGGTTAACCTCTCTTGAAGCATTGTACTTCTTAATTCATTTTTAATTCTTTTTAATTTCGAGAAGGAGCGTTCTTAATGCAATTTCTACATTTGGAAATGTGCCTTTAATTTTGTTATCTTTCAAAAGTTGATATATTTTTAATATACTATCCGTCTTTTCACTGTCAACAATTTTTAAGTATTCTGTTAAATGCAAACATTCTATTTCTAACTCTTTTTCATTAATATCTTCGTAATAAAATTCAGCAAATTCTTTACAACTTTGTCTCAACTCTTCAGAATTCAAAGCCTAATTTTTGGGAGAGAGTATATAGCTATAACGCGTATGTAAAAACTAGTAAGTAAGTTAGTTTTGTAGTCAGTAAATTAGGTTCGATACCTTAAAATTATATATGTTTTTTGTTAATAAATATTGGTTATCGTTTGGTAATCTGACAGGAACTAGGGACTTTGTATTTGATCAGAGTGGGGCCCCTATCGATAGCGGGGCCCTGGGCACTTGCCCAGTGTGCCCACTGGGAAAGAGGGGCCTGAATATTTAAACAATTTTAAAAGCAAGTTGTGTATTATTTATTGCGCTATTTTTACTACATTTAATATACTTACAATTTTCAATTACAAAAACAAGTTGGCAAAGGCGAACATTTCTCTCTAAAAGAGATCTCTATCTAGTATTACTTCATCATCATCATTTCAGCCTATCGCAGTCCACTGCTGGACATAGGCCTACACAAGTTCGCGCCAAAAATGATGTGAACTCATGTGTTTTGCTCATAGTCACCACGCTGGGCAGGCGGGTTGGTGACCGCAGGACTGGCTTTGTCGCACCGAAGACGCTGCTGCCCGTCTTCGGCCTGTGTATTTCAAAGCCAGCAGTTGGATGGATATCCCGCCATCGGTCGGCTCTAGTTACTCTAAATATATTTATTCTAGATTCTAGGCATTTTATTAAGAATAAATATACCTTTATATAATTTGTCGAGAACATTGTCGGAAAGAACATAAAAGTTTACACTCCGTGTGTTCTTCAATGACTAAAAATTAAAACATAAAAATAATGAAGTCTTTTTTTTTACAAGAAGCTACATTGTGACTTGTGGATCTTAAGAGTTCATAAAAGCCAAGTAGCTGGAACTAATTTAACTATCAATAAATTTAATGGTTCCAGTTCGGTTAATGTATGCTTCCTACAACCCGTCCACCGTGAAATGAATTATTGGTCTACTGTATATAAATTTGACGTGTAATTACGCAGGTGGTAATAATATAGGTGATGTAATTTTGTAATTTCTTATAGTCTCATAAGCATTATTATTAATACCTAAAACGTGCCTAAAACGGAGTACTTCTTCAAACAGTATACAATTTATACCTCAAATAAAATCGTTTATTTTATTTTATTTGTATAACAAATTAATTGTAATAATGGAATAATAGTTATTTTTTTATCGCTGACGGATAATGACGAGACCACAAGTTCACGTGTATGGCTAGTAACAGTGCCGAAATATCACTTATACAAATGATCACTACAAATATGTTAAATGTATCGAACATTTATGTCTATTTTATGGTTTTACGTCTTAATACTAGTTTAGTTTATGTTTCACATCGCGTGCAAGTCGAACTACAATAACCGAGGACGGTTAATATCCTGCTGTCATTCATTGATCGACTCTACAATTATTCGATGGTTTCGAAGCCTTCGAGATTACTTTTTAATTACGTTACTATAAATACCCACGTCGCAACTTACATAACTTACCGCGTAAGAATATTTTATATTATTACCTGTCAGATTCTAGTTATTCTAGTCGGGTCTAAATGGGGAAGGGTAATGGGGTAATGGTCTAAGGGTATTTATTGATTTAGACATTAATCACTCACAATACAATACCCACAATACCCACCGGGGAGGCTTAAACCAAGATTTTAAAAAAAATTACGTACTTGCAATACGCTTTTTTAGAATATACGGACTGGGCTTAAACAATAATTAAGGAATTGACGAATTCATTTATCTTTCTCGTATATTTATAAAAGTAAGCTCTGATCCAGAGGTTCCTCTCTAAAAATAACTGTCAATATGATTATTTGACAGCAAGCAAGCTATTTATATCGACCGAAGAATGGCAAGGAAAGTCTTCTAGGTCTAGAAAACATAATTATGTATAAATATCACACTCTTGCGACTCTTATCGCTAAATACACTTTTTTATATTAAATGTCACTCAGCACAGTGACAAAAACTAAGGAATACTATCATGAATGCAGATTAACTGAAACTCGTACCGTTACTGGAATTTTTACTTAGTAATAAAAAAGTTAAGGTGAATAAAAACTTCATTGGGACTTTTATAGCTGTGTACGAACAAATTGTACAGTCACACGAATGACAGTCGGCTGGTCCTGGTGATATTACATTCAATTTATAGAGGGTCAACGTGCCTCGTCTGCAAGTGGAAGTAATGATTTAACAATCGCCCATTGAAATATGTCAATCTTAAACTGCGACACAAATTATATAAGACTAGCTTCTGCGCGCGACTTCGTCGGCGTGGACTCCGCTCCTATTGGTCTTAGCGTGATGATTCAAAATTCAAATAATTTATTCATTTTAGGCTGATACAGCACTTGTGAACGTCAATGAAGCTACGCCATCGGTTCGCAAATCCTACGGCGGGAGACCTTGTAACGAGAAGAACCGGCAAGAAACTCGTCAAGGGCTATTTTTTTCTCCCTGTCATATTTCATACAGAGTCGTCAAATTGAAAAATGACTTTGACTTAAAAAATTATGTAAGGTCACTTTCCATCACAAATTTATCTTAAACAAAATAAAATACCCGGTAATCATAGCAGTAAATAATTTTCAATTACTTAAGAACTAGACACCTCCTAAAAGGTAGTTTCTTTAAAATGCGCTCCAAACAAATAGACAAGTAACTGTAACAAAAGTAATAAAACTTTGAATAGTTTAAGAACACAGTCAATAATAAGCAGTGCCATACAAGCCACTACAAAATAAAATAACAATAAACATGAAAGATCAGCATATTTTGAGACAAGAAGCCAGGAGCAGACCCATCCCACTGGTGGCACCCGATCACGAGCATGACGCATGAACCAGCCATCGCTTCGCTCAACCATATTTTAGGGAACGAAACGACCCGCCTCACACGACACCACCGCAGAAATCTTTACAGAGAGCATGACATACTCAGACCACCCATCCCAAAACGCCGAAACCAAAGTAAGATGTAACTACAAGTAAAAATCATTGTCAGCTTATGACCAAGTTGTCCCGTCATTTAAATAATCTTTGACAGTATAGTAGCCCTTCTTGAGGAGGCAATTTTTTATACGATTCTTAAACTCTTCAAAGGGTAACTCCAAGATATCACTTGGAATCTTGTTAAAGATATGTATACCTTGACCCATGAAGGACCCACGCACCTTCTCTAATCGGTACAGAGGCATTATAAGGTTATTCCTATTCCTTGTATTGCGACCATGCAAATCGCCATGTTTGGTATATAAGTTAATATTACGACGCACAAAAAGAATACAATTTAATATAAATTGAGATGCAGCTGTCAGTATACCAATTTCTTTGAACTTCTCCCTAAGAGAAGTTTTAGAGCTGAGTTGATAAATAGCCCTTATTGCTCGTTTTTGCAAAATAAATATAGCATTAATGTCAGCCGCTAATCCCCACATAAGAATGCCATATGACATGATGCTATGAAAATAACTAAAGTATACAGTCCTAGCAGTATCTATATCAGTTAACTGTCTAACTTTTCTAATAGCGTAAGCTGCAGAGCTGAGCTTACCAGCTAATGCAGCAATATGCGAATGCCACTGAAGTTTTCTGTCTATAGTTACACCCAGAAAGACTGTTGATTCAACTAAATCTAATTTTTCATTATTCATTACAACTTCTATGGGTGGAGATTTTACATTTGGTAAAGAGAATAGAACGCATTTCGTTTTCCTTGCATTAAGCTGTAGATTATTAAAACTAAACCAAGTGAGTATTTCCGAGAGTGCTTTGTTCACATCGTCAAAATTTGATTTATTTCTATCAATGTTAAATATAAGAGAAGTATCATCAGCAAACAAGACAATCTCGCATAGGCTTTTTGCAAAGAAAGGTAAATCGTTAATATAAACCAAAAACAAGAAAGGGCCCAAGATAGACCCTTGGGGTACACCTAGCTTTACATCAGAACCCATTGATTTCACCCCATTTATATCAACTGTTTGAGTTCTGGAACTAAGATATGAGTGTAATAGTTTCTGGGCATTATTTTTTACACCGTAATGATTTAGCTTCAACAGCAGCGTCTGATGATCTACACAGTCAAAAGCTTTGGACAAGTCGCAGAATATGCCAAGAGCATTCTGCGACCTCTCCCAGGCCCCAAAGACATGCTTAAGAAGTGCAACACCGGCATCAGTAGTAGACCTACCCTTCGTAAAACCGAACTGTTTATTATGCAAGAGTTTATTTAAATTAAAAAAGGTTAATAATTGCTCCAGTATTATTTTTTCAAAGATCTTGCTCAAGGCGGGTAAAATGGATATTGGTCTGTAATTACTTGGGTCTTCTTTGTTCCCAGATTTAAATAATGGAATAATTTTGCTAAATTTCATTAAGTCAGGAAAAATTCCTTCAGCAATGCAATTATTAAATATAATAGCAAGATATGGAGCAATGGTGTAAATAATGCTTTTAAGAATAGTTACAGATATACCCCATAAATCATTGGTACCTTTCATTTTAAGAGATTTGAATGCTTTGATTATATCAGTGAAATCAATGCTTTTAAAATCAAACAATGAACTACATTCGGACACATGTCTTTGGAGCATTAAGGCCGCAGACGCGGGTGAAGAATCCAAATTAGACGTTGTTTCAATTGGTATATTTATAAAAAAATTATTAAAAATATCAGCTATTTCCTTTTCTGACTTTATTTGGGCGTCATTAATTTTAAGCGTCAGGATGTTGTCACGTGGTTTATATTTGCCAGTCTCACGCTTTATAATATCCCAGGTCGTTTTGAGTTTTATACATAGCCTATAGCCTTCCTCGATAAATAGGATATCTAACACTGAAAGAATTTTTCAAATCGGCCCAGTAGTTCCAGAGATTACCGCGCTCAAACAAACAAACAACCAAACAAACAAACTCTTCAGCTTTATATATTAGTATAGATAATTCAATGAATTTATATGGATAATTCACTTATTTAGGCCTGCCTAAAGATACATCAGATACAAGCGACTTCGCCTACGCTGCTTTTAATGTTAAAAATGCAGTTTAGGTGCAACGCCATACCATAGTAAAAAAGACATTATAGGTATTGAAGACAGTGCTTGATAAATGTATACATTTCTTAATAAATTTATAATAAATTAATCGAAATAACGTTTTTTTTTAATAACTATATATATCTAAATAAGAATCGATCAAATGAATACTAGTTTTGGGACCGTTCAAGTATTACGTAACGCAATTAGGAGGGGAGGGGGGTCTTGTAAAACGTTACACGTTACAGAGGGGGAGGGGGGGGTCTCGAACAACGCGTTACGTAACGTTGTTTTTTATTTAAATAAAAAAAACTAGGATACTAAAATCTCCCAAATTGGCAACCCTTTTCGTTTATATCCCTTTTTGTATATAAATATATTTATACTTACCGCAAACGCGATTTTTTTAAGCGACTTTTCGGTAGTTTTCGCAACAAAGTTGTGAATTTGGGTAAAAATGGTCAGTTGGGGTGTTACTTACGTAACGTTTATGGGCTGGGGGAGGGGTTCAGGAAAACGTTACGGCGCGTTACATAGGGCGAGGGGGGGTCAAAAATATTCAAAATTTGCGTTACGTAATACTTGAACGACCCCTTTAGTAGAATAATAGTTTTGCCGCAGTAGGTACCTACCTACATCATAAGAGTAGACTTTTTACTACATATTTTATTTATTTAGGACTAGCTTTTAACCGCGCCTTCGCTCACATTGAATTTTTTTTAATAATATGTATTCTATGTTACTTCTCATATCTCCAAGAATATGTTTACAAAGTTCCATGATGATCGGTTAAGTAGTTTTCGTGTGAAAGCGTAACAAACAAACTTACATTCACATTCATAATATTAGTAGGTAGGGATTTATTCCCAACACTAATTACGAACTAGTCTTTAAAAGGTGTCTATTTTTAAAACGATCGAAAAATACACCATAAACAAAAGCAAAACGCATCATCGCGATCGTTTACCCACGCACACGTATTATATTGTTGCGCGCCCGCAATTGCCTCGTAACTTTGTAAATCGTTCTATGAATTAGCTCGGTGACGTCACCTTATCGCAGTTAAAGCTAACGATTTTATTTACGTTACGTTTTGTCGTATCAAAGCGGGTTGTGTATTTCATTTTTACAATAACCCTGGTTTCTCCGGCTGGTAATGAATGGACAATTAAAAATTCTTCGAATTAAGTAAATTGAAGATTAATCTTTTCAATCTTTTATGTTTTCCTCAATGATTTTATCGTTATAGCGGTCATAGTGGCGGGTATATCCAATAAGCGTATATCTGACTGTTGCACGTTACTTCACACGCATATTACATAAGGAGGTATTTGTAAATAAATATTAATTTATGCGACAAATCGACCGAGCGAGGTTTTTATAACTCGCTTACCCTCCACCGTTTGCGATACAAAACTCCACATAAGCAATACACATTCTACGAAACCTTCAAGTGTCTACTACTACGGCTCCAGAGTTCCTGTCACCGTTTGGATAACAATTATATAGATACACAACATATATTCTAAAGTATAATTTTTGATGTAAAACTAAGTGACGGTTCATTTTGTATCTTAGGGGCTGTTCCACAGGTTGATAAAAAAGTTTAATTAACATATAAGTTACAATAGGTTTTAACAACAAATAATTCTGTAGAACCTGTTTTACCTCAACTAATAAACTACATGTCACAGGTTGAACAGAAATATTTGAGAGATAAGCTGAACTTTGAAGGTGAAAAATTACAAACAGGACCGGCCAGGTACTTTTGGAGGTACGTATTGAAGATTTTCTAACCGACCCTTTTTCTTTGCGGTACGATGTATATCAAAAACTTTTATCTAGTGCATGTCGCTATAATTCAGATAGCTTTATCAGACCAGGTGAAACGGGTCAGAAATACTCTAAAACAATATTAGCTTTATTATTATTATTAGTTAAGCCTATCGCAGTGCACTGCTGGACATAGGCCTCCACAAGTTCACGCCAAAAACGGTGTGAACTCGTGTTTTTGCCCATAGTCACCACGCTGGGCAGGCGGGTTGGTGACCGCAGGGCTGGCTTTATCGCACCGAAGACGCTGCTGCCCGTCTTCAGTCTATGTATCTAAAAAGCCAGCTGTCGGATGGTTATCCTACCATCGGTCGGCTTCAATAGTTCCAAGGTGGTATGGAACTTTGTTATCCCTTAGTCGCCTCTTACTACACCCACGGGATAAGAAGGGTGGCTAAATTCTAGACTGCCGTAGCCACACAGTAAAACAATATACATTGTTAATATTACAATTACTATCATACATAAATACGATTATTTTTGTTGAATTTGAAATGAATGCAACCGGTTAAAAGAGAACCAAATGCAATAAATTGAAGAAGCGGTTTCAATTCCCAGAAACGGAACATAATATTGATACCATAAACAAAGAAATATTTATCTGGTTTGTCAAGATATCATAATTGATACGTTTTTTTATAGAAACGATTAACATTCTAATTTGTAATTTCTGGTAAACCGTTTACTGGTTTCGACATTTAACGACCACGATTCGACGAATATATTAATAGCATTAATTATATTAACATAAAGTTCTATATATAATGTTCTTCGATAACTGATGTTTAGATGAATTCTAAATTCAAAAAATATCTGTTTAATTAAACAAACAACTACCGCTTTTTATTTTAATGAATTAGAACACGTGTTTATTAAAGAATGTACATTTGTAAAATCATTAAAAGGTCATCAACCTATCAAGCTAATATTGCCCATGAGTGGGTGTCTAAAGCTGGTCACAAGTCCCCTTCAACGGATAACGATCGCGACCTTGAGCAGCAAAAACAGCGTCCTATTAATCTTTCGTCTACCTGGTGATGTACTATATCGCACTAATAATACAATAGTGTAGTAACTCAAAATTGATCATTTTTCAGAATCAACGAAAAACTGAATACTCACTTCCTGTTATAGATACAATTTTTTTTAATACTTTTTTTGTTTTCTAAATAAAATTCAAGCAATTATGTTTTTACCAATAATGAAAAAAAATACGGATACTGAAATTATTTAAGAATTTTGAGTTAATACAGTATAGTTCCAAACAAAATGTTCAAAATGAAATATTATTTTTAGTTGCGTCACTATTTTTGAAATATTTTGTGTTACTACAATTTGATTTATTAAATTTTTTAACGATTTTATGTTACTTTTTGAACTTACAACAATTTCGACAACTGATTCTCAGTATTACGAGAATTTATATTAACGTTTAATATGATATCTTTAAATCTTTTCTTTAGGATATTAATAAATAAAGCCAGGTTGCTTTTTTATTCTTATTACGGTTATAAATGCAATAAAATTGGACAAAAAAAAACAATGCTTGTAATTACTATAAATAAAATAAACCTTCCAAACATATATAATTATTTCAAATAAAGATAACAAAATAAACTACATATTCTTAAACATTTTATACTTAATCAATGTTTAACAAAAAAACTTTCTAAAACAAAAAATAAAAATATGAACAACATTGAGTCTTATATGAAATCGGTCATTTGCGTAATTCTTTCTCTATAAAACCACAATCGTTTTTTTTTTTTTTTGATAAATCTGGTGCAATTGGTCTATCGTTTATTGCAACTATATTTTTAAAAATGGTTTTCCAGACTCTAAAGTTAGCGTCCTTTACTTGAAAATGAAATGTTGTGCTTAGTTTACGAAAATTTTGACTATAATTATGAGTATCTTTATTTTGGTTTAATGTCTGTTGTATGTCTTATTATGAACTCTCTTTGTTTTTTTTATGTCTCCCAAATTCCAATATTTGTTGAAAATACCCTGCCTTGATGTCTCGTCTATTTTTAAACGACAATTTAACCTACATTTTTCGCCACGTCGGATCCATTTCTCTTGAGGGACTTGTTTTTCATACGCTTTGCCAGAATTACGAAGTCGTTTAACTACCTTGTATTTCCAGGTTCCCACATTACGTAACCTCTTTTTACCCGTAGTATTATTGTTTTGCTCTTCCGAATAAACATTCGATTCTATACTCAACTCACTGGTTTCAGCAATGATACATAAATTATGTGCTACTATATCATCCGAACAACTCGATGAAGAGCTACTTGATGAAGAGTTACTTGATGAAGAACTACTTGTCCATTTTCTTCTTCGACCTCGAAGCAAACTGAGGGCTTTACTTTGAGTATTTAAATCGGGAACAAAGTGCTGATCATTATCAGAATCATGAAAGTCGATCTGGTCTTAGTGCATAGGTGAAATGTAATATTTTCTTTGGTTGCATACATTTATAGGATTGACATTAGTAGCCATACTTTTTACGTCAATTTCTTGAAGTACTTGATTAATTGTTGATGGTGAAAGTATCGAAATTGTCGATTGTTCTTTCAAAACGTCGCTGTCTTCTCTCTGAGTAGCAGATTCATTTTTGTAGTCACGGGGGAATTAAGGCCAAGTTCGTCATTTTCTGTCTCCTGGTGATGACACATGGTTTTTGTTGCCATATCAACAAGTAATCGTCCACGATGCATACTAAATCTACAAATAAAACAAGTATTTATTAAGTTAAATACGTACTTGGTGCATACATGTCATAAAGACCGTATTAACTCTAAAATTATGAAATAATATCGTAAGTAAGCATTTTTCTAATTACAATGCTACATATTTGATTGAGTTACTACAAATCCTATAAATGACAAATAAATTTAATCATTAAATATTTTGTAAACTATACAAAAAATCGACTTAAACTTTTGATTCAACAATACTGTATCATGTCAAAAATATCTAACTGAACCAATAATAGTGTCGTAAGTAGAAATATTATTTTAAATCACGTTTGTGTAATTCAGTAATAGCGTAATAACTAGAAATAACAAAATACCAGGTTCTGCTTTAAATCAACAATAATGAGTTAATTCAAAATAAAACTATAAATTTTACATACCTGATCTAGTAATAACGTCGCTACTCGAAATAAAGTGCAAAGTGACACGTACTTCCTCGATCACTGTTGGTTGCGACTAAAGATGACACAATATTGAGAGGAGCGTTATAACAGTGGATCAGTCATCAATACTGTCTTTTAGCGCGATCTCTCATTCATTTTTTACATTATTGCAATGACGGTTTTATTGACTTGTGGGGCATTGGATTTTACGTTTAAGTATAGTGTTAACTCAAATTCGACAAATTTTGAGTTACAACACTATTGTATTATTAGTGCGATATGTCAAGACTTCACTGGTCGGTGCTGGGTCAAAATTCCAACACCTTGATATCTCAGCGACTATTGGTATAATACAGTGAGTACATCGAGATCTGCATCCTTAGGTGGGCTATCAACTGGATTGAAAAATCCGTAAGGTTATATATTGTATTTTCTTAATTTACATTTTTTTTATAAATAAATCTGCACATATTCTATAAAAACGCTAGGTATTTATATATATATATATAAGTTATTATATACAATATTCCACTGAGGGAGGATTTATTATTATTATGGCAAGAAAACTCAAACGGATTATACTTGTACACATCGGCAGTATTAATGGATTTGTAGAAGAAGCTCCAATCTTAGGATTGAAATATATTGAATCTAATAAAACCGGTGACTACCAACAAGATATGGACGCCAGTGTCTGAAAATTTGTTCAATGACGTTTTACCTAAATTTGATCAGAATGCAGTTATTATTTTAAATAATGCAGCGTATCATTTTTTTTTTTTTTTATGTAACTAGGTTGGCAAACAAGCGTACGGCTCACCTGATGGTAAGACCGTAGCCTATAGACGCCTGCAACACCCGAAGCGTCGCAAGCGCGTTGCCGACCCTATCCCCAATCCCCCCAGGAGCTCTGGTCACCTTACTCACCAACAGGAACACAATACTGCTTGAAAACAGTATTATTTAGCCGTGGTCTTCTGTAAGGTCGAGGTACTACCCCAGTCGGGCTGTTCCATATTTTGAGCAGGAAATTTCCTGCTGTGTCCTACCTCAGTTATATCATTTTTATCAATATCATTTCAATCAGTTATGTCATTTTCGAAAACTCGGCAAGGCATCTACAACTTCATCTTGAATACAAATAGAAGACGTCATTGAATGGCTACAGTAGAAAAATATTGCTTGTGACGTATCAATGATAAAGTTGCAACTTTTGGATTTAGTTAAGCAAAACAAAGATCGCTGACGTAGACGAGATGGCCAAGTCCACAAATCGTCGCGTCACGTTTGCCACCGTACCGACTGTGAGCTCAACCCAATTGAGCTTGTCTGGGCTCAAATGTACGATGTATGTAGAAAATATTATGTAAGAGCAGTTTATTATTCACGTATCTACAGAAAGTTCATCAGAAGGAAGTGATGACGATAGTTTTTAACATTACAGGAATTACATATCTAATAATTATTTTATTTATAAGTTCTTATCCATAATATATTTATACTACCTATATCCAATATTGTTTTTTTGTTATTTATTTATGAAACTATTTACATACAAAAATAATTCATTTTCTCTAGAGAACATTATTTTTAGAAGTATTCAACATGAACGCGCCTTAACAATTTCAAAACAATAACAAAGTTGTTGGCCCCACCCCTAACAATGACCCACTCTATCAATATCGGAAATGTACGATACATAACCTCTTCCCCAAATAATAGAAATATGATAGTCAGACCAAATTCTTTGAAGTGAACCTAACTCTTAACAAAGATAATTATGTTACTACGAAATCTAAGGAATGAAAAATTTATGAAAATCTACAAGGTTCACAAAGAAGTGCAAAAGAAATAAAGAAACACGAAGCAAAAAAGAAACGCTTACATCTAATGTTTTCTTGAAACTCGTTAAAAATAGTAAAGACAAAAAAATAATTCAATAAATTTTGCAATTATTAAGCTTAAAATAAAAATAAGCACTCACGTTTTGAATAACTAATCGCATCGTATCAACAAAAATAGATCTTTAAATTTTTAAAATGTATGGGCTTTAATCATCATCTTAAAATACTATACTACTTAAATAATTTATCTTTGCAATTTTATTAGAAACTAGCTGACCCGGCGAACTTCGTACCGCCTAACAGTTGATTCAAATTTTTTTTAATACTTATCCTTCCCGGAACCCCTCCTCTAACACTTAAACTTTATGGTATGGTATTAAAGTTCAAATTGTCATAAGTATTATTACGAATCTTTTGTATGGGAATATAGAAAAGTGTTGTTTTTAGACTTTTTCAGGGAATTTTTTAAATTTTTCTCTCCGTAACAACCATCCTCGTACTTCAAGGAATATTATAAAAAAAGAATTAGCGAAATCGGTTCAGCTGCTCTCGAGATTTGCTCTTAGCAACACATTCAGCGATTCATTTTTATATATATTGAAATAATGATATTGCAAAGTTAAATAGGTAATACTCTGTTCTTATCAATAACATAAGATCTCGACTTTAGTTAGAACAATTTATTTTTTGCAACTCCTCCAACCTTATAGGACAATTCAATAGTATTATATACATTATAATGCTAATTTATATATACATACATTATAATGCTAATTTAAATCAAGGTCGTTCAAACAATTAGATGACAAAAGGTGTTGGGCCATATTTAACGCCAGCTCCATTTACGTACCTACCAGCGCAGTATTTTGAACAGTTAAATATATAATTTGAAAATACAATACAAGACTGCATATTTTCCTGTTATTATTATACATAGTGAAATAATGTCTTGAGTCGTAAAGATAATTTCGACGGTTCATTATTAACAACAACTTTAACGTAACAACATTAATGAAACTACATTAATTTAATGTTTATAAACGTACTAGCTTCTGCGCGCAACTTCGTCCGCGTGGAATGGGAGTTGGGACCAATTCTGTCATACATGATTTGTACGAACCGTTTACGCAGCGGAAGCTCCCAAAAGGAAAAAAATAACCCCGATTTTGAAACATTCTTCATTGGTGCTACGCTCCTATTGGTCTTAGCGTGATGATATATAGCCTATAGCCTTCCTCGATAAATGGGCTATCTAACACTGAAAGGATTTTTCAAATCGGACCAGTAGATCCTGAGATTAGCGCGTTCAAGCAAACAAACAATCAAACAAACTCTTCAGCTTTATTATATTAGTATAGATAAGTAGGTACTGTTTAAAACAAAAACAGGAAACTATAACGATACTTTGGTTTAAGCATTATTTAAATAAATACGATAAAGATCCTACTATAATAAATATAGCACAATAGACCTTCCAATTAGAAATAAAATCCACTAAATAGACGTTTTTATGGTTTGTATGAATAAATAATCGATTTCGAGTGAATATCTGGGAAACGAAATGATAAAAAAAAGTTAAACGGCGAAGCGAGCGTGTAAGACCGCTAATGACGTTGCATCGGCAGCGCAAGGTTCTACTATGTGATTGATCGACGGACTCCAATGCCAAACGAGGGTCGCCCAGTCTTAGAGGGGCCATTCACATCAAAACCGTCGCAACGACAAACGAGAACTGCAGTCCTATTCCCACAAATAAAACGATCTGTATGTCCTTGAAAGCATTTTAATGCGTTGCGTGATACTATGTAACTAATTATTTAATAATTTACGCTTGTCCTATCGTGAATAGCATCTTTTCCGCAGCGAGCGAGCCGTATTATAGTCGTCAACTTGGCCAATGTCATGTTAAAGGAAATATAGCGACGGCATGCCGGGAACCGCATGCCATATTTACTAATTACTGGATGAGATGTATGGCGCAGGCGCAGGTGGACCAGGTTATTTTTAACGTCACAAACGAGTGTATAACGAAATTATAGCGTGTACACTTCATGTATAAAATTAATATATTTATGTTACGAGAATATTCCACACTACTATATTAAAGATGTAAAGTTTATTTGTTTGTTTAAAAGCATGAAACTTAAATTATTATATAATTTGCATATTAAAGCGCTTATTGGGGAAGTTTATAGACAAACACGTGATATGATTCAGGGGTACCGAACCGTAATAATAAAAGCTAATTAATCTGATAAGTACCCAAACTAAATGCGAATAAATATTACGTTTTTTTTTTGTGGCAAGTAGGTGTATGTTCCACCTAATGGAAAGTGGTTACCGTAGCCTTTTTTAACTGAGGTAGGGCACAGCGGGAAATTTCCTGCTCAGAATATGGAGCAGCCCGACTGGGGTAGTACCTCGACCTTACAGAAGATCACAGCTAAATACCTAATACTGTTTTCAAGCAATGTTGTGTTCCTGTTGATGAGTAAGGTGACCAGAGCTCCTGGGGGGAATTGGGGGTAGGGTCGGCAACGCGCTTGCAACGCTTCTGGTGTTGCAGGCGTCTATAGGCTACGGTAATCGCTTACCATCAAGTGAGCCGTGGGTATGCCGACCTAGTTGTATAAAAAAAGCCTATATCCTTCCTATATCCATAGGCCTTCTACACCAGGAGCTTCATAAGCGCTTTACCGACCTTTTTTAATTCTAACTACCTTACTCATAACGTCATAACAGGAGCACAACACTACTCGTGAGCTATATTATTTTTTGTGAATTTCTGTACGTTTGAGGTATGTAGGTATACTGTACAGTAGGTATACTGCCTCAGTCAGGCTGCGCAAGATTTATAACAACATGTTTCCTGCTGAGCCCTGGCTCAATTAATAAACATGATACCGAATTTATTTATTTATTTTTTTCAATTAGACCCCTTTAATTTTATTATATTATTAAGATTTACATATAAAAATTCGGTTATTAAATAAATTTACAAATGAAGTCGATGATATTCATGTTCTTTCGATACGTATGCGTCACACGTACATGACGTACAGTTGTTACACAGTGCTCATAGAGTAAAACGTCAATTGAAATGAATTTTCTGCAATACATAAGCAATAATTTAAAAAAAATTGTTAATTTGTTTATTAATCATAAAACTATTAACTTTTCATCATAAAAAATAAATATCGAGCATCAAGGCAATGGTCCAGTCAATTAGCGTAAGGACGAGAAAACCTTAAAATGACAAACGTTAATTAAAGATAACAAAAAATTAAAATTACAATAACAAGGAAAAATTTTAGAAAAGATAAATAAATATAAACAATAAAGTTTCCTTTATTTAGCAACTAGCTGCTGCCCGCGACGTCGTCTGCGTGCGTTCAGTGCTCTTTCCCCGTAGGTGATAACGTGATAATATGTAGCCTATGTTCTGACCCGACTTCTTAATAATATTCGTGCCAAATTTGAAGTAAATCCATGCAGTACTTTTTGAGTTTATCCCGGACATACATTGACTTTCCTATCATTTTATTGTATGTACTAGCTGCTGCCCGCGACGTCGTCTGCGTGCTGTTAGGAGCCTCAACGTAAGAGTCTTTTTAAAAAAAACTTATAATGAAATGGTAATATAATTATAATGAAGTAAAAGAACAATTGGTTTTTGATGCACACGTCTAGCGCGGATGGATGATGGATTGAGACTGACTGGAGTGGATTAGTATTGACACCTGTTAGATGATAGAAGTGTTGAGTAGGCAGGATGGGAATGCTAAGTAGGGAATAAGGCTAACAGATCGGGGTTGTAACACCTCCCCGGGGTAGAATAAACTTCAGGGGCCTGAAGTTTAGGAAGGACAGGATTACACTTTAACCCTAATGCTTGGGGATGGAATTTCTTCCGAAGAGAGTTTGGCAAGTTTAGTAGGGAAAGAATCTTCTGAGGATTTTGGATTATTAACAGGGTTAATAGGATTAAGGGTAATGTGGTTATCTTGGTTATCTTGGGTTGGTTGGGAGAGATTAGGAAAACGACAGGAAAGACGTTGCGATTTAATACATAAAAATATTTTAAAAGTACAGTAAATACAAATAAGGGTAAACATTAAAATTATAAATATTAAGTAGTGAGTCCCGTATTTTATAATCTGGTGCTGGTTTAAAATCTTATCAGCTTCCTTTGACATAGATTTCAACTTTAAACTAGTCTCTGATGTAAAGATATCTAAATCGATATTTTGAAGTTGAATAGGGGGCTCATTACTTATTTCATTTTTGAACTTATCTAAGATACAACAAGGGTCTTTTATTAAATCAAACTTAAGACGAGGAACACTTATATTCAGTTTTAAGTCACTAAATCTGGGAACTAATTTTGTAGTTTTACAAAACGCCATACAATTTTGTGGTACTTCCAAAATACCAGTACCGACTATATCTAGTTCTACAATCCTCTGATTAATACAGTCCAAATATACTTTATTGTTCTGAGATTGTACGTAGATCCACTTATTGTCTGAAATAGGCTTCCATAAATCCAATATTCCACTAAGAAAATCGGTTTGACACTGCACAGGTAAAACACTGATAGTTTTTGACATTAACTCACTTTCACAATTCGGATGAGCACTTGTGGAAAAAACACTCATTATGTTGCAGATGTAGTCGTTTGTGTTAATCGCTTGGCAATCCGTAAGTGAATCGAGATTACAATATTCTGTCTTATCTTTGGTCATTGCGATAAACTTATTACTAGGTCTTATAAGGCTAAAAGTACTAGGGTTTACATCATCATGTGGAGTGGGCAATGCTATATTATGAAATAATTCATATTCTCGTGGGGAAACTAATGGTAATCTTAATACAAATATTATCTTATCATTTAAACTATAACAAGTTATACTAGATACATTTAGTAGCAAATGAATATTCCTTAATTCTAAACTTATTGGTAGTTTAACATTAGTTGGTAAGTACCTATAATTATCGACAAGCTCTTTATACAATTGTTTCGGAGGTAATATAGCGGGATGCAAAGTATTGCGACTGCTGAACAAGATAGCATTTGTTATATCCTCCATTTGAAATGATAGTGTAAGCAAGGATGCTTCTAAACTAGTCAAGATTGAATCTATATTTGATTTGTAATTTAGTTCAATAGAAATCTTAGAGATATTTTTAAGTTTTAAGGAGAGGTTGTTAACGGCTTCGTCAAGGCTAGCTTCATTGATTTTTATCTTATGGAGTGTTTCGTTGAATTTGGACAAGGTTGTAGTTGTGACTAAAATACTTTCCTTTATCAATGAACTTAGTCTTTTTTCGTTGTCTTGGACATTTTGTATTGCGTTATCATATTTTATTGCGTCGTCTTCGTCTAAAGTTCCAAATATAGTTTTAGATAAAGTTCCTACGGCACCTATCCAGGCTCTCTTAAATCTTTTACTACCAATTAAATGTGAAATAGAGGAATATGCTGAGACGATATCGTTGTACTTTACACTAAGTGGTTCTAAAGTATTATGACATTCTAGGTTTATCATTGTTTCCATCTGGATCTGATTACATAAAAATCGTACTGTACCTAAGATAGAATTAATATTTTCTATGTGCGGTTCAATATATGAAACATCGTAGGCGGTAACAATATCTAGACGGCCAACATTAATCTTAAGTTTCCCGATTGGATCAAAGTAAATGCCTGGGCTAGACTTGACTGGATGGGTATACTCTTGAAGAGCATGAGCCATCATGCTGTAAAGAAAGATAAAATTTGTAAATATTATTATAGAGTAAAATGATCTTAATTATATTAATTTAATTTTCAGGATTAGATGTACCCTCGACTTCAGCGTGTTTAACTTCGTCGTAATGGTGTTTGACATGGCGTCTATTAATGAGTAGTGAAAGTGTGTGGTCACCGTGTATTTTAACTACCTTGAATGGCCCTTTCCATACCGGAGATAAGGCTTTACGTAATCTTAGATGATTTTTGAGTAAAACGTAATCGCCAACTTTATATTCAACAGGACGAGTGCGAGTGTCGTAGTATTGCTTGGATGCAGTTTTGGACTTTTGTATAAACTCTAATGCCTTGTCGCGGGTAAATTTTAGTCGATGTTGTAGCATCCTCACATATTCGGGGTAAGTAGCTGTAGATGATTCCTCGTATACCGATGTTGGGATATGCGGTTTATGTCCAAATAGTAATTCGTATGGGGAGTAATGAGTAGTTGAATGGACGGCTGTATTATATGCTAACATAGCTGTATAAACGTACCGAGGCCAGTTGTCCTGGTTGTCATTTATATACGATTTGAGATACTCCTTCAAGGTGGAATGCGATCTTTCTAGAGCACCTTGGGTTTGTGGATGATATGGCGAGGAAAATAAATGTTTGATTTTTAGGAATTGACACGTTGTTTGGAACAATTCTGCAGTAAAATTTGTCCCTTGATCGGTAAGAATGTGTTTAGGGATGCCAAAGAGAGATACAAAGTGTAAAAGGCAATCGCTTGTCTCTTCGGCGGTGATGCTGCGGATTGGGTATGCTATACTAAATTTGGTTAGGTCGTCCTGCATGGTTAATATGAATTTTAGTTTACCTGTTCCAGATTCAGGAAGAGGTCCTACAATGTCTATGGATAATCTTTCGAATGGGGAAGTAGAGGTAGATGTAATAACCATCGGTGCTCGGTTTATTCTGCGAAGGGCTTTATTAGATTGGCATGATTGACATTTTTTAATATAGGATTCGATATCGGTTCGCATGTTTTTCCAGAAGTATCGCTCTTTAATGCGATTAAGCATCCTGTTGGTTCCAAGATGACCGGCAATAGGTATGTCGTGGTTCTCTTTAAGGATTTTTGGAATTTCGTTCAACGTTGGATATATTATTTGATCGTGATATACATGAATTCTAATGTTGGTTCCATCAAACAGGTAGCCTAACATATTATAAATTTTTACGAAAGAATGTCTATCGAATGGATTTTTGAAGTCGGATATACATATGTCGTTTTCAGTCGGATAAGTCATCATTATCTCATCTCGTACATATTTTAGGGTTTTGAATATATCTGGGTATGAATGATCATCGAAATAGTGAACCTTCGTGAACGCGAAGAGGTAAGTTTTATTTTCATATTCTAAGGGTAGACAGGTAAACGGACTTCTTTCTAATTTCAGAAATTCGCTACGGATAGGTTCCGGACAGTTATTAATTATTTCTTGGACGTAGGGCATGGACTCGTCCATGTCCACTGAGGTGGGTATTATTATTAGTCTTTGAGTGCTCTTAAGCGGGCTATTATTGTGTTCCATTATTTGTGTATCAAAGGATTTCGTTGGTGATTTTAAGAAGTTGTTATATGTTTGATCGGGTAAAGGTAAGGATACTTGTGGTTCAACAGGACTTCCTGCCTCATTCGAGGGCATCGGTGATATTTCGTTATTTAAAGAAGGTTCGAGATTTTCGGCTACGGGTAATAATAGTTCCTCCAAAGTAATTAAAGATTCGGGTTCTGGATTTAATTCGGGATTTGGTACAGGGTTAGGAATATTAGGTGGAGATGGTACCTGCCAGCTAGTTGACGGTTGGGGATCAGTGATCGAGTTTGGATTTGGTTTATCGGATGTGATTGTTTTTTCAATAGGAATAGTAGGGGTTAAAGGCATGAAATCTAAATTTCTTTCATCCATAGGGCTAAATGTTAATTCACCCCATTCAGTAAAGTCGTTATTGTTCATAGTTGGTTCTGGTAAAGGTATAGGATCGTTAGTTACTGGTAACGGGTTCTCGTTGGCCCATTCACTTAGCTCGTTATCGTCAATAGAGAGTTCTGGTAGAAGTGTTGGGTCGCTATTTGATGGTAACGGGTTCTTGGTTTCTGGATATATGGGATTAACGGGATAACGGGATAAAGCATCTGCGGCTGAATTAAGTTTGCCCTTCCTATAGACTATTTCGTAGTCAAACTCTTCGAGCTTGAGACGCCATCTTTGTAATTTACTTGACGGGTCTTTATGATTAAAAAGCCATTTTAACGGGCGATGATCAGTAACAATTTTGAATCTTTGACCGTAGAGATACGGTCTGAAAGTTTTGCATCCGAATAAAATTGCCAGTAATTCCTTCTCTGTGGTACTGTAGTTGCTCTCGCTTTTGTTTAGAGTTCGAGAAGCGTAAGCGATTGGTCGTTCTTGACCATCGGGACCCTGGGAAAGAACCGCTCCGAGGGCATAGTTTGATGCATCGGTTGTGACTGTAAAAGGTTTAGTGAAATCAGGGTAACAAAGAACAGGGGCTGAAACGAGTTTATTTTTCAGGGTTTCTAATGCTATTTGCTGTTGGTTTTGCCAAACAAAAGGTTGATCTTTCTTGAGGAGAGTGGTTAAAGGCTTAGCAGTTTTCGAGAAATCGGGTATAAACCGTCTATAATAAGATACTAGTCCGAGAAACGATTTTATGTCTTTAGGATTCCGTGGAGTGGGAAATTGAAGGACAGCTTTAATTTTGTCTGGATTCGGTCTGACGCCGTCGGCAGAAATGATATGGCCAAGGTAGGCGACCTCCCGACGTAAGAATTCGCACTTGTCGGGTTGCAACTTAAGGTTAAAGTTTCGCATTCTTTGGAAGATTAGTTCTAAATTTTGTATTTGTGTTCTTAAGTCGTGAGAATAGCAAATGACGTCATCAAGGTATATAAAGCAACGTATACCTTGTAGTCCAGAGAGAGCAGAATTCATCAACCTTTGAAAGGTTGAGGGTGCATTTTTTAAGCCAAAAGGCATGCGGAGAAATTGGAAATGGCCTTCTGGGACAGTGAATGCTGTTTTGGATTTATCGTCTTCATTTAATAAGATCTGATGGAAGCCGGATGCGAGGTCTAATGTGGAGAAGTAAGTGCTTTGGCCAAGTTGGTCGAGAATTTCTGTAATTTGGGGAATTGGATAGGTATCGCCGATTGTAACGTCGTTTAATTTCCTATAATCTATTACAACTCTCCATTTTTGGATATTGGACGCGTCTAACTTTTTGGGTACGACCCATATTGGGGATGACCATGGGGAGTTCGATGGTTCAATGATATTTTGATCTAACATTTTAGTAATTTGGTTACGAACTTCAGTTTTATGTACTTCAGGGAACCGGTAAGTTTTGGTGTGGATTGGGACATCTGTGGTTGTTTTTATATCATGTTTCAATGCATTTGTATATGTTAGGTTCTCGCCCGGGAGATGGAAAATGTCGGAATAATCTGAACATAGTTGCATAAGGGCACTTTTTTCCTCTTCGTTAAGGTGAGAGACGCGTAGCTGTCTTAGAACTTCTTCTGTACGTTTGGTAACATTAGAATAAGCATTAATATGGTTAACTGTTGCGGAATGATATTCGTTGGATTTGCAAGGCTCAATCGGGATCAATTTTAAGTTTAAATTAGACTTTAAAGTAATTTCCTTTTCGGAAGTGTTGACTACGGATAAATTTATTCTATTATTTTCCTTAACCCGAACTACGCAATTGGCTATTAATAATGAATTGGAGATTTTTTGGTCGAGAACTAATCCTTCTTTTATTTCCGGATTTGAAACGGAGCACTCGATAATTTGCTCAGTTCTAGGAGGGATTAAATAGGCAGGCTCATTGAAGTGTAATTTTAACACTGCCTTCCCGATTTTGAGTATATCTTTATTATAATCTATATTACAATTAAGCGCGTTAAGCATATCTGAACCAATAATGCCGTCGTAGGGTAGATGAATTTTATCAATAACATGAAATTTGTAAGAGACGTTTGATTTGTCTATTTTTAATTTTAATTGAAAATGACCTCGTGTAAGAATAGGATTTTCTGATGAGTCAATTCCCTTAAGTTGGATAGTCTCTTTTATAAGTATAGGATGATTTTTCAGGCATGAATGTTTAATTAAGCTTACAGAGGAACCTGAGTCAACGAGTAGGGAAAGAGGAATATCGGACACTAAGGATTCCACGATTACATGTGGTAGGAGCATAATAGCTGGATCATTAATGATTTCAAAAATATTGGATTTACTATTATTATAGCCACTATGAGTTTGGGGCTGGTTACCCTGTTTGTTAGTGGGCTTAGAAATAGTATTGGATTTAGTATTATTATAGCCACTATGAGTTTGGGGCTGGTTACCCTGTTTGTTAGTGGGCTTAGAAATAGTATTAGCCAGACGGTCATGTAGCGACGCTGGCTTAGAATTATTTTGGATATTAGAAATTTGACTTCCATGTATCGGAGTCAGGGTTTTGTGATTAGAATTGTACGATTTAGGATTAGGATTATGAATAAGGGTATCGGTTTGTATTCGACTGAGTCCCGCACGATACCGGGACGAGACATTTACTCGTTTTTTGAGCTAAAATCTACGGTGTCATAGCCCTCTGTAAGGCTAGCTGGATTCGTTGGATTACTTGTACCTTCATCGGGGTTATCGGTCACTAAATTAACACGGTGTTGTGTCCTAGAATTATTTGGATTAAACTTAAACCGTTCATTGTTATATTGTCGTTTGCGACATTGTTCTAATATGTGACCCGGTGTCTTGCAGTATCTGCAGAATATATCTGGGGCGCTTGTCGAGGCTTGATTATTATTATTATAATAATAATTATTAGCTGATTTAGAAATTGACTGGTTTGGAATGTTACGATTAGATTTGTAATTTTGTTGATTAATAGAATTTTGATTAAAATTGGGCCTAATATTTCTTGATTTTTCAAATCTCGCGCTAGGTTGAGAGTTTTTATACAGGAATTGTTGTATTTTCTCCTCTGAGATGGCTATGTTAATAGCTTCGTTGAGGGTTTTTGGGGATTTGCACCGAATTATGTTCGAGATACGCGGGGTTAGCCCCATTTGGAAGTGGTGCAGTGCTAACTCTTCCATGGCTGCCGTTCTCCCTACCATCTCTCTACTTTTGTGGCCATGGGTTATCGATATCTCAGTAAGGAGTTGTGACAAACAGGTCTCAATCCTCAACGCGTATTGGCTAACGGGTTCATTCGAGTGCTGTTTACACTCTTGAAGATCTGTTAGTAAGTGTGCGTAGTGTTTCCGCTCGCTAAACTGTGTCTTTAAAAATTCTTTAAGTTGACTCCAATTTGTGAATTCTTTAATTGAGCAGGCTATTTGTGCCTTACCCTGTAGTTGGCACAAAATATATTTAAAGACAATATCTTTTTGTACATCTGTTGCTAAGTCGTAGGCATTGCTACAATTTACTAAGAAAGAATTTAGTGTTTCCCTTGCCCCATCGTAGGGTTTTATGAATTTCAAAATTGTGGTTAAATCTAGCTCTACTTTAATGGTAGGAGTGACCTTTTTCCTACTTTGTGACCTAGTGGTCGGACCAGGAGGGTACACATTGTCGTCCTCCGTATCTGCTACTACGGTTTCAGGGTTTTCTAGCTTTGGGCTCTGAGCTCTGCTGTTTGCCATTTTTAATGTATGTAATAATATTTGGTTACAAAATTTATGAAATTGCGTAGATTAAAATAGTATGAGATGTATAAAAGTTTCCTTATATTATAATCAATAATTACTATTATAAACAGTTGATACTTAAAATTAATTGCAATGACCAAATGACAAAATTAGAATTCGACTTACAGGAATGCAGCTAGAGCGATAGCGATGCGTCTTATCATTTCCGTTCGTCCCACGCGTCGTCTCGTCGTCTTGCGTATCGTGTTTCCAAGCCTCCAAGCGTTGCGTCGATCGGTTATACTCTCGGTCACAGGTTCGATGTTATATAATGTATACACTGATGATTTATATTTATAATAGCGAACTTCGAATGGTTGTCACACACTTTTAAAGTCTTTGAAACTCGTTGAACTCGCGCACTTTTAGGCTATTTAATCGATATTCACTTTTTATTTAAACTTTTAAGGATAGAGACGTTTTTCCTGGGACCTGTCAGATCCCACCGCTGCCACCAATGTTAGGAGCCTCAACGTAAGAGTCTTTTTAAAAAAAACTTATAATGAAATGGTAATATAATTATAATGAAGTAAAAGAACAATTGGTTTTTGATGCACACGTCTAGCGCGGATGGATGATGGATTGAGACTGACTGGAGTGGATTAGTATTGACACCTGTTAGATGATAGAAGTGTTGAGTAGGCAGGATGGGAATGCTAAGTAGGGAATAAGGCTAACAGATCGGGGTTGTAACAGTGCGTTCACTGCTCGTTCCCCGTAGGTGATAGCGTGATAATATGTAGCCTATATTCTGACCCGACTTCTTAATAATATTCGTGCCAAATTTGAAGTAAATCCATGCAGTACTTTTTGAGTTTATCCCGGACATACATTTGAAGAAATAAATGTTCACTGCTCGTTCCCCGTAGGTGATAGCGTGATAATATATAGCCTATGTTCTGACCCGACTTCTTAACAATATTCGTGCCAAATTTGAAGTAAATCCATGCAGTACTTTCTGAGTTTATCCCGGACATACATACAGACAAACAGACAAACAGATAAACAGACAAACAGACAAAAATTCTAAAAACTATATTTTTGGCTTCGGTATCGATTGTAGATCACACCCCAAGTATTCTTTTAAAAAAATATTCAATGTACAGTTTTGACTTTTCTACCATTTTATTATATGTATAGATAATAGATTGCACTGATAACCCTATCAGACCAATTCTTAGTTATTGTGAAATGATAATTGTTTATTTTAGAGATACAATATACATATAAGGAATATAAAAATACATACATAGTTAGATTTGTTTCTTTTAACCGCTATGCGGAAGATTGCTGCTCGTAATAATCGTAAAAAACTTTAATTACAACTTGATGTGACTCCTTCAATATTACATTTTATTAGACGATAAATACATTGTAATATTTTAATAACTATTTAGATTTATGTATAATTCATATTTAATATTTAATTATACAAAATTCCCCTGTACGGAATTCGTCCAAATTTTTTTGCCACTCAAAAGATTTACTTGAGCAGATGTTAAAAGGATTTAAAGGGGATTAACTCGGCGATCCATTTGTCCCTTCCTCTTAGATGAAACGCTAGGGTAACTTAAAAGAACTTTTTCTAACACGAAAGCATCAAATATCAACTTTGGAGTAGAGGTTTTAAATTTTTTTCTTTTTAATTTAGTAAAGCCGTCCAAAATAATATAATATTTTTTGAATGTAAAACAGTGCTGAATTGATTTATCAAGGATAAATTTTTTATGATTAACAAATTGTGTTTCCTCGAGTGAATCAAACCGAACTGCTTTACAGGTCTGTAAAATTGAACCGAAAAAAGTGTACAAACTTCTTACTAATCATTGAGCTATTATTTATTATACGTTAGTCGGTTAGTACATATTACTTCAATATTTTACTAATCGCTAACGTTCTTTTGTGTACACACAATAATACACATCTAATAAGCTATGCTTCAAACAATCGTTATTACTGGTAGGTACATAAATCATAATTATAAACTTATAACAATACTTTGTTGCTCTGAATAGAGAGTAAAAAATAGATTTCGACGAATACAAAAAACGTGGTCAGACCGAGGCACGCGAGTGCTAAACGACCTTTACGTTTCAAAACATTGGCCGTTCGGCGCTAATAAGACTTGAAACCTTATCTTTCCTCCCATACGTCATTCAAACAAACACGAATATTATTTGTACAAATCAAAGTTCCTAGGAACGAACGAACGCGATTTGTTTTCAAAACCGTTTCCACTTCGCAAATACGTTGAAGTTGATTTATTTTGTAAACTTTTCCACCAACAGTCGGCTCACCGCATTGGTTAACCACTATTTTCGAACCTCGTTATTGTTTTTATATTGGAACAAAAACTAGAACCGATGAAACTATGCGACGTTCAAATATAAACGATGATTGATAACACTTTCGGAGAAAACACAGGATTACAAGGGGATTGTGACACTACCATATTCTTGGAAAAGTTATCTACACCAAAGATCTGCGAGACCAACTCGTTGAAAACGGCAGAGTACATTTAAAATTCCAATCCGATCTTTTCCCGTGTATTTTCATGAAACTTTAATATGTTAGGTGACTCCGTTCTTGAAATGTAATCATTTATTCATACGGTGAAATTTTCATCCGGGTGTTCCATTTTATAAAGATCAGCAAATGGCGAACGACTAGAAATTCTAGCCCCGAACGTGTGTTAAGTTGCCAACCGAGAATAGTCTTAATGATTTTATTATTCTGCCATTAGCAGAACCGACGTCCTCGTACCGTGGATAAGTTAATCAAACTTTCACATGTTATAAAGCTCGCGATATACGTGAAAGATAATAATGTTTCTTCGAAATAAATACGCTGCGAGGACCTAAATAAAATGTGTAGCGCCTCCCCAAGTTCACGCCAAAAACGGCATGAACTCATGTGTTTTGCCCATAGTCACCACGCTGGGCAGGCGGGTTGGTAACCACAGTCTTCGGTCTGTGTATTTTAAAGCCAGCAGTTGGATGGTTATCCCGCCATCGGCTCTTTAAATTCCAAGGTGGTAGTGGAACTATGTTATCCCTTAGTCCTCTCTTACGACACCCGCAGGAACAGAGTGGCTACATTCTTTACTGCCGTAACCAAACAACACATATAACATGATTAAATACGGCTAATAAACCACAATACGAGCTCGGAATAACGTTACAGGAATGCCATCGACATCTCGTTCAGGGAAGCGAAGATTCAAGATTCCTAATAAGCGCGTAAACATTTCGGACGTGCCACGTATTAAAACTGGCGTACGTCTCCTCGAGATGTAGTCGATTTAATATTCCATCGACGGTCCGAGCTAGGGTCAAGTGACCCATAACTCTAATCCGACTCGAGTGGAACATACGATTTACATTTTTCTACGAAAACCTTTCTACCACACCTTCCTTTTGTGGCTAACGATGCCACTTACAATTCATGTAATGCAACTTCTATTGCAGTCGGTTTACTTGAAAAATGTACGTTTCACGAATGCCAATAACATACTTAAAAAAAGGCCGCTCGGTTCTTTCACATATATTAAAACATTATTATGGCTTTTTAAATCTACTTAAAGTTCATACGTATCTACGTATTTTAAGGTCTTCTAAATGTTCATACGACTTGGATGTACTTGCAGACAAAAAAAACTTGAAATGCATATTTTTCCCAGAAAAAATATTAAAAAAGTGAACCCGGTAAAAATTTACCTTAAGGTATGCTAGGCGATGAATACCTTTAAGTGCACTTCGAGAACATTTGATATTGAAGGACTAAGAATAATGCGATATCGGTACATCTTTACCACGAAGCCACTTTTCAAACCGGTCATGATTAGAGAGCTAGTAGCTGAGATGCGCCCAGACTCCGCATAATCTAATAAATAATTAATTTCAATTTCCTCATACCGTTTCATACGTTTCTAGATAAGATAAAATCATAGTTCTACACTATTTACATGCCTAGACGAATCTTGAACAGTAGTTATTAATAATTTACGTGCCTATTTCTATAAATTCTCTAGCATTTTACCAGCGAACAAATATGTGAACTATTTGTCTACTAGACTCGATTCGTAATCTCTACAATGAAAACTTAAATATATATTATACGTTTCGTGCTATATGATCATAGTGACATCTATTTACAATAACAATATCCATCTCGAGGTATTTATTTTCGTTTTACACGTTTATATGCGTATGTGTGGAATGTGGATTCCATAATAGCAGGATATATATATATATATATATATATTTTTAAACATTCTTATATACTTACATTAAAAAGTAGGGTTCGATAAAATCTTAATATACGCGTTACGTTGTTTGTCCGCGATGGACTCCTATTAAGCTAGTTAATCGATTTTAATCAAATTTGCACACCGTGTGCAGTTTGATCCAAATTGAAGGATATGCTATTTTTTATTTCTTTATATATTATTAGTATATTTAAGAAAAAAAAATAAGGCGGTATGAAGTTCGCCAGGTCGGCTAGTATCATATATATGTTATGATACCAAATTTTAACATTACATCGCTAATCATTTATGAGTCACGCGAGACGGAGCGTATGAATAAACATTATGACGAAATTGCTCAATTAAAATACAAATATGTATATTTTTAATTCGTATTTTATATTTTAATGAATCAGTGTACGACATAGTAGGTGACGTAATAGTTTCTTAGGGTATTTTATTAATTTCTTATTTAGCTTCTTATATAAATAAATCATGAAAAATACGCACTAATTTAGTAATGTATGTAGGATACGAAGAAATATCCTTAAAAATAACAAAAATCATTTTGTAACAAAATTAATGAGGGCCCAGACCATTTTTTATGTGCGCACATGTTATGTTGTTGGGTGCATATTGAAAAAGTCAGGTATACAGGACGACAGGAAAGTAACAAGATATAAACCTCCCAACACTTATAACAATCTATTCAAATATAAGTTGAAGAATTAGTATTTGTTATTTGACGAACACACAGCCACGATAAAATCTCTTACCTTTAGACTTAGAATTACGAAACACTTTCATTGATAAATTTTGTAAGACAAAATTAGTCTGTATAAGTATTGATTACTAAGCGAAAATATAGCAAGATATATTTACAGACAGTCCACGTTTGTTTAATAATTTACAATTATTCTAAAATAAATTAAATATACGTATTTTAAATCATATCAAAATTTTTGCGCGGGATTTGCAGCGGGATTTGAACCTGCGCCCTCCACTTTTGACCCTGCGCCCTCCAGGGCGCAGGTTCAAATCCCGCTGGGTCGAAAAATTTTGATATGAGTTAAAATATTTATAATTTCCTCATGTGTGGGTAACACAAAAATAAAAATAAAAACGAATTAAATATACGTGATTATATTTTTAAAAAGGCATTAAAATAATTTGAGCAAATGTTTAATCCTTAATTTTATATCGTTACGCCGGTGGACTCATCACGAGTTTTAAATTTTCCCTATCTACAATCTCAAATTACTCTGTAAGCACCTGTACTCTGTTATTGCATATTTTCTACGTATTTTTTTTATTTATTTAATTTTGGTAATTAAAAAATAGAATTATAGTAAACATACTAAAACAACATATCAAGATTATAAACATGTAGAAAATACGGACAAATCCTACTAAAATAGTTGTGATGATGGATAAATGTTTGTTTGTTACTCTTTCACGCAAAAACTGCTGAATTGCTTGTAATGAAACTCAGGACATAGATAGCTGGAGATCCAGAATATCACACAGATTACTTTTTAACGCGATGTTCACACGAGATCAGAAACTAAGCAGTCAAAACAGCCTGCACCTGCTTACTAGTATATTTATAAAATACTAGCTTCTGCGCGCGACTTCGTCGGCGTGGATTCCGCTCCTATTGATCTTAGCGTGATGACACATAGCCTATAGCCTTCCTCGATAAATGGGCTATCTAACACTGAAAGAATTTTTCAAATCGGCCCAGTAGTTCCAGAGATTACCGCGTTCAAACAAACAAACAAACTCTTCAGCTTTATATATTAGTATAGATTATTATTCTAAAAACTTACCTTTTAGAACTTTTCGGTGTCTCAAAGTCCGCGGGCGGTGGCGGAGGCGGCGGCGGAGGGAGCGAGGGCAGGGTCGGCGCGGGTGGGGCGGGCGGGGCGACCGGGGCCGGCGGCACCGGCGGGGCGTCCGGTATATCCGGGGTCGCGTCCAACTTGACGTCGGGCAAATCATTCAGATCCGGTAGCTCCGATAGTACCGTCTCCGGTATCGTGTTGACCGGAGCCACCGGCGAGGTGACGGCCGACGGCGCGATGGAACCGTCGTCAGCGATGGTGAATTGTACGTCCCCGGCGATTCCGGGCAGATGGGGCAGGTCGAGGGGCATGTCTAGTTCCGGTACCTGTTATTATTTTGTGATGAGAATCACTTTAAGGACGATGCGCTTGACATATAACGCGAACAATTACAAAAACGATACTATTTTCAATATTAAATTGAATCTATTATACATTTATAGTTCCCGTAATACATATATTAATAAAAAGCATCATACAATCAAAAAAATTAAATAAAATTTAAACGATTTCCTTACTCGTATTTTATTTTATAAATAAAAATGACAAAATTAATACAGTATTTAAATGACATACTTATTTGTAAATAATTTTATCTCTACTAGTTTTTTAATATTTATTTTAAAGGGACAGTAACTTCCGTGTTAGTACTAAATATGTACTTTGTAATTTTTTTTTTTGTACCGAACAAAGCGTTCCCAACTCTGTCGCCGAGCGCTCAAGATCCGTGCCGATACCAATATTGTCCATTAATCATGATCATGATGAACAGTTACATGAAAATGCGTACAAAATGGAAAATCCCATATATTTTAATACTAGCTTCTGCGCGCGACTTCGTCGGCGTGGACTCCGCTCCTATTGGTCTTAGCGTGATGATACATAGCCTATAGCCTTCCTCGATAAATGGGCTATCTAACACTGAAAGAATTTTTCAAACCGGCCCAGTAGTTCCAGAGATTACCGCGTTCAAACAAACAAACAAACAAACAAACAAACAAACTCTTCAGCTTTATATAGTAGTATAGAGTATAGATTTTGAACTTTTGTTCTTTATATATATAAAAATGAATCGCTGAATGTGTTGCTAAGCGCAAATCTCGAAAGCGGCTGAACCGATTTCGCTAATTCTTTTTTTATAATATTCCTTGAAGTACGAGGATGGTTCTTACGGAGAGAAAAATTTAAAAAATTCCCTGAAAAAGTCTAAAAACAACAATTTTCTATATTCCCATAATACTTATAAGTCAATTTGAACTTTAATACCATACCATAAAGTTTAAGTGTTAGGGGAGGGGTTCAGAGATAAAGAATCGACTGTTAGGCGGTACGAAGTTCGCCGGGTCAGCTAGTTTAATATAAAAATTCATTGATAATGAAAATGTTTGATTTTCTTTTGTGATGTATTTTTAAAGTTGCCTAATATTGTATATTAACTTAATTTTAGTACATTTCTCATGTGAGTGAGTTTGATAATTATGGGAAATAAATACTCCTAAACCTTAATTAAACAGAATAAATATTTGCTCACCATCCCCATGCCTGGCGCGTACATATACTCGTCAATTTCCCTCTTCAACAGGTTTTTGTTAACTATCGACGGAGGCGCCTCTTCCAATAATTCTTTTTCAACATTTGTATTGACCCTGGGCACGTAAGCGGGCGGCTTGGTCGGCAAAACCAAATAAGGACTCTCATCAGTGTTGTAGATCAGGAGATCGCCCACAGTCGAAGCTTTGTCGATGACAGCTTTGAGATCGAAATCTTGTTTTGGTTTAGTCGCCTTGGGTTCGACGACTTTCACGTGGAAGAAATGAAGTTTCTCCTACGAAATTAACGCTTTTAAAATTGTGTACAAACTAGAATAAACATTTATATAACACGAGATTCGTAGTTTCTTGTTACCTGAATCGCTTTCTCATTGGACTGCCTCTGAGATTTCCCACTCAGAGTTACTTTTTTAGCTTCGTAATTGTAGACATTTGTATCGAAAATAGATTGATAATGTTCATGCACTATTGCCGACGGATATTTCGCGCTGGAAAACACTTTGATCGCCTTCTGTATACCGGCTAGTTTCTCTACCTTCGTTCTGGAAGCATCAATTCTTTCTTGAAGTTTTCTTGTTTTGTTTGTATTCAATTCTATCCTAGTCGATATACGCGTGAATATGTCATCAACTATTCCGTTCAGATTGTCTAATGTGTCGGCAATTTGCAAAACAGTCTCTTCCGTACTCAAATCGTTTGGTACTATTTTAACTTTATATATTCCTTCCATGATTAATATATCTTGTAGTATTGTGAATAATAAGATTCTGTAACAAATAAGTTTTTCTTGAGATTTACATAGCTTTTAACAACGCTAAACACCCTAAGGCTTTAATTATTATCAGTATAAAAATTTAATCTTACCTACTACACGTCATTGATAATATTATCTAAAATAAATTAATAAGGCACAGAAATTATCACTAGATAACACATCTAATATCGGGGATGATATATTAATGTCTGTTAAATTATTATTATTATACACAGTAAAACTAATTCCTATTTACAGTTCAGTCACAGCTAGTCTATCTTCATTAATCAGTTCTGTGTCAACTTATATACTATGATTGACTCAATTCTTGGACGTTCTCGTGGGCGTATCGGCGAGTAACGTGTGTAAATTATCATTCGCGGGGTCAGTGCTCCAGGAAAACCGACAATAAGCCTCGGGAGACATTGTCGGGTCTAATATGGCAGGCTCCTCGGCAAGTTGACCAGCTGTTACCATATTATTTCGATGTTGACCAGCTGATAGCATATTATTCAGATGTTTATTAAGGACACCGTCTTCCGGACTGACGTAGCCATTCGAGCTTGAGGGCTTCAATGGCACAGGGTTTCGTACGGTGGTCTTAAGACTAGGTAAGGAATTTAATGCTTGGAGCTGAATATAGCTATTATCTGTGGAATGCTTTGCTGGCGTAGGCAAGGTAGGCATCGTGGGCAAGCTTTCTGGACCAATCGACTTGGGAGGTAGAGTTCCTAATTTAGGGAAATTCGTTATAGACCTATGTTTCGGATCTTCAGCCAGAACGTATCCCGAAGATGGAGCTGGTGGATTTGTAACTTGAGATCTTGCATTAGTAAATATCGTTGGTGGCAGACCGGCCATAACATAGCTTGTACTGGCAGGTTGAGGTGAACTCATACACAAAGGTGTACTTATTGATGATGGTGCTGGTACTGACGCTGGTGCTGACTGCACGTATCCAGTTGCAGGATTTACTACAGATTGGACATAGCCAGTTGTTGGATTTCTCCTAAAAGATTCACCGCCAAAGTAAGGAGAATTTTCTTGCGAAGTTTGTATGTCTTTCGAGGTAGTGTTTTCTTCTTGAATCTCATTACTATCAACATCGTTTGTTTTAGATTCTGATTCAATGTGAAGAGACGAATCTGAAACGTCATCTGATGTCGACACTTGTCGATCAATAGGTCCTTGTGACAAGTCAGATATGATGGTACTATCAGTTTGATCACTAGAATTCTCATCTTTTTGTTTCATGTCTGGTGATGGAACTGTTGTTTTAGTGTTAGGTAACAAGAGCATTTCATCAGATGAAGGTTTCTCCTCTTTGTTTGTTGGACTCCAACCACCAAATGTGTATTTCGAAATATCTTTTTCAGGAATACCCAAACCATTTGGCAGGACTGGCTTAATGTCCTCCATTTTTCTATATTTTTTGTAAAGTTTTGTTGAACCGTATATACATCCAATAATAAAGAATATAGACAAAAATATTATGATCATTGTCAGTCCATCTCTGCTCCTACAGGCGACAGTACTAGGTTCACTCCAGGGACCTGGATACTCAATGTGAGATTCATTCGAAATTCTTTTGGGTATTGTCACATTTTCGGTGCCTAGGACTCCATGATACAAATCAAAGTCAAAATTAACAGCTCTTACTTGGTAAATTTCCGTTGAAACAACACCTTCACAATGAGTAAGAGAATATTGTAAATCTGTTGTATTCATAATTTCAGGTTCCATATCATCCTTTACTCTTCTTATCTGGTACAGATCTACAGTTCCACCAGGTATTATAGGTGGTTCCCATTTTAACATATCAGGACTGTTTTTCACAGTAGGGGCTTTCAGTCTGCTAGGAGAACCTATTCTTGTTCGTACAAATATTGTATCATTATATCCAACTATAGAACACAAGCCTAAGGGAATGTTACAAGCCTGTACGGTCAAAGAATAATTAGTGAATCCTTGTAAATCAGGTATTGTGACTTGCCTTCTAGAGACGTTTGCAGTTTCAGAAACTATATCAACATAAATCTCTTTACCATAGTTGGAAATGACATATTTACCAATGTTACCATTCCTTTGTATAGGAGGATCCCACGAAACAGTCAATGAATCATTCTGAACATCAGGTATGTGAACATTTACTGGACTCGTTGGTCTATCTTCTGAAGTTGTTATACTTGCAGTAGCATTTTCAATTTTCTTTTGACCATAAATAGTTTTAAGGTAAAATGTAAACTGATAGGTTTTATAAGGCAGTAAATTGTTTATTGTAATGTCCATCTGTTTAGGATTAGGAATAAAAACATATTTCTTCTTTCCCACTCTTCCATCACAGTCAGTACTTGTCTGGACAATTGGACAATAGCTTATATTGTATCCTGTTATAATCCCATCTTGAAGGGCACAGTCCATCACCCATCTTAGTGTTACATATGTTTTACCAGGAATGTCATAGTTTAAATGTACAGGAAAGCCGTACATGGCAAATCCATCTTTTGATATATCACAGTTAGCCCAAACCATTCCGCCAGTTTTCGTACCATTATTCGCTGATATTGCAAACTGATATCTGTATTCTTTTGGTAAATCAATAATATGATTATTTTTCTTAGAATCGAGTACAGCAAAATCCAACCGGCCAGCACATATCTTTGTAGTGTTATGTTGACACCAAAATAGTGTGTAATTATCTATATTTTTAATACCCACCCATGAAAGCTCATAAGTACCATTTTCATATGCTAACTTGGTAAACGATGAAGGTTTCAGAGATCGGGTGTCTCTTTCTGGTGGAATATACAGGTGGCTACTGTTCTCAGAAGAACCGTTCATATTAAAAGACCACACGGACACATCTAGTGCATCTAGAGTAGCATTTAGACTTACATAGCTCAGGCTCTTATTCTTGTCCGGAAACACTGTCTCGGTCTTGTTACCTTGAGACACAAGTACTTTATATGTGAAGTTAGCGCCTGCCTCTTCATACTCCTCAAGTTGTTTCCAATACACATAAATGATTCTACTGTTATAGTAAGTGGCTTGATTAAAAGCACCTGCGACTATATCAGGAGGTCTCTTTGGTCTCTCGCTAGCAGTATAGAAAACTGCATATGAAAAATCTGACCAATACTCTCTTTTAACTGCTTTTTTTGATTTAATGTATACCCTAACTTCATACTGCATGTGGGCATATGGCAAATTAGTTAACTGAAACCTATATGTTTTATTTTTTGGAGGAAGAGACGATGCATCTACTGTGTGAAAATATGTTGTATTATCAATTTTAGCAATTTGATATTCTATTATATGATCGACACCGCATGTTAACAAGTCTACGATGTTGTTAGGAACACTCCACTTTAAGACAACACTGTGGCTACCATTCTTCACTACTCTCAGGTCACTCGGTGGATCTGGTTTGACAATTGAATAGTGATCTATACTGAAGTTTTGTTTAATACATCCAAACACATTACAAGCTATCAGGTGGAAGAACTGTGTCTCCTCTTGCTGCCTGTACCTCGGCTGGCTGCTTGTATTCCACACACAGTATCTTGTAAATGAATTTTCAACTTTTTCTGCATTACATGGTGATTTCACTAAATTGCCATTGATAGAGAAGGTTACGGTATAGTTAATATTACTGTATGATTCCGGACTTGTCCAAGAACAATTTAGTATATCAAGATTCTTTGACAGGCAGTTAAAGTCCTTCACATATGCTGGAATACTTTCGACTAACACACGGGAAATACATTTTTTTCCAGTCTTATTATTTCTACAGTAGTACGAGTTAACTTGCTTTTCAGGTTTCTTGATGTACAATCTTCTGGTAGTACTGTTCACAATCTCAGACTCGATATGTTTGCCAGAGAGTGAAAACTCTATGTCGCTAGACGAAAAGTTCTCCGCAATACAAAATATTTCCAAAGGATCACCGTAAGGAACTGTTATGTCACCTTGAGGATACAATGCCACTGTTATATCTACACCTAGACATTTTGAAAATATACAAGGAAAACTTATCAAACACTTTATTAGTATACACCAAATCCATGATCTAAACTGCGGTCCGTTCCTGGAACCACTACACTTCGTTCTTTTACGTGAATCTAAATCTGCCATAACGGATATAAATGTCTTAGCACTTTTCTTCTATCACATTCCGATTTTAAAACATAAGCCGTTTCTCTAAACAAGTTACGAGCAACGATAAACACATTGCTTGTTTTATATTTTTATCGCGAGAAGTCAATGGCGTGCTGTCCACTCCAAACGATGACACAAGGTTGACTAAATTCGAAAAAACACACAAGCCTTTTATTTATCATTTATATACACTGCTCATGTCGCTTCGAGAGATTTTATGATTTTAAACTTGGTACACCGACCCTTGAAACCCCGTGAATGCATGAAAATTTAATACGCCTCGCTACTTACTTAAAATAGAAAGAAAAACTTTGAAGTATTTCTCAGTAACGACAACTTCACTTCAGTGCAGAGGCAGACATCAATCAATAGACAGGGAAGAGTAGCCAGATTTTTAACTATGAAAATTGCGTTTACATTTACTAAAAATATAAATATTAAAAATTTTAAATACAAAAAAGTAAAATAAAGTTGTACATATATACATATTTTATTAGTAAATTAAGTTATGTAAGAAAGATATTTTAAGGTTCCCGAACGAAACTGTAAAATTGTAAATCTTAGGCCGGCTCCACACGTTGGCCCCAACGCTCGTACCAACTAGGGCTTGGAATACCGGTAAAAATTCGGTACCGGTACTTTGTCTCGGCAGACGTATCGTTATTTATGGAGTACCGGTACTTTAAATACCGGTACTTTGGAGCCATTTTACCGTTAATTTTTTTACCGGTAAAAACTCGTTTAACGTTATTTTTACCGGTACCTATCCATACCGGTACCGGTAATTACTACTGTTACCTTTATAGGTACCGAAATTATTACGCTAATAGTAACTTTTCTTTATTTTTGATCTCACAGCGTTATAATCTAATGTCACGCGCTGTTGCCGCTCTTATCAGCCCCCCCGCGCAGCTTCGAGTTGAACATTTTTTCTTTGCACGGAGCGGCAACGTCGTAGAGGTACCGATAAAAATATCGCTAATCGTGACGTCAGAGGTACCGGTACCAGTATCGTTAAAATTCTATTTACCGTTAAAAATTACCGTTAAAAATCGTTTCCGGTACCGAATTACCTTTAAAACTTTTACCAGTAAAACAGGTATCGGATAAAATTAACGCTATTTACCGGTATTTTATAAAGGTAATTGGTACCGGTAACAAGCCCTAGTACCAACGTTGGACTGCAAATTCGGAGAGACGTACACACGTTGGCTATCCAACTAGTTCTGTCCCGTCAGGGCCAATGTGAAGATGTCCGATATAGAAATCGAAATTGCTCTGAGCGCTTTTATAGTACTGAGTGCACATTTATATTTGTTACTGAGAAAAAATAAAAATTCACGTCAAAGATCGAGTAGAATCCCTAATTTTTTTTTCTGTAAAGGCGATATGTGCTCATTAATGATTCTCGCTTTTTTTTTAAATCTTCAATTGAGAAATTCATTCCCTTATTCTGTTGAATGGTGCGCCATGCATCAGCTAATAAATTTTTATTTTTATGATCCTTTCGAGTAGCATCCCATATTATTGGATGTGAAAAAGTCATAGAATTTATTGAACTTTATCAAAAGTTCAATAAATTCTATGATTTTTCATTTGTCCATGCCAGTGGCGATTTTGTGGATGAGGAAGCCAGTGTTGCCAGATGGACAATCTGATAATACGATGTAACCTACTAAAAATTACAGTGTTTTTGTCATAAATACAGTAAAAACAAAAAAAAAATACAGTATATTTTACAGTACAAATAAAATACCTAAAAAAAAAATCGCGATTTAATGTTCCGCCTTGAATGCCGCCAATTTGATTTCAGCCATTTTTTGTTTATCTTCCGATTTTAAAGTCGTCTCTTCAAACACTGATTTTTTTAATATTTATTTTCTTCACCACGCCTTTTAATAGCAATTCTGTCAGCTAATATTTTTGTATCCCATAACACAAAAATTGCACGCTAGGGGTCGTTTGGATCACGCTGAAGCCAATTTTCCACTCATCTCGGAATTTTTGTTTATAGTGCCGTTTCTTAACTTTTTTGGGAGTTGACGGTACACTATTATTGTCTTCCGAAGAAGTAATGATTAATTTTGAAGTTTTAATTAGATAAACAAATTAAATCTATTTTTACACGCTTGCGCGTATGTGTAACAACTGAAACTAATAATACTTCCCTCGCCGATCCTCTAAAACTTAACTAATTTGAAAGACACACTATTTACATCAAAATGTAGTTGTTAAGTTGTTCTTTCCTTCTAGCCGGGTGATACTGTTTTGAGAATGAAAGACTGAATGGGGATTCCCCTACATAACATACCTACTCGTACTTTTGCGGTAAGTCGCGTTCATGATTTAAAAAATTTCAATTACAGTGGCGTTCATTATAACGAAATTAATGAAACTTGTTTCCTAAAAAATACAGTGTTCTCCATACACTGTATTTATAACAATACAGTGTACAGTAGACGGCTTGAAAATAAGGTAGCTCTACTGTAATTACAGTGCATCTGGCAACACTGGAGGAAGCCATTCTCGCGCGACGTACGCACTCGCTCGCTGCGTGTTGCAACAGAACTGAGCAACGCGCCAACGTGTAGACGGATCGCGAGCGTTGGCGCAGATTCCTTTGACCCCGGCTCCACATGTTGGCCCCAACATAGGCCCCAACGCTACTCGTCCAACGTGTGGATCTAGAAAATGGCATCCGTCCCAACGTTGGGGCGAGCGTTGGTAGTTGGCCGGCTCGTGTCGGTTTTATCAAAGGAATCTGCGCCAACGTTCGCGATCCGTCCACACGTTGGCGCGTTGCTCAGTTCTGTTGCAACACGCAGCGAGTGCGTACGTCGAGCGAGGATGGCTTCCTCATCCACAAAATCGCCACCGGCATGGACAAATGAAAAAATCATAGAATTTATTGAACTTTTGATAAAGTTCAATCTATGACTTTTTCACATCCAATAATATGGGATGCTACTCGAAAGGATCATAAAAATAAAAATTTATTAGCTGATGCATAGCGCACCATTCAACAGAATATGGGAATGAATTTCTCAATTGAAGATTTAAAAAAAAAGCGAGAATCATTAATGAGCACATATCGCCTTTACAGAAAAAAAATTAGTGACTGTACTCGAACTTTGACGTGGATTTTTATTTTTTCCCAGTAACAAATATAAATGTGCACTAAGTACTATAAAAGCGCTCAGAGCAATTTCGATTTCTATATCGGACATCTTCACATTGGCCCTGACGGGACAGAACTAGTTTGATAGCCAACGTGTGTACGGCTCTCCGAATTTGCAGTCGAACGTTGGTACGAGCGTTGGGGCCAACGTGTGGAGCCGGCCTGATAAAACCGACACGAGCCGGCCAACTACCAACGCTCGCCCCAACGTTGGGACGAATGCCATTTTCTAGATCCACACGTTGGACGAGTAGCGTTGGGACCTATGTTGGGGCCAACGTGTGGAGCCGGGGTTATAAAGTGACAGTTAATACCATAGGTTAATACTGTTAAATGTTAATAGAATAGAAATAGAAATTAAGAACGTTCGATCCGTTCGAAACCATAATAATTATACGAAATGAAACCTCTGTAAATCTAGTTTTGACTAAATATCTTTGAAACATATATTTTGTTCTTATAATACAATTATAAATACCGGATTAAATTAAATAATTCATATTAAATTAAAACGATGCTTAAATTTGTATATGTATATCACTAAAAAATATTCTTTGACAAATATTTTCTGAATCTGAACGCACTTTCAAAAAAAATTGATACACTTAAACAGTGTTTCATTCTTTCATTCTCTATTTTAGGATTTTACATAATTTCACATTTTTTCTATGTAGACTAGTAATATAAAGTAATTATGTAAATATATTTTTATACAATGGATGACAAAAGCAAACATAGTCATGGATACTCGACCAAAAATGCCCTCATAAAATTACGTGATGACATTCGACTTGTTATTGAAGAACATAAACAAAAAAATCGCATGGGGTATATATACTACTATTATGTACATATACTATCGTATTTCATTTTTTTTATTTTTTTTTAGTTTTTTATATTTCTGATTCAGTAACTTTTAACTTTTTGCTTTTTGTTAGGTCAGTCAAAATTTTTAAAATGAAATACTTTTTTTTTCAGATTTGGTGTCGTACGACATATTTTGTCGTTCACATCTGAAAAAGTATTGCTATCCGGAATTGCGTATACCGTCACTATTATAAATATAATTTGCCTTATATTGACATATCTCTTTGGTGAAACTTTACTGGCTCAAGGGTACTTATTATGGGAAGCTTTATTTTTATTTATTTTACTTGCTGTTAATTTTTTAGTAGCTTTTAACGAAGAATATATATATAATAACGAAATACCTCATCGTGTTAAGAAAGTACTGGGTATGTGTTTATAACTTTAGTTTTTTCTATTGTATAAAAATTTGAACGAAGCTTATGTTATAATATTAATTGCAGAAACTATTGACGAAGCTATAGAAAAATGTCATTGGAAAGAAAATCACTATCCACACCTGTGTGCTCCCTTTTCCCCTTGCGTAATACTGCAGTGGACTTACAGAGATGGTATTCATTAACTAATACAATTTAATTTTTAAAATTAGTTAAGGGCCTGTTTCACCAGTTGTAAGAACTGGCTCAGCTAATTAGCCAATGGCTAAATGGCTAACTGGCTAAATATTGTTAAGTGTTAATTAATGTAATAAGTTGCTCTGTTGTCATTATTTTTGTCACAAAAAAACATTATTATTAATTTTTGAACCTGTCTAATTGTCTAAACAATTAGCCGTTTGGCCAGCTAATCGGCTAACTTAGCTAACTTTTTTAGCCGGCTTGACCGGTTAAATTGTACAGCCCTAGTAAGAACGCTATTTGACAGTTGACGATACATATAGACTTTGATAGCGGACGGTAGAATAGGCCAGTAGCCCTGTTTCTCCTCAATTAATAAACAACAACTTTAAGATTAATATATTTAAATAGAAATATCTCGTAAATATTGGATAGGAATTTGATGTAAAAAAGAAATAATGAATCAAAAACTTTTTACTGTCGGATACTGTCATCCGTCAAATGGCGGTTGTTATCCGCAACTCATGAAACAAGCCCTAAGTCAACTTTTCCACAATTCCATATAAAACAATTTTCGAAAGTAAACTATTTTGCAGTGGAATATTTTTTGAAAATTAGTATTTTAAAATTTACCTTCGTTGTAATCGTCACTAGAAACGACTCAAACATTTTGTTCTAAATTTTAAACTCTTTACATTACTGTTTTTGAAAATATAATATCTGTAGCATACGCCTTTCTATATAACATTTTCTATTATAATAAAAATACGGTCAAATAAAAAAAAATTGTTTGTTTTCAAGGCATTATTGTCAACTTACCTTGGGCTCTTCTGGTGGAGGGTGATGTCATTGTTCTTAGACCAGGTCAAGAGGCTCCAGGTCACTGCAGAGGTGTTGAGTCCGACGATCCAGAACTTTTTTTTGGACAGATCTTTTTATCAGGGTCTCAGGTACTTAGAATTTTTTAGTTTGTGATTTTGACAATAACAATGATTATAAAAATTTGCTTTATAATAACTAAAGTACTTATTAATGAAATACATAGTGTAGACTCCACATCTCCCCTCCTCCCACATCTTGATTAAATATTTTTAATTTTTCACTAAAGAATATTCATGGTAAAATATCTTCATGTGCTAAGTGATTTTACTACATAACAAAACAATAATCAATTACTCGATCTTGTTTACAGGCAAAAGAACATTTTAGCATTCCAAGAGTAAGAGCGCCACATCCGAACAAAGAATACATAATGTGCGAGACACCATTCTTGAAAAATCTAAAGTTGGCATTAGAGCAAGCTACCACAAGACCAGTGACTGTATTTGAGAAACAGAGGTATTTGGTGAGTCTGTCCTGTACATGTTGCTTAAAATGTGCTTATTATTCCTTTACTATTAGTCTAGAGTGGTTTCAAACTCATCATTTTTGTAGTTCCAGAAAAATCATCATTTTTTGGAAAAATCACCAGTTTTTGTTCAAGTACAAAAATTATTATGAACAAAGTATGAATACTTTTTTTTACTTTTAAGCCGTGGTCTTGTTAATTATATAAGAAAGGCTCTACGAAGCGAATTTTTTTTACGACAGTTGTTTAATTTTAAACATATATTTTTTTTTCATTTACAATTGAGACGTAATTTCGAGAAAATTTTGTTAGTTAACAATCGTTTAACTTGTTGAAAAATTAACTTTAAGCAAAATTTCCAACGGGAATTAAGTATTTATAGTGTTCAGAATACACCATAATTTTTTGATATTAAAAAAAAATATTCAATACCTTAAATAAATTAATCATTGTATAGTACTCGCCTTTGACGCCGCGCGCGGAACCTAAGGGCCTATGCAAACCACGTTTTTTAATCGCGCCGTTATCCTACAGAGCAGTTTGTTGGCGTTTGTATCGATTCAAACGCGCGTCGACGGCGCGTTTGTATCGCGACATCCCCGCGTTTGCATCGCGTTTGTATCGCGTCACACACGCGTTTGCATCGCGTCTGTATCGCGTTTAAAAAACGTGGTTTGCATAGGCCCTAAAAATGTAACGCGGAGACCCATTTTCAGCATGAAATTAAAATTATAAATAATGGAGATACAGTTACGGGAACAGCGAGTTTTTGCAAATGTCCTCCTCTTTCAGAATCTTCTTTTGTAATTTCTCAAATATTAATAGTTTATGAAATATTGGCAAAAAACGAAATGCCATTTTTTGGTCAATTTTTTATGTACTAAAACACGCTTTTAGAAAAAAATTCTTGGCGTGATTCCGAATGAAATGAGCTATCACACATAATTTTAAGTATTTTTGACCATTTTCAACTTGTTGACTAGACTGTATCACCTTAACGAAAAACCTTTTTCCCCAAAAGTTTTTCTTAAATTTTTTTATTCTGCTAATTTTAAACATAGAGCATTTTCTTTTTTTACAGTGCACAGTAAAAATAATAGAAGGTATTGTATTGCCGTTTGTGATACTGGTAATGGTGGTGACTAGCTTGATACGTTACTTGTACCACCTGCCCGGCGTGACGCACTGGACCGAGGTGTACTTCCTACAGATCATAGCTGCTTCACTGCCTTTACTACAAATCGTCTTTCCAATTGCTTGGGTGACACTTAACTGTTACGGCTTAGCTAGGTATATTAAACACATCTTGAAATTAATCATTTTTCTAAGCTATGAATATTTATGAGTATGTTTTCTACAGGTTTAAACTTTTATCGGAAACGGGGCAAAAGTACACTCGTCCAAAATCGTGTTCCATATCAGAGGATCCAAGCGATCCCTTGATACAAGCTCTCAGCGAGTCCAACCTAAAGCCACAAGCATTGAAGACTTTGGGAAGAACTTTCTGGAATATTCTCGTTGGAAGGGAAGACATGGTCACTAGAACTGCCAATATTGTTCATGTTTTAGGCTCATTATCAGTAAGTTACATTACGTACTTAGAAATTATATAATCTGTAAATTCATTAGCTATGTTATTTAAATTTCATACAATCTTCTTTAACTTATATTTTTAAAACATTTTTTCCCTTTTTTAAGGCTCTTTGTTGTGTGGATAAGAAAGGTATACTATCATGGCCAAATCCTACAGCTGAAAAAGTGTTTTTTGTAAGGAATTCTAGTCCAATGTCGCATAACTCCAGTAAAACAAGTCTCATCGGATCCATGGGACACCAGAGTCAAACGAATTTAGATCAAGATGATGACGTAAAACAAAACCCAGAACCCTCAACGATTGTCGAAGTATGAACTTGACGTGATTATACTTGCTTATCTATTCTACGCAAATTTGACTAAACTACATTCCACTTCTTGATACAGGTATGGGGCCATCCATAAATTACGTCACACGAATTTTTCGACCCCTCCCCCGTCCTCGTCACAGATGGTCACATTTACCTACCTAGTGTGACGTCACATAATTTGCAATTTTGCAATATTTTTACAAATCAAATATCAACCCCGAGCGGGAATCGAACCCGCAAGGCGTCGATGTTTTAGGCATCACTACACCAGAACTACGCTGCATACGATCGCATTAAATGGAGAGAAGTCATAGGTGGTCGCGATCCTCATCATTGAGGGAACGAGGAAGAAGACACCAGAGCGGTTGTTGTTGTTATTCAATAAGCACTAATACTTTGTATTTATTTTTATTTTTGAACTCAACAAACTATAATCTAATTGCGACCCGTGCTCAAGCGCAAAGCGAACCTCACCACCCGTGCCGATAGCTGTAGCGAGCGTCCCGTGTCAGGTGCTGGACCTGACGCACGACCAGAACGCGCCGTTCCGCGTGGAGTTCGACGAGCAGCGCTGGCGCACGCACCTGGCGCGCCTCAAGCCGCTGGGGCTGGCGGCGCTGCTCAACACGTGCGCGCGCGCGCCACGACACACCTACGCGCACTTCTGCGCGCACCTCACGCAGGAGGCGCACCACAGGTGGGCGCTGTGCCGCTAGGTGGCGCTGTAAACACTTTCTGTTCAATATTTTCCTTAGTTTACTCCTTAACGATATAAAGGGCCCTGTAAACGATCAAATAATTTGTCAAATTTTACGTGTTTGTGAAATTATTAAATCGTCTGCGAGCTTGTTTGATGTGTTTTTTATTTGGAAACATGAAGTTTGACAAACAAGTTTGACAAATTATTTGATCGTTTACAGGGCCCTTAAGGCACGTGGTATAAAAAATATGGACAGTGAAATCGAAGTACTATTTATAACTGTATAGGACAAAACAATAATCTTGACGATAATTGCTCAGCCCATTCCCCTGTCATAAGTTCGTTTATGTTTGTCATTGTAATACCGGTTTCATTGCGTATACAGGCAATCCTGAACCACTTGCGATACACGTTATATTTATATATGTACTAAACCGTAAAAAGTTTCCATCATTGCTTTAATAATAATAAAACTTAAACATGAAAAATTTGATATATTTTAGTGAAGATCTAGTACCGGTGACAAATAGACGATGTCTTTGCGAATTAGCCAAGCAGATTGGATTTTCTGACGCTGTTGCTGAGTCATACAATGTACAAGAGTGTTTAGCGGTCTTTCGACACTTGGTAAGAATGTCCGTCAATATTTCGTAAAAACGATGTATCAAATACAGAAAAAAGCATGGTTTCCAAACATAGGCAAAGTTTTAAATACACAAATATATATAAAACTAGCTGACCCGGCGAACTTCGTACCGCCTAACAGTCGATTCCTTATTTTTTTTTAATACTTATCCTTGCCGTAACACTTAAATTTTATGGTATGGTATTAAAGTTCAAATTGACTTTTAAGTATTATTACGAATCTTTTGTATGGGAATATAGAAAAGTGTTGTTTTTAGACTTTTCAGGCAATTTTTTAAATTTTTCTCACCGTAACAACCATCCTCGTACTTCAAGGAATATTATAAAAAAAGAATTAGCGAAATCGGTTCAGCTGCTCTCGAGATTTGCGCTTAGCAACAAATTCAGCGACTCACTTTTATATATATAGAGATATGCTAGCTAAAACAAGTATGACTAATAAAAACTGAAGTTCTAAGGCGACTTCCATACGTCATTCTCCAATAACAATAACATTTGCTGGTGTAAAAGTAAATCCTTGCCTCATGTGACAAGTGATACAAGTCAAAAATCATCACTACAGAACAGAAAAGATAAAGATAAATTGACAGAATCGCCCAGAAATTGGTTATGAAATCATAATGATTATTTAAACTTTTCGAGTTTGTAAGTTCTTAAGACAGGACGACGTCTGCTATTTTTATATAATTATATTTTTTAGCAAGCAGATACAATAAGAAGGGAGACTCGCTTCGTGCGTTCGCTACACCTCAGCACACGAGTGAAGGTACCGCTGCCGCACATGTTAGCTGTTGTCGTTAAAGATCAGTCCAATCAACTCCAAATGCTTACACAGGTAACTATCTATCTCCTTTTAAAATATTAATATATTATTAGGGAACGTACCCATACTACGTGATCTGTTTTTACAATTTTTTAACCCTCTCCCCCCCTTAGTAGTTAGTAACCACCCGTAGTATTTGCTAAGACCTCGAGTTTTATCGTAGTAATTCAGAAGTATGGTTTCAATAACTTTTTAACCATACTTGACTGCTCGGTATACTATCAGTTATTAATCAGCTGACGTACTAGCATATGTGCGTCAGTGTTGCCACTTGTGAGTTTAAAAAGTGCCATATTTGTATGTAGCTCAAAAAAGCGTGAGATTTTTCTAGAGATTATTGACTACGTGACGAAAACCTAAGACCTCCCCCCAGCCCCTGTGGCCAAGCGTGGTATTTTTAAAAGACCCCCCCCCCCATAAACGAGTCATGTAGTATGGATACGCTCCATTAAAAAAAATGATTTCTAGACTCCAAAACTTTCGACTTACGAAAAGTTTGGGATGTCTGGTAGAAATGGCTACTTTGTTATAAGTCAGTCCATTGGACTACACAATATGTAACTATCTTGAACTATAATCAATAATGTATTTGTGGTGTTCCATAAATAGTACGTTCTAAATTATTTTTTTTTGCAAAAATTTTTTTGATCTATTACACTTGATGCAAATAAAAACCTTTTTTCTGAGTATATTAAAAATTTTAAAATAACAAGGCTAAACTGGAATTAAGATTTTGATAAACATGTCCTGATACTTAAGTTTTGTTTTTGGTTTAAATTGTTATACCTGGCTAAAATCCAATAAAAATTTCGTAAAACTTATTATTTACGGTCTCAAAATAGATATAATCTACCTTCTAAGAAACCCAACTTTAGGATAAAGATACAATGATTAAATGTTATCAGTCCAAGTATGACCAATATTGGACAGATCAGTTGGTTTTGTCACTTTGAGTGTGTATCACACTCTTTTGTTTTTATTTCTAGGGCACCGCTGACATAATCTTAGATTCTTGCGTGGATTACTGGAACGGTCGAGACTTAACGCCAATATCACCCTCTGATCGCAAGAAGATCATCGACTTCTACCAACGAAATTCGCTAACGGCCTATTGCACTGCTTTTGCTTACAAGTACGTTAATTTAGATTATGTACAACAATGGAACTCTTTTTTGCGACTAGCTTTACCTCAAATTTACTTTCAGCAGACTACTGTATAGTTCCATACTGAAAAAGTGTCTACAAGCATTGTCATGCGTCTGACGCACGATCTGCACGCACGAGCTGTAACAAGTAGATATTTTTATTTTAACGCTGTAACTGAGGAAGGGCACAGCAGGAAATTTCCTGTTCAAAATATGGAGCAGCCTGTCTGGGGTAGTACCTCGACCTTACAGAAGATCACAGCTAAATAGTACTGTTTTCAAGCAGTGTTGTGTTCCTGTTGGTGAGTAAGGTTACCAGAGCTCCTGGGGGAATTGGGGATAGGGTCGGCAACGCGTTTGTGATGCTTCTGGTGTTGCAGGCGTTTATAAGCTACGGTAATCGCTTACCACCAGGTAAGCCGTACGCTTGTTTGCTGACCTAGTTACATAAGAAAAGTGCTACGTATTTTGTACGCCAAAATGTTGCTTTTACTATCGAATCTTACCGGATCGTATTCCTACAGGCCGCTGACGCGCGGAGTGACTCCGGCGCTGGCGGCGCAGTACCTGGAGCTGCCGCCCGACTGCCGCGCGCTGTACGCGCACGTGCCGGCGCGCGTGCCTGCGCCCGCCTGGGACACCGCCGCGCTGCACTTCCACTCCACCGGTACGTGTCCGAGTGGGAGTGTCGCAGTACCTGGAGCTGCCGCCCGACTGCCGCGCGCTGTACGCGCACGTGCCGGCGCGCGTGCCTGCGCCCGCCTGGGACACCGCCGCGCTGCACTTCCACTCCACCGGTACGTGTCCGAGTGGGAGTGTCGCAGTACCTGGAGCTGCCGCCCGACTGCCGCGCGCTGTACGCGCACGTGCCGGCGCGCGTGCCTGCGCCCGCCTGGGACACCGCCGCGCTGCACTTCCACTCCACCGGTACGTGTCCGAGTGGGAGTGTCGCAGTACCTGGAGCTGCCGCCCGACTGCCGCGCGCTGTACGCGCACGTGCCGGCGCGCGTGCCTGCGCCCGCCTGGGACACCGCCGCGCTGCACTTCCACTCCACCGGTACGTGTCCGAGTGGGAGTGTCGCAGTACCTGGAGCTGCCGCCCGACTGCCGCGCGCTGTACGCGCACGTGCCGGCGCGCGTGCCTGCGCCCGCCTGGGACACCGCCGCGCTGCACTTCCACTCCACCGGTACGTGTCCGAGTGGGAGTGTCGCAGTACCTGGAGCTGCCGCCCGACTGCCGCGCGCTGTACGCGCACGTGCCGGCGCGCGTGCCTGCGCCCGCCTGGGACACCGCCGCGCTGCACTTCCACTCCACCGGTACGTGTCCGAGTGGGAGTGTCGCAGTACCTGGAGCTGCCGCCCGACTGCCGCGCGCTGTACGCGCACGTGCCGGCGCGCGTGCCTGCGCCCGCCTGGGACACCGCCGCGCTGCACTTCCACTCCACCGGTACGTGTCCGAGTGGGAGTGTCGCAGTACCTGGAGCTGCCGCCCGACTGCCGCGCGCTGTACGCGCACGTGCCGGCGCGCGTGCCTGCGCCCGCCTGGGACACCGCCGCGCTGCACTTCCACTCCACCGGTACGTGTCCGAGTGGGAGTGTCGCAGTACCTGGAGCTGCCGCCCGACTGCCGCGCGCTGTACGCGCACGTGCCGGCGCGCGTGCCTGCGCCCGCCTGGGACACCGCCGCGCTGCACTTCCACTCCACCGGTACGTGTCCGAGTGGGAGTGTCGCAGTACCTGGAGCTGCCGCCCGACTGCCGCGCGCTGTACGCGCACGTGCCGGCGCGCGTGCCTGCGCCCGCCTGGGACACCGCCGCGCTGCACTTCCACTCCACCGGTACGTGTCCGAGTGGGAGTGTCGCAGTACCTGGAGCTGCCGCCCGACTGCCGCGCGCTGTACGCGCACGTGCCGGCGCGCGTGCCTGCGCCCGCCTGGGACACCGCCGCGCTGCACTTCCACTCCACCGGTACGTGTCCGAGTGGGAGTGGCCCGACAGCCGCACGTGCGCGCCGCATGCGGTGTCCGACGAGTGGGGGTGGCCCGACAGCTGCACGTGTGCGTCGCGTGCGGCGTCCGACGAGTGGGAGTGGCCCGACAGCCACACGTGCGTGCGGCGTGCGGTGTCCAACGAGTGGGAGTGGCCCGACAGCCACACGTGTGTGCGGCGTGCGGTATCCGACGAGTGGGAGTGGCCCGACAGCCACACGTGCGTGCGGCGTGCGGTGTCCAATGAGTGGGAGCGGCCCGACAGCCACACCTGCGTGCGGCGTGCGGTGTCCGACGAGTGGGAGTGGCCCGACAGCCACACGTGCGTGCGGCGTGCGGTATCCGATGAGTGGGAGTGGCCCGACAGCCACACGTGCGTGCGGCGTGCGGTGTCCGACGAGTGGGAGTGGCCCGACAGCCACACGTGTGTGCGGCGTGCGGTATCCGACGAGTGGGAGTGGCCCGTCAGCCACACGTGCGTGCGGCGTGCGGTGTCCGACGAGTGGGAGTGGCCCGACAGCCACACGTGCGCGCCTCGTGTGGTGTCCGACGAGTGCGATGACTTACCTACTTATCTACCAATAAAACAGGAATGGGCACCTCAATTTATAAAAAAAAAAAAAAACGATTGTGCTTACACGACTGAAGTAAAACTTCTTTAGCCATAAGCCTGCACTGTGTCTTAGATATTCGAAACGAAACTGGCTATGAGACAAAAGAAAATGTGTGCTCGCACCTCTCTTGCTCCGTTTGCCTCGCCCGATCACACTTTTCGCAACGCTCTCATCACGCATTCACCAGCTTAGTCCCCAAGTCAGCATGCGTAAAGAAGTTTTACTTCAAAAATAATTTCAGTTAATCATTTTTTTTTATATCTCACTGAAATGTGCGTAAATGAAAAGTCGTAAGTTTTCGTATTATGAAAATCTTATAACATTTTCTTACTCAAATTTCACTTTTCAGATTCATTGTTGTTTAACGAAGTGACGGACGACGATGTCAGTGACGCTGACGGATATTTCGACATGCAATGTAATCAGGTACAAATTTTGTAAGGTGCGAGGGAGCGTTTTTATGTTCGCGGAATGAAGGGTAAGAGGTTGAAATAAAAAAACCGAATTATTTTTCCTTTTTAATATATTCACCTGCAAGACGGACACATTTTTCAGATCTTTCAATTAATTTATTTATACCCTCATAAAAAATGTTTTATCTTTGTCCTCAAAATACGCTGAAACTGCCTCCTTAACTTCATCGGTGGTAAATTTTTTACCCCGTAGCTCTTTTTTTATTTTTGGAAAGAGGTAATAATCACTCGGGGCCAGGTCTGGGCTGTAGGGTGGGTGGTTCAAAATATCGAAGCCCACTTTAAGCAGGGCAGCCAACGCAACGCGGCTCTTGTGGACGGGCGCATTGTCGTGCAAAAGCAGCACACCTTTCGTCAATTTCCCCGTCTTTTCTGTTTAATGGCTTCTTTTAGTTGCTCTAATATTGAAGCGTAGTATTCTCCGGTTATAGAAACACCTTTATCTTTATAATCGATCAATAATATTCCTTCTGAGTCGCAAAAGACCGTTGCCATGAGTTTCCCAGCTGACTGTAACACCTTAAACTTCTTGGGGGGTGTTGTGCCCTTTTTATGTCACTGCATAGAGTCTTGTTTCGACTCAGGTTCATAATGATGAACCCAAGTTTTGTCTCCAGTAACAATTCGACTCAATACACCATCCTTGTCTTCATTGCAGAGGTCCAAAAATGCACGTGAACACTCTACGCGTTGTTGTTTTTGCGGCGGCGTGAGCATTCTCGGTACCCATCTTGCGCTGACCTTAGTCATGCCAAGATGATCGTGCAGGGTTGTATCGGATACTCCAACCATTTCTGCGAGTTGTTTCTTCTTTAGTCGAGCATCGTCGAGTACAAGTTTTTCGACTTTTTGGGTAATTTCTGGCGTGGTCACCTCGATTCTCCTGCCCGGCCTCGGGTCGTCTTTAAGGGATTCCCTTCCTTTTTTAAACAAACTGTGCCACTTGTACACCATGGTTTTTCCTGGACAAGAGTCACCGTAAACCGATGACATCTCATCCATTATGGTCGCAACTGATTTTCCTTGCTTGGTAAGGAACTTTATAACGGCACGATATTCGATTTTTTTCATATTTCACTTTTCACTCCTGATTAGGTTGCTTGGTTGGCGATAGCTCAAAGACTAATAGTCTAATAACAATGAAATCTCGTATTTATACTAGAGATGAGTCACTAAACACGTTACGATCCTAATGAGCCTAATCACCCCCCCCTCCAACCCTCTTATTCCGTGAACTTAAAAACGCACCCTCGTAGTTATACTGTTTACTCGTTTAGACTAAACTTGAGCTTGTAAATGAACTATAATCTGATATTGATCACTCACTTTCATAAAAAAATCGTGTCATATCGTCGTGGATAAATCATTTTCAGCAAGTACTTTGTACCTATATTTTAGTAATTGTTGGCAGATGTACTATTATAAGATTTTGCGTTCCAGGTGTTCATCGGCATGGTGACGATGCAGTACCAGGCGCAGAGCGACATGGTGGAGCTTATCGAGCGGTTGGAGCGCGCCTGCATTCGATTCGTACACTTCAGCAAGGAAAATGAACTGCGCTCGCGAGTCTTCAGCGAGAAGATGGGCCTCGAGTCTGGATGGAACTGCCACATCTCGCTCATGAGCGAGCAAACACACAGGTAACCCATAGCATCGACATGACCCTCCGTCGAAATAAATACAACTTGTTCTCCACGGTTGCAGGAACAAATGTTGCTGAAATTTTATATACGCTTTGAAATTGAGGGTAAATGAAAAACTTCATTAATCGAAGTTTGCCTAAATTAGAAGCACTCTGCTTAATGGCTTGTTTATACAACGCTATGTACGATTTCGGGTTAAAATTCGCTTTCGTTCTATCCTGCCTTGATATAAATTGAGCGGTAAACTACTGGCTTAATTATTAATTAATTTTACATAGAGTAATTAATGGTCAAAGATGGAAAAATTTCCTGTAAATGACCATCAAAGGTTTTTTCTTCCAAAATTATTGCACTACTTTAAATCAGATAAAGATAATGGTATAATTTTTACAAAAAGTCTTTTACTTATTTTGTCCAAAACACAATTTTTTTAAAGACCGCTATGTAATCACTTCACATTAAGAGTAACTTTCAAGTAGTGTTCTGTTCCTGTGGTGCGTCAGGTAGCAAGGGATTCTGGGGAGGGTCACAGTTGGGTCGGCAACACCGTTTTAATACTCCTAGTGTTGCAGACCTCTATAGGCTACGGTATCCGCTTATTAACTGGTGAACCGTAAACCTGGTAGTTTTAATTTTCATATAAACACTGATGGTTCGACTTAGAGATAGAAGAGGAATGGGCAACACATGCTTAAAGCAATTTGGTTGAAAATATAACTCTTGGAGGGGCCATAATAAAATGTTTCAAAATTTATCAATTTGGAGGGTAGGTACATCATACAAAACTTGGTTGATTAAACTCAGGACTAACATTTTTGACACATATGAATAAAAGATTTAACATATATACATCCATCACTCACATATAACACGAAACATATTATGAATAGTTTATTATTTCCATTATGAATGAGTTTTGATAACCCTAGTGTTCTGGATGTTGTGAACTATAATTTGTTTTCTAATGAATATGTACTAGGTTTATTATGTGTTAATCTTATGTTTTTTGAATTTTAAAGTAAAATATGTGCATAGTCGCCGTTTATATTGCTGAAAACTTTTTCAAATGAACTACATACATGAAATAGTAAAGAAAATTAATTTATCAAAATTTGGTATTTGCTGAATACTCTTTCCTTTTACCATCGGGTACCTCGTACTTCTGCATGGTATATTTTCATTTCCTACAAGATGTAAGATGTGAACACTAAAATATGAAAACGAAAATGTATATAAGCTTGTACCTGAACAAATAAAATTATGTTAGCTCTTTGGCTTGTCAAAAGTATTAGCTTCTCATTGCTCGTATTCGCATACTTTCAATAATTTAGATAAAACTGTCTTCCAATTTCACTTCATACGTATTATGCTTATATTGTTTTAAAAGATATGTAGTTATCATATCAATAATTATAAAACCTTATAATATAGATTCTTGTTCAAATATAAGTTTAACATAAAATTACTTCAATTACAAATCGACGAGAACATGGAGCAACTATTATTGAAGATTCATGGTTTATTTTGGAATCGCAGTTTTTCCCATGAAATGGAATTCTAATCCGTGATATATATGATGTGAGTTTTTTTTTCCAAATACCTATACATCAACAATCAACATACCGAACTTTGAATTCAATTCAGTAGTTTTTTCGTGTAAAAAAATCCATACATTTATTCATCCTCACAAACTAGTAACTACATAATTTGTGTGTATGTATAAATGCTACTAAGGTATACGTTAACGTTGCGACGACTGCACTGCCCCGGTAGACAACTGGCATAAAGCTAAAGGAATAGAATAGAATTCTCAACGTATGGGAATGACACTCATCAATCAATGACATCTTTATTCGATATATGTCGAAAGCTAGTGTCATTCCCATACACTGAGAATTCTATTCTATTCTATTGGTTTAGCTTTTATGGCACATGTCTACAGGGGCTGGTCGGTAAGGGACGGAAGTGTGAAAGAGACAGTATTGTCGACAGCAAGCCGGCATCGCCGCTGTCCTCTCAGACGCTGCGAGGCCGCCATAACACCGCCTCGCAACTCACTAGGCCCGATACGGGCGACGCCTTTACTTTTAGGTTCGTCTATAACTATCGCGCTTTAAGTAATAGCACGCTTGTCTGCTTTGATTGACGTTTTGTTTTATTTATGACGGTTTGACGAACAGATTATACCGGGGGATATAAACACATTAAATTAAACCACATGTTCTGCTGACCATTTTTAAGTTATGTACGAAAAAATTGTCGAGTAGAAGAAGTAGGTTAGGTAGGTTTTTGGTTTGTTTTTTTTTTTTGTATATATTTTAAAGCATAATATTGTGCCCAAATTCCAAACATAAAATCGGGTTGTACAAATAATTTCTATTATTATTATCTATTACAATATAGATTCAGAAGTTAAATACTATTTACAAAAATACTATAGTGAAAAATAAAACAAAATGTCAAATCAGCCGAGACAAAACTAATGCATATGTAACCTTTTGTAAAAATAAATGATTTTCAAGATACCATAAAACATTAGTTTAAGAAAATATTATAACAGAAGTACAATGTATTAGTTATGTTGAACTTTGTCCTTGACATGGCGCTTCCTATTTTTATTTTATTACTGTAAAAAATAATATCTTCCTCAAAATCTGGAGCAGCCCTACTGGGCAAGTATCTCGACCTTGACCTTAGTGTGTCATTCATAGGCCACGTTAAACGTTTACGTTTATTTATTAATTTATTTATCAGCGGGACCGTACGCTTGTTTACCCTCACCTTTTATACCACCCTTATGGTATATAAAACGTTGGATATAAGAAAAAGAAATTAATACCCTATTAATAAGTATCTGTTAATAGGAAGTGGCATGGGCTTGTGACATAAATTTGCTTATTTTTTGTTTGTCGCTTAGCTTACTTTTTGATAGTAATTATAAGACTTTAATCGAAAGCAACACACAAAGGTAGTTCGCTTTTAACCCCCAAGCTATATTCGCAGTCAATCCGACAATATTGCATGGAATCCAGTACTAACCCTACTAATTTGTTTAATTCCTCTGTAACATTATATTGATTTTTAACACTGAACATCATCACTGATAACGAATATCAAGTATATGGGTTTATGACGATATTTTAATACTTTTGGTGCGATGTAGCGTTAGCTTTTAGTATATCACGATACGTTTATATAAGCCTATATTTAAAAAAGCAGATTTATTTATTTATATATTATTTATGATGTTTTTCTAAGGCTCTAAAATAAATCTTCCGCTAATGCGAATGTTCAGTGGTGCCATATCCTCATCCAAGGCGCTATCGATGTCCGCACCGGGCGCTATCAACGTCGAACACAATACCGTTAAGTTTGACGACGAAATCAAGAAGGCCAGACATTCGATCACGACACAATGTGGAATAAAGGTAACGCTGACCTTGAATTTACGGATACAAGCATTCGCTTATTACCAAACCTAGATTTTTATAGTATGCACCTTAATAAAAACTATATCCCGTTTTCTTCACAACCAATCAAAAAAAGCCTCTTAATTTTTTTTTTCAAGTTTTGTACCCTTATAGCACTAACACTAGTTTGGAGTTTTGAAACACCCTTGGCAAGTAAGGCCCAAACCCCAGTGAACAAGGGCGCGCTTGCAGCTCCAGCGCGGTAGCGGCAGCCGAACGTCGACGGACTCCCTGCTGGGCGCCGAGTCGCCGCCCGACGCCTGCCGCTCGCTGTCCTGCCTCACCGACTCCACCGACCACACTGCGCCGCTCAACTTCGACATGAGCAACCGGGTCTGTACATAATGACATATCGTCTGCCACACTAGCGCTACCTGCGGTAACCGACCGATAAAACTATCAAATTGCAATCGATTTCAGCAATAATGGCGGGGCATTCTGCGGAAAATAAAATTAACAAAAAATACTAATGAACGACATTCCTATATTATTTTATTCCTATATTTTAAACGGATTTGGTTTGAAGACGTCGTAATAAAAATAAAAAGTGCGTGCATACAAAGTGCACGTATCAGAAGTGAAACTTCTTTGGCAAACTAATTTTTTAGACTTTAGTCTCGTTTTATTTATACAAATCTAAAGCTTTATATTTCCGTTCCAGCGCCATCTAGTTAATTTGCATTGCAATACTATCGATATTAATGTAACAACCTTTGTAGTTTCTATAGTACACGCTAGATGGCTTTACCTACCAAAAACAAAATAGATTAAAAACGTTGCCATTTCATCAAAACGTTGCACGTTTCATCCGTAAAAATTTACCCTCATGCGCCTAAAGAAGTTTTACTTCAAAAATGAATCATCGTAATGTATGCACTATGTACGCGCATGCGTTCGAACGACTGCACCAAATTGATTATATCTTTTTTTGTGATCGCTATTGTTAAGACAATGTATACAAGAAAATTTAAAAAAATCGATATATAGGCGAAAAAATGTGGCGGATTGAAGTACCCGGATCCCTTACCTATTTAAATATAGTAAAATAGGTGTTTGAAATTTAACTTATATAGACTATTGAAAACAAAACAAAAAATGTGGCTATTGTTTGTGACAAAAATGCTTTTACCTTTTGCTTTATTTCCTTCCTGCAGTTTTTATTCCCATATAACTATTAAAAAATATATGTAGATAGGTACTAGACACATAATTATAATGTAATGTGTAACTTTTACAACGAAAGTAAAAAAAAGGTCAGAGTTGTGAATCAAACTCATTTACTCTATTATATTTAATACTTTTTTTTTGTCAAAAAATATGTGTTTCTTCATTGGAATCTTCAATATTATTTTTGTTTTTGTTTGTATGTGTCTTCTAAAGATTGGAATCAATTTAATTCCTTTCAAACCAAGTATATTATAATGCCATTTCCGAATACATCATTGTTGGGTTATTCCTATTTTATAGACTGTTAAACGAGTTTGCTTTCAAATGTTGCAGAAGGTGGAAGTGTGGATAAACTGACATAACTATTTTTTTTTATATTAATTTCCTTCTGAGTTATCTTGATATTTCTTGAAATATTCCACAGGCGAAGCTGCCTCGTGGTATTGAAAACATAAGGCCTCATATCGAACAAGTGGACAACGTGCCTCTGCTGGTGTCTCTGTTCACGGACTGCACGGCCAACTCTGTTCAACGAATGATTGAAATTATGCAGGTAGGTAGGAAATTATGCAGCAATATTTCAGAGACCTAAATTTCCTAAAGGTTCCTTGTTTAACTATTTTTCTTTTTTTAATAATAATAAACACCGCGTTGGCGCAGCGGTTAGAGCACTGGATTGCGATTGGCTGTTGCGCGGGCGGTTGCGGGTTCGATTCCCGCACACGACAACATTTGTATTGGCCATACAGATGTTTGCCGTGGTCTGGGTGTTTGTTCTGGCAGTCCTTGTGGGTTACCCCACCGTGCCTCGGAGAGCACGTTAAGCCGTCGGTCCCGGTTGTTATCATGTACACCTGATAGCGATCGTTACTCATAGTAGGGAATATATCCGCCAACCCGCATTGGAGCAGCGTGGTGGATTAAGCTCCGATCCTTCTCCTATATGGAGAAGAGGCCTATGCCCAACAGTGGGATATTAGAGGCTGAATCGTGATCGAATAATAATAAAAAACAACTTGGAAGTAGAATGTTATGCTTATAAATGTGTATTAAATAATAACAAAGTTGTGTCATCTTCAATTAATTAATTATTCAATTGATCCGTGAATGTAGTAAGTTAAGGGGATGTTCTTTCTTTATATTAGGATTATAGTGAAGTTGTGTGCGTGATGGGTTCAGCAGCCAACTGCCAAAATATGGAGATTTTCATGCAAGCTGATGCCAGGTAATTTTGTTTTATTTCTTTCATTAAAAATATCAATAAATATCTATGACAATAAAATTCGCTACGTGGTTACGGCAGTTAAGAATACATCCACCCCCTATCTTCCCTTGGGTGTCGTAAGAGGCGACTAAGGGATAACACAGTTCCACTAACCACCTGGAACTTATAAAGCCGACCGATGGCGGGATAACCATCCAATTGCTGGCTTTCATTTTTCATACACAGGCCGAAGACGGGCAGCAGCGTCTTCGATGCGACAAAGTCACCCTGCGGTCACCAACCCGCCTGCCCAGCGTGGTGACTATGGGCAAAACACATGAGTTCGCGCCATAATGTTTGGCGCAAACTTGTGGAGGCCTATTTATTTATTTTTTTTATTTTATACTTTATTGTACATCACAACTACAAATATCATTTACAGACTGTGAAGTACAATGGGCGGACTTATGGCTATTTAGCCATTTCTTCCAGACAACCCAAATATATATTTCCTGCTATGAGTAACGATCGCTATCAGGTGTACATGATAACAACCGGGACCGACGGCTTAACGTGCTCTCCGAGGCACGGTGGGGAGACCCACAAGGACTGCACAAACACCCAGACCACGGCAAACATCTATATGGCCAATACAAATGTTGTCGTGTGTGGGAATCGAACCCGCACCGCTCGCGCAACAGCCAATTGCAATCCATTGCTGTGACCGCTGCGCCAACGCGGCGTCAATAAGTAATGCCTGTGTCCAGCAGTGGACTGCGATATGCTGAAGTGATGATGATGATGATGATCAATATAAAAACCCGCAACTTCTAAGTTCGAACCCCGCAGATGGCATACATTTGTTTTAGCCATACAGCTGTTTACCGTGGTCTGGGTGTTTGTGCTTGTGTTGTGTATTCCGCACCCTCGACTCAAGAGTAAAACCTAGTGGGGGCCTTTGAGTGTAAGGCGCTATTTATTAATTATTATTCTTCTGGTGAAAGTATTTAAAAAATCGGTCCAGTAGTTTTTAACAAAATAGTTAAAACTTTTCTCTCTTAAATATTAGTATTTATGTTTGAAAACCATCATCATCATCAAAATGTCGACCAGTAATAAAAAATTAATTAATTTTTTTTTTTGTCCCACCAGCATAGCAGTTGAGCCGCTATATCCAGTGTTGTGTCAAAAAATGCCGCCTTACCAAGTGCCACGAGACTGCATCGGGCCGATCGATTTAGCGAGGTCGCTCAACTCTGTGCCTTGCTCCTTATCGGTAATATATTATCACATCAAGTCTTCTTGTTTAATACGATTTTTACTACAGCTGAAAAACTTACAAAAGTCATCCGTGTTTGGCGCTATAAAAATTCATTAATCTCAATGAATGAACATATTAATTAATTTGGTTGATATGAATAAGTAACAAGAAATCAAAAAAATGACAAAAATAAATTTATATTAAAATTGCATTCAAATGATATATGACATCATTGCCTTATGTTGCAGTTTCTTTTTTGTTTTCTCCAACTTGCTACTATAAAAGCGTAGTATATAGTTAAAAAATTAGCAGGTTAAATTAGCAATTAGGGTATTTTAAGCAATTATTAATAAAAATATTAATGCACGCTTCCCTAAAAGTTGAAAAACAAATGGCAAAGTCAGCCGTGCGCCAACTACTGCTACAGTCAGGTATGTACTTCAATAGAAATGAAAATTTGTCATCTATACTAGTAGTATAATAAAGCTGAAGAGTTTGTTTGTTTGATTGTTTGTTTGAACATGCTAATCTCATGGTCTACTGGTACGATTTGAAAAATTATTTCAGTGTTAGATAGCCCATTTATCGAGGAAGGCTATAGGCTATATATCATCACGCTAAGACCAATAGAAGCGTAGCACCAATGAAGAATGTTTCAAAATCGGTTTTTTTTACCTTTTGAGAGCTTCCGCGGCGTAAACGGTGAAAGTTTCGCTCAAATTGTGTATGACAGAATTGGTCCTATTCAACGGGGACGAAGTCGCGCGCAGAAGCTAGTCTCTATATATATATATATAAAAATGAATCGCTGAATGTGTTGTTAAGCGCAAATCTCGAGATCAGCTGAACCGATTTCGCTAATTCTTTTTTTAAAACGTTCCTTGAAGTACGAGGATGGTTCTTACGGAGAGAAAAATTTAAAAAAATTGCCTCAAAAAGTCTAAAAACAACACTTTTCTTCCCATACAAAAAAATCGTAATAATATATACTTAAAAGTCAATTTGAACTTTAATTCCATAGTTCCATACCATAAAGTTGAGTTAGTGGAGAGGTTCCGGGAAGGATAAGTATTAAAAAAATAATCGACTGTTAGGCGGTACGAAGTTCGCCGGGTCAACTATACCCCGTCCGGCGACTAATGATCTTTTTGACAGCTCACGCCTATAAATTACAGTTTTTTTTTTCGGAATAACGCACTAAAAATTTTACAGTAATGTCATAATTTATTGACGATTTGATTGATTGAGTGAAGTACCCTGTGCATAACAAACAACCACAGACTATGAAACAGTTATTGAAATAATAAATCGATAATAAATCGATCATATGATAAAAATAATTTTACGTCGTGATTATTTTTTCGATAAATTTAATACAAAAAAGGAAATAAAAATAGTATCTATGACCCCAAGATTGATTACTTGCAAGGAATTAAGTCGAAATCTTTAAATTTAATTGCAAAACCAAGAATAAAGAGCAATAACTCTGTTAATTCATTTATTAATTATTTATATATTTCATTTATAATTTAAAAAACTAATAAACGCATAAAGAAATAATATTTTTAAACTAAATGTATTTAATTAAATCGATTAAAAGTTCTTCTTAAATAAAATCGATTATTATTTCGAATCGAATAAATAACGTGTGAGGCAGTCACTAATGTCAAAATTTCTTGAAGTGTCAAAAAGATCATTAGTCGCCGGACGGGGTATAGTAAGAAATAAATTAAACTAGGTTGTTGTACTTATAGTTTAGTGTAAAATGTCATTTGATCAAATATTCTTCAAGAACGTCAATGTAAAATTGTCAGTGATTAATTAATCTTCAGGTTCTTAAAGGTTAAAGGTTTCTACAGCTATTATACGTGTATACGTATGTATGTATGTATGTTTGTATTTATGAATATTCGCGATTTTTATGAAAAACAACTGATCGTATTTAGATGGTGATCCTATCATTGGAGAACATTATAATGTAAAATTTTAATATAATAATTGTGTTTGCTCGCAAACGAAAAAAACCGACTTCAATTACATCGACAAGTAATACAATAACTTAGGTAGACGAAAAAATAGTCAAGTAAATACGCGTTATCAAAGATTACTCAAAAAGTTGTAAGTAATTAGAACTCGATGAAATTTAAACGTGAATACATGATAAACGCCAGCTTTCGATTAAATCAAAAATAATCAAAATCGGTACACCCAGTAAAAAGTTATGTGGTACCTATATCAACGTAGTTTGACGAAAAAATAGTAAGTAAAATCGCATTATTAGATATAACTCAAAAAGTACTTGGAAGATAGTTAAAAAGTAAGTCGGTTTATTTTGACCAAAGAAATTAAGTGTTTTGATACTAAAAGCATTATACATTTTTATGTGAAGGTTTTAATATACAAAAATGATGTTGCTTTTAACCAAATAAGCCGGTTTATTTTGACGAAAGTAATATTGTAGTTTGGTACTAAAAGTATGACAATTTCTTAGGTTTAATACTGAAATGGTAACAAATTGTTTTGTTTAATACTGAATGTGTGACAATTTGTTTTATTTAATACTGATAGTGTGACAATTTGTTTTATTGAATACTGAAAGTGTGACAAATTGTTTTGTTTAATACTGAAAGTGTGAAAATTTGTTTGTTTTAAACTGAAAGTGTGACAATTTGTTTGGTTTAATACTGAAAGTGTGACCATTCGTCCCGGCAGATGTCTCGCGACGTGGACGTGTCCCTGTTCGCACTCATCACGATGTCGCGTCACTTTACGATGTGCGTGTGGAACAGCACGCAGTTCTGGATCTGTAGCTCTTGCTTCTTGTCGCTATTGCAGGTAGGCGAAATAAAAATTCCACGACTTTTTTAACACTGAGATTTATGTCGATTTGTAACAGTGTTATTACTAAAATTTTGTTTATAAATGAGTAATTCTGAAATTATCAAGTCAATTTTAGTCTTTCTTAATCCGGCTCGAAGGACCATTTTGTATTATAGTAGTGTTAAGCACACTGAAACTGATAAACTTGTTAACGAAACGTGACGATTAACGGAAAGGATTCGCATCCATAAATGTCAATAAAATCTAAACTGGCTTAGATAATAAATGCAGGATTAGTGATAGAATAATTCCCTTGTCCTAGCTGTCCATGCTATAAACTCCCCCAACATCAATACTATACGGAATGGTTGTGGGTGTTTATTAGGTGGGATCGGTGATGTGCGTCGGTGTGGGTGCACTAAGCGTGGGCGGCGCGGTGATGGGTTCCCTGGTGGCCGCGCTGCTGGCCGCCGCGCTCAGCTTCGCGCCGCCGCACGCCGCGCTCGTGCTGCGCGCCGCCACGCGCCCCGCGCGCGCCTTCTCCGTGAGGGTGAGTGGCCGCTCTCTACGACTGACTCTACACTCTACACAGTCACTGGCGGCCGCGCTCAGCTTCGCGCCGCCGCACGCCGCGCTCGTGCTGCGCGCCGCCACGCGCCCCGCGCGCGCCTTCTCCGTGAGGGTGAGTGGCCGCTCTCTACGACTGACTCTACACTCTACACAGTCACTGGCGGCCGCGCTCAGCTTCGCGCCGCCGCACGCCGCGCTCGTGCTGCGCGCCGCCACGCGCCCCGCGCGCGCCTTCTCCGTGAGGGTGAGTGGCCGCTCTCTACGACTGACTCTACACTCTACACAGTCACTGGCGGCCGCGCTCAGCTTCGCGCCGCCGCACGCCGCGCTCGTGCTGCGCGCCGCCACGCGCCCCGCGCGCGCCTTCTCCGTGAGGGTGAGTGGCCGCTCTCTACGACTGACTCTACACTCTACACAGTCACTGGCGGCCGCGCTCAGCTTCGCGCCGCCGCACGCCGCGCTCGTGCTGCGCGCCGCCACGCGCCCCGCGCGCGCCTTCTCCGTGAGGGTGAGTGGCCGCTCTCTACGACTGACTCTACACTCTACACAGTCACTGGCGGCCGCGCTCAGCTTCGCGCCGCCGCACGCCGCGCTCGTGCTGCGCGCCGCCACGCGCCCCGCGCGCGCCTTCTCCGTGAGGGTGAGTGGCCGCTCTCTACGACTGACTCTACACTCTACACAGTCACTGGCGGCCGCGCTCAGCTTCGCGCCGCCGCACGCCGTGCTCGTGCTGCGCGCCGCCACGCGCCCCGCGCGCGCCTTCTCCGTGAGGGTGAGTGGCCGCTCTCTACGACTGACTCTACACAGACGTTGGCTTCGTCGCGAAAATCACTGCCAAATAATACTAGTTTCAAGTAGTATTGTTCTCGTGCGGTAAGAAAGGTAGCCAGAACTCCTAAGGAAGGTCGAGGAGACGTAAAGCAATGCTCCTAATGCTGCAAGCATTTATTGGCTACGGCAATCGTTTACCCTCAGGCGGACCGGACTGTATAGTTTGTCTATAAAGTCGTGACATTAATTTTTGAGGAACTAACATTAATCATGTGTCTGGCAACACCAAACATAAGTACTTTCGCTGTCAATACTGTCATCGAGTTAACAGTTTTCCTTTATTATTCTTTATTCATTTGATTAAACTGCAAAAAATTAAGACCAATCTTCGCAGAAGAGTTTCAAAAATGAGTAAAGTAAATCGGAGTGGCACGCGGGAAGTGATTTTTAAAGTTTTCCAGCGATGTTTGGCGGAGTTCGAAGCTGGACGAATTTTGTGGGATTTGGACGATGTTTATGGGCGAACAGCATCTATGACGGTATGTAATCGTGTTATTGTTTGTGTTTAACCTGCCTGAATTTAAAAATTTACATAATTTACGTTTTGGAGACCAAAAAAGGCATTGTTTACATTGCAAATTTTTAGGTTAGATGAGACAGAGTACATAGGTCACATTATAGTACGACGAATTTTTTGATACTTAAGGATATAATATAGCTTAGTCTTAAGTTTTCCAATTTTAAATTTGAATCAATTGCTTCATGTCAGTGACTTATATTTCCATTCCATTAACATTTTTTAAACTTATCTTTTTCAGGAAAATCAAAGAGTACAGTTAGACGGATAGTCAACGAAGGCTTTAAAAATGATGGAAAGTTTGAAACTCCTGGGAAACATAGGAAAGGCCGGCCAAAGAAAGAAAGGGATAATTTTAGATTTTAGAATCCGATGATAAGTGAAAGAAGTGCTGCTGTTGTCGCTTCTTACTTGAAATATTAATTCGTCTACATCTTTGTATAATGTTCTGCCTCGTTCATAATAATCCTTTTCTATTTTTTTTAAATGTTCGCAACAATTTTTCCAGTTTTCAACTGTGATGTTATTAAATGCTTCTTCTGCCAATTGTTTTACGTCACGAGACCCAATATTACTTGCAGCTACCTTTTGTGCCCAAATTAGCTCTATTGGGTTAAGATCACATTGGTATGGTGGAAGCCGAACTACTGTATGCCCATGTTCTCCCAAAATAGTATTTATCTCATATATAGGATTTGGTTTTTTATTTTTTACTCAAGTTAATACATTCCTTAGCGATGAATCAAATGGAATATTATTTCCTAATAACCATAATTTTATATCATCGACACGAGTACTGGTGTTAGGTGTTTTGTTTGTAATTACTGAATGGTAAGGAGCATTGTCAAAAACTATAAAATAGATGCCTCGTGTAGGTTGGGAATAAGTTTTTCCGTAATCCTTTTAGTCAATTTATTCGCATTCATTTCAGAGTGATAATCTTCTATTTTATTTTTTCCACTAAATAAGAGTAGGCAGTTTGGTACAAAGCCTTTTTCACTTCCAGCATGTACAGTATGAGTCGTGAATATAACTCATCAATATAACTAATATTTTTTTGCAATTCTTCTTTTAAATTTCTGTTTTATACGATAATATTTAGATAATCCTCTCTTTTTGCTGTAATGTGTACTTTTTCATTCAAAGCAGATCTATTTCATTGATATTTCTTTATTAATAAAACAAACAAAATATGATATGTGTCTTATTTATTTACTCATTTTACCTAAACGAACTGACATTTTCCGATCTATTCACTCTCAGACTCATGTTTTTAATAGTAGGTAAATAAAATATTGCAAGTATCAAAGTCATTTATGTCATACTATACAGTGTTGTTATGTGTTTGCTACGTGTTATTAACAGCGCCCTCATTAAATTTCACGACTTTATAGACAGACTACGCTTGTTCTCCATCCTAAAGGTGTAACAAAAAACTAAAGACTCGACTCTCCCGTGTCAACTCAACGCTCAGTTTCGCACTACAACGGTTTACACGTTATTGTACATATAACACGTTGTGTACGCTTCGTTTGTAATTATTAAATATTGTTTAAATTATTAAATTGTCGACAGATGGCGGTGTTCGTATTTTGGTGCTACGCATGCAAGTTCCTACCTTCGGCTATTTCGATTTTAATTATATACGGCCTTACATTGCGAAGCTTTTGCGAGCAGATAGCCACGTTCACGAACCGAACCTCGTGTTGGTTGGTGTATCCCGTTAACATTGGCAACTACTCGAGTAGCGAAGATTTGTCGTTGAAGAGCTGGCACGGCTGGGGAGACGACTTCTACGACGGGTTTTATTTAGCTCAACATTTTACTTTAGCATTGATAACATTGCATTTAAGTGAGTTTTATTAATATTTATATCTTAATTTTATTACAATATTACAAATTTGATTCATTTTTAAAATCTAATAAAATAATAATGATTTGATCTTTGCAGTCGTTATATCGTTGTCGTTTATACATCGGCATTCTTCTATCTGGCAAGCGCGATTCTGGACGAATTGGGTGTGGTGTGTGACTGTAGTGTTTTTGTAAGTGATGTTTTTTTTTCCAAACTATAGGCATGACGACAATACCAAAAAATCGTCAATTTAATAATTTTAGGGGAACACTCATATTAAAAAAAAATCAATATAGTTATAAACATTAAAATACTGCAATCGGCCATTTTGATTGAAACACAAGGCCCACAACGCCATCGAGCACGACCGCTGAAATCCGCTCAGTAGTCTAGTCGACAAGTTAAAAATAGTCGAAAATAGAGATACTGCTCTTAAAATTATGTGTGATAGCTCATTGGATTCGGAATGACGCCTAGAAAAATGTTCTAAAAGCGTGTAGCGCATAAAAAATTGCAAAAGCTATAAACAATTAAAGCCGTTGTGGGCCTTAGGTGGAACGCGCCTGACGTATTATAATTGTGACGTCAAAGCCGACGCCATGACACCTGCACTCTGCAGCCGATTTGTCGCACTCGTCAATATCAATACATATTATAAAACAAAGTCGCTTCCCGCTGTCTGTCCCTATAATATGTGCTTAGATCTTTAAAACTACGCAACGGATTTTGATGCGGTTTTTCTTAATAGATAGAGTGATTCAAAAGGAATGTTTATAATTATATATAAAACATGCATAATATAGTAGAGGAACACTGATAATTTTAGAGGTTTCTAATGTGATGTCGTAAATAAACACATTTTTGCGCTTACATTATTAACGCCCAACGAAGTAGGCACGGGTCGGCTAGTTGAAAATATATTAGAAAAACAATTTTAAACTTCATGGAACACATTATGGAAGAGGTTTTCAAAAACTTTCGTCATGCCTATTGTAGTCTTAAAACTAACTCATTGCTATAATTCAATTCGCTTCCAAGTAGTAATAGTCTAAAATCCGGCTTCAGAAATATACACCCTCATGTGTTTAATGACAATGATTCAGTACGTGAACATTGTGTATGGGACCAATATAATACAAGATGAACCTTTGCCATGTTTCTGTACGTATTTTTAAGTGCAATAAAGTATGTATATAAGTAGGGTAAGAGTAGGGTCGTCCCGCAGGGTGGTGGCGCAGATCGCGTTCAGCGCGGCGCTGCTGCGGCAGTCGTACGGCGGGTGCGCGTGGGGCGCGTGGGGCGGGAGGGGCGGGGGGGTCGCGGGGGGCGAGGCAGGCGCATGCGCGCTGCGCTACCGCGTGCGGCCGCCGCTGCTGGCCGCCGCCGCCGCCTCGCCGCTGCTGGCGCTCGCGCTCAACGAGCTCATCAAGTGGCAGGAGCTCAAGTGAGTGTACTACACACTTAGGGTACACTACGAAGCTAAACATAAAACTACCAGCGGACCCGGCACACGTTTGATTACTGACATAATGACAGCGCCACCTACCAGGTCAATTTGTGTTTTCGAACTATCCAGGGACCCATCCATATGCATACACGGGGCCGGATTTAGGGGAGGGTAACTTGGGCTACAGCTCCGGGGCCTCCACGAAAGTGGGGTCCCCACAATAGACTTCAGAAAAAAAATTCAATTTCAGACTAGTAAACACTAGTAAACGACTTTTCCTTTCATATTTTTTTTTTTCGCGCTTTACTACCTACATAACAACAGTACTTTATACAAACATCAATCTCTATTTGTTCACTCCAATGAGGCAATCAGTAAAATATCAAAATCTCAAATGAAAATAATTTGGGGCCAAGGCGGTGGCTCCACTCCTTTGTTGTCCCGAAGCCTCCAGACCTCTAAATCTGGCGTCTAAAGTTGATAATATGGCACTTCCTATTTTTATTTACTTTACCACTGAAAGTAACTTAAAAATTGGAGCAGCCTGACTGGGGATGTACCCCAACTTTACACAAGATCACAGCTAAATATTACTGCTCTCAAGTAACGTAATGGCCCGTGGTGAATAAAGTAGCCAGAGCTACTGCGGAGGATCAGGCTAGGGTCGGCAACTCGATTGCGATGCTTTTGTTGTTGTAGGCGTCTATAGGTTACGTTAACATGTTTAAAAATAAAATCATTTGTAATACACTATTTTTAAAATTGGTTCAATTTAAAACATATTTTTAGGAATTTACATCGTATTAAATTTGTATTTAGAGGAATTATAATAGTTATTCTATACACACCGGCACAATTAGCGGAACACAAAAAAGCAGGATTTTAAAATCTTTTACTTGAGGAACTGGCCAGTTATGATATTTTTTTAATTTATTGTCAAATTTGAAAATAGAAAATTAGATGACATACACTTTTTTCATTCGTTTGTTTTATTTTCCCGAACAATACGTTTTGTCAACTTGTTCGAGTAATAACTACGTAATTGTAATTTTTTTGAAAAATTGCACTTAATGGTTTTTTATAAATTTGTTATTCTATAGGCAATTTTGTTTATTAAAAGCTCTTTATTATTCCTGACTTAACATCACTGGAAATCATTATGGCTGATGAAATGAGAAGAAATGGCCATACCTACAGATCGATTGCCTTAAGGCTTCGTCGACCAGTATCAACGATTCATCGCAGCATCCAGCGGTACAGATCGTCTAATTCTCTTGTGAGGAGGAGGGGTCAAGGTAGAAAAAGATGTACATCGAGGCGAGATGACAGTTTTTTACAACTTGGAGTTCGTAGGAATACGCGATTAACGGCTGTACAAGCTCGAAATGAACTGGAAGACGTTCGAGGAGTACGAGTAAGTGAGCGTACAGTTCACAGGAGATTTGAAGAAGTTGGTTTAGGGTCGTATATACCTGCCAAAGGCCCAAAACTTGAGAGACGTCACAGCGTAAACCGATTAAGCTATGCGCGAGAACATCGTCATTGGGATTTGAACGAATGGCAGCAGGTTCTCTTTACTGATGAGTGCAGAGTTCTTTTAAAACAGATCGATGATAGACAGCGAATATGGAGACGCAAAGGAGAACGCCACATACAGTCTAATTTTGAACACACAGTGGCTTATGGTGGCGGCTCGATTATGGTTTGGGGAGGGATATGTTTGGGAGCTCGCACGGAATTAGTGATAGTCACAGGAGGGACCATGACAGCAGATCGATATATCAGAGACATTTTAGAAGGACATGTTGTACCATTTGCCCCATTTATTGGTGACGACTTTATTCTAATGCAAGATAATGCTCGTGCTCATAGTGCACAATCGGTACAGGCATATCTGAGCCACGTAGGTATACCGGTGATGCAGTGGCCAGCAAATTCCCCCGATATGAATCCGATAGAGCATGTCTGGGACTTGCTAAGAAGAAGGGTTAAATCCAGAATGCCACCCTCCAACAATCTGAATGAACTTGGAAACGCATTACTTGAGGAGTGGGAGCGGTTGCCTCAAGAAATCATCGATAACATAATCTGTAGCATGCCCAGACGAATGGAAATCGTAATCAGAGCATGAGGGGGAAACACTCGTTATTAATTTTGCTTTAATTTTATTGTTAAATCATTTAATGCTTACTTTTTTTATTTTTTGTGATGGTTCATAATCATCTAAAAATTTACTTATTTCAAATTTCTTTATTTTTCAATAAAAAATAACGAAGACTTTTCAAAGTCGTTGTTAAAAGATATTAATCAATTTGTTATTTTGTGTCTAATTACATTTTCGTCAAATATATGCGTTATTATCTCATAGTCTCACTTTTTTTTCTGTTCCGCTAATTGTGCCGGTGTGTATAATTCACATCTTCGGTGGAGGAGGATAAGATGCCTTTGTCCAGAAGCTGGTCAATTTACTTGAAAACGTGGCTATATTTCTTTTAATAGAAGCTTTTCGGGCGATTACATTCGACCTTCTAACGCGGCAGGGATACGATCATACGATATAATTATGTCTACAACGTTTTATTAAACTTGCGTCCTTCCATTTAACTGCGATATCAGAATCGATATAATAACCTAAAATATGCAACTTACTTGCTTCAGCAAAAATAATAAAATTAATTATTCAATAATTATTATTTATAAAAGTAAAGTATAAAGTGTGTATACGTTTACGTACGCCGTGTTACGTCGTGTCAATTTTCCCATGTCTCTCAATTTTTTATTTTTTTTTTCAGATTTCATATTTTAAAGTTATGTAGTAGTGAGCTGTACTTACTACTGCTTATTTTTTTTCACGTACCTATAATTTAGGCTGCGGTATGCCTGCAAGCACCTTTATATGGCCCTGAACGGAAGTACGCCATTTTTGGGCACGTTGTATAAGTGAATAAGTAAAATGAAACTATAATATTTTACTCTCATTAAACCATCTGGTTTTTTTTTACAGAGTTGACGCAAGAAATCAGAGACGAGCTAGATTAGACTTCGGCACTAAGTTGGGGATGAACTCGCCCTTTTAGAGAGATTTTCATATCTAGTCAATTACAATTAAGTAAATTTTAATATGACAATGCCAATGGTTGAAGTTTAGTTTTAAGTGAAATGTTGTATATTCCATTTTTTTATATGTGACCCAATTGGTAAACAAACTCCTGTCAACACGTAATTCACGTTTTTTCCGCATTTATCACTCACTTTCACAACATATTAGCTTACGGACATTTGTAAAACTCCATTTACTATTTATTTCACTAAAAACAAATATCCATTTATCATTCTAAACACATAATATTTACTAAAATACGAATATTGACAGTACAGATAATCAATATTTTTGAATATGACATATCAATATCTTTTTTTATAAGGCAAATAGGGATGTGGTCATTATATTTTTAGAGGTGAATGAGTATAAGGAATTAATAAAATGAGTGATAAAGTAGGCCGTATTCTTTACTTATATTTTAAATTTTCAGGAACTATAATTTGTTAATAAACTATAAAACAATGTTACCGTAAAGCGATTTGCACAGACATGCGATTTGTTATTAACTTGTTATATACAGGGTGTCCCGCGATAAAGTGCAACCCCGAAAGAGGGTGAAACTAGACCATAAATTATCGACAAAAACCAGAAAAAAATTAAAAAAAATTTATTTTTTTTATTGACGAATTAAGATTTTTATATAGCTTACGTAGCCTCTTTGTACAAAAAATGGTGATTTTTGTACGTGTTTTTTGGGATACAGGCGTAATTTTTTTTTTATTTGAACGGCAATATGGTAAGAAATAATAATAAATCATAAAATTTCCTGGTATTGGGGTCATAATTCTGAGAAAATTAGAGATCATTGAAAAAAAACAGTCATAAAAAATGGATTTTTTTTCACAAGAAGCATAGTTAAAGACATAATGACACTTTTTTGCGAGCTAATTGTTATTTTATCCTTACCGCCAAGTACGTGGCGTAATATTTTATTTTATTTTAATGTAATCGACCTACTACATTGGAAGAAATCATCATTTTTTGTACATAGAGTCTACGTAAGATATAAAAATCTTAATTCGTCAGAAAGAAATAAAATATTTTTTTCAAAAAGTTTTTTCTGTTTTTTGTCGATAATTTATGGTCTAGTTTCACCCCCATTCGGGGTTGCACTTTATCGCGGGACATCCTGTATATTGTTTTTTTTTGTTGAGCGCAAAACATGCTTACAAAATATTACAAATATCAATCTTTAATATTAAAGTGTTTATTGTAAAGGTTTTATTTTATATTATGAATATTTCTGAATATCGTTTTCACCCTGAACATTTTTTTACTCTATCCCATATATGTATATTAATAAAAAAATTAGTATAGCACATAGCACTGGCAAAAACAATGTTATCAGTCCTTTTATTTATTTATTTATTTATTAGGTTAGCCAACAGTTGTTTACATCGATACATAAATGTTTAAAGAAATAATATATATATGTATCGATGTAAACAACTGTTGGCTAACCTAATAAATAAATAAATAAATATAGTCCTTTTTAGATGTTAGAGCGAGTGCGCATAATGATATTGTGTGACATATTGTTTTTTATAATTGTATCACTTTGCTGAACTTAAAAAAAAAATGAATAAAGATGGCTATAACAAAAAAGTTATAGACGAAATGGCAAAAACATATTTTTTTTACGTTGCCATTGCGAATTAAATCCTATTGAACTCATTTGGGCACAAGTAAAAGGTTACATAGGCAAAAATAATAAAAGTTTTAAAATGGCAGAAGTCAAGGAGCTCTTAAAAGAAGGCTTAAATTAAATAAGCGCGGTGTCGTGGAGGAAAAGTATTGATCATATCATAAAAGAACGACGTCTCCGAAGAATCCTGCGATTCATTAGAAAGTATGGACAGGGATTAGAAAATAAAGTACTTACCTTATTGGCGTTTTTTTTTTTATTCAAATATTTTCCTTTAATATTTTCATGAATAAACCAGTGACAATATTTTATTTATGTATTCCAGTCAGCCCACTTTTTTTTTTATTCTGTACCTTTACTAATTATTAACAAAATTATTCAATATATTATCAGTTTTTGAAATAATTTCAGCAATATGGTATCGTTAAATATTTTATGTAAAATGAATTCTACTTATCTATGGCTTATTAATACTGTTCATTCATTTGTTCTTTGTGTCACATCACTAAACTATACATTACTCTGGCATTACTCTAATTCTCTATGGTCGTAAGTACGCCATATTTGTTTACCGATTGGGTCACTTATAAAAAAATGGAATATACTTTTTTTGTACCTTCCTATTTTGTACTTAATTTATTCAACAAATGCATTACAGACATTTAATTTTTTAATAAATGGTATTCTCACAAATCTGACTATTTTTATGGTAGAATAAGAAAATAAAATTTTAAACAAATATTTTATTTGGACTAATTTATCTTGTGATGTATATAATGTTTCGCCCTGTCAATAAACAATTCACAAATGAATTATAAGGCCATGAATTTCTTTATGTAAGTCACTGTTAGAAATTAGGCACTGGCTTTTTAGAACAGACAAAATACTTCAATGTTATGTGTCACAGACTTACAAAATATAAATCTACTTCCTTTAAAAGACTATACTTAATCATGCCATAAATTAAGTGTTAATAACAATTTTTAATTATGATCTCTACTGTCTACACTATTGTTAGTTGCTAAACACTTGTACTTATAGGTAAGTAAATAATTCATTCCTATTACTAGGAATCATCGGGTAAATCTAGTATTTCTTGAACAAACGAGGCCACGTCTGTTTCTTTCTGACTGTGCTCCAAGCAAAATGGATGTGTTAACAGTGCATCATAATTAGGTCTTTGTTTATAATCTTTCTTAAGACATTTTGTAATCATATCTTCAAACTCTGGTGTAAATTGACCGCTTGGAAGACTTGGAGGATCATCTTTTACTACTTGCTTAAGTTGCTCAAATGGTGTGCCCCATGTGTTATATGGGAATTTACCAGTAGCTAGTTCGATCATTGATATTCCAAGGGACCAAACATCGCTACGAATGTCATATTGACCAGGATTACCACTTGGGTCAATGCGTTCTGGTGCCATGTATGGTTTACATCCTGCATCAATAGTTTTAGCTACAGAGTCAACTAAATATCCTGAGATACCGAAGTCACACATCTTCACTTCTCCTTTCCTATTTATTAAAATGTTGGAAGGTTTTACGTCTCTGTGAATGACCCTTAGTTTTGAATACAGGTAATGCAGGGCACTTACAACTGAAAATGCAATTTTGCCAAGAATATTTTCTGTTATAGTCTTATTGTTCTTGTATACCTTAGTGTAGAACTTATCTAGGCTCATATCCATAACTTCCATACAGATCCATACATCACCCTCTCGGAACATGGCACCATAGAAATGGACAGTGTATGGGCATGCACTAGCTCTCATAGAGACATCGAGATCCATCAACAAACGCTTTAGCTCCAATGATTGGGCATTAAATGATGCTGTAATTCTCTGTAAGACAAAAGTAATCAAATTACAAATACTTTCTTATTTTATGTAAGTAAAATATAAATTATGTATGTAATAGTTGGTATGAAGAAAATGTTAATAAAATATATACCTTTACAGCCATAATAGTGTTACTGGGTTTGTGGTGCATCTTTTCTACAATGCCATAGGCTCCACGGCCAAGATCACAAATCTTCACCAGGTCATCGGCATGGACAGTAAAAGTCTTGTCATCTACCGTGATAGTGGTTTGCTTGTCCAGGTTTCTTGGAGGGGTCCTGAAATATTATATCTATATTAAGAACCCTTTTAAACCATGTCATATTAAAGACAGTCTGTAATATTAAAGGTTGCCTGGAAGAGATCGCTATAAGCGATAAGGCCGCCTTTGCATACTTATTTGTTTTGTATCATAATATGTCTTTAACTGTATCTTTCCTTTTGTGTGCAATTATTTTCTGTTGAAAACTGAAATTGAATCCAGATTCCTTTCTTGCGCATGAGAAATTAATAGACTTATCTCACATACACTCTCTAATAAGCGCAATTATTTCATTAAATTATATATTCGCTTGGGTAAAAGAATTATAAATTTAACACAAACATCCATTCATTAAATTTTAAAATATTAAAATGCTTTTTTTAGCTTACCTGTTATAGATAGATATACACCCTCGCAAACTTTTACACCATTTTGTCTTATCTTTAAGCATTTATGTAGCGCAAGCGAAGGAAAGAAATATTTTTGCACATGTCTAAGTTTTTAAGAAATAAAATATAGCCTATGTTACTTCCTAATAATGTAGCTTTCTATTAGTGAAAAAAATTTATTAAAATCGGTCCAGTACTTTTGGAGCCTATTTAAAACAAACAAACAAAAAAATCTTTCCTCTATATAATATTAGTGTAGAAATATACATTTTGGTATTGTTCATTTAACCATATCTATTAAATGGAAAACCTATGACACACAAGTCACACAGTTAAAAAGTATCTTTTAATAAAACAAAACTTAGTGAATAAACGCATGTCCCAGAAATTGAAATGTTATTTAAATATAGACAAGTGTATCAATCGACAAAATCGTTTGAGGTTCAATACATTTAACTTACACAGTAACTTGTTCCTCTTGGGGTTTGAAACTGAACCCTGGCGGTGGTGGTTTCCTCCGGCCGGACATTTTCACCACAAGATCGCTTCGAAAGCCTGACCAAACTGATGCTATTCCAAGTTAGACCCAGATCTCTCGTGTTGAGATACGATACCGATAAATTATTTTGTAAATGACATATCGTTACAGTATTTGTAAAGCGACTGATTTACGAATGATTTTTAATAGGTAAATTTATAAACTATTCCTACATTTACCCAAAAAATGTGTAAATTATTACAATATTCACAACTTCAGTAATTTGTTTGACATTTGCTAATAGTGTTGCCTACAAATTTTAAAGCTTGGAAAAAATCTATTTAGGGCCCCATAGACGATCAAATTTCATATTTTTCTGTTAATTCTGTTTAACAAACGTGTTTGTCAAATTAATTGATCGTGTGCGGGCTTGTTTGATGTGTTTGTTTATATGAAAACATGAAGTTTGATCAAACAAGTTTGATCGTTTACACACTACGTTTTATGAATGATTATGAAAGGCAAAATCATCTGTTTTCATTTGGCAGTTTGGCACTAATCACTATTGAAAGCCAGAAGAAGAAGTAATAAATTATGAAAGTAAATTTAGTACAATTTAACTAAAGGTAATTTAAAAAATTAAGTGTAATATTTTATGAATGATAAAACTTACCTATTTTAAGCAACGACCTATTATACTAATAGACGCGGCATACGCCAACATCATTGCATTAAAAATTACCTAATAATATTTTAAAAGGACAGAGAATACTTTTTACTTCGTAAGCGGAGAATGAAAAAGAACATAGGTGTCAACATACGCCTTATCTGTTATTAGAAAGAGATGAATATAGGATCTTAGTTACACCGGTCGAGTATCATCAGCAGCCAATCACGTAACGAGAGGAGGTTGGGCAAAAGTGAACAATCGAGTTTAATTCAAAATAGACTAATAAATTTATTAATTTATTTATAGATTAGGTAAAAAAAAACAATTTTTTTCTTTTTCAAATTTATTAGTGTTATAGTACGCGCGACGAATCTTGGCGAGACTGAACATAGGAACAGACGGAACATAGGAACAAATTAGTGAAAGAATTTTCATAATCGGATCAGTATTTGCGAAGATTACCCCCTACATAGAAACAAAGTTATAAACTTTACCTCTTTATAATATTAGTATAGATGGATATTACGAAATTAACACACACTTAACTACTCAGGGTCTTATCGACTTACATGAGTTAAAATAGTAAATAACACAGCTTTCCACATCACCACGGAGGTACTGTGTCGTACGATGCGTCTTTAGGTAATCTTAATTGAAACATGTTTTTAAATTAATGAACATTTTAAATGATAAGTAATTAAAATTCAAGCATTTTTATTAAAATAAACTATTACAAGTACTTTTGAATCATCGAATTTATGACTATTTAGTAACATGATTTTAAAACAAACAATTTCAGGTTTTTATATAATTTTGTGAAGGTGAATGAAGACTAGTTCCATTTCACCCAACTTCCCCTAGCAGTGACAATTAGCTGTTCTCTCTTTCACTCTGACGCACGAGTCCACTACATGTCTCACTCATGTACTTCGTAATAACAACTGCCGATTAAAATATAAAAAGTTACATTTTCGGTTAGAATAAATAAATTTACAGTATTTACTTATGAAATGAAATGTTTTTATTTCCCCTAACAGTTCCAGTATAATTCCTGCAACGTCTAAAAACACACGAAGGCATTTTGTGAACACTTTTTATGATAATATGCGTTAAACAAAAGGACGTCTAGCTACGACACTGAATGGTGCCCGTATAGTTATTGTACTCTGTGGAATGGTGCGACGTGCGTAACTAAGTGAAACTCAGGCAATTACCTTAGTTTTTTCTTGCCAAAATAGACAGCGGGTAACGTATCTATTGTTTTAATATATCATAGATTTTAAGTGTTTTTGTCCTACATATTATATAATTAAAATAAGACACAAATGAGAATTAAATATGTAAATTATATGTAAGTATATACAGTCTGTCAAAAAAGTCCTGAAAAATAATGAGGGCGCTGTAAAAACACGTAGCAAACACATAGCAACACTGTATAGCGTGACATAAAAGACTTTGATACTTGCAATATTTTATTTACTATTAAAAACATGAGTGTGCGAGTGAATAAAGGCTAAAATGTTATTAGATTGGCAATTGTCATTCTACCTATCCCGAAAAAGTTGGCGGACAAGAATTTATTTAACCTAAGAAATTTTAAAAGAACACAAAGTAAAACCAAATAAAAAGACCAAAAGCAAATCAAATGTTTATTTGAACTAAAAACGGATATATAATTATCAGAATATTAATCAGACTCAGAATCGCTTTCACTGCTGCTGTTGTCGCTTCTTACTTGAATTATTAATTCGTCTACATCTTTGTATAATGTTCTGCCTCGTTCATAATAATCCTTCTCTATTTTTTTTTACATGATCGCAACAATTTTTCCAGTTTTCAACGGTAATGCTATTAAAAGCTTCTTCTGCCAATTGTTTCACGTCACGAGACCCAACATTACTTGCAGCTACCTTTTATTTCGCAAGTGCCCAAATTAACTCTATAGGGTTAAGATCACAGTGGTATGGTGGAAGCCGAACTACTGTATGCCCATGTTCTCCCAAAATAGTATCTATATCATATATAGGATTTGGTTTGTTATTTTTTACTAAAGTTAATAAATTGGGCTTCCTTAGCGATGAATCAAATGGAATATTATTTTCTAATAACCATAATTTTATATCATCGACACGAGTATTGGTGTTTGGTGTTTTGTTTGTAAGTATTGAATGGTAAGGAGCATTGTCAAAAACTATAATAGATGCCTCGTGTAGATTGGGAATAAGTTTTTCCGTAATCCATTTAGTGAAATTATTAGCATTCATTTCAGAGTGATAATCTTCCATTTTATTTTTTCCACTAAATATGAGTAGGCAGTTTGGTACAAAGCCTTTTTCACTCCCAGCATGTACAATGATGTACCTTTTCCCCTTGGAGACATTTTCCTGGACCGCAGTGATATTGATTGACTGCCAGCATTTTTTCACTTTGTATGAGTCATGAATATAACTCTCATCAATAAAAATAATATCTTTTTGCAATTCTTCTGGTAAATTTATGTTTTTCATGATAATATTTAGATAATCCTCTCTTTTTGCTGCAATGTGTACTTTTTCGATCAAAGCAGATCTATTTGATTGACATTTCTTGAATGAAAAGCCAATACTTGTAATAATTTTTCTTAAATGTTCAAGACTGCAATCAAAGTCAAGTTCTGTTTTAGCTACAGTTAACAATTTCCGTAGAGTTGGTACCTCTTTCCACACAGTATAAAAAAAAAACTGTATTTTCTGTCGGAGCGCACAGATAGTAAAGTCATCCATTTCTTTCTTTGGTCGACCACTTCTGTGTTTACCAGGAGAACGGAAAGTTCCATTATTTTCAAATCCCTCATCCACAATTCGTCTGATGGTACTATCGGATTTTCCTGGAATTAAATAAAAAAAATATTGAGATGTAGCCTGCATTATAAGCATCACCAGATATCGGGAAACCAGTTAAATATGACTTACAAGATTTGACCTGAACAAACACATATATGTACCTATATACATACATTGCATGTAAAATAAAAGCTTTTCAACATATACTCTTACACCTACACACTACACAACTCTATTTTATACCAAAACTTTGTGTTAATAAAAGTGCTACCTGCGTCGGCAATCTAGTGGCAAAAAGTATCAAAAAATATTGGTCGCTCTTATCTTTGTTTGTCAAATCAGATATAACCTCCAAATTTCTAGATGTAAACAAATCTTTTCATAGGCTTTAATATGATAGATCGCAAACAATATTATAATATTAACTGATTAAATAGAAATTTTAACATCATTACATACCAGTCATAGCCGCAGTTCGAGCGTAAACATCGTCTAATTCTATTAAAATACGTCCGGCTTTGTATTCAGCAAAACATTGTTCAAATACGTTAAATATGACTTGTCGAGCACCACTGCGAATTGTTTTTCGTATGACTTCTTCATTCTTGTCAGTTTTTTTTTGAAGAACTAGCCATTTTAATGCAAATATCTAAGAAAACAAATTATTAAAGAGAATCTATGATGACATTTATGTCATAACAAACGTTTAACAGTGTTGCCAAGAATATACGAGACTTTAGTTCCGCAAACATTCTTTTCAAGACTTTTTTGACAGACTATATATAAAATATCTTTCGTCTAGAAATTTTTAGAGATTTATCAAATGAAAACATCTACAATAACTAAACAATTCTAAACAAGACTAAACAATTTGTTTTATGATAAAAGCTTTTATTTAGTTTTTATGTTTGTTGGAATGGAATCTTGCAACTCAATTTTGAAGCATATATATTAAACCGATTGAGCTGAAATATTGTATAAATGTATACAAGTTTCGTTTGGATGACAAAGCATATTTAGCTATGTAACGTCATTCTAAACCCAACATGGCGTCCACACCCAAGATGGGGGGAAGGTATTTTTAATGCATTCCTACAACCCGCATTGGAGCAGCGTGGTGGATTAAGCTCCGATCCTTCTCCTACATGGAGAAGAGGCCTATGCCCAACAGTGGGTTATTACAGGCTGAATCGTGATCGTGATCTACAATGTGTGTATTAAATGAAAGAGCTTGAGCTTAGCTCGAAACATGAAGTGACGTCCCTCTAAATGTAATATGGTGGACTTTTAAAGATGGTCGACTTCAGTGTGACCGTTTGCAGTAGATTGACTACTGAAACAGTAGATTTTCGTTGTAAAATTGGTAGTGCAGTAGATTTTCAGTATTTTTTGAAAAAGTAGCGGATTTCAGTAGAATATCCTGGATATATTTTAAACTTTAGACCGTTTGCTTTTTTGCGACCGTTTTGCGAATAGAATAATAATTATATCTACGGAAGCGTGATTTTGATTTTTAATTAGCAAATAAGAATAGTATTTTGGATATTAATTAGTATGTAGCTATAATTTTACCGCCAAAGAAACAAAGATTTCTTTCTTTTACAAACATTTCTTCATCGACACATCTGTGTGGATCTAAAGTTGTCATGTGTATATTGTTATTGTCATGTGTTATAACGTGTGTATCTAATAATAGGATATTCCACTGTGTTTGAAAAAGTACTTCAAAATGTTAATTTTCTAATAAAAAGCCACAAAAAAATATATTTCGGCAAAATAAACACGCTTTCATGCCATAAAATTAAATTAAATTTTAAAACTTTTTTATTACCACGAAAACGCTACAGCCATTTTGGTGACGTAATATGTGCAATAACAAAAGTGTATGACGTATATAAGAGAGTAACATAACCTACAATCACTATGACAGCCATCAACAAATTAGTAATGAATGCATATTATTTTAGTTGGAACAAGATATGAAGAGTTATTATACGAAAGAACACAACTATTACTCCTTGAGGTTAAAATTGATATATTATATTAGATATGTACCCTAGCTGTTGACACTTGACAGCACTGACAGAACTTTGTTATTGCCCATATGACGTCACACCATGGCGGCTCGTGTTTTAGGTCACGTGATATGCAGATTAAAATATACGACTTTTAATTTCAATATAATAAATCAATAATGTGCTTTTATGATTCCAAATCAAAATATGGTGTATTTCTATATAAATTTTAATTTTTATCAAATTTTATAATTTATTTTTCACTACGAAAGTACCCTATTTATTAATTAAACCTGATTATATTAACTTGTGTATCATTTATGTCTCATCAAAAATTATCAATTTAAGTGAATTTAAATCACAAACTACGTCAGTAGAATTACAGTAGTTTTTTCCAAAACGTTAGTAGATTTCAGTAGAAAAGTAAGTTACATCTAGTCAACATCAGTAGTTTAGCGGTTTTTGAAAACGGTCACACTGGTCGACTTTTAAAGATGGCCTACTTTATACTTTTAAAGATGGCTGACTTTTAACGATGTTACGATGGTAGACTTTTAAAGATGGTGGACTAGTTGTTTTTAATGCAATCCGATAAAGTTGGTACCAAACGAAAAGGCTTGCTGAGACTAACTCGAAAAATAAAGACGTTACTCTCGTCGTTAATTTACTTGTTTAACTACATAGGTCGCGATAAGCCGGATAAGCTCTTATATCTTACTAGCTGACCCGGCGAACTTCGTACCGCCTAACAGTCGATTCTTTAATTTTTTATTTTTTTTAATACTTATCCTTCTAGGAACGCCTCCACTAACACTTAAACTTTATTTTTTTTTTTTATGTTACGAGTACGGCAAACAAGCATACGGCTCACCTGATGGTAAGACCGTAGCCTATAGACGCCTGCAACACCAGAAGCATCGCAAGCGCGTTGCCGACCCTATCCCCAATCCCCCCCAGGAGCTCTGGTCACCTTACTCACCAACAGGAACACAATACTGTAGTGCTATTCTGTAAAAAACCATTTCGATATCGAGCTTCACCTGAGTGACAGACCTCACTTCGAAAGCAAAACCCACTTGACCTTGATTTGGAATTCTGTAAACACAGAATACCGATACTCATACTCAAACCTACTCATACTATTAATGTCAACTTTCTCACGCAACAGGGTTCGACTCGTCGCTACACTCACCAGTGTGGCGCTACCGGGACTGTCGAGTTTTAGAGAATACGAATTTGATTTCTCACCGCGGATTCCGCTGTCGAGACACGAAAATGTTCTTACAGAATAGCACTACTGCTTGAAAACAGTATTATTTAGCTGTGGTCTTCTGTAAGGTCGAGGTACTACCCCAGTCGGGCTGCTCCATATTTTGAGCAGGAAATTTCCTGCTGTGCCCTACCTCAGTTAATGCTTTATGCTATGGTATTAAAGTTCAAATTAACTTTTAAATATTATTACGAATCTTTTGTATGGGTATAAAAAGTTTTGTTTTTAGTCTTTTTAAAGGCAATTTTTTAAATTTTTCTCCGTAAAAACCGCCCTCGTATAGTTTGTCTATAAAGTCGTGACATTAATGTTTGAGGAACTAACATTAATCATGTGTCTGGCAACACCAAATATAAGTACTTTCGCTGTCAATACTGTTATCGAGTTAACAGTTTTCCTTTATTATTCTTTATTAATTTGATTAAACTGCAAAAAATTAAGACCAATCTTCGCAGAAGAGTTTCAAAAATGAGTAAAGTAAATCGGAGTGGCACGCGGGAAGTGATTTTTAAAGTTTTCCAGCGATGTTTGGCGGAGTTCGAAGCTGGACGAATTTTGTGCGATTTGGACGATGTTTGTGGGCGAACAGCATCTATGACGGTATCTAATCGTGTTATTGTTTGTGTTTAACCTGCCTGAATTTAAAAATTTACATAATTTACGTTTTGGAGACCAAAAAAGGCATTGTTTACATTGCAAATTTTTAGGTTAGATGAGACAGAGTATATAGGTCACATTATAGTACGACGAATTTTTTGATACTTAAGGATATAATATCACTTAGTCTCAAGTTTTTCCAATTTTAAATTTGAATCAATTGCTTCATGTCAATAACTTATATTTCCATTCCATTAACATTTTTTAAACTTATCTTTTTCAGGAAAATCAAAGAGTACAGTTAGACGAATAGTCAACGAAGGCTTTAAAAATGATAAAAAGTTTGAAACTCCTGGGAAACTTAGGAAAGGCCGGCCAAAGAAAGAAATGGATAATTTTAATATTTATGCTCTACGCCAAAAATAACTTATCAATATAACTAATTTTTTTTTGCAATTCTTCTTTTTTAATTTCTGTTTTATACGATAATGTTTAGATAATCCTCTATTTTTGCTGTAATGTGTACTTTTTCAATCAAAGCAGATCTATTTCATTGATATATATTTCTTTATAAATAAAACAAACAAAATATGACATGTGTCTTATTTATTTACTCATTTTATGTATTTACTCTTCTTCTTCTTCTTCCTCTTGTTAACGGTTTTCAATAGTGCCAAATGGGCACAGATGATTTTGTATTTACTCATTTTACCTCCTCCATTTTATCTCCTGGGGGGGATTGGGGATAGGGTCGGCAACGCACTTGCGATGCGTCTGGTGTTGCAGGCGTCTATAGGCTACAGTCTTACCATCAGGTGAGCCGTACGCTTGTTGCCAACCTAGTTACATAAAAAAAACGAACTGACATTTTCGCCTCTGTTCACTCACAGACTCATGTTTTTAATAGTAGGTAAATAAAATATTGCAAGTATCAAAGTCATTTATGTCATACTATACAGTGTTGCTATGTGTTTGCTACGTGTTATTAACAGCGCCCTCATTAAATTTCACGACTTTATAGACAGACTGTATGTACTTCAAGGAATATTAAAAAAAAAAGAATTAACGAAATCGGTTCAGCTGCTCTCGAGATTTGCGCTTAGCAACACATTCAGTGATTTATTATTTTATTTATATATAAGATAAGATAAAAGATAAATTCTGACGTTTCAATGTTGATTATAAAAGTTTTAGAGGAAATATTAACTGTATTATTTTTTGCGCATTTAAAATAAGACGCTTTAGCGCAACGGTCACAGCACTGGTTTGTGGCTATTGCGGGTTCGATCCCTGCACATGACAAACATTTGTATTGGCCATACAGATATTTGCCGTGGTCTGGGTGTTTGTGCAGTCCTTGTCCTCCCCACCGTGCCTCGGACAGCACTTTAAGCCGTCGGTCCCGGTTGTTACAAGCTTTTATTTAACTTGCAATGTATGTAATGTATGTATGTATGTATGTAACTTTAATGAATGTTTGTTCGGGTGAAATCTTGCAACTCAATTTTGAAGCAGATATCTTCCACCAATTGAGCTGAAATTTTGTATACAGGTTCAATTTGGATGACAATGCATGGTTTGTATGTATGCATGTATGTATGTATGTTTGTTCGGGTGAAATCTTGCAACTCAACTTTGAAGCAACCAATTGAGCTGAAATTTTGTATGCAGGTTCAATTTTGATGACAATGCATGGTTAACTTTGTGACGTCATTCTAAATCCAATAATATGGCAGCATATCCAAGAGTGCGGACTAGTTATTTTTAGTGCACTTCTACAATATGGGTATCAAATGAAAGGGCTTGCTAAGAATAATTCGAATAAAGTGACGTGATAACCGACTAAAAAGTCAAAAATAAATTAAAAGTAAAAAAACCTTTTTAAAAAACAAGCTTTTATTTGAATGTGCTAAAACGAAAAAAATAAATTTTTACTTTAAAACTTTTACTATCTACTTATAAAGTCATTACACATAATCTATATGATATAAAAGCTTGTCGCGAGATATGAGTACTCGTATTTCCTATGAACATATCTACAATATGAACATATTTGTAGGCAAAGCAATTTGCTACAAATTATATCCTTACAAATTTTTTGTAGGACAGATAGTTTAAATGAAAACACCATCGCAGCTTGTCGCTACTATGGGCTAACTGGCATGGAACGTCCGAGTGACGTCACAGCCTTCCGCGCCGGCCGGTTAGTAAACTCCGCTAGTAATTTGATCATAACTTCGTCAATTTTTGTCGTAGAACAAAAATTTTTGCACTGTATGTTAAGGATTTCTTAGTTCTATAGATCTGCATTCTCAACTAAAAACGTTACGGATCCTCATTTTGAAGCATATACCTATATATTATACCGATTGAGCTGAAATATTGTATACAAGTTTCGTTCGGATGACAATGCATATTTAACTGTGTGACGTCATTCTAAACCCAAAATGGCGTCCACACCCAAGATGGCGGAAAGTATTTTAATGCACTCCTACAATATGGGTATCAAATGAGAGCTTGCCGAGATTAGCTCGCAAAGATTAATATACTACTCTCTATGTTAGCTCGAAACATGAAGTGACGTCCCTGTAAATCTAATATGGTCGACTTTTAAAGACTGCCGACTTTTAAAGATGGTGGACTAGTTATTTTATAATGCAAAATCCTTAGACTACTATTTAATACTAGAGAGCAAAATCCGACAATATTGGTACCAAACGAAAAGGCTTGCTGAGAGTAACTCGAAAAATAGAGACGTTACTATCGTCCTTAATTTATTTGTTTAAATCTACATAGATACTTACAAGACAAACTTTTGTATTTTATAAATTGTGTAATGACGTTTCTATGTTGGTTATAAAAGTTATAAAGGAAATGTTTATTTTATTATTTTTAGCGCATTTAAAATAAAAACTTGTATTCTGTTATGTTACATTTTCTAACATAATTTTTAGTACTCATAATAAGTTTACTTTGTTGAATAAGTAAATAAAACTACGGTAAATAATAAAATGTAGAATCATTATGTAGAAAACTTTATTGCTCTTACAGCTTTCTTAGCAGTTCTTATTGCTTCCTGACGTATTTTGTGTCGTTTTTCTTTTTCAGCCAAACCAACAACTACATCATGATGTAATGCATTTTTAACAGTAGCTTTAGCAAAGAGTTTACTTAGAACATAATCATCATCACTACATTTTTTATCTTTATCTTTCTTCTGTTTTTTATGTTTAACTTTCTTTACTTTTACCAAATTTTCGATCTCACATTCCGATGAGTATTTTCTTTTCCGAGACTTTGATTTTTCTTTTGTTCTAGTCTTGTCGACAAGTACATCTATTTTATCCGTTACTAATTGTAAGTTTCGTTCACTGGTCTTATTGTTAACCTCTATGCTTTCCTCGTCTTTTACATTCTGAGAATCGCCTGTTATTTCATTTATTTTATCATCTTCTTGAGAATTTAAAACATCTTTTATTAAATTTTCTTCATAATCCTTTTTTGCGTGCTTATTTACAATATCTAACTCAGAAAGAACACACTCAAATGGTGTGCTAGTTATTTTATTGTCAAAAATATTTATTTCTGGTTCTTTAATTATTGGTGGATTTAATATTAATTCTCGTTTTTTCTTATATTTTTCACGAGGGTCTTCTTGATTGGCCGATGCCATCTCTAAGTTGCTTTTAATTTTTTTACTTATTTCTCTAGCTTTCCTTCGCATTTCTTCCACTTTTCGTTTTGAGAATGATGAACTTTTAGATATTTTACTTTTTTCCTTATTTTTTACTTGATCAGTTAAATTAACTTTGGTATGTTTGAAGAGAGCTGCTGTTTCTGTATCTCCTTCACAGTTCAGGTCTTCAAGTGTAAACAAACCTTGTAATGTACTTGTTGTGAGGACATTTTTTTGATTAGGATCTATTAGAATCTTGTTGCTAAGGAAATTTTTAAAAATTTGTCTTTGGTATATTTTTTCTTCAATGGTCCCAGCAGACAGCAATCTGTATACAGTAACATTTCTTTGTTGGCCTATTCTCCAAGCTCTTTCTTTGGCTTGGTTGTCTGTCGCGGGATTCCAATCTGGGTCATATATAATAACTCTGTCAGCCCCAGTTAAGTTTACTCCTAGACCACCAACTCTTGTTGTAGCAAGAAAAACTAAATATTCAGGATTCTCATTAAAAGTTTTAATTAAATTTTGTCTATTACTAACGCTAACAGTACCATCCATTTTTAAATATTTAAAGTTATGATTTTGTAAATGCTGTTCTAATAAACAAAGCATTGCTCGAGATTGTGAAAATATTAATGTCCTATGACCCTGTTTTAACCAAATTTTTAATAGGGAATGTACAACTGACATTTTGCCAGATCTTTTCCAGAGACCAAATGTTTCTGCATCTATTTCTTCATTTTCTTCATATGCTTCATAAAGATAAAGATCAGGATGATTACATATTTTTCTGAGAGTTGATAATGCAACTAAAACTCTAGCTCTTAAGGGATCTCCAAATTTTGAATCTTTATCCAATATACTACGAACTGTGCTGCTCATGAGATAACCCATATACAAATCCCTTTGCTCTTTAGTGAGAGCACAGAAGAGAACTTGCTCATTTTTTTCTGGTAAATGGATATGATCTTGTACTTCTGCCTTAGTTCTTCTTAACATATATGGTGTAATAATATTTTTCAGAGCTTTAGCAATTTCTAAGGCTGTTGCTTCTTGATATTCAGTGGCATTTGCATACCCTCCTTGAGTTATAGGTACTGCAAAATGATCCATAAATGCAGTATGAGTACCCAGCAGCCCTGGTCTCATAAAATCAAATAAAGACCACAATTCTTGTAGACTGTTCTGCATAGGTGATCCAGTAATTAACAGTTTGTGAGGGGTATTAAACTTTTTAACTAGTTTACTAACTTGAGTGTTGGGATTTCTTATTTTGTGTCCTTCATCTAAGATAATATAGTGCCATTTTTTCAATAATAAATCTTTTATATATTTGACAATTCCAGCATATGTAATTAACAAAACACCATGTGATGAATGCAAGTCTCGAATAAGCTTATTGTGATTACCACTGTGAGAACCAGAGTGATGGAGTACTGCTACTCGGAGATGTGGATACCAGAAATGAAAATGAGATACCCACTGGTATATAACAGTAGCTGGAGCTACAATAATTGAGGGACCTAGTCCTCCCCAGGTCCCACAATCTGTTTTTGATAATCCCGCTAAAAAAGCAATGATCTGAACAGTTTTTCCTAAGCCCATCTCATCTCCCAGTAACCCCCCTGATTCCACCTGATGTAACTCCCACAGCCACTTGACTCCAGTTCTTTGATATTTATACAACTGCTTCCAAATGTAGTTAGGAACACAAAAGCCATTTTGTAATTCATGATTTTCATCATGGTCTTTATATCCTTCCAAAATGTATTGTACATCAGCAGAACTATATGTACCGTCGTATGTTCCAGACAGACATGATTTAAGACAGTTTCTCCAATTATCGATTCTTTCATTATAAAGAGTTTTATTTCCGTCATCAATTATTCTCTTTATATTTTGTTTAGTACGAGATGTAGAAGCTAAATTTGGTAGGTGTACATCGTCATCTTCTTCACAGGACGGTACGTATTCGCTGTCCTCGTCAGAACTTTTAGTTCCTGACGTACTCGCTTGAGGCGACGTTTTATCAGTTTTATCATTTTCGTTTACAGTGATTTGAAAGTTCTTCTTTTGTTTTTTAGATATTAACTCTGCTACTTTTTTACTTTTTTGCGTTACGCTGTCATCAATTTCATGTTTTGATTCAAGTTTTTGTTTTGCGAGCGCTAATTGAGTCTCTAAATACTTATTTATTATGGAATCAACCATGTTTCTTGATTTTTCAGTAAACTATGAAATATATTCCAAACGTAACTGACGTATTGAAAACTGATGTACACACAGAGCACAATACAATTTATTATCGTTCATTTGTATTTAAAACTTATTTTTTTATTTAATAGCTTTAAGTTTATTCAAAATTGTTTTCTTTGCTTATTTTTCTGATATTAACAACACATTATTCGATTTCGAAATGTTTAAAGTTTGGTTTAGATTGGCAAATAGCAATTTGCAAACAATTGTCATTTGTCATTGTCTCATTGGCCAACTGACATTTATAACAGTGTTGCCAACTTTATTTTTCAGAAGATCATACCATATCCTAGAAAAGACCGTATTTTCCCTACGTACGTAATGAAATTTCAATAAAACATAAATAATTTTAAAACGGAATGCTGTTATAATTTTGATTCAATATTGATTATTTAAGGAACATGAGTCAACATTTAACATTAAGAATGTTTTATATTTTTAGATATGAGAAAAGTTACAGGTATATTCTCAAACTCAGATGAAACCGTAATTACGTATCATTTCCGTAGTGTATATAGATTAATCCAGTTAAATTACGGCTGAAAATAAGTTAAAAAAAACATAAAATACCGCACTTCGGGTATTATGATGGATCGATAGGGGTGTATTCTGAGCTTAAATTCCAATTTGAGCTGTTCTCCGAAGGTCAGCTCAAGGTCATTTCGATGAAAACGCGTTTAATTCGATATCTCGAGAATGGTTAGTGTTCGGCAAAAACTTGTAGATCTTTTCTCTTCTAAATTAAATTTACTAGCTTTTATCTGAAACTATTTTTTATGATCAACACTTACTACTATACTTTTTTTTCTCCCTATTTTTCATTTTTCGCCATTTTCTCCCCAACCGTTCAATTTTATGAAATTTTACCTATTATCAAATTCGTAGATCTTTTAATTATGAACAACTTTTACTTGAAACCTTTTTTCTTACACCAATATCTTCGGAGTTATACACCTTAGTAAAGTAGAAATCCGCGCGAGCGAAATGCGCGCCATTTTCGCAACGCGTATCCACAAACACACCGTCGTGTGCATTAGTGCGTGTAAGGAATATCTGTTCCTTGACTATCGTACCTGGGGTAACCGTTGTTGTCCTATGGAATCTATTTTCTACAAGATAAAGCAGATAAAACTACTCTCGCTTTAAACGGCGAACAATTTACATATTTTAAATTTGTATCGCAAATTTTCAGGTGACACGAATTGTACGAATCTCAACGAGCTCCTTTATAAGGGATACAAAAAAATGGCAGGCAGTGGGGAGTTTAAATTGTAATTCCTTCCTCCTACCTCTAATGCTGCATTTTTTCACTCGTTGAGGTGTTACTATACGTATACTGGAATGTAAGGGAGGGCTCAGGTAGTCGGTCTATCTACAGCTAACTGGAGATAGTAGTCCCCTATCCGAATTATTGGGATAACTACAAAGGATAGATAGTTAGTTACTGGCAGTCGATGATAGCTACCTATCTCTATCTTTAGATTGAATATTGGGTTCGGCCATAAGTGCAAACTGGCTCGAAAATTATCTGAAACCCGAGGAGTGGAGCTGGCGTCGCACCCTCCGTGGATTGGAGCCGATACCAATGTCACTGAAACCATCTCCGGAAGATTTGCTCAGATCGATTGCGTGCAAAAATGCAAAACAAACTGCGGCAAAAGCGTGCGGATGTAGAAAAGCCGGCATGTTTTGCTCAGTAATTTGCACTAATTGCCAAGATAACTATTGTTCTTATATCGCTAATGTTGTCGACGATAATATTTTTGACGCAATGGACGAGGACGACGTATGCCCCGATACCGTCAGGACCTTTAATATTAACGAACCACTTCCATTCACCTCGGGTGCCTAATTTTACGAATTGTTAGATATATTTTCCATGAATAAATGTGTCAAACAGTTTTCATTATTCGTTAACTTCTTTTTCTACTTATTCACATTATTTCAATCGATTAATAGATCGAATTAATTTGAATTCTCATATATTTTTCCTTTGTTATGATGATGGGTGTAAGATATGAAAAGATCGTATATTTTGCGTACGATTTCGATTACTCGATCGTGCATCGTACAAGAGCCAAAAGATCGTATTAAATACGATTTAAATCGTACGGTTGGCAACACTGATTCACGAGTTCATGACTATAGATTTCAGATTATTCTGCCTCAGCTAAAAGGGAGCAAAAGCTTTACACTGTACAGCCTACGCTGTCATAACTTAAAAATTATCATTGTCGATTTCTTCAGTTTATTATATAATATGATTAACAGTTGGTGACAAAACGTTGAGTGGACTTATTCCTATATTTAAATCAACATTTTCATTATTTTCATAATTATTTGACTCTGCGTTTAATGTCCACAAACTTTTGAATATCTTATTATTTTAATCTAATTTTTTTTTTGCATCCACTGTTGCCACCACAACCTTCTGTAGGTACAGTTACAAAATATTGTTATTGGCTATAGTATATTTTTTAACTACCAATCCCACTGTTCCTAGCTAGGTTTGTAGATATTTGATAATACATTCGATAAATAAGCTGTAGAGTTGCTGAAGAAGTATGTATAGTACCCGGCCATAAATATTGCACATCTACCTTTGGAAAGAGACAATCGGCTAATTTCGACTTCGTAGAGCGTTATAGTCCAAGATCCCAGACCCCAGACTTCCTTGTTTCTGATTGACAAAACATTACAGTATACATCGTAGTATAAAGAGTTGCTAAAATATTTTCTACAGGTTTTAAAATATAGTAATATAATTAGTGTCTGGCGATAAATACTAAAATAGCTGGTTAATAACATTTTACGTATATAAAGCAGCCTAAAAAAATTGTGAAAGAACGTTTGTGTACTAAAGGATTATTATTCGATTAACGATTTTATAGAAGACAGTACGCCTTGGGAATGATGTGATCGCCGCCAGGCTATTTCAACTTATAAAATTATTGTAAATTTCAATCTGCTTTGAAAAAAAAAACATGATTAAAAAAATGATATTAGTCCCGCTGAGTTTCTTTCGCAAGTTCTTCTCAGGTCAGAGGCTTTTTCTTTCCGAACTGGTAGTAGACTCATGACGTTCAGTAAGAAATTGTAATAATTTTATGCTGAATAAAATATTTTGAATTTGAATTTAATATATTTTGTCCTTCAAAAAAATATGACAGGTGATCTGGGAACTGGGTTCTTACACTATTAGATATGTCATATGAAATACTGACAGTCCGATACGTCTCATAGGTAATGTGCGTCAGAGATAACGCTCTACAAAGTTCAAATTAGCTGATTGTCTCTTTCTAAAAGTCGATGTGCATTATTTACGGCCGTGTACTATAATAATAATAGAAATTTCACAGCTGTGCTTTGATAACATAACAAACATATCAAAAAAACCCGCAGGGGCAGCAGATCGTCTATGGGGCCCTTTAGATAAACAGTCCGACAGGCAGTAGCAGTTATAAAAGCACGGGTCTCGGAAAAATAAAATACGGAATATCTACCAGTGGAGGTCGTTTGTATAATATATAGTAGATTTTACTACGTTCCAAAACCTCTATAATTTAAGTACCTACATATATTGTTGACAAAACGCAAGTATCAGATAGAAGTTTTAAAGATACTTAAAAACATGAATAAAAAGCAATAGAGTTTACACCTTGGTGTATAGTATACAACATCGTATGTGAGTGCATTCTAGTTGCTTTCTCAGCGCTCTACTCCGAAAACGGATAGTTTTACAGAAAAATGCAAGAAGCATTTTTCGTAGATAATTTTACGACGAACAATTTTTATAATGACCTCTATTGACCTCCGAGCAATAGGTCGCGAGATATTCGCGAAAAACTGATTTTCTGACCTTTTGACCTTTATAACTTTTTTAGCCGGCACGATATCAATGTCGGTTTTTCACATCTTCATTACAACGCCGTAATAAAGGTGACATACAAAAATTCAGCTCACTAGGAATTATTCCGCAGATTGGGGTTTAAAATGCCTAAAATGACTGGGCTATTTTAGCTTGTAGCGACTTTAAATTTGTAAATTTTCTTTTGTAATTTTCATAAATATTTTTATTTTTTAAATATATCAAAACTTGTCTATTGCCAGTTAATGATTACATGATGATTACAAATTGACAGACTGACAGTGAAAGTGATTGACATATAAAATAAAAAAATTTTGTTTTGAATATAATTGAGTATTAGACACGTGCTTAATTTAAGAATTTAAATTTACTTTCTTGAAAAGTTCTCGATTCCTTTGTTGAAAAAAAAAAACATTTTATTAAAGTACTAAAGTTGGAACCTTCTTTTTTATATTATATCTTACAAAAAAAAAAATCTGAAGATAACCTCTCGTGATCAATAAAACTTCGTCAAAATGCAAAAAGTAAAAAGAAAAAGTACAGATAACGATGGATCTCCACAAAAGAAGAAGAAAGTAACTTTTACTGGCCCTAAAGTCGAAAACAAAAAAAAATCAGATGTAAAGGTAAAAGATGGAAAATTTAATTTTGAAGATAAAACGAAAACGTTCAAAAAATTTAACAAAAATGATCATAAGAACAAAAATTTAAGTAAAAAGAAGCCTTTGACATCTCAAAGTGAGGGTGAAAAGCCTAAATGGTCAGAAATGAAAAAAGAAAAGAAGACTCTTAGGACAGAACGGCGTAAAGCTAAAGCTACAGCTGAAATATTTGAAATATCTCACAAAGCGAAGTTATTAGCAGCTCAGATTCAAAGGTAAAGTGTAATAACCAATTACATGGTACTTAAAATAAAACAATAGTAAGAAATTTTTTTTTGCTTCCAAAATTGAAACAAATACTCTGTAGCTCGGTTTCTACATACGTGTATCATATGTGCAAAATTAAATGCGTTGTGAACAAAATATCTTTTTTTTTTAAATATAGGAACCAGGCTGAAATCATATTTTGAAAAACTAATATATAATTATAATCATTAAGCAGTAGGGCAAACTACCATGCACACTATATGTGATAAACATGTATTTTTAAAATATCCCCACTGTTTGTAAGTTAACTTGTTCATTCATTATTTTTAAATCCATAATATGTATAATCTTATGTAATATGAAGTAAAATTCATTAAAATAAAAACATTACATTATGTAGGGAGAAAGCAAAGGTCTTGAAACTTAAATAATGATTTTGTCCACTCAACCCTACAAAGAGAAATTTGGGCTACAACAGCCATAGCTTTAAACAATTAAAAGAGAAATTGTTTAGATAACTGTGTTTTTCTTTTTTTAGAAAAGTGGTAAAACCTGATTTTCGGATGAAAGCCTGCAAAGAATTACATTCTTTAATAAAAGGCCAATACAAGTCCATTGCTCTTACTCACGATTTGAGTAGAGTTATTCAGGTGTTGCTTAAACATAGCCCTGAAGATGTTAAAAATGAAATAACTGAAGAATTAATGGATATCATGGTTCCCATGATGAGGTCTAAATACGCAAACCACTCTGTGAAACGTATATTAAAGTATGGAACAGACTACATACGTCATGAAGTTATAAAGAAGTTATTTGGTCATATTGTTTCTCTTGCATCTCATACAATTAGTGCACCAGTCTTAGACTATGCATATGGAGAGTTTGCAACTAAAAAGGAAAAGATTCACATGCAACAGGAGTTTTATGGTGATATGTACAAAAATGTATGAAAGTTATTGATTACTAATGAAATTCACTGAAAGTTTTTTTATGTGTAATTTCTAATTTCTTTGTATTTTTTAATTGCAGTCAAAAGATAATAAGGTAAAAACCTTAAGTGATGCATATAAGAATAGTCCAGAAATGAAGTCGGCCATCTTGCAGTCTTGCAAAGCAAACATACAAAAAATCTTAGATAAAAATTTACATGACGGCGAGTAAGTAATGTTACTTGAATGTATTAACATTAATGAAAACATAATTTCTATGCATTTGTAATTTTATTCATATTAATTTTTTCAGATTGTTGCATTCTGTTTTATATGATTATATTAGAGAATGTAGTTCAGAAGACAGGGTTGAGTTGATCTCAACATTGAGTCCACTAATTGTACCTCTCAGTAATTCCTTACCGGGCGTCAGCGCAGCCAGTATGTGTCTCTGGCAAGGCACTAATAAAGATAAGAAGGTATAATTTACTTGTCATTATAATTAAATTTATTTTTTAAGACCAACAAAAAATAATAAAACGATTTCAGCAATGTACTCTTTAATCGATTTAATCATCAAAAAATCATTTTACCACATTTTATTTGGTAAAATTACAAAAAGTGTTTTGAAGTTTTAATGAGTTAATTATTTGTTTGCAGACAATATTAAAAGTGGTCAAGGAGCATGTGGTGCCACTGAGCAAGCATAAAACAGGCTACAGGTTATTAATAGCTATTTTTGACTCTGTAGATGATACAGTTTTAGTTAAAAAAGTGATTGTTTCGACTCTTGCCAACAACATTAAGGACATCGCTAATGACCATTGGGGGAATATGGTAAGCTATGCTAAACAAAAAAAAGAAATTAATGATTTACACTACTTTCGTTTCTACTTTAAAAAAAATATTTTAATACAGACTCTACGTTGGCTCGTAAAACCAAAAGACCCGACAGTTTTCCACCCAACCTTTATAAAGTTTCTGGAAGAAGGACTCAAAAGTGGTACATCAAAGAAAGATGCAGACCTTCGTGTATCTGAATTACGAGAAGCAATACTTCCAGCACTAAAGGCAGATATTGAATCCGATGCTAGTTTCTGGCTCAGCTCCAAAACTACACTATTGTTAGTAGTGGCTTTATTGTCTATTGGTATGTATCAAATCATATGATTTTTATTTTATGTCGTCTAAAAATCTACAAGCTATGCAAGTACTTGATTTTTAGTTTATAAATTTCTTTGTTGTTTTTTTTAGTTAAAATGCAAATTGTAATTCAATTGATCTTTTACAAATATTGTAAATAATATTTTGATGATAAAATGTAGTAGATTAAATGGATTTTGTTTTTAACTTCTTAATCAATTTTTGTTTTAATGTCGCACTTGTTTTCAGAATCATCTAAAACAATCGTAGAAGCACTAGCAAAAGCAATATGTCAGTTAGATTGGAAAGTTAAAGTTAATGATGAAGAGGTATTGGCCATAGAAGATGCTGGCATTCATATGTGCCTAAAGAAACTAGCCATTTTGGACAAGACTGCATCGGACTCATTAGGAGAGGCCATTTGTGATAATATTGATGATGATACTGTAAGTATTAAAGGGTCTAGCAGGATAAGATAGGGGCAGCGGCCCCAGAAAGATAATTTGAAAATAACTTATGTGGTAACATTGGCGAGGTACAAACTTACCATTGACACAATTTCAGCCTCTCATTTCGTTGCGTTCTGGAGATAATTGGTCAAATAGGCGCTAGAAGGGGTATTTTTTAAAACTTTTTTTTCAAAAACTATTGTAGCTACACTAATGAAACAAAAACTATTTATTAGAAGAAATATTAGTCTACATTATATATTTTTTATAGAATTTTTATATCGCATTTACTAGTAAAAAAAATAAAAAAAAAATTTTTTCATGATTTTTTTTAAAGTTCGCGCAAAGGTACAATCACAAAAAAAATATATAATGTAGCTTACTACATCTAGTATTACTACCAAAAAGTGCAAAAATAAAAAATGGGTGCAACACTTCCAAAAAAAATTAAAACCTCTTATGACAGTCATGGGTACTGTATTAGACTTTACATTTCTCTCTTGATTACATTTTTTTAATAATCTAAACCATTATAATATGAGTATTCTGTTAAAATAAACTAAAAATATTAAAGGTAGTGGTCAAAAATGTAAGTTCGACGTTGATTTTGACAACAGCAACTTTTTATATGAACAAGTCGAAACTTATCGTTTCCCAGCTAGTCGTATGTGCAATTGTGCACACTGTGTATTGTTTTGTATACTTGTCATTTCTATAGCCCTAATAATACAATAGCTCGACTACAATTAGTGAGGCGTATTATTTTGGAATATATTTTGTTTTTAAATATATACTGTTGCACTGTGTTTTAGTGAGTAAATGTACACGAAGTATGTCTGGTTAATGTAAAAATTGTACTAAGTTTTTACGCAAAGATAACAAATACCTGTCAGAGATTTAAGTTGATTTTCTGACAATCCATTTTACGTTCGATCGAACAATGTTAAATTAGATATTTGGCCAAGTCAATTCAGAAAATTAAGTAATTCTGATTTAATAATTTTATTTGTATTAGAATTAATGCATAAGTAGGACAAATCGTCTTCGTAAATTCTATAATCAATCATATGTTCATTGCAGCAACGATCACCATTGGGTATAAAAATCATTTTTTTTTTCGAAAACGTCACACCGCCTTTTAAGAGATTTACTTCGATTCGACATATTATGCAAAAACTATGTGTTGACACTACTCGTGGAATAGGCATTTCATTATCTGTTTAATGCGACAAATAAAATCATCATAACTTGTATCTACAGATTCAACTTTCATAGAATCACTGTCCCTATCAGTATCGCTCACGGTAAGCTTTGAAGTTGAGGTTGTCTGTTTGAAGAAACTTAAGCGACATTTTATTGCATATAATGTCGCTTACCTAACCCGGTCACCCAGATACTCTTCTTGAAATAGTCATTGTTTCCTTTAGCTCCATTTTCAGTTTTGATACCTTTTCTCTACTTGTTATCTTCGTGTAAAAACTTAGTACAATTTTTACATTAACCAGACATACTTCGTGTACATTTACGCACTAAAACACAGTGCAACAATATATATTTAAAAACAAAATATATTCCAAAATAATACGCCTCACTAATTGTAGTCGAGCTATTGTATTATTAGGGCTATAAAAATGACAAGTATACAAAACAATACACAGTGTGCACAATTGCACATACGACTAGCTGGGAAACGATAAGTTTCGACTTGTTCATATAAAAAGTTGCTGTTGTCAAAATCAACGTCGAACTTACATTTTTGACCACTACCTTTAATATTTTTAGTTTATTTTAACAGAATACTCATAATGGTTTAGATTATTAAAAAAATGTAATCAAGAGAGAAATGTAAAGTCTAATACAGTACCCATGACTGTCATAAGCATAGATATAATAAAAAGAGGATAGGCCATATAGTCACGTGATCTGAAGCCAAATGCTTATCAAATATGGCGTCAACTCCGCCCACAGCGAATAGTGTTGTAGTTGTACCCATTTGGTCGATAGTATCCGTATCGATGTAATGCTATTCTAGTATAATTTACAGATATTTTTCACATTAAACACCCTCGACCAGTGTTGGCTTTACATCTATACAAATAAAATGAAGTGTCTTTTTGTATGTAATTTAAGAGAACTATCATGTTCACTATTGGCACTACTATTCAAAATTTTGTCATTTTCAAAATGTTCCATTAAAAATGTATAAAATATACAGTCTGTTGTAAATAGTGGATAATCAGTTAACTGGGGATAGCCCTAATGTCGAACTTCAAGAAAATGTACTTTTCATTTCAAGGTTGCCAAAACTGTGAAAATTGTGAATATTTTCGTTTAAAAAAAAAATCTACCACGGTTAGTATTTTTGTCGTAATTTTTACAAATAAGGGTATTATAAAGTACTTTTTTTTACTCGGGAATACTTGTATTATCTGATGAAATTACTATTTCAGGCATCATTAATTCTAAACTTATGAAAATTAACGTTAGAAGTTATTTTTATTCGTTACTTTTTGTCAACTTTTAACCATTAATTGTGAAAAAAAATTACTGTACTATAATTGCCCATTATTTAAAGTTTGTGTACTTTATAAAAACGTATAAAAATTAGTGCTTGACAAGCAAAATTACTTTGTAGAAGCGAAAGAACTTATCACGGTCGGTAAGTTTGTTTTGTGTCACTTAAATGTTAGGATAAAGAAAAAAACAAAGGTTTTTATAGTGAAAATGCATTTATTACATAAAATGTTTACGTTGTTTACGTTGCAAATGTTACATAAAATGTTTTAAATGTCCTCCATTGGCAGCAATGCAGGCTCGGCATCGCCTTATAAATGAACTTTTGATACGGCGTGCATAGCCTAATAGTTCAATTTCACGAGCGGCTAATTGCACACGTGTGCTCAATTCTTCGATTGTCGGCACTGCTTTATTATAAAATTTTTCTTTAATGCATCCCCAATAAAAAAAGTCCAAGGGGTTCAAGTCAGGCGATCATGGTGAAGTAAACTAAAAAAACAGAAAATTTATATTAATATTTAAAAGCACACTCTTTCTCTCTCTTATTCTAAAATGAGGCAGGTGTTCCAGTAGGAATCAGCAAGTCTACAAATTATTATAAGCCACACAAGTAGATAAGTAAGAGATAAGTTTCTATAATTTTTGAAGGGCTTCATTCCTCGGAAATCTAAACAATGCACTGCATAATATCATTAATAAAAAAAATTAAAGTTATCGTTGAGACTATAAGGAACATCTATAAGAATATTACTTTTATATCGTTGTATTGTCGTAACTACAGTTAATCAGAAAAATATTATAGAGTATGTATCGATAAATCGAAACTTGCATAACAATATTGCATAATAGATGCCCAGCACTACGTTTGTATGTAAACATTCCAAACATAATTGTTTTATTATTTAAGTGTTAGTAATAGAAATGATTATGTATAAAAGCGAAAAACATAATCTTCAATCCCTATTATGGAGCTAAAACTTAACTTACACGAAAAATATACACGGATATAAGAAAAAACTACAACTAACCTTAAAAAATGATAATCCTCCGTCATTCTCTCTAGATTTTCAATTGAATCCACTGATGCAACACTTTATCATGTTAATTTTGCTCAAATATCCTTCATATATTTACAAAATCACCAAAACACACACAGTTTAACAGCAATAGTAACAACTTTAGTCCAAAAAACCTTTAGGAATGTCGACTAAAAATGGCGTTTAGGCTTCAAGGCGGAGTTTGATGATGTCATGAAAACTGACAACGAAAAATTGAAACAATGAAATTATCTCTATACTCATTTTAATATGTAAATTACTACGTATTAGAATGAGACAGATATACTTTTGTTATTGAGGTGTATATTAACATGGTATAAGTATAGCAAAAAATTGTATATGCAATTAACTTCCTATCCTCTTTTTATTATATCTATGGTCATAAGAGGTTTTAATTTTTTTTGGAAGTGTTGCACCCATTTTTTATTTTTGCACTTTTTGGTAGTAATACTAGACGTAGTAAGCTACATTATATATTTTTTTTGTGATTGTACCTTTGGGCGAACTTTAAAAAAAAATCATGAAAAAATTTTTTTTTATTTTTTTTACTAGTAAATGCGATATAAAAATTCTATAAAAAATATATAATGTAGACTAATATTTCTTCTAATAAATAGTTTTTGTTTCATTAGTGTAGCTACAATAGTTTTTGAAAAAAAAAGTTTTAAAAAATACCCCTTCTAGCGCCTATTTGACCAATTATCTCCAGAACGCAACGAAATGAGAGGCTGAAATTGTGTCAATGGTAAGTTTGTACCTCGCCAATGTTACCACATAAGTTATTTTCAAATTATCTTTCTGGGGCCGCTGCCCCTATCTTATCCTGCTAGACCCTTTCAGTCTTATTTCAAATTGACGTTTTAAAAGAAAAAGTATCAGCTCTTTATCAAAAAATTATTATCTCTATGAAGTTATTACGAATTAACTTTTTGACATAATTAAATAAATTCTCTCTTATTACTGTGATAAATATGTGCTAAAAGCTGGGAAATGTTTTTCTAGTTAAAAGTCTGGCTGTCTTCAAACAGAGGTTCATTCTTTGTTTTAAAACTAATCGAAAACAACAATGAAGAAATATCGAGCAAACTTAAAAAGAAGACCAAAAATTATTTGAATATACTGAAGCAGCAGTCTTCTGAAGGTGCAAAACTACTTTTACTGTGTCTTAAGAAATAAAACAAATGTTTTTATTACACACAATTTATTATTTCATACTAATTATAATTATTTCATTGTACTAAACTGTTATTATTATAAATAATAAGGATCTGCAAATTTAATTAATACATTATATAAGTTTTTTATAAATGTTCCATCAAAACCATCTTAAGAAAAAGACAAGATGAAATTTTTAAGTTTTTGCCGTTTGTTTATGAATCGTATGTACTGTAATTATGAAATGAAATATTCTCTTAAAAGCAATGGCTCATAGATGATATGAAGATCATTAAGATTAACCCTAACTTAAAATACTGTTGATTTGTATTGTATTGTTGATTACTCATTTGGTGATTTAGTGTAGTCACTTAAATTATGCAGTCCTAGTCCATTACCTACAACAATAAAATAAAAACAAACATTTAAAAATAATGTTAAAAGTACAATCTGTGTACTTCATAAAAATCACGTTTAATTTACAACTTTTAAGTTCAATACATCTCAAATACCCTAATATTTGTTCTACAATAATATTTGTTTATCAAGGAGTGGGCCTTCATAATATATGCATTTGAAATTTAATATTAGCTAATGACCAGGTGGGTGTACATAATTATACATCAGGGATAGGAGAAGAGCTAAAGATAAGAAACAATACAAAAACATTTGTTTGGACAAATAAGAAATTTGTGAAAAAAATAATAACGGGGAGATTATTTACGAGAGTAGATTGTACATATCCATCACTCAAACGGGAGAATACATAAATTTTAGTTGAAATAGCATAAATGAATAGTATAAATATTTGATATATTGAAATAGTATAAATATTTAAGTTTAGACTATTTACAAACTTCTTATATACTCACTCCACAAGATTATTATTAAAAATAATTTTCTAAAAAAATATATTTAAATGTATAAATCACCATACTCACATTAACCTAATTAAACTATACACATTAAACCCATATTTTTCCAATGGGATTGTTCTTTACATCCTCAATGACTGACAATGTCTTCTGCATTAATTCCTCTTGTATAGTGTCCATTGATCTAAAAAAAATATATCAATATAATAAAAATGAATGTTGCTAAGCGGCATATCTGGAGAATGGCTCGACTGATTCGGCAAATTTTTTTTTGTATGTTCCTTAAATCCCACGGAAGGTTTTTTTTACTAGGAAAAAAAAACAACAGACAGAATGCAGTCTGTCCAGGCAGCTAATTTGTTTGTAATACATTTCTATACCAATACCTACATATTTTTATTTTTTATGTAAAATTTATAATGATTCAAGTTTTAGCAGTTACCGTAGCTTATAGGTGCCTGCAACCTGACCCTCCCCCGGAGGTCTGGCCACCTTACTCGCCACTCATTACTTGAGAACCATATTATTAAGTTATGGTCTTCTGTAAAATTGAGGTACTTCCCCAGTCTGGCTGCTCCAGATTTTGAGCAGGATGTTTCCAGCAGGAAACATACTACCTTAATAAATTTTATCAAAATCGTGAGTTTCAAATATAAAAAGAAATGAGGGGTTACCTGCTTGCATCTAAGAATTCCCAGTTTTCTTCTTTAAGCTGCATATACACATCAAATACTTTTTTCTGGAAATCAAATACCTCATACCTACAATACAACAAACAGCATTAAATAGGAATTATATTAACATGTTAATTTAGTCGAAGACTTTAAATGTAATAAAAAATGAATTCAACATTGACACACATATGTACATTACTACAGAGTCATCTGAGAACATTCAGATGTCAAAACATCATCCTATATGGGGACATCTGTGATCACGTCAGGCTCGAAAGAGGAGGGAGGGGATCGGAAAAAAAAAGAAACATCACAAGGAGGGCTGTAATGAGTTATCAGGTGTATTAATTTTTTGTTCAAAGCGATTTCTAAACCAAACAAACATGTCTATCTGGACACTTTTATCACGACAAAATTACAGATTATTATCTGACCTGTATTTCAAGATTATATTCTAAACATTTCAATATATTTTGTACCAAAAATACACATTATTGATGGGGATGGATCAGAGAGGTGTTAAAAAGATGGTAAAGCCATCAGGTGAATAATGGACGACCCCTACAGGGAAGGGGCTAAGGCAGAAAATGGGCTTAGGCCTGATCAAGAATATTTTACAATCACTATCTCCACCTTTCTGCAACACGTGATTTATTGGATGAAAGGGGCTAAAATTCTTGGTTTGTGTCAAAAGCTGTGCTTCAAATTATATGAGAGAACTAATATTGTGAAATTACACTTTTTTCAAAATTTAATAACAAATTTTATATTCTTATATCATGTTTATCTACAATACCTACCTTTCATTGCCAAAACCATTTCTCCTCTGAACCGCCTCCAGTGGTAAGTTAAGGAAAAATACTTTGTCTGGTTTTGGTAGCCCTGCATCAGGACCCTTGCACCAATTTACATCCAATCCTAAAAAAAACAAGTTTAAGAACACTTAAATAAATTAATAATCTTAAATATACTACCCTACTACACTTATAGTATAACAAATATAAATAAATTTAATTAAAATATACACACAGTCATCTATTCCTAAAGGACCCTGTAAACGAACAAATAATTTGTCAATTTGTTTGTCAAACTTGATGTTGATGAACAAACACATTAAACAAGCTCGCACACATTCAAAAAATTTGACAAACGTTTGTCAAACAAAAATTTGACAAATTATTTGATCGTTTACAGGGCCCTTACAGTAGGCGGCTATTTGTCTACATTTTAGAAGACACATTGATTAACAACAATGTTTAAAAAACTAATAAAATACTGATAGAAGTGATAGACATAACTACTTAAGATACTAAGCTCACACCTCACCTTTCGCGGCACTGAACGCAACTCCGGAATAGCAATATCTGTCCACGATAACAGTGGTACCTGCTTTTAACATTTTTATAATGTAACTTGCATTTTCCCAGCGATTCGCTGAGAACAGCAGATGAATTGCTTCATCTGACAATTCATTCTAAAAATATAAATAAATATAATGTTATTTGCCTACAATTTATTTTAAAATGTTACTAAGTCGACAAACAAGCGTACGGCTCACCTGATGGTAAGTGACTACCGTAGCCTATAGACGCCTGCAACACCTGAAGCATCGCAAGCGCGTTGCCAACCCTATCCCCAATACTGCTTGAAAACAGTATTATTTAGCTGTGGTCTTCTGTACGGTCGAGGTACTACCCCAGTCGGGCTGCTCCATATTTTGAGCAGGAAATTTCCTGCTGTGCCCTACCTCAGCTAAATATTATTTTCCATGTATTGTTTGTACTAAGATTTCTCACTGCCTTGCATGATAAACTATGATTTTCTAGTAAAAAATGCAAGCAGTATTAGTAGTTATTCCACTGTTGTAAACACTTGTAAAACTAGACAATAAAAAATTTTAAACAGAAAAAATTAAATACAATGTCATTTGTAGGTACCTACACTCAAACACAATCACTACACGACTGATGAATAAGCCAATGCAAGTGCATTATACAAAGTAATCAAATCAGTTCTCATAATGCATTATCTTTTTATGTTGATTGGATAAAATTATCTTTACGAGTGTATACATGCAATATATGCTCTATATGTTAAAAAATTGAGATAAATACTTGTCACAAAGTTTTGTACGAACCATCGATTTCAAATAACTGTTGATAACATTTCCAATCTCTGTTGTACGATCGGGAAAGTTTTTATATACTGCATTGATGTTTTTGTTTTTTAAACCTTCAACTGAAAACAAACCGGATTGATTACCAAAGAAAAATTAACATAAATTTAATGCATTTTTTATTGTTGTGTGTCACAGTTTACATGACAAACATAAGGTTTACACAATTTCTTTATTTGAATAAACAAAAAAATATTATAAGGTACATAAAATACTCAGAATACAGAACAAACTTTTAAAACTTCAATGTTCTGTATTCTGAGATAAAATATTACTATCTATATATATATATTTTTTTTTTTATGTAACTAGGTTGGCAAACAAGCGTACGGCTCACCTGATGGTAAGACCGTAGCCTATAGACGCCTGGAACACCAGAAGCATCGCAAGCGCGTTGCCGACCCTATCCCCAATCCCCCCCAGGAGCTCTGGTCACCTTACTCACCAACAGGAACACAACACTGCTTGAAAGCAGTATTATTTAGCTGTGGTCTTCTGTAAGGTCGAGGTACTACCCAGTCGGACTACTCCATATTTTGAGCAGGAAATTCAGCTACAATACAGCAACAATACAACTCAGTTACAATATTACGCACCTATTTTATTACACTGCGTAGTTTTACCGGTTCTGTCAACTCCTTCAATAACTATTAATGCTCCTCGTTTTAATACCATTTTAAAGTGTTATTTATTATATTTAATTAGAGATGTTAAATAATTATTACAATACCTACTAAGTACTTTAAAATTTATTTTAAGTCTTTAAGGCACAAGTAAATGATACAATGATAACAAACTGCGATAGTTTGTGTCATTCTCTAACAGATCAATTCATAATTTTATTATATAAATTATTACTTTTACTTCATTTACTTTACAAACTTTATTTGTGAAAACCCAGATTTTTATTATATTGAATTGACTTAAAAGTGACATCGATGACATCAAAATTGGCGGTTTTTAAGACTCAGGCAGGATAAGCGGGCTTTACACGCTACGATAAATTTTACAATTTATCGTAGCGTGTAAAGCCCGCTATCGTAACGATCCAGATTGTTACAATTTGTCGTTGCGTGTAAACGGGAGTTTGTAGCGATTTATTGGGATTGGAGTTGGAGTAAACAGTGCTCTACTCTTTCAATTTGTTGGAGCGATAAATCGTTCAATAAATTGTTATAATTTATCGTAGCATGTAAAGCCCCCCCAAGGGACGTATTCGTTCATAAGATATAAGGTCAAAGAGAATACCAAATATCTTTCAATATTCCACATTGAAAAATTGAGTTTTATGTGTTATCTTAACTATGTATTATTTAAACCTTGACTAAAATAGGCTGGAGTGGTTTAATCATAATATTGGGCTAAATAATGACTAATTAATGCCGGGCTGTACAAAGTATTACCAAATAAGCGCGAACTGGTTATTTCGCAAATGATTGAGGACAAAGTTTACTCTTCACATAAGTTACAAATTAATATACTTTAACTGCAGGGCGTAGAATAAGCCATTATGACATGCTACATCTCAATTAATAAACTATAACTTTTATATTCATAATTTGCGAAGAGAAGTACATATCTCATAAAATATAGTAGAACTCGACGTTAAAAAACATATTACGTTATAAGCTTTTATCTGTTGGATACCGTATTCAGCTACAATTCAATTAGCGTTATCCACAACCGATGCAATAAGGCCTATTTCTATAAATAGTCCTTAGCGTAAGCCGTAAGCACTAAAACTTAAGCTTCTGTTAAGAAAGAAGAAAATATATATAATCTGTTAATAGAGAGAAATATGTCATATTACAAGTGTCAGAAATCGCGGAAAACTGAAAAATTGACAAGTGACCGGAAGTTAATTCAGATCGAAAAGTCTTTGTAGTTTGTCGACTTTACGAGTTTACGTCGACTCTACGCGTTTTTCTTTGTTTTTATTATTGTGCTAACATTTTGTTACTGAATATCTTGAAAATATTTAAATATGAAAAAAGGATATAAAGTTACCGACGTGAAAAGAGTGAAGAAAATTGGAGTGGCGGCCGAAAATCTTGAGGAACTAATTGAAAAATCATGTAAAAAGTTAGGAGTAAGTCTAATTAGTTTCTATAAAATATTTTCAGGATGTTATAAAGTTTTTTATTTATTGAAATAGGTCTAATTGAATTTTTTAAATTAGTTTTTTCGCGTCAAAAGGTGATTTTTATAAAATGTGTCAAGGCCAGGATATCCTTGACCCGTTTTATTAGCCCTGACCTAATTCACGTCGGTTTTTAGTTCAATGTCAGCTGCGCAGAATGCCGGCTCTACGTAGCAGAAGACGGAACTCATGTGGATGACGACGACTACCTAAAAACTTTGCCGCCACAAACTCTTTTTATTTTATTAAAGGAAAAAGAGAAAATGGTAACTGGTATGTTAAAAACTAAACAATTGGCATATTAACTTAAACTATTAAACACACACACACACACACACTACAGCCTATCACAGTCCACTGTTGGACATAGGCCTCCACAAGTTCGCGCCCGACGTTATGACGCGAACTCATGTGTTTTGCCCATAGTCACCACGCTGGGCAGGCGGGTTGGTGACCGCAGGGCTGGCTTTGTCGCACCGAAGACGCTGCTGCCCATCTTCGGCCTGTGTATTTCAAAGCCAGCATTGATGGTTATCCCGCCATCCGTCGGCTTTTTAAGTTCCAAGGTGGTAGTGGAACTGTGTTATCCCTTAGTCGCCTCTTACGACACCCACGGGAAGAGAGGGGGTGGCTACATTCTTTAGTGCCGTAACCACACAGCACTATTAAAACTTAAACTATATTTGAACAAATTTATAACAGTTTATTCTATTTAACACTGAAATACATATTTTCTGTATAATATATTTTTTTCAAAATTAAAAAGTTTGTATTGGGGCTAGATTATTATTTTTGTAATGACTTAAATAATTTAAGATAAAGAAAAATATCTGTTCAAGTCAATTATTCAGTTGCCAATGTTGTGAGGCTATAACATGGCCTTATTACAACAAATTAAAATAAAATACAATTGAATAATTACTTTTTTTTTTTTTTTTTTTTTTATGTTACTAAGTCGACAAACAAGCGTACGGCTCACCTGATGGTAAGTGACTACCGTAGCCTATAGACGCCTGCAACACCAGAAGCGTCGCAAGCGCGTTGCCGACCCTATCCCCAATCCCCCCAGGAGCTCTGGTCACCTTACTCACCAACAGGAACACAATACTGCTTGAAAACAGTATTATTTAGCTGTGGTCTTCTGTAAGGTCGAGGTACTTCCCCAGTCGGGCTGCTCCATATTTTGAGCAGGAAATTTCCTGCTGTGCCCTACCTCAGTTAAATTTTATTTACTATAAATTTCTCACTTACAAGTTACTAAATCCATTGCAAATTTTCTTTCAAAATTTTAATTCTAATGACAACAGATTTTTTTTTTACATAGAAATTTATGAATTTCTTGAATTTTTATTTTGAATCAAAAATAATAATATATGTTTATTTTTAGACTTTGACTACTACTACACTATGATTCGAAACAGCAAAAAGGATTATATTGATACTGGATTAGCCGCTAAAGATTTTCTAAGCACTAACTTCAAAGAAAAATTTAGAGTATTTCAAAAATATATAGCAGCAGCTAATGATGCTAAAACAATGCTTAGTGAAAGGACACAAGACCCAGGGTGGTTCGAGGGTGAGTAATTAGATCTAGAGATGCGCCGAGTACTCGATTTGTACTCGGTACTTGGCGTAATTGGCCTTTTTTCAGTACTCGGTACCCGGTCGAATAACTCGGTTCCAGTGACCAAGTATTTGGTAGGAAATTAGCTAATAAACTTTTCCTTTTATCCTCGTAGACATTGCACGCTTCTGAAAATAAGCGCTCACTATACACAGTGCTTGCAGGTGCACATAAGAACACACATGCTAAATGTGCCAAGAGTGTATATCTTGTTTTATGTCCTGCCCACGACTCGAATGGACTGGTCTCGCGGCAACAATTTCTTGCTTACATAGAGATCTAACTCTTGAGCGATGGGGCTACTACAATCCACTCCTACTAGCAATCCACGTAAAAACTGTGTCGAACCGAGTTACTCGGCAGAGTAACTCTGCCAAAAGCAAAACAGAGTAATACTCGGTACTCGGTTACTCGGTAAATCTTGTACTCGGCGCATTTCTAATTAGATCTAATATATAAAATTCTCATGTTACAGTGTTAGGGGCCAAACTCTGAAACGGCTTGACCAATTCTTATGAAAATGTTTGTGCATATTTGGTAGCTCTGAGAATCGTTCATAAATTATTATTTAAGTAAACCCCTAAGTTATAAGGTTGGGCACAGTAATAAAATACAATTGCATAAATACACATTTTTAAATTTATGACAACCAAGCACACCATCTAAATTAAATTAATATATTTATTCAATCTAATAAGTCAGTTCGAAAAGTACCTACAATTATTGTGTATGCTCACCAACAAAAAGAAGACAATTTCAGTTTATACTATACAGTAATAAATATATGTAGTAAAAAATTATAATCAATTGAATATGCGTGAATAAGAATAACTTAAGTACTTGTCTCAATCAAATTTAAATGGAAACTTAGTATGCCACATTTAAAAATAAAGTCACATAATTATGTTTCTCTTGAAAAGGAAATCTTTTTTTAATTCCTTAGACTTAATAATAAATTAATAATAGGCGCCGTAAATTAATAATTTATAGGTCACAGGCCACAGCACTGGTTTATGGCTGTTGCGGGTTTGATCCCCGAACATGACAAACATTTGTATTGCTCATACACATGTTTGCCGTGGTCCTGGATGTTTGTACATTTCTTGTGGGTCTCCCCACCGCACTTCGGTTGTTTTCAACGTTCTTAATTAAAGTTTGAATACGTTTTGGGCCTGGAGAAATTTTCCTCAGAATTTATTTTAATAGATCTCTGGAAATAAATAAAGCAATTATTTTTGTTACTTTACAATGAATGGAATAATTACTTTCACTTCTGTACTTCTGTACAATAATTTTTTTTGTAGTGTATAACTGTGTATGTATGTATATATTTTAATTACATTGATTGATTGAGCCTGTAACACCTCACCGATGGGCATCTCTCCGCACTGATAGCCTCTTTCTCAGTGTAGGAGAAGGGTCGGAGCTTAATCCATGTTTTAATCACGTGATAGTTTGTAATTTAATGTTAAGTTAGTACATTCGCTTCAGCCTGTAATATCCCACTGTTGGGCATAGGCCACTTTCCTTATGTAGGAGAAGGATCATAGCTTAATCAACAACGCTGCTCCAATGCGGGTTGGCGGATAAGTTAATAGTTAATACATACATGTGTTTGAAAATATTCATCATCTCCCTACCCTTATCCCACTTATGTAGGGTCGGCACAACATGAGTCATGGAACTCATGTTGTAAAAGATTTTGCATGGTATATTTTACGACCGGCCGCCTGCCTGACATCAACTCTCCTTGGGAATTCTTGGCTAAGAAGAAGGATAGTTGGCAAGGATTTATGTGAGAACAGGATCTGGGGTTAGGGATACCAGTGCCACGGATTACGGGGAGGGTTGTGTGACACTAGCAGCTAGAGCAGTCAGGGGTCGCGTACCCGTAGTGGTTCCAACCAGTTATCGGATAGATATCTCGTGGTCCCACCCTCTGGACCGGAGGTGTTTAAAAATATTATTAAATAAACTTAAAGAAACTACTATGTTTCAGGACTTGAGCCGTCTGAAAAAACAAAAGAGCAATCTATGTCTAAACGTGTGAAGGATCGCATGAGGGGATACTACTACAAAACTAAAAGTGCGCTGCAGTCTTCTGAATTATACGTTCACTCAAAAAACGGCCGAGGTAAGAAACTAGTTGACCAGTTCCTATTAGACTTACGGAAACTTCTGGAACTCAATAGATACAACGAGGGTTATTTTAATAGGCGTGATAAGGATAAGCGTATGTGTAACGAAAACGGACTTTTTGAATGTGGCGGATTATGGAATAAGAGTAAGTGTATATACGACGGCGAACACGTCATAAATCCGTATAGAAGTCGAGAGGAGCGTATTATTTTCCAGACATGGAACCTCGACCATAAGATAGAATTATCGAGATCTGTTGTGCCAAAGATACTGGAAGCGATTGAAGGACTAGCTAAGGGGAAAGTACAGTGTATATCTTGCGAGGAAATCTCTTCCGAGGGCTTTGTCGAAGCTGATAGGTATTATTTACAGATTTTCACTAGCGAAAATCTTAAATTAGTGCATATCGTTTGTCATTACAAGGGCAAACACGATATACAGTCAGATGTATACACGCTGTGTAAAAAATGTATCAATTGAATTTTTAGTGACAATTAATTAAATATAATTAAATGACCATTATTATGTAAATTTTGTATGCTTATATAAATTTATTTTGCTGATATGTTATAAGGTCTGGTTGAAAACTGCCCAAAGTGTTTAAGATGTTTACTCTTATCTGTACCATTTTATTGAAATGATTTTTTTTTTTCGATGCTGATATGATATAAGGAACTGGTTGAGAACTGCCCAAAGTGTTTCAAAACTTTCAAATATTTACTCTTATCTGTACCATTTTATACAAATTTTATTTTTAATTTTCGAAGAGACTAAAGTTGAATCTATCAGGATCTTAGTTTATTTCTTAATATTAAATTTTTATCGTAGTTATTTGTTATACACAGCAGACAACTCGAATATTTTTTGACATTCTACTTAATACGCTTAGTATATATAAGGTAAAATTGAATTATTGTGATATATGTATATGTATGTATAATATGAATTATTTAATAAGTCAATGTTAAAGAGAATGATCCTTAGGCGAATACGTAACTTTGAGTATAATTTAAAATACGCGTATCTATGAATTAAAAATAGTTGGGATTCCAAATTGTTTATGCAAATAAGCATTTTTGTACTATCCCCCTTAACTAGCATATGATTTAAGTACAACGGAAAAGCCCAGTTAGTGAATGCCTTTCAAGGCTAATAGAGACGACCAGTTCGTACATATGGCTTTAAAGGCTAAATAATGCCGCCTTAGCTGTCTAGCTTTTTGAAAAAAAAAAAACTTTTTGTGTTAATCAAAAAGTTTAAACGGTAAGTAAAATACGGTACGGACGGTAAGGAAGTGAAATCTAGAAAGTTTACCTTAATTTAATTTTTTATTTATTAAAAGACGTTTTAATTTAAAATTATGGTATTTTCGATTTCAAAGTTATTGAAATAATATATATTTGAATATAAGTTAAGAAGTTATTCTTTTCGTATAGTAGTGCTCAATGTTATATTATTTGCTGAAACACTTCTGCAGTGATTATTTTCTCTTTAACATACAAAAAAAAACTGTTTAAAATATAACAATATAATCTGATATCTTGATCTACAAGAATTAAAGATGTTAATTAACCCTACAGCCAGAAATACTGTCTAATCAATGTTAATATTTAAATGATTTACTGAGCTATTTCGTATTTGTGGTATAGGTACGTAATTCGAAACAATATTTACTATATATATAACGATAAAAACGTATGCTACATCTTTAAGATGTTATATATAAAAATAATATCGTACTAGTTAGTAGTCATTATTTATAATTATTATTTTATGTATATATTTAAAAAAAATACTAAATTTTCTATTCCTTAATTGATCTCCTCTGCCCTTAATTAGATATTATACTTGTAGTTAAAAATAGAATACAATTACTATTAAATAAATTTTATTTTCTTGTGTATTGAGAAAGAAATTGTATTATGTGCTTGTATTGTTGTTAAAGATTGTGTAAATAAGTTGTTAATATATATTTTTGTAATGAATTATTGACGTGATTACGTCTTATAAATCGATGGACACCGGCTGCACGCACCAAAGAGCATAGCACGCACGAGAAATTGTCACGTTCCGCCTAAGCCTGAGCGTGCAACAAGACCTAGAGCGCGGGACAAGCGATAGAGGGGCACGATCGGCCCAAGCGTTGACTCCCCCACCCCGGCCAGTAAATTTGAGATACAAAAAAAACCAATCGACGTATTTTAAATAGCACTTTCCAAAATTATTTATTAGTTAATGCATTGTATGAAAAATTTGTGCTGTCTTTTCTGCTGTGATGTGCGATGCTAAAAAAAAAACAATTTGTTTAGATAGCTAAAAACAAGGATAAAAACTTAAAATATCTTTGCATCCTGTACAAAGACGCAGATAAGAGCTTGACAATTTTAAATGCAAACGTACCACGGTCCACGCGCCTTCGGCAATACGACTGATTACGTTTTCTTTGTTTGTTGCAATAACTATTGCATTTTATGAAATTCTAATGATAGTGCAGTTAGTTTCGAGTAGGGTGCAGTGTTTCCACTGTGCAAAAAATAGGAAATTCGATGTATTTCAAGTGATATCGACGGTGTAGCAATGTAGCATGTAGTATCTTTATTTATTTTTTACTCGTAAACTAGGAGGGTGCTGTTTTAATAATAAATAATTTTGGAAAGTGCTATTTAAAATACGTCGATTGGTATTTTTAATTTTTTTTTTATATCTAGAATTTACAGGCTGGGGAACACATTTCTCTCGTCTCGCGTGACGTCAGAACTAGCAGTTCGAAATATTTCAGTGATAATAATTCAATTCATAAAAGTATGCAAATTTTTCTTTTTGACGTTATCACGTAAAACTATCGTCCGTAAACCGACTTTACAAACAAGCATTTTTATTTTTGTAAAGATGTTATGTAAACATAACATTATTCATGATTAAATTAATACTGTTCTATATTTTTTATGTATTTAGTCTAGGAAAACTATAAATTATAATAAACTAAACAATGTGTGTTTATACACATGTTGTTGTTAACTTAAAAAGAGAAATTAAAAGTTTTTTTAATCTGTTGAAAATATGAGAAAACTGATAGGTATTGCACAGAGTTTAAAAAATTGAATAAATATTTATCAAATTATTATTTTTTTAAATATTAACGAAAGCGACAACCTCAACTTGTATACAGGGTTATAGATAGCCATAGAAAAATATTTTTTCACATGAATTCATTTAAATGATGGAGCTTACACAAAAATGGAGTTTAATCTATTAAAAAATATATTAAAAACGCATGTATTTTGAGAACAAAAATTCCAGACCTCTTACTAATACTAGTTTAACTATGTTTTTTTTTTTTAAATTAAAATATTAGACACATTAAGAGCTAGTTCATTACTAAACAATATTAAATAGTTCACGCTCATAAAATAATATATTATTTTAATTTAGTCAGTAATTAGGTTGAAATATAATGAAATATTTTTATAATGATTAGGCGTAGTTGCCACTGTAATTTACTGTTGTGTTGGTGGGCGCGGGTTCGGTCCCTGCATATGACAAATATTTGTATGGTCCAAACAAATATTTGTCATGATCTGGTTTCATAATATTTGTATCCGGATCCCCGAAACAGGATTTCATCTTACTTATTACGATTTCATACTACCATTGAGTGTGAGGCATTTATTTATTTATTTTTATATAAGCGCTTTACTGAAAATAGGGAAAAGTTGGATTTCGGTATAAGGTTCTTTTCAACTTTTCCTTTATATTTATTTGACTAAAAATAGTCAACTCTAAAAGTGTATATAATTTGTGTTTGATTAGGTACACAATATATAAAATACATGTAATCTTAAGAATAATTTGAAGCCAGCATTTATGCATGTCATTTATCTCAAATAGATTATAATATATTAAATTATAATTATGTTTAAAAATTAGTAAATATAATATCATTAAAAGAGCTATTTTATGACAATCATATATTATGTTAAGTAAATGAATAATGATTTAATAGCAATACTAAATAGTGTAGAATTTATTGTTATTGTGATATTTACATAATATATTAAAAATAGTTTAGAGAAATGTGGTTGCGTTGCTTAGTAGTGTAGCTTGTAGACAATGACTACACTTTTAATAAAGTGGGATTCTCTTTTTCATTGCTTGTATCTGCTTTTAATATCATTAAAGCTAGAGGTCACAAGTTTGAACGCAGTACTTGAAAAATGTTCTTTATAGACTGTACATAATATGCTTTTGTCGTGGTCTGGGCGTTTGTAATTATTGTTAATATGACTCGAAAGATTCGAGTGAAAGAGGTGACGTTTCGAAAGTGATTTTGAACCCTATTTGAATAAAGTTACTTTTATTTTTGAAGTGAAACTTCTTTAGGCGCATGAGGGGTAAAATTTGAGCGACCGCTAACGCGGCAACGTCAGGGAGCGGTCAGTACTTAGATGGGTGACCGCCTGGGAACACCGCGTGACGTTGGCTATTACTATTTGTTTTTTTTTATTAGTGTTAATTTGCAAAACCTTGTCCAACAACCAGGAGCACAAATAAAACCAGTACTAGAGATGCTTCAACTTAATGTATTGGATTGTTCAATAATTACACAAATGTATGGTGACCTTATACTAACTAGAAATAATTTTGCCAGCGCGATTTAATCTACTACTAGCACCATCTAGTCATAGACGTGGTAAACCTCGAACAAAAAACTTAAACAAAAAAACTTGAATAATTTTATTGTAAGTTGCAGCGTTAACGATCAGTTTTTTTTAAATTAGTTTGCCAAAGAAGTTTCACTTTTGACATTTGTACTTTGTACGCACGCATTTTTTTTATTTTTTATTTTTTTTTGTTTCTGGACCTCTGACACAAGGTTCATCTTCACAGCCTACTGGGGGCCGCGGCTAGTTGTCGAGTGAAGCGCTTGCTTAATTATTAAAAAAAAAAAACATATATGACTACGATCTTCAGACGTTTGTTTGTTAGCTAGTACATTATGCTTCTCTATAAACAATGAGATCAAACAATACTTATTTTACCAAATGTTTTCAGATTAACTTAATATGTCACATACAAAGCACATTTAAAGCAGCTTTAATAAGCTAAGACAAATGCTATTGTTATATAAAAAAAATGTTATATTTTTAGTAATTTGAAATAAATAGTTGTTAACGTAGATGCTTCCAATGTAGCTTTAGTGATTGTGTGTAGTGTGTAGATGCGAAAAGTTTAAAAATGTATGTGATAAGTTTTTTTAAATATAAGTCGATGCTATCGTATTTTGAAAATAATAGGTAACTTTTATTTTCAAATTCTATCAAATGTATGGAAATGATAAGTGATCCTCCAAGTAGTTTATTTAATTTAAATTTCGGCAAAAATTCTCATAAATAAAATTATACAAATGTAGTAACAAATAATCAGGTGTGATGAATTACTTTGTGTAAAAAAAAAAACATAACTATGTATCGACAGATAGGTGTAATACTTGGTATACCTGTCGGCACGGTTATTGAGCGCTGGCCTTCAACTTTACGTCAACAGTTTATGGGTCTTTAATCCTATACCTACTATAGTAGGGGAGCCCAAGAGGGGATTTTGGGATTTATTCGAACGCGTTTGGTTAATACAAGGAGGGATACCTTGCACACTGTAATTGACGACCTCCACCATGTATGAGCCCTCAATATAGCGGAGTGTGTCTAGGGCAACCGATCAGAATAGTAAAAAAAAAAACGATTTTTTGTTTGCGACCTCTTCACGATGCGAAAAGCGCTCCCCACTCTGTTGCCAAGCGCTCAATATCCGTGCCGATACCTATACCAACAGTATCAAAACATCATATTTTCAATAAAAACAAATATGTACCAACTACACCAAGTAATACTGATGTTATAAGTATTTGTACTATGTCATCACTTGTTGGTTGTTAATTTTGTGTCGCATTTGCGATCAGTCTAATTGTTGGATTGGTCGTATAGATTATTTTCTTAAACTTAGGTTTACTAATAATATTTATACTATATATGTTATCAAGATTATTCTCAGCTTGTTTATTATATTTATAAAAAGTTTGTAAAAAACTGGTAGGTACACAGCGATATTTGAATGTCTGTTTCAGCGACACTGTTGGCTGGTTTCAATAGTTACTAGTAAAATATCCAGCAGAAAAAATTTATTAATAATAATAATAACTCTTTATTGCAGTTAATTGATAGATATAAATTTATTTCATAATCAAGCCACATCTGTGAAATATTTCTATTCATTATCTGTGAATCCAAAAGTTAATTTATTACTTGAAACAAAACATTCCCTCACTGTGAAGTATTCAAATATTGCTGTATTTCAACTTTTGATAGGACATAAAAACGATAAAACTTTTAAACATTTAAGTATTAGTGTTTCAATAGACTGTTAGAACAGTAGGTAATGTGTAGAGTTCTTTATATACAGTATTGACACTATTACCTCATCCTTAATTAAAATGTGGATTATTAATTATTATGCATGTTGTGACATAATAAAAATATATATTTGAAAGTATTTTTTTTAAATGCACTAACCTTGTTATAATTTTATGCTCCTTTTATTTGATGTTGTTTTAAGAAAATCAGTATAAAGAACAAATTTTACACTTTTAAATCAAAATGATACTACCAAACTATAGCCTTGTAATTTTTTTGTTGTATTTAGCTATTTTGTATTAGTAAAGAATAAATTTAAACAAATCAGTAATATCCCACCTAATAAACTTAACAGGGGAAAAAGAAAAAGCAAAAACTTACAACTAATAATAAAATCGACTGTGTTATCATTATCTCTTCTATTTTTTTTTTTTGTCTAATTTTATTAATTTCATATAAGGCTATTGCAGGGGCTTTTTTCTTGTAAAATTTATTTTAAGTTGAACTACGAGCAAAGCATTAAATTATACCTTTATTTTTACTTTAAATAAAATTATTATACATAGATACAATTTAAAAAAAACAATATAAGTACTTGCAGTATGTAACCTTTATTATACATATTTAAATATACATGTAAGAGCATTTTACACAACACTAAATGACAAATAAGTATAGCTTGGTTTATCATCAAATTAATATGACAGACATGGTTTTTTTCTTAACTTAATATGTATCAATAATTATCAAAACTATCTTCGTTTCCGACCAGGGTTCTTTTTGCTTGGATTCCGTTGACCTTTACCACCTTTAGGTTTCTTGTTTGAGAAGTTAGTGGCATTGCCTTTCCCTTTACGTTTACCTTTAGCTGGATTCATATTTTTCTTTTCCTCTGATCTCCTAAAAAAATTTAATTAAGTTAAAATTTAACTCAGAATACATCTTTTCGTATTCATTGAGTTTTTATTAAAAAGCAGAATTGAAAGTTTCCGTTTTTTATAATTATTATTTGGAAATATAAAAAGAGAATGTTAGAAAGAACAAAAAAAAAGTCTCAAAAAGTCGGAATCAAGTGCAGAATGATAAATGAGAATAGAGAATAAGATGACATGCCACTGGAGGTTGATGGACAAAACAATGTTAAGGAAATTGTGATCTTTGGATACTAATCTGCTGCTAATCCAGTAACTACCTCTAGCGGCAAGCAATTTTTGATTGATATCACAAAAAAGATTAGATAGAAAAGGCATGCATGGACAAATGGAAAAATATATATATTTTTATTATTATTATTGTTGTAGTATAATAATAATTTGTAAATTCATCTAATTGAATTGTATAGTCTATAATTTATATTGATTGTTAACTAGACTATTTTCATGTTTTTTTTTCATTTCTGGTAGTAAAGAGATTATTATTATTTAATGGGTTTAATGAGTGGTATAAAAACAAAAAAGTATTGATCATCAAGTGACATAAAATTATACATGTTACGACCAAAAACTTTTCAGAGAACTTGATTTTGAACTAAACTTTTATCATTTATTTGTCGCAACAATTGAATATCTCTATTTAATTTAAAACATCAATAATAAACAATTGTATGCAACTATCCATAAACTACTTACTGTATCTGTTGTTCATTTATGTGCTTTGAAACTGCTTTCTCCATATCAATCTTAGGTCTCTTGTTTAGAATCTTGTCTATGAGATTAAGGTTATTTTGTTTCTCAACTTGTGGGGTCGGTATTGGTGCTTTACGTTTCCTATCCTTGCCGGGAATCAATTCATGTACACCTTTGCCTCTGGCCTCCTTTTCTTTAGGCAACTTTTCTTGGAATTTACCAAGTGATGCCGTTGAAGCCTTGGCCACAACTGCTGCAGTTGATAACTGAAAATTAGCCATGATACTCGTTTTAGTCTTGAAATATAATTACATAAAAGAATTGACAAATTAAAGGCTTCTGTTACGAGTAAATAATTTCGTGTAATATGTCTGGTACTACAAATAAAGCATAAATAAAAAATATCTACACATCCTATACGTAGTAAAAGAAGCCTTTCCTCGACTGAGGCATGTTACAAACTAAGTCAATAATAAAAAAATATGAAAAGATTCAAAAATCTTTTAAAAAAAACATCAGGATTAATGAGATAATAGTCTGAGAAGATAATAGTCAATAATTTACTGTATTTTTTCTCAAGCATTAGATGATAGAATACAGAATACTTGGTCAATAAATAATTTACATATAATATTTCAAAAAATAACAAAACAATATATAAATTTACCTGTGTAGCATTAGCTTTATCTGACGTAACAGGTAATCCGACCCTAGGAATATTGACTTTCTTTGCCCGGGCAATATTCTTAAGCCTTTGCAATTCATTTTTGGCCACCTTCTCAGACTTCTCACTTGCTTTCTTTTCATACATGTCTGTCATTGGATCAACGTGCTGGGGAACTTCAATCAACCAGTCCTTCTCCTTCTCAGCAGCTGCTTTTCTGAAACTGTAGCAAACGGTATACTATCAATACATGCACGGAATTGAAAAAATCTATATACAGTAGTTTTACTACTATCTCTTTTATTTTAGGCAGTTGTTACAATGATGTAAACTTATTATTATTTCTTATTTGGTTTCCTTAATGCAACCACATAAAGAGAGAAATATTATTTTGCATAGGCACAGATATTGAGCGACTCAGTGACAACAGAGTGGAGATCGCTTTCAAGTTATGCAGGAGTCGCAAACAACAAGTCTTAAATAGAAATTACTTATTAAGTTTAGTTCGGTACAAAAATAAATAAAAAGTAAAAGGTTTAGTACACTAATATCCACAATTATATCCATAAAATTATAAATGTGCTATGAGTATTTGTGGTAGCCATTTTGTCAAACTTACAGAGTCAATAAAATAAAAGAAATTACTAGAAGAAATTAATTACTTAGTATGAGAAAGAAATTACAACCTAAAAAAAAAAAAAAAATTTTGCTGTTTATAACAAATTTACTATATAAATGATAAAAATAATCTTACCCATAGAGTGGTACCCATTTCTGTAGCTGATCATCCCACTTAAGTTTGTCTTTCTTGTTCTTAGTTATACCCTTGGCTTTAGCAAACTCTTGCCATTTGGTCAAAGGTTTCGGTTTAGGCACTGGTTTGGAACGAGGCAGCACTGTTGTAGGTTGTGGCAATTTTACCACAATGGCCTCATCGATTCTCTCTGTTGGAAGTTCCCATATCTTGTTGAGTAATAACTGTGTGTTATCGCGCGCCAGAGAATTCAAATACTCATCTCGCCGACTGTCTGACCTAAGAATATTAATAATTAGTATTATTTTATAGATTAACAATAATTATTATTCATCCATAAATTGATAATTTTTACAAAATCTTTGCTTACTTTAACGATTTTACGTCGAGATCATTTGTGTCCGACGCCAGAAGAGTACCGATGTCGAATTCTAGCTCTAAATGTTTTTCGACTGTTATAGGCTTATACTTCTCAGCTTTCTTCTGTTCCTTTTCTAAAATCTCATTTACAATATCCATTACTTTCGTCGTTAAATGTTTATTTTTTACGTTAAACAATCACAACACGCTTTATATATGATGTTACACGTGCAATGTCACATTTACAACCACTTTACACAGCCACTTTACAACTTTTGAAAAAAAATATATAATATTTTAGTTTTTTTAAACATAGGTACTTCATATAAAATAAGTTAAATATCTAACCTAAAATTCACGTTTGATTCACGTTGCAACTTGCAATGTTTTTCTGTCATAGAGAAATATGTCAATGCGGTCAATCTCTCCTAGTTATAGTCTGTGGAGAGTCTGTGGTTATAGCATAGGGTTATAGACTTTCGTAGTGATGTGTACGGAAGCCCGGTCGTGTACGGAAGCCCGGTCGTGACATGTGTACTGCAGACATCTCGGACTAAGAATCAAGATCATCAAGATCCTTTGATTCTTAGTCCGAGGCAGACATACATATATACATATTGACATACTATGTATGTACACATGTCTAATGTCACAACCGGGCTTCCGTACGGTCGTGACATGTGTACTGCAGACATACATAGTATGTCGACCATTTTTTTGTTTTTAAAGTTAAAATCATAAATAATTAAATTATAATTATTATCAGTAGAGAATGATGAGAATGAGAAATGATTTAATCGTCTGATAACATATATTTATATTATGTTATTCTAAATAATTAAAAAATCTGTTTCTTAAAAAAAATAACCCTAACCTATCTAACTTCAAAATTTATATAATGTGACAGTAAATATTAAATAAGTAAGAATAAAAATATATTTAAGTAAAAAAAAAATCTAAAACCTGCGAAATTCACAAAAAGCTTTCTATATAATTATGAGTAGGTACTATATACAAAAAAATATAAACATCTAAATCGACGGTACATAAAATACATTTTAGCCTTATTTTATTAATCTTAAAAGGTTATCTGGTAATCAGAGTAATCAGACGATTAAATTAATTTATTCATCCGATAATCGGACAACTAATTTATTTTATTCATTCGTTTAGCGGACAACTGGCAATAGCCAAAATATTTAGTATATAAATGGATAATCAAAATAAAACATTTATTTCTCATTGTTTTAATACAATATATAAGTACCTAAGAATAGTTTTATTTTTTTAATACAACAGTTACTTGAAATTCATTTTTTGCTACGAAGGTATTTGATTTTTGAGTCACCATATCAACAAATACTAATTAAGTGTTTAATTCTTAATGAAAAGTTATCGCTCTGTTGATAATAATTTATAATTTAATTATTTATGATTTTAACTATAAAAACAAAAAGATAGTCGACATACTATGTATGTCTGCAGTACACATGTCACGACCGGGCTTCTTTTAATTAAATATTTAAGTAGTTATCTTTATCAGCTAACTTTAAGATGATGTTTATCTTAATGGATAAGATCTAATGAGAATATCATTGAAGTAATTGTTTATTATATCGTTATATTTTCTTTAAGAATATAACGAAGAAGAGATGAACATTTTTTTTTTTACTATTGTACTAGTAGTCTGATTGACGCCGCGTTGGCGCAGCGGTTACAGGACTGGATTGCGATTGGCTGTTGCGCGGGCGGTTGCGGGTTCGATTCCCGCACACGACAACATTTGTATTGGCCATACAGATGTTTGCCGTGGTCTGGGTGTTTGTCCTGTCCTTGTGGGTTACCCCACCGTGCCTCGGAGAGTACGTTAAGCCGTCGGTCCCGGTTATTATCATGTGCACCTGATAGCGATCGTTACTCATAGCAGGGAATATATCCGCCAACCCGCATTGGAGCAGCGTGGTGGATTAAGCTCTGATCCTTCTCCTACATGGAGAAGAGGCCTATGCCCAACAGTGGGATATTACAGGCTGTATCGTGATCGTGATCGTGTAGTAGTCTGATATAATTACTAATTAAACAATTACGATGTATATTTATTCCAAATAAAAAACATAACTACTTAAATATTTAATTAAAAGATAGTTGACATACTATGTATGTACACATGTCACAATAAGGCTTCGTTATTTTTTCTTTAAGAATATAAAGAAGAAGAGATGAACATTTTTTATAGTAGTCTGATACAATTATTAACTAACAATTGCGATGTATATTTATTCCAAAAAACAAAGATAACTACTTAAATATTTAATTAAAAGATAGTCGACATAGGTACTATGTATGTACACATGTCACAACCGGGCTTCCGTAGATTTGACACCGAAATTGGTCAATTTCAATTCGGAACGGACGATTTCGACGAAATCGCTGTAATCGATTTCATCGCATTTCGGAACGCAGCCATAATTAATAATGTTAGCTTATTTGACGTTGACGTTATGACGTATTATGTACATTGTATTTAAGTATTTATGTTGTGTAAAAAAGTAGGTAAACAAAATATCAAACTACAATTTTTAATTTAATAACCAAAACTAATTAAGATTGAACTTGAAATTATAATCAATATACTACTCAAAAAATACAATATATTACTCAAAAAGTACTAATATGACAGGAGAAATAGAAAAAAGCCATTGTTTTAAAGTGCAAAATAAATTTATTGTTAAAAGTGGTTGTAAAAAACGTATGTGGAGATCGCTGAAACAGATATTAACGGCTGAAAGAGCATTACCATGGCCTAACGACGCTGTTTTATGTGAGTATGTTGTAGTTATATACGAAACAAACATGTTAAAACTGCGTATCATTTACGAGATTTTATCATCGAAAACTTTTTTCGCAGATTATTCAATTAACGCACCACCTACTTTTAAGCCAACTAAAAAGTATTCAGATATCTCTGGTTTACCTGCTCCTTATGTTGACCGACACTCAAAACTGTACTACAGCAATGCTGAAGAATTTGCCACAGTAAGAAGTTTGCCTATGGATATCACCGCTGGATACTTACAACTGAGAGGTGCTAATACAATTGTTGGTTAATTTTTATGAATTCATATGATTTTGATTAATAAAAATATTTATTACAGTGTATTTTAATTGATAAATATAATTAATTTAATGAAAACTGTTTTATATCATGTAAAACTCAACATAAAATATAAGTAAATAAAAACTGAAAAGAAAAATACTAGTTTAATCCAGAAGTCTGATAATTCTGATAGTCTGATAACGAAAAAAAACCGACTTCAATTACATCAACAAGTAATACAAAGTAATAAGACGAAAAAATAGTCAAGTAAATACGTGCTATTAAAGATTACTCAAAAAAATTGTAATCAGATCTCGATCTAATTTAAACAAGACTACATGACAAGTATTAGCTTTTGATTAAAGTAAAAATCATCAAAATTGGTACACCGAGTAAAAAGTTATGCGGTATAATACAACGTAGGTCAAAGAAAAAGTAGTCAAGTAAATATGCATTATTAGATATAACTCTAAAAGTACTTGGCTGATCTCAATTAAATTTAAATGGGACCACATGACACGCAACACCTTTCAATTAAAACAAAATTGATCGAAATCGGTCCACCCAGTCAAAAGTTCTGAGTTGACATACATAAAAAAAAAATACAGTCGAATTGAGAACCTCCTCCTTTTTTGGAAGTCGGTTATAAAGCAATGTACTAACTATATAACTATAATAACTATAGCTTTGAAATAATTAATAATTTTATATGCACTGCACACATACTGCAACAGTCGGGCTTCATATTGGATAGAATGATTTTAGTCTGGATTATTTAATGGAACTAATGGAAGCATTGATTTTTAACTTGTTTGATATGCAATGTTGGCGTAGTGCCAATAATTCAAGATGATAATGTGCCATTGCATCAAAGGCTCCATTCTCCGAGTGATGGCTTTTTTTCTAGCATTTTCTCATTTTCAAGCAGACACAAATTAAAAGTGTATATAATTTATTAATTGCACCAGCATTTATTTATTGTATCTTGGGTTACTGCTATGAATGTTTGGATATTTGTTTAAAAGTTGAGATGTTGTTTGAAATAATTATTTATAAACTTAATAAATATCTTAAAGTATCATATATATATATTAATAATTTAATATTATCCTAAGGTTAAGACATTTGCACATAAGTATTCTTATGTATTGAAAGATATACTAAATCCTTGATTTTAGTAGGTGAAGCTAAAAGATAGTTTCTATCATTATTTATTAATTTGAATAACAAATAGGAAAATTTTGGTCAACAAAGTAATATGGCCTGTTTTAACTTTTAACCATTTATCTAATAATATTTTTTAAATAAAAAAGAAGATTTATATATTGTAATAAATAATAAATATCAATGTTTATTTTTAAGAACATTTTAAAATTTATTTGCCTTAATTTTGTAAATTTTTAGAAATTATTTTTAAATTTAACCTCTTTTTATTCATAATAAATATTTATGGCCAAATCAGTCTATGTTGTTCTATTTTAAATTCTAAACTTTACTACAAAAGCTAGTTTTCATAAAAGTTTGCTGAATATCTATACAACCCATTCTCGATTAAAATTTTCTTTTTTGTTTAAGAATATTTGGAAGGAATATAGGATAGGCTAAATAACCATAAGTCTGCCCATTTTACTACAAAATCTGTAACTATAAATATTATAAAGTGTTGCTTCCAATCTATTTGTGGTTTACGGTAAAGTACAAAATAATAAATGATAATAGTAACAATTTATATTGCTTTGTGCAATTATTATATGATATTTTTTATCATATAACATATCAAATAACATAATTATATTTAATTTAGGGTACATAATTTAGAACATATTTTTGAGCACATTTCATGTATAATTTTTATTTATATTGTTTACTAGCTGCTATGCCCGCGACTTTGTCCGCGTGGAATTTAACAAAAAAGTTATTGTTCAGTTCGCAGTTATAAAAAAAAAAATCTAAAATAAAAGTAGCCTAAGTTACACCTTAATTATTACAACAGCTATCTGCCAGTGAAAGTCCTGTTAAAATCGGTCCAGCCGTTTCAGAGATTAGCCGGAACAAACAGACAGCTAGACAGACAAAAATTGTAAAAAATGTTATTTTGGTATATGTACCCTGTATAGATCCATATGCATTTAGTAAAAAGCGGTTATTTTAATATTATAAGCAGACTCCAGTTTTGTTTATTTGTATATTGTGTATGTTGTAATCTGGGTTGCCATAGTACATTTATTATATATTAAACGTTTTAAGTTACCTCACGGCTCACATGCATGCAATTGAGTACTAAATAAATAGAATTAATGTTAAACAATTTAGCAAAAAAAGTTATTAAAATGACACATTAATAAAAAAACAACTTAAATTTAATATTATTTTATTAAAATATTATGACTTAATGGATAAATTAACAATTAATAAACAGTTTTTAGCGTTTGATTGCTTAAACCATCTGCCGCTTTTGTGTTCTTGACCTAAAGCTGCATATAATTGTCTTCCATCACTAGTAAATTGTATACTATTAACAAAACCAACTGACGGCACAGTGAACAAAGGTTCAATGTTTTTATAAGAATCACTAACTTTCCACACCCTTATCTGACCGTCGTATGAGCCCGACGCAAAGACATCTGAATTTAAAAGAGTGGCAAGACTCATGATCCAGCGAGGTACACCATTTTCTGAACCATGTGCTTCTTTTACTATGGATATAGGCTTTTTTTTTAAAACACCCCATAAACATATTGATCCGTTATCACTGCCAGACACAAAGTGTTCCTCATCTAATAATTTTACCTCATCGAGGCTTCCCTCTGGACCATTAAATATCAATTGGGATTCTTCAACTATTTTCCATACCCTTACAGTTGTATCTCGACCTCCTGAAGTAATAGCTCTCTCTCTTGTTAATGCATCAATAGATGTTATAGGAGACTGATGTCCGAACAATGTCTCAACGTAAGCCATTTCATCCAATGACCAAATCCTGACCGATCTATCCTTACTTGCTGAGTATAAATTGTGTGTGTTCTTTCTAAAAACTAGACCTATCACAGTATCTTTATGTCCTCTAAAAGTGTGTATGTGTTTTAATGTATGCGGATCCCAAATTTGAACGCTAGGGGAGGAATCCGCAGTGGCCAAATATTTAGAATCTGATGTTATGGCTATTGATGTGATACCTCCTTTCAAGTAGGTGGAATGTGTTTTATAGGATAAACAGCCTAATTTTCGTTTTTCTTTAATACCCCATTTTATGATTGTGCCACTTTTACAGCCGGTGAATGCGTAGTCACACTCGCTGCTTACACACACACATGTGAGAGACAGACGATGTTCTTTGGTCCTAATAAGTCTAATATCATTTTCACAAGGAGCGATATAATTGTTGGCAACTTCTATTTTTAATTTACCCTTCTGTTCGAGATAATCTTTATGTAAACGTTTGTCGATCGCATCGTCGAGTTCTGTAGCTTCCGAGCGCTTCGCTTCTTCCTTTTCTATTTCTTCTAGGTATTTCTTCGCTAGTCGTAACTTTTTCTGCTCCGCCGTTTCATGGTCACTTTCAGATTCTTCAGCATCGGAGAACTTTTTTAAATCTAAATCACTCTCTGAAGATTCATTACCGTTTTCGAGGTTAGGAGCATTTTGTTTTTTTGTCGTCTTTTTATTTATTTTGTCACCTTTTCTTTTGTGAACTTGCCTTGACTTCCCTTTTAAGAAAAAAGAAGAAGACATTTTTCTTAGTTTTAATTATAATATTAATAATTGTTTATTACGATTTCAATTAAAACTTTAAAGAACACCATGGAAGAACACGTTGGTTTGGCAGTCGGTGCTTGACTTGACAGTGACATGTGACATCAAATTAAAATGACAGTAGCTACAATGACATGACAATGACAGTCTGTGGGTACGTTCCACTAAAGGCCCACAACGTCATTGACCATGGCCGCTGAAATTGCCGTTCCACTAACATTAAAAAACGCCGTGGCGTAATACTTGAAGGCGAATTTTATAAGTGGAACGCATATTTGTTTTCAAAATGGCGTTTGCGCCAATTTTCGTTAAGATATTCGTGATTAGGAGATCAAAATACCTTTTGTGGGACGCAACCTGCGTTGACACACTTGCTCCGTCTCATGTCAGGGAAACAGCCTTAAAAGCGGGAGCCGCGGCGGAGAAAGCTGAATCGACTAAACGGCACAAGTATTCGTCACTAATTCCAAATTACATCTTTGTGCCGTTTGCAGTCGAAACACTTGGACCTTGGAGTAGCAGTGCTAAAAAATTCTTAAATGAGATAACTCCTCGCCTTATTGCCTCCACTGGTGACAAGAGGGCTGGTGCATTTTTTGCCCAGAGAATCGGCATAGCGATTCAACGGGGAAATGCTGCCAGCATTCTTGGCACAATTCCACGCGGACATGATTTATATCAAAACTATCTGTAAATATTTATTTCTTAAGTTGTGACTTGTAAATATGTATAATGTTTAAATAAAATGTATGTAAGTTTATTAAATACCTTAGTAATTATTATACTGTATAATAATGTCAGCTGACCATAACATGGTGAATTATTATGTCAGCTGCTCATGTTCAAGCAGCCAGCTGACGTATAATCCACCATTTTACGCTCAGCTGACATTATTTCATTATTTTTCCTTCAAGATATACATTTCATTAGTTCCTGTGTCCGGTGTCCCCTAGCTGGGGCAGAGGGCGTCCACAGTGCATCTCCATCCCGAGCGGTCTTGAGCGTCTTGCTTTATCTCACTCCAGGTCTTTCCGATGGCCTTGGCTTCGTCAATGATTGTCCACCGCCAGGTTTGTTTTGGACGGCCATGTTTGCGCTTTCCTTCGGGTTCCAGACTTCCAGTCTAGGGCTTGCCTCGGTATATGGTTAGGATCCCTCCGGAGAGTGTGTCCTATCCAGCTCCATTTCCGGCGTTTGTACTGTCAGGAGTGTCAGGACAGTTGCCGCCGCAGTGTTGCCAACTCGAATTTTATCGAGTAGGTAGATACAATTTCAAGTTGGTAGTTTCCAACCATCTTCAATTCGAAAAGTAGGTAGATCTACCAACTATAATTTCGAGTTTTATCGATTCTAGTACCCTAAGATGTGATACCTTTAATTAATTTTTTTTTCGTAAAAACAGTAATCATTATAGTACAATCTATTTATTATTATTATTTCGCTAAGGATCTAAATTTAGATATGTATTTTTGTATAGAGATTTACATTTTTTGCCCAGATAATCGGCATAGCGATTCAACGCGGAAATGCTGCCAGCATTCTTCCACGCGGACATGATTTGTACCATAACTATCAATAAATATTTAGTTCTTAAGTTGTTAATTGTAAAAATGTAGAATGTTTTTTAATAAAGTCTGTAATAAACTATTAAAAAATAATAATAATAAAAGTTTTTAGGTAAAAATCTATTTAAGTTTACTTTAAACATGTCAATGTCACCAAACACATTGCCATGAGAGTTGCATGCAGGATAAAGAAAAATATTCGGGGCACATTTCGTTTTAAATTTTTTTTTTTTTATGTAACTAGGTTGGCAAACAAGCGTACGGCTCACCTGATGGTAAGACCGTATCCTATAGACGCCTGCAACACCAGAAGCATCGCAAGCGCGTTGCTGACCCTATCCCCAATCCCCCCAGGAGCTCTGGGAGCACCTTACTCACCAACAGGAACACAACACTGCTTGAAAACAGTACATATTATTTAGCTGTGGTCTAATTACAGGTAGAAAAGTTGTAATAAATTGTAATTGTAATTTTTTTTTGTTATGTTGATGTTGATTAGTGTTGTGATTTGTTCATTCAACTGAGTAGCCTGAAAGGCGACCAGCCGCCTTTTGTATATTTTTGTCACCAATTTCCATATCGAGTAGCCTAAATGGCGAAAAATCGCCTACGTTGGCAACACTGGGTTCCGCCACAGGCATCGCTTCGTCGAGAATCGCCGCTGCGTTATGCGTATGCTTTTTGGCTTTGCGCTGCGTTTGCATGCCGCCGCGCTATACGCCGCGTGAGATGCGACGACGCCAACTGCGGACTCGGCATTTATAGATTATATTTTATACTTTAATTATTTTTTAAAAATTATTATTTAAAAAAATATTATCTCGAAAAGTGTATTTTGTTTAATTCAAATATGGACTTCATTGATTGCAAAACTACACTATCACTTAAACAAATAAACAATACGATTAAATTTTATTAGAAATAAAGATTATTATTATGTTGGTTGTCACTCCACCCGTTTAATATATAATATATACATATAATATACTTATTTAAATAATATAATAAATTTACATACACTTACATATCGTCCCCTTAGTAACACAAAAACGTATCTCGATTTATATCAATTTTGAGTTAAGTATACCACCAATCTCAAAATACCAAGTTCTATTTAGTCACAAAGACACGTATCTCTATGTCATTTTTATTTCTAAAATGTAGGTTGACGTACCTATCTATATTATGCGTAAAACAGAAACTAACACAGAAACTTATCTGAAGATATGTCTGTGTGTAACTAACAATATTCGTAAAACAGAAACAGAACCAATATCGAGATACGTTTTTGTGTTACTAAGGGGACGATATATAAATATAAGCGGGTGGAGGATTACGCCCCGGCAGGGAGATCAAACAGCCGGAGGTTAGGGTTGTAGGCTGAGAAAACGGCGGACAATCCTAGCCGAGTCAAGTAACACCGCCTTCTGCATCCTGGCTGCGAGCGAACCGTCCCGGATCCCCAGTTGCCTCAGATGGTGAGCGAGGCTAACCGGGATCAAACCGTTGGCAGATATTACGATAAGGATGATTTCAGCATGTCGTAAACTATAATCTGACAAATTTTGAAGTGAGAGGAAATGCCTAAAAAATTTTTTTTGTTCGATGTTTGGGAGGCTGCCACTGCCCAACCCACCCACGGAGTGGCAGCTGACAAAGACGAAAATTCATTAAAAAATCCCTTATTCATGTTAAGAAGTTTCGATTGAGAGGAAATGATTGACCGTATTTGAATCTGGATCCCGAGCCATTACTGTAGCTTAAGAGTCCAACATTGAATAGTAACTGAAATCACTTAAGACTTTCTTTAAGGACGCGTATACGAATCGGACAAAATCATGCTCTTTTTCAGGTCATTTTGTGACAAAACTAAACAAAATAATATATAACGAATAATTATTTCATAGAGATTGGCTCTTCATCTTCAAACAGTTTTACGTTTTTTAAATCTAGTTCTTATATATATATCGTATTAAACGTTTTTCCATTACCATTTTCAAGAAAATGAACAAAACGGGTAGATTTTCGGGTGATGTTTGTTCTATTATACACATATATTAAGTTTTCTAAAAATAGTATGAGCAGGAGGATATGTTCAATTTTAAATGACATTAAGAAAATAATACAAAAATGCCACCAATAGTCTTAAAAAAAATAAAAACTGGAGCTAATTTTTATACACATTTTGCTATTAAAGATGATTCTTATTCCATTGCAGTAAGGTTTATTTTATTGTTGGTTTTTTTTGAAACATAATTCAATTTTTCGAATGAGAACACGGGCGAAGAAAATCAGTCGCCTTTCGGCTGTCGGACGAGGAGGTTATGTCGCTCACTGCGACGTGGCCGAATTTATTGTTTATAGAATTGACCCTAAAATTTTCAATTAAAAGATATTGTAAATAGTACAAATATAAATACTACGTAGAAACTAAGTTTGTAAATATATATTTAAAGTAGTTTGTTACGCTCGGCTAACCTAACCCCACGATATCGGTGTGCCTTCAGCTTTACTTCATAGGAAGACAATTAAAACAATATATTTTAATATCAGAAACCCAGGTATGCTCACAGCTTTATTACTCTGTACCGCGCACCTGCACGATTTCAACATAATTTCGGATGAAGATTGGAGACCACCGCAGCGACCACCGCCGCGACGGCCCCACCGAGGAAACCTTTCTTTAACTTCTTTTTATTAAATCATTCTCGTACTTAACATCAGTAGGGAATCACTTATTTTTAATCATGTAGTTTTAATAGCAAGTTTTAATTGTAATTTTAGTTAATAAATGTAATTATAAGTAAATTGCCTTTTCTTGGCACCTGCGGCTGCAACAATCGTAACTGGCGCAGTCGGTAGGATAGTACTCGCGGGCCGGTTCGCGGGATTCGGGAACAAAAATCGTCACGAAGCGTGCCACCCGTGTGGTTATCGAACTACGAACGAGTACTATAAGAAGAATCTACGGAAGTTGCAGCCAAAGGGAATCAAGAAATCGATTCGGCTAAGAAAAATGCAATTGTAAGTACCTTGAATCTTTCAAGTTCCTTACCAAAACCTATCCTATAAGTAATCCTAATCCATAAAAATTATATCGCATAATTTTTATGTATAAATTTTAGCCTTATTATAGATATTTATATAATAATATAACTGTGTGTTAATTTTAATCCAGTTATTATATTTAATTAATCCGTAAAAATTATATCGCATAATTTTTATGTGTGACTTTTAGCCGTATATATATTTTATAGGAGTATAATTATACATAGCTGACTGTTAATTTTTAAGTCAGTTATTAAATTTAATTAATCCGTAAAAATTATATCGCATAATTTTTATGTGTGAATTTTAGCCGTATACATATTTTATAGGAGTATAATTATACATAGCTGACTGTTAATTTTTAAGTCAGTTATTAAATTTAATTAATCCGTAAAAATTATATCGCATAATTTTTATGTGTGAATTTTAGCCGTATAGGTACATATTTTATAGGAGTATAATTAGATATACATAGCTGACTGTTAATTTTTAAGTCAGTTATTAAATTTAATTAATCCGTAAAAATTATATCGCATAATTTTTATGTGTGAATTTTAGACTTATTATACACATTTTTTATAATTAAATCCTGTGTGTCTTAATTTTAATTCACTTACTATATTTAAGTTATCCGTAAAAATTATATCGCATAATTTTTATGTGTGAATTTTAGGCGTATTATAGATATTTTATAGAATTATATAGCTGTCTGTTAATTTTAATTCACTTATTATATTTAAGTAATCCGTAAAAATTATATTGCATAATTTTAATGTGTGAATTTTAGCCGTATTATACTCGTACGTATTTTATATAATTTATATAGCTGTGTGTTAATTTACCTATAGATTCCAAAATTTTTCATCCGCGAGAAATTAGGAATAGTAAGTTAAGTAATATTGGGCTAAATTCAAATAGAATTAATTTATTTGAGACAGCACTCTATAGTGACCTTTCGATACAGACGCAAGGTTCCAGTACACTACTAGTAAAAACGACTACTCTATTACTCTGCCGCTGCCCTGCTTGCTTGCTTTTCAATAAAATTAGTCGAAGCGATGCGGAGCATGGCCTTGATCTAATGAAATATTATGCTCATCTTACTCAAACAGTACCTAATGATATTGAGTGACAATGTAGATTATATTTCACAGGAGATAATTAAATTCCAGAATATTCTAGCGTTTGTTTAAACTGTCACTACATCATTTGACTTTAGATCAAACCACCTTACGCTCTATTATAGATAAGCTGCATATAATTAATTTAGACTTATGAGAATACTATGACATAATTAAGGTACGATTATTTTACATAGGTAACGAGATAGTTTTGGTTTTTCAATTCCCAATAGTTATATCTTTTATTTATAATTTATATTAGTTATCTATGATTCCCAATAAATACCATCAGGTCCTATCACCCACCTTTCCATTCCTAGTTATCCATGAGAAAGAATTCAGGTACATAGAGGCTGAATGCCCGAAGGCCAGCAAGTGGCATTTATGTATAGAAAAGCCGAACTATCTTAATCAATCATAGAGAACTGCATACAACAATTTATAACAACGCAGGAGCGTAGCCCGTTATATAAGCCTATGACTGTCACTTTGAGCCACGCAGCATATATAGAATTGGATGAAAAGAATTACACAGTCAGTTTTCTTGCATTAACAAAGGTCCACTTGTTCTGCGAGCGACACTCCTATGAAACTCTTCACGGCAGCTATCTTGTCATAATCCCCAAGCAATGTTATATGGAGACGTAAGCTTAAAAACCTTCAAGAAATTAAAACTAGAATCTCCATGCAGCAACCTATAAAGTTAAAAGCCGAAGAAAACTATGGTATCTATCACACTACGATACCTATGTATGTAACCATACTATTAAGTACATGCGCCCTTCTAAGCGTGTACTATCGGAAGCGCCATACCAGACCATTAGCTAAGACTATGAAAGAAAATGAAGAAAATAATTCGGATATGCAAGCCGTCGACGCTGTCCCAGGTACCAGAAGGGTGGATCCTGATCATCTTCCAGCGCAGTTTACGACATCAGTCTCCAACAGACGCTGTTCTACGGGGGGAGGTGTTACGCTCGGCTAACCTAACCCCACGATATCGGTGTGCCTTCAGCTTTACTTCATAGGAAGACAATTAAAACAATATATTTTAATATCAGAAACCCAGGTATGCTCACAGCTTTATTACTCTGTACCGCGCACCTGCACGATTTCAACATAATTTCGGATGAAGATTGGAGACCACCGCAGCGACCACCGCCGCGACGGCCCCACCGAGGAAACCTTTCTTTAACTTCTTTTTATTAAATCATTCTCGTACTTAACATCAGTAGGGAATCACTTATTTTTAATCATGTAGTTTTAATAGCAAGTTTTAATTGTAATTTTAGTTAATAAATGTAATTATAAGTAAATTGCCTTTTCTTGGCACCTGCGGCTGCAACAATCGTAACTAGTTTGTAATTTGTTTTGTTTTGAAGTTGTCAAAGAGTAAGCCCGATTATGCATAAACATAAAAACAAAAGTAAATTAAGCGTGGCCGAGATAATATCTCTTGCTAAAATAACTAATACACATCCTAAATATTTCAATTACTAAAGTAATACTTACGTAGGCGAGGTGAATCACTTATTTCAAAATAATCATGAAATAAAATAATAAATAAAAGATGTAGGTAAATCGTACATGATTTATATAAATAAATAAAATAGTATAATAAAAATATAATCTAATAAAAAATATAATAAAATAGTATAATAAAAAATAAAAATAGTCTCAGAGGGCGAATACAATAACAACGCAGCGACACATCTGTTTTCTTGCGTAATCTTCATCAGTTCCTTCCAATGTGTGGATGTTTTATAATAGTAATTACGTACGCATGTTGATAGATGGTTGCGCCATCTAGTTCTTGCCTAAAAACGAAATCGCCAAGGTTATTGAGCGATGAGACCCCCTTAAGCAAAAGGAGTTACAGTGTATTGTGAAAAATCTTCGAAATCCGGGCAAAGTTGCAGCATTTTACGGTATATAAAAAAAATAAATTTTTTTAGCTACTTTAATATAAATTTGGGGGTATTAATAAAAAGCTTGGTTTTTTATCTGTTATTTTATTTTCTTTAAAATTTTTATCTTAAATTGATCCAGATGTCCCATCCACATTGCGCCGACTTTTTCTTGCTTGAGTAACAATTTTAAAGAAAAGGTTTATTTTCACAATATAATTACAAGTCTTTATAAAAATAAGAACAAAGTTGTTTATTTTTGGTTTTGTACACACTAAACCCTTTCTCTAAAATGAGAAGAAAATCAGATAATAAAATATATACTTCTACGAATAAATAGGCAGGGAGGGAGAGAAATCCAGCATTATTAGAGTAACCTAGACGCACGTATCTGCAAATCACAGCAATCAGCACAGGAAACTGCCACAGCAAACAGGCCAGCGAGCAGCACCGGCCTGCCAAACAAATCCACACATTAATTCCCTATGCAACCATTATTATCGATTCCTATCTTCTTGTGAAGCTACAATTACTAACATTACACAATTAGAGTTGAATTAACACGCAAACTATCTTAGTAACACACTAGAAGTGGGATTGTGAAGTTTATATAACTATAATACTGAGTCTAAACACAGGCTTAAATAAATACTTCTGGACCTAATTATGCGTGTTTTGGATTGCAATAAATATAAAAGTTTACTCATAACTTTGGATCTGCAACAACAGCAATTCAGCAGTTGTCAGCAAACTGCAAAACCCCCCTCCCCGCAAACAGCCTCGCTCCCCGCATACTCCATGCCCTGAGCATACCAACGTGTCTGTTAATATTTTAATGCTGTTGCTAAATTTAATTAGATGTGGATGAAACTTATTAATACACAAACTTAATCCTAGTACAATTTTGTTGCAACAAACACATTACACTTTTAAAATTTAAATTTGTTCTTGAAATCCTATCTCTTACATTTATGAGAAAAAAAAAGCAAATTGATAATAATAAACATTTATATGACTTTAGCATTATTTACCAAGTCTTGAGGTGGTCCTATAATATTCCCAATTTAACCCAATTTGGAGAACATGATCTTCTGATTTTATAATATAAACCTGAAATAATATCTTACCACCATTACAGTCACATCTATGAGTTAGAGCTTAATCACATTCTAAAAATACATGAATCTCAAATTTGATTGGAACGTTATTTTCAAAAGAAAAGTAAACCACTCGACCTTTGAAAATTTTTGTGAGTGAGAACTTTGACAATTTTGATTAATAAATCTTTAGGACATTTCTTCACGTTACAGAAAGAACAGTTAGTTAAAACAAAAATGTTAGTGATACACATTCACAAAGTTGTACATGAAAACAGAAAAATAGTAATTTACAATCAATACAATAAATTGAAAACTTAAAACTAAAGTTTGTTGCAATGATACCATTATGTCGATCATAGTTATATCTAAAGTTCTTATTGTTTAGGAGTGTTCTAGTACCTGGGCCGAAGGCTGTCAGCTCAGACGCAGGGAGCTCAGCCCTTCAGCTCACCATGGTACACTCAACCTGTAAAAATAAAAATATGTATCAATATTAAAAACAGACAATAATATTATTTAATGAAAAGGTAACTTAAGTTTTTAATTCTTGTTATTGTTTACTAGCTTCTGCTCGTGACTTCATCCGCGTGGAATAGGAACAATTCTATCATACATGATTCTTTCGAAACTATAACTGTTTAGGCAGTGCACACAGAGGAAGCTCTCAAAATACACCAATTTTGAAACATTATTCATTGCTCTGTTGCTATTAGTCTTAGCTTGATGATATATAGCCTATAGCCTTTCTCAATAAATGGGCTATCTAACACTGAAAGAATTTTTGAATTCGAACCAGTAGTTCCTGAGATTAGCGCGTTCAAACAAACACTCTTCAGCTTTATAATATTAGTATAGATTCAAGAATTTAAATCTTTTGTATTTTTTGAAATTCATATCCTTAATTTTACATTTGAAATAAAATGAAAAATTCATTTATTGACACAATGATAAATAAAATATAATAAATAATAACAAAAAAAAACAAAAGTAAATATCTGACAAATTAACAAAACGATCATGGTATATCCTTGATTGATTTGTGACAAAAAAACATGTCTCGGCATCATCTGACATGAGTCATAATTACTCCACACAGAGCTCTTTTTGAGACACAAATCTCTTCCTCAAGGTGTTACTTTAATACGGTAGTTTTGGATAAAAAACGTAAGAAAATGCAAAAGTACTTACACAGCAGTTCAATGCCTGGATCGTGAGCGTGAACGGGAGCGACTGCGAGTCCGGCCGCGCGAGCTCTTGGAGTCCGAGCGCGAGCGGGACCGGGACCGCGAGCGGGAGCGGCTGCGCGAGTACGAGCGCTTCTTCGAGCGGGACCTGGATCGACGACGTGAACGAGACCGTGAACGCGAGTAGCTAAAAGAAATATCCGAATACACTTGTATGAATATTGCTCAAGTACTGTGCTACACGTGGACGACTCGAACCCTCTGGAATGTTTATTATCTTACGACTAATGGCATATCATTATCATTATTACCATTTACAGTAACGCACCTTTAGTTCATACTTATTATTTACAGAGCTTCTTGGGAATAATAATGACATGAATTCAATAAATGCGCATGCAATATAAAACAAAATTTTCAAATTATTATAAATATTTTACCTCCTCCGACGGTCGTAGCGGCTTCTGTAAGGAGAAGAGGGTCGGCCGTAACGCGCCATTTGAACGCGAAGTTCCCTTCCATCCAGCATGCGCCCATCGAGTGAATCTAATGCTTCCTCAGCATCTCGTCTGTCATAAAACCTAAAAATACAAGATCATTTTGCTTACACCGGTTGATCTCCTCTAGCAACGATCACGCATTTATAGCATCATGAAAATGATCATTGTAATGAACGTACCTGACAAATGCAAATCCTCTGCTTTCACGCGTATATCGGTCTCGTGGTATATAAATGTCTCCGACATCGCCACACCTTTCAAAAACGCGACGCAGATCTTCCGGCGTTGTTCTATACGTTAAATTGTCCACTTTCAGTGAAACCATGCCGTCTATACGCGGCGGTGGTCTCCCGTAACTCATTTTTGCTATTTAATATTCAATATTCAGTGTAATAAACGCGAAATCGATCTTAAAATTACAGTAACAAAACAAAATGGCGGCACTACCAGTTTTATCGCGTAACACAGCGTCTCACCACACGGCTCACTTGAAAGTGACCAAAGAGTATAAAAACTATAAAAATAAAAGTGACAAAGAGAAGGAAGGAAGTTAAATATGATTTGGCTTGAACGAGTATTTTACAGTTGGTAGAACTGATAAGCATAGACAATTCCCTTTCCCTTTGAAAAATGAAAACTGTAGGCAGCCTTTTCTAACTTTTTATACGAATTATTTAATTAATGAAAATTTGTAATTTTTGTATATTCTTTTTGTTGTAATTTTGTTTGCATGCAGTATTTTTTCCTTTTTTTCTTTTAAAGCGTATAATATTTAAATATAAGCGCATAATATATGAACTCTTTTTGTTTGTGCGATATTAATCGTTGTCATGAAAACCAATGTCTTTGTGTTTATTTTAATATTTTATTGAAGAAAAATTTTTGTTAATAAAATGACAGGCGTTAAACAAGTAAGAAATAAAAAGTTATTACCGAATTTACAAAAAGAGGGGGAACTGAGCAAAGAGATTGTATTATCTACTACAGAAAAACACGGTGTTTCAACCGGTTCAAGACTTTTTTCTCACCATACTTTAGCCAGTGTTAGAAAATTAAGTTTTTACCACCCTTATTTGTAAGTAATAACGAAACAAGTATGGTACAGTTCACAATTATTAATGAAAGTTATGAAATGGCCTGTACGAAATACGCTACAATTATTACTTATTAATACGATTTACATTGAATATTAAGAACACCATTTGATATGTAGAATTGTAGACGTGACAACGTTTGCCTATATAATTTTAGTGTACCTTAATTATTATACTGGATCGTTCAAGTCATTACTGTAAATTGTAATTGATTATTGTAATATTGACGCTGTCTATTGGCGCATAAAGGTATCAACTGAGTATATACAAGTTTAACGGATTTGTGTCGATATTCTATTGAGTTAGGGCACAGCAGGATATATTCTGCTCAAGATCTAGAGCAGCTTGTCTAGGAAGTACCTCTTAGGGTGGATTTAGACCAAACGAACAAAGAGCTAGAGCTAGAACAAGAGCATTCTTTCTTGATCTTCGAACACTCGTATTCATAATAACAACGAAAGAATGCTCTACACCTGTTTACACTAAAAGAATTTGATAAGAATTTGACGTAGTGGGGATAGAATGAGCATTCGCTCGTCTGATGTAAATCGACCATTAAAGAAGTTCATTGCTAATTAATACGTACTGCTCTCAAGTAGTGTTTTTGTGATGAGTAAGGCAGCCAGAGCTCCTGGGGAGGGTAAGAGTTAAGTTCGGTTACTTCTGTTTTGTTTCAGGCATCTAATATAGACTACGGTAACCACTTACCATTATTACCTTATTACTTACCATATCTACTTCTGTATATACTTGTATTATTTTTATGTAAAGAGTTGTAAGAGTCATTTGCAGAAATCTTTGCAGCTTACCACACGACAGCTTGGATCTGGTTTTAGCAGCATCCTACAACCACTCGACTGAGCATTTTGCAGATAAAGAAGATTTGTACTTACAACCAGAAACAGTCGGTTGCGATACTTGGCGTCGTCTAAGGAATACTTATGACAAGCTACCGCCAGTGGTCATTCCATTGGTATGAATGAAAATCCTTTATTTCGAGTTTAACTTAATCGTATAATAATGATGATGAAATTGAAGCAAGAATACTTCTTATTTACGAATTTCTTACTAAAATATTAGTTTTTTATCATTATATTAACTACAATAAGCATGATTAATTGAGTATATGAACTTTTGGTAAAATTAGTCGTTAAATATTGAATGAACGTGTTTGTCTATTTACTTTAGGGTCATCCAATGAAACGTGGTGGTATTGCTGAACGGAAGTCGCCATACAGTGTGAAGCTTATGAATTCGGGAGTTCATTCTTCTCAAACAAATCCGGGCTATAGCCGGCAACCAGCCGGCGGAGCCATATTCTTCTATTAACCAGTTACGTTTACAAATGTGAAAAAAATATGTATGTTGCGCAATACTTAAGATTGTAGTGGTAAAAAAATTCCTTTAAGTTTATTTATCTGTGATTAAATCTAATACAACGGAAGTTTACAGAAATATTCTTTTATTATTTATTGTACCTTAAATTTAGAATTACAACCAAAAATCAAGTCATTATACCTATACAGTAATACCTCGGTTTACGCGACCTCGCTTTGCGCGATTTCGTTATAACGCGGTTTTCAAAATTCGCGCTAATTGACCTCGCTTAATTTACGCGAACGCATTGATTGGTTAGTTAATAATTAGTTAACAATTAACATACACTTATTATTCAAAAAAATGTCTACGCCGGCTAGTAAAAAAGAACGTAGAAGTTTAAATTTGGAGATGAAGATAAATTTTTTAAAAAAGATGGAGAACAGACGAGGCGAGGCTACAGAAGTTGGACGAGAGTTTGGCCTCTCAGAGCCTACTGTACGAATGTATGTGTCTACTGTGAAAATTTTTGATAAAATAAAGCGTTCTAGTGAATATGGTGTCCGCCTACTAGCGCGAAGAAAATTATTCGTACGAGACTTGCTATTTTAGAAAAAAAAAAATTACTTGAGCGCAAGAAAAATTCGACTCAAAGAAAGTTAGATGAGTCACTACACACTACAGCCTATCACAGTCCACTGTTGGACATAGGCCTCCAGAAGTTCGCACCCGACATTATGACGCGAACTCATGTGTTTTGCCCATAGTCACCACGCTGGGCAGGCGGGTTGGTGACCGCAGGGCTGGCTTTGTCGCACCGAAGATACTGCTACCCGTCTTTGGCCTGTGTATTTCAAAGTCAGCATGGATGGTTATCCCGCCATCCGTCGGCTTTTTAAGTTCCAAGTTGGTATATAGTGGAACTGTGTTATCCCTTAGTCGCCTCTTACGACACCTACGGGAAGAGAGGGGGTGGCTACATTCTTTAGTGCCGTAGCCACACAGCGCACATTTAATATCATAATTAATATCATATAATTTAGATTTTTTCAATAAACAACATAATTATTTTAAAGTATTTTTATTTCATGAAATATTAATATAGAGTGACATTTAATTAGCTGGTCATATTTTTTCTTTCACGCGAAAACTACAAACTATTACTTTCTAAGCAATATCGAGATAATTTCGATATAGACATTTCGCTGTCGCACTTCCTTACCAGTCGCGGCGGCGAACTTAACTACCCGCGTGGCCTGCAAATCTTGCCGCGCGAATGGTCGCCTCGCCCGCCGCTCCGTCGTTCGCACCGCCGGCGCCGATCCCCGTGGCCAGGCCGTTAGGGATGATTTATTGCTAGACCGTGCCGAGCACGAGCCGTGCCCCATACAAGTCACGGACGACGCACAGATTCAAATCCGCCAAACCGCATTGGAGCAACGTGGTGGATTAAGCTCCGACCCTTCTTCTACATGGGGAAGAGGCGTATGCCCAACAGTGGGATATTACGCTGAATCGTGATCGTGATCCCGCGACTTCGTCCGCGTGGAATTTAACAAAAAAGTTATTGTTCAGTTCGCAGTTATAAAATAAATAAATTTTTAAAATAAAAATAGCCTAAGTTACTCCTTATTACATCAGCTATCTGCCAGTGAAAGCCCCGTCTAAATCGGTCCAGCCGTTTCAGAGATTAGCTGGTACAAACAAACAAATAATATTATAATAACTAATGTTTAAAAAAATAACTTATTCAGTATCGGCTACTGATCAGTTCTGCATATTTAAAAAAAAATTGATGGTTTGAGAAAATTTAAATCAAATAGTTTTTTTTTCAACTTAATTTTAAATGCGTAACAATTTATTTTAATTCACTTTTCTAACTTACTATTGTTTCGCGATCACGATTCAGCCTGTAATATCCCACTGTTGGGCATAGGCCTCTTCCCCATGTAGGAGAAGAATCGGAGCCTAATCCACCACGCTGCTCCAATGCGGGTTGGCGGATATATTCCCTACTATGAGTAACGATTGCTATCAGGTGTACATGATAACAACCGGGACCGACGGCTTAACGTGCTCTGCGAGGCACGGTGGGGAGACCCACAAGGACTGCACAAACACCCAGACCACGGCAAACATCTGTATGGCCAATACAAATGTTGTCGTGTGCGGGAATCGAACACACAACCACCTGCGCAACAGCCAATCGCAATCCAGCGCTGTGACCGCTGCGCCAACGCGGCGTCTACTATTGTTTATTCAATCAAAATAATGAAGTTTTGTAGGTACAAGCACAAAGCACTTCTGCGCCACTCATTAATTTAATAGCACTTAAGACAAGCGCAGACCGCAGGTCACGCGTGTAACAGGTCAGTGATCCTATAGTAACAAAAATGATGTAATAAAATGTTATTAAATTAAACTGAATTAGTTTGTATGAAAAAATCTTTTTTTAGATTTTGATGTTAGGACTTATCTGATGGTTTTGAAATATTGTCATCCCCACTCTGTATAACCAGGTAAAACTAGAAAGGAGCTGTAACTTCTCACTCGCAATAATATAAGTGTTTCACCGTTTCACGGTCTTATTAGCTGTTGGCGTACAACCCTTGCGTTCCCTCAGGTGTTCGGAGGAAATGAAAGTCGTATGGATTGTTCACCACGATTTTATTTTTTCCTTCAACCATACTAGTATACAAATTCCAAAACAATGATAGCGTGATCTAACTGACATCCAACGCCATCTAGTGGCCTATAGATAAACCCACAAATTAAATAATTGTAAGTTGCGTCGTTAACATACCGCCCACCAAGAACGACTTTTAGCGTTCTTCATTTACTAAATTAACAATTTACAAACTAATAAATAACAATGAAAGCAACTTAAAATAACAATAAACTTAACTATCCAACAAGTATTAATCCGTTACAGGCAAATACATAGCTTGGAAAACTTATTCAACTAAAACAAACAATAATTATGTTAATCTACAAATAAACCAATGAAAACAACTAAAAATTAGTGAAATAAACTTAACGATCTAACAACTATTAATCGGTTACAGGCAAAATGCATAACTTGGAAACTGGCCTCTTAAAAATATTTCCTCCACATCTTAAACTAACTACTCGCGTAATTTTGTCCAATCCAGGATGTTTTTACACTACTATGCCATAAAGCCACTCAGCCCCCTTGTGCTTAACCTTTTTTTTTTTAATTCCTAAATTATTCTCTTCTTCCTTAACCCTTTCTGGACGTTCCATAACTCCTGATGATACTTGGCCTGATAATATCCAGCCGAGCCTTGTATTCTGAGCAACTGGATATCCAGGTGGACCCCTCACAATACCTTCTATTATTACTCTACTGTAAACTTCTGCACCCAACAACAAATCTACCTTATTGGGTATATTAAATTTGGGGTCTGCTAATTTAATTCCAATGAATGGTTTCCGCGGTTGGAAAAGTATCTTGGTTTCAGGAATACACGATGTTAATTTGTTTAAAACGTGTGCCTTTACTTCTACAGTACAATTAGGATCGTGACGTGACTGAACCTTTAAGAGAACTACCGCTTTCGTTACTACTGACTCTTGCTGATCATTTCCTAATCCCCAAAGCCGATTGTGACTTTTAATCTTTTTTAAACCAAGTAATTGTACGGCATCTTCTGTAATGAAAGACGCCTGTGAACCCTGGTCCAACAAAGCTCTTAAATTAACATTGCAACCGTTTCTCGATTCTGCCTTAACAACCGCTGTTGGCAAGAGTACTTGACTGTTAACACCTGAGAAACAACTAACAATATCGCTTGATTTGACCTCCGTACTAGAGCTTGTCGCAATTTCTGATTCACTCTCGTGTGTCCTTGCTTGGTTACATTTTCTAGAACCTTCTACGGGCTTTAAGGCTCTCCTTGGATGGAGCATAGAGTGATGTTTCCTTTTACAAATTTGGCATTTGGGTCGCTGACGGCAAAAATGTACTAAATGACTTGGTCCCAAACAATTAAAACATAGATGATTCGATTGGACAAAACTACGACGAGAATACGCATCCTTTTTAGCAAACTTTTTAGTGTCCTAAGTAGTGATTATCCGAACAGAATGGACATAGTATATTTCTAACGTGAAGCGTTTGTATATTCCTACTACGACTATGAACAATATTAGACTGGTTGGGCTTTGTACTTATAAATTCTAGTGAACGAAATCTTTGCTCTAGAAATTCTTTAAAGTTTTCAAAATTTGGTAATTCATCACTTAAATCACTAATCCTAGTCTCCCAAAGCTTTCTGGACTCATTGTCTAGCTTTAAAGACAATATATAAATGACGATTATATCCCAGGCCTGAGTATCTACACCTAAATTAGTCAATGCATTTAGACATTCATTGCTTGTGTCTAAAAGTTCCTTTAAAGCGGATGATGATTCAACCAACAAACTCTTTTGGCTCATGAATCTTTTTAAAATACAATTGGCTAAGTAACGTTTATTATTATACCGTTTCTCTAACAGAGTCCAACAAAGCTGGTAGTTTTGGGCCGTAATAGCGACATGACGTAAGAGCTGCTCTGCCTCACCAGTTAAATGACATTTAAGATAGTGTAACTTTTGTACATCGTCTAAACTACTATTATTATGTATAAGTGAAACAAACAAGTCTCTAAAGCTAATCCATTCATTGTAAGAGCCTGAAAAGTTTGGAATACTTATTTTTGGTAACTTAACCCTCGATTCCCCAACCACAGAACTGTTCTCCGCCTTACTTTTTACAACCTTTAGTTTTTGTAATATGCCCTTTAATTCAGCCTTATAATCGAAATAAAGCTCTTCCGTTTTTTCGTATAAATCCTCCTTGAAATATTCAAGTATTTTACCTTCACTAGTAACTAAGGTAACAATTTTAGAATGATTACTATCAAACGCAGCCCACTGTTTTTCCAAATGTTCTAAGCGCGACTCCACAAACGCTTCCGTTATTCTAGTTTTAGGAGATTTCCTCAAATTTATTTGAGCCCTCGAAATATTGTTACAAAGGTCGTGTTGCAATTTACAAATATCCTCCATTTTTATTTACCTAGCTATCTAAAGACTACTAATAGAACTTGAAAACTAAGTATTACCCACAAAGTATTATTCCAGTTAAATTTTTGCACTTATCACCTCTGACAGAAGGTCTAATTTGCTGCCGCCGATGACTAATTCTAGCAGTGGGTGACGCCACTCTCGTTGTTCTTTCACCGACACCGTCCGCCGCTTTCTTCTCTGTCAGCGCCGTTCACTGGCCCCGTCCTCCTGGCGACGTCTGCGTGCGTCTTCTCCTGGTGTCACCCACCGGCATCGTCTTCCCGGCGCCGTACGCGTGCGTCTTCTGTCGGCGCCGCCCACCGTCCGCTTGTGCCTCCGCCTGGCGCCGTCCGCTTGTGCCTCCGCCTGGCGCTGTATGCTTGCGCCTTCCTCTGGCGCAGTCCGCCTGGCGCCGTCCGCTTGCGCCTCCGCCCGGCGCCGTCCGCTTGCGCCTCCGCCCGGCGCTGTGCGCTTGCGCCTTCCTCTGGCGCAGTCCGCCTGGCGCCGCCCACTTGCGCCTTCCTCTGGCGCAGTCCGCCTGGCGCAGTCCACTCGCGCCTCCGCCCGGCGCCGTCCGCTCGCGCCTCCGCCCGGCGCCGTCCGCTTGCGCCTTCCTCTGGCGCAGTCCGCTTGGCGCCGTCCACTCGCGCCGTCCGCTTGCGCCTCCGCCCGGCGCCGTCCGCTTGCGCCTTCCTCTGGCGCAGTCCGCTTGGCGCCGTCCACTCGCGCCGTCCGCTTGCGCCTCCGCCCGGCGCCGTCCACTTGCGCCCTCCTCTGGCGCAGTCCACCTGGCGCCGTCCGCTTGCGCCTCTGCCTGGCGCTGTCCGCTTGCGCCTCTGCCTGGCGCTGTCCGCTTGCGCCTCCGCTGCTGGCGCCTCCCGCTGCTGGCGCCCTCCGCTGCTGGCGCCCTCCGCTGCTGGCGCCCTCCGCTGCTGGCGCCTCCCGCTGCTGGCGCCCTCCGCTGCTGGCGCCCTCCGCTGCTGGCGCCCTCCGTTGCTGGCGCCGTCCGTCCGCTGGTAGCGCCTTCTTCTGGCGCCTTCCGGATCGAAGGACCAATGTTGGCGTACAACCCTTGCGTTCCCTCAGGTGTTCGGAGGAAATGAAAGTCGTATGGATTGTTCACCACGATTTTATTTTTTCCTTCAACCATACTAGTATACAAATTCCAAAACAATGATAGCGTGATCTAACTGACATCCAACGCCATCTAGTGGCCTATAGATAAACCCACAAATTAAATAATTGTAAGTTGCGTCGTTAACATTAGCAATCCAGGAGTGAGCAAACTTTTTTAATACAGGGCAGCAAAATTAATAATTGTGTTTGCTCGCAAACGAAAAAAAACCGACTTCAATTACATCGACAAGTAATACAACGTAATAAGACGAAAAAATAGTCAAGTAAATACGCGCTATTAAAGATTACTCAAAAAGTTGTAATCAGTTTTCGATCTAATTTAAACAAGACTACAAGACAAGTATTAGCTTTCGATTAAAGTAAGAATCATCGAAATCCGTACACCGAGTAAAAAGTTATGCGGTATAATATAACGTAGGTCGACGAAAAAGTAGTCACGTAAATACGCATTATTAGATATAACTCTAAAAGTACTTGTCAGATCTTAATTAAATTAAAATGAGACCACATGACACGCAACACCTTTCAATTAAAACAAAATTGATCGAAATCGGTCCACCCAGTCAAAAGTTCTGAGCTAACATACATTAAAAAAAAAACATACGTGTCGAATGAGGATCCGTAACGTTTTGAGTTGAGAATGCAGATTTATAGAACTAAGAAATCCTTAACATACAGTGCAAACATTTTTGTTCTACGACAAAAATTGGCGAAGTTATGATTAAATTACTAGCGGAGTTTACTAACCGGCCGGCGAGGAAGGCTGTGACGTCACTCGGACGTTCCATGCCAGTTAGCCCATAGTAGCGACAAGCTGCGATGGTGTTTTCATTTAAACTATCTGTCCTACAAAAAATTTGTAAGGACATAATTTGTAGCAAATTGCTTTGCCTACAAATATGTTCATATAACTTTTTGCCGAAATTTAAAAATTAAAGAAGTTATAAGCAAAAAAGTGATAAAATTTCTATAAAGATTTTCTTTTTTGCTCTATAACTTTTTTTTATACATTTCACAAAAAAATACCTCTGACCAGTCTTGTAGATGGTTTTTTGAGGAAAATTTTTCTCTACAATTTTTTGAATTTCATTCATTTAAAACGCTGTTACAGCGCTCCAAAGTTGACCGGGTTCGTCAATGCTCATGAGAATCCGGTCAAAACGAAATGTTTAACTTAGTTTTATGATCCGGAGTGAGTTTTATGAGTCGGAGTGATGCCACACGCATCCCGCATACACTGATCCCGCTTACATGACGACGCGTTGGCGCAGCGGTCACAGCACTAGCTGTTGCGCTAGCAGTCGCGGGTTCGATCCGCGCACATGACAAAAATTTGTATTGGCCACACTGGCGGATCCAGGGGGGGGGTCATGGGGGTCATGACCCCCCCCTGGGCTGTGTCCAGGACCTAGGACCTACTAATTAAAATTGTTAAACAAGATTTTTGTCACAATATAGGTATTTTTAAGTACAGTACCTACATAGATTAATAAAATACCTACTTTTTACCTGTACCTATCATTATAAAAATTAAATTATAACTTCTTTTTACTTGACCACGACTATATGACCCCCCCCTGGCGACTTGACCATGACTGTGACCCCCCCCCTGGCGCCAAAGCTGGATCCGCCCTTGATTGGCCATACAGATGTTTGTCATGGTCTGGGCGTTTGTGGTTGTGTATTGTGTGTGTTTCCGGACCGCCGACACAGGAGAAAATCCTACTGGGGGCCGTTGAGTGTGAAACGTTTATTATTTATTACTATTATTACTGACGTAGCGGTAGGAACGGCATAATGTTTATAGCTTAATATCTTCGTAAGTAATGGTCCGATATGGATAATTCAAAAAGAAATATCTTTCTTATGTCATAGAGAATAACGTGGATACTAGTTCTATTGAATTTGCTATAACTTTATTGATCCTCATTATACATATGTGTAGAAGAGTACTTTTGAGTCTCAACCAGTTTCGGAAATACTAATGTTTTCCAAAAATGCGTTGACTTCTCTTAATCTTCTTCGAAATCGAATGTATCTACTTAGGTAATCAAATATCTCATAAATCATATTTTTTTAACGTGGTACCTATTCCCAGTAGGCGTACCCCACAGGCAGCTTATGCCAATGAATAAGTAAAGTTGTAGGCAGGGATTTAACAAAAAAAATTTAAGAATATATTTACAATAAAAAAGGATCATAAAACTAAGTTAAGCATTTTGTTTTGACCGGATGCTTATGAGCATTGACGAACCCGGTCTACTTTGGAGCGCTGTAAAGGCGTTTGAAATGAATGAAATTCAAAAAATTGTAGAGAAAAAATTTCCTCAAAAAACCATCTAAAAGATTGGTCTGAGGTATTTTTTTTTGTGAAATGTATAAAAAAAAGTTATAGAGCAATAAAGAAAATTTCTATAAAAAATTTCTCACTTTTTTGCTTATAACTTCTTTAATTTTTAAATTTAGGCAAGGTTATATGAACATATTTGTAGGCAAAGCAATTTGCTACAAATTATGTCCTTACAAATTTTTTGTAGGACAGATAGTTTAAATGAAAACACCATCGCAGCTTGTCGCTACTATATATGGGCTAACTGGCATGGAACGTCCGAGTGACGTCACACGCATCCCGCGTACACTGACGTAGCGGCAGGAACGGCTTAATGTTTATAACTTAATATCTTCGTAAGTAATGGTCCGATTTGGATAATTCAAAAAGAAATATCATTCTTATGTCATAGAGAATAACGTGGATACTAGTTCTATTGAATTTGCTAGAACTTTACTGATCCTCATTGAGAACCTCCTCCTTTTTTGGAAGTCGGTTAAAAAAAATTGATATTCGGGCCAAAAGCACAGAATGATGGAAAAAAATAATTAGAACTTGATGGTACAAGTATTTAATTTTGGTGTGCCTTATTATAATAAAATTGAAAGTTTTGAAATTTTGAAAACCTCTGGCGGGCCGCACAAAATCTCTATTCGGGCCATGGGTTGCTCACTCCTGAAATAGATAAATGAAACACCTGCTCGCTCTAAATCCTCTAAATGGTCCCTGTATGACTGGATTAGCTTCACGCACAAAGTGACCGAGTAAAGCTAGTGCGCCTACTTACTAGCAGTATTAAAAATAATTCATTCAGATGTTAGTTTTTTTTAATAACCATTATAAAAATACAGTGACTTTTAGTACTGATTGTGAACTCGTTTTGTATTTAATTCCTCCTATTTTAACAGGCCATAAATATTTCATGATGATTCTTCTAAAGAACTGTAACTTTTATGTCAGATAAGATTATGAATAATACGTTTTTTTTTTACATTTTTGAATCACTTATTTTAAAATTATTCAAATGATCTTAATTTTGTCCACTATTCAAAAACTATAATTCTTTAAGCGACTATTTAAAATATTAATGGATTTTGTGGATTCATTCAGTTTGTATTGCTTATTATTTAGTTTATTATTCATTAAAGTTAACTTATAATATTAATTGTATTTTAATTCAGATTTAGATTCAGCACACGCAAAATGTAATCGTGTACGGTCATGGTACTTGTACGAACAGTACAGATCATTGGAGAAGAATCAACTCGACGCTGCTCAGAGATTGAAGGATAAATCCTATCAAGATAAGATACTGAGACAGGAACTGAGCGAGAGGCGCGCACGGCGCAGACTTTGCGATCAATTTGGATTTTGTCAGAGTGAATCTAGGCTAGACAAAAGCATACGAAGTATGCCATCAAAATCATTTTTAGGCGACGACGAACTTTTTGAGAGTTTTTGTGAACTTCGCGACGAATATGAATTAGCAAACTACGAAGATAATAATAGCCACAATTCAGAAACAAGTAAAGAATTTGAAGATTTCAAAAGTACTGAGGCAACAATAACTTTCAGACCTGATGCTAATAATATTGTTGAAAATTTCAAAGTTGATAAACTGGATGAAAATATTAAAGAGGAATTGGAGATTGTGAAGAAGAATATTGCTGAAAATATTACTTTACAACTGGAAACTGTTAAAGAGAACATAGAATGCTTACAAAAATACGCTAAACTTGAAGATGACGAGGAAATACCAGATGCAGACGTTACAGTGATTAGTCATTTGAAGACAAATGTTGATACGCTTAATAGCGAATTGAAGAAAGATGGTGAAAATAGCGTTATAAAGATGTGGTCAAAGTTTGTCGATTTCGCTTACAAAATCATTCTTTTAAATCGTGGTATGATTCAAATATTATTTTTTCTTTTGAATACTTCTGTAGCTACGTATAAACCAGTATGAATTAAATTTGGTGATTGTAGTGTAATGGCGACAAAAGTTCATGAACGCTAACGGTTGCAGAGATTTCCATTTGTAATCGGTATTGGTTTCTGGTTCTTGACAACTATCCACCAACGTATGGTAGACAAGTTTCAACATTTTTGTATAGACTTTGTAAGACGAGGCTTTAGCGTAGAAATGTGACCTGTTTATCAGTAAAATATTGTCCTTTAATATTTTGTCATCAATAGTTATACTTAAATTAAAACGGGTAAACGGGAACTATTACTAAGACTTCGCTGTCTGTCCGACAGTCCGTCTGTTTGTCTGGCACCAGGCTGTATCTCAAGAACCGCGATAGCTATAGACAGTTGAAATTTTCACAAATTATGTATTTCTGTTGCCGCTATAATGACAAATACTAAAAACTAAATAAAAGAAACATTTAAGGAGGGCACCCATACAAAAAACGTCAATTTTGCCTAATTTTGCTCGATATCAATAAATGGTGACAAGTAGGCACTTGAAATATTCACAAATCACAACATACTTAGTTGTATATTTACCTCAATAATAAATATTAAAATTAAACTAAAAAAAATATTTAGACAAAAAAATTTTAGTAGACAAAAGTATTTTACGTAGTCAATGGTACGGAACCCTTCGTGCGCGAGTTGGACTCGCTCTTTACCGATTTTATTATACAATAGTACAGTTGTGTCTCCGGCTTCTTTGATTTTCATCTCATTTTCCAAAGTATCGCATTGAATTTCGGAATAAAAAAAAAAAAAATGGCTGTGTTATTTTGTTGCATTGGCGTAAGAATGTAGCCACCCCCTCTCTTTCCGTGGGTGTCGTAAGAGGCGACTAAGGGATAACACAGTTCCACTACCACCTTGGAACTTAAAAAGCCGACGGATGGCGGGATAACCATCCATGCTGGCTTTGAAATACACAGGCCAAAGACGGGCAGCAGCGTCTTCGGTGCGACAAAGCCAGCCCTGCGGTCACCAACCCGCCTGCCCAGCGTGGTGACTATGGGCAAAACACATGAGTTCGCGTCATAATGTCGGGCGCGATCTTGTGGAGGCCTATGTCCAACAGTGGACTGTGATAGGCTGAAGTGGTGGTGGTGGATTGGCGTAAAATACGCCAGGTTGTATTCAAATTCGCTGGAGGGATCCTGTTGCCTGCAGATCCGGAAGTCTCCAACTAAAGCGGCTGAAGGATCCCGCAGGGGTTTAGTACGGTATTAGCACCCCCAAGTGCTGAATCCGACATACGGTCTAGGACTGCCTACCCGGGCGTCCTGGATATCACCCGTAAATGGGTTCCCCTGCGATATAAAAAAAGGTTGCATTCAAATGCATTTAGTAATTTCACCATGATACGCCGCCAAGACACTTTGTTTGTGAAAATATACAGTGTTGGCATCAGCACGAGTAATTAAAGTACATTTTCAAAAAAAAATTATATCTTCAATACAAAATTGTATGTTTTAATTTTATTAAATACTTATATTCAGGTATTTTTTTATTCCTAGGTAACTGTTATTACAACTACAGTTCACAACTTCTCACAGCTGTGTTAGCGTGCGATGTTCTTCTGCGAGGCGTCAGCAGGATGTGTACGTATTTGTAATTTTAATATCTAAAACACGTAGGTACAGTACATTGAATAAACGAACCTTATCCAATAAACCTGTTCATAACATTTTTAAAGAGATTAATTTCGTTCACGAATGCGATATGTATCTTAAAATTCTTTTTAATTTGATATCTAAATTTATTTCAACTGGAATACCCACGAAATGAGTGAGTAAATGAGTGACAAACGAGAATGAGTGAAGAACGATTGACGAAAAAAGTGTATAAGGCGAGTGTGAATGGAAGTGTTGGAAGGGGTAGACCTAGGCGGACGTTTCAAGATCAAATTAGGGACGTCCTAATAAAAGGCCAGGTCAAGAGCACCCTAAACCGAAGAGCATGTATGAAAGGAATAATGAAAGTGGACGAAGCGAAACGAGTATGTAAGGATCGTAGCAAGTGGAAAGAAGTGGTCTCTGCCTACCCCTACGGGAAAGAGGCGTGATTTATATGTATGTATGTATGTATGGAATACCCACGTCTATATAGATAATGCCGCCTTTCTTCTCTCTTAATTATCTCTCCTTTATATCTTTCCTGTATATTTGTTTCCATTTCTATGTTGTGGTACAATAAAGAATTTAGAATCATAATAAACGTATAGATGTTAAGTTCCATTAAAATTAATTCGGTTTTTATTGAAATATTTTCAACCAATTCGTGATTTATCTTTAGAATAAAAAGTGATTTATTCTTTCAGCATCATTTTTCTGCTTATCAATTTATCGAGTAGATTAAGGTATATCTAATCTACACTATATCTAACGATAAGATAAACCTAAGATTCTTATCTTTAGATCTTCCTTACGTAGTACAACTTAATTTTAGGTAATATTTTGCAGCCTTACGTTTCACCAATTAAGTATGCTACTAGTGATTCAGAGACCTCTTTGAGAAGTAACAAAAGAACGAAGCGAAAAAAATCGGTTAATCACGAATATTTTTGTAAAACTAGTTGCAATAACAAGGTAACTTTTATGAAGTCCTTTTACTTGCTTAACATTATTTAATCATGTTTTAATATAGATCGATGTTTAGAAAATTATTGGTTAACGAATAACGAAGTAGTCTTCATAATTTCTTTTCGTTGCCTAAATTGATGTTTTAATAGATTATCTATACCTACTAATATATAAAGCTGAAGAGTTTGTTTGTTTGTTTGAACGCGGTAATCTCTGGAACTACTGGGCCGATTTGAAAAATTCTTTCAGTGTTAGCCCATATGAGGAGTCCACTCCGACGAAGTCGCGCGCAGAAGCTAGTTTTTGTATATTATTGATTGTATAAAGAGTATTTTTTTATTTCCTAATCAAAATCAAAAGAAAAGAAGTAGTCAAAATGTATCTTTTTATTTTTATAAATACCTATTCTATTTTCAGCGTTTTTCGGCTGATAAAAATAAACAAAAAAAGAGAAATCTTGATAGAAAATACCATTCGGAAAATGAATGGTATAGCCGTTGTAGAAATTGTAATGAAAACTACATTGACAAAATAAAGTATCGTGGTACAAGTGAACCTCTCAATCGCACTAATGATTTTACAAGCGGAAAGAAATACACCGAAAACTTTTATAATAAATGGCCGGCGAGAACGATAAGGGGCAAATTTTCGGAAAACAAATGCAAATGTGGCTGTCTCAGAAACGCTGTAAATCCTATAATACAACTCGCTCATTATATTGACAGATTAATCCAGGACATTGAAGAAATAAACTAATAAACGCATAATGTGTTTTATTTACATTTTGTATTTTTTTTTGAATTTAAGATGTCTTATTTTAAAGTTGACAGTTTCCAACTGGTTGATAGTTTGCAACTGGTAAACGACTAAACGGTTCCCGACTGAGCCACTGAACTGAGGTACAGTTTCAAAGTGTTTGAAAGTTATCAATTGGTTGAGACCACTTGAGACCATAGATTTAAGAAAGAAGCTTCAATTTAAGGTTGAGGCTTCCGTCTAGTGTACTGTTTGCAACTGTTGCAGTTTCCAAGTGGTTCTGTCTTTGTTCGCTATTTGAGTGTAGATAGATTCAAATTATGGCTTTAGTATAATTGTGTTTGCTCGCAAACGAAAAAAAAAACCGACTTCAATGACATCGACAAGTAATACAACGTAATAAGACGAAAAAATAGTCAGGTAAATACGCGCTATTAAAGATTACTCAAAAAGTTGTAATCAGATCTCGATCTAATTTAAACAAGACTACATGACAAGTATTAGCTTTCGATTAAAGTAAGAATCATCAATCGGTACACCGAGTAAAAAGTTATGCGGTACTACGTTGTATTATAATACAACGTAGGTCGACGAAAAAGTAGTGAAGTAAATACGCATTATTAGGTATAACTCTAAAAGTAGGTACTTGTCAGATCTCAATTAAATTAAAATGGGACCACATGACAAAATTGATCGAAATCGGTCAACCCAGTCAAAAGTTCTGAGCGAACATACATTAAAAAAAAATAATAATAATGCAGTCGAATTGAGAACCTCCTCCTTTTTTGGAAGTCGTCGTTAAAAATAAAGTGACTGCTGCAATATATTCAGTGTGATTGGAACATTATTTTTGTGAGGTAATAAATATCAATAAAAGAAAAATTACCAACAAATATGTAACATTTTATTACACATCGCCTGTACAACATATAATTTACGTTGCACATACACAGATTGTAGTTTACTATCTAGCTAAAATTATCATAAGAATAACCTGTCCCGTACATTTAGGTATAAATCTGATAGGGTCAATAAGCATCATCACGAATTACAAAACAATCGGCCGCAATCATCATTGTGCTAGTAGAAAATATACATTCATTTGTTACAAGCTTAGAAATTGTAATATACAAGAAATAAAAAATCAGCAGTTTTGAAAGCGACTGTACTCGTAAGTTGATGTCGCCACAACAAACAAAATTTTTTAAAACCATTAATTTTATTTCTATTTTAGCAGTTTTTCGAATATAATTGATTATAATTATTTTGAATAAATTATTATTTAGTGTATATAAGAAACTTTTAATCAATGTTTTGAATAAAATTAATCGAATGCGTAGAAATATTTTCTAAACAAACGAAAATGAAGTTTATCAAAATGCTAAGCTTCCTTATTCTATGAATTATATAAAAAGATTACATTTATTATCTAATGACCATTCAATATTAACACTAATTGTGCTGAACACATGGAGTTTATTTATTTAACTAACATTAGTGTAATGTAAGAAAAATATAAATTTGAAAATGAAAATAAAAAAGTATATAAGTACAGAAAGTTAATGAAAACTTAATTATCATAATAGGCCAATTAGAGTTTAATTAAAAAAACCAAATACAATTTTTACCTTTCAAAAAAAAAAAAACAGCCTGTATATTCTTATAAGTGAAGTTTATGTTTATATTTTGTTAAGGAAGTCGTTACATTAATCATAAATATTACCTCTCACACGTACAATTAAATGTAAAAATTTTAGTATAATATGAATAGTATATAAAATTGACACTACTTCTTACTTGTGATCTCGAACAACATACATTAATAACTTTAAATACAAAATATTAATATACTTTTTTTACTAATATTTTGAAATTATAATAGGAAAGGCAGAAATATCTATTTAACTTACCTTGCTGTCTAAACAATCCGATGACGTTAAGCGACAAGATTCGGTGCAGATATGTCGGAAAAAAAAAGTTTATAAAAACGTTTCAGGGATATAACCAAAATAAGTATTTTTTTAATACAGTTGCTCAAAAAGTGGCGTATTGCAGGGACGTATAGCGTTCGGGAAGTGGGCTATTACACACTCGTGCTTTTTTTTTTGTTACAATTTATCCCCAATAGGGAAAGGCAAGAGACATTAAGTCCATACAGCCAGGTCTGATTTTATAATTTTCAACTTCTTTCTCTTCTTTCACTTTATTGAGCAGCAAACCACATGGTTTCTGCCCTAAAGTGATCCATAAATATATTGATTCACGACGAATCACGAATCCAAAATGTCGGCCGCCCTCTAGGGCAGACGGCGCGAAACTTCCCGCACTCGTGCGTCTCTCTTTCCCAACTGTCAAAATAATTCTATTAAAAAGAAAACCCAACCATGAAGTTTTTACTAAAAAAATTTATTTAAGTTTTTATGATTCATGCAAATACGTATATTTCTTAAAAGAAGCTACTAATTTGTTTCAATATCATATTTAATGATTTGATTGAATGAGTTTGGTTAGGTTTCATTTCATTTCATCTCATTAAATTTCATTTTCATTTCATATCAATAAAAAAACTTCTACTGAAGACTTGGCTGTATGGGCATAGTTTCCCTTTGCCTACCACAATGGGTGAAAAAAAAAAACTCTGCTTATATTCTACGGTTGGCGCCATTTTTCAGAAATTTTCTTTGCGAGTTTATTTTATTAAATTGTTTCATTTTTTCGCAACTGTATTAAAAATAGTCGTTCAGTACACGTGCGGAACCGTCATTGCAACTTGTTCCGACTGTCAACCATTAGAGTAGACATTTGTCGGAACTCTTTGCAATGATAGCCTTTCCGCACTTGTAATGAAATATACTATTACGTTATACAATGCCATCAAAGATTTACAATTACAATAAAGCGCATCTATTGAGGAATTTCGTATTTGTGTTATTTAATTAAATAAATTGTTTATCTTGTAACTTTTATGTCAATATTATATTGATGCGGAGATCACTTGCTAGATTTTTTATAATATAAAAGTAGACACAGACGAGTGCCAATATTTTCATTTTTACAAATTATGTTCTTAGTGTTTTGTGGATTTTAAATCTGTTAAAAGAGAGATATTAATACAAGTAGTGAAATAAGTGAAAAACCCAACTTTTCTTTACAAATTCCAACAATTCTTTACAAGTTCAAGTTCTTCTTTACAAAATCCTATCATTGTCTAAGACATTAACAAGTCCACCATTTCTATCCATTGACAGTTTATTAATCTTTGACCAACCGAATAACTTTAAGTGCCGAATTTGTGAAAAATTGATTTCGGCCAGTGATTAGAAACCTGTATTTCTCATGAGATATTGTGGCAGAATTATATCTCTGTTGCGCGCCGAGCCGCCGAATCCAATTCTCATTAACAGAAAAGGGGTGCAATAAGCGATTAAAAGACAAACTAATACACTCCACAGTACACTTAAGTGAACGCATGTGCACTCATCTGGTCTGAATTGAGCTAATACATCTAAATTCAGTTGTCAACAGTCGCAGTTCGCTGTTCAGTTATCGGGCGGGTTGTCGAAGTAGTCGATCTTGGGCGCCTGCTTGGGCTGGCTGCGGGCTGCCCATGCATTTGTCGATGTTAGTGTTGCCCAGCCACCCGATGATCTGTAGATATATATATATATAATTCATATTATCAAATATAAAATAAAGGGTCATTGTCTTGCAGTTTTTACATGCAATATTTTCCTGTTTATTTTTTTTATTTTTTTAAGCTATAAAATATGAAGTTACGTTGTTATCAGTTCAGTAGTAGTGTTCATGCCACAGTGAGACCGACACACATGCATGACATATTGTATATACATATCTCTCTATATATAAAAATGAAGACTCTATATATAAGAATGACGTCCACAGGATGCTATCTAGTTGCCTCCTTTAGGTAACAAAGCATACGGGCACGCGATCCCGGACTGCCTGAGCTCTGCGTGTCATAGTTCTTTTATGCCCTGGTGACAAGCAGATCCTCTCTTCTCTATATCCCCCTACCTTCTTTCCCTTATCTCATCCCTTCCAAAACGCCTAACTATATTTATATAAGTACTTATAACCGTATCTTCGCCTTATTCTTCAATCTCATTTAAATTATGGCTGGGACAACAATACGAATGGCCCTCAGTTCCGGGCAGGTCTTAAATGACCAGAGGGTGCGAAGAATCTCCCGGCGCCCTGCCATGAGTTCCATATTAACTCCGGTGACAAAGTCCGGCGACGCGGCTCGCCACCCGCCACGTTGTGTCTCCCGGAGGGGCGAAAAGTGGGTTGCAGCAACCCGCTTTGCTACGATGAATGTGTGTGGAGGGATAGATGAAAAAGTTGACGAAGTAATTGATATGATGGACGAAAGGGGACTGGATGTACTTTGTGTGACTGAAACAAAAAGGAAGGGCAGGTTTGAATCCGAACTGGGAGCCTACACTGTGCTCTACTCTGGTGTTGCCGAGTCAATGAGAGGCAGCCAAGGCGTGGGTTTCATCTTGTCTGACCGAATGTCTCAGTGTATGAAAGAATATGAATGCGTGAGCCCAAGACTTCTTTGGATAAGGTTCAAAGTGGGGCTGACAAAACTGTTTATATTAGGAGTGTATGCCCCAGATACATCGAAGCCCCTCAAAGAACGCGAGGAGTTTTGGGAGCAAGTAAGGGAAGTTTTGTCGGTTTGTGAAGATAATGAAAGAATTATTATGTTAGGTGACTTTAATGGTTGGGTAGGTGTGAAACGAGATGGTTGTGGAAGGGTGTTAGGGAAATTTGGAGATAAAAGAGTGAATGAGAATGGTATGAATTTATTAGAAATATGTTTGGAGTGGAATCTCTTTGTATCAAACACATGGTTTGGGCATAAGAAGATCCATACGTTTACATGGCAGAGAGGAAGCGATAGAAGTATGATTGACTTTGTGGTAGTTGATGAAAGATTGAGAAAACTGGTTACGGACACCAGAGCCTACAGAGGGACAGGTGTGGGAACGGATCACTATCTGGTAGTTTCTCAGATAAGTGGTCTGTTCAAAGGCTGGCGCCATAGGCCCTCTGTGCCGGTAACTAGTTTAAAAAGAATAAAAGTAGAAAAATTAGAAGAACCTGAGGTGAAAGAAAAATATGTGAGAAAGGTAACCGACAAAATTGGTGACATAAAAGATAAAGAATGCTGGAAATTGGATGATTTGTGGGATTTATGTAAGAATAGTATGGTGGAGGCATCCTCTGAAGAATGTGGGGTAACGACACGAAAGATGAACAATAAAAGAAGAGAGTGGTGGGATAACGAAGTAAGAAAAGCAGTGAAAGAAAAGAAGAATGCCTGGATAAATCTTGCAACGGTACAAAATGCTCGTTGTGTAGATAACATAAAAGTTGAGAGGATGAAAGAGATCTATAGAGATTTGAAAAAGAAAGTGAAAGCAATAGTTGAAAGAAAAAAGAATGAAGCGAAAGTGCGATTTGAAAATAAGTTCTCGGGACACTTTAGGTCAAACCTTAAATTGTTCTGGAACATGGTAAGGAAGGCAAGACGCAACACGGACTCAAAATTAAGTGTTGTTAGAGATGAGAATGGTATGATTATGACGGATGAGAGATGTTTTGGAAAGATGGAAACAACACTTTGAGAGTCTATTTGAAAGGGATCAAGCCTCAACTGAGAGAGTTGATGGTGGAAATTATGAAAGGATTTTGGAGCTGGAAATAAGTACGGAAGAAATTACGAAAGCTATGAAAAGTATGAATATGGGAAAAGCGGCAGGTTTTGATAGGGTGTCTGCAGAAATACTCAGAGCTGGTGGCGGTGTTGTGGTTAGTTTGCTCTGCCTTCTTTTCAATGTCTGTTGGCGTGATGGTCGAGTCCCAGAAGACTGGTGCAAAGCCGTCATAGTACCATTGTACAAGGGGAGGGGGTCGAGTCAGGACTGCAAGAATTACCGTGGCATCAGTCTCTTGAGTGTTGTAGGCAAATTGTATGCTAAGATTCTGATTGAAAGAGTTGTGCAAAAGACTGAAGGGAAAATGTGGGATGTACAAGCAGGGTTCAGAAAGGGAATGGGATGCGTGGATCAGATCTTCTCTTTGCGGAACATTGCGGAGAAGTTTCTTGCTAAAAACAGGAAGGTCTTCTGCACGTTCGTGGATTTAGAGAAGGCCTACGACAAAGTGGAGAGGGATGATTTGTGGTCGACGCTATCTGTGTATGGTGTGGATGGCAACCTGATACGGGCACTCAAATCACTTTACGATGGTTCGAGTGCTTGCGTCAGGATTAATGGGGCCTACAGTGACTGGTTTGCCATCGGAAAAGGTGTCAGACAGGGTTGCGTAGCTTCACCATGGCTGTTTAACCTATTCATGGATAGTTGTCTTGACGATTTGAAAGACTGTGGATGGGGGTTACGACTGGGGGAGTTACTTGTCAAGTGCCTCTTGTACGCCGACGATCAAGTGCTCCTTGCAGAGTCGGCTGAAGAGATGCAGAAGATGGTAACTCTAGTGAATGAATCCTTCAGTAAGAGAGGCATGAAAATAAATGTAAGCAAGACGAAAGTCATGGTTTTGGAACGGGATGAGAAAGTGACTGAATGCAGAATAATGATTGGTGATGAGAAAGTAGAACAAGTGAATGAATTTGTTTATCTGGGTTGCGTTTTTACAAGGGATGGTAAGTGTGAAGAAGATATTGAAAGGAGAGTAAAATTGGGAAATCAAGTCAATGGGGCCCTGCACTCCCTTATGCACAACCGAAATTTGTCAAACAAAGCAAGGTTGGCGATTCATGAGGGGGTGCTCATTCCCACATTGACCTATGGAAGTGAATGTTGGGTGTGGCAGAAGAAGAATGAAAGTAGATTGAATGCGGTAGAAATGCGCTCTTTGCGTAATATGTGTGGCTTAAGACTGGTTGATAGAGTAAGAAATAGTGTGATAAGGGAAAAATGTGGCTTGAAAGAAGATGTGGTTATGAAAGTAAGAAAGGGGATGCTGCGTTGGTTTGGACATATTGAAAGGATGAGTGAAAGTAGGGTTACGAAAGGTATTTACAAAAGTAAATTGGCGGGCGTAGTTCCGAAAGGCCGTCCAAGAAGGACTTTCGAGGATCAAATCCGAGAAGTCTTGGAAATCGGCCAAGTAAGAAGTACGCACAATCGCCGACAGTGTATGAGAAGATGTATGAATGTAGATGAGGCACGAGAGGTTTGTCAGGATCGTGGCAGGTGGAGGCACGTAATCTCTGCCTACCCCTCTGGGATACAGGCGTGAATATATGTATGTATGTATGTATATAAAAATGAATCGCCGAATGTGTTGCTAAGCGCAAATCTCGAGAGCAGCTGAACCGATTTCGCTAATTCTTTTTTTATAATATTCCTTGAAGTACGAGGATGGTTCTTACGGAGAGAAAAATTTAAAAATTGCCTGAAAAAGTCTAAAAACAACACACTTTTCTATATTCCCATACAACAGTTAAGACAGGACAACGTCTGTCGAGTCAGCTTGTATCTATATAAATAAAAACTAATCCCTAAGCGCAAAACTCGAGAACGACTGGAACGTTATCAGGTTCCTATGGAATAATAAAAAAACTAATAGCGGGAGAGCTGGGCTGAGCGGAGCACCCGCTTTCCTAAGCTTTGACAGGGTGATGAGGTTCCCTCCCTGGAGCTCCGGAATAGGGCCTGACAGGAACCGTTCCACTGTATCGTGGACTGCCGCGGGTATTTGTATTGTACTTGTTAGTCGAACTAGCTAGCTAGTAGGGCGGCACTCACTTGGCGGAGGGCGCGGGCGGCGCGGCGCGCGGCGCGGGCGCGGGCGCGGCGGGCGCGCGCAGCACGGGCCCCGGCACGCGCCGCTTGCCCGCCTCGCGCGCCAGCACCTCCAGCACGCTCATGGCCGGCAGCCACGACTGCAGCATAAATATTACAATATTGATTATACAAATATATACATTTAATATATAAAATACACAATCTTAATTAAAAAATACATAATATAAAAACGAAAACAGTAATTAACTACAAAGGTGCACTACTCAATTTAAAAAATAGAAATTTATTTGATTTATTAAATCTAACTAACCCGGAAGTTGTCACAAACAGTCTTGTACAGAATATAGCAGATTCTTTAAAAGAAAACACTTATAAGATAACAATTACGAAGAGTAAATTAATCCTCAAACCTTGGATAACACAGGGGATGTTAAGATGCATCAGACACAGGGATAGATTATGGCACAAACTTCGCTCAAACCCTAACAACGAGATTCTTGGGATCTCCTACCGACGATATCGTAATTTCTGCAACAATCTTGTAAAAAACTCAAAAAGGAAGTATGACAGAAAATTGCTTCAGGATTCATCTAGTAATCCCAGGACCCTTTGGAGTAATATTGCAACTATTACCCATCAAAAAAGGAAAACTACTGATAGTTCTAAGCTCCTACAGATACAACATTCTCCAAAGGAGTCGGTTGAAGTTGTCAATAAATTCTTTGCCAATATAGGAAAAAGTCTCGCTGAAAAAATAGACCAAGCAAATACCACTCACCAATCTAATTTGGTAACAAATCTGTCTTCCTCTGTTTTTCTGAATACCGACCCAAAGGAAGTACACACTGTCATCTCCCAGTTAAAAACCACTAGTGCCCCTGGATACGACAATATCCCGACCAGTTTCCTTAAGCTTGCAGGACTTGAAGTGGCTCCCATCATTTCCCACTTAGTAAATCTCTGTTTTGCTAATGGCGTGTTCCCCACTCAGTTGAAGGAGTCAATTATCACTCCAATACACAAGAATGGAGCTACAGACGACGTTAGTAACTATAGACCGATTTCCGTCTTGCCATCCATATCCAAAGTAGTAGAAAAACTTATAAACTCAAGGTTAAAGAATTATCTGAATAAATTTAACTTATTATCAGCATCACAATTCGGATTTAGAACGGGTAGATCAACTGTGGATGCTGTTGAATCCTTGACTTCTGTTATTATTGATCACTTGGATGGGAAGGGTAAGTGTCTGACAGTTTTTTTAGATTTAAAGAAAGCGTTTGATACCGTTTCTTTTCCCATACTTTTACAAAAGCTTGAAAAGATTGGTATTAGAGGTGCTGCTTTGAATCTGTTTGAAGATTACTTAAATAATAGAACTCAACGAGTAAAAATAGATGGTATGGTAAGCGAAAAAACCTATACTGCTTATGGTGTGCCACAGGGAAGTGTCCTGGGTCCGACACTGTTCCTTATTTATATTAATGACCTTTGTAATCTGAACTTGGAGAATACTAGGATCTTTTCTTATGCAGATGATACAGCACTGGTTTTTACCGGGGAGTCATGGGATGAAGTTAAAACTGTGGCAGAAAATGGCTTAAGGTTGGTCGCAGATTGGCTCAGATGTAATTTGCTAACCTTGAATACCTCCAAAACTAGTTAGTTTTGGAGGTAGTTTAGTTTTGGAGACATGTGCTTTACAGTAACTAACAGAACCCAACCGGATTGCAATTTCAATATCAAAATACACAATAACCATCATCCTGATGACATTTCGTGCACTTGCCCCTCAATTGAAAGAGTATTTGCCACTAAATACCTAGGTGTTATGGTGGATCATAGATTGTCCTGGCTACCACATGTAGAATTAGTGGCTGGTAGACTTTTTTTTTTTTATGTTACTAGGTTGGCAAACAAGCGTACGGCTCACCTGATGGTAAGACCGTAGCCTATAGACGCCTGCAACACCAGAAGCATCGCATGCGCGTTGCCGACCCTATCCCCAATCCCCCCAGGAGCTCTGGTCACCTTACTCACCAACAGGAACACAATACTGCTTGAAAACAGTATTATTTAGCTGTAGTCTTCTGTAAGGTCGAGGTACTACCCCAGTCGGGCTGCTCCATATTTTGAGCAGGAAATCTCCTGCTGTGCCCTACCTCAGTTAACTTAGAAAGCTTATGTGGATTTTTAAAATTCTCAGGCATGTGGCTGGCCAAAAGTTGTTGAACCAGATCTACTACGCCTTATCACAGACAATCACTACATATTGTATTACAGTATGGGGCGCTGCTTCGAAAACTCATTTAATTGTGTTGGAGAGAGCACAGCGGGCACTTCTGAAGGTTATTTATTTTAAAAAACGCCAATATTCGACCACAAGCCTTTACACAACATCGGAGGTATTATCAGTCAGAAAACTATACATTCAGCACACAATTTTAAGAAAGCATACCTCCTCAGATTACAATATAGTAAATTTTAAGAAGAGAAGAAAGGACAATGTTTTTGACACTAAACGTACTCACACACAATTCGCCCAGTGTCAGTACGGATATATGTCATCATTTTTATATAATAACATCAATAAATCCCTAGATATTCATCCGTTGACACTTCGTCAATGCAGACATAGGCTATCGACTTGGCTTAAAACCTTAGATTACGACCAGACAGAAAACCTTTTAAAAAATAAATTAGGCTGAAGCATGTACACGCACATATATACGTTAAATTATGCATACACAACATTCACACACAAACACACACACACACACAAACGCACACACACACACACATACACTCAAATGTATATCTATGTATGAATATTTAACTATTTTTATTTTTTATTATTTTTTAGTATGAATTAGCGCTAAGTACCGTTTTTAGTATTTAGTTTTTAATGGAAGAGCGACTCCATCTGGCTCAGGTGCTTTCTGCACCTAATTGAGGGAGTCAATCACAATGTGTAAAATAACTCGATGGTACTGAAATAAAAATTTTTTCATTTTCATTTCATTAATTAAAACTTGTTTTTGAAGTAAAACTTTACGAAAAGTAACACGTGGTTCAATAAGTCCCGAGACTAAGTACTAAAAAAAGTCTTTTTTTTATTAAATTAATTTTTATTCATCAACATAGTCTCCTCCAAGAGCGATACAGTCCCTCCAACGCTTTTCTAACTTTTCTATCCCATGTGTGTAGAACGATTTGTCTTTGGCTTCAAAATAAGCCTCCGTTGCTGCGATAACTTCACTATTTGAGTCAAATTTCTTACCCTGAAGCATTTTTTTGAGGTCTGCAAACAGCCAGTAATCGCTGGGGGCCAAGTCTGGCGAATAAGGGGGATGAGGAAGCAATTCGAAGCCCAATTCGTTAATTTTGGCCATCGTTCTCACGGACTTGTGACAAGGCGCGTTGTCCTGGTGAAACACCACTTTCTTTTTGTTCATGTGAGGCCGTTTATCCGCAATTTCGTACTTCAATCGCTCCAATAAGCACATGTAATAGTCACTATTTATATTTTGCCCCTTTTCAAGGTAGTCGATGAAAAGTATTCCATGCGCATCCCAAAATATAGACGCCATAACCTTACCGGCCGATTTCTGAGTCTTTGGACGCTTCGGGCGGCTTTCACCAGCCGCTCTCCACTCCGCTGCCTGCCGATTGGATTCCGGAGTGAAATGGTATATCCAGGTTTCATCCATTGTTACATACCGACGTAAAAAATCCTTTTTATTATGATTCATCAGCGCCAAACATCGCTCTGAATCATTGAAACGTTGTTCCTTTTGATCAGTTGTAAGCAAACGCGGCACCCACTTAGAAAAAAGCTTTTTCATGGCCAAATTTTTATGTAAAATAGTGAAAACACTACCAGCTGAAATCTTCACTATCTCGGCTATCTCTCGCACTTTTACCTTCCGATCTACCAATACGATTTTGAGGACTTGGTTAATATTTTGTTGAGTCACTGCTTCATTTGGACGACCTGAGCGTTCCCCATCATTGGTGTCTATGCGACCGCGTTTGAAGTCGGCATACCACCGGCAAATGGTTGCTTTAGAGGGAGCTGATCCTGCATAACATTTTATAAGCCATTGCTGTGCTTCAACGGTATTTTTTCCCATTAAAAAACAATGTTTTATCAACACGCGAAACTCGTTTTTTCCATTGTATCGAAATTACAACCGTAGCGTCACTTAAATGTTTCAAAATCAATAATTTTATTGTTCCATTTTTAAAAATTTGACACATATTCTTGTATTGATAGCCAGTACTTTTTAAAAATCAAAAGAGTTTTAATATATGCGCCATTTCCAGGTTAGTCTCTGTATGTTACACCTGAATAGCTGCTGCTGATTTACTATAAACTAGCTTCTGCGCGCGACTTCGTCGGCGTGGACTCCTCTCCTATTGGTCTTAGCGTGATGACACATAGCCTATAGCCTTCCTCGATAAGTGGGCTATCTAACACTGAAAGAATTTTTCAAATCGGCCCAGTAGATCCAGAGATTACCGCGTTCAAACAAACAAACAAACAAACAATCAAACAAACTCTTCAGCTTTATATATTAGTATAGATAAAAGATAAAATATAAAAGTAAAAGATTAACTATATTTTGATATATCTAATTGCTATGAGTACACGAACGCGCTGCTTGATGATTGTACGTGCACTGATGTCTATTGCTAATGAATCGTGCAAGTAACGTAAAATGCTGATGCGGTGATAATTATGTATGTGCGGTTGAACCGTACATGCTCCCGGGCGAGAAGATGAGTGAGGTATGGATGATGTGAGCTAAACTAAAACAAGGATGAGACCGACATATACGACCGATAGAGAGGAATAGCATTGTATATTTCATAGTCGTCTCTACTTGTAAGAGGGACTTGGATCTCGAAAATGAAATATTGTTTCGTCATTCTAGCTTTGACCTTTAAAATCTTATAGAGGTTTGATAAATTATTTCGGATATTATCTAACGGCAATGACGAATCCTTTGTTATCTGGCTGGATATGATACTTAGCTCGTCTTCCATCTGAGAAGGTGACAGCAGATGCACATTAAGATGTTGAAGGTTGGTAATGGTATCCAAAAGGGTGTCTTGGATATTCCGAAGATTTGCGAGGACATTGTTTGCTATGATGCTAGACATGATGAAGTCATTGGTAATTTCTATTTCCGACATTTTAAGCTTGATATCATAAGACTCGTTTTCTAATTTATTAAGGTGTTGGTTAAAAGTTTTGTATTGTCTTTCCATTGTGATCTCTATTCTTTTTAAAACATTATTTTCTGCTTCTATAATCGATGTTTGATTTTTCCATAGCTGTGCTAAATGTTTTTGATTGCTTCGAACTAAATTAATATCTTTCTCGTACTGAGCCGCAAAACGCTCGTCTAAGACGCCGAACAATGTATTCGCGATGTAACCGACACCGTTGACAAGGCCTCGGCGCTTGCGCTTACGATTATCAAAATGCTGACTTAGTAATATGCGGTCGTAGTACTTAAGCTCGTTGATCCCGTGAATCAGCTGTTGTAATATTATGTCACAATGTTTATTTTTAATCGAGTTTGTACATAAATTTTGTAAATGATTAATATAATTGTTAAATATCCTTGTACCGTACAGATAAGGTTCCATATCGTAGTATGCCACTAACTTCCATTGATCTTGTATTACGTGCATATTTCCGATTTTTTCAAAATATATGTATGTATTTGTTATCGCTCAATCTCGTGATGTTGTAGTTAGCTTGCACTGTTGAAGACATAAATAACATAAGGATCATCAGAATCGATAAGAAATGACTGTAGAACGTTTTCTTCGATGTTTTTTGTTTGTTGTTACGTGATGATATTTCGTTTGTAGTTACGATTATTTCGCTGCTTTTATTTGACGGTTCTTTAGGCAAGTCACCCATTAGCTGCTCGGTTTTATCTGGATTGTGACGCTTGCAAGTAACACAATGATGTAAACGATTCCTCACTACTTTATTTCCACTTACGATCAAATACTGCTGTTTAAGCCACTACTGAGTAAGGCGGGCACCTACGTGAAAAGTAGATTTGTGTGCAAGGTCGACCAGGAGATTATTCAGATGACTTCTGTGTGGAATGATGAATAACCGTACAGTCTCGGGGCTTATTGAACGATCTAGTATGATTGGGCGAGGTGAACGGAGCAAGAGAGAGGTGTGAGCACACATTTTCTTTCTCTCTTTCTCTCATAGCCAGTTACATTTCGTATATCTAAGACACAGTGCAGGCCTATTGCTTCAGTTTTACTTCAGTCATGTGCACACTCGCTTTTTAGGGTTCCGTACCCAAAGGGTAAAAACGGGACCCTATTACTAAGACTTCGCTGTCCGTCCGTACGTCTATCACCAGGCTGTATCTCAAGAACGGCGATAGCAAGACAGTCCCACCTCCAACCCATGGCCCTATCAACCAGTCGTGGTTATACGGGCCCAAACATGGGAGTGCGCACCCTACTGTCTCGGGTTCTCTCCCTTCAGGTGCGCACGCTTCCATCCCGACAAATTATTTTGATCTCTACTTCTTGTCCCTCAGTCCTTCTCCCCTTTCTGGGGCGGACGACACAGATACGACTTCGGTGTCTTCCGACAGTACGTACTGCTATCTGCGATGGTCTTCGCTACCTATCTTGGTTTCCATTGACGTTGCCTCCGTTCTTCTCGAGGTCGCTCCTTCTTCTGTGCCATCGCCGCGCGAAATCCCGTAGTCTACCGAAGTTCCGCTGAGGCCACGAGATCGCGATAATAGACCGGTCCCACATCTTGCACTTCGATGCCGTCCAGCAGTTTCTCGCGTTCGTCCCTATACAGAGGACATTCCCAGAGTGCGTGGTGTACGTCTTCCTCTGCGGCTTCGCCGCAGTAGCATGACCCCACGTCGGAAAATTTCATTCTGTGAAGCCTCCCCCTAAAACACCCATGCCCTGTCAAGATCTGTGATGTTTCATAGTCAGGCTCGATCCAAGTCGCCTTGAAGCGAGCCTTCACCTCCGGGAAAAACCGATATAGCTCCCTCCCACGGGTCGACGTGTCCCAACGCTCCTGCCATGCGGCTAGAGCGGACTCAGCCTCTCTGAGTTTGGCACTCCGTAACTCCTATAGCGATGGATGATGGCGATAGCAAGACAGTTGAAATTTTCACAAATTATGTATTTCTGTTGCCGCTATAACAACAAATACTAAAAACAAAATAAAATAAACATTTAAGGGGGGGCAATAAACATTTAATTTTTTATTAGCCTAAAACGCCATCTATCAGAAATTAGGAAAACTTCGTCAATAGACATAGTTTATCGTCATAGTCATAGTTTTCTAATAGTATCATAGATGGCGTCACAATTAAATAAATATTTTATAGAATAAATACCTAATTTAAAGAAAATTTACTTATATTTAGTTCAGTCAATGGTACGGAACCCTTCGTGCGCGAGTCCGACTCGCACTTGGCCGATTTATTATTTATTTCTGTTAATTTATATTTTAAAAGTATACAAATATGAGTCCATTCAATTCACTGATAGTGGTATTTTTTAAAAATGAGGGTAAAACATATACAAAAAAAAAAGTTACCTTCTCCTTATCGGCTGTAGCCACAACATTCCTGTTCGGTTCAGCGTCGTACGCGACGCTCTCACAGCCAAAATGTTCGCACATTTCGTGAATAAACTGACGCTTCTGTCGGTTCATGGACGGAAACGAGTGGGCACGGGTCTTCTGCTTAGACTGAAATGTAAAAAAAAAAACATTTAAATTAGTAACTTTGATAATTATTATAAATATTTTATTCTTTAATGATGTGTTTATTGCGAGAACAAAAAGTTTTTAGAAAATAGTTGGTGATAACGGATACATTACTGGCTAAGTACTTAGTCCGCAATTCTAAAAATTGCATTGGAATGTGTACTAGTAATTGTATATAGTAATGTGCGTGCCTGTGTGGGTACCTTCTTGGCAGTCAGTGCTAGTGTGCGCTAGTGTGCAGTAGTACAGTGTGTGTGGGAGCACCTTCTTGGCGAGCTGCACGAGGTCGGTGAGGCGGTCGTGCACGTGCTGCGCGAAGGCGGGCTCGCGCGCGGCCGTGGCGCGCACGTGCTCGCTGTAGCGCGGCGCCAGCTTGGCCGACACGTCGGGGTGGCGCAGTGCTAGTGTGCAGTAGTACAGTGTGTGTGGGAGCACCTTCTTGGCGAGCTGCACGAGGTCGGTGAGGCGGTCGTGCACGTGCTGCGCGAAGGCGGGCTCGCGCGCGGCCGTGGCGCGCACGTGCTCGCTGTAGCGCGGCGCCAGCTTGGCCGACACGTCGGGGTGGCGCAGTGCTAGTGTGCAGTAGTACAGTGTGTGTGGGAGCACCTTCTTGGCGAGCTGCACGAGGTCGGTGAGGCGGTCGTGCACGTGCTGCGCGAAGGCGGGCTCGCGCGCGGCCGTGGCGCGCACGTGCTCGCTGTAGCGCGGCGCCAGCTTGGCCGACACGTCGGGGTGGCGCAGTGCTAGTGTGCAGTAGTACAGTGTGTGTGGGAGCACCTTCTTGGCGAGCTGCACGAGGTCGGTGAGGCGGTCGTGCACGTGCTGCGCGAAGGCGGGCTCGCGCGCGGCCGTGGCGCGCACGTGCTCGCTGTAGCGCGGCGCCAGCTTGGCCGACACGTCGGGGTGGCGCAGTGCTAGTGTGAAGTAGTACAGTGTGTGTGGGAGCACCTTCTTGGCGAGCTGCACGAGGTCGGTGAGGCGGTCGTGCACGTGCTGCGCGAAGGCGGGCTCGCGCGCGGCCGTGGCGCGCACGTGCTCGCTGTAGCGCGGCGCCAGCTTGGCCGACACGTCGGGGTGGCGCAGTGCTAGTGTGCAGTAGTACAGTGTGTGGGAGCACCTTCTTGGCGAGCTGCACGAGGTCGGTGAGGCGGTCGTGCACGTGCTGCGCGAAGGCGGGCTCGCGCGCGGCCGTGGCGCGCACGTGCTCGCTGTAGCGCGGCGCCAGCTTGGCCGACACGTCGGGGTGGCGCAGTGCTAGTGTGCAGTAGTACAGTGTGTGGGAGCACCTTCTTGGCGGCGGTCGTGCACGTGCTGCGCGAAGGCGGGCTCGCGCGCGGCCGTGGCGCGCACGTGCTCGCTGTAGCGCGGCGCCAGCTTGGCCGACACGTCGGGGTGGCGCAGTGCTAGTGTGCAGTAGTACAGTGTGTGTGGGAGCACCTTCTTGGCGAGCTGCACGAGGTCGGTGAGGCGGTCGTGCACGTGCTGCGCGAAGGCGGGCTCGCGCGCGGCCGTGGCGCGCACGTGCTCGCTGTAGCGCGGCGCCAGCTTGGCCGACACGTCGGGGTGGCGCAGTGCTAGTGTGCAGTAGTACAGTGTGTGGGAGCACCTTCTTGGCGAGCTGCACGAGGTCGGTGAGGCGGTCGTGCACGTGCTGCGCGAAGGCGGGCTCGCGCGCGGCCGTGGCGCGCACGTGCTCGCTGTAGCGCGGCGCCAGCTTGGCCGACACGTCGGGGTGGCGCAGTGCTAGTGTGCAGTAGTACAGTGTGTGTGGGAGCACCTTCTTGGCGAGCTGCACGAGGTCGGTGAGGCGGTCGTGCACGTGCTGCGCGAAGGCGGGCTCGCGCGCGGCCGTGGCGCGCACGTGCTCGCTGTAGCGCGGCGCCAGCTTGGCCGACACGTCGGGGTGGCGCAGTGCTAGTGTGCAGTAGTACAGTGTGTGTGGGAGCACCTTCTTGGCGAGCTGCACGAGGTCGGTGAGGCGGTCGTGCACGTGCTGCGCGAAGGCGGGCTCGCGCGCGGCCGTGGCGCGCACGTGCTCGCTGTAGCGCGGCGCCAGCTTGGCCGACACGTCGGGGTGGCGCAGTGCTAGTGTGCAGTAGTACAGTGTGTGTGGGAGCACCTTCTTGGCGAGCTGCACGAGGTCGGTGAGGCGGTCGTGCACGTGCTGCGCGAAGGCGGGCTCGCGCGCGGCCGTGGCGCGCACGTGCTCGCTGTAGCGCGGCGCCAGCTTGGCCGACACGTCGGGGTTGCGCAGCTGCAGCGCTAGCGCCAGCCGCCGGCTGCGAGCTTCCACATAGCACTCTTCGTCGCACTCCAGCCTGCATGGTAAGTCAATATAAAGTAGCTTCTACAGCTGCGTTTCGCTAGGTCAGTGACAAATCCGAAAGCAAACGTTCGATTTTATTTGGCTTTTTCGTAAATCACGATCGATCACGATTCAGCCTGTAATATCCCACTGTTGGGCATAGGCCTCTTCCCCATGTAGGAGAAGGATCGGAGCTTAATCCACCACGCTGCTCCAATGCGGGTTGGTGGATATATTCCCTACTATGAGTAACGATCGCTATCAGGTGTCCATGATAACAACCGGGACCGACGGCTTAACGTGCTCTCCGAGGCACGGTGGGGAGACCCACAAGGACTGCACAAACACCCAGACCACGGCAATGGTGTCGTGTGCGGGGATCGAACCCGCAACCGCCCGCGCAACAGTCATTCGCAATCCAATGCTGTGACCGCTACGCCAACGCTGCGCCAACGCGGCGTTTTCGTGAATGAATGAGGTCATTCTAGTACGACTCGACGATCTATATATCACTAGATATATAATTTAATAATCGAATACGAATCACACTAAACAGAACAAAAAGACCTATATTATTTTACTCAAGCGGTAGAATATAAAATTAAAAAGGTATAATATGATTAATGAGTAAATTTTATCACCAAAGAACTCACGTTTTAAGCATAGCTCCAGGACGCTGTACTTCAGACAAATCGACTGAACCACCTTCTTGGATCTTAGATGCGGCCAATGTGCTCATCATCCTAAACAAAACGTTACGTTTGATTTAAAAAAATGTCGTGTATATTTGAATATGCACGCATACACGTAAACACTGAAGCATACCACACATACACTAATCAAGAGAATAGTATTTTTTTTTAATACAATTTTAGGTTCATCGGCTCATTAGTGCATTTTATTTTATAACTAGAGCTCTGGCCGCGATTTCGTCGGCGTGGAGTTAAAAAAAATTTTGTTCAGTTCGCAGTTACAAAGAAATTTATAAAATAAAAGTAACCCAAGTTACTCCTTATTACATCAGCTATGTGCCAGTGAAAGTCCCGTAGAAATCGGTCTAGCCGTTTCAGAGATTAGCCGGAACAAACAAACAAACAGACAGACAGACAAAAATGGTAAAAAATGTTATTTTGGTATATGTACCGTGTATACTGTATACATCCATATGCATTTAGTAAAAAGCGATTATTTCAAAATTACAAACAGACACTCCAATTTTATTTATTTGTATAGAGATATAGTATAGCAATATGGTCGTAGTCTCACTTGGCATAGTCCCTCGCGTTGTCCGCGCAGGTGCGCTCGGCGCTGCGGCGGCCGCAGGGGCACGTGGCGAGCACGACGCGGCGGCACGGGGCGCCGCTGGGGCACGCCCCGCCCCCGCCGCTGGGGCACGCCCCGCCCCCGCCGCTGGGGCACGCCCCGCCCCCGCCGCTGTGGCACGGCGCCGCGCACGGGTGCCCGCAGCTCGCCCGCTTCTCCGCGCACGGCTGCGTGCATCTGACATAGACGACTCATTTAGTTCACTAATCATTCTCACTAGGCTACGAATTCGACTTCACTTCAGCCTGTAATATCCCACTGTTGGGCATAGGCCTCTTTCCCCATGAAGGAGAAGGATCACAGCTTAATCCACCACGCTGCTCCAATGCGGGTTGGAGGATATATTCCCTACTATGAGTAAGTAACGATCGCTATCTGGTGTAGATGAATATACATAGGTGAATTCGAGTTTAGACATAGAATATCATACCGGCATTACATCAATCGAATTGATGTCAAGCCGGCAAACTAGCACAAATTGCGTAGTAACAGCTTATGTATGCAAAGCAAGAATATAATAAAATTGTCTATTTCATCAACTAAATATTAATGTCTAATATACTTAAAAAAAAATCATTAATTAAATTATTGAATTATAATTCACAACAAGGCTGAACAAGGCTAAGCCATTATCTTAATGTAGACAAAGAATGAAAAATTATTTTATGTGATACTGTAGTGTGTAATAAGCGTATGTATCTGTGTGTGTGTACCATTCTATATATATAGCATAAATGTTTAATAAAGATTTAGTATTGTATCATCGCTCGGTTGTTTTTAATACTCGCATACCTACAATACAAAAGAATTTAAGAAAGTTTATAGGATAGGATTTTATTTATACTTAAAAGCATATGTCGGTGTCAGTTGTTACTCACTTGCCAGCATCGCAGGGTCCCTTGTGGCATGTTTTTATACAAGTGTGTTTGCCGCAAGGTAGAGGCTTGCCGCAGGGAAGACCGCACGAAAACTCCTCTTGCGAACAAGGGATAGTTTTACGTTCCTGAAGACAATTATATATTAATTTAATAAATGCGTTAGATCTTATCTATATAAAAAATGCTAAGTTTTTCTTTAAAATTTTAATAGTATAGTTAATTTATAGGATCATTTAGTAGTAGTTTTTTTTTTTTTAGCTTCAACACATTCATCTCAATATTTTGATAAAGTCATATAATACGTCACCATTTTTTCATTGATATAAATTAGAACAGTGGTGGCCACAGAGGCCCGCGAGTGGTGGTGGTGGTGGTGGTGGTGGAGAGGTTACCTCGTGGTCGCCGTAGCACCTCTTGGTGGTGAGCACGACGCAGGGCGGGCAGTCCCCGGGGTGGCAGGCGTGGTGCGGCTCGTGTCCGCAGGGTCGCGCGCGGCGGCAGGGCGCGGCGCAGGCGGGCGGGCGGCTGCCGCAGCGCACGGGCGGCAGCAGCACCTCCGCGCCGCACGCGCAGCGCAGCTCCGAGAAACCTGACACGGGAGGGCTCGCTTACACTCCGCACTAAACATTCACTCCGTACTACTTTTCTAAAAAATATTTTTCGAATATTCAAAAAATTATTTCCTTGGAGAATAAAACTTGAAGCCTTTATGGGAACTTCGTTAATAGTCTAGTTCGTTTAAATTTGTTGTTAAAAGATCCTTGTCAAAATACAAAAATTTTCGACAACGAGCTAGGGCATGGCTAGAAATATCCTGCTCATAATCTGGAGTAGCCCGACTGGGGAAGTATCTAACCGCTTCTGGTGTTGCAGTATAGACATATCGACTACAAAGACTTCTTAAATACCTACAAATAATAAAATAAAAAATAAATAAAATAAAATAAAAATAAAGTGAATGGCAATGTACTCACTGACAGTGGGGCAGGGCGCGCAGTGTCCGGTGTGGCAGAACTCCTCGCAGCGGTGCAGCTGGCACGACAGCGTGCGGCCGCACACCACGGCGCAGCGGTGCGACTGCGCGGCGCAGCACACCGTGCGGCAGCGGTGTCGCCCGCACGACAGCTTCTACACACACACAAAACATTAAATAAACATCTTGGAATTTGGACTAATTAATACTGCTTTTCCGTTCCTGAGGTGAGTAAGGCGACGAGACCTCCTAGAGAGGGTCGTGGGTAAGGTCGACAACACGCTTGCAATGCTTCTGAATTATATTTTGATAAGAATAGACATGATGACAGTATCAAAAAATCGACAATTTAATGATTTTAAAGGAACACTCTACCCGCCTCGGCCAGGACTTACCTGGCCGCTAACTAACTGGTAGTCGTGACAATGTTGATACCGCTCTCCTCAGTATCGCGCCGTCCACCCGGACCTCAGCGAAACGGGGCACTCCATCAGCACCCAAGACAAGGTTAAGAATGCGCCCTCTGCGCCAACACAGTGGCGGTGAGTTAGCATCCTTAACTAAAACGAGGTCCCCTACATGGGGTGGATCAGTTTTATCAGTCCACTTAACGCGCTGCTGGAGGATATGTAAGTATTCTAAGTTCCAACGCTTCCAAAAACTCTGAGTGAGCTGTTGGACCAATTCAAACCGCGAGAGACGATGAGGGTTCACATCAACAAAAGGATATTCCGGCAGGGCGTTAAGCGGCTGTCCAATCAAAAAATGTCCCGGCGTAAGGGCTTCTAAATCGTTAGGGTCTGAGGAGATCGGGCACAACGGGCGTGAATTCATAACAGCTTCAATTTTGCAAAACACAGTTGCGAGCTCTTCAAAGGTCAATACTGATTCACCAATTACTCGTCGCAAATGTGTTTTGGCAACTTTTACAACACTTTCAAATATTCCTCCCCAGTGGGGACATGAAGCGGGACTGAACTTCCAGGTTATTCGGCGACTAGCTAGCCTAGAAGCAAGTTCAGTCTCGTTAGATGACAAGAATTCATATATTTCTTTTAAATAATTATTTGTGCCCTTGAAGTTGGTGCCGCAGTCAGAACGAATCAAGGACGGTAGTCCTCGTCGCGACACAAACCTATCCAACGTAGCGACAAAAGCCTCTGTCGAAAGAGCTGAAACGAGTTCTAAATGGACCGCCTTGGTGGAGAGACAGACGAAGACGCACAGATAAGCCTTGACAGTTTTACTGTTCCTGAGAGTCGAGGTCTTGACTAAGAAGGGACCTGCAAAGTCCGTACCAACTCCAGCGAATGGCCTCGTCTCCGTGACTCGATCCGAGGGCAAGTCACCCATGATCGGCTGCATGGTTGAAGCCTTGAGTCTATAGCAAGGCATGCAGCGAAAGACCACACTACGTATCGTTCTTCGGGCTGATAAGATCCAAAATTCTCGCTGTAAAATAGCCAATAAGGCATTACAGCCGGCATGGGAATTTTTTATGTGACGATCAGTCACCAACAAATTCACCAGGTGGCCACTCTTAGGTAGCAGGAGGGGGTGACGTGCTCCATAAGGGAGATTTGCGTTCCTAAGACGCCCTCCGACACGTAAAAGACCCGTACTGTCCAGAAAAGGGCTCAATTTACAGATGGCTCCAGACAGCTTGGATTTGCCTTTCCTCAGGATATCGATTTCGTTCTCGAAGTGTGCTTCTTGCACAGCACGAACCCAATGGAGAAGAGCATCCTGGAGCTCTTGTGGCGATAAGAACGCCTCCGAACGTTTGGTCTGTGGGTACCTACAATTGTTGATGAAGCGCTTAATCCAAGCGGTGACAGCCAGCAACTTGTCTAATGAACTGTAGCGGTTCATTAGAAAATCTGGGTCGAACTGACGGTCCTGCCGTTCAATCGCAAGGGCTCGCAACCCAGGTAATGCGACACCATTCAAGGCCGGCGTTCGCGGCCAATTAGACTCTGACTTGGTCAACCACTCAGGTCCCCACCAGAGAGAGTGCTCAACCAAGAATGGGGCCATACATCCTCGTGACGCACAATCAGCAGGGTTGACTTCGCCAGGCACATGCCCCCAAATCAACGGAGTCTCTGACTTTTGGATCTGAGAGACCCGATTTGCTACAAACACCTCTAATGTGTGGACTGACGTCTTCAGCCAACACAGAACAATTTGACTGTCAGTCCATGCATAGACAGTTTCAATGTTAACTGACGGGCCCAAGGTGGACATGACGTGATTTAAAAGACGAGTAAGAAGAGCCGCCCCTGACAACTCTAACTTGGGAATTGTCAAGGCAGTTCGAAGAGGTGCGACCTTGCTCTTAGCCATGACCAAGGACACCTTAACCTGACCATCCATGGTGACGGTGCGTAAGTATACTGCTGCTGCGTACCCACGCTCGGAAGCGTCCGAGAAGCCGTGAAGGGACGCTGTATGCTTCCCTGGCGGAAGCATAGCACGAGGTATCGAGATCCTGTTGATGGCAGGCAATGATGAAGCGAATAGGAGCCAGTCTTCCAATACAGCTTCGCGGAGTGGCTCGTCCCATCCGAGACCTGCGGTCCAAAGCCTCTGCAGGAAGCATTTGGCCCAGAATATGACCGGGCATATCCAGCCATTGGGATCGAACGTTCTTGCGACAGTCGACAGAACCAGTCGTTTCGTCCAGGTGTGAGGTGAATCCAAGTCGACGTTAAAGGTGAAGATGTCCTGAACTGGTCTGTACTGAATTCCAAGTACAGTCATCATTGTTGGATTGTCACAGTTCTCAAACAGGTGAGGATCCTGCTGGTGGTCATCCGGTAGTCCCTCCAAGAGCGCCGGTAAGTTAGAGATCCATTTACGTAACTCATAGCCTGCGGAGGCTAGTATCCCAATCAACTCGTCACGTAAGAGGAGAGCCTCTCTCTCCGTGGACGCGCCAGTGCATATGTCATCGACATATAAATCCTCCTTTAACATGGCGGCTGCGCGAGGAAATGACATACGCTCTCGATCCGCGAGCTCCCAGAGCGATCGTATGGCCACATAGGGGCTTGATCGCAGCCCGTACGTGTTCGTATTTAGCTCGTAGACAAGCATGGGGTCTTGCGGGTTTTCCCGCCACAATATCAGCTGGTATCGGCGATCGTCGGGGTGAATGACCGTTTGCCTGAACATCATCTTGATGTCAGCCACGAAAACGAATTGATGACGCCGAAACCGCGTAATGACGTCACAAAGGTCCTTGAGTAACTTGGGACCAGAATGAAGACACTGGTTCAAGGACACTCCCGAAGTGGTCTGCGCAGAACCATCGAATACTGTGCGCAGCTTGCCACTAGATGGCTTTATTACCGCATGATGCGGGAGGAAAAAATGCTCCGTCGAGCGCCAGTCAATTTTTGACACAGACATATGTCCCAAGTCCTCATACTCCCGCATGAAGTCGATGTACTTCTCCTTGAGTAGAGGGTCCCTGCTCATGCGCCGCTCCATTGCTAACAGACGCTTCTCTGCTGTAGGCCGCGATGCACCTAGAGGCGGCCGTACGGCAAGAAATGGCAATCTTGTCATGATCCGGCCGGATCGGAGGTAAGTGGTGTTGTTCTGGTAGAACCGTTCGCACTCCTCATGTTCCGGATCAGAGCGGGGCGCTTGTGGTGGCTCTTCCACCTCCCAGAATCTCTGCACAGCGTCAGAGAGGGCGGAGCCCACCATCAAGGCCGTTCCAGTGTCGGCAGGGGGGGAAGTCCTCAAGACTGGACCCATCATAGCGAACCCGAATATGGTCCGAAGGGCCACTAAGCCACCTGGCTGTAAAACACGATCCTTACCGAGTAAAATTTTACCCAGCACATCAGCTCCAAGCAACAAGTCGACCGTGCCAGGTAGGTCAAACTTAGGGTCAGCCAAGTTCAGATTCGCGGTCAATTTTACCGCGTCCGCAGACAATCTAACTTGTGGGTGGCTGCCCAATATATTCTCCATCACTATGGCTGATGACCCCAACATCGGCCGTGGAGAGTTGGAGGGGGAAAATTCAAACCAAACGCTACCCTCAACTGTGGACACAGGGGCATTCCCAACACCCCTTATTACATCTGAATACCTTTTAATATTAAGGCCAGTCTGCCCCACCAGCCAAGACGAAGCTATGCACCCTTGCGAGCCTGTGTCTAAGATAGCTCGGACTACAACCGAGGCGCCCGTCCGTCCCCAAACCCTGACATATGCCGTGGGCAAGAGAACGGTCTCTAAGGGGGGAGGTGCATAGCGGGGGCAGACGCCAACGTCCTAGCGTTGGCGTGGCGGCGAGCGAACGCCGCTTTCCTCTGTCGGCACGTCAAAATGAGGTAGAGGTCTAAACTCTACCTCTTCTCGGTGGCGACTGCCACGAGCCATCGCTGGCGGTTCGTAGCGCCGGGAGCGTCCACACGGCGGGTTCCGCGGCTGTAAGCGGGGACGCTCGGCCAGAGGGGGGGACGGCAAACGTGCCGGACGTGCATCACGGTAGTCGTGATAGACCACCGGAGGCGACCGTGATTGGCCACGCGAGCGAAGTGGAGGCGAGCCGCACACAGAGGTGCGGGATTGAACCCGAGGTCCGCTATCATACCCGCCCGTGGGGCTGCGCATCGACCCCTGTCGGTGCTCAGCGGCAGCACACTCAGCGCGGCGGGGGGGAGGTGAACCTGACTCCGAAGTGCGGAGCTGTTCCCGACGTTCACTCACATACCCGCCCGAGGGCGACCCCGGGTGGTCGCGGCGGGCATTCGCGTTGGCACAGAGCACCCTCAGGTGCTGGCCCCCACAGTTGGGACACAGGTGCGTGTCAGGGCAGTCGCGGTTAAGGTGGTTCCCCAGACAAGAGAAGCACCAGCGTCGGGCCTTAGCAATCCGCCTACGAGCGGCCACGTGCAGCGCTGCGAATTCCGGGCACTGCGCAGTTCGGTGCCCCTGGGACTCACAATAGCGGCAGTCCGGGCGCGGAACCTGAACGACAGCAAAGCGGGGAGGCGCTCTTCCCGCTGGCGCAGTTTGGGCGGTGCGTCGCTGGTTCGAAGTCCTAGAGCTCGTCGACGCCACTGGAGTGTCGGCGACCATAACATCGCCAACGCGACACTCGTCCTCGAGGAAGGTCAGGAGCTGTTCGAAGGTAGGGAGAGGGGCCTCATCCCTAGCGTGCCCCTGTTCGAAGCGTGCCCTCAAGGAGACCGGCAATCTCTTAAGCACGATGCGCACCAACAAGTACGACCACTGGTCGACCGGCAGGCCCAAGCGGCTAAGAGCATTGGTAGCCACGACGAGGGGGTTGAGCAGCTTGGTCCTCAACTGGGCGGTATTGCTCACGACAGGGATGTCCATAATCTGGTCGATATGAGCATCGGCCAGACAGCGCTGATTCTGGTAGCGCTTGGCGAGCAATGACCGCGCAACTTGATAGCTGCCGTCACCTATCGGTAGGTGCTGCACTAATCCCCTCGCCTCTCCATCCAGCACTGAGAGCAGGTAGGCCAGCTTTTGAGAAGGGCTCAAATCCTCCCTCGAATCCACGAGGCTCTCGAACAAGCCTATGAAGCCCATCCAGGCATCGAGTCGACCATTGAAGCGTGGGAGGTCCAGATTAGGCAGTCGGGTTAAGAGACCCACGGGGGTCTTCATAGTAGGCCTGTCAGGCGGTGCTCCGGCGCGCGAGGCTGAAACTTCCCGCGCGCGTTGGGAGATGGCATCGGCGAGGTCCAAAATCTGGGAGTAATCTGCGTGAGCTTGCTCCCTTCTCTCCTTTGGAAACGAGTCCATTGGCACGTCGTCCTGGTGTAGAAGGAAGCGCTGGTACAAGGTCTCCACCTGTTGAAGACGGGCCGGGGATTTCTCATACCTGTCTAACAAGGCCTCGGTGCGATCCTCTCTACCCACCAAAGCGGCCGCTGAGCTGAACCATCTCAATTGACCTGTAAGTCCGGAACATGATTCACGAACCATAGCGACTGCGGTCGAAGCCATCTTCACAAGCACAATTACAATAACGAGAAAATGAAATTAATTTCCAACGAAACTACAGTTAATACTGAGTTAAAATCAAGTATGAAGTCTTAAATAACTTAAATAGAAATATAAGAAAAAATTAAAACTAAGTTTTTAAATCTAATATTCCGTTAACTAGATTCTAGGAATGAACACAATTTACTTAAAAAAAAATCAATGAATTTAGTTATAAATACACACTAACAACTATTCCAATCTTATATTAGTAACAAACATCTATAACAATTAACCTTTAAGCAAATATAATAAACTTGAATACAATTATAAAGTTTAACAACTAGTTCCACAAACATTTATTTTGACAAATAAATATGGATACCTATTTAAACTTTTAAAAACAATCTTAACCTGTGTTATTTACTTTTATTAAATTATTTAAACAAAACATTTACTATAAATGGAGAAATTTTTTTTTTTTTTTTTAAACAATATGAACTTTATTATTTTTTTTTTTACTTTTAACTGCAAATGTTTAAGTAAGGCAATTGTTTTAATACAACAAAGAATCCACACAGGTAACTTTCTACCAAGAATGGTAGATTTACAAAACTACCAACAAAGGAATTTACAAAATAACCTACAATGTATTTCAGTAACAAAACAAAATGGCTACCTAAGCTAGTCTAACTACGTGGATTTACGATCATGTTACAACAAATTACGAACCACGCTCTGCTACCAAAATTTTATGTTACGGTTATATCTGGAATTAATTTTGTTGTTTGGCAGTGGAAGGGAATATAAACTTCAGATATTAGTCAACCGAACTTATAGCTGCGTTGCGCAGCGTTGAAAAATAAAACTAATTTAACCCTTAAACCCTACCCGGGGGTCCAGCAAACCCAAGTGTTTCATTTTCTGAAAATATTTTTGCGGAAATGAAACGCATGAACACGTGACTCAAGCTAATCCTCGATGACGCCAGCGGCCATCTTTTCATCAGTAGTGCGTTAGCATTGGTGCACTGTATACGTAATAATTGCTGTTTTGGGGTTTATCAGACCCCACGGTAGGAATAAAGTAATATTTTTTCTCGACGACAAAATGACAGATTAGCACCAATAAGAGATATTTTTGATCACGTTGTCAATGTGTCGAGTAAATTATACTGCCATTCAGATTGCTGTACATTAGACGAAATGTTATTGGGTTTTAGAGGCAGATGTATGTTTAAAATGTACATTCCTAGCAAACCAGGCAAGTATGGTTTAAAATTTTGATGACATGCCATGCCAAAATAGCCTATATGTTAGATGCTTATGTATATTTGGGCAAAGGTTCATGTCCTACGAATGTACCCATTGCTCATTTCTTTACTTTGAAATTGACCGAGACAAGTCATGGCATAAACCGTAACCTCACTTGTGATAATTGGTTCACTCGATTCCAGTTGCATAAGAATTGTTGGAAAAATCAAAACAAAAAAAAGTCCTTATGTTGTCAACTATGCATGCAACAGCAGATTATGATGCAAAAAATGGACAACCGGAGATAGTCGACTTCTATAGGTAATAAGACAAAAATTGGTGTCGATTTTATTCCAGACCAGTTATGCCACAAATATAGTGTATCTAGGAGGACAAAGAGATGGCCAATGGCACATTTTTGGCCTTATTAATATAGTACGTGTTAACTCATATGTGAGCTGCTAAAATGGCCACTAAAAAGACGTCTTTTTTCAAAACAAGTTGCCTTAGACTTGATCACCCATCATATGGAGGGAAAAATTACCATGGCCTTCTTTGCCCACAAATCTCCAAGACGTCCTAAGAGGAATTTCACAAAAAAAGCGTCCTTTAGTCGACGCATATCCTTCTCCCATGGCAAAAAAAAGATGTGCTGTCTGCCCAAGGGGGAAGGACCGTAAAACAAAGGTTTTTTGTGGCATGTGCCGAAAACCTCACTGCGGTGAACATACAGCACCAAAATGCGAGGAATGTGTGACCCAAGAAAATAAATATTTTATTATAATGCTAGTTAAGCTTTCTTTTTATATAAATAATATTTTCAATTAAGTTGTGTTTAATTTATTTAGTATTAATGATTTATATATTGGGGTCTATGAAACCCCTGGGTAGGAATAATGTTTCTCCTAGGATGGGTAGGGTTTGAGGGTTAAAGTCCTTACTTGGATTCTTGAGATGCGTTGTCCTGGCCGGTGTGCTAAGTCAACCTGAATTATACCTTAAAACACAATTGGCCAATCGCGATTTTAAAGATAATGTGGTTGAACTTACGCATGGAGATGTGGTGACGACGAAAAAATGGCGATTCACTCGCGATGTCACACTTCACACAACTTTACATTTACACAAATAATTATCCAATATCAATTATGAACGCACAACGCGATACAAAAGGCGAAGCAACGTATAACCAATAATATTTTAATTGTTCAAGCGCGATGTCGAGAGAGGCGTTGAGACGCACACGCACGGTTTTACGAGAAGAGCTGTCAAGTTTTTACCGGAAATAGTATTGCCCTATGCAACATAGATTATAGAAACTATTTATTGTTAGTACTTTTAGTGTTGACAGCTGATAATTTCAATTTGGTTCATAACAAACACTATACCCATTGATTTATTGAATGAATTAATATATTGTTAATGTTGTAGTGATTTAAGTAATACGTATAAAGATTTATGAGGCGACATTGTCAAATTGATAGTTCCCTTAAATAACGATTTAAAAAAAAAAACATACACACCATCTGTCTACCGTCTGTTCCTAAAATAAGGACCTTAATACTTGTTATAGGTTACACTGGTCATAGACAACTGATATAGCTATTTTTCTTATCAATAAATATACTACATCCAGATCCAGGACAAATATTAAGCCCACAGCCTCCACAGCAGAATAAGGGTCATTGCACACTATCAATGGTCTAATGAACCATACTTTCATGTTATTTCCTCACTAGTAGGTATACATGGGTGATGGGAGGTAAGTTACCTTGTTACACTTCCTTTGACACAGTACGTTGTTGAGCATGTCGGGCAGGTCCGCGCACGGCACCTCGCGGCTGGAGTGTCCGCAGCGGCACTGCAACAGCGTCGTGTCCGGGCACACGCGACACGCTCCTGTACAATAATAATTATATTTCATAATGTAACTCTATAATATGTAAATTCGTTATTGAAGTAAAACTTCTTTACGCTAGGGTAAGTTGGTGAATGCGTGATGAAAGCGTTTACTTCTGTACTTAAGGCTCCGTCGCATGACAAAAGTAGGCATTTAACGTCTACCCCGTCCCCCTTGGACACACGTCGCGCGAACTCGATGCTGTTGAACTCAGTCCGTGACCTGAAAGCGTCAGTGGCTGTAAAGCGAACTAATTTGATTTGACTTTAAAATAGAAATGCATTTATTATGATCATTTTTTAAAGTAGTGATAAATATGTAATACTTTCGTAAATAAATGAAATAAGTAAATGATTTCAGGGTTATTTATTATAAAGACTGTTGGACATAAATAGAATAAGCTATATAAAATAAAACAAATTACATATTAAATCTATACAAATAAATAAAATTGAAGTGTCTGTTTGTAATATTGTAATACCCGCTTTTAACTAAATTACATATTATATAATATACATGGTGCAAATACCAAAATAACATTTTTTATAATTTGTCTGTCTGTCTGTTCCGGCTAATCTCTGAAACGGCTGGATCGTTTTTGACAGGACTTTCATTGGCAGATAGTTGCTGATGTAATAAGGAGTAACGTAGGCTACTTTTATTTTAGATTTTTTATTATTATTTTATAACTGCGAACTGAACAGTAATTATTTTGTTAAATTCCACGCGGACGAAGTCGCGGGCATAGGTAGTTTAAAATAATTATTATTCAATAAAACGTATCTCAATAAATTCCACAATACAATTACAATATTTAAAAAAACTAGTTGGAAAAAAAAGCGGTCACCCATCCAAGTACTGACCGTCGTGACGCTGCCGCGTTACCGGTCGCTCAAATTTTATCTTAAGTAACTTATATCTCCCTCAACTTCCGTTCTCCTCGACCGATCACACTTTTCGTAACGCTCTCGTCACGCATTAACCTGCTTACTACCCAATTTAAGCGCGCCTAAAGAAGTTTCACTTCAAAAAAACTAGTTGAAAAAAAAAGCGTCACGCATCCAAGTACTGACCGTCGTGACGGTCCCGCGTTACCGGTCGCTCAAATTTTACCCCTCATGCGCCTAAAAAAGTTTCACTTCAAAAAAACTAGTTGAAAAAAAAGCGGTCACCCATCTCAGTACTGACCGTCATGAAATTTTATTTGGCTTTAAAATAGAAATGCATTTATAATGATCATTTTTTATAGTAGTGATAAAATAATAATACTTTCGTAAATAAATAAAATAAGTAAAGGATTTCAGGGTTATTTAGTATAAATACTGTTGGACATAAATGGAATAAGAGCTATTAAATGAAACAAATTACATATTAAATTTAAAATAATAATTATTAAATAAAATTTATCTGTATAGGTACAGTAGGCAGTATTAGCTCTCCGATGTTGATGAATTTTAAAATTGCTAATTTGCTACATCGCCATAGGCGTAAAAATGTAACAGACACACTTATACTTTTGAATTTTGTACCTAATTGTATTAACTCGAAATAAAAATATAATTTAAAATTTTAAATTATTCATTTTGAGCTGTGTAACATACGAATGTAAAGTTTGTCATGAAGCGCTGCTTAGTACTAGTGGTCTAAGATCCGAATCTAAATCGATCTTCACCGAGCTGATAATATAATGAAACATACTTTGTAATAAATTTAGTATATATATTAGATAATATTATATTAAAAATGGGTTACCTCTATTTTGAAAACTCTATTTTGTTGTTATGTATTATTATTATAATCTATATAATAAAAAAGAATGTTGCTAAGCGCATAACTCGAGAATGGCTCGACCGATTCGGCTAATTTATTTTTGTATGTTCCTTAAAAATTCCACAGTAGGTTTTTATATTTAATAATTCTTATTTTAATATTAATTAAATATAATATATTATAACAAAGAAAAAAAATGGCAACGTCACGTGGTGTTCCCAAGTGGTCACCCATCCAAGTACCTGATGCTGCCGCGTTACCGGTCGCTCAAATGTACCTCATGTGATGAAATGCGCCTTAAGAAGTTTCACTTCAAAAAAACTAGTTGAAAAAAAAGCGGTCACCCATCCAAGTACTGACCGTCGTGACGCTGCCGCGTTTCTGGTCAGTTAAATTTTATCTTTACTAACATATCTCACTCTCAACTTCCGTTCGGCTCAACCGATCACACTTTTCTTAACACTCTCGTAACGCACCTGCTTACTCCCCAAGTTAAGCGCGCCTATAGAAGTTAAACTTCAAAAAAACTATTTGAAAAAAAAAGCGGTGACCCATCCAAGAACTGACCGTCGTGACGCTGCCGCGTTTCCGGTCGATCAAATTTTATCTTAACCAAAATATCTCCCTCTCAACTTCCGTTCGCCTCGACCAATCACACTTTTCGTAACGCTCTCGTCACGCCTGCTTACTCTCCAAGTTAAGTGCGCCTAAAGAAGTTTCACTTTAAAAAAAACTAGTTGAAAAAGAAAGCGGTCACCCATCCAAGTACTGACGCTACAATGAGCGTAACGCTACAAATAGCGTAACTACAAATATCGTAACGCTACAATGAGCGTAACGATATAAATAGCGTAACGCTACAATGAGCGTAACGCTACAATGTGTCATCCTTTTTCATGCAAGTCGCTGCGCCGCGCGCCCTTCCCTGTCGTTTTTTCCGTTGCATCTGGTTTGAAATCACAACGATTCTAAAGAAGTTTCACTTCAAAAATCTAATTGAAAAAAAAGAGGTCACCCATCCAAGTACTCGTCGTGACACTGACGCGTTACCGGTCGCTCAGATTTTACCCCTCATGCGCCTAAAGAAGTTTCACTTCAAAAATGTTAATTTGGTGTAATATGTACCGTGTATTTATACATACATAATTATGAATTTAGTTAAAAGCCGTAATATTACAAACAGACACTCCATTTTTATTAATTTTTATATAGATAAATAGTGTTTACAAAATCTTAAACAGCAACAAAATAATTATATTAAACTAGCGGACCCGGCAGACGTTGTCCTGCCCGGAAAACAGCTACCAAATTTGATTGCTTATATACCGATAGCAGCGCCACCTATCGGGTCAAATTGAGATAAAAAATTCCCTATCTCTCGAGTTGGACCAAATTACAGATGCTTACGAAATGTGATAAAAATTGGTTCAGTACTTTCGGAGTTACATAGCGATAGCAGCGCCACCTACTGGGTCCAATTGAGATAAAAACTACCCTATCTCTCAAGTTAGACCAAATTACAGAAGCTTACAAAATTTGATACAAATTGGTTCAGTAGTTTCGGAGTTACATACCTATAGCAGCGCCACCTACCGGGTCTAATTGAGAAAAAAGTACCCTATCTCCCAAGTTGGACCAAATTACAGATGCTTACAAAATTTGATACAAATTGGTTCAGTAGTTTCGGAGTTACATACCGATAGCAGCGCCACCTACCGGGTCCAATTGAGATAAAAACTACCCTATCTCTCAAGTTTGATCAAACTACAGAAGCTTACAAAATTTGATACAAATTGGTTCAGTAGTTTCGGAGTTAGATACCTATAGCAGCGCCACCTACAGGGTACAATTGAGATAAAAAGTATCCTATGTCCGTTTCCTGGTTCTAAGCTACCTCCCCACCAATTTTCAGCCAAATTGCTTCAGCCGTTCTTGAGTTATAAATAGTGTAACTAACACGATTACACGACTTTCTTTTATATATATAAATTTAAAATAAATAGCGAATTTAAATTTTATTACTACTGTGGGCAGTTATAGGTGTATGGATATTGAATGCATACTACGTAATATTAAAAATACAAAAGACGGAACGCTTTTTTGAAAAATTTTGCACACGTCTTGCCTCTGTAACGTCCAACGGGACAGTGTGAGTGCCGCGAGAGCGCCCAGCGCTTCGAAAATCACTTGAATAATCGATTAAAAAAAATAGATGTAATAAAAAAAAAAAACTCGCTGCCACGCCTTACAGTTATATATGTACTTTATTTTGGTAAGTCACTCATAATATCAAATCAGTTATTTTAAAAATAAAACCCAATAATAGTAGATAAAATGACCCGAAAAGAGGTAACTTTGTGAATTTATTCTATCGAGCCAAATTTATCGAATCATGTTTCCATCGGTGTTTTTACCTAGAATATACCCTCAACAATACCAATTAAATTTATCAGATTACAATTTCACTGTTTACTATTTCAAAAATGAATGACTAGAAACGTGTTTTGCACGAACCACGCGCCACCCGACCTTAAACTGTAAAATTTTACCTTCGTGACAATTTTCTTTGCAAAAATGCTTGTCTCCGGGCGGACCGCAGGGTAGTGGCTTGGCGCAAATGTTGCCACAGAGAGGTATTGGGTCTGTGCATGTTTTACGTTGATCTTTGCTTATTCTGAAATCAGAAAAAAGAATTAATACAAAAGCTAGTAGGTAGTGTCCATTGCTTGAAAATTTTCATATAGTTTCAACTGAATAAAATTGCCTATTTTTAAGTCACGCACAAGGCCGCGCGTGACATGGCGCACGGCAAACGTGCACGCCGCACGCCAGCACACAACAGTGTGACGTGACGTGTAGAGGTACCTGGTGTTCCCGCAGGGGCAGGCGGGCACGTTGTCGGGGCGCAGCGGGCAGGGCGCGCAGGGCGGCGCGTGGCACGGCGCGCGGCACACGTGCGCGCCGCACGCCAGCACACAACAGTGTGACGTGACGTGTAGAGGTACCTGGTGTTCCCGCAGGGGCAGGCGGGCACGTTGTCGGGGCGCAGCGGGCAGGGCGCGCAGGGCGGCGCGTGGCACGGCGCGCGGCACACGTGCGCGCCGCACGCCAGCACACAACAGTGTGACGTGACCTGTAGAGGTACCTGGTGTTCCCGCAGGGGCAGGCGGGCACGTTGTCGGGGCGCAGCGGGCAGGGCGCGCAGGGCGGCGCGTGGCACGGCGCGCGGCACACGTGCGCGCCGCACGCCAGCACACAACAGTGTGACGTGACCTGTAGAGGTACCTGGTGTTCCCGCAGGGGCAGGCGGGCACGTTGTCGGGGCGCAGCGGGCAGGGCGCGCAGGGCGGCGCGTGGCACGGCGCGCGGCACACGTGCGCGCCGCACGCCAGCACACAACAGTGTGACGTGACGTGTAGAGGTACCTGGTGTTCCCGCAGGGGCAGGCGGGCACGTTGTCGGGGCGCAGCGGGCAGGGCGCGCAGGGCGGCGCGTGGCACGGCGCGCGGCACACGTGCGCGCCGCACGCCAGCACACAACAGTGTGACGTGACGTGTAGAGGTACCTGGTGTTCCCGCAGGGGCAGGCGGGCACGTTGTCGGGGCGCAGCGGGCAGGGCGCGCAGGGCGGCGCGTGGCACGGCGCGCGGCACACGTGCGCGCCGCACGCCAGCACGCGCCCACACTCCGCCGCACACGACCACCTTTCTGTCGTCCCTGACTCCTTCGTGCACGCCACTGTGCGCGACCGGGCCGCCGGGCAGTAGCACACTGCACAATAAAAAATATACATTTATTTTGCTTTTTTGTAAGGTACTAGTGGCACATTGCACGAATAAGAAATGTAAAAAAAGTATTAACTTTTAAGCTACACTGTTAGAAAATTTTTATGGAAAGTAACACAAATAAAAATCCAAACAATATTCAATATTCAAATGTAACCTTGTGTGACGACTTCCTCGCAAGCACCGCAGGGACCTTCGTGGCAATCTTTTGTGCAAGAGTGTACTCCACACTCGAGCTTACGACTGCACTGCCGCCCGCAGACTTGCTCCAGTTTGCTGCTGCACATAACTGAGCGCGTCTCCGTTCCACAACCGCATTGCCTGTATGGTGTCAAAATTTTATATACAAACTAGCTGGGGCAAACTTTATTTTGCCATATATGTTATTAACCACCGTTATCCCCCCTCCCTTATAACTTAGGCGTATAAAAAACAGATGTTGGCCGATTCTCAGACCTATGCGATATGCAGACACATAAAAATTGGATATAAAATTATTGTGTCACAATGGTAGCATTGTAACTAACATTGTGACACGATAATTTTATATATAACTACTCGTATTAGGGGCTGTTTCCAAATACCTAACGCGGAATTTTACTATTTCGAACCTTACTTTCGTCAATCTGTCACACTATCTGTGACCCTCTAACAAATATTACGTCATGAAAGCTAGACTCTCCCCTCATACGTCTTAACGTGATTAAAAGTAACATACAGATTTTTGTAATTTGGAAAATATATAAAAAATCTTACCCTTCCATATTATTCTTTTATCAGTAATTATTTTTTAAGAGATATATCTTTTTAACAAACTTCAAAAAAGGAGAGGTTCTTAATTGGACTGTATTTTTTATTGCGATTTTGATATTTCATTTTTTAAACGAATTATTCCTATTAATACACATTAAATTGACTATTTGTTTGACTACCTACATTGTATTACTTGTTGTATTAATTTTTCTGATTCTAAAAAGTTGAGTGTGTCGAGTCGGTCGACTCACATTGACTACTAAACTATACAATGGCTACATGTAAGCAGTGTAAGTAATTTTGATATTTGATTATAATTTTGATTGATTTTAATATAATTTTAATAATTATTCATATGAGTCTTTTGTAAAGTTGACTCTTATTACATTTGGATATGAGATTAAAATCATTATTGATGTCTTAAAAAAAAAAAAAACGATAGACGCTTATCGAAAGTAATTTTGCCGTTTCAGTATAAGTATTTATACTGATTTCATTTTATATGTATTTATACAAAATAATAATTATATACTTTAGCAACTTGACAGTGATTATATTGTCCTTCCATTATAGAATTTAAACAAAAATGATTTTGCCTTTGAAATATCAGTTTTAAAAATACATGTCAAAAAGTATTTAATATTTATAGAAAAAAAATTAACCAACAATTAGCCACGCGTTTCACACAAATTGACACAGTATTTGTATACAATTATACATGGAAAGCTCGGTTATGGGGCAGGTTGCTAGTACTTAATAAAACTTACTTCATAACAGTGGCTTGGCAGGGTGGACAAGGGCCAGGATGACACAACAATGTGCACGGGTGCGGACAGCTCCTAGGTCTCTTGCAAGCTTTGCCACAAGTGTGGGCCCCAGTCGACCCCCTCTGATACTCCGGGTTCTTTATTGCCCCACACATGCATCTGTACTCAGTTGGTATATCTTGACTGGTGTTTTGACACGCCGGACAACGCCATTTCCCTTCTGTAAGAGATAATGAAAATTTAATAGCTAAAAAAATTAAATATTTTTTATTGTATTTAAATAATATTAAATAGTAATAATGTAAAAATATACATATTACAATTGTAATTATAGAAATCGTGTACTAATTTTAACATTTACTGGCTTACAGTTAAACATTATATACCTATATCTATCTTAGAGAAAAGTAAATTTTACAGGACGAGCAAAACAGTTTTTCTGTTATATCGCGTGTCCTAAACGAGCTATAATATTGTATTATACATCATTATTTTCAGCATTTTTTACGTAATATGTAGCAATAAAAATAAATTAAATATCACGTGCACTTTTAAAGTCATTGCAAAAAATGTGTAATACTGATTTTTATATTAAGTGTATAGTAAGTAACGGCACATAACCATTTTACTCCCGTGAAATTGTAATGTAATGAAAACTATTTGCATTCATTACGATACTAAAAACAAAATAGTATCACACGAATACATCACTTTTTATTCATAATGAAATTTGTAAATCATGTTTACGTGAAATCGTATCGGAAATTAAGCTAATAATAAAGCAGTAATGTACGTTTACCGACCAACACTTACCGAATACTTTGCGGTAATGTGTGTTATGGAAATTAGTTATCCATTTTTTTACGTGAATAAAATGGGCGGGTGCCGGGTGGGTCTAATGAGCTATGACCTTAATAAAGAACATCCACAAATTCGGTATTTTATAAATCTGTTAGTTACTAGTTACCTTAATAAGTATAATAGTAATATACGTTATTGCACATTTAAATAAACAACAAAATTATTGTTATTAGTATAGTAAAGTCAAAAAGTATTGTAGTGCTATATTATTTGTAACTAATAAAATATTAGAAATTTTTGTTGATAACTTACCAACCATACTGCTTATAGCCCACTTTCGTATACAGCGCAGGTGAAACACATGGTAACAGTTGCTGCAGCACCACACAGAGTCAGTTTGCTTCACTCTTTCACAACACACAAGGCATTCAAGAGTTCCCTTATCAAGTTGTTCACTAAGGCGTTCTCGTTGAGTCATTTCTGTATTTGCTGAAATGTATGAAAATTTTAGGTTAATTTTAAAGTTATATGTATCTGTAGTAATTATAGGGATAGTCAAATTTAATAACTACCTCCTACATTTGAGAGAGGTTTGTTTCTTCCCCTCATTGGACTTGGAACATTATCTTTTGCTTTCTCATCCCTATAATTCAAATATGAGTTAGCGTAATGTTCATCTTCCGTAATGTTTCGTTCTGCTGCTCTTAATCTTTGACTGCCGGCCCATTTCCTATTTCTGGGTCCGTCATTCCTTCCATTTCTAACATCTTGACTTTCTTTCGATATATGACTGTTGTAAAAAGTTCGACCTGCATCAGACTCTCTGTTTTTAGCCTTAGAGTTGTATTTTGATTGGCCCCCTTCGTTGTGCAACTGATTGCTTGCTTCACCATTATAAGAATTTGTGTCATGATTAAAGCTATTTAAATCACTGTTTCGATTGTAAGATCTACGACTACTTGAGTCTTGGTTATTATAGTCTTGATTGCGGTAGCTAGATTCCTGGGTTTGATTATTGGTAGTGGATCGATTTTTAGCACGATTGCGGTTCCTATTAGTCACTTCACTGGGACGGTTTGAGGAATCTTTATAGTTTTTAGTAGTGTTTTGGTCTAGCGGCTCAGAGTAGTTATTATAACTGTCTTGATTATGTGGTTTGGACTCATCTTTATTTTTTCTATTTGGCTCTTGATATTTAGTGGAGGATCTTTGAATCTGACTTGTATCATTACTAGATGAACTACTACCCTGTGAACTATGCGGCTTTTCTCTCCAGTTAGTTGAACTGGATGGCTTTGAATAATTGCTAGATGATTTTCCTGATGTATTTGCTGATGGACCTGATCCTTCCGGGGGTTCATCATGGGGGATAACAGGAGATTTCGATTTAGAACTTTTAGGTACAAATTCAGTAGCGGTTGGTGTTAGCTTAGATTTAAAGACCATCTCATTTGTATAATTATTTTGGTCTGAACTCACTTGGTTATATTGATTATGTACATTAGATTGATAAGATTCTTCATTATTAGGAAAATTGGCAGTGTTCGATCCGTACGCATACTCTGGTTGAGAGCATTGCGGTGTAGACCCATTTTGATAACTGGGAACATTGTTATATTGAGCACTTTGATAATTTTGATATTGCATATTATTGTAGTTAGCAGTGTTGGCAGGAGGAGCGTTGGAAATTTGCATTTGCGATAAAAACTCATCAAAACTAACGTATTGGTTAGTAGGGTCGTATTGTCTACTTGGATTTGCGTTCGGATAATAAGCTTGATATTGATTGTTATATGTGCCGTTCCAAGTATTTGGGGTATTTGGATACTGGTTGTAAGAGAAAGAGTTATTCCACTGAGACATTGTTATAAGGAAATAAAAAAATAATAATATTATGAAATATCTTAATTTGGGTATGGCAGATCTATTAAGTTAAAAATTTTTTTCAGTATTTAGTTGTTTCGGTGTTTAACGGCCAAAGGCCGAGGCCTATGGTCTCCTTACACTGTTCCTCGACCCTCTGAAAGGAATATTAAAGGAATTCGTTATCGTAAGAGTGAATTTGAAATCTTCGAAAAGACATGTGGCACTTTTATTGATATTCAATCAAATAAGTGCACTTACCAGGTATCCGTTTAACTAGCACTTGACTATCTACTAAATAATATTAAATAAATCAAAAAATAAATTAAAATAATTTAGCAACTCAAAAATATAATAACTTTTAGAAGATATGACAAGATGAGTCGGATTCTATTGAATTGGGAGCAGGGAGGGGGAAGTCAACGTTGACACTTCTTGACATTTGAATACAAAAACTCCTATTAACGCATACTATAGCTACCTACTTAATATAAAACATAGTTGTTGCAAAAATTATTAGAAATAATTTAAAAATAAAAATTATACTTAATACAGATAAATTTTTTTAATAATTGTGTTTGCTCGCAAACGAAAAAAAAAACCGACTTCAATTACATCGACAAGTAATACAACGTAATAAGACGAAAAAATAGTCAAGTAAATACGCGCTATTAAAGATTACTCAAAAAGTTGTAATCAGTTTTCGATCTAATTTAAACAAGACTACAAGACAAGTATTAGCTTTCGATTGAAGTAAGAATCATCTTATTTCTTGAATAAGAAATCGGTACACCGAGTAAAAAGTTATGCGGTATAATATAACGTAGGTCGACGAAAAAGTAGTCACGTAAATACGCATTATCTATACTAATATATAAAGCTGAAGAGTTTGTTTGTTTGGTTGTTTGTTTGTTTGTTTGTTTGTTTGTTTGTTTGAACGCGGTAATCTCTGGAACTACTGGGCCGATTTGAAAAATTCTTTCAGTGTTAGATAGCCCATTTATCGGGGAAGGCTATAGGCTATGTGTCATCACGCTAAGACCAATAGGAGCGGAGTCCACGCCGACGAAGTCGCGCGCAGAAGCTAGTTAGATATAACTCTAAAAGTACTTGTCAGATCTCAATTAAATTAAAATGGAACCACATGACACGCAACACCTTTCAATTAAAACAAAATTGATCGAAATCGGTCCACCCAGTCAAAAGTTCTGAGCTAACATACATTAAAAAAAAACATACGTGTCGAATTGAGAACCTCCTCCTTTTTTGGAAGTCGGTTGAAAAGAGTTTGGTGTACACAAGTTAATCACAAGTAAAAATAATTGTGTTTGCTCGCAAACGAAAAAAACCGACTTCAATTACATCGACAAGTAGTACAACATAGCTACGCTAGCGCCTAGCGGATAATACAGCGCACTACGTTGCATCCTTGGTTTGATTCTAAACTGAAGTAGTTTTAACATAGTCCCATAGATGGCGTTGCGTAGCGAGGCGCTCGTAAATACGTATCATCAATGATTACTCAATTACTCAAAAAGTACTAATTATATCTCGATCAAATTTAAATAAAACCACATGATAAGTATTAGCTATTGATTTATAAAAGAAATATCAAACTCGGTGCACTCAGTAAAAAGTTATGAGATATAATACAAAAAACAGTCAAGTAAATACGTGTTATCAAAGATTACTTATAAAAGAAGACATTAGATCTCGATCAAATTTAAATAAGATTACATTACAAGCATAAGGTTTCGAATAAAGTAAGAATTATCAAAATCGATAAACCCAGTAAAAAGTTATGCGGATTATTACAACGTAGGTCGACAAAAAAGTTGTCAATTAAATACGCATTATTAGATATATCTCTAAAAGTACTTGTCAGATCTCAATTTAAATTTAAATGGGACCACATGACACGCAAAACCTTTCAGTTAAAACAAAACTCATCGAAATCGGTCCACCCAGTCAAAAGTTCTGAGCTAACATACATAAAAAAAAAAAAAAAAAATACGTGTCGAATTGAGAACCTCCTCCTTTTTTGGAAGTCGGTTAAAAAGATTGCTGTTGACAGCTGTTGATAAACTTTGATTTGACTTAGCTTGTTGCATGCTTGTTGGAGTAGTTTGCAAGTAGTTTGTAGTGGCCCTGCTTTCTGCTCTACGGTTTGCGGGTTCGATACCCGCCTGAGTCTGAGTGTAATATTTGTATTTATATAAGTATTTAGCTAAATAAGTAAAAAAGTATTTAGCTATATATCAGCCGGCTGTTACATATAACACAAGCATTATTTTAATTTTTAATTAAAATTCTTTATTGTACAAAAAAAAGTGTGTACAAAAGGCGGGCTTAATGCTAATTCATGCATTTTCTACCAGCCAACCTTGGTATGTGTAAGAAATGGCTCGGGAGCCAGGTTCAAATTCGGTCAATCATTTCCTCTCAATCGAAACTTCGTAACATGATGGGATTTTTTAAATGAATTTTCGTCTTTGTCAGCTGCCACTCCGTGGGTGGGTTGGACAGTGGCAGCCTCCCAAACATCAAGAAAAAATAATTTTTTTAGTCATTTCCTCTCACTTCAAAATTTGTCGGATTATAGTTTACCTAATAATTAATATCTTGAAGTAAACATAACGTCAGCTGGCTATAACATGGTGGATTATACGTCAGCTTGAACATGAAAAAAATTCTGTTAGAAAAGTGTCTGTTGTCTGGAAGAAATGGCTAAGTAGCCATAAGTCCGCCCATTGTACTTCACTGTCTGTAATGAGGATCCGTAACGTTTTTAGTTAAGAATGCAGATTTATAGAACCAAGAAATCCTTAACATACAGTGCAAAAATTTTTGTTCTACGACAAAAATTGACGAAGTTATGATCAAATTACTAGCGGAGTTTACTGACCGGCCGGCGCGGAAGGCTGTGACGTCACTCCGACGGTCCATGCCAGTTAGCCCATAGCAGCGACAAGCTGCGATGGTGTTTTCATTTAAACTATCTGTCCTACAAAAAATTTGTAAGGACATAATTTGTAGCAAATTGCTTTGCCTACAAATATGTTCATATAACTTTTTGCCGAAATTTAAAAATTAAAGAAGTTATAAGCAAAAAAGTGAGAAAATTTCTATAAAGATTTTCTTTTTTGCTCTATAACTTTTTTTATACATTTCACAAAAAAATACCTCTGACCAGTATTGTAGATAGTTTTTTGAGGAAAATTTTTCTCTACAATTTTTTGAATTTCATTCATTTAAAACGCTGTTACAGCGCTCCAAAGTTAACCGGCTTCGTCAATGCTAATGAGAATCCGGTCAAAACGAAATGTTTAACTTAGTTTTATGATCCGGAGTGAGTTTTATGAGTCGGAGTGATGCCACACGCATCCCGCTTACATGACGACGCGTTAGCACAGCGGTCACAGCACTAGCTGTTGCGCTAGCAGTCGCGGATTCGATCCGCGCACATGACAAAAGTTTGTATTGGCCATACAGATGTTTGTCATGGTCTGGGAGTTTGTGTATGTGTATTGTGTGTGTTTCCGGACCCCCGACACAGGAGAAAATCCTAATGGGGGCCGTTGAGTGTGAAACGTTTATTATTTATTATTATTATTACTGACGTAGCGGCAGGAACGGCATAATGTTTATAACTAAATATCTTCGTAAGTAATGGTCCGATTTGGATAATTAAAAAAGAAATATCTTTCTTATATCATAGAACATAGATAATAACGTGGATACTAGTTTTATTGAATTTGCTATAACTTTATTGATCCTCATTATACATATGTGTAGAAGAGTACTTTTGAGTCTCAACCAGTTTCGGAAATACTAATGTTTTCCAAAAATGCGTTGACTTCTCTTAATTTTCTTCGAATGTATCTACTTAGGTAATCAAATATCTCATAAATCATATTTTTTTAACGTGGCATTCCCAGTAGGCCTACCCCACAGACAGCTTATGCCAATGAAGTTGTAGGCAGGATTTTAACAAAAAAAATTTAAGAATATATTTACAATAAAAAAAGGATCATAAAACTAAGTTAAGCATTTCGTTTTGACCGGATTCTCATGAGCATTGACGAACCCGGTCTACTTTAGAGAGCTGTAACAGCGTTTGAAATGAATGAAATTCAAAAAATTGTAGACAAAAATTTTCCTCAAAAAACCATCTACAAGATTGATCTGAGGTATTTTTTTTTGTGAAATGTATAAAAAAAAAGTTATAGAGCAATAAAGAAAATTTCTATAATACTTTTTTGCTTATAACTTCTTTAATTTTTAAATTTCGGCAAAGTTATATGAACATATTTGTAGGCAAAGCAATTTGCTACAAATTATGTCCTTACAAATTTTTTGTAAGACACATAGTTTAAAAGAAAACACCATCGCATCTTGTTGCTGCTAAGGGCTAACTGGCATGGAACGTCGGAGTGACGTCACACGCATCCCGCGTACACTGACGTAGCGGCAGGAACGGCATAATGTTTATAACTTAATATCTTCGTAAGTAATGGTCCGATTTGGATAATTCAAAAAGAAATATCATTCTAATGTCATAGAGAATAACGTGGATACTAGTTCTATTGAATTTGCTAGAACTTTACTGATCCTCATTATCCTTATTATTTGTTTTTAATATTTTACTGGTGTACAATAAAGTATAAATAAATAAATAAAAAAAAAGATTTTTTTTCAATGATTTCCTCTCAACTAAACATTTGCCTGGTGATAGTTTACATGCTACTATGAATGAAAATTAACGTCAGCTGGCTGTATCTCGGTGGAAAGTTTGTCAGCTGGTACCTTGAAAGATGTAAAAAAATTTTTTTTTAGTCATTTCCTCGCACTTCAAAATTTGTCAGAATAATCTGACTGAAACTATAAAGTTTACCTAATATCTTAAAGGAAAAATAACGTCAGCTGGCCATAACATGGTGGATTATTATGTCAGCTGCTGCGTTACACCTTCAAGGTACCAGCTGACAAACTTTCCACCGCGATACAGCCAGCTGACGTTAATTTATATTCATAGTAGACTCATTCATAGTTTGACTGACCCGTTGGCGCAGTTTGTAGTGACCCTGCTTTCTGCTCCGCGGGTTGTGGGTTCGATTCCCACCCCGAGTCTGGGTGTAATATATATATTTATTTATATATTTATATGTATTATTAATAAGTATGTTTATCGAAAAAAAAAGTAGCTATACTAGTCGGCTGTTACCTATAACACAAGCATTAAGTTGCTTACTTTAGGGACAGACGACCGTGTGTGTATTATGTATATATTTAAAGTAGCATGTAAACTATCTCCAGGAAAATTTTTAGTTGAGAGGAAATCACTGAAAAAAAAAATTTTACCATGTTCAAGCAGCCAGCTGACATATAATACACCATGTTATGGCCAGCTGACGTTATTTTTCCTTCAAGATATTAGGTAAACTATAATCTGACAAATTTTGAAGTGAGAGGAAATGACTAAAAAAATTTTTTTTCTCGATGTTTGGGAGGCTGCCACTGGCCCACTGCCCAACCCACCCACGGAGTGGCAGCTGACAAAGACGAAAATTCATAGAAAAAAATCCCTTATTCATGTTACGAAGTTTCGTTTGAGAGGTTATTGGTCATGTCAACCTGTCACGGGCTCCCGGTCCATTAAGTTGCTCACCAACTTACCATAGGAACCAACGACCGTGTGTAAATAAAATAGTTATAAAAAAAAGTTGGCATGTTTTGTTTAGTGGAGCTCAGATATTTCGGCGACGTTGCAGACGATGTGGTCACCAGACTCATCAGCCACCCGTGATGGAGGAATAGAATGTTTCTTATCTTAACATGATTCAGTTGTCAGTTCAGTACGCACCTTTTTGTCATTATCATCGATAAAAACAGCGACCTTATTTTTAATGCATTGCATATTATAGCTTCGTGCAATTTGTCATTGGTATTCGTGCTCAGGACTAATTATTTAGGATTATTATTATTTAAATCACATTTAAATGAACAATAATGTTAAAAGGTTGAATACGGTAAGTCATCGTGTGGCAAGTTGAATTAATATCATATTTTATTGTGTGGATTAAAAATTTAAAATGTAATTAGGGCAAGGTTTCTCAATTAAAAGGAATCCATGTTACGAAAATAAATATAAAAACGGATTTTTTAGACCAAGTAAAAACCATGGAATTCACAGTTTTTCATTGTTTACACGGAATTATTTTTTGATTCCCAGCTCTCTCGAAAAGTGGTAACGGAGCCTTATTGAGCCTTGTCTGTTTAAGGATTATGTATTTTTAAAACTACAAGAACACTATATTCGATAGGCAAGTTATCATAGGCATATTTGTTTATAAATTATATTTAATAAAAAATATGTCTCATCGAGCTATCAGATCGGTGAGGGTCGGTCTTCCACGTCTCTTAGACCATTAACAAATATGCATTGTTGAGCATTACAAAAGAAATGAATCTTTTGTTTGGGTGTACGACGCGTATTTGGTTAGTGTCGAGAAGTACCTACACATTCTTAAAAAATGAAATGTTACGTGACTAGCTAATAGATAAGGTTCTAAATATATATGTTACTGTAAAAGCTCGAACTACGGTAAATCCTAAGATTTAATAGTAAGTCTTAGAATTTACCGACATGAGTTGGTAAATGTAAGGATTTATGAAAATGGGACATTTCTTTCGGACTTTTACTATTAGAATTTAGTACCTACATGCTAGGTTTTACCACTGACAGTTAGTAAAAGTTGGTTTTGGGACTATAGCAAAGATTAATTCTCATTAATTTATTTCAGTCAAAAACTTAAATTGGTAAGTCTTTAGATTAAGACCCGTAGATCGTTTATCGGCATAATTTCGTTACAAAAAAAAAATAACCCTAACCTATCTAACTTCAATATTACGACGAAAAGACCGACGCGCGCGGGTCTAAGGACTAGAAACGTTATAAAACGTCTTTTTCAACATTTACCGTGCCTTTAATGTAAATCCTAAGTCTTACCAAGTGAATTCAAAATTCAAAATTCAAATAATTTATTCATTTTAGGCTGATACAGCACTTGTGAACGTCAATGAAGCTACGCCATCGGTTCGCAAATCCTACGGCGGGAGACCTTGTAACGAGAAGAACCGGCAAGAAACTCGTCAAGGGCTATTTTTTTCTCCCTGTCATATTTCATACAGAGTCGTCAAATTGAAAAATGACTTTGACTTAATAAATTATGTAAGGTCACTTTCCATCACAAATTTATCTTAAAATAAACAAAATAAAATACCCGGTAATCATAGCCGTAAATAATTTTCAATTACTTAAGAACTAGACACCTCCTAAAAGGTAGTTTCTTTAAAATGCGCTCCAAATAAATAGACAAGTAACTGTTTTGACGTGGCGAATAAAATACAACTACAAGTAAAAATCATTGTCAGCTTATGACCAAGTTGTCCCGTCATTTAAATAATCTTTGACAGTATAGTAGCCCTTCTTGAGGAGGCAATTTTTTATACGATTCTTAAACTCTTCAAAGGGTAACTCCAAGATATCACTTGGAATCTTGTTAAAGATATGTACCTATACCTTGACCCATGAAGGACCCACGCACCTTCTCTAATCGGTACAGAGGCATTATAAGGTTATTCCTATTCCTTGTATTGCGACCACGCAAATCGCCATGTTTGGTATAAAGTTAATATTACGACGCACAAAAAGAATACAATTTAATATAAATTGAGATGCAGCTGTCAGTGTACCAATTTCTTTGAACTTCTCCCTAAGAGAAGTTTTAGAGCTTAGTTGATAAATAGCCCTTATTGCTCGTTTTTGCAAAATAAATATAGCTATTATTAATGTCAGCCGCTAATCCCCACATAAGAATGCCATATGACATGATGCTATGAAAATAACTAAAGTATACAGTCCTAGCAGTATCTATATCTGTTAACTGTCTAACTTTTCTAATAGCGTAAGCTGCAGAGCTGAGCTTACCAGCTAATGCAGCAATATGCGAATGCCACTGAAGTTTTCTGTCTATAGTTACACCCAGAAAGAATGGTGGTAAAAGTGCGAATCGCAAAATCGTTCAGGCTTTTACCATAGTTGGTAAATCTTAGGTTTTACTCTTAAATCTTAGGATTTACCGTAATTCGTGCATTTACAGTAACATATATATTTTGAAGTGAAACTTCTTTAGGCGCATGAGGGGTAAAATTTGAGTGGCCAGTAGTAAAATTTGAGCTTGGATGGGTGACCGCCTGGGAACACCGCGTGACGTTGGCTTTTTGTTTTCTTTTTTCAATTCTTTTTTTTTAGTTAGTTTTTTTTAAAATTAGTTTGCCAAAGAAGTTTCACTTTGCGCGTGATTTTTATACGCACGCAATTTTTTTTGTACATGTAGGTAGGTATACATTTTTACAACAGATGGACAACAGTCTGTTGCATTGGTAATGTTATGTACTGGTATGTACATATACATATGTTTATGTTTTATCTTTTAGTTTTGCTATTGTTACGACATCTGTCAGGATGTAACAGATGAGTCTATTGTTTTTACTCTTACAATTGCTCGCCCATAACTCAGCCTCCATTGTCAAATTAAAGTAAAGAACCCATTGAACTAGCTACTAAATAACTTTACGCACATGTTAATCTATTCAACTTATTGTCTTATTAGTTTGTTATTGTTATCAATGTAACCATTGTACTTGCATATCACAGCTTGAAGTGTCGACTCGTTATTGTCTTAAATTTATAGATCTTAAACAATACTCCAACGAACGTTCCCATGGTCATTGTTTTGTCATTACCTCATAAATTGTAATCGTTCTGCGAATGCAAGGGAACCGAGAAAAGTGGGAGTTGTGTAACTCAATAATAAATACCGAACATCCATCGGTAAGCGTCAGACTAGATTCAGTATCCATCCGATACAGACTGAACATATCAGTCCTCAATATCAAAACGCCTCTGTAACCTATAGTGTAACGCTCTCTTCAATGTTAATTGTAACGTGAACATATTTGAATAAACAGTAAATTCAAACGACGTTACTTTCATTATCCTGACAAGAAGTCCATCAAGAGAAATCAATATACCAGCATTCCGCCGGTATATAACAAAAATTTTGGTGTCAGAAGTGGGATTCCACTCGACACTTCTCAAGAAAGAAAAAAGAAGGTAGTCTCCAGGCTTTTAGTCAAGGAAGAATCCCAAGCTCTGGTGGCACATCCCTTGCGACGGTTTTGGCCTAAGAAAAGCGACAACGCAAGACAGGCGACGACGGCAAAGGAAGCTCTATTCGCGACGGTTTTGGCCTAAAGAAAAGCGATAACGCAAGACAGGCGACGACGGCGACGAGCATCAGGTTCAACACGACGGTTTTGGTCTGGCCTCGACGTACGACGGTGTTTTTCCTGAAAAGAAGAGGAGCAGCTACAGGCGACACTACACAAAGGCTACAGAGAGCAACTCAACCATCCCTCAGCAGAGCAGCTTCAGGCGTGGCCCCGATGAAACTATCGACTACGACCATGATACTACTGTAAGTTCTATAAATTCACTGTTTCACTATTTCATCTGCCAATCTGCTAGTCTCATTATCATTATTATTATAATTTTTTTTCCTCGATAAATACCTAACGTACGAATTAAATAAAATAATTTTCATAAATTTTTTTTTATAATCACTATTATTAAATAAATTGAAGTAACGAATTAAATAAAGACAAATCATTAGTATATAAATAAATAAAAAAATATATATAAATAATTTACCGATATGAATAATACTCTATATACATTGAACGCGCGAACGGAAACGTTGATAAAGGCTAATGTTTTAAACCCCGGAATAAAAGAGGGTTATGTGGAAAATAAAAGAATCATAGACGGAGTATATTTATCTAGTTGCGTCACTAAAGTTGATGAAAATAACCAGGCTTTCGTATCGATTTTAAATTGTTTAGATAAAAAGGTTGATATTAAAGAAATAAAAATAAAATTAGAATCGTTAAGTTATATAGGCGATGAAAGTTCCGCCAAGTGTTTTAATTATATAAGCGATGAAAATACCGCGAAATGTTTTAATTATATAGGCGACGATAATTCCGCCAGTTGTTCTAAGTATATAAGCGATGAAAATACCGCGAAATGTTTTAATTATATAGGCGACGATAATTCCGCCAGTTGTTCTAATTATATAAGCGATGGAAATACCGCGAAATGTTTTATTTATATAGGCGACGATAATTCCGCCAGTTGTTCTAAGTATATAAGCGATGAAAATACCGCGAAATGTTTTAATTATATACGCGATGAAAATATCGCGAGTTGTTTTAATTGTACAGGCGATGTTAATGCCGCCAATCGTTTAAGTATTATGGGAGATAATAATAATCTCGCCACTTTGTTTAATGATAACTATTCTAAGCTAACATGTAATTATAATTCTAATATTAATGAAAACAGTAAACTCTCACGATATAAAAGGATATGTAATGAACTTAGAAATGACCATAGACCTTTATCTTGGCTTTTTAACGTAAAAGACCCAGGTAGTAAACTTGTTAGATGGCGTCTACAATTAGAAGAGTTTGATTATGAAATTATCCATAAACCCGGAAGAGTAAACTCAAACGCAGATTGTTTATCGCGTATTCAAATAAATACCGTTAATAGTACTTTACAAAATTTAGAAACATATACAGACTTCCAGAATTTTTTCTTACAGGATAATGAATTTACAATAAAAGACTTTCTTGAAATAAATAAACGACTTCTCGATAATAAACATAGACATATTGCCTACTTTACAAACATAAACCTTGATGAGGAAGACCCTTATGTAATTGAAACTTATTCCCGAGGAAATGATATTGATATTTTACTTTCAGAACCTAGAGAAATATATAGAATTTATAAAACCTCATCCGACAAACAAGTCATATATCATTGTATTGCTAAATATAATCATTACGATACTTTAACCCCGAAAGACTTATTCTATACTTTACGAAATCTACGCGAAGAACTCATTAAAGATCAAATTAAACTCATATACTTACCGAACTTCAAAGATTCTTATAGTTCTCTTCACCCAGATAAAGTAAAACAAATTATCTTTTATATATTTAGAAATTTAGACATTTCCATTAGAATGTGTCATAATAAAATAATAAACCCGAATGCCGACGAAATACCTATCATATTGAAGGAAAATCATAATAGTACATCATCCGGTCATAACGGAATAATTAAAATGTATTCACGAATAAAAACCCAATACAATTGGCCTAATATGAAATCAGATATAATTAATTATGTAAGAAATTGTAAGCAATGTCAAATAAATAAAACTGTGAGGAAAAAGATTAAAGCACCGATGATCATAACAACGACTTCGACATACGCGTTCGAACGAGTAGCTTTGGATATTGTAGGTCCATTACCTGAAACCTCTAAAGGAAATAAATATATATTAACATTACAAGACGATTTAACAAAGTTCTCGCAATCTTTTAGTATGCCTTCACACGATGCAGAAACAGTAGCCGGAAAACTAATATTGTTTATGACTTATTTCGGTATACCTAAGACAATATTGACTGATCAAGGTACAGAATTTATGTCGAATTTATTAAAAGATATTGCAAATATATTTAAGATCAAAAAATTAACTTCAACAGCCTATCACCCCCAAACGAATGGAGCCTTAGAAAGAAGCCATTCCACATTGAAAGATTATTTAAAACAATACGTTTCAAGCGATAAAAACGATTGGGATGACTATGTTCCCCTAGCAATGTTTGCTTATAATACAAGTATACACAGTAGCAGTAAATTTACCCCACATGAATTAGTTTTTGGACAAAAACCTAACTTACCTAGCTCAATAGAAAATGTTAATGAACCTAATTATAATGATTACATACAGAATCTTAAGTACAAATTGAATAAAACGTTGAAAATAGCGAGAGATAATTTAATAGTTACTAAGGAAAAATCTAAGGTTAGATATGACGAAAAACATAACGTTCATAAATATAAAATTAATGACGAAGTATATTTAAATTATAAAAGCCCTAATAAGCTCATACCAAATTGGAAAGGCCCTTACACTATAATTGCAATTAAACCTAACGCGAATGTTATAATAAAAACCGAAAAAGGAAAACATGTCAGAGTTCACGTGAATCGTATTAAATTAGCTAATAAGAATAACACCGAAAAAAGTAAAACGGTAATAAAAAGAAAACCCACAATTAAAAGGATCATTAAACCTCCTGTAGGTTATTCATTGCGATCGCGACGACATTGAAGACGATAAAGAGATATATAGTTAATGAAAAACCAGATTCGACTCACACAATCAGCAATACAAAACTTTAATTCTACGATTAAGAAATTAAATGAAAATGAAAAATTAATATTAAAAAACTTTAAGATCATTGATACATTTATAAATAATACTGATGCAAGTTTAACACTTATAAATTTAAAATCAACGGTTAATACTCATTTCATTACATTAAGTTCATTAAGTGAAGAAATTTATGAAAACATCGAAATGTTATTAAATTCAATTTTAATTGCCAAACAAAATGTTTTACTTCCATATATAATAACTCCAAGACAAGTATATACTGAATAATGAATAATCAGCATTACCTGAAACAAAACATTGGAATCATTAAATGATAAGTTAACAAATAATCTTAATAAAACCTTTGAGTTTCTACCTCAAAGCCATATATCATGGATAGTCTATTGTTTATGTATAAGTATATTACTATATTTAATATTTAAGTTTTGTAAAATAACGCAATTATATAAAACACTTACTTGTAATAACCACGACCCCGATAATTGTAGATGTTGCGTACAAATATTTAACCAGTGTAATCGAAGAAATAATAAGGCAGAAGCCTCAGTTAGAATGGCAGTAAGTAGTACTCTGGATGAAATAACTGAAACAGATGATGAGGATAGCATAGTAAGACAACCACTTAGAATAACTAGATCCCCAAGCGTAGAGTCTCATTCTAGATTTAAGTATACTTATAATTTAAATAATTAAGCACTTGTGTTAAATTTAAGGTAGACATGTATTTTATTTTAAAGGAAAATATTAAATAAAATGTCGTATTAAACAAAAGAAGAAAAGATTTTTATGTTAACCAATAAATAAATAAAAAAAAAATCATGAAATTGTTGTTAAAACATTGTAATGAAACAAAATAAAGAAAATTGTTATGTTAACTAATAAATAACGAATTATGAAATTTATTGTTACTAATGTGTTTAAGAATAAGAAATAATTGTAAGCCAACATTTAATAGAATTTGTGTAATCTTGTTAGAAATTAGAATAAGGAATACTTACTGTAAGACACACTGTTTATGAGAACATTAAGTTCAGAGACAAGAACTATGTCATTGTGTAAGTTTAATTAGTTGTTATTTTATATTAATGAGAGCGTAACTTTCAATATTTCAGTTTATGTAAACAAACTTTTGTAAACAACTTGTAAACCCCGTTGTTCACTTTAAGTGGGGAGGTGTTATGTACTGGTATGTACATATACATATGTTTATGTTTTATCTTTTAGTTTTGCTATTGTTACGACATCTGTCAGGATGTAACAGATGAGTCTATTGTTTTTACTCTTACAATTGCTCGCCCATAACTCAGCCTCCATTGTCAAATTAAAGTAAAGAACCCATTGAACTAGCTACTAAATAACTTTACGCACATGTTAATCTATTCAACTTATTGTCTTATTAGTTTGTTATTGTTATCAATGTAACCATTGTACTTGCATATCACAGCTTGAAGTGTCGACTCGTTATTGTCTTAAATTTATAGATCTTAAACAATACTCCAACGAACGTTCCCATGGTCATTGTTTTGTCATTACCTCATAAATTGTAATCGTTCTGCGAATGCAAGGGAACCGAGAAAAGTGGGAGTTGTGTAACTCAATAATAAATACCGAACATCCATCGGTAAGCGTCAGACTAGATTCAGTATCCATCCGATACAGACTGAACATATCAGTCCTCAATATCAAAACGCCTCTGTAACCTATAGTGTAACGCTCTCTTCAATGTTAATTGTAACGTGAACATATTTGAATAAACAGTAAATTCAAACGACGTTACTTTCATTATCCTGACAAGAAGTCCATCAAGAGAAATCAATATACCAGCATTCCGCCGGTATATAACAGTAACTATACCTACATGAACCTAAAAATTGTGTGCGTACAATACAAAGAACACATGTCAGAAGTGAAACTTCTTTGGTAAACTAATAAAATAAAAAAACTAATAATCGTTAACGCTGCAACTTACAATTCAACAAATTATTGTTCGAGGTTTAAGGAGATTAAATCGCGCTGGCAAAATTATTTCTTGTTAGTATAAGCCATATTAAGGCCACCATACATTAATTATTAGCCCAAAGAGTAATATATTAACCTCACGCGGTGTTCCCAGGAATACCAGGTGGTCACCCATCCAAGTACTGAACGTTATGACGCTGCCACGTTACCGGTCGCTCAAATTTTACCCCTCATGCGCCTAAAGAAGTTTTACTTCAAAAACCTAATTTATGAAAACGTTTTGAAATCTTAAGTTTTTCTTTTTCTGTATTATTTTTCATTCTAAAGTACCCTATAATAAAGACAATAAAAGAAAAATAAGAAATTAATCAAACCAGTAATAGTAAACCTAAATTGTAACAGCAATTGTGTGTGATAAGTAGGTTATCGTGTCAGCTAGTAGGTATTCGATACAAAAGTATTTAGATATCTTTTTCAGAATAACTGAAAGATGCAAAAAGGCTAATTATGGACCTCTGTCATACAGAGAAATAAATAAGTTTTCGTACTCATATGTGCTATAAGCATTCCTGTACCACTCTGCGATCAGCCCTTATTGTTCGATATCATTATTTGCTAGAACCATTTTGCTGGTAGGATTTCGTAGTTTCGTAGTATCCTTGACATATATTATATCTTTAGGAGTAAATAAAATACACATATCATCGTAGTTTACGTTCGTGTTACCAAGTTTAATTGCTTTCAGTTAAGCGTAGATTATCGTGATGGTATGGGCTGCATCGCTAGTTCGCAGCGTGTTGATGTAATTACAATGTCAACCGTGAGTATTATTTCATTTCAGAAACGGCTGGTAATTTTTATTTCGATGCCCGTTCTGGTATAGTGGTGACCAACGCTTTATTATCATTGAAGATTCCTGAATGGAACGTATTTATTTTTGTTTCGTTTGGTCTGGGCGTTTTTGCCTCGAAGGGTGCTTACGTAAAACCTTTAGTTCTTAGTTTTATCAAAAATACCTATCTGATAGCGATCGATACTCTTCTTAGGGACTTCACTTTTTGTTCGTTAACACCCAATGCAATAGATAGCGTGTAGGTACCTAAGGTAATTTTCTACTTTTACTCATCATAAGCTTATATTTTATCTATTATATCTTCTATATATATAAAAGAGATTTCCACCCATTGACTCATCACGATATCTCTGGAACTATAAGGCCTAGAGACTTGAAATTTGGTAGGAATATTCCTTTCGCCAAGTAGAGGTCAGCTAAGAACGGATTTTACGAAATTCCACCCACAAGAGGGGGTTGCGTGGGTTAATAACATATATGGCAAAACAACGTTTGCGGGGTCAGCTAGTATTATTTAAAATCTCGTGGGAAATATAATCGTCGAAATTTTATTATTTATATCGAGAGCTCTTATTTTGTAATAATGTTTATAAATAATATGTAGTGATAGTGATTTTATACAAAATGTCATTTTGTTTTAACAGTCAGAGGGCTCATGGCAAAATGCAAACTGTAAAGAAACGGTGCTCGCTGCCCTCGTCAGGCTGGATCAAGATATTACCAATAGTGAAAAGCTATATCCAGCACAAAAACTGGCAGTTGTATCTGCTAAGCTTGAAAGCTTACAGCAGGTACCTTTTAGAATTTTTTATTTTCCTTTTTTCTTTACGTATAAATTATTATAAAACTTTCGCGTTAATTTCAGGAAATCAAAAATTTCGAAGAAAACACAAGTCCAACGATTAACTTGGAATCTTATGCCAAGACTATGCATCAGGTAAATCATTTAGTACCCACATACTATTTGTAGTTTTTTTTTTTTTATTAATTAGAGTGGCAAACAAGCGCCAGTCTACTTCACGTTGTTTGTTGTCACTGTTGTTGTTGTTGTTTACTGTAGTGTTTTAAGCGTTTACGGAAAAGCCTGCAACTCCAGGAGCGTCACAAGTAGATTGCCAACCCTATCATCATTGTCAACACATCATATTCTCTGAATTTGATTTCAATTATTGTTAGACAAAAAAGTAATCTTTTAATTGTTATTTTAGATCTTCGTCAATTTAGACCTGTACAGACGTCCGATATTAGCGACAGAAAATGAAGATTTTGTGGCTAATGTTAACAGAAAGGTAATCAAAGAAAAGTCTTTAACAACTACTGAGTTGTTAGCAAATCGTTAAATAACGTGGTGTAAAAGTAGGTTTTTATGCACATCTTTCCATATTTTTTAGGAAATGCGTAAGCTCGAACTGAATTGGCTCCGTGTTCAAGAAAAAGAGTTACAAAGTGAAAAACGAGGACTACACGCACAGCTGTTACGTATACGGTCTTTGTATACGCAGCTGCAGCAGTTGTTAAGTAAATATATCTAATTTTATGTTATAATTCAAGCTAATGTGTTGTTATCAGTGTCTAGGGTATAGGGAACCCATCCAATAAAAATTATTACCAAATTATTATTTTTTTTTACGTGGGGAAAATCCATCATGGATACCCACCGGCGCGGGGGCACCAGAGAGTTATGTCAGACAGCTACTGACCAAAAACCATCCACGTGTGAGCAGATCTCCGCCTGAGCGGAGCGAGATGGGGTCGCCTTAGCAGTGTCCATCCCGCCCCGGCGGCTGACCCGAATGTGAACATCCGGGCCCCGGCACCTAGAGGGGCGGCACCCATAAGACCACCCCTCCCGACGACGCGTGGGATCTCAAGCCAGCCGAAGATCCCCCGAACCCCAGCCGGCCACCCCACTTAAGGGACGCTCAACCGGACCAGTCTACCGTCTGCAGAATGGGGACACATGTCCAGGAGCGTCCACCCTCCAAGCCAGGCAGGCCTCACCTCCAACGCCTGGCATCACGGCGTTGGGGGTCAGGCCCGACCGACCTCCAACGCCGGATCGCACCGAACAACCGAGCAAAGCTCCAGGGAGTCCAGTACGACCCGGCAACTACCCCACGGGTCCACCGGACTGCACCAACAACCGAGCTAAAAGCTCCAGGGAGCCAGCGTAGCCCGGCCCTCACACATCACGCCTGCCGGATTGCACCAGCAACCGAGCAAAGCTCCAGGGAGCCAGCACAACCCAGCTGGCAAACCGCGCTTTCGCGCTACAGGGCGGGCAGGCGAACCCACCTACCCCGTCCCTCTAGAGCGCTCACGGGTCGAGCAGTACCCAGAGCGCACCCCGCCAGTCAGTCAGAGCAGCAGTACCGCGACTGCGATACTGTTGCCCGTCCCGTTGCCCAGGGTGCACCACGAGGAGGTGACCGACATGCACCTCAAGAAGATGTCGGTTGTGAGCAAATATTAAAATTCAAATTTTAGACAAGTATCTAAATTTTAACGACATTTGACAAAAATACCTAGAGGCTAGAGCATTAACTTCACAGATTATCCTCCGACCCGCAGTAGTGTAACGTGGTAGATTAAGCTCCAACCCTTGTCGTAGAGGTCCTATGAGGTCTGTGCCTAGCAGTGAGATGTGCAGGCAGAATCAAGAACATTAGGTACAAAAATTTTATAAGACTCAAGGATTATTTTATAATCTATAATAATCTTCATAATTAAAGGTAGCATTTGGACTGACCATGAACGTCCTGGAACGTCATTAGAAGGCGCATGTGAGAGTGCTCGGGCGTTGCGCGACGCGCTAGCGTTGGTCAGCGCTCGGCTACGAGCTTCTGCGGAAAGTGTTCACTCCGCGCTGAGCCTGCTGGACGATGCCCTGCCGGTTTGGAAGTTAGCTTCGGTCGGGAAGTACGTCAACGGTTACATACGTTTTAACAATTAAAAACTTGTGAGTTTTTGAAGTAATACTTCTTTGCGCACGCTTGACTTGGGGAGTAAGCTGGTGAATGCGTGACGAGAGCGTTACGAAAAGTGTGATCGGGTGAGGTGAACGGAGCAAGAGAGAGGTGCGAGCACACATTTTCTTTCTCTCTTTCTCTCATAGACAGTTACGTTTCGTCTATCTAAGACACAGTGCAGGCCTATTGTGCAGGCGTATTACTAAAGAAGTTTTACTTCAGTCGTGTGTTCTAAAGCACACTCGTTTTTTTTCTTGGCGACGCTGTAGCCTGTAGGTATGTTTTTTCTTAATATGTACTGGAAATCGAATATAAATATGAATGTATAACTCTGACTATATCTATAATTATGTACCTACCTAAATATATTCAATTAAGATACAGATAGCCAGAGTTATGTCCATATAGGTACTCGTATTATATAATTAAATACCAATGTGTAATCAGGCAACATTCTTCATACTTTATATTATATTGTACATCAGAATCTCTGATTGACAAATCAGAGATTCTGATGTACTTACACGAATGGACAAATTCAAATTCGTTGTCTTACGAGTATTTAACAAATTGTTAATAAATAAATGGATGTACCTATATGCGCTGCACTTCCATTATACTTAAACCTTTTATGGAGTCAGATAGTATACATTTTTATATGTTAGTAACAGCTGACCCCGCAAACGTTGTTTTGCCATTTATGTTATTAGCCCCCTTAATCCCCCCACTTATAACTTAGGGGTATGAAAAATAGATGTTGACCGATTCTCAGACCTACCAATATGCACACAAAATTTCATAAAAATCGGTCCAGCCGTTTCCGAGGAGTATTTTAACTAACATTGTGACACGAGAATTTTATATTGATGAATTTTTATTTTTGTTTTGAACTAAACATATTTTCTGTATAGGACCTCCGTACGATAGGAAAAATGATCCCCACTGTCGCTGACCGCTTGATATTCGCGCCGAAACACCTAGGGGTTACGTGAACCTTTGAGGGGGGGGGGGGGGTGATAAATATATAACGATACCAACATCATAAGAAGGAGGAACTGGGAGGGCTGTCAAAAAATATTACATGCATTTATTTTTCGTTGAAAAAAAAAAAACAACAAACACCCTGCAAGCTTGATGTCTGTTTAGTTTATGTCGCGACGAATTTTTCCAAAAATAAAATAATACACCCGTTTTTAAAGGTATATTCTGAAATTTTCAATATATTTTGCACAACAAAATACACGTGACATTGGAGGGGAGAGGCTCTAAAGCCTCACCACATACGAGTAGGTATTACAAAAGAGTTTAAAAAGTTGCTAAATGACATGTGATTAATGGACGACCCTCTGTAACTGTGGGTACAGAAGTGGGTGGGAGCGCACGCGCGCGTGCTCGGACGCGTGCAGACTGCTAGTGCACGCGCGCTGCAGCGAGCGCGACGCGCGCCGCGTGCTCGTCGCCACCGCCGCGCCGCGCGCCGCACGCGCCCTCCGCCTCGCCTTGGACTACGCTTTCACTGACACCATGCACGACCACAAGTTCGTTTACATTATTGTGTTTGTGATGGAACGATACATTTGGTAACCGTATAGGCTTAAATTATCTTTGTAAAGCCCAATCTAAATTTAAGTAGGTACCCATGATGTAATATTCATAGCTCAAGCTCAACGTATTAAAATTAGTTGCGATCCAAGTCTTTAACTAGACTAATTATTATTAATGCACTTCTGCAATATTGGCGGGGCTAGCCTCCACATTAATACCCGTCGATTTATGGGGTTTTGGGGGGTGGAGGGTGGAGGGGGTGGCGGGAGCGAATTATCCCCTGGTACCACTCCCCCTGGAAAGCGATTACCTTAGCTTATAGATGCTTGAAACACCAGAAGCATTGCAAGCGCGTTGCCGACCTCATCCCCAGATCCCCCCAGGAGCTCTGGTCACTTTACTTATCAACAGGAACACAACACTGCTTGAAAACAGTATTATTTAGCTGTGATCTGTGAGGTCGAGCTACTACCCCAGTCGGGCTGCTCAATTTTGAGCAAGAAATTTCCTGCTATGTCCTAACTTAGTTACCAAAAAGAGCAATTTTCTTACAATAATGCTATTTTCAGATATAAAAGAGCAACTGAAGCGTTTGTGCAGTTTAAGGAAGCTTTAATCCAGTTAGTCAGTTCTATACACCAGGTAAGAAATAAATATATACAATTATATTTGTAGCTACCTCGTTTTCAACGTCTTTAATATGTTTTTATATTTCACGAAAATATTTATTAGGTACTCCTCAACAACGTTGAAAACTTAGCAATGGCTGAAAAGGATCTACAAGAAAAGAGGCGACAACTTCGTGCAGCGAGAGTTAATGATATCGTCAAAAGAGGCTTAGCTGACTTGCATTACGAGTCATCTGCACTCGCTAGTTTGAAACAAAAGGCTAAAGAATAATTCGCGAAAAACATTACACGTGTTGTTAGATAAATATAATGTTTCAAATCTTGTTTAATTTCTAATAATTCAATAGTCTTTAATATTACTTTATTTCTACATTTTTAATCTAATAGAGGTTGTCGAGCCAAAATGTTACCCAAGAATCTAATTTTTTATTTGCATATTTTTTGCAATTTCTAATTTTTTACTTAAATAACGTTATTATTTCTTTTTTAAGAATATTAATTTAAACAGAACCAACACAGTCGTTCTTTGGCGATGAGTCTATTAGTTACTGTGTAAAAGAACATTATAGGTTTGGAAAAATAAAAGATATTATTTTATAAAACACAATCAAATTTTATTAAATATCAAATATTGTATTGTCTAACACGATTCCTTAACTATCATGTTTCACATCAATTATATAATGGCTTAATTATATAAATATGGTTAATACATTTCAAGACGAAAGTATAGATGAAAGATTTCAAGAATGGGATTGAAATATAGCGAAAATTCATTATACTTAAACTAAATTGAGTATGCAATGTGATATATAGATCGTTAGAATTTTCCTAATTTATATTGTCATGAAGGAACAAGATTTAGGTTATGACAGCCGCGCATGAAATATAGTTCTTGAAACAACTTAAAATATTGCACATACAGTAAATAGATTTTAACACGTAAGTAGTATGAATATGTAGATGAGGTAATCAGTGAAAGGATTTAAGAATGTAAAGTAGAAAATTGTCTAGTTGAAAATAATGTAAAAACGGAATGACTACTAAAGAAGAAAGCACGAAGAACACACTCACATCATAAATACATACTTGACACAATACATGGGCTTATATGTAAAATCTACGTAAAAGTGTTATACATGATTATGACCAAATCTTATCATGGGATATATTATTAGCGCTTACAATCTATTAATACATTAAGGTTTGTGCGCCAAGCCCTAAGTTTGGATGATATTTTAAGCATTTTGTCTATTATGCAATGGACTGTGGACTAGGCTCCTACTGTAGATGACCTAATTGAGTTGACGATTTATATCTAACACTGATATGTGATATGATGTGTCACGTCTTGTTTGGTCGCTACATAGTCCTGCTTATCTTTTTGTCGGTACCAGGTTACAATATAAAATAAATTAAAAAAGGAACAAAAATCATCATTTTTTTGTTATCTTAATTGTATAAACGTATTGTCTTAAAAGTAGAATTGTCGTATCAAAATATTAGTCGTTAATAGAAATAATGAAATAGCTATTTTAAATATTATACGAAAATAATTTGAACTCCAGTTGCTTTTTTGATTTATTTAGAAATTATCGTGTATAAAAATGATCGCCAACTGAAATAGATTAGAATCCATCACTGTAGTTTTCACTAATTGAAGCTTCGTCCTAAACATCGCTTTAATTTTGACCACCTAGCTAAGTAAGACAATTTATAAGCTACGTAGGTAACCAGAGCTAGAAATATTGTCAATCCAAAGCCCCACCAACATAAGCTATTTTCGCATGGAAAAGTCGTAAAAATCGTCTAAATCTGCATAATAATTTACGTCTTAGAACATGGAAGCACACATGCGGACAGACTGGTCGCATTACTCCGATTACTGTACTTGTACTGACAGTTATTTTCTGATATGATAGGGTTACATTTTGAGTATTTGTTTACACAGGTAGGTACAACGAAATGGTTACAATAACAATGAACTGATGTCAGACAACAAATGTTAGGTGACAATGTTAAAACCGTGTCAAAGTAACAAACTAACAGTTACTACAGTTTTAATAAATTATGAAAACAAAACAACACTGAAATGTATATTCAACAAGTAAAAAACATGCACTATTCAGGTTGGTCATAGAGAGCCTGAAATTAGCTAGATTGCGTAATCAGGAAAAGCAATAGCCACTCTTTCACTTTTGGCTTAAACTTTCGTGATGGCCTTCAGTTTCCTGCTTCTGATGCACCTGTAAATGTAAATTTATTTTATTTCTTATCTATACTAATATTATAAAGAGGTAAAGTTTATAACTTTGTTTGTATATACGGGGTACTCTTCGCAAATACTGATCCGATCATGAAAATTCTTTCGCTAACAGAAAGCTACACTATTCAGGAGTGACAAGATAAAAGGAAAAAGATAAACATATATAAAGATTTTAAAACAGTAGGATTTGAACCTGCGCCCTCTGACGTGCCGTGTCAACAATTCAATCTAATCAAGCATTATTATTTGCCTTAGAAATTAATTGGTGATTTTAAAACATTTATATTTATCTGATTTGCTGAAAATAGTGAGAGTGTATTGGAACATATCAAATTTCACCGTACCCTTCTTATGTGGAATGGATTATAACGCCCAACGAAGTGGGCACGGGTCGGCTAGTGAGTTTATAAACGAAAAAAGATGAATATAAGTAACGAGAATATCTGCGTGTTAAATACCTGATAACTCCACGATACAGCATATAAAAGCAGAAGCAAGTGAGAATAATGGTTGCCGTCCATACAACTGTCAGTACAGAAGTGCTTCCCTCTGTTGAGAAAACATATTAACATATATAACTACTCGTATTTAAAAAATAACATTTAAGCATCTACAATAATCATCTATTATTTAGGATTGTTTGCAATAATTTGTAAACTTGAGACTCAAGAAATGGATTAATCAGTAAACTACGTACATTCCTGACATGCATTGAAATGAAACTTTTATTCTATCGCCCCAAAATTTTTCGTTTATCTATCGCATGTCAGGCCAATATGGCTGCACTCATAACTCGCATCAGCTGACTGTGTAGTATTTATATTCTCACTTATTTGTGCAAGTTTTCCGCGGTATTTATATGCCTACAAACCGAAAAAAGTTCAAGTTCTCAAAATAGATGGTTATAAGAAAAAACTGGTCAAGAGCTAGTTGGACTCGCACACCGAGGGTTCCGTACAAACATAATTATTAATTTTTTTTTATATATGACGTAACTGAAAATTTATGTTTTTCGAAATTTTTCCTTTATCTCTGCTATAATACGTTGCTTCGTACTAAATTTCAAGATTCTGAGTTCACGGGAAGTATCCTTGTAGGTTTCGATTCCCTTGCGAGTGTCGAAAATTTGCAGCATAAACGGCTGTATCCTTTGATTGTATTGGCTAAGAAGTTTGATTTTTTCACAGCTGTAAGGGACAGTAGACCTAAGTATTTGATATGAATTTCAGCTTGATACCTCGACACGTTGCTGAGAAAAGGGGTCTTGACAGACAGGCGGACAACAAAGTGATCCTATAAGGGTTCCGTTTTTCCTTCTGAGGTACGGAACGCTAAAAAATATGATTGTGGACTCACGTAGGTATCCGTCGTGGTAGACGTCTCTGTGGCCGAACCGGCAGTTGACCGTTTTGTGTTCGCGCTCGCCTGCCAGCAGGGCGGGGATCTCGTCCGCGTCGCCCGTGCAGTTCGCCCACTCGATCGTTATGTACCTGGATATGAGACAGTACAACGCTCACTTTTTTCTTCTTGCGAAGGTTGGTCTGAGTAGAAGATGTTTAATAAACAATAATATGACGAGAGAAAACCACTTGATAAGATTCGAATAAATATGTCTTCTACGCCAACTTTTAATATTCATGCATTGACGTTAAAACTAATAGTAAGTTTGTGTCTATATCTCTGGAAAAAAGCTGCCATTTATACGATTATAATATACTAGCTTCTGCGCGCGACTTCGTCGGCGTGGACTCCGCTCCTGTTGGTCTTAGCGTGATGATATATAGACTATAGCCTTTCTCGATAAATGAGCTATATAACACTGAAAGAATTTTTCAAATCGGACCAGTAGATCCTGAGATTAGCGCGTTCAAACAAACAAACAATCAATCAAACAAACAAACAAACAAACTCTTCAGCTTTATTATATTAGTATAGATTTGATATTATGATTAAATAACAAAAAATGGTAACAGATTAGTCAGTAGGTAACCTAGAACTGGTCCTGCAGGTTCGTCGCGGCGGTATCAGCAGCTGCCTGGTGCGGGACCTGGCCCCCCCTCGGCACGGCCCCCACGAGCCCCACGGACCCGGCTGCCCTAACTCGGACTCCTTGCAGCCACATTCCACTTCGCATTCTTCGTCCTCCTGTAACGATTGTTAATATTATACTTTTTTATACAGCTTGCAGTGGCATGAGTCTAACGTGCTCTGGTAGATAGTATTATGGCCACCTTTTGTAAACACTTGCGTTAAACAAAGAAGAAACAAAGAATTTAACAACACGGAGCAGTAAAGTAGCCCAACGCGCAGTACCGTCTTGAAGTTAGATGTCTTATTTCATTGGGGCACAAGTTACATAATATATAATCTTCAAAGAGATTACCTGATGGTGTAACAGCGGTGCGATGATCCTGCCCGGGAAAGCGGAGGCGCAGCGCCAGGGCTCCAGGAAGGCGTCAGGAGAAGGCTCGTCCGTGGTGCTCGTCAGCACGCAGCGCGCGTACGATATCTTCACGCCCCAGCCGCATGCCGTGTCAGCTTCCTCGCCCGACGATGTCTGAATTTTCAACTTAAAATATTCCACCATAACACAAATATATAGATTTTAGGTAGTTAATAGACATTCTTGTTAGAATAACTATTAAATACAAAATAAATCTACGCAACAATTCTATTCCATATCGAAAATGCCTTACATCAATCTGGAATAATGCTGATAATTTTCAAAGAGCTCCAATTTTACGAATTATGTAAATTGATTTTTACCAAACATAGTAAAAACAAAAAGCCACTGCAACGAAACTCGCTTTCACGTAAAAAGACTATCAGAATCGATATAAAAAGCTACACAGGCAGATATTGGCATCAAACTTATAACACCCTCTTTTTGCGTCGGGTGTTAAAAAGAAAAACCAGTGTGGTTTTATGAAACCACGGTAAATGTGAAACTTTTTTTTACATTCTAAAATTTTTGGAATAATATTCCTTATCGCGTGGCCGACCGTCACGCGACATGCAACACACAGACGAAAAAGTTTGAGACGATGTAATAAGAGTTTCACTTTAAAAGTAGTAAATAATAAGCAGAGATCATTGGACCTGTACATGGCAGCCTAACAGCGGGCGCGAGACGAGCTTGAGACAGGGCTGTCGCGGGCACGGCGCGCGCTGCTCCATGGCGGGGCAGCCGCGCCCCGGCCACACGGCGCTCGTCATTTGCTGCCTGCAACACAGACTCGCAAACGTCACTCATGGGGCTCATTCAGACTGCACTAGAGGGTGCGGGCGCGGGCGCTCGGGTCTTAGCGTCTGCGTATTCACAGTGCCGAACGAGCTACGCCTCGGCGGGTGAATCGAAATGGTTTAGAACCACAAGCGTAATCACCTAACAGATGCTATATCATTGTGAACGATACGGCTGGCGTCTGCATACATTTTGAATTACACGTACCCGCGCTAGCACCCGCGCCCGCTTCCACTCTGAATGAGGGCTTAGCCGACTGAGATACTTTGTTGTTTGTTAAAGAACGAACGTCTGTTTTGTGTCAGTTATAATAGTAGTCAATTTTTAAAACAGATAAACAATTTATTGACATATTGTTTTCTAATGTTTACGCGAATTTTACCCATTATAATGAAACAACTTCGGATTTTATTGGTAATGAAAAATTATTTTAGTGATAATATTTTATTTCACCGATTATTATCTAAGTACTTCGGATCCTTAAAATGACTTACGTCGTTCACGACATGTCCTGTACACTTACCGTACGCGTCGCATGTGTCGCGTGGACGAGGCGTCACCACAGGAGCAGGCGGAGGTATCCCACGCGCTCCACTCTCCCACTTCACAGTCCACACCGCAAGGCACGTAGCACCATGACTCATCAACTTCAGCAGCTGTTTGTTCCTAGGTAGACAAAATTAATTCATTGAATTCCTGAAACCGTTTAGACCTAATTTTCTGGTCTACGTGACTAGAGGACTGTTTCATCTTCAGGGCACATTCAACTGGACTATGTTTGTTTGCTTGTTATACTTGTTTGCTTGTTATACTAGCGGACCCGGCAGACGTTGTCTTGCCCGGAAAACAGCTACCAAAGATTGCTTATATACCGATAGCAGCGCCACCTGCCGGGTCCAATTGGAATAAAAACTACCCTCTCCATCCATCCATACCCTACTATCTCCCAAGTTGGACCAAATTACGGATGCTTACAAAATTTGATAAAAATAGGTTCAGTAGTTTCGGAGTTTATCTGGAACTTACATCGTGACACGAAATTTTTATATATGTATATATATATATATATATATATATAATAACTTAATTCATTGCAGTATCTTATTTTAAATTAGTCTTCGAGAAAGATACTAACGGGGCAGAATGAATCGTTCACGAAGGTTCCGTCACTGCGAAGGCAGCGTACTGTTCGTGCCTTTGCTCCTTCTCCGCATGGTGAACCACCTTAAAAATAAAGAGGAAATTAGAAAAGACGTAAGCGGTACTATTTTTACAGATTGTGAAAACTATACTATATTACATTTTAAACATCTTAAACATCATCATCATTCATTTTAAACATCTTTATTGCAACTAAAACTAGCTTACATAGCAAACCTTAATATTAAATACATTTAGTGCAATGGGGGGTCTTATCACTAAATAGCGATCTCTTCCAGACTACCCAACAGAAAGGAGCTAGCATTGTAATGGGCTTGCGCATCGGTAATAAAGTTCACTCAAAAAATAGATTTTTTTTCTTTATATATAAAAAATGAACTAATCAAGAAACTAACCAAAACTAAATTTATATTTAATACAGCTGACTTATATGTCTTTAATAGTAATTTTTACTTAAGGTTAAAGGTTGCCTGGAAGAGATCGCTGAATTAGCGATAAGGCCGCCTGTTGCAACTGATGCAAGTTGATTGTTATAAATTCTATGTATTGCTCTTAATTGTGTATTGGTGTGCAAAAACAGTAAAATAAATAAATACTTTACAAATTGATCACGTCTCTTGCGCCTACCACCATCACAAAAAGCAAACGAAGTTTCTAGAAGAGACTAGAAGTAGATGTAGTGAGTACCTAGAGGCTGGCAGTCGTCCCAGGGCGCCACGTGCCAGGAGTAGGTGTGCGGCGAGCACGGCTCGGCGGCCACGAGGTGCGGGCACGCGGCGCCGCCCTCGTCCGCCGCGCGCAGCACCACGCGCGTGCGGTCGCGCCGACCGCCCCACTTCGTCTGACCGATTCCAATTTATTTTTTATCTATGCTAATATTATAAAGCTGAAGAGTTTGTTTGTTTGTTTGTTTGAACGCGCTACTTTCAGAAACTACTGGTCCGATTTGAAAAATTCTTTCATTGTTAGGTAGCCTATTCATCGAGGAAGGCTATAGGTATAGGCTATTTTTTTTTTCAAATTATCGCGTGTGAAATCGCGGGGCACAGCTAGTATTAGATATGTGATGAGTTTTGCTGCCACGTCTTCTTTCTGTATACGAGTATGATACCCCACATAATATATGTATAAGAATCTGACGTGTTGAATAAAATAAATTCCTTAAATTTCGTAGCTTATGCACTTGTGTTTATCTCATATTTAGTATAGATCGATCCTTGGATCATACTAAAGGAAACTCAGTGCAAATGGTTTGAATTCAGTGTATTGGTTGAAGGTAGCTCACAGAAGGAAATTTTCTGCTCGAAATATGGAGCAGCCCGACTGGGTAGTACCTCGACCTTACAGAAGATCACAGCTAAATAACACTATTTTCAAGCAGTGTTGTGTTCCTGTTGGCGAGTATGGTGACCAGAGCTCCTGGAGGGAATTGGGGATAGGGTCGGCAACGCGCTTGCGATGCTTCTGGTATTGCAGAGGTCTATAAGCTACGGTAATCGCTTAGCGTCAGGAGAGCCGTACGTTTGCTTAACGACCTAGATATATATAGAAAAAAGAATGATGTCCGACTACGAGAGAGAGACTACTATACGAGTACAGGTTTCGAACCCTACACGTTTTATTTGTGGTCGCTCATTGCTTTCAACAACAAGTTCCACAAGTAGGTAGAGACTTAGAGAGTCAATGATAAGTAAAAGATAATTATGTATAATACCTGTTCACAAGGGCTCCACTCAGACCAAGAGCTAACAACGCAGTCGGCGGGGCAGGGCGCGCGGCAAGTCGCTTCGCGCGAGGGAGCAGGACCCGCTCCCGAGGTCTCGCACGTCATGTCTTCTAGCTTGTTTCCATCTCCATCTACACACCTGTTGGGGGTGGCAGTTAAATAAACATATTTGATGAATAAAACCTGACAAAGGGTGGGATTTTTTTAATTATAAAATCGCGGGTATCGTAACCGTGACCACCGGTGTTTAGGTGCCCTACACGCACTACTACGTCAATGTGGTTGTCAGTTGATAGAATTGTAACGAAGATATAAAAAGAGAACGTACGAATGTCATCAGATTTTCTCAGGTAGGCCAGAGGGGGCTTAAGGTGAGTTTGCGGGACACTCACGCGACTATGCGGTCAATTAGCTCGGGTGAGTCAGGAGTGCTTTAAGGTGGGTTGGTGACACTCACGTGACGGGGCAGTTGATTGTACCAGGTACACTAGGGGATTAAATGTGGGGGGGTTAAGTTAAGGTAGGTTGGTGATATTCACGTGATGGCACAGTTAATTGTCTCAGGTGCACCAGGGGATTAAATGGGGGGGTGTTAAGTTGAGGTGGGTTGGTGACACTCACGTGACGGTGCGGTTGATGATGGCGCGGCCGCAGAGCGCGCGGCGCGGCTCGCACGCGGACCAGTCGCCGAGCTGCCAGCGCGGCTCGCTCACCGCGCACGACGAGCGCTGCAGCGTGGCGCCACACTCGCGCCCGCCCGCTGAGCCCTCCTCTATCACCTCCCTGGACACGCGAACTAGCTTTATAAATCTATATATTTCAAAATTTCGTGTCACGATATATATCACTACATATTATAAAACAAAATCGCTTCCCGCTGTCTGTCTGTCCCTATGTATGCTTAGATCTTAAAAACTACGCAACGGATTTTGATGCAGTTTTATTAAATAGATAGAGTGATTCCAGAAGAAGGTTTATATGTACAATATAATTATGCATAATATAGTAGAAGAACACTGATCATTTTCGCAACCGTGCGAAGCCGGGGCGGGTCGCTAGTTAGAGATAAACTTCGAAACTACTGAACCAATTTTTATCGAATTTTGTAAGCATCTGTAATTTGATCGAACTTAAGAGATAGGGTAGTTTTTATCACAATTAGACCCGGTAGGTGGCGCTGCTATCGACATGTAAGCAATTAAATTTGGTAGCTGTTTTCCGGGCAGGACAACGTCTGCCGGGTCCGCTAGTCTTTTATATGTCTCAGTTGCTTAAGGGTTGTCTTGTCTGCGTTCCGCCGTTAGCTATAGTAGCTATATGTTTTATGGTACAACTATGAGTAACGACCGTTATCAGATGTCTATAATAACAACCAGGACCGATAGCTTTACGTGTTTTCCAGGCATGGTAAAGAGATCCACTCTACATATAACGGATGGATGATGAATTCACAAATTTACAAAATATCTAAATAGTTTTCATAATCTGTAGATGGGCCATAGAAATGCTGACGTGCTATTAAGCTTGCTTTAATATAAAAAGGCTATACATATACCTAGTTCTGAATCTGAAAGCCGCCTTAGAGCCTGGTTCTGCAGCGCAGGGCCCCCAAGCGGTCCAGGGTCCTAGCGCACAGTCCCTTGCACAACGCACGCTACATGTTCCTCGCAGGAGAGCGCTAAACTCTTCGTCATACGTAAAACCGTCTGTCGCCGCTTCACGGACACGATGAGGTCCTTGAAAGAATGAAAGGTATGTAATAAAAAATTTATTAAGAAACACAGAGGCACAGATGATCTAATGAAAAAGTCGGTAAATAAAAAAATATTAACCAAAAATACTTTGAATTTCTCACTTCGAATGTTTATGATAATATTATCTGAGTTTAAAAGATAATAATCGGTTGGTAGAACAACCATTTTGAAATGTTAAAACAAATACCAGTAAGAGGATGATATTTCTTGCACACGTCCATCGGCACATCACGATCAGCTACCAGACAACGAGCTGCTCGTAAAGACCTCCCTTCCCCACATTCCATCCTAAAACAAAATGTTTTTTAGAATCAATCCCTGTAAGGAAACTGAAACTCAACTCAAAAACTGAACTCTTGAAGAAATGTTTTGTACCCTGGAGGTAGAATGCAGTCTGAATCGGCGGGCAGAAGTTCCAGTGTCACATTTTTACATATGCATGATGGAATATCCGGATCTGACGCATCCAGATATCTGAAACAGAAACGATGATATAGTAATTATTTGATACTGATATACCAATTAAATATTTGGAAAAAATATTACAAGAACAATCAATGAATCAACTACGTCAAAATTAGTAACACTTTACGTTTACTTAAGTGAAAAAGAAAACGTAATTTTAGAGCATAACAAGAAAATGGATTACGAGCAAACCATTATCATTTTGTATTCAGGTATGCCACGTTTACTCTAAAGATTGTAATTATAGAGAGCATAAAAGCACAAAATTAATAATGATTTATTTACATTTTTCTAAATAAATCATTGTGGTTTAATATAAATAAACCTGTGTGGTTTTATGAAACCACGGTAAAAGTGAAACTTTTTATCACATTATAGACATTTAACTAAAAGTTTTTGGAATAATATTCCATTAAGGGTATTAAAATCGCTTTATCAATTTTACCGCGCGACCGACCGTCACGCGACATGCAATACACATACGAAAAAGTTTGAGACGATATAATATAAGTTTCACTTTAAAACGTTTACATAATATAAACCGTATAGCATACTTGAGAGGGTTAGCGCAGACGACGTCACAGGTGAGTGTCTCGAAGGGTTCGCAGGAGACGGTGCAGGCGGCGACGCTGGGAGGCACCAGCTGCCCCGCGCACGCGCCCGCCTCCACGCGGTGCGAGTCCGACCCGCACCATATACCTGTGCGTAGGAAACGTTACAATTGTTAAGGTGTTCCAGAAAAACAATACAGAAACTCTGGAAATACCGTATTTTATCTATACTAATATTATAAAGAGGAAAGACTTGTATTTTTGTGTGTATGTTTGTAACGAATAAACTCAAAAAACACTGGACCGATTTAAAAAACTCTTTCACCATTTGAAAGTTTAGTTATCTCTGTGTAACATAGGCTACTTTTTATCCCGGCAAAATAATAGGTTCCCATGGGAAATTGTTTGCGCACACGGGTGAAAGCCGTTGAGAACAGCTAGTATATTATAGGTATATATGATCGCTAGGTAGACTAAAGATTACAATATTCTACTTCAAGTGGCTCCGCCTTTAAAATTATCAACCCACACCTTCAGTACTTGAGTAGAGTGTACTGTCATAAATATGGCTTGTATTGTTCTGCTTTTCAATGAGAAATAACTTTCATACAGTAGAAAATTTTTAGATTTATTATACTCCGACAACTCGTAGATCTGGTAACTAAACTATAAACTACTTACGGGTCTACTACTTAATAAGTGGATGTGAATGCAATTTGAAGCTGTCGGTTATAATAGGTTTCAAATGCCCATGTGTGGCCGTCTAAACACAGAGTGACTTGCACGAGGCCTACGTACTCCTGAGGCGGTAGCCCACGCCGCAGCGCTGGGCGGGCGGCAGCGTGCAGGCGCCCCACTCGCCGGCGACCCAGGCCGCGTCGTGTCCGCGGCACGTGCGCGCCACGGGGCAGTCGCGCGACTCCTGCACCGGCCCGCAGTTCGGCCCGCCGTGGACGGTGCGGACTCGGATTTGCTTCCCTGGATCTGATGGCAAATGAAGTGTGTTGTGATCAAGGGCGGATCCAGCTTTGGCGCCAGGGGGGGGGGGGGGGGGGCCCCGTCATGGTCAAGGCGCCAGGGGGGGTCACAAAGTCGTGGTCAAGTAAAAAGAAGTTATAATTTAAATTTTATAATGATAGATACAGGTAAAAAGTAGGTATTTTATTAATCTATGTAGGTAATGTACTTAAAAATACCTATATTGTGACAAAAATCTTGTTTAACAATTTTAATTAGTGGTCCACCTAGGTCCTGTACACAGCCCAGGGGGGGGGGTCATGACCCCCGCGACCCCCCCCCTCCCCTGGATCCGCCAGTGGTTGTGATGCGTCTCATTTTTTTTTTAACAAAAATGTACAATTAAATCCGGAACATAGTATTTACATACAAAGATAAAAAAATGCGTACGTACAAAGTACACATGTCAGAAGTGAAACTTCTTTGGCAAACTAATTAAAAAAAAAACAAATTTAAAATACAAAAATAAAAGTAATTGAAAAGAAAAGCCAACATCCCGCGGTGTTCCCAGGCGGTCACCCATCCAAGTACTGACCGTCCTTGACGCTGCCGCGTTACCGGTCACTCAAATTTTACCCCTCATGCGCCTAAAGAAGTTTCACTTCAAAAACAATGTTTGTAAAGTCTCTTGAAAAAAATCTCAGAATCGTGATATTTTTTATGCAAAACAGAATGTATAAAGGTTTTCATTTTTTTTTATATACAAAGATAAAATTAGATTCAATATTTAACAACTACAATCTAAGGTTATATGTAGAGTTATAAATTATTTCGCTCGTGTAGAGCGATACATAACAAAGAGATTAAAGAACATACTACAAGTATTGGGGCAAGGTGACCAAGGCATCCAAGATTCGACCCTGCAGCCTCGCTTGCAGCGTACAGTACACTCGCGACACGAAGCTGGCCGGCGAAGTGGAGAGCATCTGGATGAATTTTGTGGTTAAATACAATTTATACAATCAAGTGTGACGCATCATCTTAATTCTATGAAGTTAGATCGTCATCATTGTTGTTGAAGTACTAATACCAAAAATCTTTTTTTTGTGGTTTTTGACGATTTGATACAACAACATCAAGCATCATCCAAAGCTTGTTAAATAAGAAACAAAGTAACAATCACTATAACGGTACTATAGGTATAAGGTATATAAGTATACATTAATTTCGCTCTCCTAAAATGTTAATAGCTTGTACTCACGTAGTATTACAACTTCAACAACCATGATGTAAACATAGAAGACAGAATAACTTTTAATATAAGGGTCACAAGAGGAGGCTGCTATGAGCTGACCATTAAAAATCAACAAAGTAAAAGATTAATTTATCTCAGTTCAGCCTATTGCAGTCCACTACTGGACATAGGCCTCCCCAAGTTCGCGCCAGACATCCCGGTTTTCTCCTCATCCTCATCCAGCCTACACCCGCAATTTTACGTAGATCGTCGGTCCAACGGGTCGGAGGACGTCCCACACTGCGTTTGCCAAGACGCGGTCTCCACTCCAGGACCCATAAGATTAGAAATTAAAAATTAGAATAGAATTGAGTGTAGATATGGAACTTGATCTTACAATGCTTCACGAACGACGTCTGCATTGTTTTGTACACACATAACGTCTCTTCTCATTTCACCTTCTGCCACGCACGGTTCATCGTTGTCGCTCTCGTTAAATGGATCGACGTCCTAAAATTTAAAAAAAAGAAACTCATTTTTCTAAAATTTGTGACGCCAAAAATTTTATGCAAAACTTTTGCATCTAAAAGTTCTTATTATAGTTATAAGTATGTTGAAGTTTTAATTCCTAAAAGGAATTCGGCATTGTTGGTGTAGAGGTGTCAAAATCGAATTTAGACCATGGACGCTCGTTCTATTTCTTTCTACTCTCTCTACAGCAAATATTTATAATTGTACGAATATTTGATTTATATTTGAGTCTTGACCGTATGGTCCTCTCATAGTACCTCGAGATAACATAAATCTGTCAGTCCAGGTTATGAAGTACTTGACAACCATCATGACTCTAATAAAGGAGTTGAGCAGAGTGGTGGATAAAGCATTAAAAAAAAGCCTTCTTCAACTCCATCCCTGCTCCATTGTAAAAAAAGGAAGTCTTTGTCTAGAGGTAAGACATTAGAGGCATTTTAATTTTGGCAAAAATACCTTCATTAAAAGAGTAGAGCACAATTATATACAGAAACAGTGTGTCCACTCAAGTTTCATTCTTTGTATAAAAACAAACGAGCAAGACTTACGTGTAAGACTGTGTAGTTGATATCGGGCATGAAGACCTGTCGGGCTCTCTCGCACGGACCCCAGGGCGTGGCCAGCCACGAGTACGTGGCGCAAGCGTGCATGTTGCAAGTCTCGTTCTGAACCAGCTGGTCTTCTGGCGGGCACGGCCAACCATCTGACGGAATATTTTTTAACGTTTTTAGTTTTATTACCCTGATAGTGTCTATATCTTTCACGGTCTAAGTTTCCAGCTCAATGATCTAAAAATTAATTTTTGGTAATATTTGCTAAATGGTTTCCTTATTATTAATACAAGTTATACATGCGGCATTAGGCATGCGGCAAAGTAAAGCAGCAGTTCCAAAAGAGTACTGACTGGGAGCAGCGTGTGAGAGTATGTGTCGTCGGCGCGTGCGCGTGGGGCGAGGGTTTCCAAGAGCGGCGCAGGGCGCGGAGCACTCCGACCACGCGCCCCACGGCGACACCACGCAGTCGCCCGGGCACGCGATGCGGCAACGCTCACTGCGTGCCGGAGCGCCGGTACCACACCATGCGCGCTGAGCTTCCTTCTAATAAAATCAGACTAAAGGTCTCAAAAAAAGACAATGTCCCTTACATAAGAATAACATTTACAATAAAAGTAAAACATATATATCGTCGTCTTATAAGACGATAAGGATTTATAAATCGGACTAGTGCTCAGTTAACGAATATTTTAAATGGTTTCTTCTAACGATAAACTATTATTGAGAAATTGAGAATATATTGCGAAAGCTGAGATTTAAATTCGTTATTTGAGCTTACATCTTTTATAAGACATGGTAATTTATTATACAATTGTGCTCCTTCGAATGTGATATCCCGAATAAAGATAAGTTTTTAAAGATCGTTTTATATTGAAGATCTGCAGTTACAAAAGTACACGTCGCAATAATATTCGATGAGGTTGAGACGGCCGCACAACGTGTATTATAGAGATATTAGTACGCTGCCACATCCACGCATTCGAAATAGCAATGTTTACAGAAGTTATTTCAGTAACTTAGGTCCTATATACATTGCCCCGGTGGCGAGTGAAAGAATGTGGTGCTCTCTCCCACTCTATTGCGGAGGGTAGAGGAGTGCATATTGGCGTGTCCTCCTCCCCGGTCGTCTACTACTGGGCAATAGAGCGCTCACGGTGCCCGCGAGCGCTCTATAAGTGAAGGTGGCCCGCGAAGGCGGGCCTACCGTCGGGGCGTCATGATTGCCTGCGAAAGCGATCCCGTGGCGTCCTACTATGATAATGAGGGTACCGCTGGTTTTTAGAGGGTAGTCTGGCGCGTTCTGTCTAGCGCCGGGCCAGACTCAGTGCGTAATGCATATTCCAGCGTTAAAAAAAAGGTTCTATGCACATATTATATATATAATAGGTAGCTTTTATAACATAATGTTGTGTTCTCTCTAGAATGAAGATTTTCGAATGACAACGTTTTATTGTTACTAAGAAAAAGTTATGATTTAAGTCGTCAATTCAGCCTATCGCAGACCACTGCTGGAGATAGGCCTACACAAGTTCGCGCCAAAAATGGTGGTCTATAAGACTTACTCCATCATGTCCAATGCATCGGAGCTCCCTCGTTCGTCTCCCTGGGCCGCACGTAGTGTGGGGTTTAGAGAGCACGCAGGGTCCCCACGGTAATGCCTTCCACGCCGCGCACCGCGGTGCCGTACACGAGCGTTTTTCTTCCAAAGGAGGACACGGCGCTCCGCCTCCTGATTCTGCCACTATCACGCGACGATAACGGACACTATAACCTATGAAGAAAATGAACCGAGTTATTTTTGATAGACCTTTTTGATGGAAAACTTCTTTTACGCACGCTTGACTTGGCGAGTAAGCTGGTGAATGCGTGAAAGTAGCGTTACGAAAAGTATGACCAGGGGAGGCGAACGGAAGTTAAGAGGGAGATATAAGTTAGTGAAGATAGCAAGAGAGAGTTGTGTGGTCTAAAGCACACGCGTTCTTTTTAAATACCGCTTGTGTGGCAAACAATCTTACGGTCCACCTCAGAGGCGGCTCTAGCCCTTGTGGCGCCCGTGTGCAACCAGTAACCTGGCGCCCTCTAGTAGGAGCGTGGTCAAAATGGAATACTTACAGTTATATTTCCAAATACATATACTATACTATAAACGTCCGGCGATCTCAACTGGACTCACTAGCGAAGCTCAATTCCAGTTGAGAATCATTTACTGGAACCCTGGCGGTTTCAGGGGACATATTCGAGAGCTTACGTTGCTTGCCCAGTCGCAGAATGCACACGTGATTCTCCTGGGTGAGACGAAGCTCTCGAGTGACGTCGAGATCAGAGTCCCCAACTACTTCTTGTACCGGCGTTACGAGGTCTCTCCCCAGGGATACCCATTTAGGGGTACGGCAGCCCTGGTGCGGAGGGACATCGTGCACGAGGAGTTGGCGCACTCGCCTTACGTTAATTAGCATACGCACGCAAGGGGTTCGAGGGCACGCGGGAGATGACGAGGGGCTAACCCTGTATGCCACATATAAACCACCTGGTCTGCCTTTCTGCAGCATGGATGTCCAGACGCTGTTAACCTCGCAGGTGCCTTCACTAGTCGTGAGAGATCTGAACGCGAAGCACCCGGCGTGGGGCTCCCGCGTGATCAACCTGGCAGGGAGGTGACTGCTCGAGGACAGCGAACGGCATGGCTGCGGTGTAGTGGGCCCAGGAGCGCCTACGCACGTGCCCACAGCCCCTGGCCTACAACTGGATGTTTTGGACATCGTGCTGCACAAGCGATTGAAACACCCGCTGGATTTTGAGGTTCATCAACCAACTATGGTCGTGCTTACCCTCCAACGAAGCGTCATGGTATCCAGAAGACCAAGGTCGCGGGTCGACTGGAACCGCTTCACATCGACGCTCGCGGGACTGGAGCTTACGTTTCCTGCCTCGACTGATGCCGACGTTGAGGTCGCAGCCAGAAGGATCACCGAGGCAATTAAGACGGCCCTTGATGGAGCTACCACCATCCATAGCCTTCCATCAAGAAGCAGGGAACAGCTGCCAAGCTCGCTTCGCGAGAAATTGCTCAGAAAAAGGCGGCTGCGTAAGCTCTGGGCACGGTCCAGGTGCCCGGGGGTGAAGCGGGAGCTAAAACATCTTGCAGAGGAGGTATTGCGGGCGCTCGTGGCTCTCGATGAGTACGACTGGGAAGATACCATCGATCGAGCATCCGAGCACGACACCAATTTGTACAGCCTCTGCAAGAAACTCACGAGACAAGACCTGCCTGTCTACCCGCTCCTGGATAGAGCGGGTAACAGAAGGAGAAACAATTTTCTCCCAACCCTCCCGACACGTCGGATGTCAACGTCGTCCGTCGTCATGCGACAGTCCACAAGACAGTGGACAGGTTTCTGTCAGACTCCGTTCCTGACCTCCAGGGAGGGGATCTCATCTCCCTGTCTGAACTAAGGAAAGCGGTTGCCCGCCTGCCTAGGCAGAAGGCCCCAGCACCCGACGGCATACCTTTTGCCGCGTTGGTGCAGCTGCCTATTGGATGCCTCGTAGCGCTCACGAAGGCAACGGGATACTCCAGACACTACTGCGGACACTTCCCTGTGATATGAAAGACCGGGAAAATCATCGTCCTATCCAAGTCGGAGAAGAACCGTCAACTCCCGGAAAGCTCCCGGCCCATCACGCTACTCTCGCACATGTGCCAAGCTGTTTGAGCGACTGCTGCTGCGGAGACTCGCGCCCTATCCGCCCATGCGCAAAAAGCAGTTCGGCTTATGCAGCAGCCATTTGACGTCGCTTCAGCTGACGAGAGTCCTCAGCCACTTGGCCAGTGAGCTCAACAACCGGCACTGCACGATCGGGATCTTTCTCGATATGGAGAAGGCCTTCGATCGTGTATGGCACGGCGGGCTCCTGGACCAGTTGATTGCTACGACAACAGCGCCCGCGAATGTGCGAGTGGTGGCGTCGTTTCTGGAAGGCCATATAGCATTCCAATGCCGCAGCATTCAGCCGGGTTAGCAATGATTGTCGGCGTGTTTTCAAACGAATCAAAACAGGTGCCGGTACGTGCTTTCGGTAGCGATACGACACTACGCCAGTATAATCTTTAATTCTCTGTTTTAAGGCTGATTTCACGTTAAAACAAAAGTTATTGTGTAGAGTAGGTAAAGACGCAGCTTATGGTGGCGCGCTTTGCATTGCTACCGCGCGCCCGGCATCGGCCAAGGTGTTTAGAAGGCGCTCGGCGCCCCCTTAGACCCGGCGCCCGTGTGCGCCGCACACCCTGCACTATAGGTAAAGACGCCCCTGGTCCACCTGATGGTACGCGGATACTGTAGTCTATGGACGCCTGCAACACAAGAAGCATTGTCAACTCTACCCCCGACTCTACCCACTGGTATAGCTCTGGCTACCTTATTTATCACAGGAACACAACACTACTTGATAGCAGTATTATTTGCCCATAATCTTCAGTAAAGTTCACGTACTTCTCTTCACGAAATTTAAAAACATACATACAGCTCCTGTGTATCTTTACAATAAAAGATACGTTATTGCTATATACTTTAGCTGATCTGAATCAGGTCTGGTAATTAAGAATAATTACAAATGTTGGTACCTGTAGTTGTAAGTTGCTGAACGGGGAACAAAGGACATCCATCAGCAGGCTGACAGGCTCCCCACTCGGACCACTTGCCGACTTGACAGTCACGCGGGCAAGGTACCTATACCATGTAATTATTAACTTAATGTTTAAAACCGCTGACTATAAAAGGAAAATGTCCAAGTGATATCAGTTTTCATTAGTAAAAACACCTTAATGTGCTCTCCGAGGCACAGTGGGGAGACCCACAAGGAGTAACAACTAGACCGGAAATAAATATTTATATAAACACAAATATCCACTCCGAGCGGGAATCGAACCTGTGACCGTTGGTGTTTAGGCGCCGCCGACACGGCACACGCACCATTATTATTAGAAAAAAGATGAAAACATAATGAATCAACAAGAAAAAAACACTTTAAAAATATTAGAACAAAACTTTTAATCCGACCTAAAAATTGAATCGAAAAAAATAATTAAATCATATTTGATATTATATATAGTTCATTTTATTAAGCCTTAAAATAGTTTATATATTATATCTATATTATAAAAATGAATGTTGCTAAGCGCATAACTCGAGAACGGCTCGACCGATTCGGCTAATTTTTTTTGTATGTTCCTTAAAAATCCCACGGAAGGTGTATAAAAAAAAACATAACATAACGAAGTCTGTACGGGCAGCTAGTTTCGAATAAAAGTAGTATTTTCTTTGTACAATATGATTGAATTGAGCATTAAGCCAAGTTTACTTTGAAAGCCGGTACTATACATACAGACACAAGAAAGAAAATGTTTATAAAGTTGTACACTTATTTTAAATCTATACTAATATTATAAAGAGGTAAAGTTTATAACTTTGTATATACGGGGTAATCTTCGCAAATACTGATCCGATCATGAAAATTCTTTCGATAACAGAAAGCTACACTATTCAGTAGTGACAAGATAAAATGAAAAAGATAAAAATATATAAAGATTTTAAATCAGCAGGATTTGAACCTGCGTCCTCTGACGTGCCGTGTCAACAATTCAATCTAATCAAGCATTATTATTTGCCTTAGAAATTAATTGGTGATTTTAAAACATTTATATTTATCTGATTTGCTGAAAATAGTGAGAGGCTACACTATTCAGGAGTGACATAGGCTATATTTTATTGTAATTGTACAAAAAATTCAGTAAAAAAGAAAAATATTAAAATATATTATGAAAATGACAAAGAAACGAACGCCATCTATCGCTGTTAGATTTAACTATTTAATACTCTATTTTATTTACTGTCTATTTGAATCTATCGATGACGAAGTTTTTACGCTTTTTGATAGATGGCGTTGGAGCAACATATTATTTATTTAAGTGGTTTAAAATTTGTTCTTTATAGTATGTTATTTGGTTCTGTAATTTAAAATAATAAATACACGATATTTTACGATTTTATTCATCGCTGTAGGCGCCCGCTGCCGTTTATTTTTTTTATTTTATATATTTTCTCTTTACTTTCTGTTTTACTTTATCGGTACTCCGGACGTAGTTTTGGTCAAAAGTTTTCTTCAAAACTATTTTTGCATTTTAATTTCTACTAAATACTATAACTACTTCTGTTTTAATATTTCTTATAGTTATTATTTGTTGTTTAGTCTTTTCAGAAATAATTCTAATTTGTGTTTATCATAATTTTTTGTTTCTTTAGCTTCAGTCTTACTTTCTTCTCTTTACTTTCTGTTTTATTTTATCGGCTTAGATACATTACTTACCGGTAATTACAATTTCGGGATATTTATTTCGATTTTTCAATATTACAATACAAATATTTCTCTATTTTATTTTTGTCTAACACTTCGTCGATCTGAAAGCAAATTGCATTATTGAAATATATCGTCACGTGCACTATACCCCGTCCGGCGACTAATTAGCTTTTTGACAGCTCACGCCTATAAATTACAGTTTTTTTTTCGGAATAACGTACTACAAATTTTACAGTAATGTCATACTTTATTGACGATTTGATTGATTGAGTGAAGCACCCTGTGCATAAGAAACAACCACAGACTATGAAACAGTTCTTGAAATAATAAATCGATCATATGATAAAAATAATTTTACGTCATGTGATTATCTATACTAATATTATAAAGAGGTAAAGTTTATAACTTTGTTTGTATATACGGGGTAATCTTCGCAAATACTGATCCGATCATGAAAATTCTTTCGCTAACAGAAAGCTACACTATTCAGGAGTGACAAGATAAAAGGAAAAAGATAAAAATATAACTCAAAAATGTTAAATGTACTACCATCTCTCGCCGGCATCTATCGCCATTAGAAGACTATTTATTAGTCTATCGACGTCGTTTTCGGGATTTTTGATAGATGGCGTTGAAGTAACATATTATTTATTTAGTCGCCGGACGGGGTATAAGTGCTATAAAATTTAGTATGTTATTTGGTTCTGTAATTTAAAATAATAAATACACGATATTATTACGAGTGTATACGTCCAATACTTGCTATAAACAATGAACCTAATAGAACTTAGTAAATACTAAGAACTACACAACATAGGTAATGCATCACAAAGAAAAAGATAATTAACGCCCAACGAAGTGGGCACGGGTCGGCTAGTTGTAATATAAATTAGTTCTTACTTCACAAGGCTGCACGAGAGTAGGCAACTGAGCGTGCGCACACTGCGCGGGGTGCAGTGTTCTTCCATCGGCTTGCACGCACGTCGCCTCCCGTCTCTGCACGCCTCCTCCACACCTCGCCTCACCGTCTCTCTCGCCCTCGTCTGATTCGTCATCATCCTCGTCGTAGATGGCGTCATTATCATCGGCATCGTCATCGTCCTCATTGGCTATATAACAATTATACACAAATCAAATTATATTATATGAATTATCTTATTCATGTTATTCTGAATACTCTCAGTTAAGTAGATTGTGCACCCTATACTACGATCACGATTCAGCCTGTAATATCCCACTGTTGGGCATAGGCCTTTTCCCCATGTAGACAGTGATAGTAAATAATTTAAAATATAGAGGCAATGACTAGCAAGTTCATATCGTATTTACATAAACATTTAGATACTATTGATTCCTTTGTTTCGTCACACATTGTAAGGACAATAACAGACTTTATCATCAAAGTATATCAAATTTTAAGACCATGCATTTAATTATAATGCTAGAGATATTTCTTTCTTTTTTCCTCTCATCTACATCTGTGTTTATGCTTAACTAAATACTCACCTATTGTACTGTGATACACTTACGCTTAACAATAATATTTATGTGGTGTAGATATTTGTGTACCTACGTGTATATGTATGTATTTATGTAGGTGTATTTGTATGTATAATATGTGTATGTATGGATATATGTAATATGTATTTATGTTTATGTCTGATAGTACATATTTGGCGCCCCTATCCATACTAACAATTCTAGTCCTCTGCCCAAAAGTTTCCTGAAAGAAATCGCTGCTTTAGCGATAAGGCCGCCTCTGTTGCGACTAATGGATCTTTATTATTTTTGTTTACTTAATTATTTTTTTTTACTTTTTGTATTGGTGTGCAAAAAAGTGTAAATAAATAAACAAATAATAATTTGTTTATATGAGACACTTACAAGGTGGTAGAGCCGCTGGTTGTTCAACAGCAATGCGGCAAGGGCCCCAGGGTCCAGGGGTCCAATGAGCACTCGCTTCCATAACAGCAGGGCGAACCTCTTCTACCACGTCACATTCTTTACCAGAACCTAAATCATCAATAAATCAATACATATTATATGCTTAGTAATATTATAACAATCAGATTTTTTTTATTTTATGTACATGCTATACGTATATCAGTTAAAAGAAGAGTAGTGTTGGAAAAAAAATTACTGTAACTTGTAATGCAAATTAAAAAATGACAATCGGACATTTGGAATTAAACTAGAAATTCAAGAGAAAAATTAAACTTTATTTACTTAATTGTGAGAATAAAACGTGTAGAATAGGTCTACGAAACCTAGAGGTTTCGTAGCAAATACGCTTTGGTTTAATCGTTTACTGCAAATTTTGATTTGGCTGAGTATAAGAATGACAGCAGAAACATTTCTATTTGACTTAAAGTTCGTAACTTCGTATTCGTCTTTTAAATGGTGGGTCTTTTATTTTATTAAATATAATTAAAGTTTTAATCGACACGCTGCACCTCTACGGTCGATAAAATTTTTATTTCGAAATTGTTATAAACTTATTGTATATTCATTTAAAAATACTTTAGCATATTGAAGTTTAGCGTTAATAGTCGCAATAATCTACCAAATATCTATTTTATCAACTGGGACGCCTCTTTTAAATAAATTTTTATTATAATTAAAAATTGTTGCAGTCTTATTACCCAAAAATTTAAATGGATTATCTACGACATACATATGTTATCGAGTAAAAGAAAATACCAACCCTGAGGCAATCTCCGTAATCGTCGTGTCCGAACGAGCGAGCCATCGGATCGCGGTCGCCAAGGCAACCAATCCGCCAGGACACAATCTTCATTCATTACACAAACTCGCGTCGTTCCGATATTAGCGATGGCGATGCCGCAGAATCTAAAAATATACTTAGCCTTAAACATAAGCAAATTAAGAAAACAAAAAAAGTAGAATACCGCTAAATAAAAGAAAATTGCATTAAATGACCTTTACTATAAAAAAACTAATTCGTAGAAAGTCTTGTGGAAAGAAAGGTGACCTTGTTGTTTTGTTTGGCATTACACGACAGTTATACATTATTCGTACCAGCTGTATTGTGTTTATTTCGAGAAACCACTGATATTAGTTTTGAATTAATTTAAGAAATAGATCCATATCAATTTTATATTGTACAAGTGTACATACTATTTCTTAGATTAAACCAAAAGAGGATAATATGTCAATGTACTATTTGATAAATTTTTACAAGAGCAAAAATATCTTCTAATATTTCTATTACGTTTTCCTCTAATTGACAGTTTTAAATAACTGTTCAGCTATCGACGCTCGAAAATGTAATATTATTTGAAATAGTGTCATTAAATGGAAACAAGTGGCTATCGATCAATATTCCCGCGGCAGTGTCCCAGTTTAGAAGAGATGTGTCGTAAAAATGCTAGTCGCGAGCTGATCTACTTAACCGAGTTTTAAGATGAATATTAAGATTCAAAGTCATTCCGTTAGCAACAGCTCGGTGTAACGGTGTTAGATACTATTTATGGTTATAAGAGAATATCATTAATGTTACTCAAGTGATGTAATGTACTAATTTGTAGTACTTACTTCTAGAGTTTAAGTATTAGTGTCCTTCGTAATACACGCAAAGCTGTTGTAAAGACTTATTCGGTTAAGACTTATTCGTATTGGATTTATTTTATACTAGCTTCTGCGCGCGACTTCGTCGGCGTGGACTCCGCTCCTATTGGTCTTAGCGTGATGAAACATAGCCTATAGCCTTCCTCGATAAATGGGCTATCTAACACTGAAAGAATTTTTCAAATCGGCCCTGTAGTTCCAGAGATTACCGCGTTCAAACAAACAAAGAAACAAACAAACAACCAAACAAACAAACTCTTCAGCTTTATATATTAGTATAGATAATTACTTTTCGTAAAATTAAAAGGTTCCTTTAGCAATGCATATGTAATAAAAGGTTGGTACAGCGAAGAATAACGTTTAATTTTATATGAATTGTTCTCTAAATGCAATTTGGATTACTTTATGATTTTATAGCAGTAGTCATTATATGCAAGAATCCAGCTCTCGATAAAAACTTTGCTTAATCGGGTTTCATTATCTGAATGTCGGTTTATTTTCTTTAGTAATACGATCCACTTAAAACTTCTGCTCGTCTATAAGTATGTGCTCTGAATAGCAAAGTTTGAACGTTTCTCAACTTATATTATGAGAATAATAATTTCTGTAGACTTTCCTATGTGTGAGTAGTTATAAAAGAATTTCTTATTCATCGAGTTCTATTTTTGAAGCAACATTTTTCAATACTTTTTGTGTTTAGTACGGGATCCCTAGTACACATTTTTCACCTGATTACTATCAAGCTAATTTTCCGGGAGTAGCTTCATTTTGATGAGACGAACAATAAGTTTCTCTTCGAAAACTCTCGATTGTGGTAGATAATAGAGTTAGCATGAGATAGAGCAGCAGTGAGCGCGTGAGGTGAAAAATACATACTAGGGATCCCTACCTAGTTGTCACTAGTCACAGAATATAATTTAAATTGTACTGCCAAATATTAAAATAAGTTTCGAACACAATTTTGCCAACGCATAATCTATATATATAAAAGAGTAACCCACCCATTGACTCATCACGATATCTCTGGAACCATAAGGCGTAGAGACTTGAAATTTGGTAGAAATATTCCTTTCGATAAGTAGAGGTCAGCTAAGAACGGATTTTACGAAATTCCACCCCTAAGGGGGTTAAACAGGGGTTGGAAGTTTGTATGAAAGTCCTATGTTTTTGAAGTAAGAGACTTGAAATTCAAAATGTATGCTCTATAGATGGTGTTGAGGTGTACTAATAATGTATTTTGAGAAATCAACCCCCTTTTGGGGTAAAAACAGGGGATGATAGTTTGTATGAGAGTCCAATGAAAAATACACCTACAAACTTGAAATTAGGCAGGTAGGTTCCTTATAGGGAGTAGACATCCGCTAAGAACGGGTTTTACGAAATCCTATACCTATGGGGGTTAAACGGGGGTTGGAAGTGTGTATTAAAGTCCTATGTTTTTGAAGTAAGAGACTTGAAATTCAAAATGTATGCTCTATAGATGGTGTTGAGGTGTACTAATAATGTATTTTAAGACATCAACCCCCTTTTGGGGTTAAAACAGGGGTTGATAGTTAGTATGAAAGTCCAATGAAAAACATACCTACAAACTTGAAATTAGGCAGGTACGTTCCTTATATGGAGTAGACATCCGCTAAGAACGGGTTTTACGAAATTCCATACCTAAAGGGGTTAAACGGGGGTTGGAAGTTTGCATGAAAAACCTATGTTTTTGAAGTAAGACACTTGAAATTCAAAGTGTATGCTCTTTAGATGGTGTTGAGGTGTGCTAATAATGAATTTTGAGAAATCAACCCCCTTTTGGGGTTAAAACAGGGGATGGTAGTTTGTATGAAAGTCGAATAAAAATTCACCTACAAACCTGAAATTTAGCAGGTAGGTTGCTTATAGGGAGTAGACATCCGCTAAGAACGGGATTTATGAAACTCAACCCATAAGGGGGTAAAACGGGGGTTGGAAGTTTACATGAAAGTCCTATGTTTTTGAAGTAAGAGACTTGAAATTCAAAACGTATGCTCCATAGAAGGTGTTGAGGTGTACTAATAATGTATTTTAAGAAATCAACCCCCTCTTGGGGTTAAAACAGGGGATGATAGTTTGTATGAAAGTCCAATGGAAAATACACCTAAAAACTTGAAAGTAGGCAAGTAGGTCCCTTATATGAAGTAGATATTCGCTAAAAACGGGTTTTACGAAATTCCATACCTAAGGGGGTTAAACGGGGGTTGGAAGTTTGCATGAAAGTCTTATGTTTTTGAAGTAAGAGACTTGAAATTCAAAGTGTATGCTCTTTAGATGGTGTTGAGGTGTACTAATAATGGATTTTGAGAAATCATCCCCCTTTTGGGGTTAAAACAGGGATTGTAGTTTGTATGAAAGTCGAATGAAAAATACACCTAAAAACCTGAAATTTGGCAGATAGGTTCCTTATAGAGAGTAGACGTCCGCTAAGAACGGGCTTTAACGGAAATCCACCCACTAGAGGGGGTTGCGGGAATGGAAAATTGAACCATAAGCCGTAGATACTTGAAATTTGGTAGATATATTCCTTTCGCCGAGTAGAGGTCAGCTAAGAACGGAATTACGAAATTCTACCCACAAGAGGGGGTTGCCGGGGTGTTAACAATGGAAAATTGAACTATAAGGCGTAGAGACTTGAAATTTGGTAGATATATTCCTTTCGCCGAGTAGAGGTCAGCTAAGAACGGAATTACGAAATTCTACCCACAAGAGGGGGTCGCGGGGGCGTCAACAATGGAAAATTGAACCATAAGGCGTAGAGACTTGAAATTTGGTAGAAATATTCATTTCGCCGAGTAGAGGTCAGCTATGAACGGATTCTACGAAATTTTACCCACAAGAGGGGTTGCGGAGAAGGTGTTAATAATGGGAAATTTCCGTTTTTAAACTATAGCTCCTATCTACTCCAAATTTGGTAGGAATCACCTGTATGTGATGTAGAAATGACAAATGAGCGGATTTTATGGTAACTCATCCCCAATAAGGATTACGGGGTGGGCGTTAATAATAAAAATTTTAAATTTCCGAGGCTAATAGAAAATAACGCTTACTGAAATAACAAAGTTTGCAGATGTGTATTGTAATATTTTGTTATCACTTATAGCTATAAAATATTACGACATACAGTACATAGTATAAAACAAAGTCACTTCCCGCTGTCTGTCTGTCTCTATACATGCTTAGATATTTAAAATTACACAATGGATTTTGATGTGGGGTTTTTAATAGATAGAGTGATTCAAGAGGAATGTTTATATGTATTATACATACATAATATAGTAGATAAATACTGATAATTTTAGAGGTTTCTAATGTGATGTCATAAATAAACACATTTTTTGCGCTTTCATTGCAAACGCTGGCTGAACCGAGATAGATCAAAATAATGTACTACAGTATTGTACAACTTAAAAAGGTTTATAAATAAGTCCGAGATAGTATAAGTCTGTCTCTTAGAGATAACCCACAATAACCATTTTTTTATCCTTTACCTTTTACGAGAAATAATGGCTTATTTACGAAGCGATTTTAAGCAATCCAGCATTAATCCAGCAATTAAGTACCTTAAATACATTGTGCATTTAATATAGATCAATATGGACCTGTACAGCATGTAATGTAAATGAATGTTTTCAAAGATAGCACAGATTTAAAATGCAAGGACATGACGGTTGCAGTGGTACCGACCATGAGCCTCGACCGGCGCGACAATTTTTTCGAAATTGTATGTTCGTAATTTATTATTTTTTAACCTTATTTATAGTACGTAACTACATTAGGTTGGATAGGCTAAGACTAAAACCATAATTTATCAAGTCAAGAGTAACCTCTAAAGAAAACATGTTTGTATTGTCTAATGACAAAAAAGCTGTGAACGTTATTTATAAAGACATTCTGTAATATATTTAGTATCGGCATTTCACCCGTGCGAAGCCGGGGCGGGTCGCTAGTCTATACATATAATAAAATGGTAGGAAAGTCAAAACTGTACATTGAATATTTTTTAAAAAGAATACTTGGAGTGTGATCTACAATCGATACCGAAGCCAAAAATATAGTTTTTAGAATTTTTGTCTGTTTGTCTGTTTGTCTGTATGTATGTCCGGGATAAACTCAAAAAGTACTGCATGGATTTACTTCAAATTTGGCACGAACATTATTAAGAAGTCGGGTCAGAACATAGGCTACATATTATCACGCTATCACCTACGGGGAACGAGCAGTGAACGCACGCAGACGACGTCGCGGGCAGCAGCTAGTTATCATTAAAAAAAATTGTTTTTTTAAATAGTTGATGTGAATAAAAAGAGAAATGTTTCATGGACGTTTTTAATAAAATGAGACTTACAAGGGCTCGACAAACTGTCCGTCCTTTCTGCGGCATTGGACTTGCCTCATCTGAAGTCCCAGACGCGGCGTGTGTACTAAGGAATCCGTATCTGGCTGGTTATTATACCTGAAATGTTAACTTTTTGTAATATTACCCTAAAAACAATAGCATAGATTTTCTAATTGTGTACAATTATAATTGTGTATTTCATTTTGTTTGAAATATATTTAAATATTACCTACTTATTTTTTTTATGTGTTTATGTAGGTTCGAATTTTAAACGTTACAACTTTAACAGAAACTGGCAATAAACCTAATAGTAATAATAATGAATATTTATTAGTTTTCTCTCACACAAACACAAAATACAAATTTCATAATTCAGAAAGCAAAATCTGTGTGAGAGACTGGCGACTGTACTAGGAGACCTGTATTACAGATTGCCAGTCTCTCCACATCCGGGCCGAATGGAATTTTGGTACAACATTTTGATTCGTAAAACTATTAGAAATATATTTACACTTATCTAAGTGGGTTCATGTATGGGTTGGTGTATATATGTGCTAATAAATTATATATAAAAATATAAAATATATAAATTAATATATAGTGTTTTTTATAACATTATTTGCTAGTTTATATAAGAATTTTTTTTATGTATATGTAGTTGTAGACATTATCTATCACCCAAGTTATATTATACATTAAAGAATTACATAGGTACATACATAAATTAATTATTAACGCAATGTGTCAGTGGAAATCTGTAGCTAATGAATAAAATGTAAAGACAGGATAGTTTATAGAATAAATTACGTTTTAATAGTTGTATCAGATTCTTCCTCCCCCATTGAACAAGCTGTCCAGCGGCCGACGAAAACCGTATATTCGCCGTCATTTATCACCGGCTCTGAAAATAATAAATCTTGTATGTTATTCCATTACACGAATAGCATACTAAACGTTGAAATATGCATAAAATACTTTATGTTTTTTTGAATTTTTGTTAAATATTTTTACTACGAGTACTAATAAATTTTTTAACTTTCGTCGGAGTTAAATTCGTAACTAGTGAGTTATTCAATTGCGATAGATTTGATACTGTCAACGTTGACGAAAAATAAATGACTTAATTTCGTCATTTGACGACAAATAATGCAATTCATATATGTATATACAAAATAACATTATCAACCTTTGAACCGGACTTTTTGAACCGTTTTGTTACTATGGACAAAACTTGGGTTTATCACTATACGCCAGAGTCCCAAGCAGTGGAAAAAATCTGATGCATCGACCCCAAAGAAAGCAAACACAATTTTGTCACCAGGCAAGGTGATGGCATCAGTTTTTTTTGGGATGCTCGTGGAGTCATAAAGGTGGACTGGACTAACTATCTATTAAAATGCCAAAAAATAAACTCAGCATAATATTGCATCCTACTGCGTCGTTTGCGTAAAGAAATTAAAGAAAAACGTCCAGTATTATTAAGAATGAAATTCTTGCTTCACCAGGATAACGCACGCGTTCACACGTCTGTCGAAAGTATGTCTCAAATACATGATAGGTAGGGAATTAGGGATTCCTAGTACATTTTTTTCACCTGATCAGTATCAAGCTAATTTTTTGGGAGTGGCTACATTTTGATGAGGCGAACAAAAAGTTCCTCTTCGAAAACTCTCGATTGTGGTAGCTAACAGAGTTAGCAGGAGATAGAGCAGCAGTGAGAGTAGGACCGGGATAACGTACCACGCAATTTGTAGGACATTATTACTATTAAATTATATAGATAATCACTAACTAAAAGAAAAAAAATCAGCTGGTTAGTAATAATTTTTGATGACATTACGAGGTCAACAACTTGATGACCTCGTAAGGTCATCAAAAATTAATTTCTTTTCTGATTTCTTTTTTTGCTTTTAGTTAGTTAACTGTTACTGATCAGGTGAAAAAAATGTACTAGGGATCCCTACCTATGATTGTGGTTTTGAACGGCTGGCCCACCGGGTTTATTTGCCTGATTTGGCACCTTCCGACTTTCATCTTTTTCCTAACTTAAAATACCTCGGTGGCCAGAAATTTTTCTCAAATGAAGAGGTCGAAGCCGCACTGAACCAGTATTTTGCAGACCTTCAAGAATCATTTTTAAAAGCGGTATAGACGCTTTACGTGTTAAGTTACGTCGAGATTATGTTGAGAAATACAAATATTTGTTTATGTATCTGCCTACTTATTTTGTTTTCTTATTGAGGCCGTGAGCTTTCCGATCCACCCTCGTAATATTCATATTACGTAGATGTACTTTATTTCGTATAAATTAGGAATTTAATTATATCGTAAAATATCTCAGTCACACTCTTTGATGTTAATACGGTTGTCTTCAGCAAAGCCGCGGGGTGTCGTTCGTGATACCGTTAACAGGATCCATATTTCACGAAACACTGCCAATGTTGTTAGGTATTTATTTAGAATTGTATTTTATATTTCGTATAGCAGTAAATTATTGCTAAAAAGGAAACGTTTTCGAAAAAACCACTTAATAAATGTTGAAACCTTTTAAATTATAATCTCTATATCTCTATATATATAAAAATGAATCGCTGAATGTGTTGCTAAGCGCAAATCTCGAGAGTTCCTGAACCGATTTCGCTAATTCTTTTTTTATAATGTTCCTTGAAGTACGAGGATGGTTATTACGGAGAGAAATTTTTAAAAAATGCATGAAGAATTCTAATAACCAACACTTTTTCTATATTCCCATACAAAAATTTCGTAATAATACTTAAAAGTCAATTTGAACTTTATTACCATACCATAAAGCTTAAGAGTTAGTGGAGGGGTTCCGGGAAGGCAATTGAGTGACGTTAGTATCGGTAGTAGGTGGTACGAAGTTCGCCGGGCAGCTAGTCTCTATATATATAAAAATGAATCGCTGAATGTGTTGCTAAGCGCAAATTTCGAGAGCAGCTGAACCGATTTCGCTAATTCTTTTTTTTATAATATTTCTTGAAGTACGAGGATGGTTGTTACGGGAAAAAAAATTAAAAAAATCTGTTAAAGTCTAAAAACAACACTTTTCTACATTCCCATACAAAAGATTCGTAATAATACTTAAAAGTCAATTTGAACTTTAATACCATACCATAAAGTTTAAGTGTTAGTGGAGGAGTTTTGTTAAAAAAAATAATAAACTAAATATTAATTACAAAGTTCGCCGGGTCAGCTAGTATATAGATAAAGATAAGTAAAATATTAGATACGAACGGTCCCGTAACATAGTTGTGCGTATTTTTTAACATAAGTATATATAACTGTAGATAGTTGTGGTATAGCAAGTGATAGTCGTGTTATAGTATTGTGTATTTAAGCAAATTACTTTTCAGGTTCTGACTTTCGCCCCCTCTCGAGGGAATCTTAGTGAATTTCAGCATAAACATTTTCAGTTCTTTTTATTCGTGCCTAGTTTCACTCGAATTCATTTAGCAGTTTCGAAGGCATTACAGACGAACAATAGAACAAAAGAAAAATAAGTTACGGCTTCTTAAAATTTATAATTTTTTTTTTAAACATCTTTAATGTACAAAATTGTATATAAAACATTATTCTTAGTATACGAGAAATAATGTGTACCTACATATTTTTCGACAAGCAAGTGATGCTTCAATCATCGCTACAATGAAAGATAACAAGTAAGAAATAGATTCTTGAAAACTGATATCGCTTTTGTGAAGGTTTCTTGTGCTGGAAAATTCCGTGAAATTTCTTTGTTGCGGGATACTTTATATAACAAACGATTGTTTTTTTTTAGATACAGGTTTCAATATGAAAAGTGATGTTTTGTACGTTTTTTTTTTTCGTTTTTTTGTCGTTTTCGTTTGAGGAGTTTTTCTGATTTATTAACATGATGGAGATATGCGCGATAATCATATTTTTCGAACAGAAAAATGTTTCCAATCAAATATACACAACAGAAAAAGAATATTTTGATGCTTATGAGAAAATGAAAAAGTCAAATCAATAAAGACTGTATTCGTGTTGTAATGTCTCTTACACAATATTTTATTCAATGGAACATCATATATTCGTGTTTTTAAGATCGTGTTTTTAAATGAGACTAGACATCTCAGCATTTGGAATGATTCCAGAAAAAAGTACGTATGGATTTCGAAGAGACTAGTTACTTTGATATACCTACCTAGTACAGGTTTTCTTATATAATTTATATTTTTAATAATTTATGAAAAGCGTATAAGTAGGTACCTATATTGTGTACCTACTTATGTACGAGTCATATGTGTCCTTGTACATAAAAAGTAAATAAATATGTTTTTTTTAATAAAATATCTAGTAGTAATTTAAGGACTAGATACGGGAAGTTTGATATAAAGATCTATATTTTTCAAGAAAAATAAAGATCTTTAAATAATACTTTTTAGTTTTAATACCTATATCACTACTGTCACTTATACTCGTATCTTTAAGTTATTATATATACACTCAGTAGTGGAATTCTAGGAGTTATTTTAGTACAGTGCGTTTAGTTATATTTGAGTAAATCATCACTCTAATGATATTTGTTGATCATATAAGCTTGTATAATATTTGGGACTCTTATCGGTTAGTTGCCACACAAATATACCGTCTTGAGGCATAACTCAATTTAGTTGGCGCCCCTAAACTAATTAGGCTTTCAAATGTGCCACTAGAGTAAAGACAGAATGTCTTCTGGGTTATTAAGAATTTATGCATGTTATTATTTTGTTAACAAAATGCAATTTAATTTAAACAATTTGTAATTCTATTTTTTGAGTTGTGTATTGATTTTTAGCCTAACATTCTGTATAATAAAATAGTCGATTTTATTATAAAATCTTATGAATTTATTATAAGCTAAAAAAATCTCAATAATATTAGAAATTAAATCAAAGTAGAAGCCATCCAATAATAATAAATGAGAAACAAATTTTAATCAAAAATAAATCTGTACCAAAGCCTTATAAAATTAACGAATCGTTTGTGGACTTTCTTTAGAGACTAGCTTCTGCGCGCGACTTCGTCGGCGTGGACTCCGCTCCTATTGGTCTTAGCGTGATGACACATAGCCTATAGCCTTCCTCGATAAATGGGCTATCTAACACTGAAAGAATTTTTCAAATCGGCCCAGTAGTTCCAGAGATTACCGCGTTCAAACAAACAAACAAACAAACAAACAAACAAACAAACAAACTCTTCAGCTTTATAGATTAGTATAGATTTCATTTAATTAATGGCATTCCTTCGATAAAGTACTTATCGGAAGACGTTCCAGTGCGATATTTAATAAGGAAAGTTTTCGTATTATAATTAAAATTAGCTTCCTTTATTGCTTACAAAATAGTATTGGATTTTGTTTTTGAAAGACTTCTAATATTAGTTGACTACAGTTTTAATGGAGTTGTATGAGAAGTTTTCTTAAATCCGACCGTTGCGGACACGATCATCTCTTACACATTTTTAAAGTTTCTTTTTCGTTTCAGGTTTGAGTGTATGTCAATGCTAGTTACCCCGTAACTTGAAAAACCACGCAAAGCCGTGTCTCCGACTCACTGAAATCCGACGTGTCGGATTAAATTACACCTCTTTCTTACGAAGATAATTGGAGGAGAACTGTTTTCAGCATTGGGACGTCTACAGGCTATTTCAATGAAGTTCAGTTGAGTTTTTGTTTTGTACAGTACTCAATACTGAATCATCCAATATGTACTCAGTAAGTTATTTACTATTAAGTCACAGATGTTGATATAGTGAGGTTTTGATGCATCATTTCATAATATAAAATGATCGACTTTAACGAATTTGATGCGATGTTCATCACAAAGATCTACAGTATCTGCTTTTTCTGTTAGAAATAGGCCTTTGCCAAGCAGCCAGTACAGGCTGAATTAAATTATATTCCACATCATATATTTAAATTAAATTGTATAAAATATTCCATATAATTCTCTAACAAATCACCAGGGCCTCATAAGTCGTAACATATTACTCTCGTTTGTTTGCGGTGTTTGTAATATAAGTGAAGGAGTAGCGGAATTGCTCTGACATAACAAATAGTCTACACTGTACGCATATTCGTTATATTCACACCTATACGTGCACAATGGAGAGATTGCATATTATGTGTGAGTTATTACACATAAGAACTATTTACTAATCTGTGACGTAGGTTATAGTTCGAAACATCTATACTAAGTTATTGTGTTAAAAATTTATTCGCTTTGAAGCGATTGTCTTTGAAGCTTTAATTTCAAAGTATAAATATTTTTGTTATAAAATAAATAAATTACACATGTCTACTTTACGAAGTATTTTCAACATTATAGTTAAAACTTCCCGCTACGTCATATAGGGGTGCAACAGCAACAAATTATAGGTGAAACTGTATAGGAAAGTCTAGTGTCAATTTTTAAAATTTTTACGTATGTACCGATTGCTTTAATAATGCGTTCCAAATACATATCAAATGGTGGTGAGTAATAAGTGCGACAATTAATGTTTTTTTTTTAACTTCTTAAACACACATATGCGTATTAATAAAAAAACATATAATAAATAGTTATTATTAATTAAATTTGAATAATAATTTCAAAATAGTAGTTACTTAATAAAATATGCAAACACACGTTCGGTTAAATTTAAGCTATTTCATTTATCAAGTAGTCAATTTTAGTTAACTAATCGAAACTATTAAAACGCATTCGATCTTATACACTGGTTTTTACGGTTACAAATATACGCATAACATAGTTGTATACAGTTTATACTCCAGTCAATAGCTACTTGAGTATAATTTTAAATACAAAGAAAATCGGTCAAAAATATTTTATCAATCTCATAAGGTCACGAAGGGAGGAAATATGGGATCGTTGTAATAAAACTGGTTACATGTCAAGGTACTGATATATCTCTATATATATCAAAATGAATCGCTGAATGTGTTGCTAAGCGCAAATCTCAAGAGCAGCTGAACCGATTTCACTAATTCTTTTTTACTACATTCCTTGAAGTACAAGGATGGTTATTACGGAGAGAAAAGTTTGAAAAATTGCCTGAAAAAGTCTAAAAACAACACTTTTCTATATTCCCATACAAAAGTTAAGACAGGACAACGTCTGTCGGGTCAGCTAGTTAATAATAAAGAACTGTGTCACGTATGTATAGATTTGTATATTTTTATCGCGTTACAGCAAAATTTCTGTCGAAATATTTAAAATTTGTTTTATTGTAAGTATAAAACGGAGATCGTTGCGACGGCGAATCCATACAACTGTGGTCCGAAATATCGAAAAAATCGTTGGAAAACTGTATCGTGTTATTTACTCCTTTTAAACGTTAAAAATAAAACATGCTTGAAAACCGAAAACCAGAGTCAAAGCTTAAAAAGGTTGGTTGGCAGTTTGTGTATTTAAGAGTAGTTTTATTGAAGTAGAGCGCAGCAGAAAATATATGGCTTAAAATTTGAATAGTGAAATTACCACCTCAACCTTACAGAAGGTCAAAGCCAAATAATAATTCTCTCAAATATTGTTTTGTGTGTCAATAAATGCTATAAGTATAGAAACTGAAGTGAAAAATTGTACATTATAAAAAAAAAATGCACAAAATAAAAACAATAACAGATAACGCATTGATAGTGTGTTATTAAGGATTTTCAATGAGGTCAAAAAGTTGTTTTTTAACATCAATAATTAGTAAGCTACTACTTAGTAAGCTACTTTCGAATACAGTCGGACGGACGTTATGTTTCCTTCAAGATATTAGGTAAACTATAATCCGACAAAAATTTTAAAGTGAGAGGAAATTACTAAAAAAAATTTTTTTTTCTCGATGTTTGGGAGGCTGCCACTGCCCAACCCACCCACGGAGTGGCAGCTGACAAAGACGAAAATTCATTAAAAAATCCCTTATTCATGTTACGAAGTTTCGATTGAGAGGAAATGATTGACCGAATTTGAACCTGGCTCCCGAGCCATATACCCGTGTTGAGTTTGAAAGTGGTGACATAAACATCTATAGTAATTAACTTTAAAATCCAAAATAAAATCCAAAAGCTTCTTTCATTATCAAACTGTGTTGACAATGAAAAGTTTGTTTGGTTGAACACACTAATCTCAGGAATTGCTGAACTGAATTGAAAAAATTCTTATAGCGTTGTATAGCATATTTATCGTAGAAGGCTATTGACCAAATAATATTATACTACGCAACCTATCGGAGTGCAGCATCAATGAGGAATATTGGAAAACAGGCCAATCATATACCTTTTGAAAGCATAATGTATGCGATAATAAATATGAAAAATTCTGTGTTAACGAAGTCGCGGTTAATAGTCAGTTATGTATATTTCTAGAATGAGAGAGACCATCGATCGGCAGGTCATTTAAAGTTACGTACGCTCACTCGCTAGAGGGAGATTTTATACATTCGTACATTTTCCTCTCTAAATCCACTCTAGAGAGATTTCGTTTTAATTAAACCAAATCGTTCATGCGATACTATTTAAATGTTGTATACAAGCTGACCGATGAATTTCGTAACGCTATATTTGTTTTTCATCGCCAATATGTATTTTTTTTTAATTTTCTTTCTTTCAAATCTTGCAATGACTAAAAAGGATAAAAAGTTAAAAATTGTGTTTGCTCGCAAACGAAAAAAAAACTGATTTCAATTACCTATCAAGGGCGGATCCAGCTTTGGCGCCAGGGGGGGGGGGTCACAGTCATGGTCAAGGCGCCAGGGGGGGGGGGGGGTCACAAAGTCGTGGTCAAGTAAAAAGAAGTTATAATTTAAATTTTATAATGATAGATACAGGTAAAAAATAGGTATTTTCTTAATCTATGTAGGTAATGTACTTAAAAATACCTATATTGTGACAAAATTCTTGTTTAACAATTTTAATTAGTGGTCCACCTAGGTCCTGGACACAGCCCAGGGGGGGGGGGGGTCATGACCCCCGTGACCCCCCCCTGGATTCGCCAGTGTTACCTATACGGACCAGTAAACTTACTTTAGTAGTAGGTACTTGTACTTCAAACTTACTTGACTAAGTAAATACGTATTTTAAAGATAACTCAATAATATTCATCAAATCTCAACCATATTAAAATGAGATTACATGACAATATCACCTCTCGATTAAAAAAAGAATCATAGAAATCCGTCCACCAAGTAAAAAGTCGGTAAAAAAATCGGTCCACACATAAAAAAATCAAATTTCGTTCAGTTGTTCGGAAATTATGAGCGTTCAAATATTTCGGTCATTCATTTTTATGTATTTCAATTTGATTTAAAATGTTTCAACTACCCAGGTTACATGAATAGAGGTTTGTTACTCTTTCAACCTCAAATTACTTAAGCGTTTGATGTGAAACTTGGTGTATATATATGTATTTAAAACCTGGATTGATAAATAAAGATTTTTATTCGAAAATTCCGTCAAAAAAATAATTTAAGTTCCAAATTTCCAAAAAAAGTATGCCAAAAAATTTTAAAAAAAATTCCATAAAAAAGGTAGGTACTTAAATTTTTTTTTTTTTTTGTATGTGGAACTGCCGACTCTACCCTACCCCCGACCCTAACCAAGAGCTTATGAACAAGACGTTAATTAATACGAGAACGAAAACGAATCAATTACGACTATGTTAGCAATATTCAAGATTTACCATAATATGCTGTATCTCACTCAAATCACATGTTTATTGGGATTCAGTGGGTTGATTCGATCGAATCGAATGTGCTCTTGCATTGAACCGTTTACACACAAGATTTCATGAGGACAGTGACGTACGTTGTTGCAGTAACTCTGATACGATAATAATAATTCAATCATTAATAAGTCACTATTAAAATTGTCATCAAACTCAATTTATAATTTAAGCAAGTTTTAACTAGATGAAACTAGTTATACAGTTGCTATTGTTATAATTAAAATACCTTAGTTATAACTTGATAAGGTTTGTTGTTTGAGTTATTTACATTAAAACTAAAACTGGTTCTAACTTCGAAACAATTAAAAGCATTTACCTATTTAAAAGGAGTCCATTTACCTATTTAAGTGGAGGCCTATATCCAGCAGTGTTTTAATATAATTTTCGTATATTATAAATAAGATTTTATCGTATGATGTATACAATATACATATCATATTACGAAATGTATTTAAAAGGCAACAGCACGTAACAAGATACTGCCACACATCGCTTTATTGATCGCCGTCATTTAATATACTTATTTATTGTGAATCACTCAGCGGATGTGATCGAACGAAAGCCATATTGTAGCTAACTTTTGGTACAAAATGACGAATTTGTAACATGGTGTGTTTAATGGAAATGTACAATTATTTTGTTACTCTTAGCGTAATAATAAATATTAATAATCAAGAAGTTCTTAATTTAAGTAATCATTTGTTTTTTTTATAAAAAAGAGTATTTATAAATAGTTCTTGACAGCAAAATAAATTATTTTTCAATAATTGTACGTAATACAGTGATTTTAATATATAGAATTAAAACACACTCCTTGCAATGAAAATGACACATATCTATACTAATATTATAAAGCTGAAGAGTTTGTTTGTTTGTTTGAACGCGGTAATCTCTGGAACTACTGGTCCGATTTGGAAAAAATTTTCAGTGTTAGATAGCCCATTTATCGAGAAAGGCTATAGGCTATATATCATCACGCTAAGACCAATAAGAGCGGAGTCCACACCGACGAAGTCGCGCGAAGAAGCTAGTTTTTCAATAAATAAAATCAATTAAAATAAATAGCATAATATATTTCAGTTTATTTACTAGTTCATTAAAAGAAAAAAGTATATTTGATATAAATTGTTCATCACTACAAAATAAAATTTATCAAAATAGATTTACATATTATACTATTATTTTTCACTGAATTTTTTGTTCAATAACAATAAAATATAATTATCACTTCTGAATAATGTAGCTTTCTGTTAGTGAAAGAATTTTCATGATCGGACCAGTATTTACGAATATTACCCCCTACAAACAAAGTTAAAAACTTTACCTCTTTAATCTCTTTATAATATTAGTATAGACAACAGAAACATATCGGTAACGATTCAGCCTGTAATATCCCACTGTTGGGCATAGGCCTCTTCCCCATGTAGGAGAAGGATCGGAGCTTAATCCACCACGGTGCTCCAATGCGGGTTGGCGGATATATTCCCTACTATGAGTAACGATCGCTATCAGGTGTACATGATAACAACCGGGACCGACGGCTTAACGTGCTCTCCGAGGCACGGTGGGGAGACCCACAAGGACTACACAAACACCCAGCCCACGGCAAACATCTGTATGGCCAATACAAATATTGTCGTGTGCGGGAATCGAACCCGCAACCGCCCGCACAACAGCCAATCGCAATCCAGTGCTGTGACCGCTGCGCCAACGCGGCGTCATACAACATACGTCGGCGTCAACATATCGATGAAAAACGTTTTAATCATAATTAAATATTGAGACAACAGGTTGTATTGCTATATGATTATAGACGTCAGGCGAAAAGTTATAGATATTTAGCCATTTCTTCTGAACTACTCAAACGTAAATTATAATTATTATACTTCAGTATCAAAATCACTTTACTCAAATAGGCTTTGAAAGCAACTTTAAATCGTCATTTTATAAATAAAAATTATATTTGTCTTAATTAAATAATTATAGTTATGGTGAGCTACCGCCGATTCGGAATGTAGATTCTGCTGAGAAGACTCGGAAGGGCACTCCGCAGTTACTTTAAAAAAAAACTGTGTTTTATTATTCTTACTTGGTAATCAATCATTTATTACTTGTAAATTACACTGTTTTGCTAGCCCGTTGGCGCAGTTTGTAGTGGCCCTGCTTTCTGTGTCGTGGGTCGTAGGTTCGATTCCCACCTGAGTCTGGGTGTAATATTTATATTTATATAATATGTATTATTTCTATGTATATTCATAGAAAAAAATAGTTATAACAGTCAGCTATTACCTATAACACAATCATTAAGTTGCTTTCCGTGGGAACAGACGACCGTGTGTGTATGTTATAATATATTTATATATATCCCCTTACTGTTACGATATTACAATAAATGAACTGTAGGAATATCTATCGCGTTATAAAGCTTATTGACCCGTGTGATTAAGCGCGTAGGGTCATTTCATACTCATATATTTTGTGTTATATATTTAGGGTATACCCTACTTCCCCATAAGTATAGGTACAGACATCTTTATGTTACTCGTTTGACATTACATGCACAATTAAACAGATACATTTATTTATTTATTACAAATTCAGTAATACATTAAAGTTAAAATAGTGATCTCTTACAGACGAAAACTATCAATAGAGAAAAATATTGATGGCATAAACAATAACGTATAAAAATTAATTATAAAAACTACATATTATTTACAGTTCTCGTATATATAAAGAAAATAAAGTAAAGCATTTTGTCTTTGAAATAAGTTTTTCACTGACATAAATATCGTTGAAAATAATAGAAGTTTGTCTTCATAATACTTTGCATAGATTCCCCCTTCTGTTGTTGTTTTGTAAATATAACACTGTTTCCTTTATTGTTCAAAATGTTTTAAAATCCTTTTCATTTATCGCTTCCGTGTAATATTGAAGAACAATTGAGCCGTATCTGTCAATGTTATTGCCTTGATGCAATAAAGCGTACGAAAATTGCGAATTTAATAATAAAAATACGGCTTTCCTGCGTTCCCGCTGTACAACCAATATGTCTTATTTGTAAATACGCCATATGTAAAGCTAAAGCAATTAAGCTATGTTTATGTTAATCAAATGAATATTTATTGTAATTAAAAATGAAATATTGATTTTTTTTTGGTTTATTTTGGGTCCGTTTTTTGTAGAAACAGAATCTACGACTATGTATGTATGACGTGTGGGTGAATGTACGACTTCAAAAATCGTTATTAAATGTAATATATGTATATGTATATGTATATATATATATATATATATAAATTTGTAGAGCCCTAACTTTAAAGATAATTCTACGTAACTGAAATTAAGTTTTTGTAATTGTATGTATTTTGTATTAAAATATTTCTGGGAAGGAGCCGTTTCAGTTACATTTTTAAATGTTAGATTCTTAAATAGATTTTATTTTACTATCTTAAATGTATAAAACTTAAAAAAATAATGCAATTCGAGATGTAGTTGTATTTGTAAATCAAAGCAACTGTCTCTAAATTTCAGAAGCCAATTTATTGATGTTGTGAAAGCGGGAGGTGACAAAATTTCCTTTGATGGCAGTGACGGGCTGTTTAAGCACAATTTGCATATAGGTGTCCGTGAGTAATTAATGTGAAGCAAGGTATCACAAACGTATTCAGATTTAAAGCAATGTATGCTTACACTTATGACTTAGTACATCGTATTCATCCGCTTGTTGCAACGCCGTGTTGGCGCAGCAGTCACAGCACTGGCTGTTGCGCGGGCGGTTGCGGGTTCGATCCCTGCACACGACAACATTTGTATTGGCCATACAGATGTTTGCCGTGGTCTGGATGTTTGTGCAGTCCTTGTGGGTCTCCCCACCGTGCCTCGGATAGCACGTTAAGCCGTCTGTCCCGGTGGTTATCATGTACACCTGATAGCGATCGTTACTCATAGTAGGAAATATATCCGCCAACCCGATTAAGCTCCGTTCCTTCTCCTATATGGGGAAGAGGTCTATGCCCAACAGTGGGATATTACAGGCTGAATCGATTCAACCGCTTGTGTTATGCATCTTTCATATAAGACTTTTGATTACCGCAAAACAAAGACGAACTCTCTTTAAATTTCCCTATTCTAGTTCAAACTACTAAATTAAACTGTTAAGTGACTGTTAAGATATAACCAATACACTAGCCGACCCGTGCCCACTTCGTTGGGCGTAATAATCCATTTCACATAAGAAGGGTACGGTGAAATTTGATGTGTTCCAATACACTCTCACTATTTTCAGCAAATCAGATAAATATAAATGTTTTAAAATCACCAATTAATTTCTAAGGCAAATAATAATGCTTGATTAGATTGAATTGTTGACACGGCACGTCAGAGGGCGCAGGTTCAAATCCTGCTGATTTAAAATCTTTATATATTTTTATCTTTTTCCTTTTATCTTGTCACTCCTGAATAGTGTAGCTTTCTGTTAGTGAAAGAATTTTCATGATCGGATCAGTATTTGCGAAGATTACCCCGTATATACAAACAAAGTTATAAACTTTACCTCTTTATAATATTAAGTATAGAGTATAGACTAGAGCGGTCGTCAAAAAATTAAAGAGAGAACGAATTTAATATATTGCTATATGTAGGTATATACAAATCAGTTAACATTTATAAGTATTTATTTTATTAAAAACAACGAGTAAAGAATACTTTTACATCGTCTACAGGGCACCTTACAATATAAAACATGTTTTTTACAGCATATTTTATTCAGTACCTTTTGGCACGAATATTCTTAAAAATAAAATAAAACTCCGTATTAAGAGTAAGGCCGTCATCTGACCGTTTCCTCTTGTAGTCAGCACAGTCTCAAGATGGCACTGCGTTTGGCAGTGAGCCGGGATCACTAATATCTGTATAGAGCTGACTTACTAGGTAATTGTTTTCTAGTTATTTTCTTTTTATCTAGACAATGATTTGTGTTAAAATTGCTTTTACGAAATGTTTGTTAGGTGAAAAATGCCTTTGCAATGTTTTTTTAAAATGAGATTGATAATACATACATATATTAAAATTGTCTTCATTTTTGAAAACCGTATCAAAATTATTTTCGTACTTTAAAAAGAGTATGCGGAAGCATACACAGATGAAAAAAACATTTTAAACTGTATGTATATGTAGAGAAGAAACAGTTATACACTGAATTTTATATTTTCAACCTTTTTTTTAAATAAGTTCAAAAGGCAAATTCAAAAACAGTCATTATTATAAATTATTGGCGTTCGTTATTTGATTATATCCTGAAATTTCATGTAAGTTACTTAAAGACTTCAGAGAAATGCCAAAAATAATTAAAACAACAAAGAAAAATCAGTAATAATGAAGGAACACAATGTACTCTACCTGGTAACTTTGCGACTTCAATCGAGCGACAGTAAGTATATAATGATTTTGGAGCCAGTCAGCGGAACCGATTACAGGGTGCTTGGTGCAGCGACCCGTGAACACAGTCGGAGTTAATGTATATCAGGTAATATACCTAAAAATGTCTACGAATATCTATTGCTACAGAAAAAGAGAATGGGGTTGCTGTATTCAACATTTAACGGTCCTTTATTAAAACGAATTGTTTTACGAATATAGGAATTAATCATAAAACAAACTACGATTTAGATCACGATTCAGCCTGTAATATCCCACTGTTGGGCATAGGCCTCTTCCCCATGTAGGAGAAGGATCGGAGCTTAATCCACCACGCTGCTGGTCCAATGCGGGTTGGCGGATATATTCCCTACTATGAGTAACAATCGCTATCAGTTGTACATGATAACAACCGGGACCGATGGCTTAGCGTGCTCTCCGAGGCATGGTGGAGAGACCCACAAGGACTGCACAAACACCCACAAAACAATTATACAAATATAGATAAATAGTCAAAAATTCGTCTAATTTGTATATTTGAGTCCTTGTGGGTCTTCCCACCGTGCCTCGAGAGTCCGTTAAGCTGTTAGTCCATGTTGTTAATATCGTAGATATCTGATAGCAACCGTTACTCATATCTTTTTTCTTTTTTTTTTTTTTATTTATTCAAGCTGACCAACAGTGATCACAATAGGTAGTTTCACATAAAAGAAGAGACTTATAGTATTAACATTTGTGACACCAACATCGTCAAGTCCAGTTTACAATTTTATAATACGTAGTACAAAGCACATCTAGGAAATGGTAGGTAAATCTATAGTGTAAAATGTACATATTTTTTTTAATTTTTTTGGTTGCACTTTGGTTGATATGGATACCCTAGCCCTACGACTTACGTCTTGGGATCAGTATTAACTGCTATGGTACCCACACCGAGTTTATATGCATTGGTTTAAATTAACTTAGTATATATAGATACGTTTATATGAGTATTATTATTAATGCAATAATTTCAAAATTTCTTTTTTAAAGTTATGAACTCTCGCGAACAAAATATCCAACGACAAAAATTGCCTATTATATACGTCAGAAATTCTATACAAGGGTGAGCGCTTACCAGCATTGGTTCTACAAAATGCAGTGGCAAATATGGAATGTGGATTACGAGTGTGCGACCTAGTAGGAATCCTATAACACAATTCATTATTTAGGGGAACACAATTATACTTATTATGACATAAGTCGTAAAGCAGCATCAATTCAAGATATGTTCGTCTTGATTTAAGAGTGGGGAGTTTGTATTTATCTAACATTTGAACGTAAGATAAACGCGAAAAGTAACATTTATAATGCATACAACGTAAGAATTTTCTTTGTACCATCTCAAGCGCATCTACGTATTTATTATAATACGGGTTCCAAATAGGCACAGCATATTCGAGTTGTGGACGTATTAGTGATTTATAAATATGAAGATATGTTGAAGCTCGCTTAAACTCATTACAAGTGCGCATCGCGTGCGTATAATTTATAGGCATTGCTGATTATATAGTCGATGTGCATATTTAAATGCAGCTTTCTGTCCAGTATAACCCCAAGATCTCTGATGTGTTCTACAACCTGAAGACGTTCACCACATAACGTATAGGAGAAACTGCTAAAGTTCTTTTTTTTAGTAAATGTTATAGCTTTGCATTTATTTAAACTAAGTGTTAATTTATTTACTATGCAGTAAGCTGAGAATCTGTCAAGATCCTCTTGCAGTTTCCTATGGTCATCTGAATTTTGAATCTTATGATATATTTTAAGATCATCCGCGTATAATAAAAAGTAACTAGACTTGAAGCAGTGGTGAATATCGTTTATAAATAGTATAAATAATAATGGCCCTAATATAGAACCTTGTGGCACTCCAGAACTAATAGGTACGAAATCAGATTCATATCCATTGATAATTACTTTTTGAGTACGATTTGTTATATAAGATTTAAACCAACGCCACAAGTTTCCGCGTATACCATTGAAGGCAAGTTTCTCAAGAAGAATTTTGTGATCCACCCTGTCAAATGCTTTTCGAAAGTCAGTATAAATAGTGTCCAATTGTATGTTAAGATCTAGTGCTTCAAAAAGATTAGTTATGTAAATTAATAAATTTGTTGTTGTAGAGCGCCGCTGTACGAATCCATGTTGCTGTTCTATTATATTTTTATGTAAAGATGGGTAGACATTATTATGAACTAATCTTTCAAAAAGCTTCGACAGAGTAGGTAGGATGGAAATGGGCCGGTAATTTATAATGTCATTTTTAGTTACATATGTATATTTCCACATTTGACGAGTAAAACTCCAAAAGACATTCAACTTGTGCAGAACAAGGACAAAGTTTCAAGGATAACTTGTAGTCACGGCTTTGTTTCAACGGAAGGCCAGGGAAATGACTTTGAACGTACTCGTAATATTTTATGCAAATGTGCGTTTGCGACCCTGGATGGAAGCAGATAGGGAAGTGTAATGAAAAAAAGATCGGGAGTATAGATGGCACTAGGTGTTAGGAAGGATAGGTAGGTCTTTTTGTTAGCTTCTAAATTGCTTTAGTTGAATAGTTTTATGTACGTCAAAAACAACGATAAACTAACTTTTAACTGTGTGGATGGCAGGTTGCAGTACATACTATACATAGATTAAAGTAAATAACTTAATTTTTTGTAACGTGTTTCTTTATTTTTGATAGTAGATATTGATATTACTGTACAAGTGTACAGTGGCAGATTCTACTTTATACTGAAATACGTAAAGAACGTTTATTTTTTTATATCAGTAGGGTCTAAAAATTTAATAGTTTTAGACCGTAATATCTATGTGTTTGTATTTTCTTTCATCTTGCCAATTCTTCCTCAATTAAAATGGAGCAGCGTGGTGAATAAAGCTCCAATCCTTCTCCTAGGCTAACTCACAGAAACTTTTTATAAATTTGGAAGAGTAAATAATATAAATATTCCTTAGTTATAAAGAAATAACTCGTGTAGAAATTAATATATTTAAATATGACAAAATTTAGATTTAGTATATTTGTATCTCTATGTAGGTAAATGTAACTCCATTATTTCGTATAAATATTGAATAAGGAATGTAAAAGATTATAGAGTATAAATATTTTTATTTGAAAAAGCAACATTTGAACAAACGTGCACTTATCCCGAAATAAATCAGAGATGAATAAGATGTAGGTTAATGTAATTCGAGTGGTTTATACGTAACGCCGTATTTTTACCATTGTTATCCCCGGTCGTGAACCCAGCGGCCATTTTATTTCCGCCCTCATATATTTCATTCCGAAAACTCCGAACCGACTATGGAATGGCTTCTCTGTGAAAATTGTTTTGACAAAATTGACACGACAAAAATTAACTTACCAGTGGTTTTATTTATGCCGGTTCTATGAGGATTTTGAATAATAATTTTTGAAAAAGGTGTTTTTAAAATGAAATGCATGATGTTGGCTTTTAGCCTCTAGTATGTTTGTGTGAAAGGGTTGTATTTATACATGACTTAAGGATTCAATGGAGTAAGACAATATTTAATTTTATAGTTGTTTGTTCATTAAACTGTAAGCTTAGCGTAATATTTTTATTTCGTTTGTCTAGAATAATTAAAAGCCATTTCTTAATACAATATACAATGTTAAAAAAATTGAGCAAAAAGTATCTTCAATCCTCAAATCTACAACCGAATCGAACTGACGAAGTGAGGATTCGAGCGGTACAAATTTCTAGTGTGAACGTAAAAATTTTACTTTATCTCTGTAATATACTCGTACGTTGCTTTGACTTTTTTATTAGAATTATCCAGTGTGACGATATTAACAATTATTTAGGATCCAAACCTATGGACGCCTACAGAATATTGCTTGTACAATTAAGACGTCGCTGTTTATATTAACGTTTGAAACAGGGCTCTAGTTTTGTAAATGAAACAGTACATACTTTGTGCATTTGCATGTAGTATCAGAAGATAAGTAAGTAATTATTTTGGTAACTAAGAACATTAATACTTTAAACCATGAAAAGAAAAAATACAATATAAAGCACGTGTGACGTGTTTTTATTTTGTATTGTCAAAAAAATATTCGATTTAGTTTCGTGTGGTAGTTCAAATTTCATTTTCATTAAAATAAAAATATTTAAATACATATTTTTTAATTAATGCATTTTAAACAATAGTACCTGGGTGACCGAGCCTAGCTCGGTATTTTCATTTTTATTTTATTTATTTTTTTATTTTGTTTTTTTTCTCGGTATTTTTATGTTTTATTTTTATTTAAATAAAAAATCACGAGTGAAATTTAAAAAAAAAAGAAAAAGAATTAATCTGGAAACTGAGATTAGAACCATGGTTTTCTCGGTTAATCTTGACCGTCTGATTTCTTACCTGAGCTATTACTGACTTTAATGACAATTGCGAAAATAACCTTCCTATTCTAACGATATTTTAGCCATTTTTTTCATTGCCTAAAAACAGGAATAAAACGACATTTTCTAAAAATGAATCCTAGCTAGATCAATTTTTCGCCCCCGATATCCCCTGTATACTGAATTTCACGAAAATCGTTGGAGCCGATTCCGAGATTCAGATTATATATATATATATATATATATATATATACAAGAATTGCTCGTTTAATAGTATAAGATACTACGATTTAACATTTGTGCAAAACATACAATTTCTTGCACGAATTTTGCAATGATGTATGTGTGTATATTATCTTTAGTAAATATTTTGTGATTGATTCACACAAATTATCTTAATATTCTACTAACATTTAGCTGAGCGTAGAAACGCCACGTAGAACATTAAGTATATAAACCATGACAGCAAATAAATCCAAGCGGATGTGTTATATTCGTGGGCGCACGTGCTTTGACTAATACAATATATTTCTAAGCAAAATAAACTTTATTACTATACGCATAAAGTTAATAATAAGTGTGTCGAGTAATGTTTACTTAATCCTTTATGATAATGGCCGTTATAATTACGTTACTTTCAGTAAATGGTTTTGTTATGTGTGATATGTATGTTAAGAGATTATACTCGTCTGTCTGTCTGTCTGTTGTCTTCTGTGGTTTGGAAATTGTTTATTAATATTTGAGTGAATCCGGATGCATTAACAGTTATGTTATTTGCCTCTATCTTAAAAACCATCATTTAAAACAAAAATGTACAATTATCAAGCAGGCTTATTTCCGCCAATCCGCAGTGAAGTATATAAACATTAGATAATATTAAAACACGACATCTTAAACACGTTCAAACAATGCATTAATTACTATTTTTAATTAACAATTTACGACATTCAATTTTACTTAATAATAATTTTCCCTAAAGATAAATTTCGAATAAGTTTCTAAGATGCTTAAAAATCTTTATTATGGAAAAATATGTTATAAGCGAGCTGGGAATTCTCATCCGTGGTAATAATACGAATTATTAGGCTTCATTTATTCACTTTCATGCATAATATTGTAAGCCACTGTTATCATTTATCACCGGGCTTAATTCGACAACGCATCAATTTTCATTTCTCACTTTATTATACAGTGAAATATTCCTTGAAATCGACATTTTTCAGAGAATATTTGAGTAAGCGGATTTTTTTATAAAAATAAATTACTAAATAAATACGTGTATGTACATAGGTTTATATGAAGCTACTTTATGTTATTATATGTTTATGTACACAGATTATTTGAAATTAGTATTTCTAACTCACTGTTTATAGACTTTATTATTCTGTTTCTAAGAAATCTTGATATCCTTGATGTTTACAGGATAATTAAATATATCTTTATTATTTGTATATTATATCAAACATACCTACATCCGCCCTCGACAGGGATGCTATAAATAATATTAGCAATGATAAGAAAATACATATTTTATTATCAAATTATAAACAAGTACATAGACACATTACTTTATGAGTTCTGCTTCATATTAAACATTATTTATATCTGTAATTGTATAAAATAAAAAAGAGCGTTATTAAAATAAAATAAAACACGTAATATGTGTATTTGTTACATGTTGTTATTACATGTCTTCAGAGCACTTTGCAATTTTAATACTCGTGCCACTTTTGCCTTAGGCATTTGCATAATACTGGTTACAAAGACATTATAGCGTAGCAAAATTCGTAGAGCAGCTACGACGCTACGATCATTACTTCATATAATCTACAAGTGCTACGAACTTGTGATCACAGTACTTAAGTAAGCTATATAAAGACTAAATATATATTTATTTAAAGAGAAGTTCTATAAATTGTACTACATGTGTATCAAAAAGCAACGAGGAAGCGTAGTGGTTTTCTACTAACGAGATCTTTTTGTCAGTTATGCGATGTTTAAAGATTTTTACCAATATTTTGTACAGAACACTGTAAATAACAGAACATAGTATACAATATATTGATACTAAAATATATCATTTATTGAACGTGACATCACTTTGCGAAAGTGTAGACACATCGTAGCAACTGTTTTGAATAATGTTAAGTAAACAGCCCTTATTGAAATTGCGGTGGCAATCGATCGATTATGGGGTGACGATGGCTCGGGGTGAACACCCGCCGGGCGCGTACCTACCGTGCTAGTGATGTATGCTAACACTTTCTAAAATTAAACGATATAATTTATATTATACTAGCAGTACGGTAACTCCGCGGTTTCAGATGCGTCAATTTGAGGAAAAGAATAGCCTTATATATAAGGCTTTAATTATTATACCATTATTATACCTTCCTCTGTAAATGGGCCAACCAATACAAAAAAGAAATTTTCAATTCAAACCAGTAGTTGCTGAGATAAGGGAGTTTAAACAAACAAACTTTTCAGCTTTATAATATTAGTATATATTGCATATTTAAATACTATGCTTACTTATTGTAAGTATTAAAGTTAAATTTAAGTTAAGTTTAAATAATGGCAGGGTTCTCATTTATTAAAATTTAAGTCGTGATTTTTATATTAATGATTCCTTATCAAATAAACTTTATAATGAATTTTTCTCAAATGCTGTGTAAATTTGTTATAAATAAATAGGTAACCTGGCAGATTTCGTATAATCATATTTTTTTTTCGTTAATATATCTTTTTTCTAATTTTCTATTCTACTGACCTTCTAGTCTAGGACAAAAAAATTATAACGAATTTGTCATGAAATAATTAGGACTTGAATCTTAGTAGTATTAACATCAATTGCAAGAACATCACTCGGTTTCTCGGCTTGCCGACGATTTTATTATATTTACTGAGACCCTGGGGGACTTTAATACAATGCTCAGTGACCTTAACACAGAGTCTCAACAGGTGGGTCTAATATAAAAGAATATTATAGAAAAACCAACTTCAAAAACTTATCAAACTACAGAATGATACTTAAGCATTCATACGCTTACTATAAATGCTTTTTATTATATTTTTCTCTTTGCGTCTACTGTTACTAGTACATGAATGTATGTAATAGGTATTAACACTTGTATTTACATTTATTATTGTATTAGTTTTGATTCTGATATCACTACATATTATAAAACAAAGTCGCTTCCCGCTGTCTGTCTGTCCCTATGTATATGCTTAGATCTTTAAAATTACGCAACGGGTTTGGATGCGGTTTTCTTTAGTAAATAGAGTGATTCCAGAGGAAGGTTTGTATGTATAATACATGCATAATATAGTAGAGGAACACTTATAGTTTTTTCAACCGTGCGAAGCCGGGGCGGGTCGCTAGTAATCAATAAAATCTTATTAGGTTGAATGTTACAGTTACCGCCTCGGAGCTTAGAACAAAAGAATATAGTAAATACTTGCTACATATTGTGAAGGTTACTCCAGACTCCAAAATGTTAGAAAAGAAGAAAATATATTGCATAGTTTATTATCTAACAGCAGTACCCGCTGCGTTGCTTGTGCAATATTTTATGAATTATTGTCTGTCGACCTAAACAACTAATAAAAAAATCATTATTTTGGCAGACAAATTATTTATGATAGAAAGTTTATATACGGGTATTTATATTGTGTACTATCTTATATTGAACATTAGATAAAAGAATAAAAGGTGAAGCTATGTTATATATTATCAAATTTAAAATTTCTGACAAACAAAATTATTATATTTTATTTATTTGAAACGTCCCTCTGCTAAATAAAGAAATGACTTATTCTTCAAACAAAACATGTTTAATAAATTTCACGCTACAAAAAACAAATCAACGAATTCATTGGATTTAAATCCATCCTACTTTTGATTCAATGGCTATATATTTTTTATTCATTTGGAATTATTCATTAATTCATTCGGTTGAATAGTTTCCAATGTTTATTTGGAATGGTTTCGAATAGTGCAAAAATAGCACGAATAATTTCGCCAAAGTTACTTAGTGCCTTTTTTTTTGATATCGCAGGGGAACCATTTACGGGTAATATCCAGGACGCCCGGGTAGGCAGTCCTAGACTGTATGTCCGACACAGCACTTGGGTGTTGTAATACCGTACTAAACCCCTGCGGGCGCCTTCAGTCCCTTTAAATGGAGGGTCCCAGATCTATAGGCAACAGGATCCCTCCAGCGACAGGCTGGCCTCGGCGAAAAGGCCAGACTTCTCCTCCATGGGGACTGTCTAGCTCACCTCTGAACAGTCCCGACGACGCCGTGTCTAGCGTGCCTATATTATTATAACCAATTAATTAAACTACGGTTAAACGTCAGTTTGTCGTAACCTAACGCCATCTATATATTATACTAGCTGACCTGGCGAACTTCGTACCGCCTAACAGTCGATTCAAATTTTCATTAATTTTTTTAATACTTATCTATCCTTCCCGGAACCCCTCCACTAACACTTAAACTTATTAAAGTTCAAATTGACTTTTAAGAATTATTACGAATCTTTTGTATGGGAATATAGAAAAGTGTTGTTTTTAAACTTTTTCAGGGAATTTTTTAACTTTTTCTCTCCGTAACAACCATCCCCGTACTTCAAGGAATATTATAAAAATAGAATTCGAAATCGGTTCAGCTGCTCTCGAGATTTGCGCTTAGCAACACATTCAGCGATTCATTTATATATATAGAGATTATATTATATTACGACAACATTGACGTTACGTACGTACGTACGGTAGTAAATCTTCTATGAAAGTTAATGTTCGTTTTCTCATTGCGTGTATTTTAAATATTTACATCAACTATATAGTATAAAACGAAATGGTATGCTTTTAAATTTTTTGTGACAATATTTGAATGTAATGACATATATAATTATACTCTTGTAATGCAGTATTAAAATAAAATATTTTTGTGTTATGTATCCCATTAGCTGAGGAAGGCTATGTTAACGCGGGTAAAACCACGGGCCACAGATAGTACTCGTATATAATATTGTGTAAAGAAAAACCAAGAGGGACATAAGTGCAAATTGCTACTCGTGGACAATGCCCTACAATAGGATAGCTTCCGCTCACCGAGTTCAGTATTGTTTCTGCCAGTAACGTGACTTGCCCGCTCATTTGACACGGTCAAATTTTCAACGATCTTTGAAAATAATAAAAAAATCTAAGCATTTTTCCCAATCTCGGATTTTAAGCTTACTTAACTTTATTTGATTATATTAGGGTGTTTTTATTATAAATATATTTCTAATTACTGCACTTGGTCATTACACGAATTCGTTACATGTGGGTTAACATAATTAATTACATGTTTTCCATACATTTGAAATCTCTAATACCTGTATAAACTAATCATATTCAAAAGCAATTAATAACCCTCATCATATTCCAAATAGAAATTTTACTCTAAAGCATAATTATACCCCGTCCGGCGACTAATGATCTTTTTGACAGCCCACGCCTATAAATTACAGTGGTTTTTTTTTTCGGAATAACGTACTAAAATTCTACTGTAATGTCATACTTTATTGACGATTTGATTGATTGAGTGAAGTACCCTGTGCATAACAAACAACCACAGACTATGAAACAGTTCTTGAAATAATAAATCGATAATAAATCGATCATATGATAAAAATAATTTTACGTCATGTGATTATTGTTTCTATAAATTTAATAAAAAAAAGTAATAAAAATGGTATCTATGACTCCAAACCAACTAACAAAGATATAGTTAAGTAATGTACAAGCGAATTCAAAATCTATTAAAATACTACAAAAAAGTCCGCGATAGCATATCTCTATCTCTTATGGTTGACTTACAATAACCACTGTTATGTTCAAATTTTTAATTAAAAACATTTAATTAACAACACGTTATTTTTAAAGCTACTCTCCTTAGTTCAGTATTAATCCTTATCCAAATTAGTATGTTAGTTAACTTAGGAATTTAATGTAGATTAAAATTGTCCTTCACACTATATCAATCAGATGAATAGTTTTTGAGATATCGTCGTTAGAAGTAATTAGCAGCGAAACATTTAAAGCTCGGCGAGCCAGCGTTATTTCCTTGAGATGCTCGCCGCGAACTGAACAATGAATATTTTGTTAAATTCGACGCGGACGAAGACGCGGGCACAGCTAGTACAATATAAAATTATAAAAACATTATTTAATCATAACTAGAGAACTAATACTGAAAAAGTTTATGAGGAACACTTATTTTGAATTCAAGTTAGATAATAATTTATATAATTTGAGGAATGGTCTAATTTAGTGTGTATAAAATGTTTGGTGATTGGAATTCTGTTGTAAGTACAGTGTTAGACATAAAACAAATCGTAATGTATCTGTGAACTGCTGGACAATTTTTGTATTTTACCCACATAAAATGTTGATATTATATTTTGTAAGTTACTGTGTTTTTAATGAGAAAATAAATATTCATTAAACCTATAATGCGCTATAAAGTTATATTATTTATACGTATAAATATTTCTATTTTACTTTTTTTTTAATGTTATTAAGTCGACAAACAAGCGTACGGCTCACCTGATGGTAAGTGACTACCATAGCCTATAGACGCCTGCAACACCAGAAGCATCGCAAGCGCGTTGTCGACCCTATCCCCAATCCCCCCCAGGAGCTCTGGTCACCTTACTCACCAACAGGAACACAATACTGCTTGAAAACAGTATTATTTAGCTGTGGTCTTCTGTAAGGTCGAGGTACTACCCCAGTCGGGCTGCTCCATATTTTGAGCAGGAAATTTCCTGCTGTGCCCTACCTCAGTTAAACTTACTGATTTACTGATTTATTATTTATAATTTAAAAAAAACTAATAAACGAATAAATAAATAATATTTTAAAACTAAATGTATTTCATTAAATCGATTGAAAGTTCTTCTTAAATAAAATCGATTATTATTTCAAATCGAATCAATAACGTGTGAGGTAGTCACTAAAGTCAAAATTTCTTGAAGTGTCAAAAAGATCATTAGTCGCCGGACGGGGTATAATAAATTTTGTTACTAACGTTGAGTACGTATGTACATTTGAAACAGATATCGAATTGAAATATCACGCAATTCTGGCATTAACAACTATATCATACGTTATATTTTACCGTGGCACGTCAACCCTAATGTACAAACAAAGGTACATGTGAGTATTGTGTCACAGTCTGTCACCGTCCCGCCTGTCCCGCGATGCGCCCCGGCAGCCGTAATGCGCGCTAATGGAAGCAATTTGCCGTGTTTTGCAAACAGCCGCTTTGACGTTAAGCATCTCGGCCCAGGCTACCTCTAATTTGTTTTTATCGACGAAAACGCTTACCGCCATGTGATACCAGTCGTTGAAAGCGGATGAAATGAAAAAGGTTCCCCTTTTATACTTCTTTTACTTTGCGCTTAGCGAGATACTTTTTAGGAAATGTAAAAAGTTACGTATAATATAAGGAAAATTAATTTAATTTATTAGTTCCTCAAATAAATCATGCTGATTCATTACGGAACCGTATATAAGGTACATTAGATATTCACTATTACACTAGCCGACCCGTGCCCACTTCGTTTTTGTGATGCAAATATAATTATAGTAAAGTTTTCATCTCGCTCGTATTTCTCCGACTCGATTTACATATACTATTATTTTTCATTGAATTTTTTGTTCAATAACAATAAAATATAGCATATATCACTCCTGGATAGTGTAGCTTTCTGTTAGTGAAAGAATTTTCATGATCGGATCAGTATTTGCGAAGATTACCCCCTACAAACAAACAAAGTTAGAAACTTTACCTCTTTATAATATTAGTATAGATTAAGTTAGGGTAAGCATGAGGGCTTTAAATAAAAATTAAATAAAAGAAAACATCATAAAAGAAAACCTTTCTTTAAGTCCGTAATAAAAATAAATACATATTACGTTTGCGTCGTTGTTTCCTCGGAAGATAAGCTCGAAGAGATCTAAGAAACTTTAATTTTTAAAAGGGTTCTCTCGTAAGCTAAAAGCCACAGCAGAGTGCATCATTTCTTTTATTCCAAGATCTACTTTATGAGCTGAATATAATACAAAAGCGGTGCTCGTAAATATAACTTACGAGTTAAAAATATTTCTCATCATCATCATCATCTTGTCAACGTCATTTATTTTAATTTAGATGATTTTATAACTGTGTAGTATGTTTTCTCGAAAATAACATACATACTATGTGAACCCGTATTTCATGAAGTTCATACATAGTGAGAGAAACAGATTTATATCCAATTTAAAATTGAATATACATCTGCAGCTTATATTAAGTAGATTCTATAAGTAGAATCAATTGGTTCTCTTTCACAGAAACTATATTCGTTGTTCTCAGATAATTAAAATTATTTTGTTACCTAAAAACAAATAAATAATTGGCCTGTGATAAAATTTATTTTTAAGATGAAAAGGGTCACAGTCCTTACAGTACGAAGATCTTATCAAGATGATTTGTTTGTTTGCTTAGGCCTTCACTATACAGTCATAAGTTTATATTTGTTGGTGGTGAAATCAGATTGTAGGACAGTAGTTTTTCTAGAGCTAACTGATGAAACAGTTGTAACTACTTATTTGCTAACATAAATCTTATAAACTGCGTTAAATTTTGTTACCGAGAAACATTTCTTGGCTTTCTAACTTACTATCACTTTTAGTTTATAAACTATACGTAATTCAGTTTCAAGTTATGGTCCGGCCGCTGAAAGAATGCGTTTCTGACAGATCGTGATTGATTGGGCGATGTAACTTTGAACTGGCGTACAGTTTACGGCAAAATTTTAAATATCTTTTTTTTACCTTAATAACGAGTGATAACATTAAAATTTGAATAATTTTGCCAACTTACAATAAATGTATTAATTTTGGCCTAAAATGATTACAATTACTTAATTAAAAAATATAAAAACAATAGCTTTTAAAAGTCCAACCACGTCAAACGACGCTGCTTCAAGGTTATGTCAACTGTTTGTTTTTGTATTGTAGTGATGTGACAAAATAACGAGTCACTTGTTATCGAATATTTTTGTAATCTTTTTTTTTAACCGACTTCCAAAAAAGGAGGAGGTTCTCAATTCGACTGTATTTTTTTTTTTTTATGTATGTTAGCTCAGAACTTTTGACTGGGTGGACCGATTTCGATCAATTTTGTTTTAATTGAAAGGTGTTGCGTGTCATGTGGTCCCATTTTTTTTTAATTAAGATCTGACAAGTACTTTTACAGTTATATCTAATAATGCGTATTTACTTGACTACTTTTTCGTCGACCTACGTTGTATTATACCGCATAACTTTTTACTCGGTGTACCGATTTTGATGATTCTTACTTTAATCGAAAGCTAATACTTGTCATGTAGTCTTCGTGAAATTAGATCGAGATCTGATTACAACTTTTTGAGTAATCTTTAATAGCGCGTATTTACTTGACAATTTTTCGTCTTATTACGTTGTATTACTTGTCGATGTAATTGAAGTCGGTTTTTTTTCGTTTGCGAGCAACACAATTATTTTTTATGTAACTAGGTCGGCAAACAAGCGTACGGCTCACCTGATGGTAAGACCGTAGCCTATAGACGCCTGCAACACCAGAAGCATCGCAAGCGCGTTGCCGACCCTATCCCCAATCCCCCCAGGAGCTCTGGTCACCTTACTCACCAACAGGAACACAATACTGATTGAAAACAGTATTATTTAGCTGTGGTCTTCTGTAAGGTCGAGGTACTACCCCAGTCGGGCTGCTCCATATTTTGAGCAGGAAATTTCCTGCTGTGCCCTACCTCAGTTAGATCTTAATAAAATCTGTCGGTATAATATAAAATAAAACGTTATAATTTTATAATATATAATGTACTTAGTATTTAATAAAGTTAATAACATAATAAAGGTACGCCGAAACAAAACTTAAGAAAAATAGTGTCACAATATCAGTCAGATGAATTAAAAAAAACATTGAAAATAAAATTACTTACTTTACTACTTTATATTTCTGGTAAAAAATGATATATACGACTTAGTCTTCATTGTTTAAGGCTTAAAACAATGTATTTCATAACATACATATTCCAATAAATAAAGCATTTTTATTTTTTTCTCTTCGTTACCTTCAGAAATTACGATTCAATTCAATTAATTGATTCATTAAAAAATTATTTATATTGTGAATATTTATTGAATATGTTACTGTAAAAGCTCGAACTACGTTAAATCCTAAGATTTAAGAGTAAGTCTTAGGATTTACCGACATGAGTTGGTAAATGTAAGGATTTATGAAAGTGGGTCATTTTTTTGGGCTTTTACTATTATAATTTAGTACATGCTAGGTTTTACCACTGACAGCTAGTAAAAGTTGGTCTTGGGAATAAAACAAAGATTAATTCTTATTCATATATTTCAGTCAAAAACTTAAATTGATAAGTCTTTAGATTAAGACCCGTAGACCGTTATCGGCATAATTTCGTTACAAAAAAAAACTAACCCTAACCTATCTAACTTCAAAATTAGACCGTTTATCGGCATGATTTCGTTACAAAAAAAACCCTAACCTATCTAACTTCAAAATTAGACTAACGCGGGTCTTAATCTAAAGACTAGCTACGTTATAAGTTTATAACGTGTCTTTTTCAACATTTACCGTGCCTTTAATGTAAATCCTATGACTTACCAAGTGAATAGTGGTAAAAGTTCGAATCACAAAATTGTTCGGGCTTTTACCATTAAGAGTTGTTAAATCTTAGGTTTTACTCTTAAATCTTAGGATTTACCGTAATTCGTGCATTTACAGTAACAAATATATTGAAATATAAATCCTATAAAAAATAACAACATATAAATTAAATTGAATAAATATGCATAATGAATGCAATAAACAACGTAACTATATATTATTAATGTTATTTATTGTACATCACTAGTCATGACGAATTGGCAGGTGTCAGAAACGCATTTCACGCGGTTTTGTAAGAAAACTTAGTTTTTCAGCGAAAAACTAGTTTAGTTTAAAATCTATTTTGACAAATAAAATTAAATAATTGTTTTGTCTTAAATAAGGTCGTAAAACACAATATTCAGACTCGTTCGATTAATACTATCAATCTAAATATATTTAAAAAAGCTTTTGCTTTCTGATTCGATATTTTCTTCTGATTATTTTTCTTGTGTCATATCTCACAAATATCCTTCACTGTACACCATGAAGTATATTATGACAATAAATAGAGACAGATAATAAAAAACAAGTAGATAATCTCAGTGCTTTCATACAAAGCTATTTTTAACTTTATTAAAATTTAATATGTGCTTAGGTACAAAAAATTACACATCGTACAGATGTACTCGTATAAGAAAATTAGATTTAGATTGCTTTTAATTGTAAGTAGTTTACAATTAAAACAAATGTAATAATTGTTATACGACGTAGCTACCCGTGTAAGGAAATTGAATGACAGGAATAAACTATTTCGTTTAGTTATATAGTATTTAATTTTTATACATTTGTGGGTGTCAGTGATACAACCAACTTGCCGGAAGCCGTAGGTACGGCCATGACAGCCTCTTCATTTCCCCGGTTTCCGGCGGAAGCCGTCAAACCGCCATTTAAAAATCCACTCAGTTGGCACTACACCAAAAAAGGCATCTATACAATATTTATACGTTCCTGTTACCCGGCAATATGCACCAAGAGATCTGTATCGTTCCTGTGAATTATTACATTTTTACAAAACTTGGCATCGGTAGCCACTTGAATTATGTTATAGAAAATATTATTATTCAAAATAATCGTTGCATTCTCTGACCAATTTATATGCAATTTTCTAAAATAAAACGTCTCATTTGCTAGAAATTTCTACATAGTGTAGGAGAACAAGAAGTTATGACGTGATCAACAATAATATGAAATGATCAGTGAAATAGGGGTTAATTTTTTACGACTACTAGTTGACGCGGTGATCTTCGAATAGTCATATTTATTTTCACAAATATACAAACTATTTTGATTTCTTTTAAACATATCTTGTCCTGACAACAACGAACAGAAAAAATGAATTATCCAATTTAGCGCAATCCTTTGGAAGGTATGCTCGTACATATGTAGGTACATTTCACAGGCAAGATACAATATATAGATAACATAAGCTCCTATTGAGGTGATCCTAGTTGATATTCTTATTGTATGCAATAGACATTGTTTTCTTAAAACAAAAACCACGTACGTTTAATACGCTACGAGCTGTTTGAAGCAATAAGCCGATCGAGGTAAGACGATTACGGCACGCCTTATCAGGAGGCTGCTTGTAGAAAAAACGAGTACATAGACTTATGTTTTCAATACATATTGCTTTTATGATAAGCGTCTTTTTTTCAAAGATAACCTAACAAAATAAAGGCTAAGAGTTTTTTATTTGACGTAAATATTAAAATCAAAGGTAATCATAAAATCATACCTTTTTTGTGTTTTTTGTTCGAATTAAAATATTGGTTGCCTTAAAATATGTAATGATACTCCTATGGTGCTCCGATGACTAATCATCATGCTTATGATAATCCTGGTCACGTGGACCAATTTGTAACACTATCATGGTAGTGGCGTTACAAGCTAATATTAAGCTTAAGAGGATATCAAATATCTTTGGCCTTATGAATGCGATCGTCTAGAATAAGGAAGGACTCTACGTTGTGTTTGATTTTTGTTTCAGAGTAACTTCAGTTCTTTTTGTGGTATGCCGAAGGAAAGACATAGTATATGTTATTAGAAGCCTTGATTTCTATATATACTCTAACTAACATCCTACCTAGCCATTAATTTAAAATAACATCTCTGCACAATGACATTAAATTACTGAGATTAATTTATCCTAAAATTTAATTGAAAGATATTTACACTTACCAGTGATATAAATACTATAGATAACTAACTCCTGGAATACTATTAAAAGGAAAGAAAGATATTAAACTTTATAACACCTTATAAGTAACCTTTTAGAATTAATAAAATTTAGTAAATTAGAACCGTTAAGAATAAATAGGAATAAAACTTATTCATTTAGAAATAACTATCACCTATACTGTTTAACTAATAGATCTGACGTCTCCTTAAGAATGTGTAAATTATAATTGCTATATTTTAGTGAATCTAGGTAACTAAAATAGAAATAAAGTTAAATAATTATATTCATTCTATAATGGCATTGATTAATTGAATAGTGTCTAAGTTTCTTTTACATGTATTTTTAGTTCAAACCTGATATAATAGATAGATTCTAATAACTCTAAACAAATGAAATAAATAAAAATATATAAGTAAATGAAATAATGATTAAATACATATTATATAGTTATTAATTATCTTGAAATAATTTATTCAGTTAATAAATTATCTCAGATAATTGTGAAAAATAATGTGTAGTGTTTGTTTGTATGTGTTAATCTGTTAGGATAGGGTTTATAGGTATTAGGGAATTAAAAGGCCGGGTTCAGCTGAACCCGGGGGGTCGCTACCACCATAACCCCTCCGACCCCATCCGATCCACACCGTGCTGAAGGCTCTAAATTAAATTAGGCACAACGTTGGTGCTATCAAATCAAAAGAAGGGTAGTAGGTAGGAAATGAGAGGTCCCAATTCTCTACAGTAAGTTAGATTGAAATATATCCTATCTAACAAATGCTTGTTTCATACCGTTGCAGCACAATCATGCAATGACTGTAATTGAGTAATCCCTTGGAATGCCATATAGACATAACCAGTGAATTACTAGAGTTGATGTAATTACCAAGCTGTAATCAGACATGGTATTAAGATGTGTTCCTCGTGAACAAAAGGAGATCGTGTCTACTGATCTTTTCATTGTGTGCTTACTAGCCCATACGGGAACTTCGGTCACACAACTACTTTGAAATTCGATCACGAAACCTACTACTTTTGTCACAATAGGATTGTGTAGTGTAATATCCCATAGGAAGACCTACTGAGTTACGAGTCTATAGTCCGCTATATTGTCAAGCCTAGCCACCATTATGAGATGGGTCAAACAGCGACTGGCGACTTGCAACAACGCAACCTTTCGAGTGTCCTATAAGGAAATTAAGAATAATTAAAGGTATAAGACCAACATGTAGAGTAGGTGTATTGTGTAGGGTTGTCCTTGCATGACTCACAGCACTCACATGAAACAGCATTCATTAACCAGAATAGGTTGTTCAATTGAATCATTGAACCAGTAATTAAGTTGTTAAACATTTGAATATATCAGGCTCTCTCAGGAACTGATTGGATTTATTCAGGACATGGAAGTGTCGAGAGATAAATAAAACAATTAAAATATAACATATTCATTTACTCAATCAGAATCTCTGAGAGTATCTCATTTTCACAATGAAAAGAGAATGTATATTTAATAGGTTTTATAATCCATCAATGTTTGTATGTTTGTACAACACAAGAGGGCTTGATTAAGGCTTGGCTTAAATCTCAGTAAATCCGCCATTAGGACTTAACAGAGACCGTCCACAAAAATTAGCAATAAATTAATTGGAAAAGTGAATATGTTTCTCTATTAGTCTAAAATAGAACTTCATACCACTGTCCAAATATAAATTACTAACCTTTGTTGCAGTTCAAACAACTACCATACACTAGGTGTCTGGTGGAGTTTGTCCAAATCTCTTATCAAAAGATAAGGAAACTCTTATCAAAGATAAGGAAACGTACGTATAGTATTTACCAAGAACATAGTTCAGTTAGGCCAATACAAACGCAGAGGTTGGTAGGAAGTACACGCAACTTTCTCTACTAGATAGGCCAAGGTTAGGATCTACCTAGCATCGATGACGCGATGAACTGTGGCTTAGACAGGCCAAGCCTTATAGGGGACACCTATAATAAAACACTGGCGAATACAAACATTTATGGATTCACCTGAACATGTTTATATAGTTCAATGAAAGTCATCGTAAGAATGAGACACTCCAGTCTACCAGATACCTCGTCTTGACACTCATTTAAGAACATAAATTCTTAGATCAATGTTCAAAACTACAAGAGTTGTGTAATGTCATAGATCAGTGTATAATACCTCATCTTAGAATGTATTCAAGAGCTAAAGTATCCTTGAACGCACTCCAGACTACAAACCACCTGTGTTACCTCGTTCCAACATATATTTAAAAACTACAAGTTCTTAAATTAATGTTTGAACTACAAAAGTTTGTGTAATGTCAAAATGAAGCCAAATATACATATATATATATATATACATATACATACATACATATACATTCAATAGAAGCATATTTATATGTAGAGAATACTCAACAAGATACGACAAATAATCATTAGTTTGTTTATAGGTCATATTTTCCTAAAATCATTCACTACACTATCTACTTCCAAGGTGATGACTTCATTAAACAACACAGTAAAATTTCATTTCATTATTCAAATACACCCTAACGAAATTCTATTTAACCCTTACTATAACCGTATCTAATATGATAGTTTTAACCAAAAAATCATTCAATATGTAATTTAAAGTTAAACGAATGTAATTTTGTTTCATTATATCAACATCATATTGTGTTCATTTACTTAAGCTAGGTTTCATTTTATCAGTTAAATTCAATATAATTATGGTCATAAGGCTTATTTCATAATAATCTTATTCAATAAACAATCGATAATTAATAGTATCAATGTAACCTTTTCATAATAATTTCATTCAATAATCAATCAATAATTAATAGTATCAATGTAAACCTTTTCATAATAATTTCATTCAGTAATTAATCAATAATTAATAGTATCGATGTAAACCTAACTAATAATTCATTAGATATCTTTTATTAAAAATCTCCGTAAAAGTTATAAAAATCAGTAAAAGAAACACAACATGCATGCATCATTTTAATTCTACACTAATTGGTGATCAAAGTGTATCAAAATTGTGAAATTATTTACATGCAAATATATAAAAAAATTAATGCATTCGAACCAATCAGGAGCGCTTGACCAAAGGAACTGCAGACTCTACACAGGTTTCACTGAATTTACTTAGCGGATTACAATTAAAATTTTATAATAAAGAATTGCACTTAATAATAATCAGTAAAAATAAATTAAAACTATTTTGCGGACTAAACTGAAGCTACATAGCCACACTCGGCCAGCTTACGCTAATGAAATCTCTGATTCAGACCTAAAAATACCTTTAGGTATTTTATGTTTAATCTAAATCAGAAATTCCATAGCTTCGCCAGCCAAGAGGCCGCGACGGCCGCGGAGGCCTACGTGCTCTCTTCCTCAATACTCTACTTCGAATTTTCGAGTCCAAACCCGAATGCCCTCTCCCGACGCCCCTACTGTATATATCAAGTCTCGCGTCTGCTACCCCCTCTACGCCTACCCAACGCGCGTCCCAAAATTCCCGGAAAAAATTCTACGCCCTGCAGTGTTACCATCTACACGGCCGTTCCCATGTTACACGGAAATTCGTTGATAACCGCGGTACACAGCAGTACGTTCATTGCTGTGTTCAAAAATACGACAATCCAATGTGTAATTGTTTTTTCCTAATAATTTAATCGATAGTTTATAAGTCATTATAGTGCAACACAAAACAAGAACAAGAAATAAAATTATTACAAAAAAACAAGGAATAAAATTATTACTTCCTCAATAAATTGAGCTTTACTGGCTGTAAGCCCTTTTATCCGATCCGAAGGAAATTGCGTAAATCAATTAAACAAAAACACAATAAAAGATAAACAATATAAAGGAAAAACACAAATACACATTGAATAAAGCCGAAGAAAAAAAAATGTTAGTTACGATAAATTTGTATGACGGTTGTGGAGAATAATGTATTATTCAACCGATTTCGAAAGGGAAATTATTTAACCGATTATTGTCATTTTTAACCTTACGTGTTAATGTAAAGTAAATACACGTCAATTTTGTAGTTTTTATTCCGAAACACGGTAACTTAAAATCTTGCGATGGCAACCCTGGCGTAATGTGAGTCCAACAAAAAACTGTATCCCATGGCTACCCAATGCTTAGGGCCGATTCCACCGTTTAATAAAGCTATGTTTTGCTTAATCGAATTTATAGTTCGATTCTAATCTTGGTTTTCGTTTAATTATTATTACGAATCATTTGTACGGGAATACAGCAAAGTGCTGTTTTAAGACTCTTTCAGGCAACTTCCTTAAAAATTTCTCTCCGCAACAACCATCCTCATCTTTCAAGGAACACAAAAAGGAATTAGCGCAATCGGTCCAGCCGCCCCCAAGATCCGCGCCCAGCAACACATTCAGCCATTCATTTATATATATAGAGATACACTACTATAAACTCGAGTATCGGAATATATCATATGACAACTTGACAAGATTTGTTTTTAATAGGTTAGACCGTTAGAAGCTCTAGACAAAACGTGTTTACACAGCTAAACGCCAAAAATCGGTCGTTTAGAATTTAAACTCAGTTATTCTCTAACTGCGTCCAGTTTATGTTGGTGAAATGCAATTTCCAGCTCTAACTCCGTTAAACGCGTAAACCGAGTTTACGTCGAACCAATCGCGATCATTTCAATCAGTGGAACTGGCCCTTAGAACGTCTCACCGAATCTGTCAACACAACCAATTTAAGCTTGTCTCGAATATAAAATTTATCGCCTAATATTTTAACACGCTAGCTAAACTGTTTGAGTTCCCAGCTAATAAATCTCTATTCTTAAGTACAACTTAAAATTTGAGACCCTAATGGATTAGAACAATTTTTGTCCATTAAATTGACTGTTTTATGTTTACGTGTCAACTCACATTTCAATTTATGCGTTTGTTATCTCAAGTATAACCCAAAATTTATGTAGCTAAGGTAGAAATAATTTAGAACCATATCCGTTCACTAAAACAGCCGAATTGTGTTTATGGGTTACGTTACAAATATTGGTTGGTGTTAATCAATTCATAACTAGTAGACTTATTCTTTAGGCAAAGGAAAAATAAAAGCTTAAAATTGGTTTCTAAAAATCGCGTAACCTGCCCACAAAAAAGCAGTAAAAAAGCAGTTCCATGGAGCGGGATTTGAACCCGCGCCTTCTGACATGCCGTGTCAGCGCTCTGCCAACTGAGCTATGGATCCACATCAAGCTGGGTCGAAATTCTTGATATGATGATTTTTGGTTTTTAAGCAAACCTTGCCGCCGTCGCCGTGGGTGGGAATTAAATATAGTGGTCTAAGATCCGAGAAGGTAAATCTTCCCTCATCTGTTAATTAGATGAAACAATTTTTATAGGCAGATTTCAATATTGTGAATTTATAAAAAAACCTCTGCCACCCTACGCCTGCTACAATTTATAATACTTAATTAGTTAATCAGTATTTTTTTATGATCTTTTCCCTCTCATGTTAATTACATGTAGTAAGCTAAAACTGGCAATACTTTATATTATATACCTTACTGTAGTAGGCACCCATCTCTATGATTGCTATACTTACCTGCAGCCAGGTCAGAAAAGGTAGATAAATGTAGATTATTACTCTCACATGTTAATTAAAAAATCCAAGTACAATAATAAACGGCGGCGAATTCTAAACATAATAATGTTTGGCTGCCGTATTAAAAGCTGATGCAGCCAAAGATAAATATGGTCTAAAATCCGAGATAGCTAAATATTCCCTCATCTGTTAATTAGATGAAACAATTTTTTATAGGCTGATTTCAATATTGTTAATTTATAAAAACAACTTCTGCCACCCTACGCCTGCTACAATTGATAATACTTAATTAGTTAATCAGTATTTTTTTATGATCTTTTCCCTCTCATGTTAATTACATGTAGTAAGCTAAAACCGGCAATATTTTATATTTTATACCTTACTGTAGTAGGCACCCATCTCTATGATTGCTATACTTACCTGCAGCCAGGTCAGAAAAGGTAGATAAATGTAGATTATTACCCTCACATGTTAATTAAAAAATCCAAGTGCAATAATAAACGGTGTCGAACTCTAAACATAATAATGTTTGGCTGCCGTATTAAAAGCTGGTGCAGCCAAAGATAAATAGTAAAAAGATACAATTTACGATGACTATGGGAGCTCATTGCGAAGAATGAGACAGAATAATACTAATTCCTTCAACGAAAAGAGACAGCGTAAAATTCATGCGCGCGCATCACAGGCTCATTTAAAAAAAAACAAAAAATAAATAAATTTTTGATGACCTCGTAAGGTGTGATTTTTTTTGTCATCAAATCAACGATCAAAAATTTATTTATTTTTAGGGTTCCGTACCTCAAAAGGTAAAAACGGAACCCTTATAGGATCACTTTGTTGTCCGTCTGTCTGTCAAGACCCTTTTTCTCAGAAACGCGTGGAGGCATCAAGCTGAAATTTATATTAAATACTCAGATCTGCTGCCTCTTAAAGCTGTGAAAAAATGAAACTTCTAAGCCAAGGCAATCAAAAGATACAGCCGTTTATGCTGCAAATTTTCGACACTCTCAAGGGAATCAAAACCTACAGGGTACTTCCCGTGAACTAAGAATCTTAAAATTTGGTACGAAGCAACGTCTTATAGCACAGATACAGGAAAAATTGCGAAAAGTGTAAATTTTTAGTTACTACATATAAAAAAATATATTTTAATAATTTTACACTTAATACCACTTTTCTCATAAACGCGTAAAAGTATTAAATTGAAATTTATATCAAATACTCAAGTCTATAATACCTTTAAGCTGTAACAAAATCAAACTTCTATGTCAACGGTATCAAAAGAAAAACCAAGTTAAGCCGCATATTTTCATCGAAAATAGTCCCAAAGGAATCAAAACCTACAGGGTACTTCCCGTGAAGTCAGAATCTTGAAATTTGGTACGAAGCAACGTCTTATAGCACAGATACAGGAAAAATTGCGAAAAGTGTAAATTTTTAGTTACTACATATAAAAAAAAATATTTTAATAATTTTACACTTAATACCACTTTTCTCATGAACGCGTAAAAGTATTAAATTAAAATTCATATCAAATACTCAGGTCAATAATACCTTTAAGCTGTAACAAAATCAAACTTCTATGTCAACGATATCAAAAGAAAAACCAATTTAAGCCGCATATTTTCATCGAAAATAGTCGCAAAGGAATCAAAACCTACAGGGTACTTCCCGTGAAGTCAGAATCTTGAAATTTGGTACAAAGCAACGTTTTATAGCACAGATACAGGAAAAATTGCGAAAAGTGTAAATTTTTAGTTACTACATATAAAAAAAAATATTTTAATAATTTTACACTTAACGCCGCGTTGGCGCAGCGGTTACAGCATTGGATTGCGATTGGCTGTTGCGCGGGCGGTTGCGGGTTCGATTCCCGCACACGACAACATTTGTATTGGCCATACAGATGTTTGCCGTGGTCTGGGTGTTTGTGTAGTCCTTGTGGGTTACCTCACCGTGCCTCGGAGAGCACGTTAAGCCGTCGGTCCCGGTTGTTATCATGTTCACCTGATAGCGATCGTTACTCATAGTAGGGAATATATCCGCCAACCCGCATTGGAGCAGCGTGGTGGATTAAGCTCCGATTCTTCTCCTACATGGAGAAGAGGCCTATGCCCAACAGTGGGATAGTACAGGCTGAATCGTGATCGTGACACTTAATACCACTTTTCTCTTGAACGCGTAAAAGTATTAAATTGAAATTCATAGCAAATACTCACGTCTATAATAACTTTAAGCTGTAACAAAATCAAACTTCTATGTCCACGATATCAAAAGAAACAGCAATTTAAACCGCATATATTGAAACTAGCAAACAACTGACAAGGGAATAAAAATCTAAAGAATACTTCCCGTCGACCTAAAATCTTCAGGTATGAAGCAACGTCTTATAGCACAGATACAGGAAAAATTACGAAAACCTTAAATGTATAGTTACATCGCAACCACAGAAATATTATGTGTGATGTTGTTTATTTCTGCTTTGTTTTTCAATTATAAAACTTTGCAAAGTAATATTTATTTACTAACTCTTTTTGCACACCAATACACAAAAGAACAATACATAGAATTTATAACAATAAACTTGCATCAATTGCAACAGGCGGCCTTATCGCTAACACAGCGATCTCTTCCAGGCAACCTTTGGGCAGAAGACTTGCATATAAACTAGGGGAAGGGCGCAAAATTTTGTAAAAAAGGAACAATATAAAATAAAAATCAGATATAAATAAATAACTATATAACAATAGATGCTATATTTAATGACACATATGTACATATAAGTTTACTCATATGTATACACAAATATATAATTATATAAATACATACATACATACGTATATACACTATAAGCAAATTGATAGATTAAGACGAATGACATAACAACATAACGTAACTTCATGAAAAATAATAAATAATAAAATAAAGTTGCTTAACATAATTTAATATGATAAGTACATTTCCTTAACAAGTTTTTCAAATGTCATTAAAGATTGAGCGCGTTTGACAGTGGCAATAAGTTCCAAAGACGATAAGCTTCAATAGTGAAAGATTTAGAATAAAAGGAAGACGAATGTGAAGGTATCTTCAAAGTTAGGCTATCATTTAAGCGAAGAGGTACATATTATATATTTATCTTTAACGCCAGCGTTGATTCTAGACCAGAATGAAGAAAGTTCTTCAATATGTATTCGTAGCCGGCGACCATGCAAGTAACTATGAAACCAGTCAGACACCTTAGGAGATATGTTAAGAGAACCAAGTATAGCTAGTAGTAAGTCAAAATCAACAGTATTGAAATGATTAATGAAATCAAGTAATATTAACACTGTAATGAGAATTCTAGACATTAAAAAAGATATATGTTTAAACAATAGCAGACAATAATAAAAATAAATTTAGGAAAACATGTTTTATACAAACTTGAAAACAGGTACAAAGGTCAAAAAGGCTCGAATTAAATTACAAAATAAATGTTACATCATCTGTGGGACTATTTAAATAAATAAATAAATAATAAATAAATATCTACTATATATAATATGGTTCAAATTTAATACTTAATAGTAATAAATTATTTTTGAACCAGATTTCTAAATAGTGACTAAAAAATTTGTAAGTAAATAAATAACTTCGATAAAAGAACTTTCCTACCAAGAGACAGGTCAAGGAAAAAAGGGAGACCAATTAAAAGGTGGAGAGATATCTTCAACCAGATAATTATGTGGACCGCTGTGTATACAGAAAGCACGGGAAAGGGGTACATGGAAATGCTTAGGAGAGGCCTACGCCGCAGAGGCGACTATTACTATTACCAATATTAATTAAGTGATGTTATAAACATGTAGACGAGTTAATTATACGAGTATAGAATAAATATATACATAGGTTAATATACATACATATGTTTAAACTAAGAATACTTACGCTAGTATTAATTGAAATTTTAATAGTAATAGAAATAAAGGCGATTTTTATTTTATTTATTTATTTTATTTTATATAAATTAAAGGATTAATGAAAAGATAAAGATACCTTTGTCTTAAATTTATGCTCCTCCAACTTTCCATATTGTAATGTTACGGATTTCATTTAGCAGCAAAATACCATAACTTTTACTTATATACCTGCAGGTTTTTACGGAACCCTCGGTGCGCGAGTCCGACTCGCACTTGACCCGTTTTTTTTTGTCATCAAATCAAATATTATTACTAACCAGCTGATTTTTTTTCTTTTAGTTAGTTAATATTTATATAATTTAATGGTAATATTGTATGTAGTACAAATTGCGTGGCACGTTATCCCGGTCCTACGGTCACTGCTGCTCTATCTCCTGCTAACTCTATTACCTACCACAATCGAGAGTCTTCGTAGAGGAATTTTTTGTTGGTCTCATTAAAATGAATCTACTCCCGGAAAATTAGCTTGATACTAATCAGGTGAAAAAAAATGTACTAGGGATTTCGAAAATTTCGAAATTTCGAATTTTCTAGTATGTTTAAATGAGCCTGTGATGCGCGCGCATGAATTTTACGCTGTCTCTTTTCGTTGAAGGAATTAGTATTATTCTGTCTCACTCTTCGCAATGAGCTCCCATAGTCATCATAAATTTTTTCTTTTTACTATTTATCTTTGGCTGCATCAGCTTTTAATACGGCAGCCAAACATTGTTATGTTTAGAATTCGCCGCCGTTTATTATTGTACTTGGATTTTTTAATTAACATGTGAGGGTAATAATCAACATTTATCTACCTTTTCTGACCTGGCTGCAGGTAAGTATAGCAATCATAGAGATGGGTGCCTACTACAGTAAGGTATATAATATAAAATATTGCCGGTTTTAGCTTTCTACGTGTAATTAACATGAGAGGGAAAAGATCATAAAAAAATACTGATTAACTAATTAAGTATTATCAATTGTAGCAGGCGTAGGGTGGCAGATATTTTTTTTATAAATTCACAATATTGAAATAAGCCTATAAAAAATTGTTTCATTTAATTAACAGATGAGGGAAGATTTTGTTATATTCCGGATCTTAGACCATAGCTTTTTATTTTATTTTCAGAAACTATTGTTGAAAATATTATCTTTAAGGGGCTCTCATCGCTCAATTACCTTGGCAATTTCGTTTTTAGGCAAGAACTAGATGGCGCCACCATCTATCAACATGCGTACGTAATTACTACCATAAAACATCCACACATTGGAAGGAACTGATGAAGATTACGCAAGAAAACAGATGTGTCGCTGCGTTGTTATTGTATTCGCCCTCTGAGACTATTTTTATTTTTTATTATACTATTTTATTTATGTATATAAATCATGTACGATTTACCTACATCTTTTATTTATTATTTTATTTCATGATTATTTTGAAATAAGTGATTCACCTCGCCTACGTAAGTATTACTTTAGTAATTGAAATATTTAGGATGTGTATTATTATTTTAGCAAGAGATATTATCTCGGCCACGCTTAATTTACTTTTGTTTTTATGTTTATGCATAATCGGGCTTACTCTTTGACAACTTCAAAACAAAACAAATTACAAACTACTTTAAGTATATATTTACAAACTTAGTTTCTACGTAGTATTTATATTTGTACTATTTACAATATCTTTTAATTGAAAATTTTAGGGTCAATTCTATAAACAATTAATTCGGCCACGTCGCAGTGAGCGACATAGCCTCCTCGTCCGACGGCCGAGAGGCGACTGATTTTCTTCGCCCGTCTGCCGCGAGAGCAAAAAAACGGTTCGAAAATCACTTGGATAATCGATTTAAAAAAAATTATGTAATTAAAAAAAACACTCGATCAAATTATTCCAGTTATATATGAACTTTATTTTGGTAATTTATTTATAATATCAAATCAGTTATTTTAAGAATAAAGCCCAATCATAGTAAATAAAATGACCCGAAAAGAGGTAACTTTGTGAATTTATTCTATCGAGCCAAATTTATCAAATCATGTTTCCAACCAAAGCTTGAACTAGAATATACCCTCAACAATACCAATTAAATTTATCAGATTACAATTTCACTGTTTACTATTTCAAACATGAATGACTAGAAACGTGTTTTGCTCGAATCACGCGCCACCCGCCCTTAAATGTTATGTTTTGATTTATGTATATATAACTTTCGAATAAAAAACGACAGTGTTTTAGACCACACGACTGAAGTAAACTTCTGCACAATAGGCCTGCACTGTGTCTTATATACCTACACGAAAACGAAACGTAACTGGCTATGAGAAAAAGAAAGAAAGAAAATGTGTGCTCGTACTTCTCTCTCTCTTGCTCCGTTCACCTCGCCCGATCACACTTTTCGTAATACTCTCGTAACGCATTCACCAGCTTACTCACCAAGTCAAGCGTGCGTAAAAAAGATTTACTTCAAAAACCCGTCTATTCCATTAGTCACATCAATTATGTATATTACTTGAGACATGGAAACGACTGCCTCCAAGCCAATGTACCTCGGTGTTATTTACACGGAGAGGACGTGTCAGTTACATAGAAGGGTGTCGTTTTGCTTATCGGTCCTTGCAGCCGCTGTTATTATTATTATACAGCTACTCTGGTTTACAAATGACGTTTCTTACATTATATGCAGTATATTTTTTACGTAAATAAAAAATAAATGGTGTTGATCGCATCTATTGAGTGAGGATTGTTCAATTGTTTAGTTCGCTGATTTTGTTGCTGTTTATAAAAAAATAAAACTATATTAAGTATTTAGAGAGGTTTTTATTTTAAATGCGCTAAAAAGAATTAAAAATAAAATTTTCCTATCAAAGTTTCACTATCAACATATAACTTCCTTTTAGACAATTTATCTATACTAATATATAAAGCTGAAGAGTTTGTTTGTTTGGTTGTTTGTTTGTTTGTTTGTTTGTTTGTGTGTTTGTTTGTTTGTTTGTTTGTTTCTTTGAACGCGGCAATCTCTGGAACTACTGGGCCGATTTGAAATATTCTTCCAGTGTTAGATAGCCCATTTATCGAGGAAGGCTTTAGGCTATGTATCATCACGCTAAGACCAATAGGAGCGGAGTTCACGCCGACGAAGTCGCGCGCAGAAGCTAGTAAGATATAAAATCTAATTGTGAGAATTGTTAGCATTAAAATCAATCAGATCAAGCAAGTCATTTAATTTCCTTGCTCATCTACAAAGGTAAAATATCAAGGAGAGATCGCTATGGTATCGATATAGCCACCTCTTGAGCATCACTTCTTTTCGTTGCTATGTAATTTTTTTTAATGTACAATAAAGAGTATAAATAAATAAAATAAATGGATATACAAGAAATTCAAGAGTTGCTCTTAGTAATATTATTATATAATTTCGTATTTGGGTATAAAAGCAATAGATACAAACGTATTTCCATTTTACCATTTTAATGAACAGTTGCTAGGATACTAGTGATGTTAAGAGCTCACTATCTGTTCAATCGTGAAAATACCAAAATTATAATTGACTTGATGTCTATTTAATTATATATTTTTTGTCTTGAGACTGTCTCAAGTAGTTTGTTTTGATCAATAAATTCCTTATTATAAACTAAAAGTCATGTCCCTTAAGGGTGTTTCGTCTAGTACGAAATAAGAACCTTGCCTTCCTTCTTTAATCCCCTTAGGTTTTGAATTACAGAATACAATTTCTAAACATTAAATATTTACAACCTTCAGAGTAACTGTTTAACACTGTTGTCAATCAATGTCAGGACTTTTTAGAATAATTCGTATAATATTAGTAGGTAATAAAAATAATAAAGTTATTAAAATTTTTAATATAGTTTTCTTTGTTCAGAAATTAGGTTCTTTAACCGACACAGGCCTTCACTATTCTTATCAGTTATTTTCTAATATACAGGAATCTTGTATTCACTTACTGACTGACTATAAAACTTCGGCTTACTTAAGCTTCCGCTATTAAATAATAAGTAAAAGCTATTTTACCGTTTGCCAAAATATAATGATTTTGTAGCTGACTAAAGTCAAAACACCGCGCAAAGTGTTTTCGTTTAAAATAATTCTAATTTAATCTCTACAAAGTCGGAGCGGGAGTTGTCATTCGCATAATAAAACATTTTTCTTGGAATTAGATTAAAGAAAAAAAAGATTAATTACGTGTCGAGGATTTATAATCCTTTGGGGGTGTTTTTTATCGAAAACTAAACCTATTTCGATGACAGTAAAGTACATTTTCGTAGATCATCGTATAAAAATAAATGAGAAGGGTTCATGTTTCGTTAAGAGACGGAAGGCAGAGGAAGTATAAGTTTCCACCCCCTGAGTGGGATCAAAGGCGGTAGGTGAGGGAAATTATCTGTGAGCATAACGCCTCACTATGAACGTAAATTATAACTTTGGTTATGATATTGAAATTCTTTTTTACTAATTTTTCTAGTAGGTTGCTAGTAATTAATGTAAACATTCGAAATTAATTTCGCTAAACTGATACTGCCATTACATCTATATATGTATACTATATTCAACTTCTAATTTGTTGTAGATGTCTGTCGTGTGTCTTATTTGTTCAAAAAAACCAATCTTGTAAAACCATTGTTTGAATAATTATTATATTGATTCTTTGTATTAATTTATTTTAAAAGCGTTTCCTGACATCCTTTTCATAATATAGCTTTTTATTTTATTTTCAGAAACTATTGTTGAAAATATTATCTTTAAATATTATATTTTGATATAATTATGTAGATATATGTATATAAGTTTCGAATAAAAAACGACTGTGTTTTAGACCACACGACTGAAGTAAAACTTCTGCACAATAGGCCTGCACTGTGTCTTATATTATATACGAAACGTAACTGGCTATGAGAGAAAGAGAGAAAGAAAATATGTGCTCGCACCTCTCTCTCTTGCTCCGTTCGCCTCGCCCGATCACACTTTTCGTAATACTCTCGTAACGCATTCACCAGCTTACTCACTAAGTCAAGCGTGCGTAAAAAAGATTTACTTCAAAAACCCGTCTATTCCATTAGTCACATCAATTATTTATATCCTTATTTGAGACATGGAAACGACTGCCTCCAAGCCAATGTACCTCGGTGTTATTTACACGGAGAGGACGTGTCAGTTACATAGGAGGGTGTCGTTTTGCTTATCGGTCCTTGCAGCCGCTGTTATTATTATTATACAGCTACTCTGGTTTACAAATGGCGTTTCTTACATAATATGCAGTATATCTTTTACGTAAACAAAAAATAAATGGTGTTGATCGCATCTATCGAGTGAGGATTGTTCAATTGTTTAGTTCGTTGATTTTGTTGCTGTTTATAAAAAGATAAAACTATATTAAGCATTTAGAGAGGTTTTTATTTTAAATGCGCTAAAAAGAATTATAAATAAAATTTTCCTATCAAAGTTTCACTATCAACATATAACTTCCTTTTAGACAATTTATAAGATACTAGCTTCTGCGCGCGACTTCGTCGGCGTGGACTCCGCTCCTATTGGTCTTAGCGTGATGATACATAGCCTAGCCTTCCTCGATAAATGGGCTATCTAACACTGAAAGAATTTTTCAAATCGGCCCAGTAGTTCCAGAGATTACCGCGTTCAAACAAACAAACAAACAAACAAACAAACAACCAAACAAACAAACTCTTCAGCTTTATATATTAGTATAGATAAAAGCTTATTGTGAGATTTAAGTATTCGTATTTACTTAGTTCGAGAATTGTAAGCATTAAAATCAATCAGATCAAGCAAGTCATTTAATTTCCTTGCTCATCTACAAAGGTAAATATCAAGGAGAGATCGCTATTTTATCAATATAGCCACCTCTTGTGCATCTCTTCTTTTCGTTGCTATGTAATTTTTTTTAATGTACAATAAAGAGTATAAATAAATAAAATAAATGAATATACAAGAAACTCAAGAGTCGCTCTTAGTAATATTATTATATAATTTCGTATTTGGGTATAAAAGCAATAGATACAAACGTATTTTCATTTTACCATTTTAATGAACAGTTGCTAGGATACTAGTGATGTTAAGAGCTCACTATCTGTTCAATCGTGAAAATACCAAAATTATAATTGACTTGATGTCTATTTAATTATATATTTTTTGTCTTGAGACTGTCTCAAGTAGTTTGTTTTGATCAATAAATTCCTTATTATAAACAAAAAGTCATGTCCCTTAAGGGTGTTTCGTCTAGTACGAAATAAGAACCTTGCCTTCCTTCTTTAATCCCCGTAGGTTTTGAATTACAGAATACAATTTCTAAACATTAAATATTTACAACCTTCAGAGTAACTGTTTAACACTGTTGTCAATCAATGTCAGGACTTTTTAGAATAATTCGTATAATATTAGTAGGTAATAAAAATAATAAAGTTATTAAAATTTTTAATATAGTTTTCTTTGTTCAGAAATTAGGTTCTTTAACCGACACAGGCCTTCACTATTCTTATCAGTTATTTTCTAATATACAGGAATCTTGTATTCACTTACTGACTGACTATAAAACTTCGGCTTACTTAAGCTTCCGCTATTAAATAATAAGTAAAAGCTATTTTACCGTTTGCCAAAATATAATGATTTTGTAGCTGACTAAAGTCAAAACACCGCGCAAAGTGTTTTCGTTTAAAATAATTCTAATTTAATCTCTACAAAGTCGGAGCGGGAGTTGTCATTCGCATAATAAAACATTTTTCTTGGAATTAGATTAAAGAAAAAAAAGATTAATTACGTGTCGAGGATTTATAATCCTTTGGGGGTGTTTTTTATCGAAAACTAAACCTATTTCGATGACAGTAAAGTACATTTTCGTAGATCATCGTATAAAAATAAATGAGAAGGGTTCATGTTTCGTTAAGAGACGGAAGGCAGAGGAAGTATAAGTTTCCACCCCCTGAGTGGGATCAAAGGCGGTAGGTGAGGGAAATTATCTGTGAGCATAACGCCTCACTATGAACGTAAATTATAACTTTGGTTATGATATTGAAATTCTTTTTTACTAATTTTTCTAGTAGGTTGCTAGTAATTAATGTAAACATTCGAAATTAATTTCGCTAAACTGATACTGCCATTACATCTATATATGTATACTATATTCAACTTCTAATTTGTTGTAGATGTCTGTCGTGTGTCTTATTTGTTCAAAAGCTTTCATAGTATTATATATATATATTATATATATGTATATTATATATAGTATTTTATATATATGTATATTATATATTACTTATGTAGAGGTTTATTATATAATTTACCGAATGAATACATAGAAATTCGTATATAGAAGTGTCAACCCTGTTACTAAGACATCGCTTTCCACCCTCACGCCCGTCCGTCTGCGACAGACCTATATTTTTAGAACCGTTACAGGTAGACACTTGAAATGCTTGCCAAAGACGTCTTTCTATAGCTTGTTTCGATAAATAATAAAAATAATCAAGTCAATAATTAAAATCCCATATAAATCTGCGTTTTTGAGTTATTATCATCTATTTTAACCATTATATTGAACAACAGCGTGGAAGTTCTATTCACATAGCATTTGAAAGAGGTAAAGAATCAAATAAGTATATAAAGTCGTATTAGAAATATAGATTTAAGGAAAAAAAATTAATCTGAAATACTTATATGTATACATCACACACAATTTTGCGTCCTATTCTGTATTTGCTTATAACGTTTAAAACGTTTCTGAAAGGCAATTTAATATTTATTGCATTTTTCAAAGCAAAGGCAAGTGTCAGGCGGGAGTTTATTAAGCGAGAATATTTTGTGATACGTCGGGAATCTCGCCGCTCTGAAAGAACTAAGGCATGTGACGTACATAATAAACGTCTAGGTGTTCAGAGCTGTATTTAAATACGAAATGTCGTCTCGGAATTTCTTGTGTTAAATTGAGTTAAGTTACTTTGAAAAAAAAAAACGGGTCAAGTGCGAGTCGGACTCGCGCACCGAGGGTTCCGTAAAAACCTGCAGGTATATAAGTAAAAGTTATGGTATTTTGCTGCTAAATGAAATCCGTAACATTACAATATGGAAAGTTGGAGGAGCATAAATTTAAGACAAAGGTATCTTTATCTTTTCATTAATCCTTTAATTTATATAAAATAAAATAAATAAATAAAATAAAAATCGCCTTTATTTCTATTACTATTAAAATTTCAATTAATACTAGCGTAAGTATTCTTAGTTTAAACATATGTATGTATATTAACCTATGTATATATTTATTCTATACTCGTATAATTAACTCGTCTACATGTTTATAACATCACTTAATTAATATTGGTAATAGTAATAGTCGCCTCTGCGGCGTAGGCCTCTCCTAAGCATTTCCATGTACCCCTTTCCCGTGCTTTCTGTATACACAGCGGTCCACATAATTATCTGGTTGAAGATATCTCTCCACCTTTTAATTGGTCTCCCTTTTTTCCTTGACCTGTCTCTTGGTAGGAAAGTTCTTTTATCGAAGTTATTTATTTACTTACAAATTTTTTAGTCACTATTTAGAAATCTGGTTCAAAAATAATTTATTACTATTAAGTATTAAATTTGAACCATATTATATATAGTAGATATTTATTTATTATTTATTTATTTATTTAAATAGTCCCACAGATGATGTAACATTTATTTTGTAATTTAATTCGAGCCTTTTTGACCTTTGTACCTGTTTTCAAGTTTGTATAAAACATGTTTTCCTAAATTTATTTTTATTATTGTCTGCTATTGTTTAAACATATATCTTTTTTAATGTCTAGAATTCTCATTACAGTGTTAATATTACTTGATTTCATTAATCATTTCAATACTGTTGATTTTGACTTACTACTAGCTATACTTGGTTCTCTTAACATATCTCCTAAGGTGTCTGACTGGTTTCATAGTTACTTGCATGGTCGCCGGCTACGAATACATATTGAAGAACTTTCTTCATTCTGGTCTAGAATCAACGCTGGCGTTAAAGATAAATATATAATATGTACCTCTTCGCTTAAATGATAGCCTAACTTTGAAGATACCTTCACATTCGTCTTCCTTTTATTCTAAATCTTTCACTATTGAAGCTTATCGTCTTTGGAACTTATTGCCACTGTCAAACGCGCTCAATCTTTAATGACATTTGAAAAACTTGTTAAGGAAATGTACTTATCATATTAAATTATGTTAAGCAACTTTATTTTATTATTTATTATTTTTCATGAAGTTACGTTATGTTGTTATGTCATTCGTCTTAATCTATCAATTTGCTTATAGTGTATATACGTATGTATGTATGTATTTATATAATTATATATTTGTGTATACATATGAGTAAACTTATATGTACATATGTGTCATTAAATATAGCATCTATTGTTATATAGTTATTTATTTATATCTGATTTTTATTTTATATTGTTCCTTTTTTACAAAATTTTGCGCCCTTCCCCTAGTTTATATGCAAGTCTTCTGCCCAAAGGTTGCCTGGAAGAGATCGCTGTGTTAGCGATAAGGCCGCCTGTTGCAATTGATGCAAGTTTATTGTTATAAATTCTATGTATTGTTCTTTTGTGTATTGGTGTGCAAAAAGAGTTAGTAAATAAATATTACTTTGCAAAGTTTTATAATTGAAAAACAAAGCAGAAATAAACAACATCACACATAATATTTCTGTGGTTGCGATGTAACTATACATTTAAGGTTTTCGTAATTTTTCCTGTATCTGTGCTATAAGACGTTGCTTCATACCTGAAGATTTTAGGTCGACGGGAAGTATTCTTTAGATTTTTATTCCCTTGTCAGTTGTTTGCTAGTTTCAATATATGCGGTTTAAATTGCTGTTTCTTTTGATATCGTGGACATAGAAGTTTGATTTTGTTACAGCTTAAAGTTATTATAGACGTGAGTATTTGCTATGAATTTCAATTTAATACTTTTACGCGTTCAAGAGAAAAGTGGTATTAAGTGTCACGATCACGATTCAGCCTGTACTATCCCACTGTTGGGCATAGGCCTCTTCTCCATGTAGGAGAAGAATCGGAGCTTAATCCACCACGCTGCTCCAATGCGGGTTGGCGGATATATTCCCTACTATGAGTAACGATCGCTATCAGGTGAACATGATAACAACCGGGACCGACGGCTTAACGTGCTCTCCGAGGCACGGTGAGGTAACCCACAAGGACTACACAAACACCCAGACCACGGCAAACATCTGTATGGCCAATACAAATGTTGTCGTGTGCGGGAATCGAACCCGCAACCGCCCGCGCAACAGCCAATCGCAATCCAATGCTGTAACCGCTGCGCCAACGCGGCGTTAAGTGTAAAATTATTAAAATATTTTTTTTTATATGTAGTAACTAAAAATTTACACTTTTCGCAATTTTTCCTGTATCTGTGCTATAAAACGTTGCTTTGTACCAAATTTCAAGATTCTGACTTCACGGGAAGTACCCTGTAGGTTTTGATTCCTTTGCGACTATTTTCGATGAAAATATGCGGCTTAAATTGGTTTTTCTTTTGATATCGTTGACATAGAAGTTTGATTTTGTTACAGCTTAAAGGTATTATTGACCTGAGTATTTGATATGAATTTTAATTTAATACTTTTACGCGTTCATGAGAAAAGTGGTATTAAGTGTAAAATTATTAAAATATTTTTTTTTATATGTAGTAACTAAAAATTTACACTTTTCGCAATTTTTCCTGTATCTGTGCTATAAGACGTTGCTTCGTACCAAATTTCAAGATTCTGACTTCACGGGAAGTACCCTGTAGGTTTTGATTCCTTTGGGACTATTTTCGATGAAAATATGCGGCTTAACTTGGTTTTTCTTTTGATACCGTTGACATAGAAGTTTGATTTTGTTACAGCTTAAAGGTATTATAGACTTGAGTATTTGATATAAATTTCAATTTAATACTTTTACGCGTTTATGAGAAAAGTGGTATTAAGTGTAAAATTATTAAAATATATTTTTTTATATGTAGTAACTAAAAATTTACACTTTTCGCAATTTTTCCTGTATCTGTGCTATAAGACGTTGCTTCGTACCAAATTTTAAGATTCTTAGTTCACGGGAAGTACCCTGTAGGTTTTGATTCCCTTGAGAGTGTCGAAAATTTGCAGCATAAACGGCTGTATCTTTTGATTGCCTTGGCTTAGAAGTTTCATTTTTTCACAGCTTTAAGAGGCAGCAGATCTGAGTATTTAATATAAATTTCAGCTTGATGCCTCCACGCGTTTCTGAGAAAAAGGGTCTTGACAGACAGACGGACAACAAAGTGATCCTATAAGGGTTCCGTTTTTACCTTTTGAGGTACGGAACCCTAAAAATGAATAAGTAAAATTATAAATTTATTAAAAGACATAATTTTATTCTTAAGTAACAGAAATTCGAATATTCAACAGAATTTCATTAAAAGGGAATTGCGAATAATAATTTCGAGGAAATCGGTGGAGCGATTGAAGTGAACTTGAAAATCGTGATTAAAACTTTTCCTTATAACACTGACTTCATAGTTATTATTCAAATATTAAATTTGAGGATTTCAAAACTAAAATATAGTTTTGTTTTATTAATTTTTGACTCAATATTAAAGTACTTCTAATGGAGTACTAAATTTAAATACTCAAGAATATAAGTAAAATATTTGTATTATTTACAAGCAAATGTGCTTAAGTAGTTTAATTCTTGATTTATATCATATAAACCAAGCGTTGCGATTTTATTCTCGAAGTTTACCATCCGAGGATTTCGGGGTAAAATGTAGCGTAGGTGTTATTTTAGATATCCAGCTTTCATTTCGTTTTATTAACACTTATATTTCGTTTTATCAAAACTGGTTCAGAAAAGTAAAAGGGTTATAAACACCCGTATCTATCCAGCGAAACAAACGTTCGCTATTGCAACAGAAATTACAAGCAGTGGTCGAAGTTTTATATCGTTAAGTTCCAGTCGATGAACTTAATGTATGTACTTATGTACATACCTGCAGCTGGTTTTAATCCTTGAGGGTCCGACGCTTCGTCTGCCGCAACCGCGACCAGCGCCGTCAGCAACCACAGCAGAGTCATCGTTCTGTGGAACAAAAAAATATATATTAGTTTTAGTTATATCTAGTGAAAAATGTGTACTTAAATTACAATACCTAAATACACAATAACGCGGTAAACACCCATTTCATATATCTATATATATAAAAATTAATTGCTGTTCGTTAGTCTCGCTAAAACTCGAGAATGGCTTGACCGATTTAGTTAATTTTGATCTTGAAATGTTTGTGGAAGTTCAGGGAAGGCTTAAACGGTGAGAAACATAAATAATATGCAATGGAAAATACTAAAAACGACGATTTAATTTTCCAATACAAAATGTTCCTAGCGGGGAAATTTTATGTCTTTTGTCAAAAACGTCAATTGGTTGTCAAATATTTATAGCAAAGAGTATATAACCACTAGGTGCGTTCAGAAAGTGTTTTGTGTAGGTGATACGAAGTTCACCGGGCTATCTAGTATTAAATTAAAAAAAATTACTACAACGTTTTTTACTATTCTTTTTCTGATTCTTAGATTACTTATACGATGTGTTCATTGTATCTTATGTCAATATATCAATTTCTCTTATTTTAATGATAGGAGAAGGTAGGTGGGTCTGTTTCAAAAAATAATAAAATAATGGTTATGCGTAATTGCACCTCGAGATACATAACGATTTAAAACAGCGCTGCTTACGATTTATTTACTTATCGTGATCATATTGTTATCCAATAACTATGTTGATTATTATTATTATTTCAGTTGTAACTATTATAATGCTAATAATTAAGAATTTATAATGAATTTGTTCCTCGTCGTATGCCAAAACTACAAAGGCCATACCGAATTATTCTAAGCCAAAGTAATATCTCATGACTGAATAAAGCAATTTAGTTAAAGTTACCAAAAAGTTATAGCTGATATAGACATTTGGTGTTAAGAAAGTTAGAAGTTAAGAAGTAGGTAACATAGATTTAAAAACCTTACTCATCCCTTGGTAAAATCGCTTGAAAATAAGATATATTTATATTAATTCGGGCGATCGTGTGAAAACACTGTAGTACTCCGTTAGTGACACGAACGTCCTACATAGCAATGTAAACGTTGTACAAAATAAGCATCTGACCCAGATTGCAAGACCTTAGGTCTCTGTTGAAACATCTCGACCGGGAATGTAAAGAGACACTCGGAAAAGTTTCAGTCGCCACAAAAAGTTGACTAATTTCGAAACAGTCACGATGTGAATGCGAAAACTGAAATAATTCCGAGCCGCGCTCCATCCCATTTCATACACGCGTCGAAAAGTTTGAACACGTCTTTGACGGCGGGTTTAATAAACGAGTTTCGAGCTGGCCGCACGATGCCTATTGTGCAAACAAATATGCTCACGTCAACAATTCAGCTCTCACTCTCTCGTTTATTTCGCTTTTTATTATTCCATGCGATTAGAAATATTACGCACAAAGGGTATTCGTAAAAATGTGACCACACTACTACTTAAAGAATTCAAATATTTATTCGAATAAAAATATTAGAATTAAATCACATACAATGTGATTTAAGAATACGAAACATCTTATTTAAATTTTAAGATAAACTTTCTTGAATCACATTTTTACGACAAACATCTGGATATAAAACTTTACATATCCTAAAATACCCACACAAGTGTACCTATACAGATTTTTGCTAGTATGCAGCGGCCATTATACATAATTATAGTTAAAATACTCTAGGGTTGCCAACCGTCCTGTTTTCCCAGGACATGTCCTGGTTTTTGTAGTGTCCTGGGACGTCCTGAATAGTTTTTAAGCAGCGTCCTGGGTTTTTAAATTTTAAAATTCGCTCAAACGATTGGGCAGTTATTTCATTACTAGAGGAAAGAATTAGAAATAATTTTTGTCCTAAGGACAATTTTAAAGAAGTTGCATGATGAAGAAAAGAATACGGAAGGATTTTCAACTAAAATTAAAGATTTTTATAATGAAAGCAATGCAACCAATTTTATAATTATTTGCTTACTCAACCACAAATACTGAAGGAAATTAATGGGATTGAAAAATATAGTAAAAATTAATAAGTTTATAATATTAGAATGATACTATAACTAACCTAAGTTAAAGAAATTTATTACAAACTAAAGTGTTTGTTTCATATTTTAATAACTAGTTTTCAACTCGTATTTCATTCAAATACTTTTATTAAAAAATGTGATTATTTTAAATAAATGCGTCCTGTTTTTAAACTGAATTGTCCTGGTTTTTCCAACTTCAAATCCTGGTTTTTTAAATTTGAGGTTGGCAGCCCTAAAATACTCGTAGCTGTTTAATTTGACAGCTAAACCTTTCATTCGGTAACGTAAATCATTACAATATTTGTAACGTTCATCATAATGACTAATATATAAGTAGTTAGATTAATATGTTTCGACGGTTACAAGTAAGGTACTTTCGTTTGAACTATTTGGAAGCTAGATCGTAAATCTTGATAAGTTTAGTTGTTAGGTACTTTACGAATATACGCTTTTTACATATACAATATTTCGTTTTTTATACGTCTATATGTACATATATTATGTACTAGCCGACCTGTGCCCACTTCGTTGGGCGTAAAAAGATTTTTACAGTAATTTGATATGTTTCTATACAGAATAATAACGAATTTTTAAATGAAGTATACTTTGGTAAACGTCGTGAACACAGTCGTTCGGCGCGCCGTCCGCTGCGGGCGCTGCTATCATAGACTACTATTTAATACTTGGCTGCTATTTTACATCGATGTTTATTTAGTTGGTACCTACAGTTCGTCAAGAGATGGCGCGATTTGTAACACCTACTATTATTTTCACTGAATTTTATGTTCAATTACAATAAAATATAGCCTATATCACTCCTGAATAGTGTAGCTTTCTGTGAGTGAAAGAATTTTCATGATCGGATCAGTATTTGCAAAGATTACCCCGTATATACAAACAAAGTTATAAACATTACCTCTTTATAATATTATAGTATAGATATGCATGTTGTAAAGTAGCGAGCTATGCCCGATACAAGTGTCTATGACAACTTACTGGGAAGACTCGGTGATAAATTGTAACAATATAATAATGTACTAGAAAACATTGATTTTTGTTTAAATATTGGCTTCTATATTTTAGATCAAAATTTAACATGAAATATTTAACAAATCTCTTTATCGTAGACAGTTTTACTATTTCATGTAATGAAGCCTGCGTTACATAATTTCCAGTTCCATTTTACACGTACTCCACATCTTAGCACCGTGTTACACGAGCGAAGAAGACCGTTCTTGGAAATTGGAATTACAGCTTTAAACTTTAGGAGAAACGAGTTGATACGTACCGAAAAGATTTTATTCTAGATATTTGACTCACTTTAATTTTTTTAACCATACTTATATTAAAACGCTAGTTTTTCTTTTAGTACCTAGCGGATATGAAAATTTGCCGCCAGTAGGCTCTTAAATTTTTGCCGCCCGTATTAACTAATCTTTAGATGTATATGTTTTTTTTTTTCTTAAAAAAAATTAAGCCAGATTTGACGTCCCCTAACATATGGCTCCAGCCTACTCAGCCTGCTGGTAAAACTGCCACTGGTTGTATACTCCAATTTCAATAACATTTAGTTTGACTGTATATTGAGAAAATAAACCTAAGTAAACAACATCGTAGCATAAATGTTAACGATTGTGTAACACTAAAGGCTAGTATCGATCCGTGTGCTCACAACAGAGAGGAAAGGTTAACAAAATGTTTAGTGTTTGTATTTATCTTAAAATTGCTTAGTGAAAAGTAAATAAACTGAATCCAGATAATTATGCTGGTTGCAAAAGTAGGTATCTACAACGTCCACTTAGCTTTTTCACATTTATGGTCTGGTAATCCTATTTCATAGTTTTAGCTTTATAGTTTTAAATGTTTTATATTGGACGAATATATTTCAGCTGGGCATAGGCCTCTTTCTCCGTGTAGGACTTTATAATATTATTCCGATATAAAACCGAAGTTGCATATTCTTTAGTCAACAGTGTTGTAGGAGTTCCATTAAAGTTACGTAGTTCTTGGTACACGCTATTGTTAATGTAAAGAAGCCTCTACACGAAGAACTTTGTCTTTTATGTAAGACTTGTTTATAGAGCCATACGTGTGTCTCTACGACTTAATATGCTAATTTAATCTGTCATACTAGTTACACAATACACATTCAAATTTAAATAGGAATTCAATGATTTTATAAGAGATTAGTAATATATAAAAAAGTAAATAGCTTTAATATATACAGCCGGTCGTCTGTTCCGAAGGTAAAAAAAAAAACAACTTAATGTCTTTATTTTTAATTGTCTTTATTTAACCGGTTGATATAGGTTCATATGTACTTTTTTAATAATCGATGAGGCGCTTAGATTTCTAGATTTTATACAAGATAATTGTCAAACGGGGTGCATACTATACGAACAGGGTGGGGTACGGATATTGCAATAAAATGTCGGGTGACGTGATAACTGCAATTATACTTTGCGCACATATTACATATTTTGATGCTATTAAACCTCACTATTTACAGACATATTTTTACAGACTTCCAAAAAAAGGAGGAGGTTCTCAATTCGATTTAATTTTCTTAATATAATATGTTACTTCAGAACTTTTGCCTGGCTGGACCGATTTCGATGAATTTTTTTAATCGAAAGTTATTGCGTGTCATGGGGTCTCAATTCAATTTAATTGACATCTGATAAGTACTTTTTGAGCTATATCTAATAATGCGTATTTACTTGACTATTTTTTCGTCGACCTACGTTGTATTACACCGCATAACTTTTCACCGGGTTTACCGATTTTGATGATTTTTACTTAGTCGAAAGCTAATACTTGTTACGTAGTCTCATTTAAATTTCATAGAGATCTGATTACTACTTTTTGAGTAATGTTTGATAATGTGTATTTACTTGACTGTTTTTTGTCACCCTACGTTATATAACAACCTCATAACTTTTTACTGGGTGCACTGATTTTGATGTTTCTTTTATATATCAAAAGTTTATACTTATCATATGGTCTCATTTATTTGATCGAGATCTGATTACTACTTTTTGAGTAATCTTTGATAACGCGTATTTACTTGACCATTTTTCGTCTACTTACCTACGTTGTATTAGTTGTCGATGTAATTGAAGTCGTTTTTTTTTTCGATCACGAGCAAACACAATTATTTATTTATAAGATATTGTTGATGTTCACAAATTAAGAACAATTACAGTATGTTATCCTTCCCCTACATGGGGAAGAGGCCTATGCCCAACAGTGGGATATTAATATTACAGGCTGAATCGTGATCGTGACAGTATGTTTATGACTGTGTATGTTTGAAAATTTAGTTTTTTATAATTGCAAGGCTACAGTTCAGTTCAAAAAAGCCTTAATCTATACTAATATAATAAAGCTGAAGAGTTTGTTTGTTTGATTGTTTGTTTGTTTGAACGCGCTAATCTCAAGATCTACTGGTCCGATTTGAAAAATTCTTTCAGTGTTAGATAGCCCACTTATCGAGGATGGCTATAGGCTATATATCATCACGCTAAGACCAATAGATCGGAAAATCGGGGTTTTTTTCCTTTAAGTTAAAGTTTCGCACAAATCATGTATGACAGAATTGGTCCTATTCCACGCTGGCGAAGTCGCGCGCAGAAGCTAGTACCAAATAAATTCAATGGCTATTTATACTCTTAAAGCCCATTTAGTAGCATCCTTTGACGCAGGTAACATATTTGGATGAAAGGAATATTCGGAATTATCACAAAAGCCTTCATGCTGGACGGAATCTATTCAAAAAGATATAAAGTCACTCGAACGTTATTAGGGGACAGTCCACCGGCACATTGGCTTATTTCAGGATTATCTCTAATTCAGTCGTAAGTATCTTTTTAAGGATGCTTGAAGAAGTAACATGAAAATATTAAATTCTTTGCTAAAATTATTAAAAAAACGGGATATTTACCATGTTTTTAACTTGTTCAAGAGAACAAGACATTCGTAGATAATGTCGAAATATCAAGCTGCGCAAAATAAAAATAAAAAAACATGGTAAATATCCCGTTTTTGAATCATTTTATTAAGCAACTAGCTTCTGCGCGCGACTTCGTCGGCGTGGACTCCGCTCCTATTGGTCTTAGCGTGATGATACATAGCCTATAGCCTTCCTCGATAAATGGGCTATCTAACACTGAAAGAATTTTTTAAATCGGCCCAGTAGTTCCAGAGATTACCGCGTTCAAACAAACAAACAAACAAACAATCAAACAAACTCTTCAGCTTTATATATTAGTATAAGATAAAAATAACCATGTTAATTTAAAATCTTATATTAAATTCTTTAATAATGATTATTACTAAAAATATAATCATTAGGTATAAATAAAAAATAAAATCCGTGTTAATTATTTTCCAAATATTTTCAAGTTCCAATGATATCGATGTATATCGTTGAACTCAAAATAATGTCTGATAATCATGATGTCAATTATTATTTTTTTTTTTGTCATCTATATCATCTGTCAATTATTTATATTGAAGACATTTATATACATACATATATGATAACGTCATAACCAATGAAGATAATTATTATTAAAATACTTACCACACTTTCTATTAAGTTGTAAAAATATGCCAAAAGTATGTACCTTGTATGATATTGTTCAAATTTACATCAGGCTGGATGCATCAGTATTCTATAAAAATCGTCTGCACGGTAACACTGTCGTTACATGCCTTTATAACACGAGCTATTAAGTTTACGTACCTTCATATGAGGGGTATGAAAGGAAAGTGGCAATCTCCAGTTTTTCCGGATCGTAACTACTAATGCCGTCTAGCTCTAGCGAATGGAAACTAATGATCAAACAGCATCATTCATCTTTCTTTATTCGATATATCAATAAAATGAAGAAATTTTGTTAAAATTGGTGTTATGCAATGCCCATTAGATTTTAAATTTTAAGCCTTAACGTAAATATGGTCCAAACTTTATTTCTATCTCATTGCATCTACCTCACACTCTAGTCAATAGCAACATATTTAGTACAAAAATATATGTAACCAATCTGCTCAATTTTATTTCAGTTATTTATTTATTCACCAACAAAATTTATTTATATTTAATCTTTTTATTAGTGATTTCTCAATACTTGGAAACAAAATTACAACTTAGAAATTCTGTTTCCCCAATGAAAGTAGAAACTTTTATATATATATTATTTGATCGTACGTATATAAATGTTATAGTTCTTATTTATTTTATTTATATTTATCGTTAACGGCTAGCGAAATTTTTTTTTATTCCTTTTTTTCCTCCTCTGAGGTGTGTACCTGAAAACTACTTTGAAAACTATAATCATCACTACACAGTGATCAAAGTATTTGACATCTCTTTCCGATAATTTTGTTTCTCAATTTATCAATACCTATTCCTAACAATCTTGCTATTATACATATATAATATGCATAAAGTATTCCTGCTCATTATCCTCGCCTATTATATACTTTTCAAGTCAAAAATATTCATGCGATCTTGGCATCTGAATTGACAATCTGGCTTAAGCCATGTTTAATGTCTACATCCTATTGCCTCGTGGTTTCTATCTTATCCGCACCGACCAATTGATTGGTGTACAATAAAGAATATTAACTAAAAATAAATAAATAAACTTTGCGCAGTGGTGAGATTTTCATACGCTGTAACAAATACTGTTGATATTGTTAAAATTACTTGCAGTACCTATTAGTTAATTCCTTCCTTAAAATTTTTAGGATTTAAAGCAGACTTCTATTAAAGATATAAAAAGTTTACCTAAATTATCGCTTCTGAAGGAAACTTTAGAATCAAAGATATAATAAATATTTGATTTAATGTTAAATTACCTTTGAACAAGATAAGACAAGTTTACAAGTAATTATAAAAAGGAAAAAATTTACATAGAAGTTAGATTACTTTTGTATCATGATCACTACATATTATATAATTGTGTTAACGAAACGAGTGTTGTTAACGAAAAAAAACCGACTTCAATTACATCGACAAGTAATACAACGTAATAAGACGAAAAAATAGTCAAGTAAATACGCGCTATTAAAGATTACTCAAAAAGTTGTAATCAGATCTCGATCTAATTTCACGAAGACTAGATGACAAGTATTAGCTTTCGATTAAAGTAAGAATCATCAAAATCGGTACACCGAGTAAAAAGTTATGCGGTATAATACAACGTAGGTCGACGAAAAAGTAGTCAAGTAAATACGCATTATTAGATATAACTCTAAAAGTACTTGTCAGATCTTATTTAAAAAAAATGGGACCACATGACACGCAACTCCTTTCAATTAAAACAAAATTGATCGAAATCGGTCCACCCAGTCAAAAGTTCTGAGCTAACATACATAAAAAAAAAAAATACAGTCGAATTGAGAACCTCCTCCTTTTTTGGAAGTCGGTTAAAAACAAAGTCGCTTCCCGCTGTCTGTCTGTCTGTCTGTATGTATGCTTAAATTTCTAAAACTACGCAACGGATTTTGATGCGGTTTTCTTTAGTAGATAGAGTGATTCAAGAAGAAAGTTTTTATGTATACCTAATACATGCATAATATAGTAGAGAAACTCTGAAAGTTTTTGCAACCGTGCGAAGCCGGGGCGGGTCGCTAGTTTATACATATATCTGAAAACATTGTGTTTTCAGAATATAATTGTGTTTGCTTGAAACGAAAAATAACGACTTCAATCGACATCGACAAGTAATACAATGTAGTCTCAGAGTAGTATTATAACCCAAAAAGTATACCCGTTAGATCTCAATCAAATTTAAATGGAGCCACATGACAAGCTACCCACTTTCGACTAAAAAACGGATCATGAAAATCAGTACACTCAAAAAAAATATGAGGTAACACACAACAAAAAATATAAGTGGCGGAATGAAATTTAATAACTCATTAAATTTTAGCATATGAAGTGTGAATAATAACAGTGTTGTCTGCAACTCTGCACACTTATTATATTAAAAACTCAGTGCAGGCGGACGTCGAAAACGGCTATTGTTTTATAACGAGTTGAAATACAAAACTCAGTTCAACGACCTCATTACCTTCGTAGATGGAGTGTAAAGAAGTATTTCTATGAAAATTGTTCGCTTTTTATGTTTATGTCACAACACTTGAAGATAATATGTATTATTTAATTTGTTTGGCCTCTTTTGAAATAAATTTCTAGCTTTAGTTAGGAAATTGTGTTTATTGATATTTGAATTTAAAGAAAAAACTGTAACAGCTCAAATTATATATATTAAAGACATTTTGGAAAAATTTTAAGACATTTTTTAATCGGTTTGGAAGAGACAAATACAATTTTTCAATTTTTTACAATCTGTCTGTCGTAGTGTTGTAATTTCCGGTATAATTTCCATAAAACGTATTATAATTTTGAACAAATCCGGCTATGTATGTCCTACAGCTAAAGTTATTTAATGCTGTACGTAGTTTTAGTTTATTTAATAAAACATTAATTTGTAAAATGACGATTCAAAAGGGCCCAGGTTGAATCTTACTTAAATTTAGATATTTTTGACTGTGATTATGAACATAAAATAATAATAATAATAAATATATACACAATACGCACACGGTCGTCTGTCCCTAAAGTAAGCAACTTAATGCTTGTGTTATATATTGGTAACAGCCGACTGGTATAGCTACAATTTTTTTTTTCGATAAACATACTTATAAATAATACATATATAAATAAATATATATATTACACCCAGACTCGGGGTGGGAATCGAACCCACAACCCCCGGAGCAGAAAGCAGGATCACTACAAACTGCGCCACCGGGCTAGTCAAAATCATGTTATAGGTACATACCTAATTATATAATTTAATTTAAAAATAAAAACACGTATTTTTGTTGATACTTTTATTGGATTGTAAAGAAGACATGTTCCGATTAAGAATGGAGTAAAATATCAAATCCTCAAATCCTCAATACCTATCTATAATATTTTTTTATGTTAAAATTGGTAAACAGTAAAGGCTTAATGAAATAATAATATATGACGATTTATATTGTTATTTATGTATTTATTTATTTATGTAGCTTAATACCTTACATTGCATTACTTTATTTCCATCATGACATCTAAACTAGGCATAGCCTGTATCTCAGATGTCAGTCTCATTCATTACATAGGTATTTAATTTTACATTGCATGCTCATAACAGTACAATATTATTTTGCAATAACAAGTACACAAAAAAAAAAACAATAATCAATACGAGGGTAAGCTAACAATTACATTGTGTTCAAATGAAATGTATAAATTGACAACGACAACTATGAACTTAAGTAAGTTACTATGTATTATTTATTTCGATTTTTTTTTTTTTAGATATAGTTACTGTATGATATTTATGTATTTCTTACAGATTTTCAATTTATATTTAAATATTATGCATACGATTGTTTGTATGTTTAGGTGTGTGTTTGTATGCATGTGCATGTAGTGCATGTATGTGTGCATGCGTGCGTATTGTGCGTGTGTGTTTATGTGTGTATGTTTAGCTTCATGAGTTTGCGTGCTTGTGTGTGTGTGTGTGTGTGTGTTAGAGTGTGTGTGATTACTTTGTTAGTGAGAACATCTTTTCAATATCGTGATAATTCTGATCTTTTAACCAGTTAATCAGTTTTTCTTTACATTTTTTGGTATTTAAAGGGTATATATTAATAATAGCATTAACCTTATTATAAAGTGAAGGACCCAAAAAGAATTGAAATCTCTGCGCAAAACTTGTTTTAACGGGAGAAAGATAGCAAACTTTATCTTTACGACGAGCTGATGCTATTTTGCTATATCGAGCTTTTTATACACAAAAACACGTTTTTATAACGGTTGTATGAAGTAGTAAACAATTAAATAAAAATCTAAGGAAATAAATTGGTATTATTGGGCATATATACTAGACCGTATACACGATGGAAACACGATTTGATAAAGTTGGCTCGATAGAATAAATTCACAAAGTTATCTCTAAAAAACACAACAAACGCTTAGTACGGCGTAAATACTTCGCGTAAGGTCACCAGTTTTTGAATAATAACAAAACTACATGTTTTATAAAACGTATATACTTTCATTGAGATATTATGTACTACGTACTAGAGAAGCTATTTCAAACAAAAGTTATGAAACACTTTTGATGACAGCGGCGATTGCCGCGCATGCGCTGTGTGAGCGAGATCGCACAGAATCGGCGCGAAAACATGGCCGCAATAGCCGCCAGCTGCGACGCGTTGCAATTGAAAAATTATAATTAAATTAAAGATAATAATTATGTCGAAATTACTGGTGAAAAGTCACTCCTTGATTTTTACTTATGTTTCTGGAGCTGTTTGAGCAATATCTCAATGCACATGTAGGCATATTTAAAAATAAAACTTTACTCAAAGGCGTCACGTTACAGCAAGCGCTTGAAACAGACTAAGTGAGTTAGAGCGCACGCACTCTAACTCTTGTTACAAAAAATCAAGTCGAGGCGTCTCCTCTAGTACGTAGTACATATATCTCAATGTATACTTTACATTTTCAAAATGTGTATTTCTTTAACAATAAAGAAGGAATACCTAAAGTCGCGCGAGTTTCGTCCATCTTATCCAGAGCTACCGCGCCGCTGTCCTGTCCGCTTTAGTCCTGCTCCGGCCATCTGACGGGGAGTTTGTGTCGCTCGCGCTTACGCACGGATTTAATAACGTAACGAATAAAATTGAATGAAAATTCACTGTAGTGTATATGAAATGGGGAACAAAGTAAAGAAATCAAGGGAGAGAAGGGGTTGGCGAAAAACCAATGCTAAACGCTTGCATGAAAAAATGAAGTAAGTAAAACTCGTATATATTTAGCTACTTATTTACTAATTGCCTTACTAGGTGGTGTTATTTTTTTTAAATAAGGTATTATAAAAACAATTTGACGACCCGAATGGCGCAGGCGGTAGTGAGGCTGCCTTACGTTCTTAGGGTCCCGGGTTCGAATCCCGGTCGGAGCAAATGTTTGTGTGATAAGCATGGACATTTGTTTCCGAGTCATGGATGTTTATATGTATATTAAGTATGTATTTATAATAAATAATAATAATACCAGCCTATTACAGACAGACGCACGAGTGATCCTATAAGGGTTCCGTTTTTTCATTTTTTGTACGGAACCCTAAAAAGTATCTATGTAGTATATAAACTATCTGGTGTCCACGCACAAGCCTCATTGCTTAGTGTGGCATTAGATGACGCTGTGTGTAATGTCCAGCGATAAATAAAATAAATAAATAATTAAATTTATCTTTTTAGAGCAAGAAACCTACAGGCTGAAAATGTTGAAGACAAAGAGAATACTCCTGTTGCTTCGTAAGTATACTCAGTACAGTACCTACCTACTTTCTAGTATCTGGTGGCATTATAATACATACTCCTGTTGTAAACTGGAAAATTCTTTATCTTTTTCTGTTTTATAGGGTAAATGTACCAGTTGTTGGCACTTCACAACAAAACAAAGTCATGTATTGTGATGAACTGGCGAGGTAAGCGTAAAAATAATAGGATGTGTTTAGGAAAACATTATAATAAAATTATGTATTTATTTATAAATTAAGTACCTACCACATTATCTTTATAACTTTCAATTTCCAGGGTAAATTTCATGGATGACACCGAGTCCAAAATTTATCAAACTCTGGAATTGTAAGTTCAGAAACGATTTATTTTATGATATAAGTCTTACAAATTTCATCCAAAAACAGTTTTGTTGATGAAACTTTTTTGCAAAAAAAAAAACCGACTTCAAAAAAAACAAACAAAAAAACACAAAAAGAGAAACACAAAAATGTGAAAAATAACTTTAGCTTCAGAAGCCGGTGACAAAAACACCAAATCAATCAAACAAAGGTCAAGCTTCAAAGTCGGTGACCTTTGTTTGATTGATTTAGTGTTTTTGTCACCGACTTTGAATGTTGACCTTTGTTTGATAGATTTGGTGTTTTTGTCACCGGCATCTGAAACTAAAGTTATTTTTCACTTTTTTGTGTTTCTCTTTTTGTGTTTTTTTGTTTGTTTTTTTTTTTGAAGTCGGTTTTATTTTTTGCAAAAAAGTTTTTTTATTTTTAGATTTTTAGTTGTAATATCCTACATAAATATTTGCTATGCATTTATTTTACATTGTTAACAATACATATCATGGTAATAGGCTTATCCCCAAACAAATGGAAACTAACATACCTAACTGTCGAAATCTGGTTGTACTTGTATGTCTGGTTGTGTTGTATTTTACATTGTTAACAATACATATCATGGTAATAGGCTTATCCCCAAACAAATGGAAACTAACATACCTAACTGTCGAAATCTGGTTGTACTTTTGTAATCTTACTGTACACATCTGCGTACCCCCTCAGAGCATACAGGCGTGATGTTATGTCATGTTGTTGTATAAACAATAAACTTTCAAGCGATTGCAACAATCACGACAGATTTACTGTCTATTATTGAAGAGTTCCATTGTATATCTCCGAAGATCAGCATCACATCTTCACCAAAGTAATTTTTTGTCTGTGGTGGACATATTGGCGTTTGATATTTATCAACTCATATAACCTCCTCCTTTTTGGAAGTCGGTTAAAAATAGTTATAATTAAATCAAATGTTCTGTTTTATTACAGGATGCCAATTACACCGGAACAAAATTCTTGTTTTCCAGTGGAAGGAGAAATACTCGTAGACAGTCATATGACTTACTCACATAGAGAAAATATTACCATGAAGTAAGTCCGATATTGATTATTAAACTGGGCCATTTTTTATCACTACCCTACTTTTCACAGGGTGCTCTACCCATGAATAATATTCATTACACCTCGCTGGCTACTTTAGCAGCCCGCTCCTCATAGGCATAAGCATAAGCATGATCAGCCTACAATGTTCCCACAGCTGGGACACAGGCCTACTCTCGGTGACAGGGAGTGGGCCGTAATCCACCACGAGGGCCCAGTGCGGTGCGGTGGATGTCACATGTCTACTAATTTTTGGTTCTAGGACATGCCGGTTTCCTCACAATGTTTCCTTCACCGTTTTGAGAGCAGTGGTGATGAAATAATTTACACAAAGTAAAGCGCCTGTTTGGGTGCGAACCTACGCCTTACAACTCGTAAGTCGCGGCCGTTACCACTGGGCCACCACTGCTCTCTCCTCACAGGGCGCCCTCTATTTTATTTTATAAATCCTTACAAAAATATTGATTGCTAACACAAATCTTCTTTTATTTTCATTTTAGTCTTCCGTTTGATGAAATACAGAAATTACAGACGCTTGCTGCTGTAACTAGGACGCAAGACAATCCCAATGTAAGTAGTATTAGGTATGAATTTATCAACGTATCCTGAACCTAGTGAGAAAAATAGGATATTTGTTTATTTGATTTAAATTATTTTTTTACCTTTTAGTTTTCTTCACATCATTCGCCAGCTGATTCAGATTCAGAAGAAGATTATTATACAATAGAACCAGAAGAAAAATTGGAAGAGATGAGAATAAGTGGAAATAGAGTTGTAGATTTTATGTATTTATTAGAACAGTTGCAAGAACTTTCACACCATAACTCTCCATTAGGTTGTAACTTCAATTGTTTGAAATTAGTCAGTGAAAAAAGAAAAGGATTTGTGTCAAAATTCCAGTTTGTTTGCAAAATGTGCAACACTAAATTGAGCTTACAGAATTTTAAAAAATCCAACGATAAAAAAGAACTTGATCTCAACGAAAACGTGGTAAGTAGTTTCATGTCTATAGGTTCAGGATACGCGGGTTTAGAGCAAGTGTCTGCTTCACTGGAAATCCCTTCTATGTCGGATCATTATTATGCCAAGTGTCATGCAAAAGTCTGTGAACTTTGGGAAACGGCAAAAGAAAAATGTATGGCAGAAGCAGCAAAAGAAGAATACGATTTAGCAGTTCGAGATGGTAATGTTAATGCAGATGGAGTACCTATGATAACCGTGGTCGCTGATGGATGTTGGTCGAAAAGATCATATAAAAAGAATTATAACGCTTCTTCGGGTGCTGCGGTAATTATTGGATACAAAACAAAAAAAGTTCTTTACATGGCAGTAAAAAACAAGTATTGCATGATTTGTGCACGTTCAGAGAACAAAAATATCTTAGCTCCCGATCACACGTGTTATAAAAATTACAATGGTTCCTCAAGTGGTATGGAATCCGTTGCAATAGTCGAAGGCTTCAAACATTCTTTTCCAAATCAGGGCTTGATTTACTCGAAGTTAATTGCTGATGGGGACTCCAGCACATATAAGAGCATATTAGAAGCAAAACCTTATGGAAACTTGTTGGTGGAAAAAATTGAATGTACAAATCACCTGTTGAGAAACTTTTGCATGAAACTTGAAGAATTAACCAAGAACACTTGCTATCCTATAAAATATCGCAAACTTCTTGGAAAAAATATACTGCGCTTACGTAGATCAGTTAAAGGGGCTGTCAAACATATCAATTCCAAAGATTCAAATTTCAACCAAAAAGTAATCAACCTAAAACAAGATCTAATTAATGCACCAAATCATGTTTTCGGAGATCACAAATTATGCAAACCTTATTTTTGCCAAAATATTGATCAAAATGAACCTACACAAAATTTTGTTGCCGAACTGAAGTCTAGCAATATTTTTGCAGCTATCATGAACATTATGTCCAGATTGGTAAACAATGCTAAAAGCCTAATATATGATGTAAATAGTAATATTGCAGAAGTATTCAACAGCGTTGTTGCGAAATTTGTGGGTGGTAAACGAATTAATTATTCAAGTCGCCAGTCTTATACAGCTCGCTGTGCTGGCTCAGTTGTGTCATTCAACGCTAAAGAATCGCAATCGTATATTTGCAGAAAGATTTTGATGCGAAGTCCTAACCCTATTGTAAAGAACTTAGAGATGAAACGCAATAAAAAAAGAATCGCAGATTTAAGACGAAGATTATCAAAATCTTTTGTAACAAAAAAGTGTACAAACAATATCAATGATAAATATTATGGCGACTCTTGTCAAAAGCCAGATCTAGAACAAGATGACTTTGATTTTGCTAAATCAGAACATATAAAGAAAATTCAACTTTCTGATGAGGATCGCCAGTCTCTTGAAAAAAGAACTGTTTTGCAAGCAGATTCGATAGAATGGCACCAAGAGAGAAAAATACGTCTCACTGCGTCTGCCTTCGGAAAGGTATGCAAAAGAGGCCTTATAAAATGTGCACCACTAGTAAAAACTCTTCTTAATGTGACTGGTGATTTAAGCCACGTAAAATCAGTTCGTTATGGCAAGGAACACGAACATATTGCATTAGAACAATTGGCTGAAGTACTAAAACTCGATGAAGAAGCAAACTTCAACAGTATACAGAAATGTGGCCTATTCGTCGACCCTGAACTGCCGTTTTTGGCGGCAAGTCCAGACGGACTAATAGGTGATAAAATTATTGAAGTTAAGTGTCCGTATTCGGCTAAGGACATAACAGTCAGGGAAGGTATAGCACAAAAAAAAATTAGATTCTGGAAACTGGAGAAGAATGGGAACTTGACAATAAATAAACAACACGATTGGTTCTACCAGGTGCAGGGTCAGCTCCACATTACTAGGAAAGAATTATGTTTATTTGTTATGTGGACAGAAAAAGATATGAAAATAGAAACAATAAAAAGAGATAACGAATTCTGGAAGAACAGGATGGAAACAAAATTAAAAACATTTTACTTTGATTGTCTTCTACCAGAAATAATTGATTCAAGGCTGAACAGAAAAATGGAAATTCGTGAGCCACAATATATTTTAGACGCAATAGACAAGAAAGAGTCAGCAAAACGAAAAAAAGCTATGCCTTCCGCGACTGTTATGCCAGAAGAGAAGCGGATAAAGTTATAAAATAGTTGATACACGTGTAAAATAAACTTTTACGTCTTGCCATGACGAACAAAGTACTTACCATGTAACTTCATTATCAGGAATTCAATAAAATCTGCTTGCAAAAACTTACTACGTACTAACAAAAGTATTTTATTGAATCTACTTGGAAGAATAAATAATTTGAAATAGAAAATAAAGGGTCGATTATGGGTCGACCGACTACTGGGACTTTTACCCTACTTATTTAGCCGATAAGTTATTTTACGTTATTTTCATTTTTAAGTTTCTATTGTACTTAGAATATTATCATAAAAGGTAATTAATTGAGTATTATTCGACTGTAAATTATACCTAATAAGTATTCATTTTTCATTGATCATAGATACCTACATAACGACGGTAAATCATAAATTCAAAAAATTGTGTCAAATCTGAAAAAGGTTTCTTATTGTGAATATTTTTCCAATAAAAGTATTTCAAATCGTTTTTTTATTTTTTTGTAAATATTGGTAGCACCTCGCTAGTCGATCGGCGACACGATCGATCTTCACGGTTGACGCGCGCGGCGCGCGATTGGCGCAGCTGTTAGCCGTTCGCTCTCTTGCCTGTGTGCCCCACGCACACATACACGGAGCGCATAGAATACCTAGAATCGATTAGCGCTAGAAGCTCGGTGTGCCCCAAGAAAGAATATTTTTGTTAGATTTATTCAAATATTATTAATGTATTACTTTACAAAATGAACGATAAATAATTCAAGAAATTCGTGGTGATAGCCCAGCGTCGTCGGCACTAATGTCATCGTTTGGCACCGTAGCAGCTAAGTTTAATTAAATTTCCATTAGCAGCCCCCAGCCGGAAGTTACGTTTTATCATCGGATTATTAAACTAATTATAGTAACTGGTTTTTTTTTTCATACAAAAAGGTCAGCAAATAAGGGTACGGTTCACCTGATGGTAAGTGGTTACCGCAGCCTATAGACACCAGCAAAACTAGAAACATAGCAAGCGCGTAAAATTCCACCTTTCCCATTAACCATACATGTAATTTTCTGTGTATTCTCTTTACTGCATTAAGTATATATAATAAAATTTAAAATCAATATAATATAGAAGCATTTAATACTTTTTAAATATCTATATTTATATCGGCAAAATATTGAAGTAAAGTTGAAGGTTGCGCTCGATATCAATGCCAGTAACTATATCTATGGAACTGTTATGTATATGAGAAAGCAATTTTCAGTGAACGCTTTTTTGTTCGCATTAGGCTGATCACTCCGCTCACAATGGATTTTATACGTATTCAGCTACATACTTTTGTGACGGTACGATTATCTAGCCTTCTATTAACTTTATTACTTTGTTGCTCTAGGCTTATATTTATTTCTAACTAATTTTTTTCAAACAGGATTTAGACAGGTCAAAGCAGTTTTTGAATTTAATTTTATATAGTAACAATAAAACATAGGATTTTGTATCGTATATCTTAAAAAAACAACGAATAACCGTCCAAAGCCTTCTAACAGATATACATTTTGTTAATTTATAGGTACCATTATGATAGCATTAACGCGGTTTTTAATTCACTTATCGCAAAGCAGTCTATGAGAAGATAAAACGAATATCATCAACGTCACGGAAAAGTCAGCCATTTTCAAATTGGATAAGGGCGTAGCGTGTAAACAGGCTCCACTTTCAAACTGAAAAGAAAGAGTAGTAGAGAGTTTCCGGTGAGGATGGTAGCGGCAGACGGCTTTGTCGCGTATTGTTTGCCTTTAATTAAATTCGCCTGTTACCTCCCGCTGTGGTTAGTAATTAATGAAACTCAGCGTTTTGCTAAATGATCACATTTTCAGACTTCTCTTTATGTATACAATGGCTAAGTTACTTTGTGTGGTATATTTGATTTGTTCAAGTTAAATATGAGTATGTAACTGTGAGTTAATTTTAGTTTTGTTGAATCACTCATCGTTACTTAATTATTCGAAGGTTCGACACGTTCCGCTTTATTTAAGGAAATTTCGGGTCTTAACATGTCTAATTAACTGGTAATACTACCTATTATACCTATATATTTTATACCTATTTTTGCATCTGCACTACATTCGCCATTTAGTCCGTCTTGTACTTATACTTTGAAATTTTTATGGACATTTCTTTTGAGTTAGAGCATGATATTTTATTATTAGGGTAATTTTTTAAAGGTTTCGTATAGGGTCTGTGACTGTGTACAATTTCATCTTTAAAAAGCAATATGACAGATGATACAGAATGATACATATATGAAGCTAACCTACGTTACACCAGGAACGTAATTATGGTATTCATGTATGCCTAGGATTAAAAATGACATACATTATGCATGTGCTTCCATTTTAGTTTGCAAATGTAATAAATAGCGGACGCATACTTTTGTATTTTTTGCTACTGCTATTAGTAAAAATAAACTTTATGATATAATATTAACTGAGGTAGGGCATAACAGAACGTATCCTGCTCAAAATCTGGAGAAACCCGTCTGGAGAATTACCTTGACATTACAGAAGATCACAGCTAAATAATAATGCTTTCAAGCAGTGTTGTGTTCCTGAGGTGGGTAAGGTGGCCAAAGCTCCTGGGTTTGGCAACGTGTTTCTGCTGTTGCAGGTGTCTAATCGCTTACCATCAGGTGAGCCGTACGCTTTTTTGCTTAGTTCTATAAAAAAATATTATCCAAAGTATGCCTAGTTTTGTAATGCCTAGTTTTATATGATCTCAAATAGAAATTTTTCGTTCAAAATTAACTTGAATAATTGAAATCTGAAAAAGAGAAGTATCAAAGTTTGAAAAATTACTTCTATTTTCCATTAAAAAAAGTGTTTTTATTGTCTGTGCGTAGTGCGTCCAGTAGTAGACGCTTAACATTACGTTGCGTTTGTCATAAACAAAGCCATCACACACAGCAACGTTTTAATATTGCTAATGATTACACATATATAAACAAAGAAACTTAATTTAATATCATGTTCATTATCGGAGCAACTGGAGCGTAGAGTATTGTTCCAACCCGCATGTACGTAGTCAGTCCAAATGTTGGCCCAAACTCAACCTCAATCCCGGACAATAGCTTGTAATACCTACAACCTATACTTATATTATAGTGGCGGGCTTTAACCCAAACTTTGGTAGCACATTAATCATAATAGATATTTGGTTTCCAATCTAAAAGTTGGCCAGATTTATTCAGAGTTCTAAACTAACTAAAGTTATTATCTGGACGTATCTATGTAGGAAGGGAATAACCCGACTATTATTAAAATACTGTGTGTTTAACCTATATTATTTGATCATTTGATATTGATTTAAAGTTTTTGTAGGTAAAATAAGGTTGTATAAATTACGGAGGTTAATAAATAAATCGTACCACTCTAAACCAAGTAAATTTATTAATTTTCGGGTGAGGGGTAAAAAATTTGTGGCAAAATTTAATTTAATTTTTTTCGACACGCTTCAACAACACGTAATAACATTTATACGCGATCCAAATTCAATAAAAATACGCTCAACCTCATCTCAACGATAACTCGAATCCATATCTTTTGCGAGTCGTTACTCGAGCACATCTTGAACGAAATTCAATAACTCTGCATCGCGCTTATTTCGGTTTCACTACAAAATTTTAATATCCCACAATCAGTATTCAGCTAGGCGTCGAGGAGGAAACGTGCGCAGTGAGTGTCGAGCGAGTCTTGAAGATTCAGCGGGGCGAACTCCTGATAATGAAGTCGGCAGTTTTCGATGATCCTCGAGCGCACTCTAACGCAGTGTTGGCGAAACAATGCTCCGTGTGAAAACGAGGGCGTTAGAGCGTCGAGTTTCACGATTACGGTTACAGAATAGGTGCCCGTTTCCTTATTATCTTTTCAAACAAAATGGAAGTACACCGATGAAAGCAAACACGAGTGAAGTTCAGGTCTTAAATTTTCACAATGTAGTGTTGTCTCTTTAAACGAGGCAGATGAATGCGAATGAATGAAAACGCCCGCTATAAATGTAAACAGTTGTTTTGTAGAGACAATGAAACAATGAAAGTTTTCTTTGATTCAAGATTGTATTTATTTTCATTTAGATACATATATATTTTCTGCATGGTTTTTATTCAGTGATATGCGTTGTCATTTGATATATTACATAATTAACTTATACGAAATAAAAATACAAAATAATGTTACGTATAGAAATTAGTCAGTCAGTACAGCCTATTGTCAGTCCACTGCTGGACATAGGCCTCCCCAAATTCGCGCCAGACATCCCGGTTTCCGCAATACTCATCCATAAATATTAATGCTCTAATTATTTTATTTCTGTTACTTACAACACTGTTAAACACTAAATCATTCTTATTTAGGTTTATTCAACACCAGGTATATAACTATTCTCTATATTCAACACTAGTGTTAATGTACATATAAAAATAAAATATAAGTAATAAAAATATATAGGTAAACAAAGTGTTGTCATCCTAAATTCAATCACAACCCAATAAAAAATAATAAATATTTTTTAGCAACCGGCTTTAGCTTGATCCAAGTTAAATTTTGTTAGACAAATTGGTTTTATTTTTGGTATGAGAGGACGAGTGACGTCGTTTTTTTTACACAATTTAATGTTATATCCATTCGCTATAGCGTTATCAATTGAAATTCAATGGGTCAATTGGAAGGATAAATTTAGTATACAAAAAAGGCGAACAATATGAATAATTTACTGAAATACTTTTGTAACATATAAAGTATTTTAACATTCGTCGAGAAAAAAATTATTCGTGTAGTATAAATAGCCTAAATATTAATGTAAGGCTGTATGTTTTAGTATTTTTGTTTCTATGTACCTACAATAAAACAAATGAAAACACATAAAAAGTGCGTGTGTCAACACACGACTGGAGTTTACTTCTTCAGATCGACTGTCTAAATATGCACAAAAAATACTTTATAGTCAAAGAAAAAGGTTAATACCATATCAAATGGTAAATAAATGAATCAAAATAACATCATCTATCGATGGCATTATTAGAAAACGTCGTAAACGATACCGTCGTAACCGTCGTAGCCGGTACCGTCGTAAACGTCGCAGCAGATAGATAGCACACAAAAACGTAACGAGGTCATTCATTCAGTAGATTTTACTCCTCATATTTTTTAGATACCGGGGGCCTTATATGAAAATCGATTCTTAAGGAGTAAAGTCCAAAAAACTGTGCAAATTATTTATTCAAATTTAGTCTTATGTTTAAATAATTCCTAGCGAAATGTGCATTGGACACTGCGCGCTGTGCACTGGACACTGCGCGCTGTGCGCTGTCCGCAGTAAACAGATTTTTAAGCCAGCACGCGAGTCTGTCTCCCTGAGTGATGGTGTTTGTACTCTGATTCACACTGTTGACTCTCAGTAACAACGTCGATCGATCGCCTATCAAGTGGCGATTTAAAACTCGCTAGCTCAAACAACAGTGTGAATATTTAGTATCGATTTGCCTTGTTAAATTATTTTCTAGTCATTAATGGTTAAGTAAATTGTATAGATAAAAAATAAGGTTTTTTAGTGTAGCTCTTTTAATAATAAATTTTATTTAACCATGGTTTAATTGATTCACTAAAAAAAGTTAACTCCTTCGACATTTCTACTACGTATTGACAAAATAAAAAATATATATATTAATCCTTAAAACCTATAACAAAAGGATACTGTTGGGATTTCCTTTTGAGTATATGTTCTTGTATCAGAATGGAGTGCTTCCTTAGACAAACTATTGTTGTCATTTATAATTGCAGTCACTGCTTAATCCCGTTTTCCTAATTATCTTATCGTTGTTATATCAAAGCAGAAAACAGCAGCTACTACGTAATTCATCACAAATCACTTCGACAATACTCGACGTATTGTCGAAGTGGAAAGTTTGACAAGATTCAGGAATTCTATAGCGGTTACCTGAAACTTGTGGGAGGAGGAAATCCTATTAAACGAACTATTCAAGTTAATAGCTCCAGCGAGCTCCCTTTGTGTCGTGTCACGCGGTATTTGCATAAATTATCCATGCGAGACTCGTCTTCTGGAGAGGATTCTAAATAATTGGCCAATTTCATTCGTCAATATACTATGTATTTTGATTTACAGTATATATTGTGGACTGTTTGATGTACCTGTAACTGAGTTATTTATTCTTGTTCTTTGATTTCATATTACCTTTGTCTTCAACATATTAGATGCTAGAGATGTATTAAAAATGTTAATATTAAGATTTTTAAATGAGTTCATTTGTTTTACTATTAGACTATCAATTATACTATACTATATTGTGCTGATATAATAATAATAAAAATTGCATTAAGAGTTATAAAAATATGGAATAGAAGAGTAATTTTATATGTTGGCTGAAGTTTACGCGAATTAAAAGGCATTGCTCGCTATATTATTAATTTTAATAGTTTTTGTTGTACCGATTTTACTGTAAGGTTGTAGTAAAACAAATAGGTAGGTATCTAACAGTTGCAATATTGGCAATTAATAAGTCATGAAAGCAAATCATCGTATTTGCTCAGTTCGGTTTGTCTATGGTCATTAGAACAAAATAGCGCGTCTACCATAGACACGGCGGGAGTGTTACACGGATGGTGTTCGCCAGACGCGAACAGACACATTTATAAATCAGGGCTTAAAAATTGATATTGAAAATTAACAAATAAGTAAATATAATTCAAATTATTTATTAAATCTTATTTTAACTTAACGAGTAGAAGAGGTAACGGTGGTAACGTATACACGATTTACAAACACACACAATATTTTACGCTATGAATTATTTTAAATACCTTCCGTTTACTACAAAATTACATTACCCTATAGAAAACAAAACAAAATGTGTCTATAACTGTCGTCTCACCGTCGTCTGCTACTAAAGTAGGTAGCCATTTTAATCCCTGCGTTATCAAGTAATAGCCGACTGCTATAAACTTTCGAAAAGCACATACCGCGGATCGACCTGAAATTTGGTATACTGCTATGTGCTTTTCGGAAGTACACACGATTTTTGTAATAAATGAACATAATAACAATATATTACAACCAAATACACGCGAGAATCAAACCCACGACCCACAACAGCGCCAACGGGATAGTCTATTCTTATATTATTTTAAATATTTGGTTTGAAACAATTATTGTATTTTAAGCAAATTGGCGCATTTATTAAATGCTGTTTGACTATTGGGTGTAAATGGCGCGCAACCGTCAAGCATAGACAATGCAGAGAGCGCTTCACGTCATATCGTCCAATGCACTTCGATTCCAATACTATCGAGAAGGCTGGTTGGAACTAAATAGTCATGACCATGAGCAATGAATTTAACAACACTATACGAGCTATAAGTGTACCATTCATACCAGATGCTGTACATTTGATTTCCACTTGGTTATAGTGTTTGTTTTGTACAAATATTCTCAGACATTTGGTTGGTTGGGTCCTTAAAGGCTTTATTACCTACCAATCTTGCATTGGATACGAAAATCGATCGATACAAATAATTTGAAACTTATTTACACTTGCTATACTTTGTCTAAAGCGTTAAAAAGTTTTTGGGATTAAAGTTTGCGGGATTCGCGTAAATTTCGCTGTGTTAAGTTATTAAATATTAATTAAGATAAGAGAGGGTAAAAAGGGGCACGAAAATAAGCAGGGAAATATTCAGATGGTTGTTACTAAATAATTTATTATGTTGTGTTTTTCTTATTACAGGCGCAATTTATAAATAAGCCTTTTTCGAGAATTCGACGCTTTTACATTAAATATATGTCGTAAAATAAACTGTCGCCATGTAAAGAAATTAAAATTATGTTCTTAATAATTGGCCGCTTTTGTAAATCGAGAAAAACAAACATAAATTACCTACTTATTAGGGTCTCAAAGACCAATCATTTTGTAATTTAGCGAAAGATATATATATAGCATAATCTTCCTAAGTACCTATGTAATATATGTATATTATATGTAATATATCATTGTTTTAGTATATATTTTTATATTTAGTTGTATTTCAATTTAGTAAATACTATAATGAGATATTAAATATATATGTATATGTATGTAAATGTACCTATGCTTAGCGGGTACACCTAGCGTTATTTCGCTTTCGAATCACAAAGTGTCTTCTGGAATCTGTGCTTTTTCTGTTGGCTGTAATAAATAACCTCAGTTCCTAGTATAAACAGAAAAAAATTCAGGACGATAGTCAAATGCTTAACTAAAATAAAATTCAAATTCTGATATACAAAGCGAATTTTATTGTTATATCTGGACAGTTGGTCCAACCGCCAGCGCCGATGTCGTTTTTTTGTCCAAATTTCGTCCTCGCGTTGGAAATAGAATATAAAAATTTCCTACGCCGTAAATAAAACGCGCAATTCAAACAAAAAGCTTTTATTTCGAATGTTAACCGTAAAATGGATATTTTTATTGTTCACATTTACATTTCGCTTTGTCCGCGGCAATTGTAGTTTCAAATGTAATAGTTTGGTTAGAATGTCATTTTAAATTTCTAAAAAAGGATTGCGAAGGTTGGCTAATTCGAATATTACCTTTAATTCGATAGAAAATTGTTAACTGACTTGAAAATATTTTTAAAAACCCTATACGTATCCATCTATACGTATTTTTTCTACATTTGATGATAATTTTGTTAATGAAATGAATAAATATTTTAAGTATTTATGCAATGAGAGGCTTGAATACACAATAGGTATTTTTAATAATACCTATACATAACGGGAACAAAAAGACGATTTCTATTTTAATATTTTTTGTCAGTTAAAAAAAATAGTATATATAACTTTTTCTGCTCTTTCAAAAGATTTCATCCCATATTTGGTAACAGAAAACTTTTATTTTTTAAAGTATTATTAGTTATTATTTGTTTAATTATGTACATGATTCGAATATTTTACTTCTTTAAAAAAAATTATAACTACGAGTAGTACCTACGTATATAACTAATCCTACTGAATCACGATCAAGAGAATTCATGTTTATGGTGTAACGCCACCTTAATCCTATCACATAAAATTAAATCGCTTCCGAAACGTCGGTACCATTTTCTGTGTAACAACTTTTCAATTGGAAATTTCGTAGAAAATTATTCGTTCCGTATTATGAAAAGGACCGAATAAGTCCTTTTCATAAACAGTTGTTTATTAAGACTCAAGTTAAACTTATTATTCGTTCTCAGAACGAAATTATTCAAAACATGATTCAGTTAAGTCAATTATCATGGTATTCCACAAAATACTTTTGTGAGGAATGTCGATACATATTTCACGATAATACATTTGTATTGTTAAAATACTTCAATACAAAATACAGCGTTTGATTCTAGTTATAAAGTAGACAATGTTTCTCCTGCACTTACTATACCGTTCTTCATGTTGATTTACAGCCTATCTCACTTCAGCCTATCACAGTCCACTGTTGGACATAGGCCTCGCCAACTCATGTGTTTTGCCCATAGCCACCACGCGAGGCAGGCAAGTTGGTGACCACAGGGCTGGCTTTTTGGCACCGTGGTCGCACCGAAGACGCTACTTACAGCCTATCGCGCTATTAAATATGATTCTGATGTAAAAAGTATCACTGAAAAGCTTGAGACTAGATTGATGATTATAAAAACAACTCTTGATAAAATTTAAGAGCCTCAATAATTTAAATTTAAAATTTTCAAAAAGAAACGAATGTTAAGAGAGCCTTACACTGAACCAAAAAGTAAAGTTTTATTATTATTTTTGTTTGTATGTCTAACTTACTACTGAATAATTTCGATTGAAACTTGGCATGATTCAAGTCCTTACCTTGTGTAGGTACACAACTACACATAGCTGGGACACCGAACTCTTTTTACTTTAAATTTATTTCAATCCCTCTGGGAGTGAGTATGTAGGGCAAAACATTGTAGGATAGACGTATACTTTATGTATGTAGATAAAACAGTCATACTGACATATATACATAGATATACGTCGTATATGAAAACATGTCCAGAAATAGACTCGTTAACTAAACATATAACGACAAACAACCTCACCACAATGCTTAGGCCCTAATTATGTTCCGCGTTCCGTGCCCATTTCGAGGACAAGGTTTTAATAGTACGTTTTTAATTCGTCAACGGGTTTGTCGAGTTCAAATTTGCGAGACGGGTCGAGCGGCAGCCTAGATGCGATGAATGGGCGTGGAAAGGGCAAAGCTTGACTATGAAGTGTACTTGGTTGTATGAGGACTACACTTGTCGTTTTGAGTATTGCAGCCCTCGTGATCCTTTCGGGGATGCGGAGCAATGACCGAGAACAGGTGGTTATTATAGTCCAAAATAATAGGTCTCAAAGCTGTGTTGTGCGTTGTGAATTTTCAACGCACAACAAGGACATCCTTGCACGGTGTTTTGCGTTGCAACTAAACAGTACCTACACCTATACACATCTTTCACATCTTTGTAGTTTTACTTGGGCTTGAGCCTAACTTAATCTATAATATATATAAAAGCGAAAGGTCACTCACTCATCACGAAATCTCTGAAACTATAACACCTACAAACTTGAAATTTGGCAGGTAGGTTCCTTATAGGGCGAAGACATCCGCTAAGAACGGGTTTTATGAAACTCGACCCGTAAGGGGGTAAAACGGGGGTTGGAAGTTTGTATGAAAGTCCAATGAAAAATACACCTACAAACTTAAAATTTGGCAGGTAGGTTCCTTATAGGGAGTAGACATCCGCTAAGAACGGGTTATACGAAAATCTACCCCTAAGAGGGTAAAACGGGGGTTGGAAGTTTGTATGAAAGTTCTATGTTTTTGAAATAAGAGACTTAAAATTTAAAATGTATGCTCTATACCTCTATAGATAGTGTTGAGGTGCACTAATAATATATTTTTAAAAATCAACCCCCTTTTGGTGTTAAAACGGGATGGGAGTTTGTACGAAAGTCCAATGAAAAATAATATCCATCGATTTCATTGATTCTAAAAATTCGTCTAGCTATTTTTTTTTATCTTTATACTTTTATTTTTTCCTTTCATTAGGTATTTAGCTTTTTCGAATATAATTAAAAATTATTTGAAAATAACTAACTCCACGCGTACGAAGTCGCGGGCGGCCGCTAGTAATACTATATAACGCTTCAAAGAAAAAAAAAGGATTTTATTTAAAAAGGATATCTGGTATAAATTCATTACTTTGTTTTTTAACATTATTAGTTGTAATGAGAGAATAAGTAAGTTATATTTCAAATGAAAACCAATATTTTTAACGTGTATTACGCTGGTGCCCACGACGTAGATTGTATTTAAATTGTATTTAGTTCAAGTTCCCCGTTCAATTTTTTTTTCATAATAAAAGGAAGACTACATCCTTTCCCAAGGTCTACTTTATCTTCGTATCAAATTTCATCAAAATCCATTCAGTAGCTTGCTCGTAAAGGAAAAAACTTACTTTAATTACATCACAAATAATACAACGTAGATTGAAGTAACAATATTAGTCAAGTAAATAAGCATTATTAGTGATAACATTTCGATTGAAAAAAAAATCGTCGAAATCGGTTCACCCAGTAAAAAGTTCTGAGAACACTCATAAAAAAATACAGTTGAATGAGAACCTCCTCCTTTTTTAACATACATACATATAATCACGCCTCTTTCCCGTAGGGGTAGGCATAGACCACTTCTTTCCACTTGCTACGATCCTTACATACTTGTTTCGCTTCGTCCACTTTCATTATTCCTTTCATACATGCTCTTCGGTTTAGGGTACTCTTGACCTGGCCTTTTTTCAAGACGTCACCGATTTGGTCTTGAAATGTTCGCCTAGGTCTACCCCTTCCAACACTCCCATTCACACTTGCCTTATACACTTTTTTCGTCAATCGCTCTTCATTCATTCTTTCAACATGGCCAAACCATCTCAGCATACCCTTCTCAATTTTTGTCACTACATCTTCTTTCAGACCACAACGTTTCCGTATCTCACTATTTTTAATCCTGTCACTCAGTTTAACTCCTATCATACTTCTTAACGCTCTCATCTCAACTGCATTCATTCTGCTTTCATGTTTCTTCTGCCATACCCAACTTTCACTTCCATACATGAGTGTCGGAACCAACACCCCTCTATGCACAGCCAAACGAGCCTTGTTAGACACCTTCCGGCTGCTCATAAAGGAGTGCAAAGCTCCATTCACCATGTTTCCTGCATTCACTCTTCTTTCAATATCACTCTCACACTTTCCATCTCTTGTAAACTTTGAACCCAGATACACAAACTCATTCACCTGTTCAATTTGTTCGTCTCCAATCACGACATTGCTGTCTGTTACTGCCTCATCTCTTTCAAACACCATCACTTTCGTCTTCTTTACATTCATCTTCATTCCCTTTCTAACAAAAGCTCCACTCATAGCAGTTACCATCTCCTGCAACTCCTCGGCCGAAGACGCAATTAATACTTGGTCATCGGCATAGAGAAGTTTTTTAAAGTCGGTTAAAAAAGAATGTATTCTAAACAGACAAAGTTACTTTCGCATTTATAATATTACAGTTTGGACAAACAAAATAAGTGTTAGTTAATCCTTTATCAATTATTTACAAATTAAGTATAAAACATTTAAACATCATCTTCATATCAAACATTCGTAAGGTTTCTTAATTAAAAAAAGCCATATAAAAATTCGAAGTTAATCAATACAAGCAATACTTTGTTCCGTATAGATGTAATAATATGTAGACAGTTATTCTATTGCTCGTTTCTTTCAATCTTTCTTATCGCTAGAGGTACCTAATTATTATAGTTTTCTTATTCTTGTTACTGCTTTATTTAAAAACTAGCTTCTACGCACGACTTCGTTCGCGTGGAACTGCATATTCTAGACCAATGAGCAAGTATAAAAAGAAAACAAGATAAAAGAACTCCAACAAAATAATAAAAGAGACGATAAGGAAAACATAAAACCAAACAATTATGTCTCTGTTTTATGGATTAATGTAAAACAACTAAAATTACTTTTACGTAGATAACAAGGCAAATATGTAACGAAATCAAGTAAATTAAAACAATCATTCAAATTACGAACGCTAATTTGTACACTATTAAATTAAATTTCAATCTAAAGTAGGTGGCTGGAAACTTCGTAAAAGCACCCGGGGAACTCGGCATCTATCAGTAATTCAGTTACTCAGTAATAGGTTTGATACTCGCCTGTACACTTTACATGACTGTATATCGTCTAAAATGTAATCGTTTTAATCACGCTTCTACACAAAATTTGTGGTAAATGTATTTTATTGCACAACATAATTAAATAAAAATACTAAATTCAAGCTTGCATTTATTTTTAAGGAATACAGAATTTTAATTTGGGTAATTTTTTAACTTTACATTTTGTCACAGGTTAAATTTTAAATTGTTTATTACTTACGATTCAGCCTGTAATATCCCACTGTTGGGCATAGGCCTTTTTCCCCGTGTAAGAGAAGGATCAGAGCTTAATCCACCACGCTGCTCCAATGCGGGTATTTTAAGTAATTATTTTCTATCGTACCTATTATAAAGTGAACCATGTGAATTCTATCTTACTTATATTCTTCTAATCTAATGTATTATTCTAGTTAATATAGTTATTTTTACGCTGACTACTTTCAAAATTAACATTTTGTATATATTATAATAAGCGTTTATTAGTATTATCAATTATATTGACTTTTTATGCGTAGCCCATCTATCAATAGATCCGCTCTTAAGTACGATGCGTTAAAACATCACTTATAATTAATACTCCATAAGCATTTTTAATTAACATGAAATATTATTTTATTTATAAATGTACTAGCTTCTGCGCGCGACTTCGTCGGCGTGGACTCCGCTCCTTAGCGTGATGATACATAGTCTATAGCCTTCCTCGATAAATGGGCTATCTAACACTGAAAGAATTTTTCAAATCGGCCCAGTAGTTCCAGAGATTACCGCGTTCAAACAAACAAACAAACTCTTCAGCTTTATATATTAGTAAGTATAGATTTCCGTTTTATAATATAAGTATATTTTATTGTATAACATTTACTACACATGTAAAATAATGTAAAAGATTTTATAAATAGTTATTTCTTAATATATCAAAGCTTTCACGAACTTATCTTGGTATACCATATGTATTGTTTGTATGTGTCATATACCTAGTGATCTGCAGTGCAGTGGATCAAGCTTTAACTCTTCAACGTACCTACGAGAAGAGACCTTGCCAATAGAATATAAACAGAATTGATTGACTTTTTGCAAAAGAAAAAGAAAATATTATGAACATTTATTGATTATTTATATTCAGCTCTAACAGTTATATTTAAATTACAAAATGTTATTAAGAAGAAATCTATTCAAAAGAAAGGTCAACTGTTTTTTTCCTATTTTTACAATTATTTTTACTTTTATAAAAAGTTTTCTAAAAATTTACTTCATTGAAATGGGAGTTAATGATTAATTAGTGGCTTCTAAATATTCTCAGCGAGTAAAATACAAAAGAAAGAATTTCTTTCAAAAAACAAAAAACATCTTCAGTGTACGATAAAAAAGTGAAATTTCAAAAGTAATCTTGATTATAATAATTGAAGGCGAAGCAATTTATATAAAAGCATTAAGCTATAAACGTTATAAAGGATTTTTTTTTAGCCGAACTTATTATAATTTTACAAAAGTAATTAGTGAATTATCAATATACATAATTATATATGTGTTATAATGCGTGTACATATTTAAGTATACTTGTATATTATCTTGTCAATTTTAGGTGTATATATTATACAATATGTTTACATCCTAATTATTTTTTCTCCACTGATGAGCTCCAGCCTCCACGGTAACGTTATCGCTAACCACCATAGGTACCAAAAAAAAAAACAACAACAAAAACAACATCACTTTCATAGATATGTTCGATATTGCCAATATCCATTGTGATTACAATAATAATTTGTAGTAACATTTTAATTATAACAAACAATACACAAAAAATTTACTCAGTTACGTTATTAGAAATAATAAAAAGAATTCTCATTTCTATTCCTGGCAGCTGCATTTCATTGCACGCTAGACATTCCAAAACCATCGTGGAGTGGATGCTGGAGTTAGCGCAAGAAAATTTTCCTTAAAAGAGCTGCACGGTATCTCGTGGCTATTAGAGGTTCCTTTGAGAAAGTACAGACAACATAGAGATAATACTAAGTTGTTTCGCGACACTGTATACCACTTAAATTACATTGTTATATAATGTTACTTTGAAACTTTCAAGTTAACTCATTTATACCACAAAACTCTTAAAATAGACAAGTTTATAAATATTATTGATAATATATGGCACATATAAAACTGACTGTTTCGTTGTTTTTTTTATTTTATTTTAGAAATAGAATATTGTTCACAATGATCATACTCAAAGATCATATGAACTCAAATTGTAGATAATACTCTAGTTATTCAATGACAAATACTTACAATCTATACTAATATTATAAAGCTGAAGAGTTTATTTGTTTGTTTGTTTGAACGCGCTAATCTCAGGATCAACTGGTCCGATTTGAAAATCAGTGTTAGATAGCTTATTTATTGAGGAAGGCTATAGGCTATATATCATCACGCTAAGACCAATAGGAGCGTAGAACCAATGAAGAATGTTTCAAAATCGGGTATTTTTTCCTTTTGAGAGCTTCCGCTGAGTAAACGGTTAAAGTTTCGTACAAATCATGTATGACAGAATCGATCCTAATCCACGCGGACGAAGTCGTACGCAGAAGCGAGTTTATTAATAATTGCCAAAGATATTGCGTGTGTACACATAAAAACGCGTTATAACCAAGAACTTTATCCTTTCATGGATTCTTTTAATAATATAACAGAAAGTAGACACTCTGTTATGATTAAACATGTTATGTAAGTACATGCATTTTGTGTAAGAAAAACCGGAGAATGTACATACATATTTGCGTTATTTTATTTTTAGGGTTTAGATTTAGTTTATCTATCTTTGTATGAACTTTTACAGTTTGCGGATAAGTCTTGTATAGTTATTCGATGTATATCTAGCAGATAAAAATAACTAGTATTTTTTCCCCATTTTATCATCGAATTTCACTTTATCCGGCAAATATATTCGTAATCTCTAAAGCATCAATTGCTGTTATTTATATCTACCTCTACAAATAACTTGCTCTCCGCATTGGAGCAGCGTGGTGGATTAAGCTCTGATCCTTCTCCTACATGGGCCTATGCCCAGCAGTGAGATATTTCAGGCAGAAGCGTAAATAACCTGCTGCCAATAGAGTCTCAGATAGCCTATCGTTAGCTAATGTGCGCGATAATCTTTATCGGCAAACAGTAAAACAGGCTCTGTAATTTAATTACATAAATACCTATGACATTGTCGATAGTTCACACCTCGGTATTGATTTTGTTACACTGGATACAATGCGATGATGCTATCCACACATACATATAATATAGTAAAACATATGTACATACATAGCTACGATGTAAAGCATATAAAAGGCCTCATACATCATCGACTAAATCAAAAACTAATGATGGTGCCATAGCCCAGTCGAATGAGTATTTTAGATTTACAAAAATTGGAAGCAGCAATTTTCCTTCTGAATTCGTTGGGGGTGCCACTGGTAGTCTAAATTCAAAAAGTAGGGGTATCAGACTTGTTGCTTCATCCACCATCTTGATTTAAAGGGTTATTTTTTGTCTCTTGAATAACTCGTTCATTTTCAAATTTACACGAAAAATAGTTAGTACAAAATTTGTTTAAAATTTAATTTCCTACAATTTTGGTCCCTATCAATTTTTTCGTAGGATCGATATTTTACGATATTTCGTAGGCTTATTTGATTCATTTATTTACCATTTGATATAGTATTAATCTTTTTCTTAGACTATAAAGTCTTTTTTGTGAATATTTAGACAGTCGATCTGAAGAAGTAAACTCCAGTCGTCCGTCGGAGCTGAGACACACCACTTTTTATTTTCTACTATTATTGAAACTTTATATAATTTCAATACAAAATCTTTATCCATTTTTAACATTCATAATAATTATGTGTATTGTTTTAATAAAATTATTTACATATTTATTATATGTCATTTATATATGAGTAATATAAATGAATTAACAAGAAGAATAGCTGCAGAGATCGCTATAAGCGATAAGGCCGCCTTGCATATTTTTTTTTTGTATCTAATGTTTCTAAATTCTATCTATCTTTTTTTGTGCAATAAAGTTTTTAATAAATAATAAATAAATGAATTAACCATTTCTTGTGTATCTCTGTACAACATACACGTTTTATTAGTTGTGAAAATAAATTGACCCTTAGCTAAAGTAAGAAGAGATCGCATTTCAGGGGTCCGAAAATGCACATAATGTAAGTATCACCCAGAAGGCGAAAAACGTCATCAAGATGTCCTCATCACTAGTGCAACCATCATTTACTTACACATTTGTGCCAAAATATCGTCAAACATTAAATAATAATTGATAATCCAAAATATCCTATAAGCAGTATTGGTGGATTAAGCCTCAACCTTTCTCCTACATGGAGAAAGAGGCCTATTCTCAGCGGTTGGATAATACAGGCCGAATTAATCAATGAATCAATCCAATATTGTATATACGATGTAATATTATTAACGTATTATTTCGTGGAATAGATTTCGTTACTTTACAATAATTTTAAGTAATCTTAAATTTATAAAGATATTATTTTATTTAAATGAAATTTACTTGATCTGTTCCGACGTTGATCGTTAATTGGCAAAACTCAAGAGGCGCGATAATTGAATCGTTGTTTAATGAATCGTTTCTTTTCAAAGCATTTATTGCCGCTACGGATGTGTAGACGACTGTGGTGCGTTGAAATATTTAATAATTTTTTTTATTACCATTGCTACGAGAATATATTGCTTTTTCCCTTAAATGTGTCTAAGTTAAGTATAATATAATAAACAAAACAATGTCACTACGCTAGTTACAGATTGGCAAACATGCATACATTTATGTCTTGAAATTTCATTAGACGCACGTAGCACGTAGGCTTAGAGCGGTCCTCATATTATAGTATTATATTTATATCACTAACTGTAGCATACAATTAAACTCGGATTTGAACCTGAATTCTACGTTGTATGGAGTTCTAACTTAATAAGTTAAGTTTGATATAAATTATTGAAACCAGCCGTAAGGCACGTAATATACCTACGTAATAGTTTTAGGTTTTCCTTATAGTGATATTCATGATTTTATACTAGTATATTTCAGTCCTGAGTATAAATATATTGAGTAGATAATTTCATTTCATTAGTGACATTTAATAATTAATCAGAGATTTATAAAATTTATTGATATTTACATTTTCCTGATTAGTATCAAACGAACATTAAAATAAGAAAGGAGTGAAAGACTATAAATACATTAATAACTTAACTTTAACGCTAAACGCGTATAAAGCAGCGCAGTTTGTTTCGTTCGTATCCGTATACCTACTTAATTTAAAAGACTCATAAATCTTGTATTTCTCTATATATCTCAAGCATGTATATATACATTTTTCTTCTAATGCCCATGGATGCCTGTAATACTAGGAATACCTACCTATTGTTAGCACGTTGCCGACCAGCACTCCCCAGGAGCTCTACCTACATTACTCACCACAGCAACTTACTACTTGAGAGCGGTATTATTTAGCTATTGTCTACCTCAATGAACATCAATATAATAATTTTGCAATTTTAACTTTTTACAATAATTTTATTTACATTAAAACATTTTCGTTTCCTTACAGTTGCAAGTAATGGGAAATATTTTTCAAAGCTAATTGTCGAATACTCGAGCGTCGTCGCGCCATTGGAGATAATCGAATCTGAGCTTAATGAGCCATTCGTAACCGCGAAATTGCAATAAGTCTCTTTCATCAAATTCTCCTTTTATCAAGTTTATCTTTTAACTTTTAAATGTTTCTTTTTTTTTAAATAAAATCATTGACACAAGTACCAAAGTACTTTTTGACATTAGTAGAGGTAGGTGATACTCGGAGTAGAGTTAGGTAGTCTATTTTTATTAAGATAAACGAGGCAAACAGGTAAATCAAAAGATGAAATAAGGGTAATATAAAAATCAACTCAGCCTTAAAAGGACGAAAAACCTTTCGACATAATATATAAAACATTTTTTATTATAACGTATATTTTTAGACATTTTAGTTTATTCTGCCCCGACAGAGAGAATTATTTGTTACTTCGGATTCCAACAATAAGAGTAAAAAACTTATCAGTGCGGAAAATCTGCGATCACGTGAAAAACGTTATTCATGTTGAGAGTCATTGTTGTTGAAAATTACAGTTATAAGATGACTCCCCAGGATGGGTTTCTATCTTTCAATACAAAGGGCATATTTTTTAATAATAAAATAATATAATTCAGTTGTATCTTCGTTTTATCTGCGACTTCATACATACCTAACAATTTTTACTTGTAGTCAAAGTTAACCCGATACTTTTATTCTACGTTTCGACAGTCAAGAAAAAATAAAATATTAGTTCCTTAGGTACATTAAATTAAAGTATATTTAGTGTTTAGCTTATAGTTATACGACAAATCCAAATAAATACATATAATAAAACAGGACCCTTACCTTGAAATCGCGTATACGTCGATAATACCTAACCTAATTTAAACATTACTACGGCGATAATTACAAATCAGACAATGTATCTAAAGCATGTTTTAGATAAAAAGGATTTAAAAATAATATGTAGTTGAATTGAATAATATGAAGAACGAAGTTTTCAGCAAACGCGTTCGTATGAGATCGCGGCGCGCGGGGCACTGACCAAGCTTCGCACCCCGCGCCACCCCGACCAAAGATTATGAAAAGTGTAGGCTGAAAACATGAACATTAAGTTAAAATTGATTTATCTTTATTATACCTAACCCTTTTACAAGTATTAACTTTTATTTTACTAACGAATCATTACATACTTAGTATAAAATAAAGTCACTTCCCGCTGTCTGTCTGTCCCTATGTATGCTTAGATCTTTAAAACTACGCAACGGATTTTAATGTGGTTTTCTTTAGTAAATAGCGTGATTCCAGAGGAAAGTTTATATGTATAATACATGCATAATATAGTAGAGGAACACTGATAGGTTTTGCATCCGTGCGAATCCGGGGCGGGTCGCTAGTATATGTATAAAATATTTTCGGTAATGTAGTAAAATATTATTAATTTAAAAATCTTTATGCTAATTTTAAAATGTTTTATGGATTTATAAAAAAGAAATATAAAAATATTATAAAACTTTGTCAAATACAAAAAAAAAGTCCTAAGAACTACACTAGTAAATTACAAAAAAATTAATAATAATAATATGTATAGTAATGTCATATCTGTGCAATACTCTCTGCGCGTTACCGAGGGCGGGCGGCATCCGACTCTGCGCGAGCCACGCGGAAACCGCTCGCCCTTTCCGAGCCTTTGTTTTGCCTGACAAGCACCATCACTACAATTATTCGTGATTACAAAACATTCTATTATCTGCGGGAGTATTAATACGATTTTACGCATGAATAGTCCCTCAAGATCACGAAAATTTTATATTATAAGCATATAATAAGCATTTATGTAATATCATTATACCTAAATGTACCTTTTGTGTAAAAACATATAATAAAAGACTAATTTATTTTAATGATAAGTAAGAATTATAAATGCGATAGGTATAATTTTATAATTATTAATATTATTACCTTTATAGAGTCTACAACAATATTATATTCCATTTAAGTCTCAGAAAAGACATATGTAAAGTAACTATATATAAGGTTGACCGAAATGAAGGCTGTTTGTTAACCTAGTAATCCAGAAAGAAGTTTTAATAGGTTAAGCTCAAGCCACAGTTTAAAAAAAACAAGCCAGAAACATTTTTCTTGCAACGAAACATTTTTAGGTTATTCGTATGCTTTTATTGCTTACTTTTACTGCCTTTTTTACAGCTTGAAACTAATTGGGCTAATGTAATAAATATATTTAGATTAAAAGATGATTATAGACTTTAAAAAGAAACGCAAAAAATATATATATATACAGAGCGTAGTAGTTGTAGAGTTTATTATACATATGCATGTACCTACTTATATAGTAGGTTAAGAATTAAGTAAATATTAAATTAATAAACCCATATCTTAACGCATTTTGGACGTCTGTTTTGTTGAATTTACAATTCATGTATCTAATACGAATGAGTAAATAAAAAAACAAATCAGTTAATAAAACGAACCCTACACCACGCGTGTACGGTAAGATGTGAAATCCAAGTAAAGAGTTTATATATTTGAAGATAATATTATACTATCATTACAAACAGCATCTTGTAATATAGTATAACGTCTGTTTTGAAGTTCAAAGTTGACTGATTGTCATTTAAAAACCAATCTACGTAAACCCGTCGCCGGTAGGGCCAAACTTGAAATTTTCCAAACTTTTCCTCTTTGAATAACATTCGCGAAGTGAGTTGTTCACAAAATTCTGCCCTCAGAACGTAAAATGGAGGTTTTATGCGAGTCAATATAGAGTATATTGTAGGAAATATTGGAAGCTTCTAGATATTAAAACTTGTCTAAGCATTTAGCATACTCAGTGTTTTAGAGGGAAACAAAATAAAATGAATGATTTTAAGATAAATAGAATTCGCTTCGCTTCAGCCTGTAATATCCCACTGCTATGCACAGGCCTGTTTCCTCATATAGGAGAAGGATCAGAGCTTAATCTACCACGCTGCTCCAATGCGGGTTGGCGGGTATATACCCTACTATGACTAACGATCGCTATCAGGGTATCAGGTGTACATAATAACAAGTGGGATCGACGGCATAACGTGCTCTCCGAAGCACGGGGGGAGACCCACAAGCTATCGTTCTTATGAACACACTTTTTTGCAATTTAGGATTTTGCCCTGGCATCAACTCGGCACACAGGTCCAAAATATCAACAAAATTTTCTAAAAAATTTCATCTTAACAGAGAAAACAGCTTTACTCTGAGTAGGAAAGAATCCGCCGTGCAGAAGAAAAGCAGATTTGTATATTATTAAACTCCAGCTCTTGTTTGCACATCGATAGAGTTTTACTACTAGTAGTACTGGAAAATTTTGTTTATTTACATACTCTACACACTAAAAAACCGTAACTGTTTAGGACTGTTTGTTTGTTAAGATCTGCAACGGGCGTTCTTATCGAACTCTTTCAGACAACTAATGTGAAAAAATAGAGAGGGTGGACAAAAACAAAAGAAAACTGCATATAAATAACTAAAAGATACTACAACAATGTAGAGCAGTATATTACATTCACTACCCATATACAAGCATAAAAATAATAAAAACATGTTAAACTTCACAGTAAATAACAGTATATGAGGACATGAATGTTTCAGTTGTTCATTCTTATGCTAATTTATTTCATGTATGCTATTGGGGGAAGTCCGAACCCCTAAAACCATCTCCGATTAAATGTGCTGCTATGCGGTATGTATGTTGATAAGTATTGAGTGTGTAAAGTTACAAAGAAAAATTAGTAATATACTCGGTAGAGGCTCTGGCTGAATCACAAGTAGGTACAGAAGTGAGTATGTGTGCAGCATGCTGTGTAAGACAGCATAAAATACTGGGGTTGAACTCTTTTACACACACACAGTATGCCTTTATGTGTGAGTGTAGTACGTGTGTGTTTTTTTTTAAAGTTCTGTTTTATTTTCAATACAAGATTTGTTTTATTTTAAAGCTCAATACTGTGTTTATGAATAAATTTTCCAATAGATATAAAATTCTAAGTAATTCTAAACATTTAAGAATGTGGTTTGGGAAAAAAATGTAGCCGTTTTTAATGTATTTCTCAAGTTTATGAAAGTGAAGGGAAGGGTCATATAGCAAAAGTGTGCATTAATCTTACTTTGTGAGAAGAAGCATTCCATATTCACGAAATGTACAAACGAAGGTACCGAAATAATGTAAATAGGACACGTGAATCTAATGTCAATGGTCGCGGGTTTGAATCAGGGTTAGTACCATTGAATATTTATGTGAAAATTTATTTATAAGTCAATTTTGTTGTTCATTTTTTTGAATAACACTATGTAACTTGCTTGCCTCTGTAAGAAACATTACTATTTCATCTCTTCTCCCTTATTTTGCTTATAAATTTCATAGTTTTTTTATTATTTATTATAAACAAAAAATTAAGTCAATAAATTATAGTTATTGTTAGTCAGTAAGGGATATTAATACAGCCTACGCCGGCTGTATTAATCTATACTAATATATAAAGCTGAAGAGTTTGTTTGTTTGTTTGTTTGTTTGTTTGTTTGTTTGATTGTTTGAACGCGGTAATCTCTGGTTCTACTGGGCCGATTTGAAAAATTCTTTCAGTATTAGATAGCCCATTTATCGAGGAAGGCTATAGGCTATGTATCATCACGCTAAGGCCAATAGGAGCGGAGTCCACGCCGACGAAGTCGCGCGCAGAATCTAGTATCTATATATATTTTATTATATCGATGAGGATTGCGGAAAACCGGGATGTCTGGCGCGAACTTGGGGAGGCCTATGTCCAGCAGTGGACTGCGATAGGCTGATGTGATGATGATGTGACGATATTAATACAAAAGAATAAATATACAATATGATATTAACGACGCCGGATTTATGGGAGGGCAACCAGGGCTACTGCATCGGGGCCTCCACAAAAAGGGGCCCCCACAATAGACTTAGAAAAAAAATTTCAAATTCAGATAAACACTAGTAAACCATTTTTTTTTCATTTTTTTCGCGTTTTACCATTTAAATAAATGGTCCATTTTATTTGGAAAATAATTTGGGGCCAACGGACCTCCGTTCCTTTGTTCCCCGAGGCCTCCAGACCTCTAAATACGGCCCTGTTTATCTTATTTGTAAAATTCTCGTGACACAATATTAGTTACAATACTCCTCCGAAACGGCTGGACCGATTTTTATGAAATTTTGTGTGCGTATCGGGTAGGTCTGAGAATCGGCCAAAATCTATTTTTCACACTACTAAGTTATAAGGGGGGGATTAATGGGGTTAATAACATATATGGCAAAACAACGTTTGCGGGGTCAGCTAGTACAGATATATTTATGTATCCAAAAGCTACGCAAAACAATGGGATAATAAAGCATTTGATATTTTTATTAATTCGACAACAGATCGACAATTATTACATTACATTTATGTTATTTTTGAAATGTCCTAATATATACAAATCCGAGAATCCGCAGCGGTGCTGTCTGGCTTACACACAAACCCTTCAATCACAATCACAAATCACAAACCCTTTGCCTAGAAACTTTTCCCTTTTTCCATTATATTGATCCAAGATGAATTTAGTAAAGTTTGAATATGTATCTATCCAATAATAGTTAGCGTAACCGAGTATTAGATACATTAATGCTTACTAATCCATTCTTATATTGTGATATTAAATACCTACAATTATATTTAATGTTATCTTGTAGAAGCTTTATAAATATTTTTAAATGTAAAAATATGTCACACAAAACAAATGATGGCTCAGAAACATAAATTTTGTTATGTAATAATGGCAAATGTACTTTACGGTATTTTTGGTATACTACTGAGGTATCGGATAAAAATGTCACTTAAATAATAACACATGATTACAAAATTCGTTAAGCATACACGAAGTCAAAGTGAAAAAAAAATTACGCAACAGCTCACAGAAAATGGCTTTTTCCCACTTTATCATAATTCATCATTCGTTCCCGCCCGAACATTTCCGCCTCAGAATAACGATAAGTGGCTCTGTCATAAAGACCACTGGACCAATCAGGACGATTTATTCCGGTTCGTTCGGTCAATCGATATTTAAGGCCGCTGCATACGTAGCGTGCACGGTACGGCGGCGTTAGAACGTGGACGGGACGAAGACGGAACGTAGTTAGTAAACACTGACGGGGATTTTTAATGCATACGCATCGTGACAGTATCTCAGTAACATTAGGTAAATGCAAGTGCTTCCCTACTTTAGTTCTCCGTAGCGAACGGAGCAACTGTTTATACGCAGAGGAATCACGGACGGAACCACAGAAATAGTAATAATAGGGGTATTATTAATACTATTTCTGTGAACAGAACGGAGTGCGCTCGGGGCGAACTCCCCATGCGCTTCACATTCCCGTCCAGTCAGCACTTTCGCTTACATTTTCTATGAAACGATATTTTCAAAAGTACACTTACCGTTCCGTCCGAACAGAAACACGTTACGTATGCGATGGCCTTTAAATGGAGACTAAATACGCTTACGTTCCATCGAAAAGGTTGATTTCTACATTAGCGTACTCTTATCGATTTATATTGGAGTTGTAGATTCCATTCATTCATTAAATATCATGCAAATTAAAAAAGTTTATTTTTTTTATATTCTTTACATAACAAAGAAATACATAACTATTATTATTTTAAATATATAAATACTAAGTAGGTACCTATGTCTTCTGAACGGCAAAAATATTTTTTTATATTGAGGTACCTAAATGTTGAATGTCGTCCTTTTCAAGATTATTAGAGATGTCTGAATAAGACCACCACCACTACCACCACTACAGCCTATCACAGTCCACTGTTGGACATAGGCCTCTACAAGTTCGTGCCCGACATTATGACGCGAACTCGTGTGAAACTGAATAAGACCGTCTAGGCTTTTCTGTGCAAAACGTTGTCTGGAAAGTTTTGACTGTATTCGTCAAGATATTGTCGTATTTCGTATAAAACTAAATGTTATGAATATGTTGAAGGAAAGTTTAGGTAGGCGAATTTGTAAAGAAATACATATCGAAGGAAATAATGCCTATTTTAGCGTTTAAACCAAATGTAATAGAGAATATGGATTAGGGACAGGGATACTATACAGAATGAATCTATACCTACTAATATAATAAAGCTGAAGAGTTTGTTTGTTTGTTTGATTGATTGTTTGTTTGTTTGTTTGTTTGTTTGTTTGTTTGTTTGTTTGTTTGTTTGTTTGTTTGTTTGTTTGTTTGTTTGTTTGTTTGTTTGTTTGTTTGTTTGTTTGTTTGTTTGTTTGTTTGTTTGTTTGTTTGTTTATCTCAGGATCTACTGGTCCGATTTGAAAAATTCTTTCTGTGTTTATCGAGGAAGGCTATAGGCTATATATCATCACGCTAAGTCCAATAGGAGCGGGGTCCACGCCGACGAAGTCACGCGCAGAAGCTAGTATTTATGATAATTTCGAAGTGAAACTTCTTTACGATCGTTGTGAATTGTAACTCGATGAAACGAAAATGCGTTACGATTAAAAAATAAACACAAAAGTAACGGCGAGAGAATGAGATAGAATGCATTCCACAGTTTTTTTTCTGGGTGAAAAAATCTTTAAGAGGCTACTTTTCAGGAGTTTCACTTCTGCCGTGTGTCAATCACACACAAACTCCTTTTTAATTATGTGTGAAGAATGATATATTCATTGAAATGAAACAACTTTTACGGATTTTATCGTGGTTTATTATGTTTTTTAAATTCCCGACGTTTCGGATACTTTACAAGTTTACAGCAACCATGGTCACGGGAGGAAAAGATAAATCTTTTTACTTGTTAAATAACAGCTATTTTTAATAAATGTTTTGCTATTTCTTCGACGCATTAATGCCTGTAAAAACTGCCATAGAAAGTACAAAAATACCTTTTAAAATTCTGTTTCATTTACTTTTTTTTTCTAAAAATCCGTTAACGATTAATGCTTCGGAGTTCATTCCATAAGCATTCGCAAAACGTCCAGACGACCCCAATCTAAAATTTACATATTAATTAATCTGTAGAGTTAAATTAAAATTTCTCAGAACTAAGAAATATTATTGTAAAATTTTAAATTGCTTATTCGCTTAATTTCTCTTTGTTGCTCTATCACTACTAATCAATAATAAAGATTACTATTATTGTTATACTTTTGTAATAATTAATCTAATACCTAGAATTACAAGCTAAATTTACTTCGAGACAAAAATAAAATTCCACACATCTTAATGTCAGTACAGTGGTTTAAACTATTTCAGAAGAAACTGAATTTGCAGTAAGGGTCGGATGAAATCGGTAAAAAGTTTTTTTATAGATGTAACGTAAAAGAAAAGTGCTTAATGGAAGTTTTCGCTCCAGTTGAACAATGTTTCTGAGTTTTATTTTCTTATTTCTATAGAAAACAAAGCCCCTATTATAGGAGTTCAATTAGAGAAATAAATTTACTCGGTCTAGACCGAAATTGATCTGGTTTAATTGAGCTAGTAGTCGTCTTAATGCCGACTTTGATTCGCCTTCGAGGCAAATAATATAAATATTTGCTTCATATGTCAGTGTACGTCCCCGTTGGTGTCCGCACAGTGCCTCGGAGAGCACGTATAACGACCCAGTTGTTATCAAAGACACCTGATAAGAATACTCTTAAAAAATAGAAAAAGTGTTTATATTAGCTCTCAAACACGCGACTTGAGTGTATACTTTAGCAACGATTACCTTTATATTTGAAAATATAAAATAATATACTATTAAATTATTCAAATCATACCTAATTAATTAAAACTAGTGGTCGCCCAGAGGTCGAAATTCGAACATAATTAAAATTTTAACAATAAAAAACCTTCTTTTAAATACCTTTTTAATTTGACTACAGACTTTGACAATCAACAAAATAGTATAATATGTATTCATACTCCTCCGTCCGCGCAATTTTCGTAAAAAGGGGTACAAAGTTTTTGCTTAACGTATTAATATGTCTATACTAATATATAAAGCTGAAGAGTTTGTTTGTTTGGTTGTTTGTTTGTTTGTTTGTTTGAACGCGGTAATCTCTGGAACTACTAGGCCGATTTGAAAAATTCTTTCAGTGTTAGATAGCCATTTATCGAGGAAGGCTATAGGCTATGTGTCATCACGCTAAGACCAATAGGAGCGGAGTCCACGCCGACGAAGTCGCGCGCAGAAACTAGTCCATACTTCCATACTAATATTATAAATGCGAAAGTATCTCTGTCTGTCTGTCTGTCTGTCGCGCAATCACGCCAAAACCACTGAACAGATTTAAATAAAATTTGGTATACAGATAGTCTAGAGTCTGAGAAAGGACATAGGCTACTTTTTAATGCGAATAAAAGGGTGTAAGGGGTTGAAAGGTGGGAATGAAAATTTGTATGGAACTATGTTCGTGTTTCGTAACTGTCAAACATTTTATGCTCATCCCGTCGATATGGTAAACTCTCCGATAAAATTAAAGAACGTATTTAAATAAAGGTTTCGAATCGACAACACATATCCACAATATACGGATAGTGGCGTATTTTACATTTTAAAAATGTATAATAATTAATAATGTCAGTACTCAGTAATGAAAACGGATTGACATAATATAGGTATATTGGTTAAAACGTAGTGGTTATATACTCTTTGATATTGGTTGTCAAATATAAAACGTAGTGGTTATAATATACTCTTTGGTCAAATATTTATGCGTGCGTTCAAAAATTTATTTAGTGTAAACTAAGGAAAATATATCAAGCTAATTAAATCTTATACTATTGAAAAAAAGGAAAGCATTTTTTCCCTCAAATCAACGCAGGTGAAACCGCATGGCACAGCTAGTAGATAATAAAAGTATAAAATCAAAACATAACTTAAGGCTAGTGAGCCGAATAGTGATTCGTATCGGTACAGTAATTGCTGATATATTATTATACCTGTATCTTACGTTAACAGCTGAAAGCGCTGAAAAACGTCCTTCTCAGAGGCACTGCTACGCTTCAGCGTCATTGAGCGTCAGCGTCAGTAGTTTTAAACGATTTCACTCCCCAGATTTTTTTCATAAGTTTCTGAAGAACTGTAATAAAGAAGCTCAGCCAAGCCGCAGAGATCAGCGTGGTGAATTAAGCTCCAACCCCTCTACTATATATAGAGAAGAGGCTTATACGGTTGTTGGGCGTTTACAGGCTTCATTCGGCTCAATTCAGCTCAGACCGAAATATATTGCTATCATCGTGGGTATATTTCGCAGTTTAAATATCTATGCTTTAAGAGATAATTAAGTACTTAAATAAGGTCAACCTTATTTTAGGAATGCTAAAAAACTTATATATTAAAACAGACGTTTGAGATATTCTAATTATAAAAAGTTTTAATTTGAGTTTTTTAGTCAACATAGTTATACTTTATAGTGCAGACAACTTTTTTTTGTGCTAGTAGCATGCGCTAGTTTTGATCCGTAATTTCCATACAAATGCTTAAAAAATCAAAAACTGAACATGCATGTTATATTCAAAAAGGAGGAAAATGTTGCAATGGAGGGTGCTTGGTTTTAACGAGGCCTATGCGAGAGCGACACTTCTGGCCGCACTCGATGGATCGGGCTGCGAAATGTTTTAATCAATACCCGTTTACGGTTACCTTCATTATCTGTCTGTCACATCGACAACCTGTATCGATTGAATTTTCAGAAGAAACAGGTATTGAATTTGAATGCTTAATGATTGAGTGAGTGAGTGGTAATCTGTATGTTTGAATATAATGATATTGAATATTCCTCATTGCTATTATTATTATACTGTTTGGCCTTCATGTGGAAGTAAGAAAAAAATGTACTTCAGGTATTTTAATCTTAGTAAATTGTCACTACTTTGAATAGTTACTATTTTTTACTTTTATTACCAATATTAAATCTACAATAACTAGTAGTGATTAAGGATTCGTAATTTTAGAGGCTTGTAAAATTCATTTCAAAGCATATACTTCAATTTTTAATTAAATTTAATTATAAAATGCCAGCAACGCGCTCGCTGCTCCCTTAATGTTGCAGATGTCCATGGGTGGCAGTAAACAACTTAACCTCAGGTAGAACTGTCCAATTATTATTCATTCCCCTTTGTATATTGCATAATTGTGTTTGCTCGCAAAAGAAAAAAACCGACTTCAATTACATCGACAAGTAATACAACGTAATAAGACGAAAAAATAGTCAAGTAAATACGCGCTATTAAAGATTACTCAAAAAGTTGTAATCAGATCTCGATCTAATTTAAACAAGACTACAAAACAAGTATTAGCTTTCGATTAAAGTAAGAATCATCGAAATCGGTACACCGAGTAAAAAGTTATGCGGTAGGTATAATATAACGTAGGTCGACGAAAAAGTAGTACGTAATACGCATTATTAGATATAACTCTAAAAGTACTTGTCAGATCTCAATTAAATTAAAATGGGACCACATGACACGCAACACCTTTCAATTAAAACAAAATTGATCGAAATCGGTTCACCCAGTCAAAAGTTCTGAGCTAACATACATTAAAAAAATAAAAAATAAAAAACATACGTGTCGAATTGAGAACCTCCTCCTTTTTTGGAAGGCGGTTAAAAAGTAAATTAAAATTAACCATCTAAACGTTTTGTTACAAACTTTCCTGTAAGAGATTTACAATTAGAAACGCTTAATGTAATGTAAATCATGTTTTATTATCTTTAACTTCGATAAGGAATCCAAAAAATTATTTCTTATAAAAAAATTATATACCTGTTATTTAGAATAGTCTAGCAAAAAACTTATGTATTAAATTATTAAGTTCCCAATATAAGGACACAAGAGAAAATTTGTAATATTGTCTGATGTTTTTTGGATGGACAGCATTAGCTTTATCTTCATTGTCTATAAACGTAGTAGCAAAACACCAATACACAATGTAGTATTAAACTATTAACTGCCAGAGAAGCAGACTTCATAGACAGACAGTGATTCAAAATAATAACAACCTAAAGTCGTATAAAAATAATAAACGTAAGTTGTACAAAAATAAATAGGTAATGACTCTACACTCAACATTAGGGTCCACCCGAATCTGGTGTGTGCGGAAACACACACAAAATAAATAAACAAAAAAAAACACAAATGCCAAGACCACGACTATCATTATTATCTATCTTACACTAGTTTTTTTCATGAGCGGGTACCGTAAACACGTACCTCAGCGCTACGTCCATTACTGTGACTGTGTTTATCCATGCTTGTCAATTATAATTATTTCTTAATAACTCACACATTGAGACAGAAATATTGGTTGCAAAAATCAGAAAACATTTCGTGTAAAGCCGAATTAATGCGTAAAATTTACTCGTGGTGCTAGACAGACGCCACGCCTGGTTGAGTTGATAAATACCTTGTCTGCGAAGGGATCGCAACAACCTTTTCTAAGATTTACTTTACTTTTTTGAAGGATAAAAAGATTAATTTAGAAAATCTTTTAGGTAGGTATATAAAATTTTGTTTCATTACATGTTTTTTCATTACGAATTTAAATTATATTTGATACTTTTAAAGATACATTTACTTCTTATTCAGAAAACATTCTCAAAACATTTTACCGTTGTAAAATGGTGACATGCATTTTATTTTACACTTAGGAGCCCCTTGAACTTATACCTATAAATTTCTATCCACCTTCAATCCATTAGGTCATTAGAACACTATAATTAAATGTATCTTCGTGATAAAAAGTGAAAATCTCTATCCCAGTGCGATCATCAAAAAGAAATCGTCAGGTAAACAATAGAAAATTGCACAAAAGGTGTAATTCGAGTAGGAGAGAATCTTTTATTTTATATTTTCGAACACAATAGATGCGATGTTAAGGCCCGCGTCCATTAGGCTCGCCGAGCAGAGTCGAATCGAATCGCAAAAAGTCGCCTGCTATACATTTTCTATGAAACTGCGTCCATTAGCGACGCGCCGCGGCGCGCCGAATCGAATCGACCGAGGGAGTCGCACGACTCTTAAGCCCGCGTCTACTAGCTGCCGAGCAGAGTCGAATCGAATCGCAAAAAGTCGCCCACTATACATTTTCTATGAAACTGCGTCCATTAGCGACGCGCCGCGGCGCGCCGAATCGAATCGACCGAGGTAGTCGCTCGACAAGCGACTTTCTTCGTTCGATTCGGCGCGCCCCACTCTCCAGTCGCAGTGTTGCCAACTTTAGGGATTTTCCCCTAAATTCAGGGATATTTTGCAAATAGCGGGAAAGTTTTAGGGGAGACATTTTTTAGGGTATTTCTTTGGGAATTTTAATCGTCAGAAAGTAATATACTTTAATATAAAAAATTATTAAAAATAACATACAAACAAAATTATAAATAATAAACATACAAAAGCAAAGTATACAAAATAATTGGTTTTTCTATTTTAAAATCCTTTGAAAAATAAAAAATTAATAAAAATAAATATGTCTTTTTTTTAAATAACTTCAATTAGGTTAGGTTAGGTTTAGGGGATTTTGTTTTTAATTTAGGGGCTTTTATTAAAGGATTTAGGAAAAAGTTTTTTCAAGAGTTGGCAACACTGCCCAGTCGACGCGGAGAAGCGGATGCTCGCCAACGTATTTTTAATTATTAGTATCAAGTTTTAATACGTTTAAAAACTTATAAAAATCCTAGCTTCAACAAAAATGAATGAAGAATTATTAATATCACTGGTCCAACAATATACAGAATTGTTTAATCACGAAGATCGACATTATCACGAATTCACGATGATCTGCGTCGGATGAATATATGGGAAGAAAACGGGAGAACTATGAATGAAACTCGGGAGTTTTGTTTTATTATTAGTGAAAATATTTACCTATTTATATTTATTTATTTAATTATTAAGGTTTGCTAGCAGTTGTTACATTTATGGTACATTACAATATTAATTTTATTATTGACTACACTTCCATGTATAACCATATTAAAGCAAACACGACATGCAAATAGGTATCCTGTTATAGAAGAAAACTTGATCAAACATTAGCAATAACTCAGAAAAGAAAATAAAGCATAAAATATAAAGATGATAATATACCTACCTATTTCTTTTTAAAATTTTTAGTGCCAAACAGTAACATAATTATTATGAGAGATATATTATTGTAAGAGAAATAATACACTGTCATACAATACAATAACACACATTCAACAAGATAATATTCCTTCCTTATATATCCTTATATATATATATATATATATATATATATATATATATATATATATATATATATATATATATATATATATATCTATATATATCTATGTATCTTATATATCTATATATATCTACTAATAAATAAAATTATAGTGTCTGTTTTTAATATTAAAATAAACGCTTTTTATTAAATGCATATGGATCTATACACGGTATTTATATAGATACCAAAATAACATTTTTTACGATTTTTGTTTGTCTGTCTGTCTGTCTGTTTGTTCCGGCTAATCTCTGAAACGGCTGGACCGATTTTGACGGAACTTTCACTGGCAGATAGCTGATGTAATAAGGTGTAACTTAGGATACTTTTATTTTACTTTTTTTTTATAACTGCGAACTGAACAATAACAGTCGCGAGCAGAGCTAGTATATATATATAACCTTCATATTTTTTACAAACTATGATGCTGGAATCCTCTCCTGGGAATATTTGTTTTCCATGGAACGGAGCCTGCATTAGACAAAAAAAATCTGTTGAATTTCTCTCGAATTTCGAATACGGCTACTCGTTACGTATTCTCCTCTTCTTCATCAAAAAGTATTTGAAATAAAAACATCTCTTCATCTGAGCTGTCCATGATGCAAACACGACTTAATTTCATGAAGAGTTGGAGACGAATGAACAATTCGATTCGACGCGTCACAGATAGACGCACAGGAATAAATGCGATTCGCTTCGATTCGACGCGCTTCTGATGTAGTCGACGCTAGGCTTTAATCAGACGCCTGTGTACGGAACTACGGAGTATTCACGTCCCCGACATTCTCTTAACGATTTTTTACGAAGCATTGTCTGCTTCCACCAGACCCTTTCACAGTCTACCGGTGAAATTGGATGCATGGTACATCGATGCATCCATTTCGCCTAACTCTAAATGTTCTCGAAACTTTTTTTTCGTTATTGTTTTGTTTTACTGTAAATTTTTAGTATGAATATGTAACTGCTGATACCCAATCTTCCATTAATGCAACAAATTCTAAATCTGTTTTGTAATTTTATTAATTTCTTATACATGTAGTTTAGGATTTTTTTTATTGTACATCGATATGTACCTATACATTCACATGTAATTAATGTTAGTCTTCATTTAAAATATTTGTGTGCTTATATTTATTGCTTATTTTATTGAAATTCAGTCCTTGTTACGTGAAATAAAATTGTTAACTTTTTTTTTCTTTATTGTTTTATTTTACTGTGTAATTTTTAGTATGAATATGTAACTGCTGATACCCAATCTTCCATTAATACAACAAATTCTAAATCTGTTTTGTTATTTTATTAATTTCTTATACATGTAGTTTAGGAATTTTTTTTTATATGATATGTACCTATACATTCACATGTAATTAATGTTAGTCTTCTTTTAAAAGATTTGTGTGCTTATATTTATTGCTTTATATTATTGAAATTCAGTCCTTGTTACGTGAAATAAAATTGTTAAAAGAAGGAAATTTAATTGGCCGTCTTTGTCAAAGGGACTCTCGTAGTGTTGAGGTCAAGAGCGCTGTGTATATCTGAAACAGGACGGGAGAAGTACACGTTCTTACTGCGAACTTTGTAGTAAAACCACGTTGCTGCATTTGATAACAATGTAATCGTACCTTTATAATATATATATAAATAACTAGCGACCCGCCCCTGCCTCGCACGGTTGCAAAAACTATCAGTGTTCCTCTACTATATATATTATGCATGCAATATTCCTCTGGAGTAACTCTATATATTAAAGAAAACCGCATCAAAATCGTATATCGTTGCGTAATTTTAAAGATCTAAGCATACAGACAGCGGGAAGCGACTTTGTTTTATACTATGTAATGATTGTAACGTGAGCGGTCACAAATTGTAGTCTTGTATTTAAATAAATAAAATGTAATATTTACATTTTGCATAGATTTTTTCATATTATCGTTCGTTATCATACAGTTAAACAGAAATTACCTACTAATTTCAGTACCTACAGGTGAATTAATGTGAGTAGGCTAGAATACACTCATCTAAAACTATTTGAGGAACGAGGATATATTGCACATACAACTTATTCAAATTTTATTATTTATTATTTTTGATATTTCATTTTAAAAAAAATGCTCCTCGTCTTATTGCCTCCACTGGTGACAAGAGGGTTGGTACATTTTTTGCGCAGAGAATCGGCATAACGATTCAACGGGGAAATATTACCGGCATTCTTGTCACCATTCCACGTGGACATCATTTATACCGCAACAATTTTTTTCTTATTGTAAAGATGTTTAATATTGTAAAATTTTGAAATATATGCATGTATACTTATTGAATCTAAACTATGTAGAAAATGTATAATAGCTATGCCCCGCGGTTTCACACGCGTTAATTTGAAAAAAGCCCATAGCCTTCCTCGATAATTAATAGGCTTTCGAACACTGGAAGAATTTTTCAAATCGGACCAGTAGTTCCTGAGATTAGCTCGTTCAAGCAAACAAAGAAACAAAGTCTTCAGCTTTATAATATTAGTATAGATTTATTTTTATAAAAATATTCAAAACATTTTGCTTTGAAGAATGTAGTGAATTCGTAAAGCGTGTTTCCGTAGTAAAACGTCGGGATAAAATACCGATTGCCTTAAAAACATTTTATCGTGAATCCTTCCTTTGACGTGATTTCAAATAGAAAATATGCACTGAGGAAATGAAAAATATTGAAGTATGCTTGAAACTATTATACAGTAAGGATTTCCTTAATCCTCTTTTCATTACATTCATATTTTCATACATATTTTGCTAACTTACTGTAAATTTTTGAGGCTTTGACAACTCAATTAAAAAAAATTGTAAATATACATTTAAATTGTAAATATACATGTATACTCATGTACATTCTGCACTTTTTCCGGTATTTTTCAGGGTATTTTTTCAATATAAGCGCATGTACAACAAAATAGCAAACTAAGCTTTATATTATCCGTAAATCATTCTGTCACAAACAAGTCGTTAAGGTAACTGCCAGAGAGTTTGACATGTAATCAATCAATTACTTGCTATCTCTCCCACATTCGCATTTATGTAATTATACCTACTTTATTACTTTTAAGGGCCTATGCAAACCACGTTTTTTAAACGCGCCGTCGACGCGCATTTGTAGCGATACAGACGCGATACACACGCGAGTTAGACGCAGCCTGTAGACCTTTGCACACCTGAATACGCGTTTGAATCGATGCAAACGCGCGTGTCACGAGATACAGACGCGATGCAAACGCGCGTGTGTCGCGATACAGAAGCGATGTAAACGCGCGTGTCACGCGATGCAAACGCGCGTGTGTAATCGATACAGACGCGCCGGTGCCGCGCGTTTGAATCGATACAAACGCCAACAAACTGCTCTGTAGGATAAAAACGCGCGTCGACGGCGCGTTTAAAAAACGTGGTTCGCATAGGCCCTTAAATTACAAATTATGAAAAATTTGTAATTTATTTTTATTACTTTATAACGTCTTTATTTTATTAATTTACGTCATTGTTAATCGATTGCTATCGCATTGTTGTTGTAAAACTAGTTGTATTTCACAGCTTGACCCTGGTTATTTTCAAGCTAAATTATCATACTAGTTTTAGATTAAGATACTTCGTAGATACAACTAAATAGGATATATAAACTCCTCTTTCTTCCTCACTGTCCTTTGCAAAACTGTCCGCCAGAAAGTGGTGTCATAATGTCATTCGCCAGTGCACAGATCTACAAAATTGAAATTGGTGAAATTCACACAAACCTTTTTTTTTTTCGTTTTCTGTCTGTTTGTGTTTCGTCGTCTGTTTCGTAAATATATTGATTTTATTTTAAATTTTCTTTTATAAAAACCTTGTCCTGATAATAACAAACAAAAAAAAAAAAACTAATTTCGTGCAGTCGTAGGTACGGTAGTTACGCGCATTTATAAGGTTATTATTAGGTTATTTATATACAGATACACACAGATTTATAAGGTTATTTATATACAGAGCGATTCATCTCATGGTCGATTTACATCAGACGAGCGAATGCTCATTCTATCCCCACTACATCAAATTCTTTTAGTGTAAACAGGCGTAGAGCATTTTTTCGTTGTTACTTATATGAATACGAGTGTTCGAAGATCAAGAAAGAATGCTCTTGTTCTAGCTCTAGCTCTTTGTTCGTTTGGTCTAAATCCACCCTCATGCTTCTGTACATCGTTCCGTAATGAGACATTAAACGTAGGCAAATACTTTAATATCCATAATGAGGCATTATACTACAAGTAAATTCCAGCTACGATGAGTTTGAGATTGTTATCATCGTAGAAACTCCTTACGGCATCCTTTGTTATCATGAAACACAATATTTCATATTATGAAATCATTTCACGGAATGGGGTGAGGGGTAAATTATTCAGCTTCAGTTTATTCCAGTGAAATTATATTCAATTTGTATGTGCATTTGACTCATCATAACTCAGGGCTTGAATTATGTGGCTTTGTTTTTAAAATTGTAATAGTAGGTATCTATGGTGACGGAGATTAGTAACAAATAGTTTGATGACCTTAATATACTTACAAAGACTATAATTTTTAACCGACTTCCCAAAAATGAGAAGGTTCTCAATTCGATTGTATTTCTTTATCTACTATATAAAAATAAGTCGGGTTTTCCTCCCTGACGCTATAACTCCAGAAGGCACGAACCGATTTCCACGGTTTTGCATTCGTTGGAAAGGTCTCGGGCTCCGTGAGGTTTATAGCAAAGAAAATTCAGGAAAGGAAAGGAAAAAAAAAACTTCTTTTAATCACCAAACGAAATGTTACATAAAACGAAGCCATCTGGTGGCGAAACGGAGTTCGCCGGGTTTGCTAGTATATTATCAAAAGTGGTATTTGACCCATTCTATTAACAAATTTATAAATTCTATAATTCTATAAGCAAATTTATAAATTCTTGAGTTGCAAAACCATTTTTAATAATAATTCCACCTTTACATTGTTACGTTATCCATAAGTAGCGTAATTTACGAAATGTCACGATTCGGATTATAGTAGCAGAAGAATTGGAAAAAAACGGTATAATATGTAAAACCGAACCCTTCCTCAGTGAATTAATTTTAATATCTACTCATAAAAACTTTTTAAAATTAATCCTGTAACCTAGAGTTTACAAAATGAAACAAGTAAATTCTTTAGATTATTTGCATTAGTTAGTACCTATCGATATATTTTTAAACCTTAATAGATTTATCGACCATGGATAAAGAATCGGATAAAACAAAATTACATAAAATTGTAAATATTTTAGAACAACAGTGAAAAGTTAATTATGATTCTTTATAAAATCATTCTCAAAAGAATAAAGCCGGTGTACAAAGAAAGCCCGTTGAAACATATCACAGTTTTATATAATTTTTGTCAAAGAATTTTCATCTCGTGCTAAACCAGTCGGAATTTAATTTCATCCTCTGATCTTGAAGCGTTCTGTTGGAGTCCTCGTCAAAAAATCTTTCGCCTCGACTTAATTTATATTTTAAGGAAAATTTTAAAGATTCGCTTGCGGAAATATTCTTTTTAGCTACAGGTGACTCTTATGTAATATTTAAATATCTGGTTTAAGATTTTTATTTTTAATCTTTTTCCGGACCGGAATGTCTTCCGGTTCTTAAAAGGATGGTTGGTTCTATAGGAAGCATGATAAGTTGTCTATCTTTTTTATTATTACTATCTTTACTATTTTATTATTATTTTTTATTATTATTAAATGAAGATCGTTAACGAGTGTTTCATGAAAGTCTGAAATACTTGTAATTTGACCTCAGCTCAACTGTTAGTCAACACTCTTTAAGCAAAAACTAATTAGATACGATTAAAAAAAACTAAATACAAAACATCAAAGTGTTTGTCGAAACTCTAACAAAAGGCAACAATCTCATTTCAGCAAGATAATAAGTGCAGAGTATATCGATATAGTCTGTAAAGCATAAAATCAATAATTTCATCTTCTTATAAAGCAAACTTAGTTAATTACTCCATAATTTCATCGTCTGTAGAAAACACTCAAACATTGCGGTAGAAGCTCCTCACTGAAGGCTTTATTAGGTTGATGTTGTGCACGATGCAAGATGCGCCCGACGCGACGCTGGCAATCGATGTATCCATGGTAACTACGAGTCCTTGCAAAGACGTTTATAGCTCGCCGGGCCGGCAAATATTTTCACTATGAAATTTGTGCTTATCTTTAACCGAATTCCAAAAAAGGAGGAGGTTCCCAATTCGACTGTATTTTTTATGTATGTTAACTCAGAACTTTTGACTGGGTGGGATTTCGATCAATTTTGTTTTAATTGAAAGTTGTGTGTGTCATGTGGTCCCATTTAAAAATTGAGATCTGACAAGTACTTTTAGAGTTATATCTAATTAATCTAATAATACGTATTTACTTGACTACTTTTTCGTCGACCATCGTGGTATTATGCCGCATAACTTTTTACTGGGTGTGCCGATTTTGATGATTCTTACTTTATTCGAAAGCTAATACTTGTCACGTAGTCTTTTTTAAATTTGAATGAGATCCGATTTCTACTTTTTGAGTAAACTTTAATAGCGCGTATTTACTTGACTTTTTTTCGTCTTATTACGTTGTATTACTTGTCGATGTAATTGAAGTCGGTTTTTTTCGTTTGCGCGCAAACACAATAAGGTTTGTTTAAATTCGCTAAAGTTATAATTTATTAAGTAAATTTAAAAACATTTTTCGTGCCGATATCTCTTGGCTATGAAACATAATATCGTTGCATAAATCACACACCACTTATCGTTACGCCTTATGTAGTTATCAAAACAATACCCATAAACGAAGGCTACCTATTATAATAGAGAAATAGAGAATTTTACAATACCTTCAATTATATAGAACGTGTACAGTTTTACCAATAATTGTATAGGTTTATTCCTTTGTTTGCTTAAATAAAATGTGGCACTGCAATAATGCAAATTACTCTTTCACCATTTGAATTGCATTGAACAACATTTTCGAGAATAAGCACTGACTGAATGACCTACGCTACAAGTAAAAGCTGGGGTCACCCAACTTTTACTACAGGTACCTAGTTGTAAATATTAACGGCGACAAACTTTGAGAAAGAAAAGGACAGACAATCGAAAATCGTATAGATAGTATTCAATGTCGTATCTGCCTCTAAACGTTTGAAAAGACACAAAATCAGAACATACCGCAAATGTGATACCAACCTTATTCGATTTCTGCATTTTCTGCAACGACAATTCAGTTTTGTCGCGATGCTGGCGTCGTATTAGCGATCGAACTCAAGATGTTCCTTCTTGGTTTTAAGTACCTACAAATTAAATTGTTATCACCGGAAAGACAAAAAATATAGACTTGTGCAATTGATAATATAAAATTTTAAAGTTTTTAAAAATTATTATTGATTAATAAGCGAAGATTAGGTGAGATCAAGGATATGTTTAAAAAATACATTTTTTTTATAAATTTTCATAGCTACTGTAGTGTATTTTAACAAATGATTTATAATAAACTAGCTTCTGCGCGCGACTTCGTCGGCGTGGACTCCGCTCCTATTGGTCTTAGCATGATGATATATAGCCTATAGCCTTCCTCGATAAATGGGCTATCTAACACTGAAAGAATTTTTCAAATCGGACCAGTAGATCCTGAGATTAGCGTGTTCAAACAAACAAACAAACAAACAAACAATCAAACAAACAAACTCTTCAGCTTTATTATATTAGTATAGATAAGTATTTGAGTAGATATGTGTGAATCCTGTTTGTATAAGCAGGCAGACCTATAGGTACATCTCTATATAAATAAACGTCTGTCTCGGCCGAGCTCGTACTCTGAGAAAGTCGAGTAATACCCGGTGTCTTGGTATAGTCATATAGTGGAATCAGTGCTGGTGGAAGATCAAGCAGAACAGACGAACACTACACGGACTGATACTACGATTTATATATAAAATGTTCGTTGTTTGTCATTTTGAGACCGTCATATTTCTGCACTATTGCATAGTTTTATTGCTTAATCTCTGATTCCACCCATAACTATAATTATCACCTTTATTTAAAAGATCTTTATCACATTAAAAAAATTTGATGACAACCATATTAGAAGAACGAAGTCTTAAGCCATCTACTAACAAATAGCTAGATTAATAGTTTATTAAAGGATTATATTTGTCTAATATGGTTCATCACATAATCATCATCATCACTTCAGCCTATCGCAGTCCACTGCTGAAAATAGGCCTCCACAAGTGCGTGCCAAAAATGGCGTGAACTCATGTGTGTTGCCCATAGTCACCACGGTGGGCAGGTGGGTTGGTGACCGCAGGGCTGGCTTTGTCGCACCGACGACGCTGCTGTGTGTTGTGGAACTTGTTATACCTTAGTCGCCTTTTATGACACCCACGGGAAGAGAGGGTGTGGCTATATTCTTTACAGCTGTAACCACACAGCATAATTCTCTATTAATTAAATATATTTATTACTCTTTAAAAATCATAATTATATTAAAATTAATTGAATTGCAAAAACCAAAAAAACTTAATGTATAATGTGAATAAAACATAATATGTTTCAATCGAAATAATCACACCTTAAGATCGTCATGAGCCCTCTAATGTACCTATATATTTTATACAAAGGACAATCAAGGTAAGTCTGTTGTTTTTCATACGGGATTAATGCCCTCATACATTACGGAACCCCGGCCTTTATTGCGTTTGTTTTCGTATTCATCTTGTTTCAACATAGTCTCTCATTTTTAATTAAACTAATACCAGTGCTTGAAAAATGTCATACTTATTTGAATCACGTGGGCCTTCCTTGACTCTCTCGCAAAAAAGTCATATGAATGTTTATTGTTTACAGGAATTTTGATTAAGGGGCCGTTCAAGTATTACGTAACGCAATTAGGGGGGGAGGGGGGGTCTTGTAAAACGTTACGATGCGTTACAGGGGGGAGGGGGGGATCTCGAACAACGCGTTACGTAACGTTGTTTTTTATTTAAATAAAAAAAACTAGTGTACTAAAATCTCCCAAATTGGCAACCCTTTTCGTTTATATCCCTTTTTGTATACATATATTTATACTTACCGCAAACGCAATTTTTTTAAGTGACTTTACGGTAGTTTTCGCAACAAAGTTGTGACATTTGGGTAAAAATCATCAGTTGGGGTGTTACGTAACGTTTATGGGCTGGGGGGGGGGGTACAGGAAAACGTACATGGGGGAGGGGGGGTCAAAAATCTTCAAAATTTGCGTTACGTAATACTTGAACGACCCCTAATGTATAGAAAAACTGGCTTGCGTTTGAATGGCATTTGCCTTTGGCTGTGACCTCGCTTTTAGCTCCAAGATTGAAGGTTCGATTACAGCCCTAAATCTGGGTGTAATATATATTTACTAATTATACAATGCATACTTTTTATATAAATGTTTATTAGGAAAAATGTATAGTTATTTAAGTCAACGTCTATTTAAAACGCAGGTATTAAGTTACCTACCTAGGTATAAAACAGCCCGGATTTAAATTTTTTTTAAGCGGGTCAAAGACTGAAAAATGCCACCCCACCACTTTGAGCTTTATCATATTCATCATTTCATATTTGAACATAATATGTAGGCCTCCCGGAAAGAAGGCATCCAGCGCTGTTCTTTCTGTGTTAAGCCTATTTATTTACAGATATATAGACACTAGCTTCTGCGCGCGACTTCGTCGGCGTGGACTCCGCTCCTATCGGTCTTAGCGTGATGATATATAGCCTATAGCCTTCCTCGATAAATGGGCTATCTAACACTGAAAGAATTTTTCAAATCGGACCAGTAGATCCTGAGATTAGCGCGTTCAAACAAACAAACAAACAAACAAACAAACAAACAAACAAACAAACAATCAAACAAACTCTTCAGCTTTATTATATTAGTATAGATGAACGTGTAGGACATACATATATTTTATATATAGCACAAGATAGGATTTGGAATAAAAATATGTCTGATTAAAATAAAAATCATTTATATTATTGTATTGTAAATTGAAATTACATTTTTACTTACAGCGAATAAATTTATGGTCTTTTCATAATTTATCTTGTTCGCAATTCGATTTTCTATCGCTAAGATTGCAAGAATCTATAAACTTTCCTGACTCATAGGAAATCACAATTTTTAGTAAGTTTTAGTTTGCTAAAACTTCGCTCACAGCTTGCGGATGTAGTAGGAATCATAGGGTAAATTCGCAGAGCAATACAAATGGTAGGAAAAGCAGCCTGCAAACCATGCGCATCGATTTGTTGCAAGAGATAGAAACCGTTAGCCTTTTCTATATGACCAAACAAAAGTGGAGCTTGCTCTTTCAAAACGTAGAGTTCCTGGCAGATTTCAACAGTGTTTAAATCTCGCTCGTTTTTTCGAGCCATATCTGCTTCAAGCTTTGGTAGTTCTTCAATTGACATATTCAATATATTAGTACCATTAAGAAATGCAAACTTCAAATTCAGCGTGGTAGCACAATCGAACCTCTTTGTTTCTTATATGAGTCGATCAAATACAACCATACCTTTTTAGAAGAGGGATGAATAGATAGTGAGGAGTAGAGAAGTGTTTGTAAGTCATCTTCACACGTCTCATCGGAATGTTTTTTGCGTATTAGAATTCTTTTTGTATTGCAAAATGGGCTCAACGCTAGTTTTTTTAGGCACTTCTCCAGCCTCATTTATCCAATTTTCAATTGGATTTAGTCTCACTTTTTGGAAAGTCAAGAGCAGACCATCCATTTAGTGCGACGGAATGGGCAAGGATATAATATCATCTTTCTGAATTTCAATATTCACTCGATTGATTTGGCGGTGAATATTCGTCCAAATAGTTAAAATTAGAAATAAAGTAAAAATTATTCATAGCAGTTAAGAGATGACCTGCTTCGTACCTACTTAGCTTCTAGAACATGAGAAATTGGCTTAATTTCTTTCAAGGCTACTTCTGGCAAATTATTTAACAGGGCATTTGGCATTGCAACAACAAAACGTTTCGCCGACCATCTAGTCTGACTGCTTCCTTTTAAGTTTGTTTTAACATATTTTTTCACTAGCCGTGCCCCTCGATATTTATCCGCGTGGAATTTAACAAAAAAGTTTTTGTTCAGTTTGCAGAGTTATAAAATAAATAAATTTCTAAAATAAAAGTAGTTTATGTTACTCCTTACTACATCAGCTATCTGCCAGTGAAAGTACCGTCAAAATCGGTCCAGCCGTTTCAGAGATTAGCCGGAACAAACAGACAGACGGACAGATAGAGAGACAGACAAAAATTGTAAAAAAAATATTATTTTGGTATAATTATTATGTACCGTGTACGTATACATCCATAATATGAATTTAGTAAAAAGCGGTTATTTTAATTTTACAAAGAGACTCCAATTTTATTTATTTTTAGTAGTGTCCGACCGAAAGTCGGTTTCCGGCCGAAACCGAAACCGAAACCGAATATTCGGCCGTGACTACAGTTTCGGCCGAAACCGAAACCGAAACCGAAACTCACGTGGTCAAGTATAAAATTACTTAAAATACTGAAATTTGGTGCATTTTACGCATTTACACACATTTTTTTTATTGACATGAAATGGAAACACAGTAGGTATATTAATTTTGTTGTAATCATTTATTTAATACTAGCTGTGCCCCACGATTTCATACGCGTTAATTGAAGGAAAAAATAGCCTTCCTCGTTAAATTGGCTATCCAAAACAAAAAGATTTTTTTAAATTCCAACCAGTAGTTTCTGAAATTAGCGTGTTTAAACAAACTTTTCAGCTTGATAATATTTTTGCTGCAATGTTTTTTAAAAACTGCGATATCCCCTAAGATATTTATTGAAATCGAATGGTGTAAAGGGTAATTTTGTTTTAAATTAAATACTTGTGATAAAAAAAGTATTTATTTGCATAAAGATTTATATCATGTTTATAAAAACATCTTCGCAAATATTGCATTATTTTAGAACAAATTTGTTTAGCATAAAAAAGGTTATAGTAAGCCAACCTTAAAAGATATGCTGTCGCGGACTTTTTTTTTAGAACTTTTAAAGTGAAACAATTCTGTCATACATGATATTTGCGAAACTTTAACTGTTTACGTAGAGCTCGCAGCGGAAGCTCTCAAAATGGAAAAAACCTGATTTTGAAATATTCTTCATTGGTGCGCCGCTCCTATTGGTCTTAACCTAACGATGTATAGCCTATAGCCTTTCTCGATAAATGGGCTATTCAACGCTGAAAGAATTTTTCAAATCGGACCAGTACTTCCTGAGATTAGCGCGTTCAAACAAACAAACAAAAACAAACTCTTCAGCTTTATAATATTAGTATCGATAATATAAGAAAAAAAATTGCGTGCGTACAAAGTACACATGTCAGAAGTGAAACTTCTTTGGCAAACTAATTTAAAAAAAAACTAATCGTTAACGCTGCAACTTACAATTATTTAAGTTTTTTTTGTTTAAGTTTAACACGTCTACGACTAGATGGTGCCAAATTATTTCTTGTTAGTACATATATGGCCACCATACATTTGTGTAATTATTGAACAATCCAATATATCAAGTTGAAGCATCTCTAGTACTGGTATAATTTGTGCTACTGGTTGTGTTGGACAAGGTTTTGCAATTAACACTAATTAAAAAAAACGAATTAAAATACACAAAAAAAAACTAATTGAAAAAAGACAACGTTTCGCGGTGTTCCCAGGCCAAGTCATTGCTTGCCCATCCGAGTACTGAACGTCATGACGCTGCCGCGTTACCGGTCGCTCAAATTTTACCCCTCATGCGCCTAAAGAAGTTTCACTTCAAAAATATTAATAATATTTTGATTATTTTTTCAAATCAAGTTCTCATAGCAAAATGCTTATCAGTTATCAATAATCAAATCACTAATTGTTACTGTTTCATTAAATACTAAGTATTGGTATTTTGAAATCATATTAATTAATACTTTGGTTTGTATTTGTACTTAGAAGAATCATCAATCTCTTTTAGGTACCTCTTATATAAAAATAATAATTACTAAAATTACTATTACGTCTCGACAAAGATAATCAAATCACACATTTAGAAATAATAAAGATAGGTACCTAGATCACAATTATTAGAACAGTCATACTTACATTTAGAATTAAGTAACCCACTACTAAGCAACAGTAAACATTTGAATTGAAAACAGTTAGGCGAGCGTGCACGACAACTTCCGAAATCAGTTTCGGTTTCGGCAAAAGTTTCGGCCAATTTTTGGCCGAAACCGAAACTGCCGCCGAAACTTGATTTTTGGCCGAAACTCGGCCGAAACCGAAACCGAAACCGAAACTTCGGTCGGACACTAATTTTTAGGTGTAGATATAGATGTATAGATAATGTCCTACCGAGTACTGGAGCCAACAAAAAAGCAATATATATAAATGTTTTTTTTTTCCATGGCTATTTTATGAAAAGCTGAAAAACTGGATATAATTATGTGTATTATTTCATGACTCTATCTGCTATGTAAATACGATAGGTTAATCAGTAAATATATTTTTGAATACACATTTATTTACTTTTTATTTAAATTAATTAAATTATTAATTATTAACATTAATTCAAGCTAGAGTAAAATGACGTTAAAGCAACAGCTTGAGGCTTCTTCTTTCTCATTTCCCTGGCCCCTGGGTCTGTGATTATTAAAGATGGCGATGGATGGATAAAATATTGTTCATGATAATGTTCACGATGATAATTATTGTAGCCTTTTTAAGTTATTATATAATACGCTTTTCAAAATAAAAAATTATTTGTATTCACCCTTGTAAAATCGCCATAAAAATGTATAACAAAATTACCATCACGGGAACAAAACACTGCTTGAAAGCAGTACCTATTATTTAGTTGTGATCTTCTGTAACGTCGAGGTACTTCAGTAGTCAGGCTTCTCCAGATTTTAAACAGGATATATCCTGCTGTGCCCTTTTTAATTATTTGGGCCAACCCAGGTCTCGCGGTATCACCCACGTAAAGTCCGAACCTGTGGGAATGTCGAGATAAAATATAGCCTGTGTATTATTCTGAATCTCAAGCTATCTACACAACTAGTTCGCAAGTATTTGAGTGAAAGCGTAACAAATATACCTTCATTCATTCTTACAAACTCTCGCGTATAAAATATTAGTAGAATGCGATTTAAACGGGTCAAGTCTATAACGAGTTTACTAAAGAGGTCGGTTTTAATTTGTGAACAAAATGAACAAAATCGAAATCTTTTCTGCCTCCTCGTCAAAAAATGGGTTGGAGCTTAAACACCGCTGTGTACCACACAGTGAACTACGTGTTGGTGGATTTTCCTTACTTACTATGAATAATAATCTCTATCAGATGTCTAATGTCTTTGACAAAAACCGGCACCCTCAGGTAATACTTGCTTTCCGAGGTACGGTAGGTAGATTCACAAAGGCTTACATATATCAAAACGACAAAGAAGTATGCGTAGAATTACAAAGGTATTTGGTATATCTATAAAAATTTTCAACCACAGCGATAGTCATTTTCTTATTTAAAGATATAAAAAAATTGTCCTTTCTAAAGCATAAAATAATATAAAAGCGAATTGTAATCAGAAAACTACGATAACATCTGCTATATCCTTTATACCAATAGTAATGGTAAAATAAGTTCCACAGACAGAAGAACACTCGAACAATTAGCACTCTCGACGTCAGTTCTCGAGCGATAAGTGCCTGTCCACACTGTCGACGTGTACTTACTAGGATGTGAGCAACAACACGCATAAAGAGGTTCATAGCGAAAAAAACAACAGGCGTTTTGCTTATTAAAGTAATAAAATATTATTTTACTGTTAAATTTAACATTCTAAGCATGACATATATATTTTAAGATTCGAATATTATTAATAAAGATATGTTAAGTTTGTCTGTTCGGAGTCTTTCCAAAAATTCGCTTCAGCCTGTAACTGCTGTCTCACTGCTGGGCCTATACTGCCACTACAGGCCTCTTCCCCTTGTAGGAGAAGGATCAGAGCTTAATTCACCACGCTGCTCCAATGCGGATTGGCGGCTATCCAAAGTAAAATCAAGATGTTTCAGCATATTGGGTCATCTATGCAATGCTTTTCTGTCCTTCTATACTTATATCATTAAGATTAAACATATGCTATATTATTTTAACGTAAAAAATGGATCAGTCAAAATCGTATAATCCGAAATAAAGCTACTCAAATATACAAAAACGACGTAGGTAATAATTCATTTTCCTGTTCAAGTTCCTGGAATGCTTAGGTATAGAGATGGAGAAATCTCCAAGATTTATAGCAGCTGAGACTGATCAACTTCGGTGGTCCAACCTAAGACTTGTAATTTTACCGACCATGACCAATCCGGTTTTACCCTAAGTACAGATTTAGATCTGAATCAATAGGAATGTTACAATATTACAAACATACACCAAGATACACCATAATTCCATTCACCAATATATACTTAGTACCTCAATTCAGGAGATAAGATTTTCTGATGCGTAAAATAACGAGTAACATTTATAGATTTTTAACAAATGATTGTTAGGTAATACAAAAATTAACGATTCAGCCTGTAAGATCCCACTGTTGGGCATAGGCCTCTTCCCCATGTAGGAGAAGGATCGGAGCATAATCCACCACCGACCACGCTGCTCCAATGCGATATATTCCCTACTATGAGTAGCGATCGCTATCAGGTGTACATGATAACATCCGGGACCGACGGCTTAATGTGCTCTCCGAGGCACGGGCATAAAACAAATTAAATGACTTTTTAATTAATATAACACTTCGTAATTGTAATCTCTTGTTTACTTATTTTATCGTTATCAATTACTATTTACTATGGTGATTCAGATTAAATTTTTGAAGTTAAACTTCTTTAGGCGCATGAGGGGTAAGAGCGACCGCTAACGCGACAACACGGCGTCAGTACTTGGATGGGCGACCGCCCGGGAATACCGCGTGACGTTGGCTTTTTGTTTTTTGTTTTTTCAATTAGTTTTTTTTGTTTTGTTTTTCCAATTAATAATTAATTAGGAACAGTAAATGATATTCATGTAAATTGTTTTCAGGTTGTAATATAAAAAAAGTACTTATAAACTACTTAGTGACATCTAGTGTTGATAACGTGAACTACGTAAGCAATAAGAATCGCGTGATTTTGGATTTCTTTCAAAGGACTAGTTCTGCGAAGACTGTTTCTGTTTGTGCTATATAGATGGCGCTATTCAGCGGTTTTGTGATTTTTAATTGGCTTTTTGTTTTTTTTTTTTTAATTCGTTTTTTAAATTAGTTGGCCAAAGAAGTTTCACTTAAGACATGTGTACTTTGTACGCACGCACTTTTTTTTTACAAAAAACGTATAAAACTACTAATACAGAAACGAAATTTTGGTCACTTTACCAGTTTCTGATAAAAGCGACATCAAAACGTATAACAAAAATATAATATTATAATAGATTTTACTTTTTCACCATGAACACAACTTTATCTGTCGGATATTTATATTAAATATTATGTAGGTATTTATAAATTTATTTTATTGAGTGAAATTGAAGTGTGAAAGGTTTTAAGAGCGCGATGCCTTACTTTCAGCTGATAAATTCTATCGGTAACCTATTTGAGAAGTAAACTTTATCACTAACTAATGGGACGGACTATCATTGTACTTTAAATATTACCGCCAAAACGTAGACTTTGTCACACCCACGAAGTATAGATACATTTTACCGGTAGAGCGCGCCATTTTTCAAGAAGTACTGAAGTACTCGTTTAAGTTTTAACCCATATCAGTGTTAGCACTTTAATAATTTCCTTTCTAAATAAAAAAAAATTCTGTGAAGGGGAAATCTCAACTGCGGCGTGGGAAAATGAAATTATTAAATTGGAAACATTAAACGAGTAACTTTTTGTAAATGGCGCACTCTATCGCCAAAATTAGAACTAAATTGTCAATTGTAATTAATAGTCGTCCAAATTGAGACTATTCGTTTAACATTACGTTCGGACTCCTTCCTATCTATAGTTCGTGATGAGTGCAATAGATAATTATTTTAGGATATATATGTACTATACAGGGTGGGGATTATAATACAACGATAACTTGGACAGCGTATATGTAATGACATTCCAAGCCCACATACAAAAAATCAATAAAATACATCCAGTAGTTTAGTCACAAATTATGATTTTTTATTTTTTAAAATTTCTACGTATGTATTAGACTAAAGACCTGACCTACCCTAAAACCGGCGGTTAACGACTCAAGGACAGCTATTATTATTTTTAAAATCATAGATTAAGAAATGGATATGGCATCGACTGCCACAAAAAGGCACAATTTTTAATCATTGCCATTTAGTGACAGTTCGCAGACCAAATAATATTATAATAACTAATGTTTAAAAAAAAATAACTTATTCAGTATCGGCTACTGATCAGTTCTGCATATTTAAAAAAATTGATGGTTTGAGAAAATTTAAATCAAATAGTTTTTTATTCAATTTAATTTTAAATGCGTAACAATTTAATTTAATTTACTTTTCTAACTTACTATTTTTTATTCAATCAAAATAATGAAGTTTTGTAGGTACAAGCACATAGCACTTCCACGCGAATATGCCGCGTAGAAAGAAGGTCACGCGCGAAGGCACCGCGATGACGCGTGTAACAGGTCAGTGATCCTGTAGTTACAAAAATGATGTTATAAAATTTTATTAAATTATATTGAATTAGTTTGTATGAAAAAATTTTTTTTTTTGATTTTGATGTTAGGACTTATCTGATGGTTTTGAAATACTTCTTTAGACTAGTACTAACGGTGTTTTCAATTATCGTTCTATTGTCATCCACACCTTGTATATAATTCTATAATACATATGTTAGAGCAAAGATTATACAGCATTAGAGATATTTCTTCGTACAAAATTATGAAACGAAAAATCATGAAACGAATTAACGAAAGTAAACTTTATATTTTTGTACAAACCTTAGTGGATTTCTTTTGCTACTTATAATTGTGAATTTGTACGTCTTGTTTCTTTATTTGATAATTAAATTAAAAAAAACTGAAACGGGAAAGGCTGTACATGTCTGAAAGGAAGGCTCTACTAAAATATTTATATTATTTATTAAATTATACGTATTTTCCTTATTGTTTAATTATAAAAGTATTACTGGGTTTGGTCCACATGTGTACAGTGTGTACGAATAAAATTAAAATTGGGTAACACTGAAAGTATTTTACGTATTTTACACACAATTCAATCGAGCACTTCTCTCAAAAATGAAATTGGTAAACGACGAATAACGAAGTAGTACCTGGGTGGCCGAGCTTAGCTCGGTATTTTTAGTAAATCGTGTTTTTTGGAATTATTAAAATACAAATAACATATTACACGAATAATATTTTTCGATTTTACCCACATATTAATAAAAATTATGAACTGTTATTTAAATAAAAAATTACGAGTGGAATTAGAAAAAAAAGGAAAAAAATCGATCTGGAGATTGGGATTTGAACCGTGATTTTCTCGGTCAATCCCGACCGACCGTCCGATTTCCCACCTGAGCTATTACAACTTTAATGATAAATGCGAAATTTACCTTCGTATTGTAACTATATTGTAGCCATTTTTTTATTGTCTAAAACAGGGATAAAACGAGATTTTCTAAAAATGAATCCTAGCTAGATCGATTTTTTGCCCCCCAAATCCCCTACATATTAAATTTCATGAAAATCATTGGAGCCGATTCAGAGATTCAGATTATATATATATATATATATATATATATATATATATATATATATATTATATACAAGAATTGCTCCTTTAGTAGTATTAGATAGATGTATAGATACAAGGGTGTCCGGACGGTATAGGCATTTCCGTAATATTCATGGTACACAATAAGATCTTAGTTTTCTTTTCTGCCACCGGCTAAGCTAGAATAGGGTATTCCACTATGTTTGAAAAAGTACTTCAAGATAATGATTTTCTAATAAAAAGCCACAAAAAAAATATATTTCGGCAAAATAAACACGTTTTCATGCCATAAAATTAAATTAAATTTTAAACCTTTTTTATTACCGCGAAAACGCTACAGCCATTTTGGTGACGTAATATGGGCAATAACAAAAGTGTATGACGTATGTAAGAGAGTAACATAACCTACAATTACTATGACAGCCATCAACAAATTAGTAATGAATGCATATTATTTCAGTTGGAACAAGATATGAAGAGTTATTATACGAAAGAACACAACTATTACTCCTTGAAGTTAAAATTGATAGATATTAGTATGTACACTAGCTGTTGACAGCACTGACAGAACTTTGTTATTGCCCGTATGACGTCACACCATGGCGGCTCGTGTTTTAGGTCACGTGATATACAGATTAAAATATACGACTTTTAATTTCAATATAATAAATCAATAATGTGCTTTTATGATTCTAAATCAGAATATTTTGGTGTATTTCTATATAAATTTTAATTTTTATCAAAATTTATAATTTATTTTTCACTACGGAAAGTACCCTATCGTCTCGGTACGTTATAAATTCAGGCGCAGCCAGTGGCAGAAAAGAGAACTAACAACTGGTTACATTATTTGTGTACCATGAATTCTATCGAAAAGTCTATACCGTTCGGATCCCTTCCTATTTATACTTCGTGGCACTCATCTTACTTGATCTTACCTCAAACTTCAAAGATTGCACTAACCCTGCGTCCACACTTGGCTATTCGTGTTTGCGTATTTGCCATATTTGACAAACAACTTTCATGTGTGGAGAGTGGATTTGCCAAAATTATAGCCGTATTTGCCTATTTGGCAAATATGGCCAATAACAAATATGGCTTTACCGAACTTCTGTCGGTTTTTAAAGGAAACAAATAAGCAAACACAAATATATTGGCCGCACATGGTCTGCCAACCAAACTGACAACGAATATTTGGCTCCATGTGTAGACGGTCGTATCGTCTATTTGTCCGTACTTTAAATATTTTGTCAAAAACAACAATCTGCGTTTTCCAATATCAGCACTAAAGCGCATTATGCGGTATAATGCTCAATGCTCAACGTTGAAAGTTCCAAAGCTACAGCAACGCTTCACACAACGAGCACTCTCAAAAGTAGGGCTTCCGTGTGCGTGCTTGCAATGGATACCAACTCACCAGTGGTTTAGTACCTATTGTGTGCCACTGAGTCGCATTATGCTCTGTAATTGGAAAACGCACAATATACAGGTGTGTCGTAAATCGTGGATAATCCGTTAACTGGGGGTAGCCCTGATGTCGACCTCCAAGAAAATTTACTTTTTATTACAGGGTTGCCAACACTGTGAAAATTGTGAATATTTTTGTGTTTTTTCAAAAAATTCCTACCGCGACTAGTAATTTGGTCATAATTTTTACAAATTAAGGTATTTTAATGTAATTTTTATTTTATTTTACTCGGGAGTACTTGTACTATCTAACGAAATTACTATTTCAGGCATAATTTATTCTAAACTTATGAAAATTTGCGTTAGAAGTTTTTTTTATTTTTATTCGTAACTTTTTGTCAATATTTAACCATTGATTGTGAAAAAAAAATGTATGGCACTAGAATTGCCCAGCATTTAAAAAGAATGCTTAGTTTGTGTAGTTTCTAAAAAGGTATAACATTTAGTGCTTGACAAGCAAAATTATTTTGTAGGAGCGAAAGAACTTATCACGGTCGGTAAGTTCGTTTTGTATCATTAGCATTTGTGTCACTTAAATGTTAGGATAAAACTAAAAAACAAAGATTTTTTTTAGTAGAAATGCATTTATTACATCAAACTAAATGTTCGAAATGTCCTCCATTGGCAGCAATGCAGGTTCGGCATCGCCTTATAAAAGATCTTTTGATACGGCGTGCATAGCCTGATACTTCAATTTCACGAGTGGCTAATTGCACACATGTGCGCAATTCTTCGATTGTCGATACTGCTTTAGTATAAACTTTTTCTTTAATGCATCCCCCAATAAAAAAAAGTCCAGTGGGTTCAGGTCAGGCGATCCTGGTGGCCACAAAATTAGACCCAAGCGCCCAAACCTAGGTGGATTGGGCTCTGGGTATGTGTCGTTTAAATATTCCCGCACCCGAACAGCAAAATGCGCGGGACACCCGTCATTTTGCAGCCTCATTCCTTCTCTTGTGTCCAGTGATAAATGCAGCAGTTTGGTGAGAAAATAATAGGCCCATATGAGTTGCCAGCTACATTAAATGCTGAAATCTATTTAAATTTTTTACAAAATAATTTACCTGAGCTGCTGCAAAATTTATCACTGGAGACAAGAGAAGGAATGAGGCTGCAAAATGACGGGTGTCCCGCGCATTTTGCTGTTCGGGTGCGGGAATATTTAAACGACACATACCCAATTAATTTAAAAATTATGAATAATGTAAAAATTATGACCAAATTACTAGTCGCGGTAGGAATTTTTTGAAAAAACACAAAAATATTCACAATTTTCACAGTGTTGGCAACCCTGAAATAAAAAGTAAATTTTCTTGGAGGTCGACATCAGGGCTACCCCCAGTTAACGGATTATCCACGATTTACGACACATCCTGTATACTGAACAACAAACACGAATAGCCAAGTCTAGAGCCACCATAACACATCCATAACATGACCGTAGTTCAACGACCTCTTTGACAATAAAAAATGTTGTCATACAAAAAGTTTCATTATTAACTCGACTATTTTTTACCTACATAATATTATGACGTGTATCACTATCAGACTACTTCTAAAAATTGAATATAATTTAGACGGTTCACTTGTTGTAATTATTATTTTTTCATTTTATTATCTTTCTAAAATTTATTATAAATCTAAATCGTTTTGTTTATTCCTCCTACTGTAACAGGTAGATTTTGTAGATTTTTATAAATGATATGCGTTGATGGTGTCATTTAATTCATAAAAATAATTCAGTATTACCATTTCATTTAAAAATCACTATGTAAGTGTAGCGGTGTAGGTTTGTCTGACTGTGAGTAATCTTTTGCTGTTTTACACATATGGCAACATTACAGGCCAGTCACGTCATGTCATGGCGTAGGTGTGTGCGTTTCGTGTACGTACGTTTGTGAATACTGAATATTATGTTCGTGCATTGTGTTTGTATGTATTTCTGACGCCGTTGTGACTTTTCTGTCATTTCTCTAAAATTGGATTTTATAACTAAAAATCTTCAAACTGTTGTCTTCAGGTATGTGAGTCAGGATATTCATTTATCCTAAACGTTAACAGACACGCCACATTTCAAAACAGTGATTAGAAAGACATGTAACCTGTCCGACAGGCGTTGTCTCAGGGTTGAATCGACGATTTCTAAACTATATTATAAATTCCTTGTTCCGTAACTTTTCGTGCTATCTAGCGTGTTATCTTTGCACCGGTTATCTTGCGATTTCAAGAATAACTAATGTTTTTATCTGGGTGCGGGCTAAGCGGTGACAACGCCGCGCTCGAGTTGAGGAGGCGCTCTGAAGTCAGTCGGCTTTCCGGTGCCGGTTAGGATACTAGTGTTCGCTCTTCTAGTATGCAATCATGGTAGGCCCGTGTCTGTTTTCTTGTCCTGTGGTGACTGTGAAGTGTGCTAAGTGATTGTCTTGTTGCAGGCCGGCAGAATGCTAAAATTTATACGTGGGAAGGGCCAGCAGCCCTCTGCAGAGAGACAGAAACTACAAAATGAGCTGTTCGCCTTTCGCAAGGTGAGTGATTATAATAGTTATGATTTTAGATTTGTAATTTCTGTTCTATTTGTTAAACTGAATCAATGTTTATAAATAGCTATTTGCAAAATGTTTGCAAGCAGAAAAACCTATAAATGTGTCATGGTTTTAAAACAGATTGTCATAAAATTATAAATAAAATATTAGATTTATAAATAAACATTGTAAAACAATGTATCAAAGTAATTTTATTTGTTTTTAAATATGTAATATTTTGTATTGGATGCGAAAGGCTTAAATTAATTTACTATTTCTCTGCATAATTGCTTCATTTGCTCTAATCATCGCCATACCTATTAATAAAGTTTTGTAGTCAAGCAATTATTATAACATTAATCATTATTAAGTTTAGTCATCAATGACTGACATGACTGGATCATTACAAAACAGTCTTCAAGATAAAAACCATACACGTCTATTTCTGAGAGTGTTTCACACACACTAGAGTATCTAAACAATCAAAAAACCTGATTTTCTTATTGTTTTAATGACTAATAACCAAGGCATACATTAAGGAATGTTAAAATACCACTTATTTTTAATTATTATTAAATAATCATGTCAAAGTGATATTATATTATATTTAACAATTTTAATCCATGGCTTTGACAAACAGTGAACGCTAATGTACCTACAATATCTTATCATAAAGATTACTGAGCCCTAGAAAAAGATGTTTGCTTTTTGATTAAAATAATTATTTTTATAGTACTTGCCTCATATTGACTTCAGTTAAGTGGATCATGGCCATAGCAGTAACAATTACGAAAAATGTTATGTTCAAATATACTTACACTTTTGTGTAACAATTGTACTTACTGATTTGTCAAACAATTTGTTTCATTATTATTTTGTAATAGGGAAATTATTTCCTTTTAAATTTACACTTATTAAAGTTCTAAGGCAAGTTGCTTTACATAGACATACAATATCTATTTATTTGTATTAAAGTGTGTGAGAACTATCAATGTACATTCTCTTCTAATCTATATAATATATAAAAGAGATTTCCAACCCTATATTGACTCATCACGATATCTCTGGAACCATAAGGCGTAGAGACTTGTTTGGTAGTAGAGGTCAGCTAAGAACGGATTTTACAAAATTCCACCCACAAGAGAGGGTTGCGGGGGTTAATAACATAAATGGCAAAACAACGTTTGCGGGGTCAACTAGTAATAAATAAATCACTAAATTTGTTGCTATGTGTAAAACTTGAGAACGGCTGCACCGATTTAGACATTTTTATTTTTATTTCAATAATACTTTGTAGAAGGTTGTAGAAAGAATGAAGATTTCGGAAATTTTCAACAATTATTTTTTTTTCACTGCACACATTTGACATTTCCCAATGCTGGATGACGTCTGTTGGATCAGCTAGTTTTAAATAATGTTCAGAAAAAAATGTAGCTTAGTAAATGCATCCCACATCATTCTGTATATTATGATGTATTGTTTAAATGAAATTTGTAAGGGGCGCGTTAAAACCTAAACCCAGCTCGAACGCTAGCAATTTTTAATCTCAACGCATATTGGAATCGACTTTTTTTCAGTAAACCGATATTTTAATCTGTTTTTTTTTACTTAATTATCCATGACTTGATTATAATAACAAATGTATCAATTAAAACTACTTGCATAAAATACCTCGATGTTTATGTTACATAATGAATGTATTTATAAACATTATTTGTGTCAGTTGTGGTTTTCTTTTTTAAACCGTTTGTCACCATTGAAAGCCATAAAACCTAAAGAAGAAGAAAAAGAAAATATATAGGTATATTGGTCTATTTAGTAGTGTGTAATTTATTACGTCAATTTCCAATTTTTTTATACAAATATTTTTTCGTAGGCAAGTACTTAAAATTACACAGCCTTCATTATTAATTGTTGTAAAAAAAATGTTGCTATAGATAGTGAAAAATTCTCAACAATATTATGAAAGGAACAGAAATAGCTTAGGAGGTAATTTTCAAACCTATTAAAGTCAACAATAACATTCAAGACTAAACTAGTTTTTTAATAGGCTATTTTTTTTATTTATTTTTTTAATAGGGAGTAACGATTTTTTTCACCAACCCGCCTGCGCAGCGTGGTGACTATGGGTAAAACACATGAGTTCACGCCATTATTGGCGCGAACTTGTGGAGGCCTATGTCCAGCAGTGGACTGCGATAGGCTGAAATGATGATGAATAATGAACGATTTTTTAAGCCCTTACTTTTAGGTTGAAGGAAATTAAATTGGTTACAATCCTCAGTAAAAGCATCTTGAAAAATATTGCAAAAAAATTAAACAAGTTTTAGAAAGTTATATCCAACAGGAACATTAAATTGGTTATTATAGACAACTTTAAATATAAAATATCAAAATTAATATATTTAACATATATGGTCATCTTTTACTAAGATAGGTAACTTAAAGCGTATGTTATATGTAGTTATAGTAGGTTTTTTTATAATTATCCGTATAAATAGTGTAATTATATATATTATAATAATAATAATAATAATATCTTTATTTCACAAACTTAGTACTATATTACAATGATAATGTGGCAACAATATCAGAGGTAATGTGATTAGCATCTGTAACCGAACTAGGCATAGCCTGTATTTCGGTTATCAGCACCATTCCCTTCGAGTAATTATTCTTTATACAATAATAGGTGCCAAAATATATATCTTATACATAATTGAATATATAACTAACTTAACTTTTTATTTATTACATGATTGTTTAAGCTTGTATGTATGAGTTTGTGTGTGTGTGTGTGTGTGTGTGTGTGTGTGTGTGTGTGTGTGTGTGTGTGTGTGTATGTGTGTGTGTGGTGCGTGTGTGAGAGTGTTGTGTGTCTGTATGTAAGTATGTATTGAGTTTGTTTGGTTAGTAAGCTATGTAAACTCTGTTTGTAATTTGTGTTATTAAGTATATGTTTGCTGCAGTAGATTCTCTATGCCCACAATATTTTTAACCAGTTTTTACTGTGGTATTATTAATAGGTTTTCTGATTCCTCGTAGTTTAATTTCTGTAAGTATTGCTGTGTTTTAAGTTTGCATTGTTTTCTGGTCAAAGGGTATATATTTAGTATTTTATTAAGCTTATTATAAAGGTAAGGGCCTAGAAAACTCAAAAATCTTTGTCCGAAGCGCGTATTAAATGTGGTTAAGTTATCACATACATGATGTTTGCGACGTCGTTGTAACAGCAGTGGATTGTAAGTTTGTTTGTTGTGTTCGTTCAGGATAACTCTAAGTATAAATAACTGCCTGACTGTCAAAACCTCGCACAACTGAAACAGTGTAACAGTAGGAAAATGTACCGGCTTAAACATGCTGACTTTCAAAATAGCTCTTTGCGCGACCTCCAGTGCCTTTAGCGTGGTTCTACCGATACCCCCCCACGACGAAATGCAGTAGGTAATAAGCGACTGACACAGAGCCTGATATATTTGTTTCAGCAATGATGGGTTTGCGACATGACGTAGGTTTTTGAAGACATATATTAATTTTCGTACTCTATTACAAAGGATTTTGACATGTTCTTTAAAGTTAAGGTTGTTATCCAAAGTAACTCCAAGGTATTTTAGGGAATTGACACGTTCAAGAGATGGACATGCGCAAGTATCTTCCAAGAGGCATTGGTGTGAAGTAATTTTACGATCGCAAGAAACGCTTCCCGCCTGTCCAATGCTGAAACAAATATATTTAGTTTTATCTACGTTTAAAGTAAGCATATTACTCTCCAGCCATCCCTTTGCCATATCAAAGCCATTTTGTGCAATAGTAAAGACCTCCTCCCAACTATCACCTTCAAACATCAAAGAAGTGTCATCTGCGAAAGAGATAATACGACCGGACTGAAGACGAAAATCGAATCTGAAACCCCATTAACCTGGTGCAGTGTCAATACTGTCCTAACGAATTAGTATGAAAATGTAATATAATTATATAGATTATACATATAAAAGATACCGGAAAAATAATTCATTACAGTCGGTGACTCGCCCACGGGTGTGATGCCACCGTCCTATATAGATTCTCAAGGTCACTGAACTGCTTTAATTTGTCAATTATAGCGAAACTCCGCAAGTGGCTGAATGAAAGATCATATCGTCTTGTTTAGATCTTTGCATATTAATAAAAAAGATTGTAACGGCAATATAAGACGACCTTTAAACATACATAATTTGTTAGAACATTTTCTGGTTATGTTTACGAAAATTATAGTGGCGAATTATTTTATTGGTTTATGTTACGCGATGTAACATTGGATTGTAAAGTGATTGCGTATCAATCAAAAACAAATTTCTTTAATAAAGTATGCATCAAAAGCACTTAAGAATCGCCATTTTAGAAACTTTTATTAGTCTAAGTATAATAATAGAAAAGTAGCTGACCTGACGAACTTTGTACCGCCGTATCGTATGTTTTTTATTTTTTAATAAAAATATTGCTATATAAACTATATCTTAAGTTGGACAAATTCTTCATTAACGAGATATTTTCTCAGAGAAACATTCATTATAATCGGTCTAGTCGTTTCGGAGATTAGCCCGTACAAATATCGTCACAAATGTAACCATTAAAAATGCATTATTTTTCAATGGATGTTTATTTTATTATTATGGAATTTTATTTTGCAATTAATTTAGGTAGGTATATCTGGAGATGCTTGCAACAGTGCAATGCAAGCAGTCTTTTTTCATATTTTGTAGAGATTCTTTTCCAGGCTTTTACGTAGTTACCTAACTTGGTTATTTTTATTAAACAGACGATCTCCGCAACTTAATTCGTGTTTTGATATTTATCAGATTATTATTTAAAAAAAATAATAATATTATAGGTATACATTTTTAGTTAAACGCGCGGAACCAAATATAACCCGCGGATAGTGTAGCTTTCCAATAGTGAAAGAAATTTTCAAATCGGTTCAATAGTTTCAGAGCCCATTCAATGCAAACAAACAATCAAATGTTTCCTCTTTATAATATTAGAATAGATAATATTTGAAATTTACTTAAGTCAAGGTGGCCATGGATATCCTCTCCTATGGAGGAGCATATTCGCTATTATGTTGTTTCTAAGTAATAATTTTTTTTACAAATTCATGTCGATGTTGACAAAGAATTAAGAAATATCGCAAATAAACCTACACACGTAATCTTCGTTAATCATCTTTTGAAAAAATATGGTAAAAATCTATTCCTCAAGGCACTTTAAAATAGCGTCTCAACTTAAATCCTCACCTTTCTGGCCAGGTCAGGAGAAATCTATATTATAGGTATTCTTAATCTAAGCCTCATTGCTGGACATAGGCTTCCTTTCTATACAGAAGGATTATAGGTGAAACATTCAAGGTGCTCCGCTACGAGTTTTAAAACATTATATTTCTAGGTACGTGTGTGAGTAATTTTTTATTTTATATGATTGATAATGTTTTTAATCTACAAATGTGTAACGGTTTTCAAGAATTCGTATTTCGAAGCGAGTTTGTTGTTCCGAAACGTTCCATCGCTTATCGGTCGCTGATAGCGATAACGATAATATACGATCGATATATCTAGCGAGCGACTGGTATACTCGTATATTCACGATATTACTCGTGGAAAAATTAGCAGTATTAAACAGATTAAAAATCGGCCAAGTGCGAGTCGGACTCGCGCACGAAGGCTTCCGTACCATTGACTAGCTAAACAATAGTAGGTATTTTAATATCGGGCAAAAGGCCTAATGGGCCAAAAAAACGCGTTTGTTGTATGGGAGCCCCCTTAAATATTTATTTTATTTTGTTTTTAGTATTTGTTGTTATAGCGGCAACAGAAATACATAATTTGTGAAAATTTCAACTGTCTAGCTATCGCCGTTCTTGAGATACAGCCTGGTGACAGACAGACTGACGGACGGACAGACAGTGAAGTCTTAGTAATAGGGTCCCGTTTTACCCTTTGGGTACGGAACCCTAAAAAAGAAACAATCACGTGCTAGCGGTGATAATACAGGGGAACATAAAAACTTCTTTTTAGAACTCTTTGGACTCTTAAAAGTTTTTTTTAACTTAATTTAATTTGGTAATTAAATATCTCAAAGCGCGTTCAACACTGTCGGAGCAGTCCGTACTGTGCCGATTGATTTACACTTGCTAGTGTCCGTGTTTATAGTAATCGCTATCAATATCTGGTAGGGCAATAAATCGCCACACCCGGCCTCGCCCGTGCCGTTAATTATTATCTATAAGCCGCTGTTACACAAGATAGCCAATGCGTTCCACTTAAAGATTATTTTACATTGTTGAGTTTTCAAGAAAAAAAGTTTTTGTATTGTCAATAAATACGACCCATGACTCACTCTGTATTTGTAGGTATTATTTAATCTGTGCTAATTCGTAGTCTCCTTAGTGAATTTTAAAAGTATTTTTATATAAGTCTTAGAAAAAAAAAAGCATTTTGTTTACAATCATCATAAATACTAAGCACGCGCTAAACAATATTTTAACATTTCGATTAACCGGCCTATTCCATACTAAACAATATTCTAGTTGTTGCTGTATTCCGGGCTCAAAGTTACGAAGCGAACCATAGTAGGTACTGAAACTTTGACGTCTATTCGTCTGAAACAGTATCTATGAAACTATACATTGAATTTTTTATTTATGTACATATGACTTGTGTAGAAATAAAAATAACTAAGTTGTGTGAAATAAAACAAGTATTTTAGGCGTGTTTGTCGCAATTTTTAAAAAGTATTTAGTAAGTACATTAGTACGGTTTTACAGAACCTTTTCTGTTCGTTTCCAAATCGCACTTGACCACTTTTTTATTTTATTTACTTCGAATGTTATAGGTTTTTATTGTTGTAACAAGTGTTAGTCATGTTATAAGAATATGCATTATTTATTAAGTGCAAATTCGTTACAATCTATTGGAAACTTTTTGGGTATTTGTTTATATCAACTAGTACCTATATAAAAATGTACTCATAAATAAAGCTGAACACAACCTTTGAGCTCTTTAGCTTAATGTCAAAGCCTATTTTTTATTTCTATTCATATAAAACACAGCTGTGATAGGAGCTGTTAATGTAAAAAAATGTATAATACATATACATAATTTTTTGTATTCGTGACAATATTTACAATACATACAACCACAATACAAAACAATTCATACACCAATATCTCACGATTTACCCTCGTAACACGTAACGTGAACGTAACATTCGATTAAAGTAGAATTTCGAGATAAAAAGTAGCCCACGTTTTATCCTGTCTCTACATCCTAAGCCTTACCTATTACAATAGGTCCAGTAGATTTTGTATCATTACTCATCACTTCAGCCTATCGTAGTCCACTGCTGGACATAAGCCTCCACAAATTCGCTCCAAAAACGGCGTGAACTCATGTGTGTTGCCCATTGTCACCACGCTGACAGGCGGATTGGTGACTGCAGGGCTGGCTTTGTCGCACCGAAGACGCTGCTGCCCGTCTTCGGCCTGTGTGTTTCAAAGCCGGAGTCGGCAGTCGGATGATTATCCCGCCATCGCATCGGTCGGATTTTTAAGTTCCAAGGTGGCAGTGGAACCGTATTATCCCTTAGTCGCCTCTTACGACATCCACGGGAAGAGAGGGGGTGGCTATATTCTTCACAGCTATAACCACACAGCAAGTTGCATAATTAACTAAATTTCCACCCAAACTTTGCATTTAGCTTTTTCACTTTTGCTTAGTACAGTAGTACCTATGTTTTATTTTGTCTATTTAAGATGCTTAAGGTTAGGTCCTCTCTCATCCGTTGATGATAAAGCTATCTGACTGCCAAGGAAGGGTTATCTTTTTTTCATCAACCAACTCAATTACTTGAGGTGAAAAATTAAAGGGATTATTTCCTACAACCTAAAAGGTTTATCCATGAACTACGTGACAGATAAACTTTATCTGACACCGGTAAAATAGGCCCTTGATAATATTAATATACTCGTAGTTGAAGTATTTCCATATTCTTTATAATACTAATATTTACTTTGTTTTAATAAAATTTGTTCGATAAAGATAAGCTGGCGCTTTTCCATAAGTTTTGCTCGTGATACTTTTTTGTTTTGATGTTTATAATTAAAAACTATCATAGTGATAAGAGATAATAAGACCGTAATCCCATAACCGTAACACGGATAAAATATTAATTAACATATGGCTAAGAACGATTAGTATGTGGACACAGTGATTAGAGATGCTTGTAAAATAATTTTAACGATTTAAAATAGACTTATACAAATATGTTTTACGCTCCGCTACTATGTTAAAGAATAAAATTCGCGTGGTTTCGCCTGATATAAAATCGGGATTTGAAATAGTTTTGTTTAATAATATAAGCGTCAGGTCTTATTCTTTGTATCGTTACTTCGTTAAACAATACGGTAATTTTTTAAAAAAAATACGATAGGATATATTAGGGCGTTTGCTCTTCAGAATTATAATAGGATGGTTTGGTGCAGTGGTTGTAGGAACTTGCTTTTTGCGATAACTGTTGAAACTTTCAACTGAGTTCTAACTGAGGTAGGGACAGCAGGAAATTTCCTGCTCAAAATATGGAGCCGCCCGACTGGGGTAGTACCTCGACCTTACAGAAGATCACAGTTAAATAACACTGTTTTCAAGCAGTGTTGTGTTCCTGTTGGTGAGTAAGGTGACCAGAGCTCCTGGGGGGGAACTAGGGATGGGGTCGGCAACGCCCATGCGATGCTTCTGGTGTTGCAGACGTATATTATAAGCTACGGTAATAGCTTACCATTAGGTGAGCCGTACTCTTGTTTGCCGATCTAGTTACATAAAAAAATGTTCTATCTTCGATCATTACAAATATAAAGTCCATATTATTAATAGCTGTTTGTCGTTGTAATAGTTCTGTTTGAATAACAACTATTAATGTCATTCAAATAATCTAATAGTACCCTTGTCAAACAATTCACAAGTGAAACTGATTGATACAATAAGTAAGCGTTCTCTATTATTGGCCACACGCTAACAATAACCGGAATCAATTTTCTTGTAATTTCTCAACATTCATTAGATTCAGCCTAGACGCCGTTTGCACTAAAACCTGTTCTAGAATCTTCGAGAGAATCGTGCAAAGGAATATGTTAATTTTGAGAAAGTGTCTATTTTTTTTAAAGACTTTTGAGAAAAGAGATTTGCGTTAATTTAAGTTTAATTATATTCTGTCTGGCGATATTCTGAAATGTAATAATTGTATTAAAACTTTTTGCTCAAAAGAACCGCTAGGCTAATTGAAAGTAAGGTTTACGCCTGAATCTTATTGATCCATAGCTTTTGTGGACCACTATAGCTTTTAAATAAAACAATCGAAGCCACAACTTATACATGAGTAGTTGTAATTCATGGTCAAGAACTTAAATATGCAATATATTTACTATCAAATGTTTACAGTAGGCCCTTAACAATTTTTAACAATTATTATTAAAACTACCATATTTCCTAAGTATCTACCATGTAGTTGGTCCTAACCACTATTTACGAGTATAACGATTATGAAAGTAAAATATGGATTTTCTAAATTTCAACTTTATTTACGAACTAGCTGTGCCCCGCGGTTTCACTCGCGCTAATTTTACGAATAAAATATAATTGTACCCTTCCTCGGTAAATGGGCTATCAAACACAAAAAAAAACATATCTGTAGTGCCTGAGATTAGCGTGTTTAAACAAACAAACTTTTTGGCTTTATAATATTAGTATAGAATGTAGATGTATGAAATAACTAAACGATTGGTTATTTCAAATCTATCTGGGCGGTAGGTAGGTGTGGCGTGGTAAACATGGTTTTCCCGCGTAAATCCCGATTGCAAGTGATTTTTGAAATAAAAAGTATCCTATAATGCTGCACAACATCTTCTATCTATTAATGAAAGTACCATAAATATCGAAGCAGCCGTTCCGAAGATTAGCCCGGATAAACAAAAAGACACAAATTTTAACATCGTTTGTTCGTGTTTTGGTATCGTGTAAGTAACTTTATGCACTTACAAATAAAAAACAATTATTTTGAAATCACAGACTGACAAAACAATTTTATTTATATCTATACTAATATATAAAGCTGAAGAGTTTGTTTGTTTGTTTGTTTGTTTGAACGCGGTAATCTCTGGAACTACTGGGCCGATTTGAAAAATTCTTTCAGTGTTAGACAGCCCATTTATCGAGGAAGGCTATAGGCTATGTGTCATCACGCTAAGACCAATAGGAGCGGAGTCCACGCCGACGAAGTCGCGCGCAGAAGCTAGTGTAAAGATAAAACAATCAAAATTTATTAAAATAGAAATGTATAAAAGATTTGATTGAGTGTGCTGTAAAAACAAGTATGAAGACGAAATAAATATTTTTTTATCAAATGTTATACATAATCTATAGTCCATTGAAATGTTACATTTTTTTGGGCTTACCTTGCGTTTGTCAGAGGACGCAATTTTATTTTTTAGATATGAAGGGGGGGTTAGTCTAATGTTAAATCCAAGTTTGTGGGTTTGTAGTCCTTGTGCAACGGCCGCCATCTTGGAAAAAGAGGTTCAAATGGTTTATATGGTTTATCTGCCAAACTATAAGTCACACAAAAAAAATTATTTAACATTTTTTGTTGAAAATAAAATTATCTACAACTTTTGTTCAGTAACTTTTAGTCGTAGAATCATAAATAAAAAAGTTATAAGCAAAAATCCATAAAAATTTGAGAGAAAAAAATCTATTTGTTGATAAAACTTTTTTTTAAATCATTTTACAAAAAAATAATATCAGACCATTTTTATAGATAATATTTTAAGGAACAATTTTTATCGGAAACATTTTTAAATTTATTTATTATTTAAGGTTTTACAGCGCTGCAAAACGAATACTTTTCTTCAGTATTCATAACAATACGTGAATATAAATATAAATATTCATGATTTGCCCTAATTTTTAATCACCTTGTTACTTTTTTATGATGATCTTTTTAATTATTGATAGTAAAATATTGTTAATATGTAAATAATTCTTGATTTGACACTCTACCTACGAGGTGGAGTCTGGAGGCGCGTTTTTTTTTTACGTGGTATCCGCAGTAGGCATAATCCACGGTGATTTTCTAAATCACAACTACTGTCCTCGATCTTGCGGCGAGTGGCTGGTTGGCTTCCTATATTAAATACTTGAGGGAGAACCGAAGAAGAAAGTGGCGTAAATGTCAAAATGTGTGTAAATCATTTTCTTCAATTAATTTCGAGAGCTCCATTATTTTGCTGCAAGTCTCCCCACAAATAATGATAAAAAAACGTTCACCAATGATAGTGAGCAGTGCAAGGTCAACTCTCTTGTTGAGGAACAACGCCGTTCCACTTGCTAACTCTAGATGTTTCTCCAGGGTTTTCGGAAATTTTAGTTTACCCATATTGTAAGCACCTGATATTGTGTCACATCCTGAAAAAGCATAGAGAAACAGCAAGTTATACGCGATAAGGTCTCCGCACATAAAACCACTTTACACTTCTTGCGAACTTCCTTCTCCTGTTCCCCCTCAAGTATTTAATATAGTAAGCCAACCAGCCGCTGAGCCGCAGCTTGGTCCATCAAAAAGACCGAGGACAGAGTAGTTGTGATTTAGAAAATCACGCGCGTAAAAAAAACGTGCCTCCAGACTCCACCTCGTAGGTAGAGTGTCAAATCAAGAATTATTTATATACTAACAATATTTTACTATCAATAATTAAAAAGATCATCATAAAAAAATAACAAGGTGATTAAAAATTATGGCAAAATATACGAGTATTCATGTATAGAGTTACAAATACTTGAAGAATAGTATTCGTTTCGCAGCGCTGTAAAACCTTAAATAATAAATAAATTTAAAAATGTTTCTGATAAAAATTGTTCCTTAAAATATTATCTATAAAAATGGTCTGATATTATTTTTTTGTAAAATGATTAGAAAAAAAGTTGTATCGACAAATAGATTTTTTTCTCTAAAATTTTTATGGTTTTTCGCTTATAACTTTTTTATTTATGATTCTACGACTAAAAATTACTGAATATAAATTATAGATAATTTTATTTGCAACAAAAAATGTTAAATAAATTTTTTTGTCAGACTTATAGTTTGGCAGATAAACCATAAAAACCATTTGAACCTCTTTTTCCAAGATGGCGGCCGTTGCACAAGGACTACAAACCCACAAACTTGGATTTAACATCAGACTAGCCCCCCCTTCATATCTAAAAAGTAAAATTGCGTCCTCTGACAAACGCAACCCCAAATGTAACTTTTCAATGGACTACTAATCTGATGCAAAGGCGGGTATCGTTATATACCTAAATCGCTCCGACAGTTGTGTATATCTGACGTGACCACATTCCTCGTGCCCAACACCGTTGTTAGGACGCCTCCTTCTTTTTGTGCTTTAGTTAGACAACTAATACTAGCTGCTTAAGTTTATTATTATTTTATTTACTATTTTTACGAAGTGATCGACTTGCTGTATTGTATTTAGTTCACTAATCTATATAATAAAAATGAATGTTGCTAAGCGCATACATAACTGGACAATGGCTCGACCAATTCGGCAATTTTTTTTGTATGTTCCTTAAATCCCACGGAAGGTTTTATACTAAAAAAAAAAAAAATTATTAAAAACAGACAGAACGAAGTCTGTCCGGGCAGCTAATCTGAAATAATTTTTATTATTGTTCAACTTTGTAATTTGTGTTTGGATGTTAATCTTTCAAAACTGAAACGCATTTAAAATTAATATAAAAACGATTAAACTTACGTTTTCTTAAGTTTGATCGTCTAAAGCAAGTCCAAAAAATGAAATACTGGTTAATTGTACTGAAACCTAGAAAAATATTATGTTTACGTATTTTGACAGTGTTTAGCAATATCTTTTACTAGCTTCTGCGCGCGACTTCGTCGGCGTGGACCCCGCTTCTATTGGTTTTAGCGAGATGACACATAGCCTATAGCCTTCCTCGATAAATGGGCTATCTAACACTGAAAGAATTTTTCAAATCGGCCCCAGTAGTTCCAGACATTACCGCGTTCAAACAAACAAACAAACAAACTCTTCAGCTTTATATATTAGTATAGATATAGATTAATTGAACTATGTCACGCAATACATGTAATTGCCTTTTACAAGGGCGTGTAATACATAATCTATATAATAAAAATGAATGTTGCTAAGCGCATAACTCGAGAACGGCTCGACCGATTCGGCTAATTTTCTTTTTTGTATGTTCCTTAAAATCCCATGGAAGGTTTTTTAATTTTTTTTTTATCCGCCAACCCGCATTGGAGCAGCGTGGTAGATTATACTCTAATCCTTCTCCTACATGGGGAAAGAGGCCTATGCCCAGTAGTGGGATATTACAGGCTGAAGCGTAAGATTTTTATACTAAAAAAAAAAAAACATAACAGACAGATCGAAGTCTGTCCGGGCAGGCAGTACATAATAAAATGTAAACTGTAGTACTGTGAATTGTCATGAATATTCTAACATTTGCTTATTGGTAGTACCTATTGCTCTTAAATCTATACCACATTAAACAGGCATATAAAGGATAAAAGCTTCACTGACGTTAGTATGATACAAATGAAAGCTTGTTGAATTTTTTGTTCATATTGCTGACACATGTCCGGTTATATTTTAGCATTGTTTCAATAGACATTATTAATTCAGAGGTCTAAATCTATTGGTCAGTGAAATCAATAGTAGCTACCGATCAGAATAATAAAGTAGGTACTGCAGGTCAACGACCTATCACTTATTCTTTTGTATATACTTACCTATAAGATTTAGGATTAAGTGTATTGATTTTGCACCTCGAAACCGTTTTAAACGCGAAGCTCTATAAAAATATACGTAACATGTAGTTTACTAATAAAGTGGTAACTGGTAAGTAATCGCCGTACATAAAAGTCTAAATTATGAAATTTTCTAATAGAACATGTCATAATAGCTCGAGATAGCGCAAGCAACAATTTTTTACTGCTCGCTTTTATACTCTTATGTCTTGAAGAGTCGACGCTGAACAGATGCCGCGTTTCATTTGGTCGAAGCCCGAAGGTATTCCAATCGATGCAATAAAAATCAATGCGAGCACGTGTTATTTTGAACTCAAGTTTCGACCAGCAGAACTGTTTTAAAAGAATTCCACTTTCATTTAAAACAGTAAAAATATAATATTATTTCTGTATTTATTGCAATGATTCTATCTAAAACATTATAATACACGTGTATGTTATATCGAAGAATCGTACCGTTACCGTTTTCCAATAAAGGCAATCAACTCTTTGACACTCTAATGTGTCTATCGAAAAGTTTATATAGATTGTAGCAAGTCATCCAATTTGTGTAGAGTAGTTGCGTCCAACAAGGCGCGAGGCTTCATTATGACGGGGCAAACAGCTTAACCTCTATTAGGCGGCGTCACTGCCTGAATATAGCGTCTCCCACGGTTTCCTCCGAGACGTCGTCAATTTAGTCACATTACCCGAAGAAACATTCGGGCCAGCTCGCTTAATTCCCGAGGGTGGCATTTCCTATTTCGTACGGACTCCCACTAGCAAGACATGATTGTACAATTTGCGTTATTTAGATCGTAGTGTTATTTCATAATTTAGAGATGACATATGTATATTGACTGCGTTGAATGAAGCTAATACTGAAGTTGTAACTTATTGATCGAAATACATTATTTTTAGTTAGGAGTAATAATAATAGTACCTATAGGAAAATTTTAAATACCTTTTTGATTAGGCACCAGTTATCAAATCATTCAGAAATACGTTACACATAAGGAATTTTTGTCGTTTTAATACAGATTTATATCAATATTTGTACAATTTCAACGCGATATCGTGTCCGTACGATAAGACGCTACGAGTTCATTCACACAATAAGTCGCTCGCTATCCTCCACAGCCTTCGTTGCAACCTATCTCGTTTTTTGTGCTAATATTTACAAAGCTACACGATGTTTTACTATCGTTTAAAATATTTACGGTAACGTTTATATTTTTGTTAATTATAACGCAAAAACTTTACTCAATTTACGTATCATTTAAAGTAAAATCTTATTTTCTTTTGTCATTCGAAAAATATATAAATGAAAATGCTGTTTAAATGTCGTAATATTGATTGAGCATGTACTCCGCAATAATGGTTATAAGCTGTTATACGTTAAAATTTATATTATTTTAAACATATTATGCCGTTACTATTTCATATTAATGCGATATCACGCACGGCTGGCTTGCTTTTAGAATCGAAGCACTCCGAAAGACAAGAGAGGTTACAATAGCTAATCCAAATATCAATATTATGAGTATTTTATATTCTATAATAAACACACACACACAAGCCGCAACAGGCAAATGTCTTGCTCAAAATTTAGAGCAGCCCAACCGAGGAAGTACTTTGACCATACAGAAGATTACGGCTAAATAATGCTGCTCTATATCTATCTATCCGCCAACCCGCATTGGAGCAGCGTGGTGGATTAAGCTCTGATCCTTCTCCTACATGGGGAAAGAAGCCTATGCCCAGCTGTGGGATATTACAGGCTGAAGTGTGATGCTACTCTCTAGAAGTATTGTGTTCCTGTAATGAGTGACGTAGCCAGAGCTCTTGAGGAGAGTTGGGGATAAGATAAGCAATGCGCTTGCAATGCTGATGTTGCAGGCATCCATAGACTGCGGCATACGCTTATTATTATTATCAGGCAAGCCGTACCAATTTTTGCCGTCCTAATGATATAAAAAAGTGATTTTTTAATATTGTAATTGATTTATATATGACTAGCCGACCCGTGCCCACTTCGTTGGGCGTTATAATCCATTTCACATAAGAAAGGTACGATGAAATTTGATATGTTCCAATACACTCTCACTATTTTCAGCAAATCAGATACCTAAATATAAGTGTTTTAAAATCACCAATTAATTTCTAAGGCAAATAATAATGCTTGATTAGATTGAATTGTTGACACGGCACGTCAGAGGGCGCAGGTTCAAATCCTGCTGATTTAAAATCTTTATATATTTTTAACTTTTTCCTTTTATCTTGTCACTCCTGAATAGTGTAGCTTTCTGTTAGCGAAAGAATTTTCATGATCGGATCAGTATTTGCGAAGATTACCCCGTATATACAAACAAAGTTATAAACTTTACCTCTTTATAATATTATAGTATATAGTATAGACTAGCTTCTGCGCGCGACTTCGTCGGCGTGGACTTCGCTCCTATTGGTCTTAGCGTGATGATACATAGCCTATAGCCTTCCTCGATAAATGGGCTATCTAAGACTGAAAGAATTTTTCAAATCGGCCCAGTAGTTCCAGAGATTACCGCGTACAAACAAACAAACAAACAAATAAACAAACTCTTCAGCTTTATATATTAGTATAGATAGGTATGTCCTTGTTGATCTCCAAGTGATTAATATTTAATATCAATTTTCTGAAAAAAACAAAGATTACATTCTTGTATTTCCTTTGTGAATCATAATTTAACAAAAATAACATTACAAACAGAATTAAATTTAATCTTTTTAGATGCTGTTGATTTAGTATGAAGTATGTAAAACAGTTTGAAAATAAAGACTTATATTTTGTACGTTTATAAGAGTAAATAAGAGTAATATTTAAAGGATATTTAAATACATATTGATTTGAAGTAATAATTACCTACATCGAGTTTTTATTCTTAAAAATAAGTCAATAAAATTATTCGATTGATCGAAAGATGCGAAGAATTTTACTGTCTTCATTTTATCGAAGACCGAGAAAGTTTACATAAATTTTATTAGTCATAAGAATCGTTTGTTTTTATGTTCAATAATTATATTCGATACTTTTTCCTCGTTGAATGTTATTACTGTTGCATAATATGATAGTTCAATGTGCAGTAAAGTATGTCTGTGTAAGTTACTAACCAGTAGATATTCCACTGCAGGTAAAAGGATTATATTAAATTTCTGTAAAGAAAAGTTAGTTCTTACCTTTCCATTATGTTCCATTGTAGGCTAGTATTTTTCAATTTTTTTCCAAATCATCCTTGTCTCGATGTTTTCTACAAACAGCTGACGAGAAGACTAGATTTGAACCGGCTACCATTTGATATGATTCACGTATTCTATACTCTGGGCCATTTCCGCGTGTAACAAAATCAAGGTTTTTCTTATCGAATACCTCGGCGCGTTTTAAAGCTTTTTAATGATTAATAGAAGCCTCACAGAGCCTTATTGTAGATAGTTGGATAGATAGATGTACATTGTAGATGGTCCTTTGTGATCGGGCAGTGACCTTCGTGAAGACGACCGAATCGTTTGCCTCCACATGTTCCAGACTTTTTTTTTTGTTATTTCCTAAAACGTGACCTGACTACGGTTCTATGTATTAATGTAAAGGTTGTACTTACGTAATTTTTATTTGATTAGTGTCTTTGTTAATAGTCATTGTGCTTACAAAAGCTTGAATGTGTTTTTTTTTTTGAAAATCGATTTTTTTGACAATAATAAAATTTATAAAAGGTCAGAGACACGTTCGGACATTTAAAAAGGTGGATTCAGTATAATTTAAATAAATATATTCAAAATTTAACTAAAAATAATTGTCTCTACCTCACCAATCATTCTCCTCCGTGTTTTCCGTACCATTAATCCGAATGAATGAATGATATACATTGACTATCATATGCATGTATACACTGCGGCTCGTGCCGGAGACATAAAAAAAATATGTATATTAATCATATTAAACTCTTTTTTTATTTATTAAGGTACATTGTAGGTATATATTAGGTATTGTTGTACATTCATTAGCGACCTATTTACACTAAAACAATGAAAATAAATAAAAAGTAAATATACTAAGTGCAGTTGATCCCCGGCACCGGAAGCCCCGTACGAACTGCGATATCAGAAAACCTGCATCGAGCTTAGAAGCCTCACATTTGACAAGTTCGACGAACTGGGCGCGTTGATCTGATGATTATTATATTAGTTTTAATCCATGGCAGCGTTAATAAATACAAACAAATTCACATTTTTAACGTTTCAGTTTTTTTTATTGTTTTTTAAAAAACTTGTACATTATAATAGTTTTATATCGTCAACATTCAGTGTTATCTAACATGTCGTTATAAAATAATAATAAAAAACATAAAACGCACATTAGCCATTCCAAATTAACTCGAAGGATGTGAGTCCTATGTGAGGGTCCGAAAACATTCAAAAACCTATACACAATAACAAAGACCAGACCACGTTAAAAATCTCCTATACGAAAATTTGTCATGGGCGAAGATCGAACTTGTGTTCGCTAGCGTATTGGCCCGTTGCTGTGGCCACTGCGCTAACATTTCGTCTATTAACTAACAAAATGACGTTACTATCATAATTATTATATTGGAATTTGATTATTTCGAACAACCAACTTGATCAGAAATAAATTAAAAGTAAAAAACCTTTTTAAAAAACAAGCTTTTATTTGAATGTGCTAAAACGAAAAAATAAATTTTTACTTTAAAACTTTTACTATCTACTTATAAAGTCATTACACATAATCTATATGATAGAAAAGCTTGTCGCGAGATATGAGTACTCGTATTTCCTTAGTTTGAAAATTTTAATAGTTAAAATCAATCACATCAATTTATTTAATTTACTTGTTTACAAGCAAATCTCGCGACAAGCTTTTATATCATATAGATTATGTATAATGACTTTATAAGTAGATAGTAAAAGTTTTAAAGTAAAAATTTATTTTTTCGTTTTAGCACATTCAAATAAAAGCTTGTTTTTTAAAAAGGTTTTTTACTTTTAATTTATTTTTGACTTTTTAGTCGGTTATCATGTCACTTTGTTCGAATTATTCTTAGCAAGCCCTTTCATTTGATAGCCATATAGTAGAAGTGCACTAAAAATAACTAGACCGCACTCTTGGATATGCTGCCATATTGGATTTAGAATGACGTCACAAAGTTAACCATGCATTGTCATCCAAATTGAACCTGCATACAAAATTTCAGCTTAATTGGTTGCTTCAAAATTGAGTTACAAGATTTCACCCGAACAAACATACATACATACACGCATACATACAAACCCTGCATTGTCATCCAAACTGAACCTGTATACAAAATTTCAGCTCAATTGGTTGAAGATATCTGCTTCAAAATTGAGTTGCAAGATTTCACCCGAACAAACATTCATTAAAGTTACATACATACATACATACATACATACATACATTGCAAGTTAAATAAAAGCTTGTAAAAAGGGTATTTTTAGGCTAGACTTATCGCGCCGTGATTCATCGGGTCACAGTAGTGAATGAATGACAATAATTCGTTAGAATATCAAAATGGCAGGGGTAAAACCCGGAGGCATATCTCCATTACGAAGCGGAAGACTTTGTTTGAAAGCTCAATATCAGCTTTTTATTTCAATATCAGCTTTGAGGTTCGAAGCCTTTTTTTTTGATATCGCAGGGTAACCCATTTACGGGTGATATCCAGGACGCCCAGGCGTCCTACCTACCCAGGTAGGCAGTCGTAGACCGTATGTCGGACTCAGCATTTGGGGTGCCACTACCGCACTAAACCCCCCGCGGGAGCCTTCAGCCGCTATACTTGGAGGGTCCCGGATCTGCAGGCAACAGGATCCCTCCAGCGACAGGCTGGCCTCGGCGAAAAGGCCAGACTTCTCCTCCATGGGGACTGTCCGGCTCACCTCTGAACAGTCCCGACGACGCCGTGTCTAGCAGGACTGGGTTCCCATCCAGGCCCGACACGGGCACAGGGGCGTTACTGGAAGCGCATTAAGTAGCGCCTCCTACGCACCCCCATTCGTCGCCCGCGGGTGGAAGCCACGTCGGCGGCCTCCTCTCTCACCCGCTCGTCGGCCTCCTTCTGGGACATTACTGTCTCGCAGAAGGAGACCATCGCCTTCCAGGACTCGTCGTCGCCGAGCATCGCGGTGATGACGCTCGGGAGTGACAAGTCCCCTCCGAGGACTGTCGTCAGATCGCGACGCAGCACCGCCCATCTCGGGCACACCTCGAGGGTATGCTGGGCAGAGTCCACCGCCGCGCCACAATCGTGACATTCAGTCGTCGTTACGCGTGTGCCATACGGCTCCTCCGCCAGGGACTCCTCCCACCTCCGCATTAGCGCTTCCGTATACTTAGGAGTCGTTAATTATTAGTCTCGTGATGTTTTAGCTACTTTTTAACCCCCCTTGGCGATATTTGGTGACTAGCCTGACTCACTTTTAGCAAAAATCACGTGTATTCTTTTTGCAAAGTAAATTGAAATTTTCAGAGTATCTTTAAAAACAATAAATATAGGTACGTCATATCATGCCTTGACTACGTACATAAAAAGTAACTAAGACTGAGAGTGTATAAAAACTTTTTTTAATATACCTCCTTAGGAAGTCTTAATATTCGTAATAAAGTCACGTTCAGTATTGACTTACAATTATTCAGCATTATCCGATGAAGTTTTTGTAACGTCTTCTGACTTTTAATTTCTTTACTGAGGTGTCGTTATAGTCATAGCGTTATTCGTTTTGTAATTACGTTTGGCTCTATTTTTACCCGATTTCTTAATTTCTTTATTGCTGAGCATCTTGCCATATCAAGGACTCGAATTTAAATATTTTTTTGTATATAGTTTTTATATTTATTTTATATAATAATAATATGCAACGAGTTACCTATATGATTTTTTTTTGTTATTTTTTTGTTATATAATACCAAAAATGGAATCAAAAGTTACATACAATCACTTCGAAAATATATAATATTTTTGTAGGTAAAAATCCCGAGAATCTAATGCGTGAATTAAATATTAAATTATACAAAACAACGATATTTTGTGTTATGTTAAATTAAATAATTACGTTAATTAGGTTGTGAAAGTACATTTTAATGTAGTAAGTGGCGTGTTTTCAATTACCATTTTTTATTATTTTTTAACGTTACAATGGTTTTACGTGATATGTTAGTTCGTAATCGTGTTACAATTGTTTATTATACTTCAGCTTATTGTACAGTTCAACACGGATTTGTACATTACATAATAAAAATACAACAAACACCATTAAATACTATTGAGGTAGGGCACAGAAGGAAATATCTTGCTTAAATTTGTAGAGCAGTTCGCTTGGGGAAGTACCTCAAGTTTAGACATCACAGCTAAGTAATAATCCTATCAAAATGAATTGTTTTCCTGTAGCGAATAAGTTAATCAAAATGGGTATGGTCAGTTAGGGCTAGGTTCAGCAAAGCGCTTGCAATGCTCCTAATGTTGCAGACCTTCATAAGCTATATAAACTATCTGTACGTCCATAACCTATCAGACGGACTTTACACTTGTTTTCCACCTTAGTAGTAGAAAAAACGTACAGAATTAATAATAAAATGTAAATTTACAAAAACAATATACTGTAGATATCTCTATTTTCATAATTGTATCAAATTAAAGGTAAGCCACGTATGGATTACAATGTGTGGGTTTGTTTAAAGTAATATAGTTTAGTATTAGCGTGGTTAAAACACCTACACACATGAACAACATTATTTATTGAGCAGTGGGATGGAAATAGTTCTAAAACAATTTTAAGTTGTTGTTTATTTGATCGGAGAAAGGCAACCTAAAGCATAGAGGGTTAGGCTGTGAAAATATTGCCGTACGCCTATTGCTAGTGGTAAAGTAGCAAATATCCACGCAGGTAAAATCGCTAGGATAGTCAAGTATTAAATTATTATTAATTTGAGCCGACAAAATTGGCAGGATAATATAATAAACCAGAATATATAGGTATTACAACACTAGCTGGCCCAGCGAACTTTTTTTTTCGTGAATATATTATATAGACGTATATACTTTAATTTTCTTTTATACAAACTGTCTTGACATAACGAACACATCATGATCTAATTTAGCGCAATCAATCAGTTCCACATTTCGGCGACTCTTTTTTTAAATATTGATTAATTAATAGTGTCCACCACTTCAGCCTATCACAGTCCACTGTTGGACATAGGCCTCCACAAGTTCGCGCCCGACATTATGACGCGAACTCATGTGTTTTGTCCATAGTCACCACGCTGGGCAGGCGGGTTGGTGACCGCAGGGCTGGCTTTGTCGCACCGAAGACGCTGCTGCCCGTCTTCGGCCTGTGTATTTCAAAGCCAGCATGGATGGTTATCCCGCCATCCGTCGGCTTTTTAAGTTCCAAGGTGGTAGTGGAACTGTGTTATCCCTTAGTCGCCTCTTACGACACCCACGGGAAGAGAGGGGGTGGCTACATTCTTTAGTGCCGTAACCACACAGCACCAATTAATAGTGTATCAAAATATAAATGTTAGTATTTAAGTTGATTTAAATCGAAAATTGATTCGAGCGTTTTAAGACATATTTATTAAAACGGGATTGCCTGTTGGTGATCGCTCGTAAATATCATGGCATCGTTACAGTTTTATGACGCAAACGAGTAGTGATGAATTACATGTAAACCAAACGTTTAATTTGGCGCACATTACGGCAACAACTACGCTACAAAACCAAAAATTACCCAAACATATCGTAAGATAACATATCGTTTGATGTTAGGGGTACGGGTATAGCAGGAAATATCCTGCTCAAAATATGGAGCAGACTGACTGGCTATAACCAATCTTTTTAGAACTTTCTTCACACCCTGTTTTACGGTTAATTGTGAGGAGATGAACTTTTTTTATATAACTAGGGCGGCAAACAAGCGTACGGCTCACCTAATGGTAAGTGACCGTAGCTTATAGACGCCTGCAATACCAGCAGAATCACAAGCGCGTTGCCGACCCTATCCCCTATTCCCCTCTAGGAGCTCTGGTCCCTTACTCACCAACAGAAACAAAACACTACTTGAACGCAGTATTATTTAGCTTTGATCTTCTGTACGTTTGAGGTACTTCCCCAATCGGCCTAATCAAAATTTTGAAAATATAATATCCTGCTGTACCCTACCTCATTATAATCTCAAAAATCTAATCTAATAAATCTTTGAAGGTGCATTATTGAGAACAGCCATAAGTTATATTACGCGTACGTTCGCACATCAATAAGCCTACATAATAAATTTTTCTTTACCACGGTTCACTTGTAAGAGTGTATATTACAAGTACAACGTGTATATATTGTTTCTAGTATAGAATTGTCCGCTGCAGCGATATCGGCTATCGCGATAGTGTTATCGTTATTGATCCTCGAATAACCTCAGGGTGCCTTTCAGAATTGTTTCGGGTTGCCTGATATGTCTAAAACTGCAGGCTGTTAAAATGCTTACTGACAGTGTACCTCACATTGTAACCATGAAAAAAATAAAATAATTTTTGATTACTTATACCTTTATTTACATTCATTGTTATTGAATTAAATACTTATAATAATAATAACTTTATTTATTTAAGACTTACAGTCCACTTGTTGGTAATATCAGTAACTTACAACTATGTTAGTATATAATAAAATTAGAAGTTAACAACTTAACAAATTATTGTTGTGTAATAATTCGTATAAGCTGTTGCAAGATTACGAGAAAAATCATGACTCGATGATACTTGACTTATTCAACAATAGTGAATTTATTAATTCAATTGTTATTAAATTAACACTGTACTGCACAAGATAAAGCGTGTGAAACCGAGGAATACAGTGCAATTATAAGATTGTATAATACCGTAAATATTAAACAGTTTCGAAGCTCTATAACTTTTACTTATATTTGCAATATCGTAGCATGCTGTAATAAGATTCCATGTATTGTTTCCGCACTAGCAGCTTCAATGACAACCACGCCGTTCCGCCTCTGGTGTCGAGAACTCTGCTCGATTTCTTACGGATTGCATAATACCATGCATGGGAATGCTATTCTCACTTTCAGGTCTATTCATGTGTGAAAACTGATGACTTTATCATCTGCGAACTTAGACTTGAATGTTAGTATGACGTTATTGAAGAAACGTGTTGGTTTTTTGGGTGTAATGTAAAATATTATGTTGTTTTTTATATAAAAAGGGGGTAAATAAGCGTTCAGCTCCACCTAATGTTAAATGATTGCAGCACATGGACATCTGCAACATTTGGTGGTAGTTGCGGAATGCGTTATTTGGCTTTTAGCTTTTAAAAGTTGGTTGGAAGATAGCTACATAGCATTTATTGTGCATTTGTTGTTGTCTTTTTATCTACCTATTGTTAAATTTATTATTCAACTAATAGTTTTGTAAATAATTTTTTGATGGTCTGTAATAAAGTCTATCTATGTAATAATAATATAAAACACTAGCTGTGCCCCGCGGTTACCCCCGCGTTAATTTAAGGAAAATCATAGCTAGTATTTTTCATTGGACTTTCATACAAACAACCATCACTTGATTGTTTAAAATTTTGGTTGATTTTTTAAAATACATTATTAGTACACCTCAACACCGTCTATAGATCATACATTTTGAATTTCAAGTCTCTTACTTCAAAAACATAGGACTTTCATACAAACTTCCAACCCCCGTTTAACCCCCTTAGGGGTGGAATTTCGTAAAATCCGTTCTTAGCTGACCTCCATTCGGCAAAAGGAATATTCCTACCAAAATTCAAGTCTCTACGCCATATGGTTCCAGAGATATCGTGATGAGTCAATGGGTGGATAACTGGATATCTCTTTTATATACGAGTATATAGATTTGGTCTTATAAAATTATTTAAGCGATAAGTAAAATAAGTGTATTTTCATTTAATTTGAGTTTTGACTTTGATGTCGAATTTTCCCGATAACTTTTGGGAAACCATTTCGGGATCCGAGAACTGTTCATAAAACTCCAGCCGGGCTTTGTTGTCAGTTTAGATCACTGTTGTTGTTTTCTGTTTGAGGATAACTCATAAAGTTATGTTTAATTTTAAATAATTCTAAACTTTAAATTGAATTTAAATTTTATTTTAAAATTCAGATCAGGATGGTGTTATATAGCCTAACATAACTTGCTAATTTAAAATAAACATGGTTGTGCATATAGTACACAGTAGAAACTGATGTATTCATGCATTTTAATATTCTATTTAATTTAAGTATTAATCGATGTATTGGCTTATTTCGACACGTTCGATGTGCTTAAGATAGGTATATATTTGCTGAAGATATTATAGTTTAAAGTTCAGCTATAAAATATAAGCTGTTACTTGTAAGACGTTAGTGAAATCGAACTAGTATTTTTTTTTAAATTTCGATATTTATCCCTAAACACTTTTGTATCTAAATTGGAATCATAAAGTAGGTATTACTTTTTTAAAATTCAGTAAAAACTTTATTCAAAAGCATCATCTTCGTCACAGATTATCACGTTCATCTCGATAGAGATTCTTAAACAAGCGGTATTTTTAAGATATGAGATGCAGTTTGCGGTTTTGCGTGCAAAGATTGAACTCTATTGAGGTTACGATCGGAAGGAGGCTGAATGAACGTTATTCAACCTCCTTCCAGCATTCAAATGGAGAAAATACACAAAAAAAATTCTTTTGTTTTTGTATTTCTTTTGAAATTAATATTTTTAAATAACAATTTACTTTTTCTTAGTTTTAACTGTTTAAACGAATTAAGTACTAAAAACGGAAAAGATCATGTCGCTAAAATACATATCATTATTTAATATGTATTATGTATGTATGTTAATAAACGATTTCTTTATGTTTTTGTATTTGATTAGTAAACTTCAAATAATATAAAACCGGTTAAGGATGTTTTTCTTAGTGAATTGTGTGACGTAACTTTGTAAAACTTTGTTTACTATAAATTAACAAATCTGAGTTTTAAAAAAAACAGCCTAAATATTTTGTCAAAATATCTTTAATTATGTAGTATTTACTAAATATCAGTTTAATACAGTCGACATTTATCTGGCGATAAACGGTAATACAAAGAATTTGACTATAACTCAGCATATACGTACAATAACGTCGAGATAAGGAAGCCTTAGTATCTGGACAGACTATCTAGAACGCGTAAAATGTACCTGAGTGGGCATTACCAGCGCTTCTCAAGGAAAACCTACACAAGACACTCAAGAATATTTGTTAGTATTTCCCGTGTACCCTCATTACATCACAAGGAAACGTGACGAATAAATTTGTCTACTTGAATAGTTATATCACGTTGATGCAGAAAAACTATAATAATAGTGGCGCTCAGCGTGGCTCAGGTACCGTGAGTCATGCGAATAACTCTCTATCAGTGCCTCTCAAACTATACTCCCCCGATTAATATTTTACTATGCATGATTTCATAACGTGGGGGATAGGTACACCCCCAAAGTTTGAGAGCCTCTCCATAGTATTCATTGCTCTACTATTGTATTCTTTTCATCAATGACGTATTTAACAAAGCCGATTACATTGCGGGACTACATTATAGACCCAATAGTGAATTAGCTTCTAGTAAAGGGAATTGTAAATCGTTTGTGCAATTTTGTGTACGTTTATCGTAATCGCATCTGATTCATGCGTTTGTCACACGTATGAGCGGTGTTGTAAAATATTAATACCTGTTATCAAAACTTGATTCATCTTGCACGTTTATCGCGGAAGGTTGTTTACTTCATTATTAAATTTTATACCAACAAAACTACCCACTCAGTTTCCTCTACAGCCTTTGTCATGAAGAAGAAAGCGTGGTAAATAATGAAACAGTCAATTGTTAAATATGTTTTTTAAAGTTAGTATAAATTGAGCTATTTATATTTATTTTTATAATTTAATATAATACTAAAACATTCGGCCCCTATTTTTATCATAAATAAAAATAAAATTACAGTGTTTTTTGTGTTGAATTTATTCATTTTTTTTAAGTATTTTTGTAGTCAAGCTTCATTCGACAAGCAAAACTCCACTACTATCTCTACTCTACTCTATGAAGTATATAGCAAAGAAAATATAGGTATAACAACAATTTTTAAAGATATTAAATAAATATTATTAATTTTGGATAATTCTTAATGGAAAATATAATATATAAACATTTATAACTAGGTATTTCTAGATTGCCGATCTCCTTCATCACTTCGTTTTTACTACCGTTATCTTATATAATATACCGTTCTTTACATAATAATCGTAATTGATTCATTTATACACCAGTAATAATGACGCCGGCGTTATGTACATTTATGGGCAAACGGAAATAGTAAAGTGTTATTATCCATTGAGCGTTACGTGTACAATAACTAATGTTTATTTGAACTCTGCAGACGATGGAATGAAATATATGTAAATGTATACTTTTTATTCATTATATCTCGCATAATAATTATCTCCATGAAGTCCGTAAATGACTCGCAATTATTACATTAGATGATTAAGGCGTTAAGAAGAGCTAAGTGATCTTCAAGAACGCACGCACACATTTACAATATCGACGTGAACGCCATTTAACTATGGCGCTTATAAAAATTAACTCGACAGCCGTTTAGCGAGATTATGCCCGATCATGCTAATAGATGGCGCGAAAGAATTTTGGAGTTTGACGGACGGCTGTCAGTTCGCATACATTCAGTTTTTTCGATCGCAATTATTATAGCCCGGGATCCCTAGTACATTTTTTTCACTTGATTACTATCAAGCTAATTTTCCGGGAGTAGCTTTATTTTGATGAGACGAACAAAAATTTCCTCTACGAAAACTCTTGATTGTGGTAGGTAATAGAGTTAGCAGGGGATAGAGCAGCAGTGAGCGTAGGACCGGGATAACGTACCACGCAATTTGTAGGACAATATTACAATCAAATAATATAAATATTAAAAAAAAACGAAAAAAAAAACAGCTGGTTAGTAATTAATTTTTGATGTCCGTACGAGGTCATCAAAATGAAGCTACTCCCGGAAAATTAGCTCGATAGTTATCAAATAAAAAAAATGTACTATTAGGGATCCCGGACTATTATTGTTACAGTAGCGTTTTTAGTAGAGGTATGTTTTTATAATGGAGTGTCTGCGGTTTCGAATTTTGGAAGGGAATGTTTTTCATTTTTGATTTTTTATTTAAAATACTAGGGGTATATTTATATAAAATAACAATAATAATTATTATTATCATTTATTGCAGACGTTAGTCCATATTTTTGTTACATAAATTTTTTCTTAAGCTATGTTAGATTAAAAAAAAGTCAAATTAAAACTCTTTCTGGCAATTATACCCGTGCGAATAATTCGCACCCACTAAATAAGTATAATAATTATCACTTTACTAAATTACAAATTAATATAATTTTGTTTAAATTCTTTATTGCAAAACTTCTTTATAAACAATATTCGAAGTGTACCTATATAAACTATTCTGTAACAATCTGTTTGTCACTTTTTGTAATTGATATAGTTAAATTTTTGGAATCTCGAACTCTGAAAATGGCAACGTATAACTATATCCATGAGTGAATACTGGTGATAGCAGAAAAATTCCTACTCGCTCAACGTTAGACAAAAATAAATTTGAAATTAAACAATAAATGTACTGACAATCAATCATGTTGACAATGTTATAAAATTAATTATCTATTATTAATTAGTTATCTTTTAGTGAGTACCTAATAGCTGTACCAGCGACTTTGCCCACGTGGAATTTAACAAAAAAGTTAGTTCAGTTCGCAGTTATAAAATAAATACATTTCTAAAATAAAAGTAGCCTAAGTTACTCCTTATTATATCAGCTATCTGCCGGTGAAAGTCCCAACAAAATCAGTCCAGCCGTTTCAAAGATTAGCCTGACCAAACAGACATACAGACAGACAAATATTATAAAAAAATATATTTTGGTATTTGTACCGGGTATACATCCATATGCATTTAGTAAAAATCGGTTATTTTAATATTACAAACACGATACTCAAATTTTATTCCTTACTAGCTGCCCGGACAAACTTCGTTAACTGTCTTTTATGTTTTTTTTTAGTATAAAAACCTTCCGTGGGATTTAAGGAACATACAAAAAATTGTAGCCGAATTGGTCGAGCCATTCTTCAGCTATGCGCTTAGCAACATTCATTTTTATTATACTTGGTGTATTTGGAACGCTTGAAAAGATTTAAACCTAATAATATACTATTTATATACTATATAATGCATATAACCATTTATCTCAGAAACGTTTTTTAAGAACATTTTAGGATTTGTGTATTTTGCGAACTCTCGTTGACCGCGAGACGCGCGACTAGTCGTGCGGGAGTACGTTGACCTCGCTCCGGTCAGCTGATGGCGCGCATGAGCTTGTGGTATTCAATGACATTGTCGATTTTTTCAAAACACAATTATTGTAAAGCATTATCTTCAAATTTCTGTTTCATAATTTTTCCCAAACCCTCAGGTCATCAATTTGATGACCTCGTCGGGTCATCAAAAATTGATTTTTTTCTGATTTTAATTTCTTTTAGTTAGTTAATATTTATATAATTTAATAGTACTATTGTCCTACAAATTGCGTGGTACGTTATCCCGTTATCCCGGAGATATAGCAGCAGTGAGTATAGGCTTACTGCTGCTCTATCTCCTGCTATCTCTCTTAGCTACCACAATTGAGAGTTTTCGAAGAGGACTTTTTTGTTCGTCTCATCAAAATGAAGCTACTCCCGGAAAATAAGCTTGATACTAATCAGGTGAAAAAAATGTACTAGGGATCCCTACCTATTACTTTTTCCGATCAAAAAAACTGAACGTATTTGAACTGACATCCGTCTGTCAAACATCTAAAACGCCAAAATTCATTGTTATCATTGTTATGACAATCAATATTTAGTAATAATAAAATATTCTAAACTTTTAATATCGTTCATATTTTGGGCATTTGTTTTATATGAACGTTTTTTACTTTTCGTAACGGGTTTCGCTTTATTTCACATATTGAAAATAATTAAAAACAGTAAATAATCTTATGCGAATAATGCGGAAAAAACGAGCAACACGTCCGTTTAGCATCAGGCCTTGGCCGAGACTGTCTGTACACGGGTATTACGCACCCATGCGCACGTATTAAGATTATTTATGCTCAAAAATAAGGAAACGTGTATTTATAAAAATCTATTGATCAAACAAAATAATTAAAACACTATCACGATAGTATGTTGCTTAAAGAATAATTTGACAAAATATCAGAATTATAGCCTGTATATTAACATGGTTTTTACCCGTTAAAAGATATTTTTAGAGGTATCTTTGTGATTTTTTTCTATCGTATCAAATTTAAGGAATCATGTTTTCAACACACTATCTATCTAGCATATATCCTGCAGAATATCATATATTTTTCTGTTATTTTTTACTGCAGTGGATCATATACTTTTAGGCGTTATAAAACATCATTTTAGCTCCTCTAGTCGCCTTAAGTGTTTAGTTACGTGTTAAAGCTGTTTTAATTGATTATTAGTTTTTAATTTAACCGACAAATGTTTTTCGTAGGTAGTAATAAAACGTATATTTTAATAAGATTTCATTTTACAAGTTAATGATACGCAAAAGTTAAAATATCTCCTTAAGAATAATTATGTATGCTCTATATGAATTATCTTAATCTTAAATATTTTTAAGACCAATGCCGTAATATCCAAGCACTTTTTTTTTGTATCAAAAATATAGAGTTAAAACAGAACAAAAATTTATATTAAAGTTAACACATATTGTAATTAGGTTAGAACAAAGGTGACTATGTATTTGTACTATTTTTTAATATTTCTTTCTATTAGTAATTAGTACGTACAACAAAACATCTCCTCGGACGCATAGGCCAATCGAATGGAAGAGAGATAGATGTAGCGCAAGTGTACAATGAGCGTAACGCTATAATGAGTCATCCTTTTTCGTGCATGCCGCCGGCGTTCATAGATTTATTAAACGTTGTCACATCAAAAAAATCATAATAAGCAACTAAATATTTTTTTAATGATCCCGTTATTATTCTTTTAATGCTTTATAGGTAGGGATCCCTAGTACATTTTTTTCACCTGATTAGTATCAAGCTAATTTTCCGGGAGTAGCTTCATTTTGATGAGACAAACAAAAAATTCCTCTACGAACACTCGATTGTGGTAGCTAATAGAGTTAGCAGGAGATAGAGCAGCAGTGAGCGTAGGACCGGGATAACGTACCACGCAATTTGTAGGACAAAGAAAAAAATCAGCTGGTTAGTAATAATTTTTGATGACAAATTCATTTCTTCATTTCATTCATCATTCATTCATTCATTCATTCATCAAAAATTGATTTTTTTTTCTTTTAGTTAGTAAATATTTATATAATTTAATAGTCATATTGTCCTACAAATTGCGTGGTACGTTATCCCGGTCCTACGCTCACTGCTGCTCTATCTCCTGCTAACTCTATTACCTACCACAATCGAGAGTTTTCGTAGAGGAATTTTTTGTTTGTCTTATCAAAATGAAGCTAATCCCGGAAAATTAGCTTGATACTAATCAGGTGAAAAAAATGTACTAGGGATCCCTACCTATTAGACTTGTGATTGAAATGTATCATTATATTCATAACAAGAACTTTCCACATCAAATGACTATGTTCGAACGTACTATTGCCCTCGATATATGTACATACTTTATGAGGCCATGAGAACGATTGTACATTAGTTACATTTTCAATAAAGTAAATTATGTGGCCTCACAATAAAAATGTCTTTGTTGAAATATTTATTTTATTTTATTGTATGATAGATACACACGGGGTGAAATTGAATTGATATTATGTATTACCCATTTACCATTTTATACGTTTTGCTTTTGACTATACTTTAATTTGATAAAAACTATACTTTTCGACATGATTTATATATTCAATGTTTATAGAAATGTTAATAATTGGCAATGCAAATAAAAACTTGAATATTGAATTCGTGACTAGCTAAAACTTTTTCATATTTATTCATTTTAAAACTTTAAATTTAACGGAAAATAAATCGACAAACGCTTTTATAGAAAACAGATATCTGTAGCCATTTAGGTAGGGATCCCTAGTACATATTTTTCACCTGATTAGTATCAAGCTAATTTTCTGGGAGTAACTTCATTTTGATGAGACGAACAAAAAGTTCCTCTTCGAAAACTCTCGATTGTGGTAGATAATATAGCTAGCAGGAGATAGAGCAGTAGTGAGCGTAGGACCGGGATAACGTACCACGCAATTTGTAGGACAATATTACCATCAAATTATATAAATATTAACTAACTAAAAGAAAAAAAATCAATTTTTGATGACCTTACGAGGTCATCAAGTTGATGACCTCGTAAGGTCATCAAAAATTATTACTAACCAGCTGATTTTTTTTTCTTTTAGTTCGTTAATATTTATATAATTTGATTAATTTGATGGTAATATTGTCCTACAAATTGCGTGGTACCGGTACGTTATCCCGGTCCTACGCTCACTGCTGCTCTATCTCCTGCTAACTCTATTATCTACCACAATCGAGAGTTTTCGAAGAGGAACTTTTTGTTCGTCTCATCAAAATGAAGCTACCCCCAGAAAATTAGCTTGATACTAATCAGGTGAAAAATATGTACTAGGGATCCTTACCTAATTGTTTAATGGACTGATGAACACACTACACGCATACGTGATTGATATCAGCACCGCATCATAGATTGTTGTACGCACAATAGTTGATCGTATTGTCCGGCCGGAAGCGAGGCAGGAAACCAGTCGTCTGTCACCTCGCGCATGCGCCGATTAAACTTATCATGTAGTTTTTTTTATGATTAATAGGTACTAAAATTAAAAATGCCAATTATATATTTGAGAATATTACACAAATAGACATGTAGTCTCGATGATTTTTATTTAATTCTGTGCATTTTGTTATTCCATTTATTATACATTTATAGTATGATCTAATTAAAGATTATTTTTCAATATTTACTAAAGTTACTAAGCAACATCATCATTGAAAAAGGGGGAGGTTCTGAATTCGACTGTATTTTTTTAAATAATTTAATTACATTTTCTTCCTGCAAATATAAATAATAAGAGTTACTCGTTCAGCTTTGTATGTAATCCGAATTAGTATTGAAATATAATTAAAACACCTTTTAATTATTTTAATAATTTAATTTAGAATATTAAATATCCCTACTCTACAACTTCGACAAAATAATACCCGAAGTGAAAGGAAAATTGTACCACAATTATCAAGTTGATTACCTAGTAATGTACGCAAAAACGTTCCTGCGAACCTAATTGAAGCCATATACATAATACACACTTATGTTACGCGAGCTTATTGAATGAAGGGTCTTAAAAGAAGGGTGAAACAAGGGCTTGTTAGTAAAACACTTCCAAGTAAACCCAATAGGGGATCGGACAGTAATCAGATTAAAATCTATAATGTACTTAGATAGAATAAATATACTGTTTTACGATTATTTATCGAATAATAATTTAATATAAGTCATTTAAATATTTTTAAATGAAAAAATAAAATGTTGTTATTTACAATATTATTAATCTGTACTAAAACACCAACTAGAGTGCGTGACGTCATTTGTTGGTTACAAGCCACAGAGTACTTTAGAAAAGAGCAAGCATTTACTGCACGGGTTATTCTATCCGTATGTTCAACGTACTCTGTGCTTTATATACTCTATGTTTATGACCCACAATTGACGTCACGCGCTGTCAGATGTCATAAAGTGGCGTTTTGGCGGGATTTTTGAACTAACAATATTAAAACATGATTTTGAGTACCTAAAAGGCTGTAAATGAATAAAATTTTATTTTTTATGGGTATAAGTATCCATAAAGATTAATTAAAAACACTTTTTGAAAATTTGTCCGATCCCCTATTACAATAAAATCGACTTTATATTAATTGTCTTGAAGTAGAGCGTTTTGAAAAAGTTTCTTATGTTTATTTTAGAATTAATTATTGTTTTATAATGTCTTCTGAGACAAAAAATGTTGTTTTACTATAATAGTATAATGCTTAAGTCATAGCATAATTATTTTGATAACTTGTTTACTAACTTTGTAGATATAAAAACCTTTTTGAAATTTTTATAACGGTAGCGGTACGAAACATGATGAATTTGAAATTAAAAAGAAATTATTAGCTAAAATATGAAAGGTACTTTCTGTAAAATTTAAAAATTATCCTTTTTTAACCGAACGGAAGAACTCCCAAATAGTCACGAGGGAAGAGACTGCAATTATTGAAAATACTTTTTCTAGATTATTTTAGTTCTAGAATTATTTTATAATGAGTTTTTCCGAGTTTATTTCACGAATAACATGAATATAATTGGAGCAATGTATTTAGCGGTACAAGGAAACGTATTTTAAAATAACAATGAAGGAAGCCGTGAAGCAAAAAGATCTCTGCCGACTGGAGCGAACTATGCACGCTATAAAGTGATGTCACTTGGCAATTGGCAAGGAAAGCAGCTGTCATAGCGAATGACATAATCTTACCATTAGCGGCCTTATTTGTCGGTTTTATTAATGCTGTATGTATATTAACTTGAAACAAAGGTTATGATACATTAAACTACATAGGTATATTTTTTATGAGTAGCATTTTTTGAACATTAGTTTAACTATATTAACATAATTATTAGTTATTAAAACTACGATATCAGAAGGGTTAAGAGAATTACAATAGAGTAGTTTTTTTTATGTAACTAGGTTGGCAAACAAGCGTACGGCTCACCTGATGGTAAGACCGTAGCCTATAGACGCCTGCAACACCAGAAGCATCGCAAGCGCTTTGCCGACCCTATCCCCAATCCCCCTAGGATATCTGGTCACCTTACTCACCAACAGGAACACAATACTGCTTGAAAACAGTATTATTTAGCTGTGGTCTTCTGTAAGGTCGAGGTACTACGGAGTACTACCCCAGTCGGGCTGCTCCATATTTTGAGCAGGAAATTTCCTGCTGTGCCCTACCTCAGTTTTTTTTCAATTGTAATAATTAATAATCTGTGTCATATAAATGTTGTCAATCTACTATTGGACTGACAAATATTATCTTCTCATAATTTTGTGAGAATTACTACAATAATCAAGAAATTTTAGGAAGAAAAGAAAACGTACATACTATTGTATTTTAATATTAAAAAATACTTTCAACTACTTAAAAATAATTACACAATTACATTACAAAGCTACTTTCATATATAATAGGCAAATGTGATTAAATCATATATAATTTAATAAAGCCAACAATAAACACGTAATACATAATAAGGATGCTAAATAATGTCTGCCGGTCAGTCGGTAATGGTCTAATTGACGTGAACGCACAACATTGATTAAATTCAGCGGTGTGTCATACATATGAATGAGTCTTTATTTGCATTATCTAATTACCTTAGCTGCTAATTTAATGTAGTAATTTTAGATTTTACGTTTTTAGCTGTTGATCCATTATAATAAAAAGAAATACTCGGTTAAAGATTAAGCGTCGGTTGGAGGGAAAAACTAATTGAATATAAGAAATATCTATGTAACTAGTACTGCACTAATCTATGTATTTTTTTTAATGTTTTTAGTCACTTGTACTAATTCAGAGGTAATCTTCAAAAATGATAATCCCAAAAATGTTTAAACAAAATTTACCCGATACTTTTACTGAGATTGTGATCTACTATAGTTTCTTATTGCAGACAAAATAAATGAAATATAAATCAATTGATTTGATATTTACTTTGCACTCTTCAGTAAAATTAAATTATATACTTCCATCTGTAAATACGTCTCCACGGTTAAAACCGTGCGGGTTGTCTAATCGTTATTTGATGGTTTAACGGTTATGAGGAAAATGTCTATTATTTTTATTTGTATACAGCTGTCTGCTATGCTGTGTGGCTACGGCATAGAATTTAGCCTCCCCCTCTCTTCCCGTGGGTGTCGTAAGAGGCGACTAAGGGATAACATAGTTTCACTACCACCTTGGAACTTAAAAAGCCGACCGATGGCGGGATAACCATCCAACTGCTGGCTTTGAAGTACACAGGCCGAAGACGGGCAGCAGCATCTTCGGTGCGACGGCGCCAGCCCTGCGGTCACCAACCCGCCTGCCCAGCGTGGTGACTATGGGTAAAACACATGAGTTCACGCCATTATTGGCGCGAACTTGTGGAGGCCTATGTCCAGCAGTGGACTGCGATAGGCCGAAATGATGATGATGATGACAGCTGTCTCTAGCAGACTACTTATTTTTTTCTAAATTTACAAACAAAAGAAACTGCAACCTTTAAAGTAATTTGATTCTATTTGCTATTGTTATAACACTCAAAATAGCAACAAATCCTGTCGTATAAACTAGGACTTATAACGGCACTAAACCGGTCCAATAGTCTGGTCTTGAGGTTTCAGTACTCATGTACCAGGCGATCATAAACGCAAGCAATATACTCGTAATATTTAATTGTGTACCTATCTATTTTGGTATCGTTAACGAAAGATAACGCATAATAATTTGATAAGAACTCCAGTATTTTATGATTACTGACGATGGGTATTAATATTTTAATATTGTATGATCGATTAATTTTTTTTTTTTTTATTATTTATTAGGTTAACCTACGATTGTTTACATTAATTCATTAACATATTCAAATGAGAAAAAAAAATCATATTTAAATGTAACAACCACTTACAGGCTAACACCACATACACAAATTATGGTTGCACTCAGTGATAATAATGAATAAATTACCAATGAACAATCCATACTACACTAAAATTACAATTCATTAAATCATAGTAATATTATTAATAAATGACTATTGAAATACAATGTTCCTAAGTAAGAGTAATTGTTATTTAAAAAAAAAAAAAGACAATTTATTAATTTTAATTAAAATTCGATTAATTTTAATTAAAATTCGATTTAGTTTATAACAAAATATATCGTTCACAAATGAACGTACCCAATACCCATACAATATGTACAAATATTTTAAATGAATACATTTGATGATTTAGTATATTTCGTCTGATCTAAATAGAATCAGTCTGTAATGTCCCACTTCTGGGCAAAAGCCTCAGACGGGAGTATAATTTCCCTATCATGAATAACGATTGATATCAGGTGCATGATTACATTTACAACCGGGACGGAGCTTTGTAAGTGCTCCACAAAGCACGGTTAGTGAGATCCACAAGAATACACCCCCAAACCAGAATCAAATATAGGTACAATTAGAAATATAGTCCCGAACTGTAAATTTGTAATACTGTAAATAGAATATCAAAGCTTATAAATATAGAAAACAATATCTAACAGCATGAATAACATAAAGGCTTTGTTTGTCGCATTCAAATAAATGCGTAGGACGGACACAGCTTAAATAATTCTTTTGTACGCCATTTGTATAACATACCGGACTTTCACATTCGAGAGCTAAATGTACAGTCACTATATGTATAAATGTATAAACTGTATATGTATTTACACGAAGGTATAATTACACCTCCACAAACCGTTAGGCGTTATGTGTTAATTAGATTTTAGATTCAGCGACTGCAAGTAACGTTTTAGAAGATTACATGTTTCAAGCATAAATAAATAAATACAGCTGGCAATTGCGAGTAGTTTTAAAAACTTGTTTTTAAGATACTATATCTAAAAGAGACCCAAAAACTAGTTCTATGATACATAATTTATTATTTCTTGTCATATAACAGGGATCCACTCAATCCACTTAATGGATAATAAGATAAATACTAGGATTTGAATGCTGTGTCGTTTTCCGGAAACAATACACAAACTACGACACGCTTACGCCACGACGAAAATCTGTATGATCTATTTTCTATACACAGTGGCGGATTTAGGCTTGATGCCGCCCTAGGCCCTGTTTATCGCGGCGCCCTTAATGTTAGAATAAATTTAATTAATTTTGATACAATATTTTATTTTAAATTTCACACTCACTTCAGCCTATCGCAGTCCACTGCTGGACATAGGCCTCCCCAAGTTCGCGCCAGACATCCCGCTTTTCCGCAATCCTCATCCAGCCTACACCGGCAATCTTTCTTAGATCGTTAGTCCAGCGAGCCAGAGGACGTCCCTACACTGCGTTTGCCAAGATGTGGTCTCCACTCCACGACACGTAAGCTCCAACGGCCATCGGTCCTGCGACACAGATGACCAGCCCACTGCCAATTCAACTTGCTAATTCTATGGCCTATGTCGGTAACTTTAGTTCTCTCGCAGATAGCCTCATTTCTAATTCTATCTTTGAGAGAAACCCCAAGTATAGCCCATTCCATTGCAAGTTGAGTGACTTTAAACTTGTGTAAAAGTCCCTTCGTCAGTGTCCACGTCTCGGCTCCGTATGTTAACACAGGCAGGACGCAAATTGCTCGAAGACTTTTGTCTTCAAGCTTTGCTGAATCTTCGAAGTGAAGACTCGAATCGTCCAGTCCAACAGGATCCTGCATATTATGTACGATGTTGCATAAAATTTTGAAGGACTAAAATAGCTAACTATTTTTAAGTGTATAGTACATAATATTTGATATTTTTTCGATTTGTTTCGCTAGCGTTGTGTAATTTTGAATGTTTATGCATGGGAAAGAGCAAAGTCAACATTTTTTAAACTTTCTTATTGTATTTCTTTATTATTATTACGGTAATAATAATCATAATATACATTTTTGAAATCCTTGTATTGAGCTCTTTAATTTGATACCCATATTATAGTATTCTAAAAAAAAAATTATTTCTTCATTAACTACAATGGCTTCGCACAGCCGCCATGTTTGTTTTTTTTAAATATCACCTATCTAAGAACACTAGGGCTGCTAAGACGAATCTAACGATTTCTCAATTATGCAAATCTGTTCAGCGCAGCGGTTCTAGAGAAATGAGGTAATTAAGAATATTACATACATACAAGATACGCGCGAAAAACATAACCCTTCCTTGGCAGTCGGGTAAAAATGCATCACAAAAATAATTAACTCACACACAGGGCACGGGACGGCTAGTGTTAATAATAAATTTTCTGACATTTGAATAATATACTAAAATGATATTTAATATATAGGCCAGTCAATAGAGCATTTAACCTCGCACTAAATTTCCGATCCAATTTTAGTTTTTTATTAGGTTAAGGGTCACTTACTGACCATAATAATACAAAATGCTGACAGATCCAGGTAGAGCTTCGATCGCAATCTTAAAGAAAAGTTTTTGGCCGATATCTCGAAAACTATCAACTTTAGGGCAAAAGTTATTCAGACCTTTTTTGTAGACAGTAAAATTTCGCATCTTTTATTTCCTGTAAACTTTTTTGTAAAACTTACCGTTTAAGATTTATGGCCCATTTAATGAACCCGTTTTTCATTTTTGGCCAATAACTCTTAAAATATTGGATTAATCAATAAAACGCATCTATCCATATTTTAAGATCACTTTATTCTCTACAACTTTTGTTTAAAACTTTTTTTTCTAATGTCCATACTTTTTGAGTTATAAAACGTTTAATGTTGGACTACCGGGCGAAAGTCGAAACTTTCAAGGTACGCATAGAATATAATGGTACAAATTCAACAAACAAATTAAAAAAATAACCCACTTATTTATGTACTTAAAAATTGATAGTACATTTCCTTACCTGCAATAGTAATTTATAATTTTGACGTGACAACGTCTTATAAATTGGTTTGCCGGGTGACACTTCAAGAAACTGCGTTACGCTCCGCTCACGTTATGCGCTCACAATGAGAGCGAGTGAGAGGCACGCGTCCCTTCCACTCGGGCATGGTTAGCCCGCCTAAGAGCGAGAGAGACAGACATAAAAAGTATTGTATAAATTAATGTTTTAAATATAATTCTTTGTATAAATAAATCTTTTAAATTGTTACTATTATTTCATCCTTCTTCCTACTATAATACGAATGAATATTCACATTAAAATTATTTTACCACTCAAAGTCGTTGTCACGTAAAACTTTCGCCCGTATACCGACTTTACAGGCAACCAAAATTTTATATATATATATATATAAGTATATTTTATTATATTTCGTACAACTAACTGCCGCGTCACCCGCCGAGCGCCGGCATTTCAAAATTAAACATTTTATAACTCAAAAAGTATGGACATTAGAAAAAAACGTTTTAAACAAAAGTTGTAGAGAATAAAGTGATCTTAATAAATGGATAGATGCATTATATTGATTAATCCAATATTTGAAGAGTTATTGGCCAAAAATGAAAAACGGGTTCATTAAATGGGCCATAAATCGTAAACGGTAAGTTTTACAAAAAAGTTTACAGGAAATAAAAGATGCGAAATTTTACTGTCTACAAAAAAGGTTCAAATAACTTTTGCCCTAAAGTTGATAGTTTTCGAGATATCGGCCAAAAACTTTTCTTTAAGGTTGCGATCAAAGCTCCACCTGGATCTGTCAGCATTTTATGTTTTTATGGTCAGTAAGTGACCCTTAACCTAATAAAAAACTAAAATTGGATCGGAAATTTAGTGCGAGGTTGACCAAAAAAAACGTCTATATTTACTAGCCTAATATTCAGTATTTTTATTTAACGCTAAAAACAAATTGCGAAATTATTAAGATTTAGTAATTTTTAAAAGCTTTATAAGTATAATTATGATTAATTTCACTGATGAAACAAAAAGTAAAGAACATCATTCGATAAAAACTATAATATCGATCTTATAAAAAATTCAAATCTTATTCATAGACTGAAACTTAAACAAAAAAATTGAATTATTATTCGATTGAAAATTCTTTACAAAAATTAATCTGAACTCTTTCAAAGGATATCTTTACTTCTTTTCGTCTCTGAAATTTCGGCATTTCAACAATTTTGGCGCCCCTCAAATCATGCCGCCCTAGGCCCGGGCCTCACGGGCCTAGGCGTAAATCCGCCACTGTCTATACAAATGTTTGTCATGTGTGGTTATTGAACCACACATGCATGACACGTAACTACATCATTCTATTGCTATGACCACTGTGCCTACGTATCGTTATATTATTTATTGATTTATGTTTGGTAATAGCATACGTAAATACTTTAGCCGTGTGTGTGTGCTTTAACAACTAAAAATGTGTACTCAAAAAATCAGAACAAAACTCGCTTTGAAACTAAGCGAGTTTTTAATAAAACTATAATAACGTATTAGAAACGTAGGTATTAAGTATAATCGATACAAAATAATATCGGAAAATAACGCAACTTCAAAATATAAACTGAGTTAATTTAAATGTCATAAACAAAAGAATGTCTATAAATATCTCATTTAAAACGATTAGACATAACTGACAAATTGTTTCAAGATAAACTAACAATTAACGGTAGCTATCTGAAACACGTTAAAATTCGATAAGAGGATACATTAGCATTCATTTCTGTTTACACATCACAGTACGGTTTCTATATTTAGAAGAACGAATCGTTAAATTTCGAATACGACATGATTTAATTTAAAAAAAAAAAACGAAAAAAGCCGACTTAGATTTACATCGATTAGTAGTACTACGATGGTAATCGGAAAATAATCAACTAAATACGCCATTATTAGGGATAAAGTAAATAGACATCAGAACACGACGAAATTTAAACGGGACGACATACAGGCACCAACTGGCGATTTTAAAAAAATCAGTATAGGTAAACCGAGTAAAAAGTTATGAGGTAACACGGGCTAACACACGGTAACACACATATAGTCTGAGAGCCTCCTCCTTTTTTTGATGTCATTTAAAAAAGATTCCCTTTCAATAAAACGCACCGTTTTCCAAATATAGCAACGATCATAAAATATATATTTACGTCACAAATCGTTCGCTCTATTACTAAGAATGCAAGATGTGTACATTTTTGATCACGTAACAGAATAACGCTATACGCAGATTTACGTGCGAAATATTCCCACGTATTATTATCTTTTGTCGTAACGGTTATTATGCATTATTGTATGTCATTTTTTATATACAAAATTACAAATATAGTCAATCAATAATAGCGAATCTGGTATACCTACTCAGTGCGGTCATAATTATGTCAACTTACAATTATTATACATTTTTATAAATATTTCCAGTCCTCAGTTACAGTAAATGAGTAAATACACGTATAAAAAATTAACATTTCACATTAACAGTTATTCATTTATTTAGTTACATTACTAATATACTTACTAATACTTTATAGCACTCATCTCAGAAAACCATGAGTAGAGGAAAATAGGAAATATACTATAAACACGAAGTAGTTTTTCAAAGTATGTTTTTTTTTTGATGTTCAGTTATTAATTTAATGTTAAAACGGCCTAAGTGCGTCTTATACATTGTGCTATGTAAGGTTTCGTAGCTACCATTACCTAATTGACACTATTAATTACGTCGCCTAATTTTCAATCTAATTTTTACGAAATGTTATATTTTATTGCTCCGTATAATATGTAAATTACTCATCGATTACTCGTTAACTTATAGTCTATATACCTAGTTATTATGTAAACAATTGTCAGTATGTATTTGTACAATACTTAAAATTGAACGTATTTTTTTTTACTAAGTGTCAATTGGTGGACTACGGTCTACGAGTCTACGACCTTACCTATTTGTAACGGATTTCAAAAAACCGTCAATGTACCACTGGATTATTTTTTCGTCATTTCTTATTCTTAGCTGAAAATTTACCTCAATGTTAGAAAACTACTATCAAATAGTTGATAGTTTTGATTCTATTCCTCTAAATGTAGGAAAGTGTAACATAATTTATATTTTAATTTAATTTACATAACAAACACCATTGTATTGTGCATAATACAATATACCTTAATATGTATATTACTGTGCCCCGCGGTTTCACACGCATTAATTTGAAAATAATTGTGTTTGCTCGCAAACGAAAAAAAACCGACTTCAATTACATCGACAAGTAATACAACGTAATAAGACGAAAAAATAGTCAAGTAAATACGCGCTATTAAAGATTACTCAAAAAGTTGTAATCAGTTTTCGATTTAATTTAAACAAGACTACAAGACAAGTATTAGCTTTCGATTAAAGCAAGAATCATCGAAATCGGTACACCGAGTAAAAAGTTATGCGGTATAATATAACGTAGGTCGACGAAAAAGTAGTCACGTAAATACGCATTATTAGATATAACTCTAAAAGTACTTGTCAGATCTCAATTAAATTAAAATGGGACCACATGACACGCAACACCTTTCAATTAAAATAAAATTGATCGAAATCGGTCCACCCAGTCAAAAGTTCTGAGCTAACATACATAAAAAAAAAAAACATACGTGTCGAATTGAGAACCTTCTCCTTTTTTGGAAGTCGGTTAAAAATAGCCTATATAGCCTTCCTCGATAAATGGGCCATCTAACACTGAAATAATTTTTCAAATCGGACCAGTAGTTTCTAAGATTAGCGCGTTCAAACAAACAAACAAACAAATATACAAAGTCTTCAGCTTTATTATATTAGTATAGATTGATCAGCCGCAGTCATAATAATTCTAAATAATGTTTATACTACAAAAACAAACAGCAATATAAAAAATGCAATGCAAATAAACAAATCGTTCCTCTAAATTGTTGTGCGTTGATTAAAAAGCTCGACGTTGCGTTGACGACCGTGTCGTTTAGAAAACCGTAGACTAAATATTTACGAAGCCTTCATCGCGAGATAATGTTGACACGATAGCGAATGGGTTAAGGTGCGGTAAATCATAATCAGCTCTGTGTGGATTTGATTATATTAGTCCCGTCACAGTAGGAGTTTTACCTATGAATGAAACAGAATAACTTTAAACTCTATCCTTTATTCTGATATTCTCAATCTTGTCTGAAAATGTGCGAAAATCAGTTTTTCAAAATAGATATTCTCGTTTATTCGTCTCTAATCGTTTATAACTGGATTATTTCAGTCATCGGTATCCTCCATCTAATATAAATGTTGTATAGTACAAAATTCTCTTCATATAATTAAATATTTTTTACACTTAACCGTTTTTAAGATATGCACCAAAATTACGTAGTGTAATCATAATAAAATTATAACTCCACCTAACTCCCAAGATATTGCTTTGTGTTTGAATTCTGTGATCCAAAAGTGGTCGTTTATTGGTTGAAATAAAATTGTCCTTAAAAGTGTTAAGGATAGTTTTATCTCCTGTTAGTATAGCAATTTTTTTTTCATTTTTTCAAGAATGAATACATAGGCAAATAACAATATAGTACACAATATGATCATGTATGTATATCAAGTTTAGATATTTTTAAAACGTAGAGTCTTACATACAATTTATAATTAATCCTTCTCTAACTTAACAACTTTAGTATCATTCTTAACTAAAGATTTTTATTTACTAAAATAATAATTTCTTAAAACTCAGAACAAAAAATATTAAAAAGAGTTCACTTTAGTTATTCGCTGCACTTTTATTATTCTCAATGTTTTGTTTTTTTTGCATAGCTATAACTGTGTAAGGTCTTTGGGTTCTGTTGACCATTTACAGGTTAATTTATATTCACTTGAAGTAGGATCACTTGTACGACACGGGATTGTTGAGTCATTCCATTTTGTTTGTCCATATCGTGACTATGCGTTGTACATATCATTTTTCTTTCGATGTATTATCTCAAATGCCGTAATTAAATTATTATGTAAGTACCAAAAAAATTATGTGCATGTTTTGTAAACAGTACGGTGTGTCCATTATAGTTGGTTAACATGTATGTTAATATTTCGAGATCAATTTATTTTTAGTACGCTACGGATCTAAACTTTTCGAAAATATAAAGCCTTATAAACTTACCTTTACTAAGAACCGTAATAATTAATCACCACTTTTATGCAAACATTTTGTTATTAAAGAACTATGTACAATGTTGATGTGTGTTGTGCACGAGTATGAAGATCTGTGTGCGTGTGTTTGAGTGTGTGTGTGTGGATGTATGTGTGCGTGTGGTTGAGTTAGTGTGTGTGGGTATGTGCGTGTGTGCGCATGAGCTTAGTTTGTAGTAGGTACCGTATTGTTGAAAAACTTCCGAAATTCTAATGCTACTTTTAGCAATAAATAAATAAAAAAAACCTACACAAGTTTTCCTCGTTTCAATCATTGTCATCAATTAAAAGAAATGTTGATAGAAATGCTTATTGTTGTCAAATTTAAAAATAATTATTTCATGTTTAACCTTTTTTTTTGTTTCTAATTGAAAATTAATTTATTTTTAATGCGCGTAATTTGATATATTTTGTAAGTGTTTAAATTAGTTGATAAAACTGGATATTTCCTTTTAATAGCGATAGCCTTCTCATAACTAGAAAACTAGTTATTATTGTAACTAGATATAATTAGAATGTCTTAAAATTTGCGAGTAAAGTTTAGAAAATACTAGATTTAATTATAAGAAAATAAAAATTAAAAATCTTAAAATGTATTAATATACCTACAGCAAAGCATATTTAAACATTTTACTATATTTATTTATAATATTAAAATATTTAAAAACATAACGAGTTCTAAAAAAATTATATTCTTGTCCACAGACAGTCCAACATGGCTTCCCACACAGAGCTTCAGCCCTAGCCTGGGACCCTTTACTACGACTCGCCGCCCTGGGAACTGCGTCAGGAGCCCTCAAAGTGTACGGAAGGCCAGGCGTCGAACTCTACGGCCAGCACACTAATCCAGATTCGCCAGTTACACAGATACATTTTATACCCGGTTAGTAAAAACATATTAAATAACAATATTCTAGCTAAAAGTAGTAAATAAATTATGTAGAGCTATAGAAATAATATAGAAACAGTCTATAGATACTTACATACGATAAATCGGAGAAGCCGTTCTGAGATTAGCGTGCACATACGCACAGACAGACAGACAAACATTCTAACAATCATTGTTTTAGGTGCTATTTGCGTTGATAAAGGACCAAATAATATTTTTTATCATATATCTCTACAACATAGCACACGTGATTCAGCCTATAACATCCCACAGCTAGTCATAAGCCTTTTTCTCCATGTAAGATTAAGGGCTACGCTGCTTCACTGCATACAGACAGTAAGAGTAATGATCGCTATCAGGTGTCTACGATAACAACCAGGACTGACAACTTTATGTACTCTCCGACTCACGATAAAGAGATCCAAAAGGACAGACACCCAGACCGGAAAGAAATATATTATAAACAATAATCCCGAGCCGGATTCGAATTAACGACCGCCAGTGTTTTGGCGCCTTCACGAACCAATACAATAGAGCGGATTGATACTTCATAGTGGTCACTATTTTATAATTCAAATTATTGTATGTTGAGTGTAGGTATTCGATGATAGTGAAACAAAAATGCTTTTATTAGTCTTATTCCATTGAAAGAGATAAGTACCAAAATTGTACAATGTCATTGACAGTTGACCTCCTAAATTATCGCGCTTACAAACATAACATTTACGTCCCGCCTTTTTTGATATAGTCAACCTCGTAGGCGTCTGTTTCATTTCAACCCGGTTTTTAAGCACGTTAAGCTGTCGGTCCTGGCTATTATCATACCTATACCCCTGATAGCGATCGTTACTCATAGTAGGGAATGTATCTAAATATATATCTAATATATAATGGCGATTTATCTTTAACATACTAAAGTAGATATAAAATAAAATTAATATCCATTAAGCAGATGGGTGAAGATCTCTAGTTTGGATCTTAGACTATATTTAATAAACTTTATTAATTTTTCAAACAATAATAGATGTAATTCTTATAATATCGAGTTTCTGTAATCTTGTTGATATAACTATTGTAATATTTAAATCACAAAAGTCATCAATTATCTTGCATAGAAATAGAAATGAATCGTTATTAGACCGTGTCCGCGTATCGGATGAGGTAACCGCACCTAGCGTAAACATGCACGCTTGGCTTGCTCGCCAATTATTATAAAATACACTAGATTACCTACTCGATCTCACTCGTGTTTATGTTTACTGCTCCGTTTTACGGCCTCGCAACTGTTTATAGCTTATAAATTCCCATGAGACATGCTTTAACATAACAAGATTTTTTTAAATCGGACGAATCGATTACAATATTTTAAATATACATACATGTTTATCAGTTGTTTTAAATGTACATGTTAATATTATTTTCTGGTATTCAAAAATTGTAAAAAGAAACCCTTCTATATTTTGTTGAATTTTAGGAATTGGTAAAAACTATTTAATATGATGAACGTAAAAAGTATAACTATATACATTAATGGTTTGTGTCCATGTTATACTACGATATTCATTTAAATATATCTTCAGCAATTTACTATTTCAAATTTAATAATTGTATATTTTCCATTTCAATTACAGGCACAGGCCGTTTAATATCACTATGCGACGATAACAGTCTACACTTATGGGAAATAAACGAAAAATCCCTTGTAGAACTAAAATCACACGCTTTCGAAGGTAAGAACAAAAAGATATCGTCGATATGCGTGGAGTCTTCAGGAAAGAACCTGCTCCTCGGCACAGAGGGAGGGAACCTCTACAGCATCGACTGCAACGCGTTCACACTCAACGAAGACGTTATTTATCAAGATGTAGTCATGCAAAAGTGAGTACCGTTAATTGCAATTTAAGGTCTGGAGAACTTACAATTAAATAATGTAGTCAAACATATCTTAATATAAATATTATTCATCGTATTATGGTACGATTAATGCGGGTCTTACTGCGATTGTCATTTGAAACTCCCGATATTACGAGGAAGTTGCAGATGTCATCGCCACCCCAAGTCCAGTAAATAAACGTGAAAGTATGGAAACTTCAATTGTTCTACAATTTTCAAATCCAATAAGAAGGTACTTACCATTTTTAGCTGTCCCGAAGACTTCAAAGTGAACCCGGGTGCAGTGGAATCAGTCTGCGAGCACCCGAAGACGCCGAGTCGTATCCTCATCGGCTACAACCGTGGTCTGGTAGTGCTCTGGGACAGGGCGGCCGCGGCGCCCACACACACCTTCGTCTCCAACCAGCAGTTGGAGAGCTTGTGCTGGAACGATGTTGGAGGTACCTATTGAGAAGTTTTATTGAACTGCAGGTACAATATTACCAGTCCGTATTGTGTTACTGTAGGTCATGAGCTACGCATAGACTTTAACAGCGGGAGGTAGAATAGGCTATTAGGACTTTCATCCGTTGCATGATACAGTCATCTGTCGAATAGCGTTAACGGTCACTGATGAAACAGGTCCTATGGTTTAGATTTTCAGCTATCTACATATCAAGTTTCATTACAATCGCTTAGTAGTTTTAATTTTGTGCTACTCTTACTGACACTGCATTAGGTCCATAAACGTCACAATATTTTTTTGCGTATAGAGTCGCATTTTTTCTTTTTCTAAAGTGAAAATGTAAATTTTATTTTTCATTACTTCGTTGGATTAAACCATTTTGGTGGCTAGAAAAAAAATACTTATTTGAAAAGTTTTTTTTATTTGTTTTGAAATTTTCGTTATTGAAAATTTGAATTCATTTTTACGGGATTTACACCATGTACCCGTTTATATCTGAGTATTTGAGTATATTTTGTAAATCCCGTAAAAATGAATTCAAATAATGTCAATAACCATGAAAATTTAAAACAATATATCGTTATTGAAAAGTTTTGAAGAGGAAACTTTTTTACTTTATTTCATTTTTAAAATGTCACTTTTTCATGGTATTATAACCAGCCAGTTACAAACAATACAACCAAAAAGATTTTATTGCAACTTTTTACAAAAAAAAAACGAAACTATCTTTAAGCTTTGTTTAAAATGTGTTTGATTTACAACAAAGTTTGAAATAAATAATATTTTATAATGTATTGTTAGAAGCTACTTGTTATTATGTGATAACAATTAAAATAATACTGTCAAAAGTATACATAACATAATGAATCAACTTTACTTCCATAGAAAAACATTATTATTAACGTATAATACAGTTTTTATTTAATATTATAATATACCCCCACCAGGTGAACACTTCACGTCATCACACAACGACGGTTCATATGTGACTTGGGAGGTGGCGGCCGCGGCGAGCGACCGGCCGCTCAAGGAGCCCGTCACGCCCTACGGGCCCTACCCCTGCAAGGCCATCTCCAAGATCATCACCCGGACCAGCGTGGACGGCGATGAGATTATTATATATGCGGGTACGTTGATTATATTTTATTGTTTAATATTTTGCTACCACTTTCTTTTATTTTTTTATTTCTTTTATTACTTTTTTTTTTGTAAATGTTATTTTTTTTACTTTCGTTAAGTGTGTATATCGCCTTATGGCGAAATAAATGTTTTTATTTTCATTTTTCATTTTATGGCCTTATTTTTTAGATAGTCTATTCCCATATAAAATTAATACACATTGTTGGTCAATTTTTTTTTTTTTGCTAATCCGTTACGTTTTCAAATTAAAGACAGGTAGAGTAATCTGTAAGGAAAGTATATTATTTGTCCTTTTTTGCGTAGTATGTAAAATGTTGTTTTTAATATACCATTTCTACTGCAGTACTAGTTGATATATATACATATTTTGAAGAGTCTAATATTGTAGTAATTATTTTGAAATTAATGAAGTTTGCTTGCAGTAAAAAAACAGAGGCAGGAAGGTCAATTATCTTTGTGTAAGTAAACATTTCTTTCCTCTTGCAGGAGGCATGCCCAGATCATCATATTCTGACAAGTACACCGTCACAGTACAACAGGGCGAAAAACACGTGGCCTTCGATTTCACAAGTCGTGTAAGTTTATCATTATAATATTATAGACCTAATAACTTATAGATATTTTCGAACTGATTGTTAATATGTAACATATTTATACTGACACATATTTCTGTACGTTTTTTAAAGGTACGTTTTTTCCCCAAATCAACGTGGGTAAAACCACGGGGTATAGCTAGTATATTTATATAATACGTAATAAATAAATTGTTTATATACTCGTAACGTTAGTACACATTGTACACAGTATTATTGCTTTCGTGATGTTGTTTTAGGTGATCGATTTCTTCACAACAACTCCTGTACCTCCAGACGGAGTGCCTCTACAAGAAACAAGGCCAGACACCCCTGCACAGATTCAAGTGCAGACAGTCAACCAAGTGGCTGCTTGCTTGGTGAGGAAATTATTTAAAAATGTTCACTTTGTTCTCAAACATGCATAATACTTTTACTATGGTTATTGTGATCCATATTAAGTAACCTATTCAATATTAAAATTGTCAGATTAAAAGATATTGATAGTAAAATTATAACCCCCTCCTCTTCTCTTACTCATCCCCCCCCCTTCCTCTTCCTCATCCCCCCTCCCTCTCCCTCTTACTCATCCTCTTCCTCTCTCTCTTTCTCTACCTTTTCTTTCTCCCCTCCCCCTCTCTCCTTCTCTCTCTCGCACAAACACTTGTAACATTTGAGGACTCAAAAATGCGTAAGCGATTTATGAGATTGTGGGCGCTAGTTCCAAGGTAACAACTGTATATAGGACACGAGTGAATGTGTCTTCCCGCAGGTGGTGCTGGCGGAGGAGGAGCTGGTGGTGCTGGACCTGTGTGACGCGCGCTGGCGGCCGCTGCGCCTGCCCTACCTCGTGTCCGTGCACGCGTCCGCCGTCACCACGGCGCAGCTCGTCGACAACGTGGCCGACGGCGTCTACGAGAACATCGTGGCCGCCGGTGAGCTCCGACACACTCATGTGCTCCTGGTAGTCTATACGTGCTGGACCTGTGCGACGCGCGCTGGCGGCCGCTGCGCCTGCCCTACCTCGTGTCCGTGCACGCGTCCGCCGTCACCACGGCGCAGCTCGTCGACAACGTGGCCGACGGCGTCTACGAGAACATCGTGGCCGCCGGTGAGCTCCGACACACTCATGTGCTCCTGGTAGTCTATACGTGCTGGACCTGTGCGACGCGCGCTGGCGGCCGCTGCGCCTGCCCTACCTCGTGTCCGTGCACGCGTCCGCCGTCACCACGGCGCAGCTCGTCGACAACGTGGCCGACGGCGTCTACGAGAACATCGTGGCCGCCGGTGAGCTCCGACACACTCATGTGCTCCTGGTAGTCTATACGTGCTGGACCTGTGCGACGCGCGCTGGCGGCCGCTGCGCCTGCCCTACCTCGTGTCCGTGCACGCGTCCGCCGTCACCACGGCGCAGCTCGTCGACAACGTGGCCGACGGCGTCTACGAGAACATCGTGGCCGCCGGTGAGCTCCGACACACTCATGTGCTCCTGGTAGTCTATACGTGCTGGACCTGTGCGACGCGCGCTGGCGGCCGCTGCGCCTGCCCTACCTCGTGTCCGTGCACGCGTCCGCCGTCACCACGGCGCAGCTCGTCGACAACGTGGCCGACGGCGTCTACGAGAACATCGTGGCCGCCGGTGAGCTCCGACACACTCATGTGCTCCTGGTAGTCTATACGTGCTGGACCTGTGCGACGCGCGCTGGCGGCCGCTGCGCCTGCCCTACCTCGTGTCCGTGCACGCGTCCGCCGTCACCACGGCGCAGCTCGTCGACAACGTGGCCGACGGCGTCTACGAGAACATCGTGGCCGCCGGTGAGCTCCGACACACTCATGTGCTCCTGGTAGTCTATACGTGCTGGACCTGTGCGACGCGCGCTGGCGGCCGCTGCGCCTGCCCTACCTCGTGTCCGTGCACGCGTCCGCCGTCACCACGGCGCAGCTCGTCGACAACGTGGCCGACGGCGTCTACGAGAACATCGTGGCCGCCGGTGAGCTCCGACACACTCATGTGCTCCTGGTAGTCTATACGTGCTGGACCTGTGCGACGCGCGCTGGCGGCCGCTGCGCCTGCCCTACCTCGTGTCCGTGCACGCGTCCGCCGTCACCACGGCGCAGCTCGTCGACAACGTGGCCGACGGCGTCTACGAGAACATCGTGGCCGCCGGTGAGCTCCGACACACTCATGTGCTCCTGGTAGTCTATACGTGCTGGACCTGTGCGACGCGCGCTGGCGGCCGCTGCGCCTGCCCTACCTCGTGTCCGTGCACGCGTCCGCCGTCACCACGGCGCAGCTCGTCGACAACGTGGCCGACGGCGTCTACGAGAACATCGTGGCCGCCGGTGAGCTCCGACACACTCATGTGCTCCTGGTAGTCTATACGTGCTGGACCTGTGCGACGCGCGCTGGCGGCCGCTGCGCCTGCCCTACCTCGTGTCCGTGCACGCGTCCGCCGTCACCACGGCGCAGCTCGTCGACAACGTGGCCGACGGCGTCTACGAGAACATCGTGGCCGCCGGTGAGCTCCGACACACTCATGTGCTCCTGGTAGTCTATACGTGCTGGACCTGTGCGACGCGCGCTGGCGGCCGCTGCGCCTGCCCTACCTCGTGTCCGTGCACGCGTCCGCCGTCACCACGGCGCAGCTCGTCGACAACGTGGCCGACGGCGTCTACGAGAACATCGTGGCCGCCGGTGAGCTCCGACACACTCATGTGCTCCTGGTAGTCTATACGTGCTGGACCTGTGCGACGCGCGCTGGCGGCCGCTGCGCCTGCCCTACCTCGTGTCCGTGCACGCGTCCGCCGTCACCACGGCGCAGCTCGTCGACAACGTGGCCGACGGCGTCTACGAGAACATCGTGGCCGCCGGTGAGCTCCGACACACTCATGTGCTCCTGGTAGTCTATACGTGCTGGACCTGTGCGACGCGCGCTGGCGGCCGCTGCGCCTGCCCTACCTCGTGTCCGTGCACGCGTCCGCCGTCACCACGGCGCAGCTCGTCGACAACGTGGCCGACGGCGTCTACGAGAACATCGTGGCCGCCGGTGAGCTCCGACACACTCATGTGCTCCTGGTAGTCTATACGTGCTGGACCTGTGCGACGCGCGCTGGCGGCCGCTGCGCCTGCCCTACCTCGTGTCCGTGCACGCGTCCGCCGTCACCACGGCGCAGCTCGTCGACAACGTGGCCGACGGCGTCTACGAGAACATCGTGGCCGCCGGTGAGCTCCGACACACTCATGTGCTCCTGGTAGTCTATACGTGCTGGACCTGTGCGACGCGCGCTGGCGGCCGCTGCGCCTGCCCTACCTCGTGTCCGTGCACGCGTCCGCCGTCACCACGGCGCAGCTCGTCGACAACGTGGCCGACGGCGTCTACGAGAACATCGTGGCCGCCGGTGAGCTCCGACACACTCATGTGCTCCTGGTAGTGTCATGGTCTTCAGTTCTACCGTGTATACCTTTAAAAGAGGTTAGCCGAATTGGTCCAGCAAATCTAGAGTACGTTTAGCAAGGTATATATAAGTATTTATTTTAACACACAATGTATTGTAACAATTAACAATACGATACAATAAAAATTGTATATGTATCGTGTATATGCATTTAGTAAAAAGTGGTTATTTAAATATTACAAACAGATACTCGTAATTTTATTTATTTGTATAGATTAGTACAAAAATTATCAAGTAATTTTTAATCATGTCACCGTTTGCAGGCCAACAGCAGACAGAGAATGTTTACTCCGAAGGACAGTGGCCAATATCCGGTGGTATTGTAGAAACCCCTGAGCTCACAGACAGACAAGTGCTCCTGACTGGACACGAAGATGGCTCAGTGCACTTCTGGGACGTCACAGGAGTTGTTATGACACCTCTCTACAAGTACACCACCGCACCGTTGTTTAGGTGAGACGATAAATTTACTAAAAACAAAAAAAAAAAAAACATAAAAGGTTGGTTAAGATCAATTATTATTTTAAAGTTGCCAAATTTATGTTAGCAAGAATATTAAGATACAAATAGTAATTATAGTTTAAGAGAAAACTTAAAAAAAACTCACTTTCAAAAACTTCTCAGCTTTTTGCTCTGATAACTTTTTTTTTGAAGTTATAGAAGTCTTTAATTTCGATATAATCCATGTTCCATATAAATACCATTATTTAGTTGGACTCATATAATAATCGCGGTGTTTTATATTGATTGCTCCGCACAAGTTTTCATTAATTTTCCGTTGATATTATCGTTTACTCGAGAACCTTAGCACAAACCTAAGCTAGTGGCGAGCTTGTGAAACATAGTTAACGTTTCATCTTTTGCTTATTGCTTACTATTATCCGAAGCGGGCTGAAACGATCGACTCCGAGGTAACATTACTTTTAAATCATTTATCAACATCGATGTGTAGTGTAGATGCATGAAGTCATATTCATTAAAAAAGACATGTTGTCTACCTTAAAGTACTTGAAGTACGCAAGTCTAAAACTCTTAGTGCGACGTATATATATATATATATGTATAATACTCGGAAAGAAAGAATAAAACACTTATTGCAAATAAATTGGGTTTTACAATTGATTTCAACGAAAATTCCTTAAGTTTACTTTCAGTTATAAAGCATTCGCGTTAGCAGTGTGCCTAGTAAACCTTTAGATCAATTTTTTTGTTGTATTGTATAAAAGGAGGGTAGTTGAAAACATAATAGATCAAACCGTGTGAATTATTTACGCAAAATGATGTTACTAATAAAATTCAATAACCTGCAGCGGTGAGGAGATTGGCGAGAACAACGATAGTCAAAACGATGAAGAAGAATGGCCGCCGTTCCGAAGAGTTGGAAACTTTGACCCATACAGTGATGACCCACGACTTGCTGTTAAACGAGTAAGCATCCCTTTATCTTTTGCCGACCCCATCCCCAGTTCCCCCAGGAGCTCTGGTCGCCTTACTCACCAACAGGAACAGAACACTGCTTGAAAACAGTGTTATTAATTGTGATCTTCTGTAAGGTCGAACTACTACCCCAGTCGGCCTGCTCCATATTTTGAGTGGGTTTCCTGCTGTACCCTGCCTCAGTTATAGGCCTCTTTCGCCATGTAGGAGAAGGCTCGGAGCTTAATCCACCACGCTACTCCAGTGCGGATTGGGGGATATACTTACTACTATGAGTAACGATCGCTATCAGCCATCAGGTGTATGTGACAACAACCGGAACCGAGACCGGAATAGCTTCATGTTATCTCCAAGGCAAGGTGACTTTTTCAAAATGTTTGAAAATTTCTAGAACTGCTATCGTATATTTCATTTGTGATTCTCTTCTTTAATAATAATTTAATCCACAGGTTTTACTATGTCCTCTATCGGGTATGCTGACAATCGGTGGTGCGGCCGGACACATTGTTATCGCTAGCTTAAAGACAACACCGAGCACGGCAGAAGTTAAGGTAATAACTTAATTAACATGATTTAAACATATCAAAGTAATTAGAAATCTTATAGTAGGGGAGACGTAGAACATCACCGATCTGATAACTCGATGAGACATATTTTTTTTATCAAATATAATTTATAAACAATAATAATAGGCTTTTCCCTTTGATAACTTACCTATCGAAAAGTGGTTAAGGCTATTTTTAATTTAATTAATTATTTTTTTCATCACCTTCACGCATATGATAACCGAATGAGTTTTATATCAATTGATAGTTTTTAACACACAGAATATGCCTAGGTAGGCGTGCCTATTTATTTTATTCATGGCTACCTGGCAAGTAGATGTGAACAGGTAGGTCAATATACAGGGTGTCCCGCGATAATCTGCAACCCCGAAAGGGGGTGAAACTAGACCATAAATTATCGCCAAAAAACAGAAAAAAATTAAAAAAATTAAAAAAAATTTTTTTATTTTTTTTATTGACGAATTGAGATTTTTATTTAGCTTACGTAGCCTCTTTGTACAAAAAATGATGATTTTTGTACGTGTTTTTTGGGATACAGGCGTAAACTTTTTTTTATTTGAATAGCAATATGGTAAGAAATAATAATAAATCATAAAATTTCCTGGTATTGGGGGCATAATTCTGAGAAAATTAGAGATCATTGAAAAAAACAGTCATAAAAAATGGATTTTTTTTCACAAGAAGCATAAATAAAGTCATAATGCCACTTTTTTGCGAGCTAATTTTTATTTTATCCTTACCGCCAAGTACGTGGCGTAATATTTTATTTTATTTTAAAGTAATCGACCCACTACTTTGGAAGAAATCATCATTTTTTGTACATAGAGTCTACGTAAGATATAAAAATCTTAATTCGTCAATAAGAGATAAAATATATTTTTTTAAAAGTTTTTTCTATGTTTTTTGTCGATAATTTATGGTCTAGTTTTACCCCCTTTCGGGGTTGCACTTTATCGCGGGACACCCTGTATACCTATATTCGATACTACATCGATTTGTTCGAATCGAAATTGATATCATAGGTAAGATATTGTAATTACAAAACCAATCATTTTGGCTTGCCTGCAAAAACTAAAAAACAAAAAAAAATTACCCTTGACCACTTTTCGATAGGCAGGTTATCATAGGCATACTTGTTTATCTATACTAATATAATAAAGCTGAAGAGTTTGTTTGTTTGTTTGAACGCGCTAATCTCAGGATCTACTGGACCGATTTGAAAAATTCTTTCAGTGTTAGATAGCCCATTTATCGAGGAAGGCTATAGGCTATATATCATCACGCTAAGAACAATAGGAGCGGAGTCCACGCCGACGAAGTCGCGCGCAGAAGCTAGTAAATTATATTTGATAAAAAAATATGTCTCATCGAGTTATCAGATCGGTGAAGGTCGCTCTTCCATGTCTCTTAGACCATTAAATACTGAACATTTTAATGGTTTTGTCTTTCATTTTCAGTCAATCCCGGTTAATATCGTATCAGATAGGGATGGATTTGTGTGGAAGGGACACGACCAGCTGACATTACGCACCGGTCCACTCACATTCCCGGCCGGCTATCAGGTGAGGTGATCCCTTTTTTTATGTCAGTGTGCTAAACTGCATATATTTGATATTAGCGGTGATATTCATAAGGATTTTTATTTTTACAGGCGCAATAGGGGATCGGACAGTAATCAGATTAAAATCTATAATGTACTTAGATAAAATAAATATATTGTTTTACGATTATTTATCGAATAATAATTTAATATTATTCATTTAAATATTCTTAAATGAAGAAATAAACGTTGTTGTTATTTACAATATCATTAATTATTATTAATCTGTACTAAAACACCAACTAGAAAGCGTGACGTCATTTGGCGGTACAAGCCACAGAGTACTTTAGGAAAGAGCTAGCATTGACGGGTTATTCTATGCGTATATTTAACGTACTCTTTGCTTTATATACTCTTTGTTTATTACCTCCTGATGACGTCACGCGCTGTCAGATGTCATAACGTGGCGTTTTGGCGGGATTTTTATACAAACAATATTAAAAAATGATTTTGAGTACCTAAAAGGCTGTAAATTAATAACATTTTATTTTTTATATGTAATATGTATAAGTATCCATAAAGATTAATTTAAAACGCTTTTTGAAAATTTGTCCGATCCCCTATTCAGTTATAGAAGCAACAATTAAAATTATTAACTGTAAACATAAAAAGAACAAAAGAAGTGTTAATTAAGTCATGTGGTCTAAAGCACACTCGTGTTGTTTTTTTTTTTATGTATATAGAATGTAAAGTTTTAAAAGACATGAAGTCAATAAACAATAATCGTGTAATTGTGTTGGCAGGCCAGCGCGGTGGGGCAGCTGAGTCCGCCGGCCGCGGTGACGGCGCTGAGCGCGCAGTGGGAGTGGGGCGTGGTGTGCGCGGGCACGGCGCACGGCCTGGCGCTGCTCGACGCGCTACGTGTGGCGCCGCTCACGCACAAGTGCACGCTCAACCCGCACGGTGCGCACTACTTACATACCTACCATATTATATATCTATTCGACCACGGCGACCACTAGTGTGTATATATATAGGTGTATATACTGATATATCCTGCTCAAAATCTGAAGCAGCCCGACTGGGTACCTGATTCCAAATAGTGTCGTATAGTGGGGTTGGCAACACGTTTGCGATGCTTCTGGTGTTGTAGGCGTCTATAGGCTACGGTAACCACTCAATATCAGGTAGGCCTTAGGGCACTGCCTCGAGTTTTGCGGGTAGCGGGGTGGCAGCGGTGGCGGCGCGGGTGCGGCCGGATCTTATGCGTACAATCAAATTGACTGACCCTCGAAAACAGCGGCGTGGCAGCGGTGCGGTGGCGGGCAACGAGCGGTGACTCCAGCCAAGCGGTGACCGCCCGCGCGTCAGCATTGCAGTGTTGTTGTGTGAGCGCAACGGCAATATGTTTACACGCGAGCGACAAAGACGAAAGATGAGGGGCTGGAGTACGAAATTCTTCGTCATAAGCCGGACTATAGCTAGCCACGCGATCTACCCGCTGGTTTCGAGAACGGGCCTGCGTTGCCCGCTCCGCGCCCGCGCCGCCGCCACTGCCGCCCCGCTGCCCGCAAAACTCTAGGTAGCGCCCTTACGGTTGTTTTCCAACCTATTCGTTTAAAAAAATATGCGCTACTGATACTATACTGCCGTGCTTAAGGCAACAGTACACGCCACGTACTGAGTGGTCGTGAGTGACTTAAATATAATTATGATGTAAGGTTCTAACGCTGCACATACGGCAATTTAACGCATTTAGGCGGCCAAAAATAAGAGATTTAAAAAAAAGTGCATATGTGCTAATTAAGGTTCTTGACTAGAATACCCACCTATCTACTAAGTAATTATACCTAGAAATGAAAGATCATAAAAAATAAAATTCACTAATAATATATTTTACTTCAAGTATGTACATAACTACATATTATACACATTTATGACATAAATATTCGATCAATATAAACTAAACAGATGCATGATAATTAATGATTGTCAATGTCGTCGTTATCACTAACTGTTTCTTCGTCCCCATCCTCATCATCAGCTGGTGCTATGAGAGATACATCTAACATTTCACACTGGTGCACTCCGACTACCTGTGAAGAAAAATAGTATAGTGTCACAATGAGTTGGTTTGAGTTTCTAGAATTCACAATAATATCGGTCAACAAACCCGCACATATGAATTTCAAGGATAGAAAGCGGTACTTAGCGGAACTTTTTTTGTATGTCTAATGTTACAGAAATTTTATTAGATAAATAGGGCAAGTTTTAAATCTACAGTTATATCAACTAAGGTGAAGTAATCTTAAGTTTTAATATTGTGATATAACAAACATACCTGTGACTTCCATATCCATAATGGACACTGAGATTGTTGCACGAGATGAAGAAAAAATACGTTTTGTAGCTTTAGTGTTTCGTAAGCAACTAACCGTGAACTTCATGACGCTTACCTGTCGGACCCCCGTGTGCATTTGTTATAAACTTTACAAAGGTGGTGAATGGCTAGCTTAATGGAACAGTAACTCACCTCAAACAATACAAGATATTTTAAACTTTATCTCCAAGTTGAAAAAAACCTTTTTGGCCGCCTAAATGCGTCAAATTGCCGTATGTGCGCTGTAGTGATCGACACGTGTTTTGAGCGGTCGATGACAGAGTGCAGGACCGCTTTGCGCATCGTGCAGGGTTCGCAAACATTTTAATTTGCTGTTCATGTTCATTTTACCTAATCATTCGTTAACTAAGCTTGCGTAAAAAACATTTGTTTTGCTACAGATATGATAGATTTTCGTTATTATTATGTTTTATAAGTAAAATAATTTTTTCACCCTCAGATCATTCCGGCGCTGGTGATACGCCAATTTCAAGACGAAAATCATTCAAGAAATCCCTACGAGAATCGTTCAGACGTTTACGAAAGGGTCGCTCGCAGAGACGTCAAACAACAACATCTGCCAGTCCTACGTCACCAACACAGGTAACGAATGACGATATTAATTACTAAATGTTATCCTTTACTTTAATACCGTTAAGTTATATTTTGTTTTGTACTTCAATTCTTTCTTAACTTAAATTATTTATCAACTATGTATAGTAAGTACACACTAAAAATTGTGTCAGAATTGATCAAATCATTTCGGGAGACAAAATTAGACAAACCTTATTTTTTACATTTTCTATTATTCGATATTTATTTGACAATGACATATACGTATATTATTTGACAATTACAACATAACTATTTCTACTAATTTATAAGTACATAATGATGAATGTACATGTAAGCTGAGCTAGTGGCCGTGGTTGCAGACGGGCGGCAAGAGGCCGGCGGACAGGCCGAGCGACGCGGACGCGGACGTGAAGCCGGTGGAGCGCGCGGTGGAGGCGCGCTCCACGCACGACGCGTGCGGCTCCATGGTGCGCTGCCTTTACTTCGCACGCACCTTCCTCGTCAACGGTCACTATCTCTCTTCTCTTCTTGATGTATTGTTTTGTTCATCAGTTCAGCCTATTGCGGCCCACTGCTGGACATAGACCCCAAGTTCGTGCCAGTCATCCCATTTTTCCGCAATCCTCATCCAGCCTACACCGACAATCTTATGTAGATCGTCGGTCCAGCGAGCCGGAGGACATCCCACCAATATACATTTTATATACTTATTTATTTGAATGTTATGTGTAGATGATGAAAATTTTTTTTTTATTATTTGAATTTCCATTGTGGCAATAGTTCAACATTTGATTTTGCATTAAAAGTGCTCATTGTTTGCTCGTAAAGTAGCACATTGAATTTTGTAGTTCAATGTAAATGTCCTAACCAACACTTTATTGATTTAATTTATTGAATCAAATAAATTAATACGCTTAAACATTCTTGCGATTCGCCTTTCCGCAATAACGTCGCATACGAGATTAAAATTTAATCCTTCTATATTCAGTTCTATTCAAACCTTGCATAATGTTTTGGTTTGTATTAAGTAATAAATTTTAATTTCCAGCACAAAACTCGACGCCAACTCTATGGGCGGGTACGAACAACGGTACAGTGTATGCGTTTACGATACACGTTCCCAACACGAATAAAAGAAAAGAGGAACCTGTAAGTATCAAAAACTTTTACGATGTATAATGCCTTTAATTTAAATAGTTAATGAAATACTTTATTTTCGGTTACCTGCAAATATGTAACTCAAAATACAAACATGCAATTTTTTTTTGTATTGTTTCACACGATTGCAATGATAATCATATCTATGTATACTTTTTGCAGGTCACATGTCAACTTGCAAAGGAAATTCAGTTAAAACACAGAGCACCCGTGATTGGTATCACAGTGTTAGACGGAGCTGCAGTACCGCTGCCTGATCCGTTAGAGGTATTTGAATGAACATTGACTTGAGTAATATTTATATAATACTAGCCGAGTCAGTGAAGTTTTTCCTACTGCCATATTTATTTTGTCATAAAATATCGGATGATTTTTAAACTCTTCTACAAATCTTGGAGTGCAAAAGCAAACATTAAAATAAAAACGTTCGAAAGTTATGCCCATACATACACATGTTATAACATCCTGTTGGCACACCGGCCAAAGGAGGACATCTTGCTTTCTGATCTGTAGGTTGTGAGTTCGATTTCCGCACAGTCATTGCTTATCTTAAGAACAATCGACCATAGGATTGTTCACCAAGGTGTGTGTACCACGCTTATACAACAGGCTCCCAGAAAACGTTCAATAAGCTTCTATTGCCAAATTTAAAAAAAATTTGTGAAAGAACGTTTGTTGTACTAAAGGATATTATTCGATTAACGATTTTCTAGAAGACAGTACGCCGTATGTGGTAAACTAGTAGCATGGTCAAAGTTCTGATGGCTATATTTGTGTTCAGGTGGAGCGCGGAGTGTCGCCATTGCCGGAAGGCGGCTCGCATCGCGTGGTCATCACGTCGGAAGAGCAGTTCAAAGTGTTCACGCTGCCCGCGCTCAAGCCGCACCACAAGTACAAGCTCACGGCGCACGAGGGCGCGCGGGTACGTACTGTGTCACTGTGTGGCTAAAATCTAGACAAAGTCTTCCTCGTACCTTATTGAGCCGAACGATGACAAAAAGAAACCATGGTGGCTTGTAGGTCAATTTGCATTAAAAAATGTCTATACTCCGTGCGCTGTAGCATGGTGCGGGTGACAGTTGCCAATATGACGTTGACACACATGACTAGGGATGTGCCGTTATGTAATTCATTTTTATCATTATCGATACTCGAAGCATAAATCTAGTTCTAATTTAATAGTATTATGAAAATTTGTGTGCTATTCAGTTGTGCAATGTAACTACGTGTATAAACTTGTCAATATATATATTTTATGGCTACATAATAATATCTTTGTACTTAATATATAAAATTATCAAAATCGGGTTTATGATTTTTTTGCGTGAAAACATTTTTGCTATATGACTCTGGCGTGGCGGCCATTTTGTTTACTCGTGCGATGCTGTCAGTACGAGTGCTAGCGCCTTGCATTTTGTTTACTCCTGCGATGCTGTCGGTACGAGTGCTAGCGCCTTGTATGTGACACGTATTTATTGCTATTTCATTGTTTGTTTTCATTTTTGTTAAATTGTTACTTGTAATAGTTTGTTGAGTTTGTTCTTTATTAATTTGTTAACGCACCCTACTATTCGGTACAAGTTAATAAACCCCCAAACTAATCCAACCGCAAAAGCGAGTTGGTGAAGTGGTTAAATGAAAACGGAGTTAAAGCAGATATAAAAATTTTAAAGCCAGAGCTTATTGCTTTAGTACGGCGTCATAAGCCACCAACTCCTACCTATGCTTTGGACGAAATGGCAAAAGAAAAAGGCCACCAGGTCCTTCGACTACCACCCTACCATTACCAATATAACGCTATTGTGCTGATTTGGGCCCAAATAAAAGGTAACGCCGTAAGAAATAATACATCGCCACCATTTACGGCAAATAAGATGTTGGCCTTATTACAAGAGGCCATCAACAATTGTTTTCTAATGTTTACGCGAATTTTACTCATTGAAATGAAACAACTTTTTCGGATTGGTCAACCACGGTCACGGGAGTCCTCCTGTAATGTGATAAAATCCGAAAAAGTTGTTTCATTTCAATGGCCATCAACAATGTTCAACCCGAAGACTGGTCGAAGGTTGTGAATAAAATAAAAAGGGACATTATGTCTGATTGGGATCGTGACATCCATATTGACAATATAATGGACTCATCGTTAATAATATCCGTCACAGACACAGATGATGAATTTAGTGACAATTCAGATGTTCTTGACTCTGATATGCGTTTAGACGAATAAATTCAATTTTTTTATATATGTTCTGTTGTTTCATTAATATAATTATATACTATAATAATAATATAATACTTTTTACAATAATAATTGAACTAAGCCCAATATACGTTTTAAATATACGTTTATATCATAAAAAACATCGACAATCTATCGTAGCAGTACATCCCATCACTAAACACGTCTATGGCGTTACGTTATACGCATAACACTTTTCTTAATTTTTCTTTTCATTAGATTTTATTTGTAGACTAGAACATTCTGGTTGGGTTTAATTTAATTTACTACAGTAATTAATAATTTAGTATAATATTACGAATGTGGTACAGCTGAAATACTAAGTCATAATTTGTAAATAACGGCAACTTTTAACAGTGAAACGAAACGTTACTGAAACTGTCACCCGCACCATGCTACAGCGCACGAAGTATAGATAGGAGGTAAATTAAGGCTGTCACACTATGGGAAACAACTACATCTAGCGGCTAGAGATAGAAGTAACGATGTAATCTCTTAGAATGACTTGAGATGTCTCAAGAAACATTAAATTTTTTATTGAAAGTACAATTTTGTGTATTATAATGGCTGATTTACATTGAGTCAGTAACTAACGTCAGTTGCCTGCCGAGTCAGTGCTGACCTGTCACTGCCATCGTGTAAATTGATTTCAAGTCAGTACAGCACTGTCGCGTCAGTACTGACTTCGATATTCCCACTTCATATTTTTCGGCGTCAGTCCGCTGCCCCCACCACCCACGCTAGTGCAACTGTCACCGTGTAATTTGTAAATGCTGAAGTCAATCGCTGCCGCGTCATTGTAGGGGGACCACGCTGCATCATAACAAAATTATATAAAATAAAAATTAATATTTTTTAAAATTATATAAAATAAAAATTAATATATATTTTAAAGTAAATAGTCAAATAAAAATTAAAAAAATGTTCCATATCTTCAATGACCCGAATATAAAATTATTTATATCATTTTAAAAAGATAGAAAAGTTTTAGCATCATGGCACAATCCATCAAACTATTTCCCATTGTTTTATTTTTCCCTAGATCTTACTCGGTATATTCATATGAATTTTTTTTACAGTATGCTTAAAACTTGTTATACTATTGAAAACAGTCAATATGGTGTGTAAATCAAATGAAAAAAAAATAACTACATTGCCATATTAAAAAAAAATTACTAATAGATGGAAAATAATAAGTTGTAATAGCTATGCATTCCAATTCAACAAAACAAAAATCTTTTAATTAAAATTATTTTATATCTACAAATAAAAATAACCAAAAAAAAACAAAAGTTTTATTCTACATCTCATAATACTTTTTGTGCATAAATATTAATTTTATACCTCTATTATTAACTCTGATTTTTTGCTGTTTTCGAGAATTCGTTTTTCCGCACTGACTTTACAGACATGTGTACACCATAAGACTACTGACGTTACTACTAACTTCGTGTAAATTGTATGAGTCAGCTTTCGGCGCCAGCACTGGCGGCAGCTACTGACCCTGTCTAAATCTGCCTTAATTTTATTACAATTAATATTGATCTCAATACAACCGACTATTTTATATAAATCCTCCTCACACAGAACACCTCATTAAAAAAAAAAACATTCTAAATTGAAATGTTATCGGTGGCCAGGTCCGGCGCACCGCGTTCGCGTGGTTCGAGTGCACGGGCAGCGCGGGCGAGAGGCACAAAGAGTGGTGCCTGCTGTGCCTCACCAACCTGGGCGACTGCCTCGTGCTGTCGCCCGACCTGCGCCGCCAGCTCAACGCGGCCGCCGTGCGCAAGGAGGACATCAAGTGAGTGGCCCACCGTTACCCAGGTCCGGCGCACCGCGTTCGCGTGGTTCGAGTGCACGGGCAGCGCGGGCGAGAGGCACAAGGAGTGGTGCCTGCTGTGCCTCACCAACCTGGGCGACTGCCTCGTGCTGTCGCCCGACCTGCGCCGCCAGCTCAACGCGGCCGCCGTGCGCAAGGAGGACATCAAGTGAGTGGCCCACCGTTACCCAGGTCCGGCGCACCGCGTTCGCGTGGTTCGAGTGCACGGGCAGCGCGGGCGAGAGGCACAAGGAGTGGTGCCTGCTGTGCCTCACCAACCTGGGCGACTGCCTCGTGCTGTCGCCCGACCTGCGCCGCCAGCTCAACGCGGCCGCCGTGCGCAAGGAGGACATCAAGTGAGTGGCCCACCGTTACCCAGGTCCGGCGCACCGCGTTCGCGTGGTTCGAGTGCACGGGCAGCGCGGGCGAGAGGCACAAGGAGTGGTGCCTGCTGTGCCTCACCAACCTGGGCGACTGCCTCGTGCTGTCGCCCGACCTGCGCCGCCAGCTCAACGCGGCCGCCGTGCGCAAGGAGGACATCAAGTGAGTGGCCCACCGTTACCCAGGTCCGGCGCACCGCGTTCGCGTGGTTCGAGTGCACGGGCAGCGCGGGCGAGAGGCACAAGGAGTGGTGCCTGCTGTGCCTCACCAACCTGGGCGACTGCCTCGTGCTGTCGCCCGACCTGCGCCGCCAGCTCAACGCGGCCGCCGTGCGCAAGGAGGACATCAAGTGAGTGGCCCACCGTTACCCAGGTCCGGCGCACCGCGTTCGCGTGGTTCGAGTGCACGGGCAGCGCGGGCGAGAGGCACAAGGAGTGGTGCCTGCTGTGCCTCACCAACCTGGGCGACTGCCTCGTGCTGTCGCCCGACCTGCGCCGCCAGCTCAACGCGGCCGCCGTGCGCAAGGAGGACATCAAGTGAGTGGCCCACCGTTACCCAGGTCCGGCGCACCGCGTTCGCGTGGTTCGAGTGCACGGGCAGCGCGGGCGAGAGGCACAAGGAGTGGTGCCTGCTGTGCCTCACCAACCTGGGCGACTGCCTCGTGCTGTCGCCCGACCTGCGCCGCCAGCTCAACGCGGCCGCCGTGCGCAAGGAGGACATCAAGTGAGTGGCCCACCGTTACCCAGGTCCGGCGCACCGCGTTCGCGTGGTTCGAGTGCACGGGCAGCGCGGGCGAGAGGCACAAGGAGTGGTGCCTGCTGTGCCTCACCAACCTGGGCGACTGCCTCGTGCTGTCGCCCGACCTGCGCCGCCAGCTCAACGCGGCCGCCGTGCGCAAGGAGGACATCAAGTGAGTGGCCCACCGTTACCCAGGTCCGGCGCACCGCGTTCGCGTGGTTCGAGTGCACGGGCAGCGCGGGCGAGAGGCACAAGGAGTGGTGCCTGCTGTGCCTCACCAACCTGGGCGACTGCCTCGTGCTGTCGCCCGACCTGCGCCGCCAGCTCAACGCGGCCGCCGTGCGCAAGGAGGACATCAAGTGAGTGGCCCACCGTTACCCAGGTCCGGCGCACCGCGTTCGCGTGGTTCGAGTGCACGGGCAGCGCGGGCGAGAGGCACAAGGAGTGGTGCCTGCTGTGCCTCACCAACCTGGGCGACTGCCTCGTGCTGTCGCCCGACCTGCGCCGCCAGCTCAACGCGGCCGCCGTGCGCAAGGAGGACATCAAGTGAGTGGCCCACCGTTACCCAGGTCCGGCGCACCGCGTTCGCGTGGTTCGAGTGCACGGGCAGCGCGGGCGAGAGGCACAAGGAGTGGTGCCTGCTGTGCCTCACCAACCTGGGCGACTGCCTCGTGCTGTCGCCCGACCTGCGCCGCCAGCTCAACGCGGCCGCCGTGCGCAAGGAGGACATCAAGTGAGTGGCCCACCGTTACCCAGGTCCGGCGCACCGCGTTCGCGTGGTTCGAGTGCACGGGCAGCGCGGGCGAGAGGCACAAGGAGTGGTGCCTGCTGTGCCTCACCAACCTGGGCGACTGCCTCGTGCTGTCGCCCGACCTGCGCCGCCAGCTCAACGCGGCCGCCGTGCGCAAGGAGGACATCAAGTGAGTGGCCCACCGTTACCCAGGTCCGGCGCACCGCGTTCGCGTGGTTCGAGTGCACGGGCAGCGCGGGCGAGAGGCACAAGGAGTGGTGCCTGCTGTGCCTCACCAACCTGGGCGACTGCCTCGTGCTGTCGCCCGACCTGCGCCGCCAGCTCAACGCGGCCGCCGTGCGCACGGAGGACATCAAGTGAGTGGCCCACCGTTACCCAGGTCCGGCGCACCGCGTTCGCGTGGTTCGAGTGCACGGGCAGCGCGGGCGAGAGGCACAAGGAGTGGTGCCTGCTGTGCCTCACCAACCTGGGCGACTGCCTCGTGCTGTCGCCCGACCTGCGCCGCCAGCTCAACGCGGCCGCCGTGCGCAAGGAGGACATCAAGTGAGTGGCCCACCGTTACCCAGGTCCGGCGCACCGCGTTCGCGTGGTTCGAGTGCACGGGCAGCGCGGGCGAGAGGCACAAGGAGTGGTGCCTGCTGTGCCTCACCAACCTGGGCGACTGCCTCGTGCTGTCGCCCGACCTGCGCCGCCAGCTCAACGCGGCCGCCGTGCGCAAGGAGGACATCAAGTGAGTGGCCCACCGTTACCCAGGTCCGGCGCACCGCGTTCGCGTGGTTCGAGTGCACGGGCAGCGCGGGCGAGAGGCACAAGGAGTGGTGCCTGCTGTGCCTCACCAACCTGGGCGACTGCCTCGTGCTGTCGCCCGACCTGCGCCGCCAGCTCAACGCGGCCGCCGTGCGCAAGGAGGACATCAAGTGAGTGGCCCACCGTTACCCAGGTCCGGCGCACCGCGTTCGCGTGGTTCGAGTGCACGGGCAGCGCGGGCGAGAGGCACAAGGAGTGGTGCCTGCTGTGCCTCACCAACCTGGGCGACTGCCTCGTGCTGTCGCCCGACCTGCGCCGCCAGCTCAACGCGGCCGCCGTGCGCAAGGAGGACATCAAGTGAGTGGCCCACCGTTACCCAGGTCCGGCGCACCGCGTTCGCGTGGTTCGAGTGCACGGGCAGCGCGGGCGAGAGGCACAAGGAGTGGTGCCTGCTGTGCCTCACCAACCTGGGCGACTGCCTCGTGCTGTCGCCCGACCTGCGCCGCCAGCTCAACGCGGCCGCCGTGCGCAAGGAGGACATCAAGTGAGTGGCCCACCGTTACCCAGGTCCGGCGCACCGCGTTCGCGTGGTTCGAGTGCACGGGCAGCGCGGGCGAGAGGCACAAGGAGTGGTGCCTGCTGTGCCTCACCAACCTGGGCGACTGCCTCGTGCTGTCGCCCGACCTGCGCCGCCAGCTCAACGCGGCCGCCGTGCGCAAGGAGGACATCAAGTGAGTGGCCCACCGTTACCCAGGTCCGGCGCACCGCGTTCGCGTGGTTCGAGTGCACGGGCAGCGCGGGCGAGAGGCACAAGGAGTGGTGCCTGCTGTGCCTCACCAACCTGGGCGACTGCCTCGTGCTGTCGCCCGACCTGCGCCGCCAGCTCAACGCGGCCGCCGTGCGCAAGGAGGACATCAAGTGAGTGGCCCACCGTTACCCAGGTCCGGCGCACCGCGTTCGCGTGGTTCGAGTGCACGGGCAGCGCGGGCGAGAGGCACAAGGAGTGGTGCCTGCTGTGCCTCACCAACCTGGGCGACTGCCTCGTGCTGTCGCCCGACCTGCGCCGCCAGCTCAACGCGGCCGCCGTGCGCAAGGAGGACATCAAGTGAGTGGCCCACCGTTACCCAGGTCCGGCGCACCGCGTTCGCGTGGTTCGAGTGCACGGGCAGCGCGGGCGAGAGGCACAAGGAGTGGTGCCTGCTGTGCCTCACCAACCTGGGCGACTGCCTCGTGCTGTCGCCCGACCTGCGCCGCCAGCTCAACGCGGCCGCCGTGCGCAAGGAGGACATCAAGTGAGTGGCCCACCGTTACCCAGGTCCGGCGCACCGCGTTCGCGTGGTTCGAGTGCACGGGCAGCGCGGGCGAGAGGCACAAGGAGTGGTGCCTGCTGTGCCTCACCAACCTGGGCGACTGCCTCGTGCTGTCGCCCGACCTGCGCCGCCAGCTCAACGCGGCCGCCGTGCGCAAGGAGGACATCAAGTGAGTGGCCCACCGTTACCCAGGTCCGGCGCACCGCGTTCGCGTGGTTCGAGTGCACGGGCAGCGCGGGCGAGAGGCACAAGGAGTGGTGCCTGCTGTGCCTCACCAACCTGGGCGACTGCCTCGTGCTGTCGCCCGACCTGCGCCGCCAGCTCAACGCGGCCGCCGTGCGCAAGGAGGACATCAAGTGAGTCCGGCCGACGCACTACTGATACTGACAGGACTATCTGAAGTTATAGAGTATGGAGAGTTTTGTTATGTGGCAACATTCGTGTTATTTATCCTTCATTTCAATATATTGAAATATATATTACATTTATAAATAAAAATATAAAAATAATACTCGATCGCAGGTTGAAGACCAGACTGCTACTGGTAACTAAAGCTCCAGTCTGAAAAACCTTAAAATTATTGAACTATATAGTGCTTTTATTTAATGTGTATACAGTAAAATTAAAGACCTTTATTTCATTTGCAATGAGGTACAAAATACTATGCATAGAGTAAAGTTTTGATCAGGGATCGCCAACTGGCGGACCGCGGTCCGCATCCGGACCGCCGACCCATTTTGTGCGGACCGCGATAACACATCAGGAACTTACAGTACAGAGTACATAATTTAATAATAATTGTGTTTGCTTGCAAACGAAAAAAAACCGACTTCAATTACATTGACAAGAAATACAACGTAATAAGACGAAAAAATAGTCAAGTAAATACGCGCTATTAAAGATTACTTAAAAAGTTGTAATCAGATCTCGATCTAATTTCACGAAGACTACATGACAAGTATTAGCTTTCGATTAAAGTAAGAATCATCAAAATCGGTACACCGAGTAAAAAGTTATGCGGTATAATACAACGTAGGTCGACGAAAAAGTAGTCAAGTAAATACCCATTATTAGATATAACTCTAAAAGTACTTGTCAGATCTTAATTTTTAAAAAATGGGACCACATGACACGCAACACCTTTCAATTAAAATAAAATTGATCGAAATCGGTCCACCCAGTCAAAAGTTCTGAGCTAAAATACATTAAAAAAAAAATACAGTCGAATTGAGAACCTCCTCCTTTTTTGGAAGTCGGTTAAAAATACATATATCCCACTCAACTTCAAACATCAGACAGATAGTCCGCAATAAAAAAATGACATTTTCTCACTAATATGTAAAAAAATACCTTTTTTATTTCGTTTGTTTAATAAATATTTTTTTCTATAAAATGATTTTGACCGCGACGGTCATTTCATTTCTTCAAACGGGGGGTCCTAATTGGAAGGGAAACTAATTGGTAACCCCTGGTTTAGATCCTCATATCATTGGGTAAATAAGCTGCGTATGAAATATATATTTTAGTTTATTTCTATACATTACTTATGTACATTTTATACAGTTAGACAAGTTGAGTGATTAGATCAGAACCTTTGAAGCTATATTTTCAAAAGTAATAGCCTTATTTATGTCACCAAATAAATACTTTACTTTCCAGTGGTATTTCCAGTCTGTGCTTCTCTAAACGAGGCGAAGCTCTCTATCTTCACTCATCCTCAGAACTACAGAGGATCACACTCTCTGCTACAAAGGTAATAAAGCTATCTACTTATCATGTAAAATTAAAAGTGTTTCACACACAACACATCTATTTATTTATCGGTTCACTAGCAGTTATAATAAGTGCACAACTCGTGTAGGTAAACAGTTTAATATACAAATATCAATTAAACTTAACTTAACTAAACTTAATGTCGTCAACTATATTCATGTAAAGTGCTTTTTATTTCAAAGGTGACGATAGCGCAATGCCACGTGTTACTATCGCCGTGGGCTGCGGCTTTACGCGGTCCACAAGAAGAAACTCCTTTGACTAATGGAGAACACAAGGTAAATATATAGAAAAATGTAAAGGCTTACAATTAATATACTGCGGTCGCGTAATAGAAAGAAACTCGTACACCGACCTGTCATCTTTTGTCTTTGTCGCTGAGCATCTTCGCATATTGCCGTTGCGCTCACACAATACGGGGTCACTGCACCTGTGTGAGCGCAACCGCAATATGTTTATACGCGGGCGACAAAGACAAAAGATGAGGGGTCGGTGTACGAGTTTCTTCCTATTACGCGACCGCAGTATAGTTACAGTTGACATCAAAATATTATGGTTGTTGAAAAATAATTTAGTTTATTTATATTAATATTTGTGTGTCACTAAACATATTTAAGATTAAATGAATACTTTGAAAGCATATCGATTGTATTGAATACTGATATTCGGTTTGGATTATGAAGTATAAAAAAATAACAAAAAAAAATTTTATGTAAAAAATTAAAAAACTTTAATGATTTACTAGTACAATTATTTTCAAAATAGCTATAATTTTCCAAATTAGAACGTAATATTTATTATCATATTTATTTTTTTAATATTATTGTACACTAGATTTTAAAAATTATGATTTTATAGTTTTATAGCGATTTCTGCCAGACCAAAATGGGATAGATAATTTGCTACTGGAAATATCACCATCATAATTAAATTGAAAATTAACATTCTAAATTTGAAATAAATTTGAGCAGGAAGAAACCCCGGTGGAAGCAGCACACGACGTGACGGCCGCTTCCGGTGACATCACGGTGGACTCCGTACGAGACCATGCTGCAGAGGCGGCCGAGCTCAATATCAACCTGCAGGTACTGGGACTAAAAGACTAGAGAGAGAGAAAAAGAACGAAGGAGAGTAGAATACAATAATTATGACACAAAAATATAAATTGGATCTATTTTTTTTAATGGCAACATTAGATAAATAATACAGATATTATTGAAATGTGTATTATAGTGAGCTCATTGAAGTTTGATCCTTAACTAACTAGTTACTAGTTAGTTTAGTACAAATCAATATTACTAAGCTTTAATAAAAATAATTAATAATTTTGTTATTTTGAATCAGATACTTTATTCAACTTTATTTTTTACCCGACAAAATACGACAGTTAATCTGCGCGTTGTATATTAGTTAAACCAACGGATAGTAATTGTTGAACCCAACAATTGACTGCAATTTGACGACGCCTTGGCGCAACTTTCACGGCACTGTATGTTGTGCTAACGGTCCCGGGTTCGATTCCCGCATAATTATGACAAACATTTGTATTGGCCATACAGATGTTTGCCGTCGTCTGAGCATTTGTGCTTGCGTGTTTCCGGACCCCCGAAAGGAGGAAACCCTACCGGCGACCGTAGGGTGTGAATTTATTTATGATTTGATTGTACTAGTACAGATTTGGGCAGTTTTTAAATAACTTCCAGCTGTTATTTAATATATGAATTCACAAACAAACAATAAATTATATTTAATTTAATCAGAATTCGCAAGTGAACACGACGTCCATGGTCGTAAAGACAACAACTAGAACGATGGTGAATGAGAACAACACTGATGGAGGCGTCACAACAACTACAACGACAACAACGAACTCTACCAATGATAACAGTAAGTTGCATATACATATATAAATAACTATCCAACATATATTTTTAGTTCAAGTAACTGACTTCAAAATTTCAAACTTAGGTAATAAAATTAAATGAATTTTCAATTACTATTCACAATAGATAAAACGATAATTGTGTGTGAGAAGATAAAAAAGTATTCGGAATGACTTAATTTTCCTTGAAGTCGGTTAAAACTAGTAAAAACCGAGTCATAGGACTATTGAATCGATTAAAAGTAAAAATTGAGGGTATTTTGAAATTTTATCGAAAGTCCATATAGTCCATATTAGTAGTTCATTAGAACAGATTGAGAGTAGATGTTAATCCTATTTTGAAATGAAACAATCCACGCATGAACAGCTTGAACTCTCAGCAAGTACAGCTTGTTTTATTCAAGTACATATTATATTTAGGTGTGAGTGAGATTTACCGACTATATTTAAGCTTATTATTGCTTTGAGCGAAATCTCACTTATGCTTCCATTATTATTTTTGAAATAAGATACTAAATTGGTACAATATTCTCAAAATTACCTTGAACAAATTTTTTCACATTTAAATCTGCTATAAAATTATATTTACATTTTCAGTAATATCGATACTGAGTGAACACAAATGATAGGCATTAAATTAAACTACATATTATGCCATTTCTAAGGTTTTTAAAAAAAATCTATCAAGTATAAGCAGTAGCTTTATTTTAGTTGGAATCCTGTCTTGTGACTAAACTACTGCTGTTATTTTACTGTTTTTTATTATTATTATAGCTTAGGAATGGTATATGCTGTTTAATTGAATGCCTTGCGCTTGTATAAATTCTGTATGTTTCTAGAATACATGCATTATATAAATCGCTTCTAACCACCGTATTTATATGTTTTCATTTAATGTCCGTACGTTTTGTATGTTTGACGGCTGCTTAATGTTTTTGTTTGTAGTCCTAGAGCACAGTCGCGAGGAGGGAGTCATCACTCGCATCGAGGTATCTCACACTTTGCTTTAATATCTTCTTATCTATCCCTTGAGGCATGCTACCTTATTATTTAAATCCTTGAGCTTTGTATATTTTAATAATAACACACTAACAAATCTACTTTCCAATTTTCCGAACTAAAATAACTAAAAACTTGTTACGTAAAAATCTTCGCAATGTTGTGACGTCCGCTCGTGTCCGTGTCGAAAAATAAAAGCAACGCTGGACTAGTGTTGTCAATGTACGATGTATAAATTCTGTCTTGTCCTAAGTTTTTTTTTTTAAATTAAACTTAAGAAAAATATTTTGTATACAAATTTTCAGGAAAAAACTAGGTAATTAAAGACATACCTTTTCAATATCAAACAACATGTATTATACTAGATTTTTGATAATTTGTGCTGCAAAATGGTTAACGATATATCTTACTTTTTTTATAATTAACATTTACGTCAGTAAAGTAAAGCGAGCGATTTCAAAGTATTTGACTCGTACGAAAAAAAAAATGGCAACACTAGTCCAGCCAATCGAAATCATCCTAAAGAGGCTATACTCGAGCCAATTATAATTTAAAAAAAACACTAGTAGACCGTCGACACGGGCGGTCGTCAGGCGGCGCGGAGAAGAGCGTCCGCTGGTACTCATGAGCGCTGCTCGCCGCAGACGGGCACCGTGACGGTCCCGGCCGGCACCGACCCCAAGCTGATCCTGGAGATGTTTGACCGCCAGCGCGCGCCGCTCGCCGTGCCCGTGCCGCCCGCTGACTCCTAACTCGAACACCTCGCCGACCCTCGAACATCACAGCCCGGTCTCTACATTCGGAAAACACATTCAAAATTAAAATTTACTTTATTCGAATAGGCATATACCGGGTGTATTTGGAACGCTTGAAAAGATTTTAACCTAATAATATACTATTTATATACTATATAATGCATATAACCTTTATCTCAGAAACTTTTTTTAAGAACATTTTAGGACATATATTTTGCGAACTCTCGTTGACCGCGAGACGCGTGACTAGTTCGTGTGTGAGTTGGTTGACCTCACGCCGGTCAGCTGATGGCGCGCATGAACTTGTGATTTTCAATGACATTGCCAATTTTTTCAGAACACGATTATTCTAAAGCATTATCTTCAAATTTCTGTTTCATTATTTTTCCCAAACCGGATTATACCAAAAAATTTATGAAAAAAGGCAAGAAAAAAAAATTGTTTTCGCATTTTTTCACTTGTATTATGTCAGGTCATGCCAACACTATCATACATCTTCGTTTTTTCAAGCGTTCCAAATACACCCGGTATAATAATATTACATACCGTATTAATGATAATAATTGATATGTACTTTATTAAGGGGCGGAGACCTGGTGTCCTAAAACAGGCTTCGAGCCTAGCTGAGGTACCAGTCTCTCACGATATTAATGTTCATATTATTATGTACCTATCAAATGTCATGTTTACAATATTGTGGTGAGAAAATAAATAAATATTATTATTATTATTAATAATAATCGTAATTATATGTAGTTAAATAGTAAAGCTACCACCGTTTCTCTAACGGACCGTTATATTATCAACACGAAGTTTAAGCATTCGTATAATATTGTAAAACGAATCGTTTTCTGAATATTGAAACCGGGCTTAAAAGTCTACTAAATATTTCGTCGGTCGGAGCGTCTGGACATATCTGTGCCGAAAGCGCAAACTTCAGATAGTTTGCCCTAGTTCGGTAGTTAAACAACCTCGAAATTTATATTTTGTTGTATAAATTAATATAAATAAGTAATTTCGTTCGTTCGCTCCGATCCGCGTTACATTTATTGTTTATTATAAGAATTAGCGATACCGAATTCGTCGGTCCGTATTCCACCGATCATTGTGCATATCGGCCTTAATATAAATTCGATAGAATCATTTTTATCGCATCTAGAGAGCTAGACAATTGCGGTCGATACGACTGTATCAATATTTATAGTAAAATATTCATCTTTACGAATGTTTTTTATCGAGCAACGCTACAGTTCACATTCATAGTTATAATTCAATAATATATGAACTACAAGCAATTTCTTACAAATATTTCGTATATCTAAACCGTAATATGTAAGCGAGCTATTTTATAATAATAAAAGTGCATTTTATAATTATTAAATATAATTATTTTGTTCTCTTAAATCTTATCAAAATGTGTTGCGTTTTATAAAGATTGTTATTACTGTGAATGAAGCTGGTTCTCTGTTTTAATGTTTGTTTGAGTATTGGTACTTAATATTTAAATTATAATAATATTTTATACCAGCCAGTTTTATTTAGTACAAAACGGAAGCCATAACAGTTTATTTTTTAAACTAGCAATACTGCAATCAAATTGTGGATTGTTACTAAGTTAAAAGTTTGTGACAACTTAGTTTTAAGTTGAATTTCTTTAAAGCATTCTTACATACGAGAATGGTGATGTGCTTATTTATTTTTTATAAACGGAATTTTATTTAGGTAACTAGTATTAAACAAATTGACAAGTAATTCAGACTAGATAATAGTAATTTAGTTAAATTCTAGAACACTTCTTTTCACGGCGAGCACTTAGTTGTGGACATTTTGTTTTTTAAATAAATAATAGATTTTTAACCAATATTACATATTCTTTCAGATTGTAATGTATATTTAGTAAATAATATTTTATTAAATTATAAGTACCGAGTGTGTGAATGTTATGCAATATTTAGCTGTTGTTTTTTATTTAATAAAAAATACGTATCTAAATTAAGTTCTTTTTATGTACGCATTTTAATCACCTAGACAAAATGGCAGCTGTTTACATTTAATGCCTTACCATACTTCATACGAACAGTTGTATGTAAATATATTGTAACAGTATTGTAGGCATCGTTTGCATGCGTTTTGTGAGAAGTAGCATCACAATTTTAACTAAAAGAGGGGATCGACTATGTTTTTAAATTGATTTTATTTTAGATATAAGTTGAATGTGCCTGCCCACTTTATTATGAGAATATTTTATTTTAGTCCAAAACATTTATTGTAATGTGCGGAAGTGAAACGTCCAGATTGCTTTGTTTTATCTAATGTACAAGTCTCCATATTATTGTGGTATTTTTAAATTTGATACGAGAAATGCGATTTGTATCCAATATTCTTAAATGAAAATAAATGCTACAAATGAAACAATAAAACCCGCCTATAATTTTATATCAATAGATTACTTTCCTTTATGTATCATAAGTAAATCTCTATCTCATATATATATATATATATATATATATATATATATATTTATAAATGAATCGCTGAATGTGTTGCTAAGCGCAAATCTCGAGAGCAGCTGAACTGATTTCGCTAATTCTTTTTTTATAATATTCCTTGAAGTATGAGGATGGTTCTTACGGAGAGAAAAGTTTAAAAAATTACCTGAAAAAGTCTAAAAATAACACTTTTCTATATTCCCATACAAAAGATTCGTAATAATACTTAAAAGTTAATTTGAACTTTAATACCCTACCATAAAGTTTAAGTGTTAGTGGAGGGGTTCCGGGAAGGACAATATTTAAAAAAAAATCGACTGTTAGGCGGTACAAAGTTCGCCGGGTCAGCTAGTATATAATAAATACAACTATAGGTATATTAGTTTATATTATGTTAGTTACAAATTTTTTAAAAGTAAAACTTCTTAACGCACGCTAGACTTTGGGAGTAAGCTGGTGAATGCGTGATGAGAGCGTTACGGGATGTGTGATCTGGCGAGGCGAACGGAGCAAGAGAGAGGTGCGAGCACACATTTTCTTCCTCTCATAGCCAGTTACGCTACAGGCGTCGCAGGCTTATTGTACAGAAGTTTTACTTCAGTCTTGTAGTCTAATGCACACTGGTTTTTTTTACTTAACAGTTCTAAGACTAAATAAATAATGATATTATATGATTTTTTTATCACTTTTGTAAAATTTCCCTTTTAACTTAAATTATGCTTTGCTGTGTTCACTTTAAATTAACATCATATAAATCGATATCTTCAGATTCATGAAGTTGTCCTTTAATTTTTTCCTATTCTCACAATTTTAACTATTGAAGTGAAACTTATTTAGGCGCATAAGGGTAAAATTTAAGCGACCGCTAACGCGGCAACGTCAGGGACGGTCAGTACTTTGATGGGTGACCGCCTGGGAACACCGCGTGACGTTGGTTTTTTGTTTTTTTTTTTTTAATTTTATATTCGTTTTTTTTTATTTAGCTTGCCAAAGAAGTTCCACTTCTGACATGTGTACTTTGTACGCACGCAATTTTTTTTTAGGAAATTTCACATACCAACAGATTATAATAATATCAATATTCCGTCATACTACTCATACTGAATGCTAACACACACACACACAGTGACACAGTGAGATAATGAGAAAAATATTGAGATTGAGATAGTACTATAGAGTATAGAATAGAAGGTCCACATCAGTAAAGACTCGGATTTCAAAAATGCCCAAAATATTAAGAAAGATTGCAGATATAAAGTTACTTTGTTATCGCGTCATCTGTCGACTGTATTATATAGGTACCGAACAATACCGCACGAGAAACTAGTGCTAGCGCGATTTAATTTCGTACAGCGCCATCTATTATCGTGTTTTGATACTAACCGAAGTGAAACTTCTTTAGGCGCATGAGGGGTAAAATTTGAGTGACCGGTAACGTGGCAGCGTCAGGGACGGGGAGTACTTGGATGGGTGACCGCCTGGAAACACCGCGTGACGTTGGCTTATTGTTTTTTTCTATCAGTTTTTGTTTGTATTTTCAATTAGTTTTTTTCTTAATTAGATTTTTTTCTATTCGTTTTTTAATTATGGTACCATCTATCGAGTTCGTCCACTGACATCGGACCGTGCACACGCGTATTAGTAGCTTTGCGCAATTTATACCGGCATAGTGGTTCCCAAACCTAACCGCTAAAAATGTTTAAATGTTTTCGTTGTAACGCTGAGTTTAGAGATGGAGCGCAATGCTCTGTTTGTCAGGAACGATTTGCCTTTCCTTGTGCTGGAATAACTGAAGGCGGATACCGGAAGCTGGGAGATCGCCGCAATGCATGGAAGTGTCCATCCTGCAAGAGTACAGGAGCTCCCAGTCCACATATCTTACCCGTTAAGAAGGCACCAGGTTTGTCCCCTACACCCGCTGACATGGACAGCATAGCAATGGACATAAAGAACCTGACCTCACAAATGGCCTCGCTGCCGACGTTGATGGCAAGTGTAAAAGCTATACAATTAGACATAGAGGAGTTGAAGTCATTGAGAGCGGATATAACCGATATTAAACTCCTAAGGCCTGAGTTGTCCGAAATGAAATCCTCCCTTGATTTTATACATAACTCCGTAGAGTCGCTGACCGGTAGAATATCCGAGATCAGCCTCGAAGTGCAGGGATTGCTGAAAACCAAGGATGATCTTAATCAACAACAACAAAGGTTTGACAGTCTCGACATTAAGATAAAGGAGATGGAGCAAAGGTCTCGACTAAATAATATAGAAATAAAAGGTGTTCCAATGACTGCCTCGGAAAACCTGTTTGAAGTTTTGGAAAAGCTCGGCAATTATATCGGCTTCAGCATACCGAAAGAGCAGGTTAATCACATAGCGAGAATACCTATGCGAAACAAAGAGCACAATAAAACTATCATTGTATCTCTGCACACCAGGTATTTGAAGGAGGACTTTGTTGCTGCTGCAAAAAAATGTACTATAAGTTCGGCGGATCTGGGTTTTACTGCCAACCAAAGAATATTTGTCAACGACCACCTGACGCCAGAAAATAAGTTGCTGCTGAATAAGACAAAAAACTTAGGAAAGGAGAAGGGGTTCGCCTATGTTTGGGTAAAAGGATGCAAAATCTTTGCTCGAAAAAACCCCACCTCCCACGCTATTATAATAAAATCAGAATCAGACTTGAAAAAGAAAATTGTTTAATACCTAAATTTATTCGATTATTTAATTTAATTTTAACAGTATTATTCTATTTGCAATTAATTAGTCTCCTTGGTTTGAGAAACCGTGGCTCGCTCACACTCGATTGTCGCATCTTATCACAAGGTATGAACTCACGTATCTTATTCTTTCTATCGCCTGTCAGCTTATTATACTGTCCCACTCATGACCGACCAGCCAATTGTACTTACCTTACGTATTGCAGATCGGCGCGTTATGTTCTCGCTATCTACCCTACAATAAATGAATATATTTTTAATTATCGTGAATATTGTCATTGTAGTCACTATCTATATACTGCGGTAAAAATTTATAATATTTTTTTATTTAGATATTTAGTCACTTTATTATTAATTATGCCTAATCGTAGCCTACGTTCTTTGATTCTAAAATGATTCTTAAAGTTTATTATCAAAATGTTCGTGGTTTACGGACAAAAACTTCAGCGTTTTATCGTAATATTTGTCTCAATTCTTATGACATTATATGTTTAACCGAAACATGGTTAGTCGATGGTATCAGAGATAGCGAATTATTCGACGCACGTTACATAGTGTGGAGAAGGGACCGAGATTATATCAAAACTAAACAATCACTGGGTGGCGGAGTGTTGATTGCCGTTCGAAAGGAGCTTGCCGCGCAAGTTCAAGACGGGTGGTCCTCAAATGCAGAGGATCTGTGGGTAACTTTAACGCTCCGCTGTCGGAAACCTAATATTGTTTATAAATTGCACATATGTGTTGTCTACATCTGTAATCAGGGAACGATGTACTCATCGGCATCACAGCTAACGACTTTTTCTGAACATCTCCCTGAGATAGTCTTAAAGAACCCGTGTGATAAATATTTAATAATGGGGGACTTTAATTTACCGAACTTGTCATGGGTACAATCACAAGATTCCACGTACACTGCTACTAATATTCAAGGTTCCCACCAATTTGACTTTTTTGATTGTGTGAACATATGTAACCTATCGCAATTCAATTATATTTTGAACTCTAATGATAGGATACTCGATTTAATATTTTGCAATGGTGAAGTAAGTGTAACTCGATGCCGAGACTCATTATTGCCTATCGGCAATCTATCGATTCACATCATCCGGCGCTGTGTGTGTCGGCCGAGTTTGTTCAACTACACACCCTTCGGCCTAGTCAATATATAAAATACTTATATAACAAAGGTGATTATGAATCAATTAGCAGAAAAATAAATGACACCAATTGGTGTGTTGAATTTTCTTGTAGGTCTTTACTTAATGCAGTTGACTTTTTTTACGAATTTTTAAACGATTTAAAAAGCACTTATGTACCAACAAAAGTAGTTAATAACTTACAAAAATATCCTCCTTGGTTTGAAACGTGCCTTATTAAAACTATAAAGGAAAAATCTAAATTTCACTCTAAATACAAAATTTATGGAAACCATTCAGATTACTTGTCATTTACTATTCTTAGAGATCGCGTTAAGTACCTGGAAAAAGAACTGTTTGACAAGTACATCTCTAACATAGAAAAAAACATCGCTAAGAACCCTAAAGCTTTCTGGACTTATATAAAGTCCAAAAATCACCATAATAATACGTATCCTGCAGTGATGAGTCTCGGCAACAAATCCAGCGATAAAGGGGAAGATATTTGCAATATGTTTAGTGAGTATTTTCAATCAATATTTTTAACTAATACTAACCCCACTACTGACTACCCTGAGAACACTGTGTCAACCCTCTCAGATATTGAAGATATTGAAATAACTCAGCTTGAAATACAAAAGTTATTGGAATCATTGAACATCAGTAAATCCGCCGGCCCTGACTCTATTCCAGCCGTGTTTATTATTAGGTGCGCCAAGAGTCTTGCCTTTCCTCTTTCATTATTGTTTAGACGTTCCCTGAAGGAGGGCATTGTTCCCCCAATTTGGAAGTCAGCCTTCATCACACCAGTACATAAAAAAGGGCCCAAAAACAAAATTGAGAACTATAGACCTATCTCCAAGCTGTGTCTTTTTGCCAAAGTATTAGAAAGAATTGTATATAAACAAGTATATGCTTGCCTAAGACATACATTTGCCGCCGAACAACATGGCTTTATAAAAGGAAGATCTACAACTTCCAACTTAATTTTGTGCGCTGATTATCTATCTCAACATATGTCAGAGCCTTCGCAGGTAGACGTGGTGTACACAGACTACAGCAAATGTTTCGATAGGATTGACCACATCTTACTTTTACGGAAGCTGCAACTAGTAGGCATAAGAGGTAACCTATATAGGTGGTTCACCTCCTACATATACAACAGGTCACAAACCGTGGCTTTAAAAGGATTTATTTCTTCTGCCATTTATATACCATCGGGCGTTCCTCAGGGATCCTTGTTAGGCCCATTGCTCTTCAACATATTTATTATCGACATCTCTTCCTGTTTCATCCATTCTAAAATACTATTATATGCCGATGATATGAAAATTATGTGTCCAATTAAAAGTACTGACTGGTGTTCAACATCTTCAAGATGACCTTTACAGATTCGAATTATATTGCTCCGACAATAAATTGGACCTTAACGTTGCCAAGTGTTTCATCTGTTCATACACTCGTAAGCCCAACCCCATCATGTTCAATTATAAGCTAAAAAACTCCGACATTTCTAGGGTCACTTCCATTCGCGACTTGGGGGTCACTTTTGACTCAAAATTAATTTTTGATATCCACGTTGACTCTATATTGAACAAAGCATCTAAATCACTCGGCTTTATACTACGTATGTCCTCTGATTTTACCTCAATTAAAACAATTAAAATACTATACTGCTCATATGTGAGAAGTCATTTAGAGTATGCATCCCAGATCTGGAACCCCATCTATAACACATATATTACACGAATCGAACGTCTACAAAAACGCTTTTTATCATATCTACAATTCAGAACAAAAGAATATATACCTGATTATTTGAGACGCTGTCGTAAATTTCACATTCTACCGCTACAGAATAGAAGACGCATTGCCGATCTAGCTTATTTATTGAATATTGCAAATGGCTCGGTCGACTGTCCTGAGCTGTTAGAACGTATCGGTCTGAGGGTACCTTCCTCACTTAGGAGACCCTGTTCGATCTTTATACCCGGTGCTAGAACTAATTATAGCCAGAATCGTTACTTGCTGAGAGCGAGCAGGTTTCTCAATGAGACCACGGATAAATTAGATGTAGATCTATTTAACACTACAAGTCACCATCTAAAACGTCTCATGGCCGATCAGTTTTTCAACCAAAGGTAGGCTCTGTTGGTTTGTTTTGTTGTTAATCAAATTGTTATTTTGTTTATTTTGTATAACTATAGTCTTGTATTAGCGCATTAGTGCACGTGTCTGTCCTATATTTAACTTTACTTGTATAACTATATGTGGAAACTTTTAATTGGCTTTTATGTACCTATTTGTATACCTAAATCTATGTTAATTAGCTGTAAGTTTTCCTGTAAAAATTAAATAAATAAATAAATAAATAAATCTACTTTTTCAATTAGTTTGCCAAAGAAGTTTCACTTCTGACATGTTGTACGCACGCAATTTTTTTCTGTTTAATTAACTATCTGTTATCACATTTATCACAATGTGACATTGACTTTGACATAAATTAAAAAGAGCGGTCAAGCGGTGTCGCAGTCCAAACTTTCAAAACACTAGAAATTTATAATAATTTTTACATTAAATTAGCACAATTATATGTGTGTGTGTGCAAAGTGAAATGCGCACAGTGCAGTAAAATAAATACATTTTATACTTAATGATTGCATTAAATTTAAGAATATTTTTATATGTTTAGATGTGAAAATGAACGTTTGCAGAACTTGTCTTACAGTCGCTGTTGCAAAAGATATTAGCTTACTACCTGACGAATTAGAAGGAGAACATAAAACTTCTTCAGATATAATGTTATATTGTTTAGGTATACAGGTAAGAAAATATCCTACTAATATTCTAAATTCGAAAATTAGTGAAGATGGATGGATGGGGATGTACGTTTCGCATCAGCCTGTAATGTCCCAGTGCTGGGCATAGGCCCTTTTCTCCATGTAGGAGAAGGATCAGAGCTTAATCCACCATGCTGCTCCAATGCCGGTTGGCGGATATATTCCCTACTATGAGTAACAATCGCTATCAGGTGTACATGATAACAACCGGGACCGATGGCTTAACGTGCTTTCCGAGGCACGGTGGGAAGACTACATACACAAGGACTGCACAAACACCAGATCACAGCAAACATCTGTATGGCTAATACAAATGCAAGCGTATGAGCCACAAACCAGTTATGTAACCGTTGCGCCAACACGGCGGCGGATGTACGTTTGTTTGTTGCTATTTCACTCAAAGATTACTGGACTTATACTTGGTACTAACACTGTAACACATACACTACTTTTTATCCCAACATTCCCAAGGAATCGCAAGACGCTCGTTTAACAAAGATACTTATTGATATTTTGCCATATTAAAAATATTAATTGATAGCACATTATTATGTCTTAATTTTCAGGTAGTACCCGAATCAAAATTAACAACAAAGTTGTGCATAGAGTGTTTTCTTAATATACTATCATTCCATAAATTTAAAACTCAAGCAATTAAAAGTGATGAATACCTTCAGTCACTGCAAGAACAAGTGAAGGATGAAGTATCAATTGATGATGATATTAAGAAAGAACATGAAATTGATATTTTTGACGATGATGACATACAAGCGGACATAGATATTAAATATGAACTAACTAAAGTAGAAGATACAAATTCTGAGTACCAATCCGACGATGAACTCCTTAGTGTAATAAAAAAAATTAAATGTGAAAACTTGAATGGAAAAAGCAAAGAAAACGGTAATAATCAAAACTAATTTAGACAAATCTTTATATATAGAGATTAAGATCTAAACTTTAAACTAAAATAAGTTTACAGACTAGATTTATATCTCTATACATAACTTACACAAAAAATGCCATTTTGTTTTAACATAATTATATAAAAAAAGTATGTGTATCAGCTCCGACTAGGGATTGCAATACTGGGATACCGGGATCCCAAACTACCGGGATCCCACACTATTTTTGCGGGACCAGTCCCGCACATAAATCGAGCGGGATCCCGCGGGATTAGCGGGACTGCGCAACGGTAAACGCCTAGAGTTGTTCGGCACATGAAAGCGCGCGAACTGATTTGGCTTATGACGAAGATCATGATAGTTTACCTCTTGCTACAGTGGCCGAAATGATGCAAACTGAAACTGTGGAGCCTGAACCGATGTCTCTTCGAGATCAGGTTTAGGTTAGAGTTAGGTTCGAGATGAACTTGAACAGACTCTATCGATTCATATTATTTTTATTTTTGTGTTTCCCACACATGAGGAAATTATAAAATGTTCATATCCGGTTTCTTCACCACTTACATCCATGGTTGCTTAAAACCGAATAAAATCATATCAAAAATTTCGATTCGGCTGGACATCGTTCCATAGCTTAGTTGGCTAGAGCACCGACACGGTATGTCAGGGGTGCGGATTCGAATCCCACTGGATCGAAATTTTGATATGATAATAAATAACATTTTAAACTCTTATCGAGTTTTAAAACTCCTTGTCGCAATCATTCCAGAGTTTATTCTCTCGAGAAAGAAATGAATTTTTTTGAGTCTAGTGCATTAAAAGGCGAATATCTTCAAATCGTCTACAACGCGTTATCAACAGTTGTACCCACAAGAGTTGAAGCAAAACGAGCGTTTTCTGCTGCTGGCTATCTGGCATATAAAGTTAAGGGTCGTTTGGCAGACAAGACTATTAACATGCTATGTTTTATCCACAGTTACTTTCAAAATAATGCCTAAACTACCTATTGTCTCTATGTAATTAATTTTTATTCTTGATATTTTTATTAATCTCTCAATACGTAATTTCAAATAATATATTTTGGTTTCTTTTTTAGTTCTAGATGCATTTTTGATACAGGATTTCGCCTTTTTTCTCAATGACTTTCAGAAACATGCGGGATCCCGCAAATACCAGGATCCCGCGGGACTTAGACCTCTCAGTCCCGCAAATACCGGGATTAGAATTTTGTTGCGGGATTGCATTCCCTAGCTCCGACGCACGACTGGAGTTTACTTCTTCAGATCGACTCTCTAAATATGCACAAAAAAGACTTTATAGTCTAAGAAAAAGATTAATACCATATCAAATGGTAAATAAATCAATCAAAACAACATCATCTATATTGGCATAGACGGCGTCGTAAACGTCCGTCGTAGCAGATAGATAGTGCACCAAAAAACGAGGTTATTCGTTCAGTAGATTTCACTCCTCATATTTTTTTTCATACCAGGGGGCTTTATATGAAAATCGATTCTTAAGGAGTAAACTCCAAAAACAAATAAAATAAATCTATTACAGAACAGAAACCAGTAACAAAAAGAAAAAAACCTAGAAAGAAACGTAACAGAGAATCAGAAAGGCAAGAACAAATGTGCGAAGAGTGCGGTAAAACTGTGCGTAACTTGAAAGATCACATGTATATACACAAACCCGTATTCATGAGAAAGAGGTTTAAGTGCAAAGGCTGTGAAAAAATGTTCTCGACTTTCAGTGCACGACTTAAGCATTATAAAATAAAACATCTCGGAATTAAGCAACACTGTGATGAATGTAATAAAGGTGAGGCTTGCTACTGCACGTAATACTATTGTAATATATTTATTTATTATTTTATAGATACTAGGTAGGGATCCCTAGTACAAATTTTTCATCTGATTAGTATCAAGCTAATTTTCCGGGAGTAGCTTCATTTTGATGAGACGAACAAAAAGTTCCTCTTCGAAAACTCTCGATTGTGGTAGATAATAGAGTTAGCAGGAGATAGAGCAACAGTGAGCGTAGGACCGGGATAACGTACCACGCAATTTGTAGGACAGTATTACCATCAAATTATATAAATATCAACTAGCTAAAAGAAAAAAAAATCAGCTGGTTAGTTAAATAATTTTTGATGACCTTAAATCCTTCCAACATGTATCGATAACGAGGTAACGCGTGACGCGTTGCCGCGTTAGCGGTTGCTCAAATTTTACCCCTCATGTGCCTAAAGAAGCTTAACTTCAAAAATTTCAAAATACTAAATCATTGGTACTGCTCTAATACTACGTAAGACATTTTTGGTAATATCAAAACTATTTGCTATAGAAAATTGTGTTGTTGTACCAAAGCAAGGTAATGATCAATATATTTGTGTCCATATAAAAGTATAGTTTCCTCATAATTTTAATGTACATAGTGTTAGAACTTCAAATAAGAAATATTAAGAACATTTCAAACTGTTTATTGATGAATGTAACCCTTGTTTCATGTCCAGATGTAGTGAGCTTGACCTCCCACTGTATGGTGATTCATAACTCAAAACCGTTACCATTTGAATGTGTTCCGTGTGGCCGCAGATTCCTCTCCAAATCCAAGCGAGACCAACACACGCTCATACATACAAAGGATCGACCGTTCAAATGTGATCAGTGCGATAAAGACTTTAGAAGTAATATAATGTTAAGGCAGCATAAGTAAGTATTTAATAAACTAAATTTTGTGTTTGCGAAATGCTTGCGAAATTTTGATATGATAATAAAAAACATTTTCGAATTTCCTCATGTGTGGGAAACCCAAAAATAAAAATAATACGAACATGTTATAATTGCCTCATGTGTGGGAAACACAAAAATAAAAATAATATGAACTAAAAATTGCATGGTGTCGTCTCTCGTCATAGAATTCCTTATAATATGAAACTTTGAATAGTTGGGTGCTGTAAAGGACTCGCTATAGACGGCTCCACGGTTGCTTAAAAACCGAATAAAATCATATCAAAAATTTCGATTGGGCTGGACATCGTTCGCATAGCTTACTTGGCTAGAGCACCGACACGGTATGTCGGGGGTGCGGGTTCGAATCCCGCTGGATCGAAATTTTGATATGATAATAAATAGGGACCGGATTATATGCATTTGCATATTTGCATATGCATTTACTTATTTAAGCCATTCTCAGAGGTAATAGCATATTTTACCTAAGATCTAGTTATGATGCATATTATCGGTACACTTACAATATTACATAGCCGTGATTTGCACTCATTTTTCCTACATAGGTACCTGAAAGTATTAAAAAGCTTGAAACTCGCGGTCTGGCATTGACTGAATCTATCCAAACAACGCCAAATTAACTCAACGATGCCAATAACATTGCCGCATAAACTTAAAAAAATCTTTGAAAACTATTGAACAATAATCCAGGTTTTGAAAGTTTGTGTCTAATTGATAGTTTCATTAATGGGACGGCAGAACTTCTGCCAGAAACTATAAGTACTAACATAGCACCCAAGTTAAAATTCTACCCATAGTTACCTCAGTCGATGTGGAGCGAACCTTTTCCACTTACAAAAATATTCTAAAGGAGCGAAGACACAATCACCACTGAAATTTTGGAAAAATACTTGATTGTTTACGTTTACAAAAAATTTAAATAATTTTAATGTCATGTTACGATACTTATTTTCACCTATCAAAAAGTAATTTACTCATTGTATGCTGATTTTGAAATAAAAAAAAATAAAAACATTTTTTGGGGGGAGGGGGTTCATAAAATGTATCATTTAATTTCGCATATTCTGCCTATTTCCGTGCATATTTTAAGCATTTTTCATGCATATTTGCATGCATATAACAAGCTTTTTATGTTGCATATAATCCGGTCTCTAATAATAAATAACATTTTTAAATTTTTTGTTTCAAATATAGTCGTACAATAAAAGCTTAGCATATTTTTGAAGTAAAAATTCTTTACGCACGCTTGATTTGAGGAGTAAGCTGGTGAATGCGTGACGAAAGCGTTACGAAAAGTGTGATCGGGCGAGGCGAATGGAAGTTGAGAGGGAGATATAAGTTAGTGCAGATAGAAAGTTTTACTTCAGTCTTGTGGATATTTACTTTATATTTCTCTGTACATCATCCTTAAAAGATAACATTTTCTTTATCTACACTAATATTATAAAGAGGAAAGATTTGATTGATTGTTTGTTTGCATTGAATAGTCTCCGAAACTACTGAACCGATTTGAAAAATGTTTTCACTGTTGGGAAGCTACACTATCCGCGGGTGACAACTTAGGCTATATTATATTATTAGGGAATAAATTGATTTTTTTGTTCAATACCTGGGCGAAGCCGGAGCACCCAACTGACTATTTTTACCCAAATGTCACAACTATGTTGCGCAAACTAACCGGAAAGTCGCTAAATTACTATTCCTATTGTTTTAATCGCGTTTTGCGGTAGTAATCTATACTAATATAATAAAGCTGAAGAGTTTGTTTGATTTTTTGTTTGTTTGTTTGTTTGAACGCGCTAATCTCAGGATCTACTGGTCCGATTTGAAAAATTCTTTCAGTGTTAGATAGCCCATTTATCGAGGAAGGCTATAGGCTATATATCATCACGCTAAGTCCAATAGGAGCGGAGTCCACGCCGACGAAGTCGCGCGCAGAAGCTAGTAAATAAACAAAAAACTGATTTTAATACCCTAGTTTTTTAATTAAATAAAAAATACTGTTACGTAACGCGTTGTTCGAACACCCCCTCCCTCCCCTATAACGAATCGTAACGTTTTACAAGACCCCCCCCTCAAATTAGCGTTACGTAATACTTGAACGCCCCCTTATAACATTTTACATATATCATGAATGTTTTCCTTTTAATATCTTCAGTTAAAAGTTGCTATACCATTTTAATTAATACTGTTTCAATTGTTTCTTTCAGGCGGCAGGTACATGATAAGGAAAAATCACATTTATGTCAATTTTGTTCTAAGAGTTTTTTCAAGAAATATCATTTGCAAGTGCATCTTAGGTAATTAATCAAAAATATATTAATTATAAAATATATACTTGTTTTAAGTTTGCTTCTATATTACTTCTATTCTATTCTAATTCTAATCACTTGCCAGTCCAACAGTAGCTTGTGATACATTTGTACTGGAACAATTTGTTTTACGAAGGCTGTTCAAAAAGTAATGAGAATGACATATTTATGGGGAGTATTTTAACAAAATAATTATTGCCGCGTATAGATTACACAAGTACATAAATTAGGGTGGTCTATATCAAAATACCCACAAATTATTGTGATTTTACATTGCCAGTGCCTATCGGCCAACCCGCATTGAAGCAGCGGGGTAGATTAAACTCTAATCCTTCTCCTACATGGGGAAAGAGGCCTATGCCCAGCAGTGGGGTATTACTGGCTGAAACGTTGCCAGTGCCAGTTGTGATATGCTTTTATTTGTGAGTTGTACATACGTTTTGAAAAAACTTGATAAAATGGAAATATGCGGTGAAAAATATTATTATTATTAAGCAATGCGAAATGGTAATTTCCAATCTCTATCTCGAATCAAACTATTGATAATGAGCACTGAGGGAAAGGCTCCTTTTACGAAATTCACAAAATAAAAAAACTATTTTTAAATATTTGCAGAAGTCATTCAAAAGAAAAGCCATACGAATGTCCGGACTGTGGGAAATTCTTTACAACAACGACAACTCTAAAGAACCACCGACTTACCCACAGCGACGTCAAGATGTTTGCATGTCAACAGTGTGATAGGATTTTTCGCACACCCGGGTAAAGTATACATAATAATATGTTAAACTATAATTATAACATACATAATTATAACTCGTGTGTTCATAAGTGACAAAATAAAGAAAAAAAATTGATAGCATAATGTTTAACATTCATTTGCGATGAACATAAATTAATACTAGCGACATCTACATCTACATATAAATATAATAATAATTGTGCTAATTATTACCGTTAATAATTAAAACCGACTTCAATTGCATCGGCAAGTAATAAATAAAATAAATAAGTTAACAAACGCACTAGTCGTCAATACGATTTTCGAGGGTTTCCCTCGATTTCACTGGGATCCCATCATCAAATCCTGGTTTCCTTATCATGGTACCTAAGTTGGGACATCCCCTTTCCAACAAAAAAACAATTATCGAAATCGGTTCATAAACGACGAAGTTATCCCCGAACATACATTAAAAAAAAACATACGGTCGAATTGAGTAACCTCCTCCTTTTTTGAAGTCGGTTAAATTATATTCAATAAACGCATGGTCTGTTCATCAAAGCGGGATAAATCATTTTAATATCCGATTCCTGGACAAGGGTTGCTTGAAAGAATTCTGCCTGGCTTATTCAGATTTTGGTAAGACTTGCTTGACTCAGCTCCATAGAGAATAATCCAAAGGGTTCATGTTAGGGCTCAACGAGTGACTGCCTTCAATCTCCAATTGAAGGCTGGAAAATTGGCCTTCAACCAAAGTTGAGTAAGGTTTGGATTTATTCGGATTACTATTGACCCAATAATTTCAAGCGAATAGTATAGTATTAAAAACTTCATTTTATAAATAGTTTATCAATATTTAACCACAGCTTTTAATTTTTCAATTTAATGAAGAATCTCGTTTACCCGTTAATCGCTTGTCTCGCTTGTTCAAATAAAGCACTTTTTTCGACTGTTGACCCTTAGTTTGCAATCATACTTAAGTGCCCTATCCGCCTATGTTTGCGAAATATTGTCCTGTAGAAATCATTTAGTTTGAAAGATGTCCTTATTCCTTTTTATTATATCATTATCACATTTTATTACATCCCTAAACTTGGGATTTCACAAATATGCAAAAAAACCAACACTACTTGCAAGTAAATTTTCAATTTATTAAGTTGTAATGTCGACATTTTATTCTAAATTGTTTATAAAAATTTGTTTGGAAATTGAAGAACACACGAGTTACACGAATATATGATATTTTAAAAAAATATGTACTAGTTGTGGAAAGGAGCCACCCATAAAATACGTCACGCAAAATTTTACCATCTTGGACCTTTTTTTAAATTTTACAAAAATGTAATCTCATTACCTTTTACTCAAAGTAAACAAAACCGCTACTTAGTTTGAATTACATTCAATTATTTTATTAATTTGAAAAGGCAACAGTATATATCCATTTATCGTTCTTAAAACACAAAAAATTCAAATGAAAACTACGACGCATTGTTTTGCTCATCGTACATTGATTATGACGTCATCGGCCCAGGTCTCAAGTTATCGCGTCCGAGTTATAAGACGGTAAACGCGTTGTCGACCCTACCCCCAATCCCCCTAGGAGCTCTGGTCACCTTACTCACCACAGGAACAACACTGCTTGAAAGTAATATTATTTAGCTGTGATCTTCTCTAAGGTCGAGATCCCCATTCAGACTGCTCCAGATTTTGAGCAGAATATTTCCTGCAGTGCAGACGATAACAGATATTTATAAAAATTAATACTTATACCTATATATTTACGATAATAAGTAAGCTTCTTAAGTACCTACCTGAAAATGTTTGTCCATCATCATGAAATAATTTTAAGAACTGTCAAGTTATGAAAAAAATATAGTAAACTGTGAAAGCCACATTTCCTTTGACCACCTCAATGATCATTAAGCAAAGCCTCCTACTCCCTATTTGCGAACGTACTTTATGGACGACCCCAAATTACCCATATTGTTTGCACAAAAGTATCGAAACTCCAAATGAATCGCGCGTATATGTAGTAATAATTAGTCGCGTGGGCAGGTACCTGCGCAACCACATGGTGTGCCACTCGCGTGAGAAGCGGCACTCGTGCCAGTACTGCGGCGTGCTGTTCGGGCGCTCCGACCACCGCCGGCGACACGAGCGCACCGCGCACGAGCGCCACCTGACTACCGCCCCCGCGCCCGCTCCCGCCCCGCCCCCGCCCTACACTGACTAACACGCTACCACTTGGTGTGCCTCTCCCGCGAGAAGATGGTAGAGGAAAGCACAGGGGTATAATTATGGTAATATAACTGTCACTTGTACACCTTTCGTCATTCGATCTTTTTCTCGCTCCAGGGGTGCTAAATCTTCGGTTCTAATTTGTACTTTTTGCACAAATGCCGATTGCTATACTTGACTTACCCCATGCTAAAAAAAATCTGCCAGAAAGATTGTCCAAAGATGTCAAACAGATTACGAGGACTATATTATTTGTCTGCTTGTCGAAGGTCAATTTTAACAGTGGTGTATTTATACTGGCCATTGGAATGAAAAATAATTGAGATAAATGTTAAACAATTGAAAAAGGTACCCAATCTAAAAAGTTTGGGTTTTCAATGTTGTAAAGATCGATATTGAAAAAATACATTTTAGTAAATATTTTCGTTGGTTGTATTTTTTTTTAACGCGTGAGCTCACTATTTTAATTTTCTTACTTAAAAGGAATAATGACTATACTATTTTTATAATTTATTTTATACTTGTTAAATGGGCACGAAGCCAACGATAGCATAAACATTGACAGTTCAAAACAAGTGAATAATTATCATGAAGACTAACTAAATTTTATATTGATAATCTTATTTATGGCATTATTTTTAAACAGAAGAGTTCTTATTTAAGTCCTAACACTAACAAATATATTCGTTATGTTTATTATTATTAAACTAATTGCACTTGTGATTTACCTAATATTGCCCCTGTTTTTAGCTATCAATGTTTGCAAGTGTGATTCTGTAAAACGGGTGGTGGATTTGTGAATTTAATATTGAAAATTGATTATGGATAAAAGGGTTTATTAAGTTTAAATAAATTTGATTTCATTGTTAAGTGTTTTATTAAAAATATAAACATCCCAATTACGACTTGTCACTCATCTAACTTCTCGAGTTTTTCCGGAATATTATCCGGATCTTCTGGAACTTCGCAGGCGCATTCATCTTCCACCAATTTTGGAAAATCTTCTGGATTGTGGATATTCAGAGTGTTCGATATAATTTCCAACTTATCGCTCAAGTGCGGATACTCGTTTGCCAAAGTTGACACGATGTAGTTGAGGCGTTCGTTAAGCGCTACTGCTTGGTTATACTCTGTCAGAACGACAGATTTTGGCTTCTTAACGCGCACAGATTGGCGCTTAATCGCTGTTGCTAACTCACTGCCAAGACGTTGACTGCGAACCAAACGTTCCAAAAGCTGAAATTATAAATTTTGGTAAAAATTAATGAAAGGGGACAAAAAAATTTAAACTTCGATTGCTTAAATTGATACTTTAGTATTTTCCTTTTCTTGTGCACAAAGATCTAACTTGACATTTGTGACATTATTAGGTGCTCGCCAACCCGCATTGGAGCAGCGTGGTGGATTAAGCTCCGATCCTTCTCCTATATGGGGAAGAGGCCTATGTCCAACAGTGGGATATTACAGGCTGAATCGTGAGGTACATGAAAATTTCGTATTTCAAGTCCAGTTTAATTTTATTTTTAACAAGTTGATGCAGCTAACAACTGGCTAAATTTTTATAGACCATATATTAGGTCGGGGGAAAAATTTCTTCGTAGTATTTTGTATAGAAATTCAAGATACGATTTTACAAAATGTAATAATAAAAAATACTTTCACTCATTAACTGCAATATCGTGATTGGAGATGAACAAATAGAACAGGTGAATGAGTTTGTGTATCTGGGTTCAAAGTTTACAAGAGATGGAAAGTGTGAGAGTGATATTGAAAGAAGAGTGAATGCAGGAAACATGGTGAATGGAGCTTTGCACTCCTTTATGAGCAGTCGGAATGTGTCTAATAAGGCTCGTTTGGCTGTGCATAGGGGGGTGTTGGTTCCGACACTCATGTATGGAAGTGAAAGTTGGGTATGGCAGAAGAAACATGAAAGCAGAATAAATGCAGTTGAGATGAGAGCGTTAAGAAGTATGATAGGAGTTAAACTGAGTGACAGAATAAAAAATAGTGAGATAAGGAAACGTTGTGGTCTGAAAGAAGATGTAGTGACAAAAATTGAGAAAGGTATGCTGAGATGGTTTGGCCATGTCGAGAGAATGAATGAAGAACGATTGACGAAAAAAGTGTATAAGGCGAGTGTGAATGGAAGTGTTGGAAGGGGTAGACCTAGGCGGACTTTTCAAGACCAGATCAGAGACGTCTTGAAAAAAGGCCAGGTCAAGAGTACCCTAAACCGTAGAGCGTGTATGAAAGGAATAATGAAAGTGGATGAAGCGAAACAAGTATGTAAGGATCGTAGCAAGTGGAAAGAAGTGGTCTCTGCCTACCCCTACGGGAAAGAGGCGTGATTATATGTATGTTCACTCATTTATCGAATTAAACATTCTACATCAGGGATTCCTACAGTTGGTTTTTAGGGGTCGACATAACCGACAGACGAAAACTGATTTTGAGGTTCGACGACGACTAAAAATGTTCTTTTTTTAGGGTTCCGTACCCAAAGGGTAAAAACGGGACCCTATTACTAAGACTTCGCTGTCCGTCCGTCCGTCCGTCCGTCCGTCCGTCCGTCCGTCTGTCACCAGGCTGTATCTCAAGAACGGCGATAGCTAGACAGGTGAAATTTTCACAAATTATGTATTTCTGTTGCCGCTATAGCAACAAATACTAAAAACAAAATAAAATAAATATTTAAGGGGGGCGATAATTATTTAATTATTTATTACTCTTCAACGCCATCTATTAGAAATTTGGAAAACTTCGTCGATAGACTAATAAGTTTTCCAATAGCGGCATAGATGGCGTTACAATTAAATAAATGTTTTACAGAAAATTTACATATATTTAGTTTAGTCAATGGTACGGAACCCTTCGTGCGCGAGTCCGACTCGCACTTGGCCGATTTTTTTTAATCCGTCAAGATACTTTATAAGATGTGTTACCTGTACCAACTTGTTATAAGAATAACATTATTATCAATAGGAAGTATTACTGGTAAAAAACTAGAGGATAGAATTTTTAAAGTACCTAATTCAGATATGGAGGCTGAGGTATCACTTTGTTTTGAATAAAAGCATATCTAAAGTCATCTCTTGCATAAAAGACTAATAGTTTGGGAATTCCTTACCCATTGTTTCTGCTTGTCGGCGTCGCTGCTCTCCCGCAACAGCGTAGCAATGCGCTCCTCAAGGCGACTGTTGTCAGCGGCTGCGGTCGCCAACTCACGTTCCACACGCTCCTGCTCGGCTCGTAGCTGTTCCAGCTGAGCCTTCGCTTCCGTCAGATCCTGCGAAAATACGATTTCGTTAGTTGAGAGTGAACTCGACTAATTGAGAGTTATAGGTCGAAATTGTTTTATTGGTACCGAAAAAGTCTATATCCAATAACGAATGAGAAAAGGTATTAATAAGAACTTTATAGGGGCGTATTTCAGAAGTTGTGGATAAGGGTATTTGACTGATAAGCTTACACTTCAGCCTGTAATATCCCACTGTTGGGCTTAGGCCTCTTTCCTCATGTAGGAGTAGGATCAGAGCAAGGATTTGACTGATGAAGGTATTAAACAGATAAAAATAACTTTTTACCAATTCATTTCTTACCTTGGTCACCCTCGCAACATCAGCCTTCGCTAGCCTCAACTTGTGATGGTAGGTGGACTGCGAGGTGTGTCCCGCACCTTGCGACTTCTCCACCGCAGCGGCTGCTCGGTTTTTCTCCAGCGCCGTCTCTCTCCGCGTTACGTAGAGAGCCAGATCTTCTGCGAGCTTCTCACCGGTCTTGCGAAGTTGTTCACGACGAACCTTTATATTTGTTGCTTTGTTATTTTCAAATTAACGAATAAGAAGAACGTTTACTGTAATGAATTTTTTATACCTCCATTCGGTGAATTTCAGCTCTCATCTGACCAATCTCGCCAGCAGCGGACTTTGCATTTTGTATGTTCCTTTTGAGGTCGACCGCCAGAATACCCTAAAAATGTATTCCAGTAAATAATAATTACATTGTAATAAATATTTATATTATCACTGTATTTATTTATAACTTGAGACCTTTCGTTCCCAAATGAGTGCTTCTCTTTGAACCCTGTCTAACTCTTGAGTTAAGTTTATTTTCTCCTTTTCAAATGCTTCGATTTCTTCTTCCATCTGAATTATTTCAGATTCGGCATCCTAGAAACATAATTGTTACTGAATGCATAATAAATCAAAGTTTATCATAACGTCGTTACAAGCCGCAATTTTGTAAAAAATCATATCTTTCTAAGGGGTTAAATAAAATTCGTAAGAGTCTGGGAAAGTACCTCAAACCTTACTTCTGTGGTCTTCTGATCACAGCTATAAACAGCGCTGTTCTCAAATCGCGTTATGTTTCTGCGGAGAGTAGAGCGGAGAGTGGCTAGAGCTCCGGGGTGGGTCAGGGGTAAGGTTGGGAACGTGCTTGCGATGCTTCTCGTATTGCAGGCGTCTACAGGCTACTGTAACTGGTTACCATCAGGTGGGTGCTCGTTTGCCACCCTAGTCGTATAACATCCGAATATCGTCATCAAATTTATGAGCCAATGTTGTTGCGAGAGACTGAAGAAAATAAAGCGCTACCATGTTATTATTAAAGTTTCAATGCACCTATTTATCACTGACAATAAAACACAAAAACGATAATCGAGAATTTTGCCAGACAAAACACGGGCAATTCAATGTAACGTGTAAGATAAGGTATAAGCTTAGGTAATGAGCTCAACAAAATGGTAGTGAGTTAAGTGCTCCAAGCTACCTTCAAGCTAGCCGCATACTCGTGCGATACGGCGAGGTTAGACCGCAGCGCGCTGGAGTTGCGTCCGGCGGCGTCGCGGCGAGAGCGCTCCAGCACCTCGAGGCGACCGCGCAGCTCGCGCAGACTTCGCTCCACGCGCGCTCGCTCACACTGAACACGCTCCGACTCCGCAGAGATGCGCATGCTCTTCTGCTCGCAGATCTGGATCTCTGCAAATATAATACGCTTCAGCCTGTAATATCCCACTGCTGGGCATAAGCCTCTTTCCCCATGTAGGAGAAGGATCACAGCTTAATCCACCACGCTGCTCCAATGCGGGTTCGCGGATATATTCCCTAATGAGTAGGTAACGATCGCTATCAGGTGTACCTATACATGATAACAACCGGGACCGACGGCTTAACGTGCTCTAAAATGCTCACCCATGAACTATAACTTGAAGTAGGACCGTTTTGTTCTACGGTTTAAATACTAACACTTTTGATTCTACGGGACTTACCGCGATTATCATTTCGAAACGCCCGACATTTTCGATTATTGTAACGTCGCCTGGTAAGTGGTAGTCATGTGACCGTGGCGTCTGCAACGTCGCCGAAATATCGGGAGTTTCAAAATGATAATCGCGGTATCAATGTAAGTAGCTTAGAATTAAATGTATGTATAGTGACAGTAAAACTTAAAAAACTTACTGTGCATTACCAATAAATTCACAAAAATAATACGTTACATTTTTGGGCAACAAAATTTGTCTCTAACACTAGCAAAAATAAGTCATCGTAACTGTTCACAAAATGACAAGTATGGAAAACAACGCGAATGAAATCGCACGTGGTCCGAAAAAACTATCAGGCCCTGTTTCACCAGTTGTGGATTGATCACTATTTCACTATTTGATTATTGCTTACCATCGAATACCATATTATGAGATATTTTTAGTAAGTACCTAATATGAACCTAAAAGTTGCAATAATTTATTAATTGTGGAGATGCTAATGGCCTATTCTTCTTCCTGATAAACTAAAACCAAAACTGGTGAAACCGGCCCTCAGTGTAGATTACGTTTGTTGATGAGGTTGATGTCGGCGACGATCTTGTGGTGGTGCGCGGCGAGCGACACGACGTGCCCCTGCAGCCGCAACCAGTCGCCCTGCGCTTGTTCCGCTCGCTCGCGCAATGTGCGGATTTGTTGTTCCAGCTCCTCGATGCGACGCTCTTGCGGGGACTTCATCTACGTCACATGGAGTTCTTATATGGGGTTTAATTATTTAGTTACAGTTTTGCACACCTAAGTTGTGACAATACATGACATTAGGAAAATACAACTTGCATAAGTTCCAACAAGCGGCCTTAGGCCTCATTTACGGAGACGCGAGGCGTCGCGCGTAGCGTGTGGCAACGTGGCGGAACGCACTAAATTCAAACGTAGGGCGTTGGATGAGTGCGTTTACGGAGAAGCGATTTTACACGCGTTCATTTTCATACATTTTGCCACACAAACACGCAACGCGCAACGCCCCGCGTCTCCGTAAATGAGGCCTTATCGCTATTAAAGCAAATCTCTTGCAATCTTTCGGCAGAGGACTAACGTAAGGAGAGTGGTAAGGGGCGCAGAAGTTTTATGTAACAGGAATGGATTTATCAATATTTTTTTTATAACAAGTAGGGCAAACGAGTGAACGTGGAACGAGTGGCTATCTGATATTCAATGGCTACCGTCGCCCACAGACATCTGTTACATAAAAGGAGTTGCGGTTGCGTTGACACATTATGTGTGTACACTCGAATGCTTAAAAACCCAAAATGATAATATTTTTTTTTTTTTCGATATCTGTATTAAAACATCTCTTCCTTAATAATTATTGGAACTGCTAGTGATAGGCACATGGTTTTTTTATATACCTACTTAACAAATTAATTACAAGGTAAATACCTACCTGCGATTTACCGACGAATAAATAAACCTGATCTAAGTTTTTAGCTATATATAAAGTTTACCAACAAACTTTAAGTGTGAAGTGATTAATAAGAAATAAGAATCATCTATTCTTACAAACTTTCCTGCAGTACATTTACCTACATTAAATAAATTAAAATGTGTAGGTATTGCATACTTTTGTTTATATATTGTGTAAAACAAAATATTTACATCAAAAATCTCTTTCAGCGCGTTATATTTCTTGATGACAATATCCAACTCTCTCTGCTTCCTCGTGATGACCAGCATCTTCTGCTCGTACTCCTCCTGTAGCTCGTCTATCTCCTGTTCTCTCGCCTTGACTTTCGCTAAATTTTCTTCCATTATCGCGTTGTTCCTCGCTTGACGGTTGCGATGCACCTCTATATCTAGCATCATCTTTGCGTGCTGGTTTTCCATAGACATTAAAGCTATTTCCTGTTACAAAGAAAAATATAGTAAACTTAGCACAAATTACAAATATTTGATTTTATATTGCCTCATTCAAGTATTATAGAATAGAGCAAGAACAGTTACTGTATTTTTAATGTAAGAAAAATTGTTTGTTTATATTTTTTTGCTTATTGACAGTGTAATTATCAGCTTGTATCAAACTAATTTGAATTCAATTTTGTTATATTTTTATCCAAGAAAGTAATGCAGTTGACCTACAGGCAATATAAATATGTACAGAAGCGACATGAGAGCTATACGAGAATACATATTCTGTTGAAGCTTAAAGAGGTTTGCGTCTGTATATTACACAATTACAGTGCAAAATAAATATCTTAAAGCAATGTTTAAGATTAAGAGCATATTCCTGATTTAATGTTTAATAATAGTACAAAGCAATTCTAACTTGTTTACGAGACATTTCTCTCATTTTCTTGATTCCGTTAGCCATCGATTCCACAGCCTTGTCGTTAAGAAGGCACTCTTGGAGATTCGTCAGGATTTCGTTCTCGAGCTTTAGTTTTTGTTCCGTGCGACGGTCGATTTCTTTTTCCGTACTTTTCAAAATATTACTCATCGTTTGGTTTTCCTGTGAATATATAGGTACTATTAACTTTATTTAATATAACAATTTTAAATTAATTTTGAAAATTTGCAGGAGACCGGTATCTGAAAATCGTTACATTTTTTAATATTTGCCTCCTCTGGGTTATATGTTTTAAATAAAATAAAATAAAATATTTAACTTCAAAATCCGTAGCAACGTAATCACTGTCATAGTTAGTTTTTTTTTTTGAATTATTTAATGCATCAAAAACTTACAGATTTTATAAGTTCCTCGTCCCGTTCAGTCATTTCTATTGCCTCTGTCAATTCCACAATTTGTGTTTCCAAAGCTATACGCTTAGCATCTTCAGCATCGTCTGATAAAGATATTATTATCGTTTCAGAATATTTATTGATATTAAATAAAAATGTTTGTATTTTGACATATTTTCTTATATTTTAAATAAAACCATTAAAGTAAAATGTATTTTTAAACATGTTATGTATGATGCGTGTTTTTTTTTCAAAACGGAATTACTTTTTGTGCTCAATTCAGACCATTCTAGCTGCTTTTTGTTTTCGTTAGTAAAAGAAATCGTTAGCATAATTTAAAATGAGAGAAATGATAATAAAGCTTCAAAAGTACTTACAAACTTTAGTAGCATTGGCGATATCATAGTTAAGTTTATCCTTGTTCATAGAGATTTCCTTTCCTTTGTTCATCTCCTCCATGACGACTTTCTTCGTAATTTCAAGGTTGTTTAGTAATGTACGATAGTTTTCTTGTAGCGCCCTAAACAGTAAACCATAACATAGGTATAGGTAGGTACATTTTATTTCATGTGAGTAAACATATTTATAATTATAAATAAAACAAAGTTACAAAAAATATTTTTCATAACAATTGTAAAGTGCTTACTTTCAATTCAGTAATTTGTGGAGCAAGTAATACCTGAGTACCTATTAAAAACTCAGTAGGTACTACTCATCGGTAGTTAAATCTAAGCTTTTGCATAATTCAATAAAGTATCGTGTATAAATAAATAAAATTCATATTTTACCTTCCATACATAATAACATAGTTTCACCTGTAATCATCGCGAACCGAATCGTACACCTTGTCCCTTTGTTGTATGTTGACCAGCACAGAGTTCCAAAGACTAACGAGACGTCGTTTTTCCAGCTCCAAATCCTCTAGCTCAGCTGCATACGCTGTAACCTACATATAGGTTCAGTCTATTAATATTTATTTAATTAATATTTAGGTTTTTTACTATAAACGCTACGATTATTTATGGAACAATGTAGGTACGCTTAAAAAGAAAAAATATTATTACCTATGCTTTGTTTAAAATTGTTTTGTATTGTTGTTATTAAATAAAACAGTAAACAAAGTATTGTTTCAAATGTACTTACCTTATCATTAACTTTTTCCATTTCAACGTTTTTTATTTCCAGCTGCTTCCGGAACATTTCCAGTTTCGACTCAAGCTTCCATACTTCGTTGCTGAGACTGTAGATGACCATATCCTGCAAGATAATAGGAAATAAAAAAATAGGAAAATCTTATCAATCACGCAGTACCTATATTTCCCACAGTAATTACAAAATTATACCTCTGCTATTTGAAAAAAACATTTTTTTTTTTATGAAAAAGACTATTTTATTATAAAACTATACATTGCTTATTCTGGTCCAATAAACCCTTGCCACCTTTCTAATATAGCCTGATTGCATGCTTCCATGAATATATTTAAAGCCCTTGAGCTTCAAAGGCCCCATGTTCAATAAAAGCATCTTCAGTTGAATAGGTGTTCTGAAAATGTGCTGCTCATAAAGGAGTTGCTGTGTGGCTACGGCAAAGAATTTAGCCTCCCCCTCTCTTCCCGTGGGTGTCGTAAGAGGCGACTAAGGGATATAACATAGTTTCACTACCACCTTGGAACTTAAAAAGCCGACCGATGGCGGGATAACCATCCAACTGCTAGCTTTGAAGTACACAGGCCGAAGACGGGCAGCAGCGTCTTCGGTGCGACAAAGCCAGCCCTGCGGTCACCAACCCGCCTGCCCAGCGTGGTGACTATGGGTAAAACACATGAGTTCACGTCATTATTGGCGCGAACTTGTGGAGGCCTATATGTCCAGCAGTGGACTGCGATAGGCTGAAATGATGATGATGAAATGATGATAAAGGAGTAGCGAGCAGACTTCTTCAATCTGGAGCAGCCCGACTGAAGAAGTACCTCAATCCTACAGAAGATCGCAGCTAAATAACACTGCTCCCAACCAGTGTTTTGTTTCTGTGATGGGTAAGGTAAAACCATATCTCCTGGAGAGTGTCTGAAGTAGCGTTTGCGATGCTTCTGATGATTTAGGCCTCTATAATTGTATCGCTTACCATGAGGTGGGCCGTACGCTTGTTTGCCCACCTAGTTGTAGTATAAATAAACCATGCATTGTCATCCAAATTGAACCTGTATACAAAATTTCAGCTCAATTGGTTGAAGATATCTGCTTCAAAATTGAGTTGCAAGATTTCACCCGAACAAACATTCATTAAAGTTACATACATACATACATACATACATACATACATTGCAAGTTAAATAAAAGCTTGTAAAAATTGCGTGCGTACAAAGTACACATGTCAGAAATGAAACTTCCTTGCCAAACTAATTAAAAAAAAACAAATAGCCAACGTCACGCGGTCTTCCCAGGCGGTCACCCATCCAAGTTCTGACCGCGCCCGACGTTGCAACGTCACCGTTCCGCTCGTTTCATCCGTAAAAATTTACCCTCATGCGCCTAAAGAAGTTTCACTTCAAAAGTACATGTATACTAACGAGCTGCCGCTTCTCGTCAGCGAGGGCCTTCCTCTCGGTCCGCATCTTGTCAGAGACGCGCTGGCTGACGGCCAGCTCGGACTCGGTCTCGTCGCGCCACGCCTCCAGCTGGCGGCACAGCGCCGACAGAGCCTCCAGTTCCTCTGTCGCTTCGCGCTCTGCTCACACGGGAAATTGAAACAATGATTATATATTAGGAATTCATATTTATTACTAGCTGCTGTGCCCGTGACTTCGTCCGCGTGGAATTTAACAAAAAATATATATATGTACAACACAAGGGATTTAATATATTTAAAACAAAAACAGCTGTTACCTGTACATAAGACATACATATATACATATACGGATGTTATGTAACATTTAAACTTAATAAGTCTATATTCCACATTGAATTTTCCACAGATAATTTAAATTGTTCCCATTCCAACCCAAAATTTGCAATAATTCTTTTCAACGCCACTAAATTATTGGTTTTATTGCCAATAGTTTTAGATTTTCGTCATGCATGAAAAAATGGTAAATCTATACAAATAAATAAAATTGGAGTGTCTGTTTTAATATTTTAAAATAACCGGTTTTTACTAAATGCATATGGATCTATACACTGTACATATACCGAAAAAACATTTTCTACAATTTTTGTCTGTCTGTCTGTTTCGGCTAATCTCTAAACGGGTGGACCGATTTTGACGGGACTTTCACTGGCAGATAGCTGATGTAATAAGGTGTAACTTAGGTTACTTTTATTATATATATATATATATATATATTTTTTTTTTTTTTTTGATAACTGCGACCTGAACAATATATATAATAACATATTCAGAAAGAAAGTTTTAGGTACCTGCAATAATATTAGCGTCAAGCTTTTCCTTCGCGCGCTTGTACTTCTCATTGGCCTCCTTGGCGCGCTCCTCGGCCGCGAGTCTTTCAGATGTTCTCTCCGCTAACGTAGCTTCGTACTCCTCAATTAAAACCTACACAAGTTTACAAGTTTACTATTTTAATTTTAATTTTTTGTGGTTACAAATCCGTGTTCTGTTTCGTTAAACAGAACACGGAAAGGAGCACACCTCTCAAACTTATACCTTTATTAGACATACAATATGTTACATTCATAACTGAGGTAGGGCACAGCAGGAAATTTCCTGCTCAAAGAATGGAGCTGCCCGACTGGGGTAGTACCTCGACCTTACCTACAGAAGACCACAGCTAAATAATACTGCTTTCAAGCAGTGTTGTGTTCCTGTTGGTGAGTAAGGTGACCAGACCAGGGCTATAGGGTCGGCAACGCGCTTGCGATGCTTCTGGTGTTGCAGACGTCTATAGGTTACGGTATTTGCTTACCATCAGGTGAGCCGTTCGCTTGTTTGCCGACTGAGTAATATAAAAAAAAATCATATAGTTGTTATAATTGTTACCTTGCTGTAATGAGTTTGTCAGTCTATCATCGCTTTTTAACCGACTTCCAAAAAGGAGGAGGTTTTCAATTCGACTGTATTTTTTAATTTTCGATTAACTTTGTTATAAATTTATATAGAAGAAAAACTGTGACATTGTTTATAATTCTGTTAAATTCTTATATTTTTGCCAGTAGCCTGGATTAGGCTGCTATATTATAGCTGTACCGCGATAAAGTCGACCCTAGCGACGGCCGCGGGACGCGGGGGCGGGTAGCAGTCAACGAATCAGACAGTCTGAATTCTGATATCGGCCGTCGACTAGGGATGGAGACTGCGTGAAAAAAGTCGACTTTTGACTTTGGAATCGACTTGGAATTTTTTGATTGTCAAAATCGATTAATCACAGTTAAAAGTCGATACTCAAGCCGACTTTTTGAAAGCATCTTGTTTTTTTCTGTGAGGACACTGTGGTACTTCGTAAAAGTGATGTTTTCAATAATATTATCATTCCAATGTTAAGTTTCAATAATAGTAAATTTGTAATGAATTGCTATGTATTTTTGTAATGATTAATTAGTTAATATATTCATATTTTATTTTTGTTTATTGATCATTCAAATAAAAAGATAGCGATAAAATTATATATACAAACGCACACACTATAGGTACATTGTACATATATAATCCGTATATACATAGATCGACATATCCAAATATTTAATTTAAGTTGTTAATATTTCCAATTTTTTATTCAGTTGTTCACAGAAATATTTTTTAAGTTTATATTTGTAATTATCTTCAGTAATATCGAAAAGTATAGATCTGGATATTTGATTAATTAAAGTGGGTATCAAATATATATTTGTGCGTTAACCGTTTTAGTTACGAACTTTAGGTGTTACGAGTTTGTTTTAACTTAAGACATCGTTACTCCATAAATAACGTTGTCTGCCGAGGCAAGTTAACGTTACCAAATTTTTAAACGGTATTCCAATCCCTGGTACAAATTATATAATTATATATACTACCGTCCGTGAGTTTGTGACAGTTGTGTTGCTTAAAAAAAGTCAAAGTCATCGAATGAGATTCGATTCCAATCGACTCGAGACAGGTTCAAGTGGATTCCAAAAAGTCGATTATTTTTATGAAAAGATCGATTCTTGACTAAAGTCAGAGTCGACTTTGCCATCCCTACGGCGTTGACATCGAATGACGTACGCACTACACACGAGATTATTTTACTTAGTTACATCCAACAATAAATATGAAATTACCAAGACGAAAAATGACTAAATGAATGATGATAATGTTAATCTTAAGCAACTTTTTTAGTTTTAGTGCTCAGTATTTAGTATTTTATTTTCTAACGTAGTTACTTAATTAATTGTGTATATATATATATATTTATATAGAAAAACATATTATAAAAATAAATATACAATCAGTCTATTATTTGCCACACTCGCATGACTCAAATAATTATAATCATTCACCTAAATAATAACTCGGAGAGATCTACTTGAGATATCTCAAGATAAATCTCTGTGGCGACAATGCCGTGTGTACCCGTGCATACCCCCCGCCCTGCCTCCCATTTGTCATCGCAAGGGTCGACTTTACAGCGGTTTACCTATAATAATACGAATACACATAGACACTAAGTTTGAAATGAACATTTCAACTCACTCTTTGGGCGTTCGTGTCGTGATCGCTTCGATATATTTCTTCTAAATCCTTTTCATACGATTGCTTGCCAAGTTTGAGTTCATCTTGCTGAAATTGTTAAAAAAGAATAATATATACCTACTAAATTAGTCTCAACAAAATAAAAAAATAAAAAACTTCTGTAAAGTAGTCTACAAAAGGATTTTTTCACCGAGAATATAAAATACTGTGTAATATGTATTTTATCTCATTCTCTCCTAGACATTTATGTGTTTATTTCTTTATTGTGATGCATTTTCGTTTCATTGAGCTTCAAATCACGATTCTTAAGAAGTATCACTTCAAAAACCCATAGCTATAATATTAATTTAAAAGCGAAATAATTACCAATCTAATTATCTCTTCTTCAGCAATAGCATTTTCCCTTTCTAAAAACCGCTTCAATGTTTCTTGGAAGCGTTTCATCAGGGGATGAGTCGACTCCAGTACGGCTGGCATTGCTCCTATTTCACGCTTGTTTCGCCATCTGAATATGATACGTTATTAGCTTGACTGTTCTATTAATTAGGTAAATATAATAATAACTCTTTACTGTACAAGTGTACACCGTTAAATTAAAACAAAAAAAGAAACTAGTGTGCTTTAGACCACACAACTGAAGTAAAACTTCTTTAGTTGTTTCTACAGTTGGTAATATACGAAACGTAACTCTCTCTATTTCAATTTTTACTAACTTATATCTCCCTCTCAACTTCCGTTCGCCTCGCCCGATCACACTTTTCATAACGCTCTCGACACGCATTCACCAGCTTACTCCCCAAGTCAATAAGCGTGCGCGCGGTATAAAGAAGAATTACTTGAAAAATAGTAACAAGGAGTTAAGATGAAACGCAAGGAATGCACGATGTCTTAAAGATCATAGTATTGTTTTACATTGTTAAATTGTTAATGCATGTTGGCTCATTCATCTATGGTCACTGGCTGCGTCGTGGTGGCAGGTTCAATCCCCGGACAATTATTTTGAATATTGACAATTATTTGTATGGTATGGATCGAGGCGTCTGTGTCAGTATTTTGCGTAGTCTAAAAACGTTCAGAATATCCAACCTACAAAGGGCCATTAAGTACCAACTCACTCATCAAAAGCTTCTCTCCCGATGGCACCACATTTGCACTGATCCAGGGGACAGGAACAGCAGTTACAAATGCCGTCGTCATCCCCTGGGATAGCACACTCGCATGCGTCTTCCTACAATTGAACATTATAATAACAAAATATAAAAAAACAACGCCTATTGTTATGGGATAAAGTAACATATTTTGTAATTATTATAATTTAATTTTTTAATTTAAGTTTTAAGCATTGGTTAACGCTGTTCAGTTTTATCTTAATCTTTAAGACTTCTACTTTATTAATGAAAATGTGTGGTTTTATGAAACCACGGTAAAAGTGAAACTTTTTTCACATTAAAGACATTTAACTAAAAAAAAATGGATTAATATTCCAATAAGGGTATAAAAATCTCTTTATCAATCTTAACGCCGCTGCCGGCCGTCACGCGACATGCAACACACAGACGAAAAAGTTTGAGACGATGTAATAAGTTTAACTTTAAAATTGGTAACATTTTCTTAATGGCAAATTTAAAAACAAAATCTTACTTTCGGATACACCATTTGCTCATTTTTATAAAGCAGGCAAGTCTCATTGTGTAAAACAATATCATGGTCATCCCTCGGACACGTGCAGTGTGGAGTCAGAGGCGGTTCTATCTGCTGACCATCATCAACGCAGGCACACGATTCAGAATCGGTCATAGTAAAAATTATTTACGAAATACAATATAACAGAAAATTACGCGAAAACAATATCAATCACTAATAAAATAATTCGTTTCTTAGTAACAAACAACCACCTTCGCTTATTGTTTCCATAGCGACGTGATTGTGTTTTTTCTTGTTTTTAACCAACTTACAAAAAAGGAGGAGGTTCTCGCAGTCAGTCAGTTCAGCCTATTGCAGTCCACAGCTGGACATAGGCCTCCCCAAGTTCGCGCCAGACATTCCGGTTTTCCGCAATCCTCATCCAGCCTACACCGGCAATCTTACGAAGATCGTCGGTCCAACGGGCCGGAGGACGTCGCACACTGCGTTTGCCAAGACGCGGTCTCCACTCCAGGACACGTCTGCTCCAACGGCCATCGGTCCTGCGACACAGATGACCAGCCCACTGCCACTTCAACTTGCTAACTCTGTAGGCTATGTCGGTTACTTTCGCTCTCTCGGGGATAGTCTCATTTCTAATCCTATTTTTGAGAGAAACCCCAAGCATAGCCCGTTCCATTGCGCGTTGAGCAACTTTAAACTTGTGGACCAGTCCCTTCGTCAGTGTCCATGTATCGGCTCCGTATGTCAACACAGGCAGGACGCATTGCTCGAAAACTTGTCTTCAAAAAAAAAATATATATTCGAAAACTTGGATTCAATTCGACTGTATTTTTTTTTTGTATGTTAGCTCAGAATTTTTGACTGGGTGGACCGATTTCGATCAATTTTGTTTTAGTTGAAAGGTGTTGCGTGTCATGTGGTCCCATTTAAATTTAATTGAGATCTGACAAGTACTTTTAAGTTATATCTAACTGACCCGGCGAACTTCGTACCGCCTAACAGTCGATTCTTTAAAACAGTGTTTTTCAACCTGTGGGTCGCGACCCCCTGGGGGGTCGCGAAGCTGCCGCAGGGGGGTCGTCAGAGGTCGAGAGAAATTTAGTAAAAAAACAATAAAGATTAAAAAGATTGATTTATTAAGTAAGAGAATTTTAACAAAAGGATATACTCAAACATTTTTATGTTAGTACAAACAAATTAACAAGAAATAAAATCCTAATACTCATGTTATTGCGAAGGTTGTGCTTGTTTTTAACCGACATCCAAAAAAGGAGGAGGTTCTCAATTCGGTTGTATTTTTTTAATGTATGTTAGCTCAGAACTTTTGACTGGGTGGACCGATTTCGATGAATTTTGTTTTAATTGAAAGGTATTGCGTGTTATGTGGTCCCATTTAAATTTAATTGAGATCTGACAAGTACTTTTACAGTTATATCTAATAATTAGTATTTACTTGACTACTTTTTCGTCGACCTACGTTGTATTAAACCGCGTAACTTTTCACTGGGTTTATCGATTTTGATGATCAATATGATGATTAATCAATGACTTTAATCAAAAGCTAATACTTGTCATGTAGTCTTGTATAAAGATCGAGATATGATTACAACTTTTTGAGTAAATTTTGATAACGCGCATTTGCTTGACTGTTTTTTGGTCTTATTACTTTGTATCACTTGTCGATGTAATTAAAGTCGGTTTTTTTTTCGTTTGCGAGCAAACACAATTATTGATTAACCAATTTCTCCCATCGTGGATCTGTATTTGCTACACATAGAATTAAATCGTTTTCCAAAAAGCGGTTTCTTTGTTTACTTGTTATTTTGGCCATTGTTGGTGAAAATGTCAACTCGCATAAGTACGAGGTGGCAAATGGAATCAAACACTTCAAGACCTCAGTTGTCAATTCCGGGTATTCTGTTTTTCTTCTTAACCAAATAGGTATCCAAATTAGCAGACATGGATTCCAATTCCATCGGCACATAATTCTAGCAGATTCTTTTTGAGCTTAGTTGGCAAATTAGCCTCATTTATAGCAACATTTAAAATCGAATTTAAGATTTTTAAACTGAGGTAGGGCATAGCAGGAAATTTCCTGCTCAAAATATGGAGCAGCCGACTGGGGTAGTACCTCGACCTTACATAAGATCACAGCTAAATAATACCGTTTCCAAGCAGTGTTGTGTTCTTTTTCCAAGCAGTGTGGGATCTGGAAATGAATCTTATGGCAAGATTTTGGAGTCGCTCTAACTTTCTTAGTAGCTCCTCAGTCACATCCAGATAGCATACATCAGCATAATCAAGGATAGGTAGCAGAAGGGTTTGCGCAAGCATAATTTTGGTTTGAAAAGGAACAAAATATTGGAGACGCTTGAGAGAGTGGAATGTGTAGTGTATTCTTCTGCTGACTTCGCCGACATGAGCTGCCCAGGACAAATTGCAGTCCATAATGAGACCCAAATTCCTAACCTTATCACAGTAAGGAATTTGAACCCCAGAGTACGAGATTTTAGGAACCAATTCCCAGTCAAGTCTGCTTCTCAATCGACTACTTCCAATAATAATTGCTTGTGATTTAGCAGGATTGACCAACAACCCAAAAGATTTAGCCCAGGCCTGAACTGCAACTTCTTTCAAATTATCTAAGACCATTTTCATACCAGGTATATATGCCTTGATGTTTATCTCACATCTGACTTCTTCAGTAAATTATAGAGTCTACGAATATGAATCGAAGCTATTTTGATTTATAGACGACGACCACAAGTCAACTTTTTTTGTAAAGCCATGTATTTTGTCTTTTGCACTGTTGACATTTTAATCTCGCCTTATACACATACATACATGATAAAAAAATTGCGTGCGTACAAAGTACACATGTCAGAAGTGAAACTTCCTTGGAAAACTAATTAAAAAAAAACTAATTAAAAAAAACGAATTTAAAATTTAAAAAAAAGTAGGTAGTTGAAAAAAAAACAAAAAGCCAACGTCGCGGTGTTCCCAGGTGGTCACCCATCCAAGTACTGACCGTCATGACGCTGCCGCGTTACCGGTCGCTCAAAGTTTACCCCTCATGTGCCTACAGAAGTTTCACTTAAAAAAGCGAAGGGTCGGGGGGTCGCGTAATATTTTTTCATACCAGGGGGGTCGCATCATGAAAAAGGTTGAAAAACACTGCTTTAAAATACTTATCCTTTCCGGAACCCCTCCTCTAATACTTAAACTTTATGGTATGGTATTAAAGTTCAAATTGACTTAAGTATTATTACGAATCTTTTGTATGGGAATCGAAAAGTGTTGTTTTTAGACTTCTTCAGGGAATTTTTTAAATTTTTCTCTAAGTAACAACCATCCTCGTACTTCAAAGAATATTATAAAAAAAGAATTAGCGAAATCGGTTCAGCTGCTTTCGAGATTTGCGCTTAGCAACACATTCAGCGATTCATTTTTATATATATACATATAGAGAAGAGACTAGCTGACCCGGCGAACTTCGTACCGTCTAACAGTTGATTCTTTAATTTTTAATTTTTTTTAAATACTTATCCTTCCCGAACCCCTCCAGTAACACTTAAACTTTATGGTATGGTATTTAAGTTCAAATTGAATTTTAAGTATTATTACCAATCTTTTGTATGGGAATGTAGAAAAGTGTTGTTTTTACACTTTTTCAGGATTTTTTTTTTAATTTTTCTCTCCTTAAGAACCATCCTCGTACTTCAAGGAATATTATACAAAACGAATTATCGAAATCGGTTCAGCCACTCTCCAGATTTGCGCTTAGCAACACATTCAGCGATTCATTTTTATATATATAGAGAGAAGAGATATAGAGATATAGAGATAATGCGTATAATTTACTTGACTACTTTTTTGTCGACCTACGTTGTATTATACCGCATAATGTTACTCGTTGTACCGATTTTGACGATTTTTACTTTAATCGAAAGTTAATACTTGTCATGTAGTCCTGTTTAAATTAGATCGAGATCTGATTACAACTTTTTGAGTAATCTTTAATAGCGCCTATTTGCTAGCTACTTGACTATTTTTTCGTCTTCGTCGAGCAAGCACAATTATGTTTTTTAGGTTTTGGCGCGTTATGGTTATGACCTTGTATATCTTCATACATTGTTATCGATCTGCATACGATTGCGATTCAGCCTGTAATATCCCACTGTTGGGCATAGGCGTCTTTCCCCATGTAGGAGAAGGATCGGAGCTTAATCCACCGCACTGCTCCAATGCGGGTTGGCGGATATATTCCCTAGTATGAGTAACGATCGCTATCCGGCGTACATGATAACAAGCGGGACCGCGACGGCTTAACGTGCTCTCCGAGGCATGGTAGGGAGACCTACAAAGACTGCACAAACATCCAGACCACGGCAAACGTCTGTATGGCCAATACAAATGTTGTCGTGTGCGGGGATCAATCCCGCAACCGCCAACGCAACCGCCACAAACCAGTGCTAAGATATGCTAGGTATGGTATGGTAGAACTTTCGAAACAAGGGCAATCCTAGTTGCAGCATATAAATTAAAGGCTTTATTTTAATAAGTTAACTCAAATAAGTAATTGCAAATTAGTCATGTTGGTCCGGTTCTACAGAAGAGTTCTTAACTTAAACGCAAACAGGTTTTTACAAATATTTAGATAACTCAATATCCTTTTAATAAATGCTGATTACCTAATTTTCTGACATAGAATGGATACCAAAGTAACTTCGTAGGATAGAAAATGACAAGAACCAAAATCTTTAAAAATAAACTGTGTATTTTTGCGTTTTTACGTTATTACTTCATATTATTCGAAGTTTTGAAGTTTGAACTCAATTGTTATTTTTGTTGCGCTGTTTGTTTGAACCTTTTACCGCAAGCTAGCAAGCTATAAGCGACGCGGGAGTATCAAAATGTTATTTGGATTAAGAGAAAAGAAAACAAAATTATTACAAGTTAACAATTTATTGTCTGAATATTGAATTCTACAAATATGCTATGTTCGGTTTTTAATTTTTAAGTTTGGAAATTAATACAAAAAAAACAAGGAGCTTATTCCTGTCTCGTGAAAGGCGGAGAGTTATGAGCACTTAGCTTGGTCCCTGGGATGACTCCGACGGCCCACGGCTCTCGTCGGAAACGCCTGACTCGCCACGTGGCCGGGCGCTGCTTCCCGATGCCTTCAGGTGCCGCCGACCGCCAGACAGAAGGACCCCACTACAGAGACTACGTAACCAAAAGAGCTGAATCAAGGCGGGCAATGAAATGACAGGGCCAGCAACGCCGGTTCCTTATAAGCGAAACCCGAAGCCCTACCACTCACACCACCACGCCAGTTACACGGGCCTCATAACGAATATACTTCTCGAACCGCGCCCCGACGCTAGGCATAAATTCAATAATTGAATAAACAAATATATATATATATATGTTACAACATATACACAATGTTGGTACCACAAGAAGGATGACATCTATCTCATAAGTTAAGCAAAAAAAAGTAGGCAATTTATGGTTAGTTTATTTTTTTATAACACATTTATGAAAATGTACATATATATTTGTTTTTTTTTGTAGGTATTTTTATCTTTAAAAATATATATCATCATCATCGTCATCTTCAGCCTATCGCAGTCCACTGCTGGAGATAGGCCTTTGCCCATAGTCACCACGCTGGGCAGGCGGGTTGGTGACCGCAGGGCTGGCTTTGTCGCACCGAAGACGCTGCTATTTCAAAGTCAGCAGTTTGATGGTTATCTCGCTATCGGCATCGCGCATCGGTCAACATCAACTGGTCGCCTCTTATGACAGCCACAGGAAGAGAGGGGTTGGCTATATTCTTTATTGCCGTAACCACACAGCAAAAAATACCTATATAGAGATAATAAATAAAGATTATATTATTTACTAGCTGTACCCTGCGCGCGTTACTACATTTTTTTTTTGGTCGTACTAACTCTCAAACCTTTGTGGGCTCATGCAGAAAACTTTGCTGAAGATCATGACATGATCAAATGCATTGTTTACGATTGTATAAAGGACATACAGACAAACATTATATATATAGATATTAGTAGCTTAAACTGCGCATGTGCAACTATAGTACACATTTCACAGTTATACCCCGTCCGGCGACTAATGATCTTTTTGACACTTCAAGAAATTTTGACATTAGTGACTGCCTCACAAGTTATTTATTCGATTCGAAATAATAATCGATTTTATTTAAGAAGAACTTTCAATTGATTTAATTAAATACATTTAGTTTAAAAATATTATTTATTTATGCGTTTATTAGTTTTTTTTAATTATAAATGAAATATATAAATAATAAATAAATGAATTAACAGAGTTATTGCTCTATATTCTTGGTTTGCAATTAAATTTCAAGATTTCGACTTAATTCCTTGCAAGTAATCAATCTTGGGGTCATAGAATACTATTTTTATTTCCTTTTTTGTATTAAATTTGTAGAAACAATAATCACATGACGTAAAATTATTTTTATCATATGATCGACTTATTATTTCAAGAACTGTTTCATAGTCTGTGGTTGTTTGTTATGCACAGGGTACTTCACTCAATCAATCAAATCGTCAATAAAGTATGACATTACAGTAGAATTTTAGTACGTTATTCCGAAAAAAAAAACAACGTAATTTATAGGTGTGGGCTGTCAAAAAGATCATTAGTCGCCGGACGGGGTATAGTTGCCATGGCAACCGTAAACATAACCATATTGTTGCGTACCTTTACGACATCAGTAATGAAATTGTACTTGAAATTTATTTAACTTCATTTCAATAACTTAATTTTAATAAGGTTTCAAGTTTTTCTATTTCTCGCAAAATAAAGAAATAATACAAAAAATGGTAAGCGTTTTTTTTTATAATAGGCTAGCTTTTTTTTATGTAACTAGGTCGGCAAACAAGCGTACGGCTCACCTGCCTGCAAGACCGTAGCCTAAAGATGCCTGCAACACCAGAAGCATCGCAAGCGCGTTGCCGACCCTATCCCCAATCCCCCCCAGGAGCTCTGGTCACCTTACTCACCAACAGGAACACAATACTGCTTGAAAACAGTATTATTTAGCTATGGTCTTCTGTAAGGTCGAGGTACTACCCCAGTCGGGCTGCTCCATATTTTGAGCAGGAAATTTCCTGCTGTGCCCTACCTCAGTTTAATATTCATTTTTTTCTTAGATTTTAAGTCGTTCTAAACCAGCAAATGATAATAGAAACCGCGGGTACAGTTCTGGCAAAAGAGCGACTTTTCCAGAGCTTGAAGATTTCATCTTGAAGAGAGACTACACCGGTGCCATTACTATGCTTGAGGTTCGTTTATTTAATTGTTCGTTAATAGCATTTTAATACAATAAAGCTTCCTATAAGTCAACTTAGGGCTCCTTCAAATTTTTTTTTTTTTTTTTTTGTAATTCTTCAATACTTTTATATTTTTGTATTTCCTAAGTTAACCTAATATATCAATATATTATATATAAACATTATTTAGAAAATAATAGCAAAACTAGAAAGTATACATAAAACCTACTGGGCAGTTGGGCACTATACAGTTACTTTTTTCGAAAAATTATCTTACAAAGAGCGTAAATTAGTCAAGGAAATTTCCCTACGGTCTTAATTTATCTAAATCCATATATAAGGTCCCGAAAAAAAAACAGGATAGACTCTTATAAAATCATGTTAAATTATTATATTTTATTTTTTTTAGTTTCTAAAACATGATGGCAACACAGACGTATGGATTAGTGCGTGGACGGCGTGGTGCTGGTTCCACCTCGGCGAGTACAAGCGAGCTCTAGACGAATATCTTGAGATTAAGAAGAGAGACAACCTCGTCACGAGTATTGCTGATAACATTGACTTAGATATCGCAGTCTGCTACTTCTATTTAGGTAGAAATAAATAAATATTTATGTCACACTGTTGACTGTTCCTAATTTAGACAACATAGTGATTGTATGTTAGGTAACGATTTTTTCCTTTTCGTCACTACATATTATAAAACAAAGTCTCTTCCCGCTATCTGTCTGTCTGTATATATGCTTAGATCTTTAAAACTACGCAACGGATTTTGATGCGGTTTTCTTTAGTAGATAGAGTGATTCCAGAGGAAGGTTTTTATGTATAAGTATAATGCATGCATAATATAGTAGAGGAACATTGATAGTTTTTGCATCCGTGCGAAGCCGGGACGGGTCGCTAATAAATGTTTAGGCAAACAATTTATATATTGTAAATATACATATGTAACAGACCCGAGATAGGAAAAAGCCCACAAACTGTAGAGATATTGTCTCTGTCCCCTAAATTGTCTGTAACTTTTTTTCTTCAGGAATGTATAAAGAATCCCAAGATGCCGTAGAGGAAGCGCCCAAGTGTCATCTTAAGGTAAACGAATTTCATGACTAATTTTTTTTTTTTTTTGTATCACAGCTCTAATACAAATATTTTATTTGAAATGACACAAATCGGTATCGGTATCGGTACAAATCGAGTTTGTACTTATGATAAAGCTTCTCGTCCAAGTCAATATCATGGTGAACCCGTTTGTATCATTCAATCTGCACTTGGACAAATAATTAAATAGCACAAATGGATAATTGTAACTGCTGAAGACACACTGAGAATATCGAATAATCCTGTGTTATATTTTAAATTCTGCCAACCCACGAAATAGTATGAGGTATTATGATCCAACCAATAAATGATTATATGTATGTAAAAAGGACTTTTGATCAACAGTGCGAAATTTATAGATATTTTCAGCTTAATACACAGAAAAGACACACAAAAGGAAATATAAAAATTGGAGAACGCCAGCTGAGGATATATTTTTTTTTACGTGGGGAAAATCCATCATGGATACCCTCCGGTGCGTTGGCATCAGAGGGTTATGTCCGACTCCTACTAACCAAAAACTACCCACGTGTGAGCAGACACCCGCCTGAGTGGGGCGAGATGGGGTCGCGTTAGCAGTCTCCACCCCGCCCCGGCGGCTGGCCCTAGAGGAGGGCACCTAGAGGGGCGGCACCCACAACACCACTCCTCCCGACGACGCGTGCGGTCTCAAGCCAGCCGAAGATCCCCCGACCCCCAGCCGGCCACCCCACTTAAGGGATGCTCAACCGGACCAGTCTACCGTCTGCAGAATGGGGACACATGTCCAGGAGCGTCCACCCTCCAAGCCAGGCAGGCCTGACCTTCAACGCCTGGCATCACGGCGTTGGGGGTCAGGCCCGCCCGACTTCCAACGCCGGCTCGCACCCAACAACCGAGCAAAGCTCCAGGGAGCCCAGCACGACCCAGCAACTACCCCACGGGTTCGCCGGACTGCACCAACAACCTAGCTTAAAGCTCCAGGGAGCCAGCACAGCCCGGCCCTCACACATCACGTCTGCCGGATTGCACCAGCAACCGAGCAAAACTCCAGGGAGCCAGCACAACCCGGCCGGCAAACCGCGCTATCGCGCTACAGGGCGGACAAACGAACCCACCCACCCCGTCCCTCTAGTGCACTTACGGGTCGAGCAGTTCCCGGAACGCACCCCTCGAGTCAGTCGTTAGCCGCGACGAGCAGCAGTACCGCAACTGCGATACTGCTGCCCGTCCCGTTGCCCAGGGTGCACCACGAGGAGGTGACCGACATGCACCCCAGCTGGTGAAATACCTCAACCTTATGAAAGTTCAGTTAAATAAAACTGATCTGAAATAATATTATATTTCTGTGGTGCGTAAGGTAGCAAGAGCAAGGTGGCCTAGGAAGGATCAGAAGGTTGGTAAAGTGCTTCTGATGCTCCTGGTGTATCAGACTACGCGCTACGGTAACTGCGAGAAGGCAGTACATTTGTCATCCACCGTAGTTGTATAAAAATTTGAAACTTAAAAAAACGAGTGTGCTTTAGATCACACGACTGAAGTAAAATTTCTTTAGCTCCTTCTTACTTATCCCTCTCAACTTCCGTTCACCTCGCCCAATCACACTTTTCGTAACGCTCTCGTCGCGCATTCACCAGCTTACTTCCCAAGTCAAGCGTGTGTAAAGAAGTTATTCTTCAAAAATAATTAAGTTTTGTTTAAAACTTCTACAGTACAAAATATTTCAGTGTCGTCTTCAGTTCCACTTAGCACATAAGCTAGGTGACGAGGAGATACTTATGAAAGCTCACGCAAAATTGCGAGACGTACCTGAAGACCAGCTCAGCTTGGCCTCTGTGCACTACCTACGCGCTCACTACCAGGAGGCTATTGATGTTTACAAAAAACTGCTTTTGGAGAGACGGTATGTTTTTTTTATTCTTTCATTTTTAATCGTTTTACGAGTATAAATTTACCAATGAATTGCTATCAAAATATTATATTTCTGTATGTAAATGTGACATAACAAAGCCAGCCCTGCGGTCACCAACCCGCCTGCTCAGCGTGGTGACTATGGGCAAAACACCTGAGTTCACGACATTTTTAGCACGAATTTGCGGAGACTTATGTCCAGCAGTGGACTGCGATAGGCTGAAGTGATGATGATGCCATCAAAAAGTTGTATTTGTTACTTTTGTGTTGATATTATATAATTATCAATTCTTCTTTTTGGAGTTTTTCTTTTCCTCAATAGAAATCAAAAGATTTTACTCTTTGTCTTGTTAGTAATATAAATTACTATAGATTTATACATATAACGGGATATTTAACATGTTGCTTTTTTAACACAACTAGATCGGTAAATAAGCGTAAGGCTTACCTGATGCTAAGCATTTACCGTAGCATAAAGACGCTTGCACCACCAGAAGCATCGCAAACACGTTGCCGACCCTATCCTCGAAGGGTCCCCCCTTGACCTTACTCGCCACAGAAATACAACACTGCTTGAGAGCAGTATTATTTAGCTGTGATCTTCTGTAAGGTCGAGGTACTTCTGCAGTCGTGCTACTTCAGATTTTGACGTTATTTCCTGCTGTGCCCTACCTCAATAAATTCATTTATAAAAAATCCAATATAGTCCGTATTTTTATACTATTCTGGAAATCAGCTTTCAATAGAAGTAATTGGTATTAAGTTTTAAACATTAATTTTATATGGACTAAAAAAATACAATAAACTATATAAATTTTACAGTTATACAAGATATCAAAACGATGAAACAAATTGGGTGAAGGTGTTATCCCATATACCAGCTAGGTACTCTATTATATTCCTAGGCTGTTATAGCATATGTATATCTAATTTGCGTAAATGGATGTATTATTTTGTATCTTTCTCATACTGAAGATATTCGAAAAGGGATCCCACACAAAATGAGATATAGCTAGTATTAATATTCCGTACCTTTTGAAAAATATTTTAAGAACACGAGCTTGCTAGACCTTAATTTTACTAAAAGATTGTTTTTTATTTAGCAATATTTAATGACAAATCTTATTTTAAATAATATTCAAAATGTTCCCTATAGTTAGTATTTTACATTTATAATCATAAACTATTTATAATTATGGCATTAAATTATAATTAACCACATACTGTTTGGGATATAATATGAATACAACGCCGCAGCACATACATGGCGCTCAACGTGTACGTCGCGCTCTGCTACTACAAGCTGGACTACTACGACGTGTCGCAGGAGGTGCTCGGAGTGTACCTCGCACAGCATCCCACGTCTACTATGGCTGGGAATCTTAAGGCTTGCAATCTGTTTAGGTTTGTACTCTACCGTCAGCACATTTCATACTATGTAGTTGAAGCTGTTGAAGCCCTCAGTTGCAATGAGACACTCGGTTGCGATACTCGCACATAATGGGCATGACGACAGTATCAAAAAATCGTCAATTTAATGATTTTAGGGGAACACTCATATTTAAAAAATTCAAAATACTGGTTTACTTTTATGTAATATAATAAGATTATTGTGATTTTCAATAAAATAAAACAGTAAAATACTGCAATCGGCCATTTTGATTGAAACACAAATTACAGCGCACGACGTCACAACATAACATAATACGTCAGGCGCGCTCCAAAGAGTAAAGTAAAAAGTTTATTTTGTGACGTCAAGCCGACGCCATGACACCTGCAGCCGTTTTGCCGCTCTCATTGAAAACATATTAGAAAAATAGTTTTAAAATTCCTTAAACTTAAGTTTATTACCGAAAGATAGGTATTTTTGTAAATAGTAAATGTGTACCCACATTATGGAAGAGGTTTTCAAAATCTTTCGTCATGCCCATTATAATAAATATTTCGTTCAGTTGTTCGTGTTCAATTCGCCACTGCTTATGTACATTTAACTCCTGCCACACCATATACGACCCTCCGCTAAAGTACTAACCCTACTTTGTTGTATTCTGAATAACCAGAGCCTTGCCGTAGTTTTGGGACTGCTGGGAAAGTTCTCCTTTCGCCATAGTATATGTGAAGAAATTTAGTCTACCTGCTCCAAAGTCGGTTCGTGGATAAAATCTTTACCACGAGTAATGATCGCTATCAGTTGTCTTTGATAACAACCGGGATCGACAGCTTTGCGTATTCTACGAGTCACGGTGTGGTTTCCCACAATTTATTTATAAAACTGTACCACTATTACTTTGACATTGGTATTTATGCAAATATTTACTTATATGGCCCTTAAATATGTAGGTATATTTTTAAATAATAATAAAAAATAGAGTGTATGCTTATGACCGCATGGCAGAAGTAATAATTTCATTGGCAATCGCAATCCAGCAATAACGCAATAAGTCCCGAGTTCACCCGATCGAGCCTTTCACCTCAGAGCGTGACGGATCAGCCTAACTTACTACCTACGAAGAAATGTGTGTGCGGTGCGCCAAAAGAAGTTTTCACTTCAAAAATGATATGGTTATATTATCTACATCTACTTAAAATAGTAAATGTTTGTAAAAAGTTTGTGAAAATAAAATGACGGTAAAAATTTCAGATTATACAACGGTAAAGCGGCTGAAAACGAGTTGAAGCAAATATCAGCTGAGCAGCACACGTTCGGACAAGATCTCGTCAAACACAATCTCGTCGTCTTCAAAAATGGGGAAGGAGCTTTAAAAGTGAGTTCATTACACTTAGTGAAGACAAATGAAACCAAAGTGACAGGCATCGATCCAAAGAAGGTCTTTCTCACTCTTCTTTTAACATTGTTAAAGATTTTCCAACAAATCCGCAGCATTTAGCCTGTATCATCCCACTGCTGGGCATAGGCCTCTTTCTCCACGTAGGAGAAGGATTGGAGCTTAATCCACAACGCTGCTCCACTGTGGGTTGGATATTTCTCTATTATGAGTAACGATCGCTATCAGATATTTACGATAACAACCGGGACCGACGGCTTAACGTGCTCTTCGAGGCACGGTGGGGAGACCCACAAGGACAGACATCCAAACCGGAAAGGAATATTTGTACGAATACAAATATCTATTCCGAGCGGGATTCGAACCCGCAAAACCGTCCTCGTACCACTACACCAGAGCGGGTGTTATACCTACCATATATTTCCAACAAATCTAATGTAAATCATTGCTATACAGAATAATTGCTTTTATATAATAATGATATTCTGCTCCACATGTGGCTATTTCATATATATATTATACATACACACAGTTACATACAATTTTGCTGCTTTACAGTCAAATAAATTTCTTAGCGAGTTTAGGAATAATGAAAAAATGGAGTTGTTTCAAAGGTACTACCAGAACTAGTAGACGTGGTCCCGGAAGCCCGTCTCAACCTGGCCGGCTACCGGCTGCGCCACCGGGAGCCTCTGGAGGCCCGGGAGCTGCTGGAGCCCTTGCAGCCCACGTCGCCGCTGCACTACATACTGCGGGCGGTGGTCGCGGTGCGGCTCTACAACGAGACCAACGATGTAAGAGACTAATACGACTTTATTTTTATATACCTTGTAATCTTTTCATTTTGTTTTTTATGTAACAATTTAAATAAATATTTAAAAAAATAAACATTTAAAACGGGATATTTAACATGTTTTTTTATTGTTATTTAACGGAGCTCGACATATTGATATTCTCTACGAATGTCTTGTTCACGAGACTGAGAGAAATAAAAATCTTGAAAAACAATCATAAGAAAGTAAGGGGACGTTAAGTGGTAGGTAAAGAATATTTGTATATGTGTATTCTATAATATCGAAAAGTTCCAAATTATGTTTGTTATGTTATGTGTATGTAGATTTCGATGGACCTTCGTAAAAACTCTACACAACATTTGAGTGCCATATATAAATATTAGTCGTGAGTGGTGATAGAACCGGCGACGTGTTGGCGCGGTGGCCACAGGACGGGCTATTGCGCTTGCAGTCGTGGTTTCGATCCCCGCTCATGACAAACATCTATTAGCCATGTGTCTGTCGTAATTTATTGTGTGTTTCCGAAACCCCGACATAAGAGTAAATCCTACTGGGGGCCGTGGAGTGTGAAGCATTTATTTAGGCGCGTTTATTTAGTTTTTATATAGGTCGGGGAAAAGTCTGGTGTGGTCTTTCATCACGACAACGCCCGACCACATACGTCTTTAGCCACTCAACAAAAATTGAGAGAGTTTGACTGGGAAGTCTTAATGCATCCACCATATAGCACCGATCTTGCACCTTCAGATTTCCATCTATTTTGGTCTCTTCAGAATTCTTTAGGTTGAGTAAAGTTAACGTCGAGAGAGGACTGTCAAAATAGACGACTTTTCGCGGCTTTTTAATGAAAAATGCCAAAATTTCTACAGCTAGGAATTCTGTCTCTACCTACCAGATAGCAGCAAGTTATCGACTAAAATGGTACTTACTCGTATATGTATATTATAATAAATTAATGTAAATAAATTTTGTAGAATCTTACCTTGAATTTGTATATAAAATATGAAAAATTTTCCCCAACCTAATATTTAAAGTTAAACGACCTCTATTAATTCGTATTATTTTTTATTTTTGTGTTACCCACACATGAGGAAATTTTAATATTTTTAAATCATATCAAAATTTTCGATCCAGCGGGGTTCGAACCGCACCTCCGACATACCGTGTCGGTGCTCTACTATGGAACTAAATACGCGGTAGATCGAGTTTGTCAAAGAATTCATTGTAATATGGAACTTTGAATAGTTGGGTACTGTAAAGGACTCGCTATAGACGATGCCAAGGTTGCTTAAACAACCGAATAAAAATCATCATATCAAAAATTTCGATCTACCCTTTACATAGTTCCATAGCTTAATTGGCTAGAGCACCGATACGGTATGTTGGAGGTGCGGGTTCGAACCCCGCTGGATCGAAAATTTTGATATGATTTAAAAATATTTAGGACTTCTAATAAGATAAGTAATCTGTCCTGAAGGAGGAGCAGTTGAAACTGGCCCAGCAGAGCTTCCACACGGTGGGCAGCTCGGCGTCCGAGTGCGACACGATCCCGGGCCGCCAGTGCATGGCCTCGTCCTACTTCCTCGCCGGACAGTTCGAGGAGGTGCTCGTCTACCTCAACTCCATCAAGAGCTTCTTCGTCAACGACGACACATTCAACTTCAATTACGCTCAGGTAACATTAATCTTGTGATAAAACTGTAATATGATCAATCTCTTTGTATACAACAAGAGTATCGAATCAAATCGAATGAATAAATTGATATTTAAAATATTTGGGAAAATTGAAGAAGAAAAGGGCCCAGCAGGAAATTTTCTACTCAGCTAAATTATACTGCTTTCAAGCAGTGTTGTGTTTCTGTTGGTGAGTAAGGTGACCAGAGCTATAGGCAACGCACTTTTGATGCTTCTATGGAAATCGCTTACCATCAGGTGAGCCGTACGCTTGTTTGCCGACCTAGTTCTATATAAAAAAAAAAAGTTTTGTTTCGAAGCACACCAATGCTCGCCAGGTTATTATTACATGAATATTGAATGTAAAGTGGCAGTGGGCTGGTCATCTGTGTCGCAGGACCGATGGCCGTTGGAGCAGACGTGTCCTGGAGTGGAGACCGCGTCTTGGCAAACGCAGTGTGGGACGTCCTCCGGCCCGTTGGACCGACGATCTTCGTAAGATTGCCGGTGTAGGCTGGATGAGGATTGCGGAAAACCGGGATGTCTGGCGCGAACTTGGGGAGGCCTATGTCCAGCTGTGGACTGCAATAGGCTGAACTGACTGAACTGAATATTGAATATGTATATACACTATACCGTCAAATTCAAACTAAAACAATAGTGATGGCGCATAAAAATCACAACCTGTGGAATCTTGTAATATATAGGTATATATACGACGACGGCGCGTTCAAAAAACGTGGTTTGCATAGGCCCTTACGCTTAACAATTATTGAAGTTACTTATTCATAATTTCAGAATATTCAAATCCTGTTAATAGAAATAAAAAGTGTAATATTATATGATATTAAATTATGTTTATTCAGGCAAAAGTAGCATCAGGATTGTACAGAGAAGCCGAAGAATGCCTGCTGACCATCCAAGATGAGACCATACGTAACTCTTTCACTTACCTCGCGTGCCTCTGCCGCTGCCACGTCATGAACAAGGAGGCTCACCTCGCCTGGGAGATATGTGTTAAGGTATTAAAGATTTTATTGAAGTATAACTTCTTTATGCACCTTTAATTTGAGAAGTAAGCTAGTGAGAGGTGGAGTGACGAGAGTGTTACGAAAAATGTGATCGAGAGAGGCGAACGGAAGATGAGGAGATATAAGTTAGATGGAGCTAAAGAAGTTTGACTTCAGTCGTGTGGTCTAAAGCACACTCATTTTTGAAGTCAAACTTCTTTACACATGCTTGACTTGGGGAGTAAGCTGGCGAATGCGTGACGAGAGCGTTACGAAAAGTGTTATCGGGCGAGGCGAATGGAAGTTGAGAGGGAGATATAAGTTAGATGGACCTAAAGAAGTTTTGCTTCAGTCGTGTGGTCTAAAGCACAGACGCTTAGTAGCTTTGTAATATAAACCAGTATTACCAAAGATTATTTAAATTTAGATAATGGTAAAAAATGTTTTTTTATCTATATTATGAAATAATATTAGTTTAATATAATAAAATTGATATTTGTTTTCTAGTCTGCGGGGACGCCAGATAGCTTTGCACTTCTGCAACTGGTCGCAAACGACAGCTATCGCATGGGACAGTTCCTTGTAGCAGCCAAAGCGTTTCACATGCTAGACAAGTACCTATCACTTTGTTATACTTACATACAATAACAATATGCTTACTATAAGACTGAAATGTATGATGTGTGTGAATGTGAATGTGTGAAATGTATAATGTATGTAGTTTTTTTTGACGTGAAACTTCTTTAGGTGCATGAGGGGTAAAATTTGAGCCACCAGTAACGCGGCAGCGTCATAACGTTCAGTATGGGTGACCGCCTGGGAATACCACGTGACGTTGGCTTTTTGTTCTTTTTTAAATTAGTTTTTTTTTTTTGTATTTTCAATTAATAATTAATTAAGAACAGTAAATAATATTCAAGTAAATTGTTTTCAGGTAGTAAATTGTAATATAAAAAATACTTAAAATAGTGACATCTAGTGTTGATAGCGTGAATTACGTCAGCAATAAGAATCGCGTGATGTTGGGTTTGTTTCAAAGGACTAGTTCTGCGAAAATTGTTTCTGCGCGTAATAGATGGCGCTATTCAGCGGTTTTGTGATTTTCAATTGGCTTTTTGATTTTTTCAACTCGGTCGCTCAAATTTTACCCCCTATGCGCCTAAAGAAGTTTCACTTCAAAAATGCAATCGAATTGAGAACGTCGTTCTTATTTGGGAGTCGATTAATAATGAGCACTCGGCTTGCGTGTGAGTGTCAGAATGGACGGCGGGCCGGAGATGTGGGAGGGGCTGCGCGGCGCGGTGTGCGGGTGCGCGCAGGCGGCGGCGGGCGGCGCGGCGCCGCAGCTGCGCGACGCGCTGGCGCTGCTGCGGGGCCGCCCGCACGCGCGCGCCGAGCACGTGGCCAGGCCCATCGCGCGCTGGGCGCAGCTCAACGGGATACCCGTGTGAGCAGCTCACTATATCGACACTATATGACAATAGTGTTGTAACATTGTGCAATTCATATAAATAAAATAATTAAATGAAAATAAAGAAGCCTTTTATTTCTTGCGAATTCGACCTTGACCTGACTTGGAGGGCAAATCCAGTGGCTGCAAACCTGGGCGTAGCCACGGTGGGACAAGGTGAGTTTGCCCCACACTTACTCAAAGCTAATATTTAAGATTTCAATTAGGAAATTTCAGTTGCTATTATTGATAGTAAATGAAATGAAAAGTTACAATAAACAAAAATAATTTAATTTTCTATTACATATCGAGTTTTACAATTTATTTATTTTTTTGTTTTTGCCCCGACTACAAAGTTCAGGTCACTCCCCGTTTGGGGAACTGTGCAAATAAATATTTGCACAGTGTCTAAATAGGCAGGAACTCCCCTCCTCTCTCCTGAACTCCTGTTGTTATAACAACTCCAACAATTTGACTTCGATCAACGTCGGGCGGTTCGGATTGTCGACGATCCAAAACTTATGGACTGTGCAGAATCTTTAAGTATAAAATGAGACGTTGTTTCTCTGTATGGTTTTTACCGACTGTATAAAAGGGAGTCTTTTAAAGAACTCTTCGATATGGAACCATTGTCATGTTTTTACAATCGCATCGTTCGCCACAAGACTAGATATATCATCCACACTGACTGGATCTTCTTTCTCATTTTTTTCGTGTACGTACAAAATGTGAGGTTCTGAGGAGCTCCTGGGGTTTTTTTCTATGATAAAAATTTTCCTTAAAGGCCGGCGTTTCACTCGCGTCTTTTCTAAATATGCAGATAATAATCCATCACGATAGCAAAAATGGGTCATTCAACCTGTCTTCTCTCGAATATAATTTGGATAAAAAATGACCTGTACAAAATTTCATACCTTTTAAGCGGACTTTTTTTTTAAAGTCGAAATTCGCATTCGCATTCGTGATTGTGCTAAATCCAACATTCTATACATCACTAATATTTATATACTATACATATGTGTATATATAAACGTGTCACGGTGTATGTTCGCGATAAATTCCGAAACTACTGAACCAATTTTTATCAAATTTTGTAATCATCTGTAATTTGGTCCAACTTGGGAGATAGGGTTGTTTTTATCTCAATTGGACCCGTTAGTTGGCGCTGCTATCGGTATGTAAGCAATCAAATTTGGTAGCTGTTTTCCTTTGGTAGCTGTTTTCCGGGCAGGACAACGTCTGCCGGGTCCGCTAGTAAAATATAAATTTATTGTACAAAATGACCAGAACAGCTAGATATTTAACTGCATGAAATATTGTTAATTATTTATTGTTTAATTATTTGTTAATCAATAGAGTTTTAAAACGCACTTATGTTGGTCCATAACGCATACATTTTACGATTTCATTAGGGCACAAGTACACAAATTGTTCCTTCCATACTTGAGAAAATCTAAAAAATAACCTTGTGATCGATTGAAAAACCAAGGTGGTCCACTGATACAGGTTAAACTCGCAATAAGAAATATTTACCTAGATACAGCCGTACCGAAACGGAAATAGACATACATGTCACACCGGATACATTTCGCATTTAATCAACAAAAAAATATTAAAGCTAGGAATGAGAAAAACGCTAGCAGCTCGCGTTTATTTAATGAAGTAACATTTTATTGGGTATCTATTTCGCAAGAAAGCAAACTACACTTATGTAGTTTACTACCGCCTTTTGTACACACTTGTATTAGTGTATTTATCGTGCAATAAATAATTTAAATAAATAAATAAAATACTATATTATACGTACCACTTAATTAGACTTTTTCAAAGTTGCAAATCTTACTCTTATTTGAGGTTTAGTAGCAAAACAACTATTTTGTAACTTAAATCTATATGAACTGGAAATAAACTATAGGTAGGTATATATATAATGTACTAATTGAAATAAACAACTTATCGAAACACTTATATATTTAATAAATAATATATGTATGTATGTGTATATAATATAAGTAACACAGAATATTACGATGTGTGCAATTTAGGTAATAATAGGTACAACAACATTAATAATTTATATTTAATTACAAACAAAATTTATAAGTAGGTTACTTATTTAGCTACATTGATGGAAAACAAATTATAATACTCTAAATATAAATTAACGTCAAAAAAACGTAGTAAATAAATATACGCTTCAGCCTGTAATATCCCACTGTTGGACCTCTTTCCCCACGTAGGAGAAGGATTAGAGTAAGTTTAATCCACTACGCTGCTCTAATGCGCGTACTGCGTAGGCGGATATTTTCCCTGCTATAAGTAACGATCGCTATAAGGTGTACAATGTACATGATTACAACCGGGACCGACAGCTTAACGTGCTCTCCGAGGCACGGTGGGGAGACCCACAAGGACTGCACAAACACCCAGACCAAGGCACACATCTGTATGGCCAATACAAATGTTTGTCATGTGCGGGGTTCGAACCCACAACCGCCAGCGCAACAGCCACAGTGCTGTGACCGTTGCGCCAACGCGGCGTCTAGTAAAAGTAAATAAATATGCTCAATATCACATCGTCTGTTTGTTTCTAAGATTGAACAGCCGACTGATATTAGATTAATAAATTTACACAAACCTAATTAATACATTTATAAGTAATTTACTTGCTACTATTGAACTTGTAACTATTGCCTTTTCCTTCTAAATAATTATATTAAAATTTATAAAATAATCGCCTACTCACGTAGGTATTGGTCAGCTTTATCTAGTTCAATTATAAACGTTTTTATCCGTTTGCCTTTTTAAGTTACTCATACCGAAGAACTTGTACCTACTGCTATTAAAAATATACGCATGAATAGGCCCAAAAGCAAGATTTATTTAGATATTTCTCGAAGTACGAGAATCGTGATTTTATGAAGATTTCGAAACTTAAATAATTCAAAATTAAAAAAAAAAGTTATAGTACATTTTTAACCGACTTCAAAAAAGGAGGAGGTTACTCAATTCGACCGTATATAGGTACTCGTATATATTTTTTAATGTATGTTCGGGGATAACTTCGTCGTTTATGAACCGATTTTGATAATTCTTTTTTTTTTGTTGAAAAGGAGATATCCCAACTTAGGTACCATGATAAGGAAACCAGGTTCTGATGATGGAATCCCAGAGAAATCGAGGGGAACCCTTGAAAATCGTAGTGACGACTAGTGCGTTTATTTATTATTTATTACTTGTCGATGTAATTGAAGTCGGTTTTTTTTTCGTTTGCTAGCAAACACAATTATGAAATTTATGAATCTTTCATTTATGATATTTAAATATAGGAAAACATATAAGCACGAACGGCTAATCTTACTTAAATAACTTTTGTCCTTTCAAAAAACTTTTTAGAAAGTATTTTCTAACTTTTAATATGCATTATCACATAATAATAGTTTACAGGTTTTTTGGTAAACAGTATTAAAATGAAAGACAAATTACCGTAACATGGCATTTTATTTAAAAACTAAGTACACATTATATTTACATGTAAGTAATACAACGCGTCAAGATCAAGTCCGTAGCAACAGTCAAAGCAGAACTAAATAAATAAAAAATAGGATAATTTCATTCGGCTCTCGGGCGAGGTCATCGACCTTGTCGCATCGCTGATTGGACAAACACATCTCATCTAACACAATGATCCATAATTCCATATTCCTCCTTCGATGAACACATCGCTTCCATTAAAAATCCAAAATAATCCAAACATCTTTCCAAACCTATTCTACACAGCAGAAAATGGTTACAGAAACTAATACATTCTAAAATCTATTCCATATCGACTTTTACAAGCTGATAAAACTCATACCAAACTCAATCTACACATAACATTATAAACAAAATACGCAGAACAACGCTTTGAATAAAGCCTTCGCTCTTTAATGTTTCTGACCAGTCCTATCAGCTCGCCTCATTATACAAAAGTTTATTGCCAGAGGATGTTAACAATTATTGTGCTAACTCAACTAGCTCATCTTAAGCTTAGTAAGTCGTCATTATCCAATCCATTTCTTCCATCAGCGATACTACAAGTTGCGTATAGTTAAATAAGTGACTAGCGCCAGGGGTGGCCTAATGCGGGCAGCGTGTATTTGGCCACGGGAGCGGCGACAGCGACGTGGGCCGGGGCGGCTATCGCGACTGGCGCCTATAATATATTCTCACATTACTATTGGGAACACCAAGAAGTAGAAGAGAAGAAGGTTGACTTCCATACATAGGTTAAAGATCATATTTGGTATAAACTAGATTCTGTGACAACTAGTCTAATACTCACGGCGTGTGTGCCACCAGTCCTCTCAACGACAGCATTGAAACCGTTGACTTTGTCGGCCGTGTAGGTAACTTTTCTGAGGTGGCCGTCTGGCTCGACCAGGCTGTAAGATCCGTGGACCACACCGTTCTGTAACGTCTCCTGCGCGTCCTTGTGATCGCCGGTGTGGGGATCGGCTACACCGTAGGAGTAGCTGTACGCAGGGTTCGGATCAATTGGTTCTGCGTGTACGACCTATAAATATTGAGAAGAATAAAATCATACTATTTTTTATAATTTAAAACAAAATGTTGGAATAAATAATTTTAGAGATTATGTCATACTGGAGCAGCAACAGTCTTAATGACAGGGGCGGCGACAGCGACAGGGGCAGCGTATGAGTGCGAGACAACCGGAGCCGCGTAAGAGTGCGAGAGAGCCGGCGCCGCGTAGCCGTAGTCGTAGATGCCCGGCGCCGCAGCCGCCATGGCGCACGCGCAGCATAACATAAATAACTATGAACAATGCAGTAATATTTGAATATTTATATTAGGTAGTTTGAAAAAAAAATTAATTTCACTTAGAAGCTATATTTGTTTTGAAGATAAACAAATTTTTAGTTAATTTAATTAAAAGTATTTTATATAGAATATAATATATTAATTATACCTTGGCGTACATGACTGTCGCGTGCGCTGTTCGTGTGGTCTGAAACACTGTGGCATGTATGGCCCCGTGCACATATATATCTGCGCCGGAATGGACAGTTGATACAGTTTCACAACCAAGGATACGACACACTTGCCCTACGCGCGGCCCTCACATGAAAGTATAATATATGGATTAGGGGTGAATTTAGTAATATTGTGCTAAAACATGTCTCTACAAATATAGCAAATACAGAAATCCAGATTAAAATCCTGCGAAATACCTTCCAATCAAAATGTTGATAATTTGTCCAATTTTGTATTAGTTATCAACATTGCATACACCTCATGCAATATATAAATATGCTTGCAAAATTCACTGTTGCTGTACTAAAAATTTTCAATACATTTGAAATGTCTTTATGGATCACAAATTTGGCCTAAGTGTAGCTATTTCATGTTAATCTCTTATTAATCAGAACGAAAATTTGTAAACACTATAGAAAAGTTATGAAAAATAAAAACTTGCTTACGTGTAACGTAACATTCTTGACTGAAAATTAAAAAAGAAAGTACCATTAAAAATATGTAGGTACTATGTGTCCAATAAAAAATGTGTGTATGTAAACATGTATTTATTTAACTATATAGGTAATTCTATGGTACAAATGGTTATAAAATTTATCTATCACTGAGGTATCTAAGAAAAATACAAATTTTAAGCATCAAAGTTTGGCAATCCTTGTAGGATATCATCTAACGTAAGGCAGCAGAACAGGATTCGAATGAGCGCTCTATATGTAACTTTAATAGTACTAATGTCTATCATAAATTTTGTTGCCTACTTGAATTTAATATTAGATTAATTATTTGATATAGCCTCGTAACCAATGCAATTTATGAAACTAGCTTACACATTGCGAAATGGATCCTACAAACATCAAGAATAGGCACTGGGCGTGCTAGCATTATGCATTACTATTCAATGTTTTACAAAACCCACATCAAATTAAATACCCTCGAAATATAATACGTAGATTTTTTTAATTTGAAGTAGTTACATTAAACTACCGTTATATATTATATTAAACTAACTTTGTTTTCGTAAAAATAATATTTCCGTCTACAATTGTTCGTTTAGTGTACGACGCTAATGTTAGAGCTTTTCTTAAGTTTATTCAAATCAGCGGAGGCTACAGAGACGGACTAGAATTTTTTGAGGTCCGGGGGCGGAAAGATAATAGTAAGTAAACCCTAAGTCTTAGAAGATGATGTACCTACATTACAGGGAGCTTTTCTACTGTTGTCGGTGACAATACACAGTAGTACGACAAAGCTGGAAAATTCCCATACGAGTGTCTTATTTTTAAAAATGGAGGAGGTTCTCAATTCTATATTACATTTTCAGATGTACCTTTTTATGATTCTTTTTTATCAAAAGCTGCTGCTTATCATGTGGTCCCATCTAAATTTAAACGAGATCAGACCACTATTTTTTGATGCTTATCCCTAAAAATGAGTGTTTAATTGCTTTATTTATTGACTTTCGTTATTATATTACTAGGCGATGTAAAATTAAGTCAGTTTTTTTAGTTTTCGTGCAAAATAATTATTTTAATTATTATTCACTCTTTATTTAATACATTTAGGGAATAAAATATTGGCAATTTATTTTATTCCAGATATTACACCTTGTTTTAATATAATTTAATTTAACTTTGATAATAAGTATCGATCACGATTCAGCCTATAACATCCCACTGTTGGGCATAGGCCTCTTCCCCATGTGGGAGAAGGATCGGAGCTTAATCCACCACGCTGCTCCAATGCGGGTTGGAGGATATATTCCCTACTATGAGTAACGATCGCTATCAGCTGTACATGATAACAACCGGGACCGACGGCTTAACGTGCTCTCCGAGGCACGGTGGGGAGACCCACAAGGACTGCACAAACACCCCACCACGGCAAACCTGTATGGCCAATCTGTATGGCCAATACAAATGTTGTCGTGTGCGGGGATCGAACCCGCAACCGCTCGCGCAACAGCTAATCGCAATCCATTGCTGTGACCGCTGCGCCAATAAGTATCAGTTCGTAAAAATAATATTTTTAACTCTCTATAGTAGTGTTGAATATAAATTATATTTTAATTATTACACTAGAAAAATGTTTAGTTACAAATTTAATCCTCTATTTTATTTATGTTTTATTTATTAGTTTAATAAAAGGAGCGAAGCCCTTTTCGCCTATTCCACCATTGAGCAGTTTGATATGCAAATTAAATAGGTATAATATGCGACGTTATTTAAATCAGATGCAGTGTGTTAAACGTTGCCTTGGTATTTAAGGAAATTTTGTACGTGTCTTGAAGTTTGTGAGCATTAAATAAAACTTAACGTCGCACAAATGGGGTTAATATGAGCCGGTAGCCTAAGAAACTCTTTATAATTAATAGGATTAGTTATATTTATAATCAATCTAGATTCTAGGGCTATGTAGAAATATTATAGGTATACATGAACATATTTCTTATGAATTTGTGCTATTTAACCTACCACCGTTATTTTTCATCATAGCATGGATTTGTTTTCCGCCTACCAATATTTCTTCCCGGTCTGGCTGTTTGTCCTTGTAGGTCTCTCTAAAGTGCTTTGACACCTTAAGCAGTTGGTCCCGGTTGTTATCATTAATACCTAATGGCAATCGTTACTTATAATTAGAGAATATGTTACCGCCGACCCGCAATGGAGAAGCGTGGTGGATTAAGCTACGATTCTTCTCCTACGTAGAGAAAGAGTCATAATATGTTGAGCAGTGGAATGTTACAGACTGAATCGTGATTGTGAACCTAATGTGAAAACACGTTTTTTTGAGAAAGCAGTTTTCTTGACGTTATGAAATATTAGCAATTTTGCCGGAAAACATTAAATCCAATAGATTGATTGTGTATTCAGTTCTATAAGGAAGTTTGTAGACAAGTTAATTTACAGGTGTCCAGGTCGACTCCTAACTGCGCTCCTTCAAATGGGGGTTGTGAATGTAAATGTGTTGTAAATCACATTCCACGTGCAAAAAAAACCTATACCTAAAGTAAGTAAAAACGTATATCTATAAAATGATACATAATTTATGTGAAGTAATTGTGAGGTTTTTTCTAAAAAGCAAACATCTTAACCTTAGCATATTAATATGAATGCATATAATAATAATGGTATTAGGTTGTACCTAAGCAACGTACCTAACTGCAGTAAATTCATGCTGAGTGTTCTTGCAATTAGAAAAGTATTTACCATAGTTTTTGAAGTGTAATTTTGTATTAAATGTGTTATTGTGTCCTAATTCTATTGTTTGCCTCGATAAGGTAAAAGACAATCTTTCCAGTTAAAAAGATTTTCTTGACATGTCAAGCCAATAAAATAAATTATTTGTAATTTTTAGCAATTAATTTAAAATTAAAAAAAAAAAAATCTTTAATATTTCGACAAAATATTGGTGTTGCACTTACAAAGGTGCGAGCACACCTTTCCCCGTACTAGTATTGAGAATAGAAACATTGCCAAGACCTTTGCTGATAGCTCTGCTCCACTAAATAAATTATTTTCATGGGCACAATTAATTGTAGTTATTCTATAAGACCGCCACAGGCGCTGAGTCTAGTCAGGGGAACGCATTTCAAACTAATGTAGGTCACATTGTTAATACCTAGGCTATGTATGTTACCGAGCTATGTTGTAGTGCCATGTGCGAGCTAGTTTAAATTTCATATTGATCGGCCGCGCCCATTCATGTGTTAGGCACATAATTTGAGCAAATGAACTTAATACCTGCCATTCACGATAAGACTTACCTAATACCTACTTTTATCAGCAAATTCTTATTTACCTTAAAGTACTTGTATGAATAGTAAATACTAAAAAACAGAAGCTACATAATAGAAGTTTCTAAGAGTTTTTATTTGCAACAGCAAGAGCAATTCAAACACTTTTGTTAATTAATGCTTTGACCAAGCTGGATGGAATTCTCATACCGAATAGCCGAAGTATTTAAAAATACATTTGCACTTACGACAAGTGCGCTTTTGTTTTGCCCCCGTTCATCAGGACGATTTATATCAGCACAAACTACGAACTTTCAGTTTCATTCATTACGTACCATATTATTAGAATTATCCAACTTGCATTATCATATTTTAGTATAACTAAAGCTAAGCTGCGATTATCGAAATATATGGTTGTGAATAACAGTCCTCATGCCCTTATTTCGCAAAATCAAGTCTCAATGCTACGCTTTGAAACAGCGTATGAGCCCTTTCTTATCAAATGAGACTCAAGTCGGTAACACACGATTGGCGCATGTAGGCTGTTATTAGGCTATCCTGTTCTAGTGCGTTGCAGATTGCAATAGTCGATAAATGAGATATGTGATATTGGTAAATTCTGACTCACACTTAAAAACTCGGTTACATTTGTATTACGAACTACATAGTTGCTACCATTCTGATTCAATAATGATTTTATTATTAAATAACTATTTTTATGACCTGTTTTTTTTATATTTTTGTATAATAATATTTAGTAGACCTAAGAATTTTCAATATAATTAACAAAGGGTAAAATTACATGTAAAAATTTATTTCGGAATAAATAAACATTTTAAAACTTAGACTACATACATCGTAAGGCCACATCGAACTTAGTATTTATGTAACATTATTTCTAGATAATTATACTTTTCTCACTTGTTATTGAAGTTATACTTCTTTTGGCGCGTTAGGGAAAAATGATGAAGAGTAAATTTTTAGGACGCGCGCGCACACCGTCACATAAAACCGACACCCTGAAGTTAGCTTAGTTAGCTAGTCAACGAAGAAGAAGTTAGCAAAGCGAAGTTAGATAGCCAATGAAGTGTAGCTTCTTACGTACGTAAATAAGTAGATTACACACTTTTTTCGCAACAATATTATACAGTGTAGTATAATAATCAACATGTAAACCAAAAAGTCCAACAATGTCTTCTCATCGTTTAACACAAATTAAACAAAGTTATATCATTACAGCAAACACATTAATATGTGTAAATAACTATTTTATGTAAATCTTTTCTGAGTGGTGTGCAATGAAGTTTATTCTATCTATAGTATGGGGATGAATAAAGTATGGGATAGTAAGGATTAAAAAAAATTATATTGACTGCCATTCTAAAACATTTTATTACAAAAAATACTTTTATAACTAGGTACAACAGCGACTTAATTTACAATCATATATACATGAGATACATATTTTGTATAATATCACTAAATGATAACTTTATAAATTCAAGCAGCCCCGTACGAAACACTATGCCTTTATTCCACTCGACGATCCAAAACTTTTGCACTCAGGGAATGTTTTCGTACACTATGTAATGTATATAAAAGGATATTTATCACGTCTATTGTAGGTATTTTTGAGTTTACCATGCACCCGTGACCATAGAAATAGAATTATCGGAAACTCAAAACCATCAACAAACAGTAAATATCCTATTTTATTTGGAACATAGGGTTTGTGACTGACGTCAACTTATAAACTTATTTTTGACAATAGTCTAATGGGCCCCGTAAACGATCAAACTTGTTTGATTAAACTTCATACTTTCATATAACAAACGAATCAAACAAGCCCGCACACGATCAAATAATTTGACAAACACGTTTGTCAAACAGAAATTTATATGAAGTTTGATCAAATATTTGATCGTCTACGGGGCCCTTTAAATATGTATATTAACGTGATTTATATTAAACATCAAAATAAAATAAAAACCTTATAAAACAACGAAGTTGTATTACTGAGAATATATTTTCTTAACTCGGTCTAACATTTTCGATAAAAATGAGCAATCACTTTTAATATTAAAGTTTTATTAATCCTTCCAGAAAATATTAAATTTTCCAGTTTTATGGAACTCTATCGTTTAAATAAATACTCATGTCATGTTAATTAACATTAAGGATATCCACACACCGAATGCAATGAGGACATCAAAATGCGAACGAGAATCGCTTCTTAGAAAAACACATCCATTTTTAATTTAAAAAGATCCGTTACACGTACACCCATTGCATTGTCCTGCAACGAGTTCAGTGTAATCTGTTCCTTATTTATATTTTAATATTCTCAAGATTACTAATTTTATCAATAAATTCACTAATCTGTGTAATAAATTATCTAACTAAATAACTTGATTAGTCTGTGGTTCGGACTTATCACATAATTATTTTCTGTGATAAATAAATCATTATCAATATTTTCTTATATCTTTTGGCACTATTACATTTTAATATGAAAATGTATTCTCAGCCACACAACAACATTTATTACATTCACTTATATTAAAGATCTTACGTGCTCATATAATAATAAAAAAGTAGTTGTGTGTCTGTCTTTTTTATATTTGTACAATTAAATAAAAGCCTAAATCTTAATCCTTAATTATGATTACTAAGGAAGCATACATAAAATAGAAAATATTAATATCCATAAACCTAATAATTAAATTTCAGTTCAATCAAATAATGTCACCCTAAAATAAATTCAAAAATAGTTAAATTCAAAATATTATCATGTTAACTTTTTTCATTTCATTACATTGATTTTAAATTATAAGAAACGTGCTTTAAATCATTTATTGTGACGTAGATTTAAATTAATTATCTTTTTTATCAGCTAATAATATTATTTTATTATTCGTACCATTTCGTTGTTTTTTTTTTATTATTTTATATTGAAATGAATTTTTCGTGACCACAAAACAATTATATAAAGTTATTGCTTACTTTTATACTAATAATATACTTCTTCATTATTAAAAAAAAATTAAAAAGGTAATAAGTGAACGGTCATTAGTCATTACATAGTACTTTTATTAAAATCCTGTAAAAATATATATTCTGATACAATTTTTTTAATTCACATTTATATATTAAAGAAAAAAAATGAATAAAAACCTTTATTAATAAATTTAAACATTTCTTACTACTTTTATTCAATTCTCTGTTTACAAGCCAATATTGCAACGAACCAAACTTATTCTTAAATTATTTTCTTACAAATGGTAATTTATACATAAGTTATAATATAAATATTTAAACTTACTTATGGTAAATGTTATTTAAACTGCAAAAGTAATTAAAAATATGAGACAATAGAATGTTATTGAATTAAATACAACTTGAAATGTCTTTGGTTGAGTTTATTTGTACTATTTTTTACGCAAGTTATGTACCTTGAACAAAATAGATACGATTATATCGATTACAAAGAATTACATTAATTAGGTAATAATTCTTTATAGGGTATCATGGGTCAGTTTAGGACCAGAAATAAACTAAAAAAAAATGGATTTAAACACTCCAATAATATAAGAACTTAAGATATGGTCTTAAAATAGACTTTATATCTTTTTGTTTACCTAAAAACCTATAATTTCATTAATTTTATACATAAATTATGCAATATGAGCTACATTATTATGCCTTCTTTGTAAATGGAATGACTTATAATTTAAAATAAACCCTGTAAGTTGATAAACATTCAAACTTGAAATTCAAATTCAAACGATAATTATTTTCAATGAGAAACATTGTTCAATAACTTTAAGATAATTCACGTATGTAAAAATAAAAATTATAATTAATAAAATAAAACTAGCGACCGGTCCCGGTTTACCGCGGGTAGTTAAAAGTTATTAACTACAGTAAGAAGTGCGGAGGGTCGCATCAAGCGACTTCCGTTATAATTATGTGCGAGACCCGCAATTGGATTTATTTTCGCGCGCATTTTTAACACGCAATAACTCCTTAGATATTTATTGAAATTATATGCTAAAAGGATGTCTTATTGCATACTCCAACGAAAAACGTAAATTTTCTTATAATTGCACAATCATGATAGGAAGCCATGACCGATAAGGTGGCATACTTCAGACCGGTGTGTTCGCACCTATAAAGTAGATTAACCGCACGTGGCCGCCAAGGGCGTTAACGTCGAGAGTCATTTGCTGGCTTTCGTTAAGCTGTATCCACCGAAGTTGATTTTATAGAGGAATATTTTCGAACTAACTTTTGCGGCCATGTATTACTAATTTGTTAGCTAGACTTATCGGGATCATACAAAATAATACAATTTTTAAAATTATTTTTATGAATAAAGCATTATTATTAGATATATTTTTTTTATATTTGTCGAAATTTATATAAAATTATAACAGATAGCAACATACTTTTATACTTTAAGGTATGTTTTAATATTTTATGTATCATATTATGACGACAGTTATACAAAGTTGAGCAACACCACATTACACAGTCAACAAATATTTTTTTTTTACAATTTGTTGGCCATTAAAAGTTTTCAAATGTTAATGTTCCTTAATTTAATTAATATAAATAAACGAATTACACTTCATGAAAATAAACCGTTTTAAACCATAATCGTAAAATATATCATAGTTTAATTAATGTATGTATTATATAACTGAACAGAAAGAAATTCATTTTTGTGAATGTACCTATAACACATGTAAAAAAATATTATATATTCAAAGCTTGTAAAGCATTTTTTTCTAACTGAATTCGTGAGATCAATATTGTAATTTTTCTTATGTGAATTCATTCCACTAGCTTGTGCCTTCACTTCATTCTGTCTTATGTATGAGACTAAAAAATTGTACATTTCAATTTTTTATTTTAAATTTACCTCCTGGCTCCTTGCAAACAAAAAACAAACAAAATTCTTTGACCAAATCCCTTTTACAGATTTTTACCCATTTTTTCATATAGAAGTTTTAATAAATACCTTGTACCTTGTACATATGGGGTTCAGCAAGACAGACTGATATTAGCATTATTACTGCTAAATAACAGCAGTCTGAAAGATATTTAGGAATATAAAGCAATTCTTACGTTTCATAGATTTTTTATTTTATCTATTCTCTTAATTTTTTTATTAAAACTCTTTGAGTTAAGAATTTTGTTGTACAAGGAAGGAACAAAACTCACTTATGTTATTAATACCAACAAACTAGCAGCCTCTTTAAAGATAAATTTTCAAATATTTTTAACGAAAAAAATCACCTTATGTGGAAACCTCTGAGCGTTTTCCTAACATTGCTAGAAATTTCTAGAACCTTCTCCAATATAGTTATAGATCAACAAAGCAGACTAATATTACCATTATCACTGCCGAGTAACAGTAACCTGTTCAACGGCAACACGGACATACAAGTGAGGACGCCCCTGAAGGTGTCCGACCTGAGCTTGGTGCTTGAGAAAGACGCCTCCTGGTCCAAAGATGTGTGGACTCCAATTCTGTTGTTCGTTGTTCCCGATATCAACTCGTTGTAGTAAACAGATAGACAGTGCACTGGTTCCGTGCTGCCTCTGTTTTGAGAGATAATTATAGATTTTAAAATTTGATTTTTTGTCTTCTTTTTAATAATAGGTGGTTATAAATATAATATCAAAGTAAACTTTATTTTGTTGACGTCTTAATTAAAATAGAATAAAACAATTATTTGGCATAATGTAATAAGCAATTTAAAAAATTGACCTATAACAACATATTTTGAAGTTTAAAAGATTTATGAATAATTTTATTTAGTCTAAAATATTCCAATATGTATATAACGTGCATAAATAAATTCTTACTTAAGATGTGCTATTAGTTCGCCGTCATCAGCTCGCCATAATGCTGTAACTTGATCCAGACCGGAACTCAAAATCCTGTGATCGTCTACTGCTGCCAATCTTAACACCTGTATATAAAAAATAGGTTATTCATAAATACTGAAAAATATGTATGTCGGCGTGAGACAATCTCCGATATCAAAAACCTCTGTTGTCTCTCCGTGTGCTTTTTACCATCTGTATAATGATTGTTTTGAAGAACTCTTCATAAGGAAACACCGTCTCATTTCTACCATCGCATCACATTCTCCACAGGGCTAGATATCAACCAATTGGATACGTGATTTACATCCAATAATATGGGCTTCTCTTAAATTTTTGGTCGAGTAAGTACAAACTGTAAAAATGGTTTTCCTCCTGAGGTTTTCCAAGTTTAACTAAACCTAATCTAACCTAAAGGCCGGCGACGCACTCGTACCTTCTCACTTTCAGAAATCCACATTTTACATCAGATCCGACCACTCTTTTTTATATTGAGGGAGTACCCATAATACAAAAAAATTGGTAATTAAGTCTGTCTTGGCTCGAATATGTTGGTTTAAACCTGACAGAGATTGCATTGATTTTGCCATGTTAAAACATTTTAAATACTGTGTAGTTATGAAAAAAAAGAAAAATAATAATAAAGTGTAAACGTGACATTTCCCCAGTCCTCTTCCCCTTGTTATGACTTATGACAAGTCTATGGACGACCTCTAAATCGTATGTGTTGTATACGTGTGTAAGTAGTATAAGTCACATGGGTCGTATATATCGTATGTGTCGTGTAAGTCGTATACGTCATGTTCTCGTATGTTTTGTATAAGTCCGATATTTCCGATTGACGACCCGTTGGCGCAGCGGTTACAGCACTAGCTGTTGCGCTGGCGGTCGTGGGTTTGATCCCCACTCACGACAAACATTTGTAATAGCCATATAGATATCTGTCATGGTCTGGGTGTTTGTGCTTGTGTATTGTGTGTTTCCGGACCCCTGGCACAGGTAAAAAATCCTACCGGGTGCCGTTGAGTGTGAAGCGTTTATATGTCGTATGTGTCGTGTAAATCGTATAAGTCGTATGTGTTATGGAATTCGCACACATCGTATTCGTCGCATGCGTGGCATATGTCACACGTGTCGTGTAAACCTTGTCATATGTGTCTCACCTCCCCATCATGAGCGCGCCACGTGGCCCTCGTAGTGCCCGTGCGCACGTCCAGCAGGGCGAGCGCTCCGCTGGCCAGCCCCACGCACGCCCACGCGCCGCTCGGACTCACGCACATGCAGCGGATGAACGACGTGCCTCCACTCGCCACCTGACACACCCACACTGCTTAGTCAAATTGTGAAACGATTCAGTCTGTAATATCCCACCGCTGGGCATCAGTCTCTTTCACAATGTAGGAGAAGGATCGGAGATTAATCAACCACGCTTCTCCATTGCGGGATTGCGGATATATTCCATACTATGAGTACCGATCACTATCAGGTACATATGATAACACCCGGGCCGACAGCTTAACGTGCTCTCCGAGGCACGGTAGGGAGACCCACAAGGCCAGACATCACGTGCACGTATACAGTGTGTACCTTGAGGTCGTGAGGGTGCGAGGGCGCGCGCGCGTCCACCACTCGCAGGGCGGCGTCAGTGGTGGCGGCCAGCAGGGCGCGCGAGGGGCCTCCAGCGGGCACGTGCACGTATACAGTGTGTACCTTGAGGTCGTGAGGGTGCGAGGGCGCGCGCGCGTCCACCACCCGCAGGGCGGCGTCAGTGGTGGCGGCCAGCAGGGCGCGCGAGGGGCCTCCAGCGGGCACGTGCACGTATACAGTGTGTACCTTGAGGTCGTGAGGGTGCGAGGGCGCGCGCGCGTCCACCACCCGCAGGGCGGCGTCAGTGGTGGCGGCCAGCAGGGCGCGCGAGGGGCCTCCAGCGGGCACGTGCACGTATACAGTGTGTACCTTGAGGTCGTGAGGGTGCGAGGGCGCGCGCGCGTCCACCACCCGCAGGGCGGCGTCAGTGGTGGCGGCCAGCAGGGCGCGCGAGGGGCCTCCAGCGGGCACGTGCACGTATACAGTGTGTACCTTGAGGTCGTGAGGGTGCGAGGGCGCGCGCGCGTCCACCACCCGCAGGGCGGCGTCAGTGGTGGCGGCCAGCAGGGCGCGCGAGGGGCCTCCAGCGGGCACGTGCACGTATACAGTGTGTACCTTGAGGTCGTGAGGGTGCGAGGGCGCGCGCGCGTCCACCACCCGCAGGGCGGCGTCAGTGGTGGCGGCCAGCAGGGCGCGCGAGGGGCCTCCAGCGGGCACGTGCACGTATACAGTGTGTACCTTGAGGTCGTGAGGGTGCGAGGGCGCGCGCGCGTCCACCACCCGCAGGGCGGCGTCAGTGGTGGCGGCCAGCAGGGCGCGCGAGGGGCCTCCAGCGGGCACGTGCACGTATACAGTGTGTACCTTGAGGTCGTGAGGGTGCGAGGGCGCGCGCGCGTCCACCACCCGCAGGGCGGCGTCAGTGGTGGCGGCCAGCAGGGCGCGCGAGGGGCCTCCAGCGGGCACGTGCACGTATACAGTGTGTACCTTGAGGTCGTGAGGGTGCGAGGGCGCGCGCGCGTCCACCACCCGCAGGGCGGCGTCAGTGGTGGCGGCCAGCAGGGCGCGCGAGGGGCCTCCAGCGGGCACGTGCACGTATACAGTGTGTACCTTGAGGTCGTGAGGGTGCGAGGGCGCGCGCGCGTCCACCACCCGCAGGGCGGCGTCAGTGGTGGCGGCCAGCAGGGCGCGCGAGGGGCCTCCAGCGGGCACGTGCACGTATACAGTGTGTACCTTGAGGTCGTGAGGGTGCGAGGGCGCGCGCGCGTCCACCACCCGCAGGGCGGCGTCAGTGGTGGCGGCCAGCAGGGCGCGCGAGGGGCCTCCAGCGGGCACGTGCACGTATACAGTGTGTACCTTGAGGTCGTGAGGGTGCGAGGGCGCGCGCGCGTCCACCACTCGCAGGGCGGCGTCAGTGGTGGCGGCCAGCAGGGCGCGCGAGGGGCCTCCAGCGGGCACGTGCACGTATACAGTGTGTACCTTGAGGTCGTGAGGGTGCGAGGGCGCGCGCGCGTCCACCACCCGCAGGGCGGCGTCAGTGGTGGCGGCCAGCAGGGCGCGCGAGGGGCCTCCAGCGGGCACGTGCACGTATACAGTGTGTACCTTGAGGTCGTGAGGGTGCGAGGGCGCGCGCGCGTCCACCACTCGCAGGGCGGCGTCAGTGGTGGCGGCCAGCAGGGCGCGCGAGGGGCCCGGCAGCGCGCGCACGATGCTCACCGCTGCGCCCCAGCGCGGGCCCTCCAGCTACCCAAGACACATCGTATTATGAATTGTACACTCGAACACGCATAGATAATATCCATTGGATATTTATCTCTTTAATATTTGAAACATATCACTAACATACTATGATTAAATGATGTCTAATGTTGCCATATCAAAATTTTGTAAAATAGAAATATTAAACAAAAAAATACAATATACAAGAAATATTAAATAGAAATATGTGCAGCTATGTTTTTTTTTAAAAACAGACGACCGTGTGTGTATGTTGCGATATTAATTTATTTATTACTAATCAAAAACAAAACACATTTTCTACATAATTTTCATTTTTACCTGCGATACAACGCTCTCCATAAACGGATCCCATATATGGACGACTGAATCTGTAGACACGGCGAGACGAAGAGACTCCAAAAATGTCAGAGACAGTACGCCTTTCTTATGACCAGTGTATGTCCAATTGCACTGTGTTACAGCATTACCATCGCCCTGCGAAAATTCACTCACACTTTGAAATCAACCTTTTTATGTAAAAAATACATAGGCTCACTTATGCTCATATATTTTCATCGTATTATATTTTAAAAAATAATATTTTTTGTTTAACTATGACAGGTATTCTGTAACTTAAGGCCTATCTAAATTACACTGATATCAAGTTTTAATTTCAATTAACAAAATTTGTTAAAATAGAATCTTAAAAGAGTTAAAAGAAAATGATCAGTACAATCAAGCAAGGACCAATGTCTGAGACATTACTAAGTTTGACATCCTCTACTACTTTCTGTATATTTATAACAAAAAAGTCTTTAAATTTTGAAATAAAAAAACCTTCTCTTTTGACCATAACGATATACCGGGTGAGGAAAACGTGTGGAAAGCCCGGAAAATTCGGAAAACCGCACGAGTTAGTCGTAAAACAAAGGTCATACCCTTGGTAACTTTCAAGGAGAAATCCAACGGTGACCTCTGATTTGACCTTAAACCTCATTTTCAAGGATATATCAAGGTCAACTTAACTTTTATAAATGGGAACTCCTATATTTTATACAGGAATCGAAAAGAACGAAAAATTTTACGCCCGGATACGTGTTTAAAAGTGAGGTTAACGTAACCCCTGAAGGTCAAATAAAGGACAAAGTATGACCTTAAAAATCTCGCTAGTTTAGTGGTAAAACAAAAACAAAGGTCCCTACCCTTAGTAGCTTTCAACGAGGAATCTAGCGACCTTTGATTTGACCTTGGACTTCAGTTTTAAGGCTATTTTAAGGCCAACCTCATTTTTTTATCCCATTAAAAAAACCTTATTTTTTATACCGGAATCGAAAAGAGCGAAAAATATTACGTCCATTAACTAGCACTAAACTAAGCGATTTTTAAGAAGTCATATTTTGACCTCTATTTGACCTTCAGGGGTTACGTTAACCTAATACCTAAACACGTATTCGGACGTAAAATTTTTATTTTTTTTTGTGAGTTACACAAGAAAACTTACCTGATTCCTTAAGGACCAGAGTTTAACAGTTTTGTCCTTGGAGCCGCTCATGAAACTATTTTCATTGTCTAGGCAATGTATCGACTTGACTGAATGCGAGTGTCCAACAAACGTTTGTAACTTGATTTGCTTCAGATTAAACCGCGTGTCTTTGTCTGCGCGGCCGATTTCGTGTTCCCAATATATCAGCCAATCACCACGGAGATGTCTAAAATATAACAATCTATAATATATATAAAAGCGAAAGGTCACTCACTCATCACGAAATCTCTGAAACTATAACACCTACAAACTTGAAATTTGGCAGGTAGGTTCCTTATAGGGAGTAGACATCCGCTAAGAACGGGTTTTACGAAATTCCACCCCTAAGAGGGTAAAACGGGGGTTGGAAGTTTGTATGAAAGTCCTATGTTTTTGAAGAAAGAGACTTGAAATTCAAAATGTATGCTCTATAGATGGTGTGGAGGTGTACTATAATGTATTTTTAGAAATTAACCCCTTTTGGGGTTGAAACAGGGGGTGGTAGTTATATGTGAGCGAGATGAAAACTTAAGTATAAACATATTATTTGCAACACAATAATAATTAATGCGCAACGAAGTGGGCACGGGTCGGCTAGTATTTTATAATTATAAAACAAACAAAATTAAATGTCACAAATTTGATTTAAAGTCAAGTCAAACCTTGACAACTTTTATCAAGAATATAAACACAAACAATAAAAAAAACATGTCTGTCTAATAAGAAAACAATATTCTTTACTTCAATATGAAATAAATTGACAAGCACATTTTTCACTCTTGACTGCATCAATCTTATAAACTAATGAAGACTAAAGTCAGAGTAACAGATAAAATAAGGTCTAAAAGTAATTGTTATTTTGACCTTTGGGACATTTCAGCTCAACAAAAACTAAATTACTTTTTGTTCTTAACCATATTGATCTTCTATCATACCACATCGAAACCTTAACCTTTCACAAAAGTCTAAATAAGTTTACCTCACACTCTTCAACGGAGTCCCATCTTCGACCTTACTACATCAAAACTATCAGACCATATAGTAGAATCAATAATTCAGTAGACTAAAATGACAGTTGCTAATGTCACTTTGTAAAATAATCGTTGTATTTCTGTTTATTGTTAAGTTTTGTTTTGTGTTTTGTTAATCTGTTTTGTTTGTACTGTTTTGTTATCAATACGAAAGATATGGATGTTCCAAGTAATAAACACAAACACAAATATTATTTTACAAAGTGACATTAGCAACTGTCATTTTAGTCTACTGAATTATTGATTCTACTATAGGACATTTGATACTGTCTAACAAAAACGACAAAAACTCGTGTATTGGTGCGTGTGCAATTGCAGATTAGATTCTCGCTCGGGATGGATTGGTGGATGTTCGCATGTCTGTCCTTGTGGGTCTCCCCACCGTGCCTTGGATAACACGTTAAGCTGTCGGTCCCGATTGTTATCATATACACCTGATAGCGATCGTTACTCATAGTAGTATTCGTCTACCCACTGTGGAGCAGCGTCGTAGATTCGATCCTTCTCCTACACGGAGAAAGAGGTCAACGCCCTGAGGTGGGATGTTAGACTGAATCGTGAACAAAAACGAATGAATACCTCTCACTCTTGACGGCATCCATTTTGTACGCGACGACATCAAACCCATCCACTTGTCCCACAGTCTCACAAGTATCGCTGACGTCGATCCTGTTCCCCACCAGCGTCACGTTGGAGCCGAAGCTGTTCGAGCTGGAGATGTGCTCGACCGTCAGCTCGGGCTTGGGTATGTCTATCGTCTTCCGGCTCAGGGGCTCGTCGCTGAGGGAAGACTGGAAGCGTTTGTCTTGACGTGTCGCGTTTTGGGGTGAACTGTGAATTACATGGGTATGTATTATTTACGATCAAGAAAATGAAAAAAAAACTTTAGACAAAAAAAGCTGTAGGCAATTGACAGAGTTGGATAATACGTGCCAGATCTTTTGAAAATTTCGCGTGAAATATTTACGGTAGCTATATTTTGTACAGTATATGACCTTTAAGTAGAGGCTTTCCTTATTCATATTTCCCTACACATTTAATGAGACCACTTAAAATCAGGCGATTTTCCAGCTCGTTCTGAAAATTTCCATAGAAATAGTGTATTTTAAAAACAAACACCTTATACGATTCGCTTGTCTATACTTCGCACATAAGTTCCTTATAGTCTCACTGTTCTTCATGCACCTCTCCAGGGCCTCCGTACCGATCAGTTTGGCAAACTTCGTGTACGAATGATACGCTAATTCTTCGTCGAATACCATTAGTAATTCTTCTTGTGCCTATAAAACATAAACAGGACGTTCTTAACTTAATTTTTTTTAATTTTTTTTTTTTTTGAAATGAAACTTCTATACAATCGTTGTGACTTCAAACCGGATGCAACGGCAAAAACGACAGGGAAGGGCGCGCCGAGGTCGGGCCGAGCTGCAAGCCGCTAATTTTAAATTAGTTTTCCAAAGAAGTTTCACTTCTATCGTGTGTGAATCGCACACAGACCTTTTTTTTTTTCATTAGCCATTAGCAAATAAGCCACTGTAGGTAGTAACTGTAGGCTATGGACGCCTGCAACATTATTTTAAAGCCCGTAGCTGACCCTACCCGCATCTGTTAACAGGAGCTCTAGCCATTTTACTCACCACAGGAACATAATATTAACAATCCTTAAATCCTTAAAATCCTAAAGCTTAAAGCTTTATTTGACTGTGACTTTCTGTAACGGTGAGTATTTCCCCAATCCGGCCGGATCCGGATCTATCCAGATCTATGTTTACTATACGTTTTCAGAATTTTAAGATTTGTGTTAAGCATAATGATTTGAGAATAGCTACTAACATTGTTGAATCGATTCTTATTCTTTAATCGAACTAATTTATCAAATTTTATACGCACATACAATCACAGCCTATTAAAATAACAATTTGATTTATATATTATGCTATAACTTATCTATATCAATTTTATGTGAAAGCAACTCACGGACAGGGTTGTGATGTCATGTCGATCGCCCTGCGAAGGAGGAGTACAAGCTAGTTCCGGTAAGTCAGATCGGACCACCCGCCCATCCTTGATAGCCCACTCCGCTGTACTGCCATCACGACATATCTCTAGGAATCCTTCTGTTTTTGGATCAGCTAACTCCTGCTCGGTGGACTAAAAAAATACAGATTAAATATTTTCTAGCTAAGCAATTTCAATGGCAATATTTAATTTTATTTATTTAATATGTATCGTACTGTAAAATACCTTTTCGATATTATTTTCTTCTTGTTTTGGCCAATTATCAGTTTTTCCCGTTGCTTTGTCAAAAGCTAAGAAGAACCTAAAACAAAAATTAATTATATTACACATTATGAAAATAACATATATTATATGAGGATATAATATGACAACAAAATTGGCAAGTTAAAACACACGAGGTAAGTTGCTTAACATAGGAACAGACGACTGTTCAAGAAAAGTCTGTGTGTCAGCTCCGACGCACGACTGGAGTTCACTTCTTCAGATCAACTTTCTAAATAGGCACAAGAAAAAGATTAATACTATATCAAATGGTAAATAAACTAATCAAATAACGCCATCTATCGATCGATCAATGCCGTTATTAGAAAACGTCGTCATCTATCGACGTTTTCTTAGTTTCCGATAGATGGCGTTGGAGCAACTTAACATTCACGCCTGAAAAGTGAAAGGCAAAAAAACGTAAAGATGTTATTCGTTTAATAGATTTTAGACCTCATATTTTTTTAATACCGGGGGCCTTATATGAAAATCGATTCTTAAGGAGTAAACTCCAAAAAAACAGTAGACAAAGAGACGTACCTCTGCAGCGCGGGCACGCAGAGGTGCTTACGAGTCATCTCGGGCCCTACGCGCAGGGCGAGCGCGTGCAAGGCATCCAGTAGTTTGCGAGCGAGCGCGGCGCGAGCCCCGGCACCGCTCGGGTACGCACAGCGCACCGTGGACGACAGCCGTAACGCCGGCTGCAGGATCGACTTCAGGAACGTGTCCTGCACAAACGAGCTGTATTTGAGCTCACTATGTATCCGAATTTATATTTGTTTGAGCTCAATATTTATTTAAGCTCACTATTTATTTGAGCTAAGTATTTACTTGAGCTCAATTTTTATTTGAGCTCAGTATTTACTAGAGCTCAATATTTACTTGAGCTCACTATTTATTAGAGCTCAGTATTTACTCGAGCTCAATATTTATTTGAGTTCAATAAGCATTTGAGCGGAAAAGATAAAATTGCTTTAACGTAACAATGTTTTAATAACAATGATAACGATGACTTAGTAACAATGAGCAAACAAGCATTTGAATCACGAGTCAATAAGCTCCATCTACAAACAATGGGCGCACATGAGTAAAGCCAAATGCGTTACTGACGTAATGAAAAATAAGAAAGGAGTTAATGATGAGAAAAGTATCAATGTCGGTTTCAAACTGTCTTACATTTTAAAAATGAAGAAAACACAAAAATATCAAATAAAAATGAAATCATGACTTACTTGCAATTGCTCCATAACCTTAACATCAGAAATGAAGGGTAAGAGATATTTTATAAGCTGCAAACAGGCCACGACTCCACCTTCCAACGGCGTGGACAAACGACGCCGACAAGATGCGATCAATTCCCCCATGTGTGGGAGATACTGAAATATTATGAGATGCTCCCCATACATGGCTGAAAAAAATTTAATTACGATATCTTTTTATAAAGACACAACATAAAGCAATTAAAATTGTACGAAACACAATTGTGTCAGCTACAATATCATTAATTCTCTAAAGATTCCACTATACAACTTATGCCAACCATTTAAAAAAATCTTTAAAAAATATTCAAATGTAGCTTACCGACAATAGAAGTGAGGCATTTGATGACCTTCATCGCGATCTTATCACCAACAACTTTACTGTTCACTATAGATATCTCATCTAGTTCATCCTTGTCATCACATTCCCAACGCGCTAAGTTTTCTTTACCAATGTAACATAAGGTTAACATCTTTAGCAAATTTCTTGTAATATACCTGCAAGTGAGCACTGGACCTAACCTGTGCGACAGCCAAATCAAACTCTCAGAACTCATATCCGATATTTTATATTCATTATTTTTCTTTTCATTATGTTCGTTGTCTTCTTCGTTAACTAATGGTATATTGACTATTTTATTTGTTACATTTTTTGATAATTCCAAACTCTTGATAAGCCGTAATTGTGATCCATTTGTAGATTCCAAGCTGTCTGATTTATTTTCATCTTCTGCAAAATGCAAATAACTGGTAAACATTGGCTTTGGTATATCCATCGTCGGTGAAGTGACCATTCTATTTGAATCAGCTACTGTTTCTTGATTCTCATCTTTAAGAAATGTTGCACTGGTTTCTTTTGCATTTGGTGATGATAAGTTGGTAAAGAATCTTGAACTTCCCGTTGAAAAATATTCTGACGTTGATGAAGGTGTCTGCACCAAGTTCGAATCTTTTGTATTAGAATCTATAGAACTCGTGGGAGATTTACTTCTACTGTTTCGACTTGGATTTCTTTCTTTATCATTTTCGAAGTGGAATAACTCACTCTCACTTCTGCTATCCTGATCTTTCTCCTTTGACACGTCATTTACTTCCGAAATACTTTTTTCTATGTTCGGTGTGACAATATGTTCAGAACCATAAGAGGTATCGGGGGAAAAGATGTCCGATGTATTAATTAAAGCATTCTTGAGATTATCATCAGAATATCTCGGTTTCTTGCTTAGCGTTGCTCGTTTCTGACAAAGGTGGCCAGGAGATTTACTTTCATTACCCACATCCTTGTACCCACCTACAGCTTCTACTAAATGCTGCGTGAAATTATCCAAGAAACATTGAAGCCCCAATCTGACCATCAATTGGAGAAGAAATATATGGTGGTACAGTTTGACATATTTCTGTTTACTCGCTAAGCCTGCACTTGTGATTGCATCTACATCAGTCTGTTTATGTTGGTCTGACTTGTCGTATACATAATCGTCATCTTCATAAAGATTTAATATGTGTCTCAAGAGTTTATTGTTTGTTTCTGAAGGACCCAACGCCTTGCTTATCACGTCAAACAAATGCCAAGCAGCAAGTACCGATGTCTCTTTATTTTCGAGCATTTTTATATAATGCTGCAGAAATATATCAAGAATATTGAATTGGTTATCGCTGGTAACTTGATTCAAAAGAATTCCTAAATGAGTAATGCAGGCTTGTATTTTTCCTTCTGCTATTTTCTGTGTGAAGTATAGTTTAGTTTTGTCAATGTTCTGGTATATCTCACATTTGGTCCCATCGCATTCGTATGTGTAAAGTATATGAAGCTCATTACTTGTGAGGTCGTATTCATGCAACGTACTCACTAGGTTGTATAAAAGATTGAAGCTTTGTGGGAATGGTATTAAATGCTGCATTATTAAAGGCTGTAGTAACTGAGACGATGTTGGTGGTGGTAAGCCTTTATCCGTAACTATTATTTTCTTACTAGGTTCTTCTCTCGTAAACAATAATTCGTTCTTAAAACTCAAGCTTGGAGGTTCGACATCCAAAAGTATAGATGCTATATAACTCACACACTTTGGCATTGAATTGAAATTATATTTAAATATGGTACGGCAACATTTGTACCTTTCTTGGAAGTTTTCGTTTGATAATCTTAAGGGACGCATATAGGTATGTAAGAATATTTCAACAATAAGGCACCCAATAACTAACATGTCTTGCCGTCGACTCTCCGTTATAAAATGCTTGTAGACGGCCGCGTCCGTCGTGTATCGACTATTGAACATTCTATTTTTCCTTTCTTTTAATACATTTTCTAAATTATCCTGATTAAACTTCTTTAAATACCCTTGATCATAAGACGCTAGGAACATGTGGTTTGTGAAGGCTGTCTCTTCCATTTTTTCCTTAGATTGATGTTCGTTTTCTTTCGTTTCTTGCTGCACTGGATACAAGTTTATTGTTACACTGTCTTTCTGCTTCTCTTTATCTTCTGCTTTGCTGAAGAAGCATTTAGTACGAAAGTTATCCAATGCTTCCAAGGCTTGTATCGAGGCAGCGGGATTAAATTCCTTAGGAAGGTATATGATTCCTTTGCCGAGTTCAGATTTTTGTACTCTGTAATGTCTAGAATGGGAAGAGGCCCTACTTTCACTACTAGAAACGTCATCTTCTTGCCCTTTGCATAACGAACGTGCTCTAGTACTGCTCTTGTGACGCCGGTATCTTTGGGCGGGGACGGTCAAACGTGAGATGTGTTGTGGTAAACTACTTGATTCCTCTTCATCATCTGATATATCATCGGAGCTATCTCGGACGGATTTTCCTGCAATCAAAAAACATTCGATGAAAGTAGACAATTTTTAGATAGGTATGCCGTTTATTTTTCGTACAATTAACCCATCTTAGATTACTTAATTATTAAAATCGTATGAATCTAATCTCTAACTAGAATACTAACGTGAACAAATGCTCGTAACCAAGTACAATAATACGTAACAATTTACCATTGAAATCCTTCAATAATATCACCACAAAAGAGGTGTCCAAAAAGAACATTTTCATTTTACATACTGTAGAAAATACATAGTTTGCATTATTTACCAGAGTTGTTTACTGTAAACGTACAATAAGGTCGTAATGCTTGGTGTACACAAATTGCCATCAAACTACTTTTGATTACCATTCATAATCATAATTTTTTCGCACTTTCTAAACTGTAACAACTTCAATTCCGATGTAGCAACGGCGAGGCAATTACTAAACTAGGATTTCTTTTTATAATATTTGTCTTAATACAATAATTAAATTAAAATAATTTTGCCCTGGCTTGGTAATCTTTGAATACCTATAGTTACTTGTTATACATATTAATATTTTATTTAGATTTATATTGTATTCCACTTCACTTCCACTTCAGCCTATCACAGTCCACTGTTAGACATAGGCCTCCACAAGTTCGCGCCCGACATTATGACGCGAACTCATGTGTTTTGCCCATAGTCACCACGCTGGGCAGGCGGGTTGGTGACCGCAGGGCTGGCTTTGTCGCACCGAAGACGCTGCTGCCCGTCTTTGGCCTGTGTATTTCAAAGCCAGCATGGATGGTTATCCCGCCATCCGTCGGCTTTTTAAGTTCCAAGGTGGTAGTAGAACTGTGTTATCCCTTAGTCGCCTCTTACGACACCCACGGGAAGAGAGGGGGTGGCTAAATTCTTTAGTGCCATAACCACACAGCACTATATATTGTATTCATTGTTTACAAATAGGTTATGTAACATGTTGATGCTCAATCATTATTTGTTCGTGCGACAAGTGTTATTTATATATTCTAGTTTTTATACGTGAAAACCTATCACTGGCTAACTGTTTAACACTTTTGCTATGTATTGCTATTGAAATAAAACTTATTTACGCAAGCTTGTCTTGGGGAGTAAGCTGGTGAATGCGTGACGAGAGCGTTACGAAAAGTGTGATCGGGCGAGACGAATGGAAGTTAAGAGGGAGATTTAAATTAGTGAAGATAGAAAGTTTTATTTCAGTCATGTGATCTAAAGACCACTCGTTTTTTTTGTGCTGTTGGTTTTCCAAAGATTAAATAAATAAACTTTGCTGACTTTCACGCAAAACGGAAGCTAGTCATTACATATAAATACTTACTGGCGTCTCTCGGAGCCGTCCAGCGCAAGCGGGGCGGCGCCGGCGGAGGAGCCCGCATACGTCGCGGCGGATGCGGCGCCGTCAACAACTGTACCATCGCGCCGCGCCGCGTCCGCGTGTTACCGTCTACAAGCGATAGGCAAACGTTCTTCGCTTTCACTGCTGCCGACCCCGAGAGTCTGGGTGATGAATGTTGGATTGTCAATTGATTTTTTAGATTGTCAATTGATTTTATAGATTGTCAGTTAAATTTATAGATTTTCAATTGATTTTATAGCTTGTTAATTAATTTTATAGGTTGTCAATTATTTATGGGTTGTCAAATGATTTTATAGATTGTCAACTGATTTTATAAATTATTAATTAATTTTTATAGCTAAAAATTCATCTTTTGCAAATAGTATGTTATTAGAATTTTATAAAACGCCGCTGTTAAGTCACTGGACATCATCCATAACCTTTCTGCTAAAACCATCATAACCCTTGTGCATTATATTTCCGATACGGGGTTCGTTGAGTCACAATTCAACCTGTTACATCCCACTGCTAGGCATAGGACTCTTTACCCATGTAGGAGAAGGATCGGAGCTTAATCCACCTGGCTGCTCCACTGCACGTTGGCGAATATATTCCCTACTATAAGTAACGATTGCTATCAGGTGGATGTAATAATAACCTGGAACTACAGCTGAACGGACTCTCCGGACTTCAAAAAAGAGGAGGTTCTATATTCCATTGTGTTTTCTTTTATAATCATAAGGGTTTTTGCCCATAGTCACCACGCTGGGCAGGCGGGTTGGTGACCGTTGGAGCAGACGTGTCCTGGAGTGGAGACCGCGTATTGGCAAACGCAGTGTAGGACGTCCTCCGGCCCGCTGGATCGACGATCTACGTAAAATTGCCGGTGTAGGCTGGATGAGGATTGCGGAAAACCAGGATGTCTGGCGCCTATGTCCAGCAGTGGACTGCAATAGGCTGATATGATGATATGATGATTCTTTTATACTTACTTATAACCAAATGTAATATCAATCCAATGGTGGAGGTTTTCAGACACGTGCGTACTTTCCAAAGCTTCTCGGTGTTTCATTATGAAATCTTCGACACACGTCGCCCAGGACGGAATTCCTAAATCCTAAAAATATTAATACCATTTATCATTATTATATTATCATTATTTTGTATCAACACACTGTATATCACATTAAGTTATTGTATAGAAACTGTATATTTTCGCGGAAAAAGTGGTCTTATGCTAATTCAAAAAATAAATTAGTAACGTTGTGCCAAATCTCATCCAGGTTCGTTCAAGTGTGTAATCAACATCTATCTTAGCTTTCGCATTTATACATACGTATCAACATTTTAAAAAAAAACTTGGGAGTCTATAAAGTTTAATGGCTAACTTTTTGATTCTTAGATTGATTCTTTCTTTTTTAGATTCATAAATAATAGTTTTTAGGGTTCTGTAGGCAAACGCTGTCAACGGAACCGAATCATTTACTCTTTCCGTGTGTTACTGTGTTGTTCCGCTTATTGTAGCGCTGTATATTTGAAACCGTTGTAATTATGTACATACTCGATGTTTTGTAGATTATGAATTGAAAAGGCAAGAAAATAAAATTTATTTATAGGCACCATTTATTGCTTAATTTACTTGAATTCTACTATAGAACCACACATGTTGGATATAAGTATAACATAGTGATCTCATTAAAATTACCCCGCGAAAGAAGTCGCAGATAGTAGTAAGGGTCTATGCAAACCACGTTTTTTAAACGCGCCGTCGACGCGCGTTTTAAAAGCGCGCGTCGACGGAGCGTTTTTACCCTACAGATCAGTTTGTTGGCGTTTGTATCGATTCAAACGCGCGGCACCGGCGCGTCTGTATCGATACACACGCGCGTTTGCATCGCGTCTGGATCGCTACAAACGCGCGTCAACGGCGCGTTTAAAAAACGTGGTGTGCATAGGTCCAAAATGCCAGCGCGTTTGCATCGCGTGACACGCGCGTTTGCATCGTGTCTGACGGTGTCTGTATCGCTACACACTCGCGTTTGCATCGCGTGACACGCGCGTTTGCATCGCGTCTGTATCGCGACACACGCGCGTTTGCATCGCGTCTGTATCGCGTGACACGCGCGTTTGCATTGATTCAAACGCGTATTCAGGTGTGCAAAGGTCTACAGGCTGCGTCTGACTCGCGTGTGTATCGCGTCTGTATCGCTACAAACGCGCGTCGACGGCGCGTTTAAAAAACGTGGTTTGCATAGGCCCTTAGTACAACATAATAATATAAATAACTTATAGCCTTCATAATAATATTATGTCATCATTTTGAAGTTCAAATATTCATTACGTTTGAACATTTCCAATTTTCTAAGAAAGTTTCTTACGTTTTCATTTTGTAAGAACGTTTTAAAAAGTATAAAAGAAATACTATAAGTATTTGATGCATAAAGCTCTTTATAGTAAAACGTTTAGCGATTGATTTTTATTTATATAAATAACTAGCTTCTGCGCGCGACTTCGTCGGCGTGGACTCCGCTCCTTTTGGTTTTAGCGTGATAACACATAGCCTATATCCTTCCTCAATAAATGGGCTATCTAACACTGAAAGAATTTTTCAAATCGGCCCAGTAGTTCCAGAGATTAGCGCGTTCAAACAAACAAACAAACAACTAAAAAAACAAACTCTTCAGCTTTATATCTTAACTAGCTTCTGCGCGCGACTTCGTCGGCGTGGACTCCGCTCCTATTGGACTTAGCGTGATGATATATAGCCTATAGCCTTCCTCGATAAATGGGCTATCTAACACTGAAAGAATTTTTCAAATCGGACCAGTAGATCCTGAGATTAGCGCGTTCAAACAAACAAACAAACAAACAAACAAACAAACAATCAAACTCTTCAGCTTTATTATATTAGTATAGATATATATAAATCTCGTGTCACAATGTTTGTCCTCAATGGACTCCTAAACCACTTAACCGATTTTAATCAAATTTGCACACCGTGTGCAGTTTGATCCAACTTGAAAGATAGGCTATATTTTATTTTGGTATATGTAATTATTATATTTAAGAAAAAAAAGGCGGTACGAAGTTCGCCAGGTCAGCTAGTATTAGTATAGATTACTATTCCGAGTTACGTGTACTTCAAACACGTTAAAATGGAAATTGTTTTATCGATTTTAATTAAATGTACCTAAAGTAAGACAATATACTGCATATAATTTAAAAGATATACATGTATAGTAAATGAAACCGTAGCAATAAGATAGGGGCTATCACATGACAAACACATCAGACACATGCTATCAGCCTTGTTTGCGGTAATACGATAACTATAGTAAACAACAAATAAATAAACATTACGTTTATATATAGTAATTTTAATATTTTTTGTATATTTCTTCTTGGAGTTTTTTTGTTTTCTTTTTAATCAGTTTGATAGTTTTATATTTATAAAATATATTTGTAAACCACACTTATACCTAGAACGGACCAAAAATTATCTTGATTTAAAGTAAGCATAGCAAACAGTAGATACACATTTTAACAAGAAACAATAGATCGATAACCGATCGATATATTTATTAGTTATATTTATTAATAAAAAAAAGATCTTATTATTAATATATAATTAACTTTAACTGTCTTATTATTATATATGTATTTGCATAGTAAATAATGTGAAACAAATTTTGAAATATTGTTTCGAAAGATAAAAAAACTGTTTTAGTCTTTTATTATAGAACTAGCTGTGCCCCGCGGATTCACGCGCGTTAATTTAGACAGACAGACAAAAATTTAAAAATCATTTGTTCGTGTTTTAGTATCGTGTAAATAACTATATATATATATGCAAATGAAAAACGCACTGTTACTTTGAAATCACATACAGACACGCAATTTTATTTATATTATTATTATTATTTTTGGAGTAGTAATCTCTATATATATAAAAATGAATCGCTAAATGTGTTGCTAAGCGCAAATCTCGAGAGCGGCTGAACCGATTTCGCTAATTCTTTTTTTATAATATTCCTTGAAGTATGAGGATGGTTCTTACGGAGAGAAATTTTTAAAAATTCCCTGAAAAAGTTTAAAAACAACACTTTTCTATATTCCTATACAAAAGATTCGTAATAAATAATAATACTTAAAAGTCAATTTGAACTTTTATACCATACCATAAAGTTTAAGTGTTAGTGGAGGGGTTCCGAGATCGACTGTTAGGCGGTACGAAGTTCGCCGGGTCAGCTAGTTTATTATAAAGACGACAGGTACTATAAATAAAATCGGCCAAGTGCGAGTCGGACTCGCGCACGAAGGGTTCCGTACCATTGACTAGGTACATTGATTTTAATATCGGGCAAAAAGCGGCTAAAAAAATCACTTTTGTTGTATGAGAGCAAAAATAGGCAAAAATGACGTTTTTTGTATGGGAGCCCCCCTTAAATATTAATTTTATTTTAATTTTATTATTTATTATTAAAGTAAAAATAGAACTGAGTATTTTGTGAATATTTCAAGTGCCTACCTGTTGCCATTATTGATATCGAGCAAAAAAAGGCAAGAAAATCGCGTTTGTTGTATGGGAGCCCCCCTTAAATATTTATTTTATTTTGTTTTTAGTATTTGTTGTTATAGCGGCAACAGAAATACATAATTTGTGAAAATTTCAACTCTCTAGCTATAGCCGTTCTTGAGATACAGCCTGGTGACAGACACACGGACGGACGGACGGACGGACAGCGAAGTCTTAGTAATAGGGTCCCGTTTTTACCCTTTGGGTACGGAACCCTAAAAAGACGTACGCAGACTAGCGTGCAATATTAATTATCCAGAGCACTAGCGTAAATATTTGGCACGATTTTAATTACACTAGAATTTTAATAAAAAAAACATAGTAAACTTAAGATTAAGTATAATACAACTCTAGAGATGAATTTACGAAGTCAACTAAAACTATAACCTTGCATTCTTTATTCTAAATTAACTTAATTACGCATAAAATAACAATCAGCGAAAATTTTAGGATATGCTTTGATAAACATTGGCATAATTAAGATTTTTAGGGAGGTTCATTAGAATTTAAAAACTATTTTTAGTTAACTTTTAATTACTTAATGTTTTAAGTCAGTTAAGCAGCAATACATACCATGTTATTAGCGAATTATGAATGTTTAGCTTTCCAGTCATTGATATCGACAACTGTAAAGTATTTTATCTATCTGTATCAATATTTACATTACTTCTCATAGCTTATAATTTCGACAACAAAGAGTTTTTAATCGAATAAAACCCGCTTTTTCAAGATATTTAATACCGTTTGTTATAAAAGTATTTTTCTACTATTACATATTGTTAGTTATATGTATAAGGTTATTCTTAAGAAATTATTGAAAAACCAGCAAACAAAGCCAACATTCTGATACGGTTCATCTATGTAATAAATACACGCACGTGCAAATACACACTCACTCACGCACACACACACACACAGACGCACGTACGCACGCACTTACGCACGCACACAAACAGAATTTGATTACAACAGGAATTATTATAAAACTACCCTCTCACCGGTAAATCCTCATGCATACTCTTAAACACCGTAGGATCAGTGTAAAACTCTGGTATACATTCATCTGGAGTCCACTCCTGCATACGTTGAATCGAAGCGGGGTACTCTGCCGGTACCCATTTATTACGCACATATTTACAAAGAGTATCCTTTGGGGTCCTTAAACAAATAAACATTTGCTTACCGAAACTGTTTCAAAGTTATCCTTACTAATAAACATGAAAGAAAAGGCAGCTCTGTCTAAAATGTAACATTAATAATTAATTCACATAAATTTTGAGGACTTTATAACCGAGTTAAAAAAAGGAGGAGATTCACAATTCCACTGTATTTTTATTTTGTGTTTGTTACCTCATCACTGGATGTGCCGATATTGATGATTCTTCTTATATTCGAAAGCTAGTGTTTGTCACGTGGTCTCATTTAGGTTTGATTGAGATCTGACAAGTACTTTTTGCGTAAACCCTAATTAAGCGTATTTAACTGACTTTTTTACCTCAAATGTAATGAATGTACTACCTACTTCATATTACTTGTCGATGTAATTGTAGTCGGCTTTTTCTCGTTTGTTAGCAAAAAATAATATTATGGACATAGCTTTTAGGGGCCGTCCACAAAGTACGTTCGCAAATAACAAGATATGTCAATAGGAGAGATTTAAATTTATATAAAATACATTTATATAATTAATATAAATGTAATCAATGTACATGAAGCCTATTGTTACTAAGTTTTACAAAATAGTAAAAAAGAAAAGTTTTATATACCTGCGAGCTAAATAAACATAGCATGTGATATCAGATAAAGCGTCCGTGACGTGGTGTGGAATCTGTCCGTTACAACTTAAGACGTCATATGTCATATCAAGCTGACGGTCTCCTTTGTTCAAACGATACTTCGATTTACTTAAGTCACGCCAATTACGTCCTTAGATAAATAAATAATATTAACCGAGAATAATTTATAATATCACATTCAAAATTAATTTATCTACTAAACAAATTACATAAAAATATACACTATATAAAACAATTTCCCAAAAATTAAAGTTAAGTAAAGCAACACATCTATGTTATATCTTCAGATTTTCGTAAAATAACAAGTTGAGCGAAAAAAAAGCTATTTATAAATTGTTCACATACCACATCTAGAGCTGAAATCTGTGACCCAGGGAACCATAAAATGAGCCTGAGGATCATGGGCTGATCGCCCAGCTAACACATTCAAATGCAACAAATAATCCAAGTTAGATATCCTGCCTCTCACCCAGAGCATACATAATTTTTCTAATTGTACTGCATCACTTCTCCAACACCATTCTTCCCCCCTTTTTTGAGAACCCTGACTATTCAGTGGAGGACTTTGACTTGAAGTTTGCCTGTTCCTGTTCTGCTCACAAATCAATGCAGGGTCGAGGCAATGTATGTTATTCACTATTGGTGGTATAATTTGAATCCATAAATCCTCTGACATATAAATATCTTGCAGTTTAAGTGTGCCCAAACCTAATCCTCGGTCACAAAGAGCTTTAGATACACTCAGCAACTGGTACACAATAAACAAACCTCTGGCATATGTCTTATCTATTAAAACTGGACTAAAATTTAAGCAATCTAATAAGTTATTTTCATAATGTCCACTGTATACAATAAAGTAAGTATTATCAGTTTCTAGTGTAAACATAGCTGCTAATAAATTGACATGAGTCTCATAAGATTTCAAGACATGTTTGCTGGGTGTTTCTTTGAAGTCTGTAAATTTACTTGACGCATCAGATCTGACCCTTATAATATTACAACCATATAATCTTATGAACACCTCGGACAACAGCTGATCATGTTCTAAGAGATTGACTATGGTACTTTCCTTGATACTATCATTATTTTGACAATATTTCTTATAAGACTCCTTCCACAAATTACGTTGATTGGTTTGCGAGACATATTGTAGCAATTGTGAAAACGTTAACGGTGTCTCAGATATTCCTTCATTTAATTTATATCGCGGAAGAGGTAAAACTTTGGACACTTTTTTATTTAATATCTAAAACAAATAATTACGTTTAATTATTACAGAAAAAAAAATTTATAGAAAAAAAAAGAATATTGTTGTATTTACCTTAATAAATATTTTTCTCCACGGATAAGGAACACTTTCACCTGGTTGCAGAGTAAAATCTAAATTATTAACACAGTTATCAACTTCTGCATTTTTTAACCATTTTTGTAACCAGGTATTATGGACAACGACCGTGAACAATGTTGGTGAAGCAGTAGCAAAAATATTTTTAGTATTTATATTCAATTCCTTCGATAATTTATCCATTGCTCGTAGTTGATTCTTTGTTTTGTTTTACTCCAGGCTATTACCTATACCTATACTATTGTAAATTTGACTGTTTGACATAAGTGACATATAAGAACTGACAGTTCGATTAAGTGATACTATATGAAAAATAAACCGCGATATAATTTTAGCTACTTTAAAGCGGGCTTTACACGCAACGATAAGTTGTAGCAATTTATCGTAACGATTAGATTGTTACAATTTATCGTTGTGTGTAAACGGGAGATTGTAGCGATTTATTGGGATTGGAGTTGGAGTGAACAGTGCTCTACTTTTTCGATTTGTTAGAGCGATAAATCGTTCAATAAATTGTTACAATTTATCGTAGCGTGTAAAACCAGCATAAGGCCCGTTTTCCCAAAGGCTGATCAACGCAAAAATTAACTAATCATCTGTCAAATAGTCCGGGTTGTTTTCCGGGAGTAGCTTCATTTTGATGAGACGAACAAAAATTTCCTCTACGAAAACTCTCGATTGTGGTAGCTAACAGAGTAGGTAGCAGGGGATAGAGCAGCAGTGAGCGTAGGCCTAGTAAACCTAAAATGAGGGGGCTATTAAATGAATAAAGTATTTTAAATTTTGTAATGAAATATTGTCTTGTGTTGTTGAGTACGCAACAACTTAAAATCTTTCAAAGAAGTAAACCTATAAATGTCAACGTAAAGCTCTGCTACTGAACAACTAAAGTACCTAATCTAATTAAGGTTGTTATAAATTTGACGCAAAAACTAAGTAGATCATTTTTTTTTTTTTGTTTGAGTAAATCCCTCAGTCTAAAAACTGGGTTTTAATAGCCAGTATTGCCTTACGAACCTACTGAAAAAAAACAGGGTATAAGTACCTACTACATTTGACTACCTCTTTATTTTTTGCCAAAACACGAAAAATATTTACTTAACATTACTGTAAAAATTATAAATCAACACAACCAAAAATATTGCAAAAACTTCACATAAATAAAAAAACGAGTTTTGTTGAAAATATAGTGTATTTGTATAATTTTTTTTTTTAAATAGGAATGTTTCTCTGTAACAGTGTAAAATATGATAAAAATCAACAAAATCTCTTATTGTGCCATCATTTAATGTTAATAAGTACTGAATAATAATACTATTAAAAATATCAGTAATTATTTTTCAGATAAATATTAGACATCGTCTTCAAAAAATTTACTAAAATAGATTTATTATTGGTCCTCATAAATATATAGGTATTCATTGTTATAATTATATTAAAATACCTTACTGTAAAATACCATATAAAAATGTACCAGTAACAACTTACAATTACACAAAATTACAAAGATTTTAACTTTCTAATTAATATTTCTATATAACAGTTTTTTTTTTTTTTTTAAATATAACAACACATTTTCATTTTTATAGCTTGTAACATTCCTCATTCCATTTTACCAGAAACCCTTTTCATATAACATCTCCATAGTGTATCTTTATAAATAACAGCCTGAGATTCTGGGTTTTTGGCTGCCACAATACCTCTGCCCACGACAATAACATCAGCACCATTTTCTAAAATAACTTTTTCTGGTGTGTTGTAGACTTGACCAAGTTCATCCTTTGAACTTTCCAACTGCACACCAGGAGTTAACTGGATTAAACCTGGGTCTTTAAAAGTATCCTTTTTCTGGCAGACAAATCCTGTGATAAGCTCGGGATATTTGGCTGCCATCTTTACTGTTGCTTCTGTATAATCAGGTGTAATAAGATTGCCCTGAAATTTTTAAGAACAATTTAGTTTTTACTAAATATTTATGTAGTGATTTAGCCAACTAAAGTTATATGAACAAAGACAAGTGATTATATCAACAAAAACAAAATTTTGTTGTATTGACACAACTTTCAAGTTATAATAATAAAAAATTAAAAAGGTTCTTTAATTAAAATAAGACTTAGAAAAAGGAAATGGTTGCACAAGGCACACGTCATGTACAATATATAGAACAGATAATAAAGGTATAGTTCATTTACGAAGTATCTTTGAACAATTTGACATCTGTGTCTATATATTACAGGTATGTATTATTATATTTAATTCAAATGACAAATTTAAAACATGTCTCTAAGCATGTTTCAAAACACTACTACTAAAATAAAACCACATAAGTACAAAGTAGATTAGGCCAAGTGATAAAAATTCCTCACTTAACGAGGCTTTAATATAAGCAAGCAGTGAATTCCTTCAAATTCTATTGATGTTAATGTACCCTAAAATGTCTATTAATGAACTGATACATAAATAAATAATACCGTAATTCATTAAGAGTATTCTCATTAAGTTAATTAAGATCATTAATTAAGAGTATTCTCATTATGTTAAGCTCGTAATTTAACATTTAAAACTTAACCTATAATTATTATTCTCTCCCCTTCTAATATTTAGAGTTAAAAAATGAGGAAGCTGTGTTAGCCTGTAATTGGATCTACATCCTAACATGACGATTTTTATATAATGTACTCTTAATACTATATTTGATGTATATCTGTTGGTAAACCTTAAATAAAATAAATAAATAAATAAAGTTACAACTTAAATTATTTTTTAAAAACTTACCTCACAACTCATCTCGGCTAACAAAAATACTCCACCGCTGATAACATTTGTAGAACTATTAAGAGCCTTCAAGATACCTTCACCAGGTAAAGAGTGGCACGTCACACTGTCTGCCCATTCTCCGACTTTGTATAGACCTTTGGTATATTGCAATGACACTGTATTACCAATATCAGCATATTTTCTATCTTCCAAGACTAAAAAATTAAATGTCTGTGCCAACTGCTTCAGTCTTACAATGAAGTCACTTGTATAGTCTTCAATAATATCTATGTGTGTTTTTACTAAGCACACATGTTCTCCAACTTTCTCTAGAAGATCTATGATCTTTGCAGAGGATGTAAGATCAACAGACAGACACAGATTGGTCTTCTTTGTAGCCATTATATTAAACAATTGCTTAGCTACTATATTTTTAGCCAGTACTGCTCGTTTTTCAAATGGCAATAAGACTCTTTCCGATTCGGGGGCTGAAAAGATAAAAATAATATTTTAGCCATTTGATACAATGTTTAAAGACAAAAATTGCATATTTGTATACTCATTGTACCTGATTTTGGAGCTTGAACATTGTTCAAATAATCTTTTACATCTTTTCCCATTTGTTCTGTTATTTTAGAGTTCTTCACAAGAATGTTTATCAATTCAGTCATAGTAAATAAAGATTTCATTTGAACATTATTTGTTGACAAGTTTTGCTTTCCACCTTGCTCTCTGTCAAGGATTATTATCGCTTTTTCTGCCTTAAGACCTTCTTTTCTTAAGTCATTAACTGTCTCTAACACGCTTGACCCAGATGTCACAACATCTTCAATAATAAGACAAGAGTCACCTTGCTTATAATGACCTTCTATTACCTTCTTTGTGCCATAAGACTTTGCTTCTTTTCTTCTCATTAACATGGATGTTTTTGCTCTAACACTAAGTAATGTTGCAATTGGTAAAGCTGTGTAAGGCACACCACAAAGATGTTCATATTTTTTGTCTTTTAAAGCAAAATCATATAGTAAATCAGATATCAACTCCTAGAAAATAAAAAGTACATTGATTGATTGATTGGTTTATAGGCTTTCAGAAAACAAAACATAAGTTACACTCTCATATCTTTTATTAATGTAGGTAGTTAGTAGATCTCACCATTACATACGGATAGCTCACAATAACCCTCAGGTCGAAATAAACGGGAGTTTTTATGCCACTTTTAGTCATAAAATCACCAAACTTTACCGCATCTATTTTAAATAGGTTAAGTGCTAACTTCTCCAATTTATTTTCGTTACTCATTTTTATACGATATTAAATTAACTTTATTGAACCAAGTTAACAGGTTATCTTAAAAATTATAGTAATCTTTAAATTGATTTTTTAACCCACTATAGTTCGTGTTCTAAGTTTCTAACCTATACATTCCCTACTATTACAATTGTACTCTGTGCCAAAGAGCATATAGAGACTCTGTGCCTATACATTTGTCACAGTTGTCACTTGGACTCGGTTATCACCATAGATAAAACATGAAAATTTGTTACTGCATTTCACCTTCCCGTATAGTTATTGTACTCTGTGATTTCACCTAAGATGGGTACGGTGACACATGTCAAATTAACTCTACTCTATAGTGAGGTGACCATGCATAATTAATTTATGTGATTCGATTATCGAGTACAATTGCGGTAAACCTTTAATCGATTATAAAAAAAAAAATTTAATTGCTTATTAAAAATTAATTTTCGTATTCCCGAAAGCGGACAACCAACTCCCGGGCTAGACTGTTTAAAACGGCCTTTTTTGTACTTTTCGGCATTTTACAGAACAGAACACACACACAAAATGGAGTAACTAACAAAAAATAGAACAACAGAGTAACAGAACTTAACAAGAATAAAACAGCAACAAATACAAGTATAACAACAAAGAAAAACAGCTACAAATACAACTATAACAATAACTGAGTTGACCCAATTAACAAGATGGCCGTTACGATTATTTGTTTTTGCCGATTACTACGTGTCAATCTCTATACCTACATTAAACGTTTCGACTCATGCCTCTAATTTTAGGTTATTTTTTTTCTGTACCTTTTTTAATTTGTTTAAAATGTAAAAACGAAATATATTGCGTATTATTAAATATAATTCAATCTAATCAAGCATTATTATTTGCCTTAGAAATTAATTGGTGATTTTTAAACATTTACATTTATCTGATTTGCTGAAAATAGTAAGCTGGGTAAAAGACCGTGCCCCCGACGCTGTTTTACATGTCAATGTCAATGTTTGGCAGTGTTGCGCAGGCCCAATGATTAAAGAAAAAAGTTTATCTATGCGCAGGCCGCCGTGTAACGCATATACCTCCTGTGTTAACCAACCCCACCCCAGCCTGCGAATTTGGGATATATATAAAAATAAAAATACGCATAGATGTATTTTTAATAGCACTTCTCAGAAATGTTAATTATATAAATAACACCCCCGTAGTTTATGAATAAAAAATAGGTAAAGATCGCGCATCTTATACGGTCGATATCTCCTCGGATACTTAAAATTCGGTACTTCTTATAATCTATAAAAACTGCACCCTGCTTAAATCTAATTGCACCATCAATAAAAATACATGAAATGCAATATTAATTGCAAAAAGTTAATAAAACTCAATTTATCAATTGCCGACAGTGTTGCCAACTTTATTTTTCAGAAGATCGTACCATATCCTAGAAAAGATCGTATTTTGCCTATATTTCAAGGAAAAAAATCGTACGTAATGAAATTTCAATAAAACAACGTAAATAATTTTAAAGCGGAATGCTATTATAATTTTGATGCAATATTTATCATTTAGGGAACATGAATCAACATTTAATATTAAGAATTTTTATATTTTTAGATATGAGAAAAGTTACATAGGTATATTCTCAAACTCAGATGAAACCGTGATTAGGTGTCATTTACCTAGATATCTAGATTAGTCCAGTCAAATTACGGCTGAAAATGGGTTAAAAAAACATGAAATACCGCAGTTTGGCGATGGGTCGATAGGAGGGGTGTACTCTTAGCATAAATTCTAATGAGGGGTTCTCCGAAGGTCAGCTCAAGATAATTTAGATGATAACGCGTTATTATTATTAGTTATATTAAAATTTCTCCCTATTTTTCATTTTTCGCCATTTTCTCCCCAACCGTTCAATTTTATGAAATTTAACCTATTATCAAAGTTGTAGATCCTTTAATTATGAACAACTTTTTCCTAAAACTTTTTTTCTAACACCAATATTTTTGGAGTTATGTCTTGCTTTACCGAGTGAGATCCGTGCCAATGATGCAATATCATCGACATCAGTAAGTATACTTGAAAGAAATATTAAAGTATAATAAGAGAAATAAATTAAAATTTCTGCCTTTCGGAAGTAATAAGCTGAAAAGTATTGATGATAAAAAAAAGTTTCAGATAAAAAAGTTAGTAAATTTAATTTAGAAGAGAAAAGGTCTCTATAATTTTTTGCCTAACACTAACCATTCTCGAGATATCGAATTAAACGCGTTTTCATCTAAATTATCTTGAGCTGACCTTCGGAGAACCCCTCATTAGAATTTATGCTAAGAGTACACCCCTCCTATCGACCCATCGCCAAACTGCGGTATTTCATGTTTTTTTAACCCATTTTCAGCCGTAATTTGACTGGACTAATCTAGATATCTAGGTAAATGACACCTAATCACGGTTTCATCTGAGTTTGAGAATATACCTATGTAACTTTTCTCATATCTAAAAATATAAAAATTCTTAATATTAAATGTTGATTCATGTTCCCTAAATGATAAATATTGCATCAAAATTATAATAGCATTCCGCTTTAAAATTATTTACGTTGTTTTATTGAAATTTCATTACGTACGATTTTTTTCCTTGAAATATAGGCAAAATACGATCTTTTCTAGGATATGGTACGATCTTCTGAAAAATAAAGTTGGCAACACTGTCGGCAATTGATAAATTGAGTTTTATTAACTTTTTGCAATTAATATTGCATTTCATGTATTTTTATTGATGGTGCAATTAGATTTAAGCAGGGTGCAGTTTTTATAGATTATAAGAAGTACCGAATTTTAAGTATCCGAGGAGATATCGTCCGTATAAGATGCGCGATCTTTACCTATTTTTTATTCATAAACTACGGGGGTGTTATTTATATAATAAACATTTCTGAGAAGTGCTATTAAAAATACATCTATGCGTATTTTTATTTTTATATATATCCCAAATTCGCAGGCTGGGGTGGGGTTGGTCCTGTGTTATACTCCGTGTGCTGTAGCATGGTGCGGGTGACAGTTGCCTATATGACGTTGACACACATGACTAGGGATGTGCCGTTATGTAATTCATTTTTATCACTAACGAACGATACTCGAAGCATATTTCTAGTTCTAATTAATAGTGTTATGAAAATTTGGGTGTTATTTAGTTGTGCAATGTAACTACGTGTATAAACTTGTCAATATATATATTTTATGGCTACATAATAATATCTTTGTAGGTATTTAATATATAAAATTATCAAAATCGGGCTTATGATTTTTTCGTGAAAACATTTTTGCTCTATGACTTTATGGCGTGGCGGCCATTTTGTTTACTCGTGCGATGCTGTCAGTACGAGTGCTAGCGCCTTGTATGTGACACGTATTTATTGCTATTTCATTGTTTGTTTTCATTTTTGTTAAATTGTTACTTGTAATAGTTTGTTGAGTTTGTACTTTATTTGTTAACGCACCCTACCATTCGATGCAAGTTAATAAACCCCCAAACCACGATTCAGCCTGTAATATCCCACTGTTGGGCATAGGCCTCTTTCCCCATGTAGAAGAAGGATCGGAGCTTAATCCACCACGCTGCTCCAATGCGGGTTGGCGGGTATATTCCCTACTATGAGTAACGATCGCTATCAGGTGTACATGATAACAACCGGTACCGACGGCTTAACGTGCTCTCCGAGGCACGGTGGGGAGATCCACAAGGACTGCACAAACGCCCAGACCACGGCAAACATCTGTACGGCCAATACAAATGTTGTCCTGTGCGGGGATCGAACCCGCAACCACTCGCGCAACAGCCAATCGCAATCCATTGCTATGACCGCTGCGCCAACGCGGCGTCTAACCAATCCAACCGCAAAAGCGAGTTGGCGAAGTGGTTGAATGAAAACGGAGTTAAAGCAGATATAAAAATGTTAAAGACAGAGCTTATTGCCTTAGTACGGCGTCATAAGCCACCAACTCCTACCTATGCTTTGGACGAAATGGCAAAAGAAAAAGGCCACCAGGTCCTTCGACTACCTACCTACCTACCTACCATTGCCAATATAACGCTATTGTGCTGATTTGCCACCATTTACGCAAACAAGATGTTGGCCTTATTACAAGAGGCCATCAACAATTGTTTTCTAATGTTTACGCGAATTTTACTCATTGAAATGAAACAACTTTTTCGGATTGGTCAACCACGGTCACGAGAGGGAGTCCTCCCGTGACCATGGTTGCTGTAAACGGCTATCAACAACGTTCAACCCGAAGACTGGTCGAAGGTTGTGAATAAAATAAAAAGATACATTATGTCTGATTGGGATCGTGACATCCATATTGACAATATAATTGACTCATCGTTAATAATATGCGTCACAGACACAGATGATGAATTTAGTGACAATTCAGATATTCTTGACTCTGATATGAGTTTAGACGAATAAAATCAATTTCTTTATATATTTTCTGTTGTTTGTGTTTTATTAATATAATTATATACTACAATAATAATATAATACTTTTTACAATAATAATTGAACTACGCCCAATATACGTTTTATATTATAAAAAACATCGATCATCTATCGTAGCAGTACATCCCATCACTAAACATGTCTACTGCGTTACGTTATACGCATTACACTTTTCTTAATTTTTCTTTTAATTATTTTTTATTTGTAGACTAGAACATTCTGGTTGGGTTTAATTTAATTTACTACAGTAATTAATAATTTAGTATATTACGAATGCGGTACAGCTGAAATACAAGTCATAATTTGTAAATCGCGGCAACTTTCAAGAGTGAAACTAAACGTTACTGAAACTGTCACCCGCACCATGCTACAGCGCACGGAGTATAGTATAATAAATGTAAAGCAACCATTATTACTTATTAGTCACTATATTATACTATTATATGTTTTTTTAAGGGGCCATATGGCAACATTTGTATATGTCGTACATCATGGACTTAATACTACCAATATAAAGCCTGTTTTACGCCGAGGCAACAATGTGCGTCATTGTGGCATGCGGCATTGACGCATGAAAAATGTCGCACGTTGTGGCAAGAACCTTGCGGCACGGCAACACCTTGCGTCATGTGGCAGAGTGTCGCAGCTTGTATCCGATCACGATGGATTCCGTGCGACAATTTTTGATGCGTCAAGCCAGTTTCTAGGTTATGTTTTGATTGTACTTATTTATTTTATTTACAAAATGAGATAAATCGGACATGGAGTGGTGTAATGATAATTATATTTGTTACCAAACGAAAAATACCGACTTAGATCACATCGACAAGTAATACAATGTACCTACGTAGACGAAAAAAATTAACAAACTCTCTAATCGTCTGGTATCTCTAGAAATTGTACCCTTACTACAGAAAATCTAAAAAAGAAATATATAAAATCTACTTTTTTTGTTTTTTTGTCTGAAGAAATTCTAACCTATCTCTATCAATCAAGTAGGCAGACTAAAATTTGACAGCACGACGCTTAAAAACTGTTGCCTTGGCATAAAATACGCTGTCGCATGCCACATATGCCGCAATTTGTCGCATGCCACAAGATGGCGCACGCCACAATATGTAGGGACACGGTATCGAATACAAAGTATCGATACTGTACTCATGAGTAGTATCGAAAAAAAAGTATCGTACTCATAAAAGTATCGAAACAAAAGTATCGATACTTCTAGGTATCGAGTACAAAAGTACTCAATAGTTGGAATTGATACTTCAACTTCCAAAAAAAGAAGGTCGCTTCAAATTTCGAAAAAATACTGAACGACTGTTTCCAAATATGTCAGTCGACCAAAAAAAAAATTGTGTTTGCTCGCAAACGAAAAACAAAACCGACTTCAATTACATTGACAAGTAATACAACGTAATAAGACGAAAAAATAGTCAAGTAACTACGCGCTATTAAATATTACTCAAAAATTTTCATTATTTAACGTTGTGTCCTTGTGTCCATTTTTAATAAGTATTTTTTAACGGGTCACAGGAAAGTGGACATAAGGTGCCAATCAAACCACCAATTGTAAATTCATGCGACGTTTCAATCCTTTATTGGACCATCATCAGACATCTAAAATTTATAAATATGTATTGTGTTGTATAGCTTTCTCACATATTTATAAATTTTAGATGCCTGATGATGGTCCAATAAAGGATTGAAACGTTGCATGAATTTACACTTGGTGGTTTGATTGACACCTTATGTCCACTTTCCTGTGAACTGTTAAAAAATTACTCAAAAAGTTGTAATCAGATCTCGATCTAATTTAAACAAGACTACATGACAAGTATTAGCTTTCGATTAAATTAAAAAAACATCAAAATCGGTACACCGAGTAAAAAGTTATGCGGTATAATACAACGTTGGTCAACGAAGAAGTAGTCGAGTAAATACTATAGACTATTAGATATAACTCTAAAAGTTTTTGTCAGATCTCATTTAAATTTAAATGGGACCACATGACACACAACACCTTTCAATTAAAACAAAATTCATCGAAATCGGTCCACCCAGTCAAAGTTCTGAGCTAACATACATTAAAAAAATACAGTCTAATTGAGAACCTCCTCTTTTTTTGGAAGTCGGTTAAAAGGTCGTCGCTTCAAATGAGGATCAGTAAAGTTCTAGCAAATTCAATAGAACTAGTATCCACGTTATTCTCTATGACATAAGAATGATATTTCTTTTTGAATTATCCAAATCGGACCATTACTTACGAAGATATTAAGTTATAAACATTATGCCGTTCCTGCCGCTACGTCAGTGTACGCGGGATGCGTGTGACGTCACTCCGACGTTCCATGCCAGTTAGCCCTTAGCAGCGACAAGATGCGATGGTGTTTTCTTTTAAACTATGTGTCCTACAAAAAATTTGTAAGGACATAATTTGTAGCAAATTGCTTTGCCTACAAATATGTTCATATAACTTTGCCTAAATTTAAAAATTAAAGAAGTTATAAGCAAAAAAGTGAGAAAATTTTTATAGAAATTTTCTTTATTGCTCTATAACTTTTTTTTTATACATTTCACCAAAAAAATACCTCTGACCAGTCTTGTAGATGGTTTTTTGAGGAAAATTTTTCTCTACAATTTTTTGAATTTCATTCATTTCAAACGCTGTTACAGCGCTCCAAAGTAGACCGGGTTCGTCAATGCTCATGAGAATCCGGTCAAAACGAAATGCTTAACTTAGTTTTATAATCCTTTTTTTATTGTAAATATATTATTAAAATTTTTTTGTTAAATCCCTGCCTACAGCTTTACTTATCCATTGGCATAAGCTGTCTGTGGGGTAAGCCTACTGGGAATACCACGTTAAAAAATATGATTTATGAGATATTTGATTACCTAAGTAGATACATTCGAAGAAGATTAAGAGAAGTCAACGCATTTTTGGAAAACATTAGTATTTCCGAAACTGGTTGAGACTCAAAAGTACTATTCTACACATATTATGTATAAGAAATTAAAAAAGATTCAAATTTTATTAAGAATTAATTAAAAGATTTCAAAATATCAATACATAGTATTTAATGAAATAGTAACAATGAGGATCAATAAAGTTATAGCAAATTCAATAAAACTAGTATCCACGTTATTTTCTATGATATAAGAAAGATATTTCTTTTTGAATTATCCAAATCGGACTATTCATTACGAAGATATTAAGTTATAAACATTATGCCGTTCCTGCCGCTACGTCAGTAATAATAATAATAAATAATAAACGTTTCACACTCAACGGCCCCCAGTAGGATTTTCTCCTGTGTCGGGGGTCCGGAAACATACACAATACACAACCACAAACGCCCAGACCATGACAAACATCTGTATGGCCAATTCAAATTTTTGTCATGTGCGCGGATCGAACCCGCGACTGCTAGCGCAACAGCTAGTGCTGTGACCACTGCGCCAACGCGTCGTCATGTAACCGGGATCAGTGTATGCGGGATGCGTGTGGCATCACTCCGACTCATAAAACTCACTCCGGATCATAAAACTAAGTTACACATTTCGTTTTGACCGGATTCTCATGAGCATTGACGAACCCGGTCAACTTTGGAGCGCTGTAACAGCGTTTAAATGAATGAAATTCAAAAAATTGTAGAGAAAAATTTTCCTCAAAAAACCATCTACAAGACTGGTCAGAGGTATTTTTTTTGTGAAATGTATAAAAAAAAAGTTATAGAGCAAAAAAGAAAATCTTTATAGAAATTTTCTCACTTTTTTGCTTATAACTTCTTTAATTTTTAAATTTCGGGAAAAAGTTATATGAACATATTTGTAGGCAAAGCAATTTTCTACAAATTATGTCCTTACAAATTTTTTGTAGGACAGATAGTTTAAACGAAAACACCATCGCAGCTTGTCGCTGCTATGGGCTAACTGGTATGGAACGTCGGAGTGACGTCACAGCCTTCCGCGCCGGCCGGTTAGTAAACTCCGCTAGTAATTTGATCATAACTTCGTCAATTTTTGTCGTAGAACAAAAATTTTTTCACTGTATGTTAAGGATTTCTTAGTTCTATAAATCTGCATTCTCAACTAAAAACGTTACGGATCCTCATTATCGTAAAAATACTGAATAAATGTTTTCAAAATTTCAGGAAAAAGTGTAATAGTACTCATGTAAATCTTTCGATACGATACCTGCCAAAAAGTACTCATTGAGTAAAAGTATCGAATGCAAAGTATCGAGTACTAAAGTATCGGTATCGAAAGGAAATGTACTCGATACCACAAAGTATCGATACTTTTTTCGTGTCCCTAACAATATGTCGCATGCGACAATGCCGCACGTTGTTGCCTTGGTGTAAATCAGGCTTAAAGTCCATGATTTCGTAAAAATAAAGTTGGTAGCTCTGGTTAAATGATAAATTTTTACCATTCGGTTTCGGTCATTCATTCATAAATTCATACATTTTCGTTGAGGGGAGTGTGCTGTGTGACGTTTTCTTTCATTTATATTTAGACTTTGTTTTGTTAATAATAATTGTGAAATCGCCATAGTTGTGTATTGTAATGTTTTTAATATTACTAAAGTATATCAAACGTAATTATGTAATTATGTAACAGTGAAGTGCGACACGTGTTGTAGTTTGTGTACTTTTTCGCGCCAAAAAAACTTAGAAAATATTTAGTGTTTTTAAATATAAATTGTTCACTGTGTGAGACACAAATTGAGATAAATGTCTGAAATGAATTAAATCTAAAGCTGTTATTTAGAATCGATTTTGAAGCAAAATATATCCCACCCTCCTAAACCGGCTAAAGTGGGGTCCCCCGCCCTCCATAGGGGAAGTAAGGGTAGACAAAGGGTAGTCACCCCTATTCGGAGGGGAGCTCCGAGCCTTGGGCGACCGTCGTTAGTAGGGGAAGGGATTACTATTTCAAGTTCTTTTTTTACTTTCTAACGGGTCGCGCGAATGTGAGAAACTTTACTGGTGACTTCGTTGTTTTTATGTGATATATTAAGTGAAGGATTTTTCTGTTCGTGAAAAAATCTTAATATGAGTATTGGTAAGAATATTTGTTTTTAATAATATAATAGATTTATATAAAAATAAATAAACTTTTATTTTAATTATTTCTAAATTCCAACTTTCAAACTCAAAACTATTAAAAAGTCAAACAAAATATAATATAGATACATAGTATTTTGAATTGGCATCAATAATTATATACTAATTTCTTGTTAGCTTTTTTGTTTATCTAGTACACATGTAGTTGTAATAAGTTTTATGTTGTCCTTCTAATAAACTATATATAAATATCTTTTTTGCATGTATTTTTAGATTCTTTGCATTTAATTTATTTTGTATATTAGTATTGTATAATTATGATATGTACTTTAAATAATTATTTTCAAACTTGATTGTTTATGCTATCAATATTTTCTCTCTTGATAGGGGTTGTCTGTTAGTGGTCATTATTAGTGGTAAGATCGCCTTCACACTTTTTCTTTATAGTAATTCTGAATGTGTAGTAACATATTAAATAAATAAACAAATGAAAATCAAATAAATTAAAAATTGTGTAGATAAAGGTGCCATAAAATAAATATTAACCTTTTGCCTGGTTGATTCAGACTCGATGGATTTAATGGTAAAAAGGCACTTGCTAGCAAAAAGCAAGGTGGCTACCATTTCCAGGGGGGAGGAGGGCACTCAGTTCACATGTGTCGAGTGTTCCGCTCAGTACGATGATAAGGAGAAATTAGAATTGCACCTGTACTCACATTACCACACATACCGATTCGTATGTGACGTATGTGGTACTGGGTAAGTGTTTTTAAAAGTGACTTTTCTTTTTTTTATGAAATACCCTAAAGTACCATAATTGTAAGTTGTGTTTTATTTTTTAATGTTTTATAAAGTTAACTTATTGTTATAAAGTAAAGTTATAGTAAGCGCAAAATGAATATTACGTTTGTAGACTTTTTTACTTCCTGTTTTTGTTCTTATCTTTCATTTTGTTCCAGATTAAAGCGTAAGGAACATTTAGATAGACACATGCAGGAGCACTCGGAGTACAGGCCGCACATCTGCCCTGAATGCGGCAAGGGTTTCAAACGTAAAGAGCATCTGAACATACATAGCTCTATACATAAAGGGGACAAGAATTTAAGCTGTTCGTTGTGCCACAAATGTAAGGAAAAATATTAAAAATGGCAGCAAGTTGAATTTTATTTTTTATAGAATTTTTATTTTAAAGAATGTACAACATAAAAATAACAAAAGTAAAAAAAAATGCTGTGTGATTCAATTAAAAACAAGAATTAATATGTTTAAGTCAAACTTAATAGGTACTTTATTAATCAATACTTTTCAAAATAAAACAAATTTATCGCAGTAAATATTCAATAATGTGACAAATACTGCTCTTGTCTTTGATTTTAATAAAAAATTTTGATACTTTAGATCTTTAACATTTGAAAAAACAAATAATAATTGTTTGCAGCATTCTATCGCAAGGATCATCTCCAAAAGCACCTTCAGACTCATAGCAAACATTTTATGGAAGTTTACAATATCACCCAAGGGAGTGAACAGGAGTTGGACATCAAGCAGGAACCCGTGGAGTTCGAGGAGCTCCAGCCAGTCATTACTGATGTCACGGGGAATGCTGATTGTGAGAATAATACAGAGGTTAGTTTAGTATATTATTTATTTATGGTGTTTAATTTATTTATTACTTATACATTATTATTACTACATAGATTATGTGCCGAGTGTTGTTTTACTTACAATTTGCCAACATATAGTATAAAAAGGTGATAGTCCTGGGGGAAATTGGGAATAGGATCGGCAACGCGCTTGTGATGCTTCTGGTGTTGCAGGCGTCTATAAGCTACGGTAATCGCTTACCATCAGGTGAGCCGTATGCTTGTTTGCCGACCTAGTTATATAAAAAAAAGGACAGTTTCATTGAAGAATTTTACTTTTTATCAAACTATTATAAATATAATGGTGTTGGTTTTTATATATCATTGTATATGTTTTAAATATGATTGGGAGGCTTAGGGCCTATATACAACACGTCAGATAAATGCGCGTTTTAGAAACGCGCGTTTATTTAACTTTGTAGTGCGTCACAAGCACTATTTTAACCGACGTTATAAAAAGAGTTACTCAATTTTTAAAGTGAAACTTCTTTACGCACACTTGGCTTGGGGAGTAAACTGGTGAATGCGTGACGAGAGCAATACGAAAAGTGTGATCGGGCGAGGCAAACGGAAGTTGAGAGGGAGATAGATGGAGCTAAAGAAGTTTTACTTCACTCGTGTGGTCTAAAGGACACTGGTTTTTTTTAACGTGTGTTACCTCATAACATTTTACTGAGTGTGATGTTTTTTTTTTTTTTTTAATCGAAAGCTGGTATCTGTCCGTGTACTGTTAAATTGAGCGAGACCTTCGAGTTTTTTTTGAGTTATACCTGATAACCTGTATAGACAGTCTAAACTTGTCGTTTTTTTGAGTACAACAATTATGTACAATTGCTAAATTGTTTTGCTGCAAAAGTGCTTCGACGCGACCCTTAGGGGTTGTCCATTAATCACATGAGGCTCGAAGGGGAGGGGTTAGGATAAAAATCACAAAATATTTCAAGGAGAGGGAGGGTATTGAGATACTACGTCCATTTCTTTATCGCTGAACGTACGATTCCTAAGCCGAAAACACCCTGCACTCCAAAGCCTTGTCTGTAAGTTTGTATCTGTGTAATTTGCAAACATTTGATCAAATTGCCTGCTTTTAAAGATAATCTTCTGCAAATCGCAAATACTTTGCACTAAAACATACACGTGATTTTAGGTGGGTTAGGTTATGGGGGGGGATCTATAACCTCACCGCCACCATATCGCCGGGGGAGGGGGGTTGAAAAGTCGGTAAAATCAAGGTTATTAATAGACGACCACTTAAGTATATTAATTGTATATACTTAAAACTATTATTGTTTTGCTTTAGTAATTTTACCATAAAGTCTCAAAGAGCGGACAATATTTTCTAATGCAGATGTCTCTACTAATATTCTGAAATCCTTAAAGTAAGAAAAGAAAAAAAAGAAAATTCGACCTGTTCAGTAAAGATCCTAATTGTTTATGTCATTTCAACGTATTGTATTTTATATCTACAATATATTTACTGAAACATATGTATCAGAGTAATGATAGGTATGTACCCGCCCCCCGCCCCCACTGCCCCCTTTGGGACGGCCGTGGGCGATCGCCGCTAGTCCTGGAAAGTACAAAACCGATCGATAGACTTTCACAAACAGGGTTATATAAAAAATCCATTTCAAATAAAAGGGGAAAATACTGCCCCTTTAATAGTAGGGTATGAATTCATTTAACGCGTTGGCGCAGCGCTCACAGCACTATATGTTGCGCTAGCGGTCGCGGGTTCGATCCCCGCACATTTGTATTGGCCCTGTGTATTGGCCATATAGATGTTTTGTCGTGGTCTGGGCGTTTGTGATTGTGTGTTTTGTTTCCTTACTTCCGAAAAGGAGAAAATACTATTGGGGGCTGTTGAGTGTGAAGCGTTTATGAAGCTTTTATTTCTCGAGCGCCCCTTTTTGACCTCGTCCTTCTGAACTTCTTTGTTTTGTACTAAAATATTTTTTGTGCAATCTAAAATAATGAACTTAATGTTGGTATAATTTTTAAATTATCGGCAACTAGTTGACCCGGCTTCGTAATGCCGTATTATTATTTCGTACATAAATATATACGTATATCTTTTTTTTCTTTAATACATACCTTCAAACCATAATCAATACAAACAAAAAGAATGATCATATTCAGTGTAGTATTTTAGAAGTTATGTACATATATTTCGTGTTGCCTTTCTATACTAATATTATAAAGAGGTAAAGTTTATAACTTTGTTTGTATATACGGGGTAATCTTCGCAAATACTGATCCGATCATGAAAATTCTTTCGCTAACAGAAAGCTACACTATTCAGGAGTGACAAGATAAAAGGAAAAAGATCAAAATATATAAAGATTTTAAATCAGCAGGATTTGAACCTGCGCCCTCTGACGTGCCGTGTCAACAATTCAATCTAATCAAGCATTATTATTTGCCTTAGAAATTAATTGGTGATTTTAAAACATTTATATTTATCTGATTTGCTGAAAATAGTGAGAGTGTATTGGAACATATCAAATTTCACCGTACCCTTCTTATGTGAAATGGATTATAACGCCCAACGAAGTGGGCACGGGTCGGCTAGTATCTAATATTATACCTAATAGTTTTTTTCTTTGTTTTTTTTTGTTTTTTGTTTTCTTTTTTTTATTAAGACCTTCCGTGGGGTTTAAGGAATATACAAAAAAAAATTAGCTGAATTGGTCAAGCCACCCTCCAGTTATGCGCTTAGCAACATTCATTTTTATTATATAGAATATTAGATAAAGGCAACACGAAATGTATGCTACATATGTATAGATTATTTCGGTGATTAATTTTTATTTACACAGAATCATAAATACATATACCTAGATAAATATAGTTATCCTCATGGATATTGAGCGCCGACCTTTAACTTTCCTTCAACGTTTTACGGATATAGATCTATATCTATTTTTATTCTCGTACACATTGTGTTTGCTCGCAAACGAAAAAAAAGACATCAATTTACATCGACAAGTGATATTAGATCGGGGAAAAAGTTTTTATACCATTTTGGTGAATAACTTGTCGCCATCTCGTAGGTAGTGAGAGTATTCCGTTGCTATAGAAATTTTGGGACTTCTCATTAAAAAACCACGACCGCACGACGAAAAGTTTAGACTGTCCTCTCTTCATGGTAACTTTACACTACCTAACAAATTCCGAAGAGACCGAAACAGATGGAAATCTGAGGGTGCAAGATCAGGGCTCTATGGTGCGGGACTGTTCAGAGGTGAGCCGGACAGTCCCCATGGAGGAGAAGTCTGGCCTTTTCGCCGAGGCCAGCCCGTCGCTGGAGGGATCCTGTTGCCTGCAGATCCGGGACCCTCCAATTAAAGCGGCTGAAGGCTCCCGCAGGGGGCTTAGTGCGGTAGTGGCACCCCCAAGTGCTAAGTCCGACATACGGTCTAGGACTGCCTACCCGGGCGTCCTGGATATCACCCGTAAATGGGTTACCCTGCGATATCAAAAAAAAGGGGTTCTATGGTGGATGCATTAAGACTTCCTAGTCAAACTAAATTTTTGTAAAGTGGCTAAACACGCTTTTCTCTTGATTCATTGTAATAAGCGGTTATTCTCAATTTCTTGCTTAAGTCTCATCAGCTTTTGATAGTAGAAATCCGAATCGATGGTTTTGCTTGGCGGGATAAGCTTAATGAATGATGCCCTTACAATCCCACCACACACTCAACATCCTTATTGCGTCTTAACCCGGGTTTCGCGATAGTCTGTGCAGCTTGACCGACCTTTGATCACGATCTCTTTCGTACATTATAATCGTAGGTGATCCACTTTTCATCACCAGTGAGCAATCTCTTCAAAAATGGTTCGATATTATTACGTCATAAGAGAGAAATGTGTACACGGTTCTTCCAGTGAGTTTATGTGGCACCCATATATCGAGCTTTTTTGTATAGCCAGCCTTTTTCAGATGTGTGAAAGCTGTTTTATATTAAATTCTCAGATCTTCAGCTATACCGTAACCACTCAAATGTCGATCTAGCACCACTTTTTCAAAAATGTCCGTAACTGGGCGACCAGAGCGAAATTCATTTTTAACATTAAATTTTTTTGACTGAAAACGCTTAAACCAATTTTGTGCTAATCTTACTGACACTGCAATAACGTCATAATTTTTTTCGCGGCTTGAGTCGCATTTTTCCCTAAGTAAAACTGTAAAATGTGCCGAATTTCTTCGTTGAATTCACCAATTTTGGCGGACAGAAAAACAAATGAAATGTGGCGAGAAACTTTTAATTTCATTTTTAAAATTCACCTTATCATGGTATCAAAACTAGCCAGTTACAAACAATACCTACAACCAAAAAGATTTTATCGCAACTTTTTACTAGAAAATGCGATAAGACTTTTTCCCCTACCTATTACAACGTAAGGGCCTATGCAAACCACGTTTTTTAAACGCGCCGTCGACGCGCGTTTGTAGCGATACAAACGCGATACATACGCGAGTTAGACGCAGCCTGTAGACCTTTGCACACCTGTATAATAAAAGCGCGCCGTCGACGCGCGTTTTTAAAACGCGCCGATGACGCGCGTATGTAGCGCAGTATGTATAGTACAGACGCGATGCAAACGCGCGTTACACGCGATGCAAACGCGATACAAACGCGATGCAAACGCGCGTGTGTATCGATACAAACGCCAACAAACTGCTCTGTAGGATAAAAACGCGCCGTCGACGCGCGCTTTTAAAACGCGCGTTGACGGCGCGTTTAAAAAACGCGGTTTGCATAGGCCCTAAATAGGCGCGATAGACGCGAAAAAATACGCGTTATTAGAATTACACACAACTCAAAAATTAGTTGTCACTTGTCAGATCGCGATCAAATTTAAATATGGTTAACCAACTTTTGCATGATTAGATAATGTGGTATAACTTCTTATTTACATATTATGTGGTACAATATATTTAAATCGATTTATTTTATTATTTTTTTTTTTGCAATGTAAGGTAGCTAGAACATGCTAGGTATCTAAAACCCGTTTACTATATATCAAAATTTATCTCGATCTAGTTTAAAAATATTCTTATAGCCTGTTTCACTAGTTGTGAATAACGCTATTTGAAGGATTACGATATCCATAAATAAGATAAGAGTGTTTGGTGTATTATTCATTTTCACCATCGAAGTCCACTATATTTATGACATATTTTCATTCGCAAATACGAATCTTAAACTTGTAGTTTATTAATTCAGGTGAAACAGGTCTTAACGGCTCATTCTACCTTCTGCTATTAAAGTCTCTTCGTTAATTATTATTTGCAGCATAAACTTTATTCACAATTAGAAAGCAGTCCCTTAAGAGTCAAAACATTGGGGATGATTTATTCAATGACTGAATCTCAAACTGAGGTAGGGCAAAGTAGGAAATATCCTGCTCAAAATATGGAGCAGCCCAACTGAGGAAGTACCGACAGAAGTACCGAAGTACCTTACAGAAGATCACAGCTAAATAATACTGCTTTCAAGGAGTGTTGTGTTCTTGTGTTGAGTAGGTAAGGTGACCAGAGATCCTGGAGACGATTGGGGGTAGGGTCGGCAACTCACTTGCGATGCATAAGGTGTTGCATTGCCTCTATAAGCTACGGTTTTCTTTTACCCCAGTTTGAGCCATACTCTTGTTTGCCTACAGTGTTGTATACAAAAAAAAAAAAAAATTCTACCTGCCGACAATAAAAAGGGCATATGATTATTTTTTGTTAATCAGAGTTCTCCTCGAAGTTAGACCTATTAAAATAATGAAAAAAAAAAACCACTAATTCACTAGGACTACGAAAAAGCGACTTATTGATTGCTTGTTTATTGAATACTAGCTGCTAACCTACTACATTAACATACACATTACTTTACATTTTTTTTGTTTTTTTTTTTTTTTATAAAAACCTTCCGTGGGATTTAAAGAACACACAAAAACAATTAGCCGAATTGGTCGAGCCATTCTCCAGTTATGCGCTTAGCAACATTCATTTTTATTATATGTATAGATTTATTCTCTACTATTCTTATAGTTTATATTATTATTATTGTTAGTTCGCTCATTCGTAAATTTCTCAATTCTAATTTCTGTTAATCTTAACTTCTTAACTCATCTGCATAATTTGTTTATGTTACAAGTTATGCCTCAAATTTAAATATCGTAGAAATAAAAGATTATATTTGCACAGAAATGAACACACTTTACACAGAAATGGGATTTTTTAAATACATTACATACATGATCATACATTAAGGTGGAGATTGACTTGTAACATTTTGGTGTAATGTATCGCGTTCGTGTAACAGAAACCAAAGACTGACTTGTAACGTTAGTTTGTAATGTATCATTTGCGGCGAGCGCCGCGTGCTCCACTCGACTGTCGGTTTTTTCGCAAATCCGTTTGAGTGTTACATTACAAGTCAGTGCACAACGCACGTCGCGTCGTCGCGAACACACACAACCTCTACGTCTGACATTATGAAACAAAATGGATGGAGCACACTTGAGCCAAGAGTTCGAATGATACATTACAAACACACGTTACAAGTCAGTCTGCGTCGCCGTATTGTAACAAGATCGCCTCGAATTATACATTACAAACAAACGGTACAAGTCAATCTCCACCTTTATGTGTTCAGCCGGAATGTTATTCAAGCTTAAGATTTGACTTGGCAATTTTCTTTACCAACAAACTCATCAACCTAATAGTATTTAAGTCCAGTACAAACAGGAAGTACACTAACTTGCAAATATAGCCAAGTAAAATCTGGATCTTGAATTACGTCCCGAGTGAACAAAGAACTTGGCACCCATAATAGACCTCAATTCTTCTGACGTGACGGTGAAGTCGAATATGACGCATTATTCGATATTGACTTTGGCTCTCATGCCACATTTATGTTTTTGATGGGATATATTTTAATAATAATAAAATACGATACCCAAAGATTGGCTCTCAAATTACAAATCGCTAAAAGTTTATATTACTTTAACCGTTTATTATTTATTTTAGGCTATTCCCAAAAGGTGCTAATGAAACTCTAGAAACAATCGACCACTTGGCGATGGCGCGTGGCGTCCATAAAACTGTCCTTCCGATGTCCTTCAAACCGTACTAGATAGACGCATGTTTTTTTTCGCAAATATGTATATTACTTTGGCCGTTATCTGAACCAGGCCCGGATCTAGGGGGGGGCAAGCCGGGGCCCATGCCCCGGGCGGCAAGTTCAGGGGGCGGCCAAATTCACATTTTACAGACGAATGGACAACTCATCATTTACTTAACTTTGACCACGGAATAAATAATAGTACCTACAAGTACAGAAATTTCATGGCCATATCAACTCTACCGATACCCAGAGCGCAGAGTGAGACATGCTGCACGAACATTTATTATTCGCGAAGCGCGTAGGCATAGTTCATAAAAATTAAATTAAAAATAAAAAAAAAACCCAACACAGTAACCTGAGTTCCCTTTAAAAAGTAAAAAACGCGCTTATTTTGAAGTAATTTTATAAAAATTTATGTTGCTTAGTTTTAGTACAATCATTTGGTGCTCAAAAAGGGGGTTACCTGGAAATTTTCCGGTAGTTTTGAAAATTGGTGATTTTATAGTTTTCGACGTGCTCTTTTCGAATTTTCACTTTGCCACCTCGTATCTTTGCCGCTCGCGCCACCATATTGGAAAAATGGCGCTGAAATACAGTTTTTAGAGAATAACTCCGTTCAAACTCATTTTACGATAAAAATAGTTATGTAATAAATTAAACTAGAGAAAATTTCCTACAATTTATGTAGTAATCTTTTTTTTTGTAATCCATAGTTTGAGCGTACGAGAGCTGCAAAGTCCACTCTAACACGCGTTTACGTGTCATAATTATATTTCGTTAAGTCCCGTCGACAAGTTTTGAATATATTTTTTTTTAATTTGAAAAAATTATGGTATGTTCTAAACACTATAAATATTTTAATTCTCGTTGGAAATTTTACTTAAACTTAATTTTTCAACAAGTTAAACGATTGTTAACAAACAAAATTTTCTTGTTGTTTTTCTCAATAGTAAATGAAAAAAAAATATTTAAACATTGTTGTAAAATTTTTTCGCTTCGTCTATGTATTCGCCTTCGCCTATGTATTGACTCATTACGATATCTCTGGAACCATAAGGACCTAAATAAACTGAACTGGACCATATAAACAAACTATAAATATTTTTTTTACTTTAATGGCGTGATCTTGTTAATTATGTATATAAATAAGGCTCTACGAAGCGAAAATTTTTTACGACAATGTTTAAATATTTTTTTTTTCATTTACAATTGAGACGTAATTTCGAGAAAATTTTGTTTGTTAACAATCGTTTCACTTGTTAAAAAATTAAGTTTAAGTAAAATTTCCAACGGGAATTAAATGTTTATAGTGTTTAGATTACACCATTTTTTTATCAAATTAAAAAAAATATTCAAAACTTGTCAACTGGACTTACGAAATATAATTATGACACGTAAACGCGTGTTAGAGTGGACTTTGCAGCTCTCGTACGCTGAAACTATAGATTTTACAAAAAAAAAGGTTACTACATAAATTGTAGGTTCTTTAGTTTAATTTATTACATAAGTAACTATTTTTATCGTAAAATGAGTTGGAACGGAGTTATTTTAAAAAAAAACTGTATTTGAGCGCCATTTTTCCAATATGGCGACGCGAGCGGCAAAGATACGAGGTGGCAAAGTGAAAATTCGAAAAGAGCACGTCGAAATCTATAAAATCACCAACTTTCAAAACTACCGGAAAACTTTTCAGGTAAACCTATCAAATGACTGGACTATTTAGACTATTTGTAATTGAACTATTTTGGAGCGGTCCTGCAACGCGATGTAATTTTTTTTTTTAAATTATTAATACTCGTACATACTCGTACATACTCTACTTAGGTACTTTAAGATTGAGTTTCTTTCATTATTTTTTACTTTTAAAGGGAACTCAGGTTACTGTGTCGGTTTTTTTTTGTTTTTAATTTAATTTTTATTTTATACTTTTTATGGGTACCATTCATTTATTTTTATTATTAATTTTGTAAAGTGCATGTGATGCTATTTCATTTGCAACCCTACTTGGATGAATTTGCTGACATTCGGATTTCCATCCTCATTTTGTCCCCACCACATGTATTTGCAGATATTGGGTATTTTCCTCGGTTTTACCCCCAGATTTTTTTCAGGACTCAACCGATTTTCATCAAACATGCGTCTAAGAACACTCGCCCGTAACTTACCTTTCATACAAAAAAAAAACTAAATTGAAATCGCGTCCTCCGTTCGCGAGCTACGGTGCCACAGACAGACAGACAGACAGACACAGACAGACAGACACGTCAAACTTATAACACCCCTCTTTTTGCGTCGGGGGTTAAAAATACGCGCCCGCTCGCCCGCAGAAATCGCAGATCGCGGCAGCACGCTTCTGGTTACCGTGCGTGCGAAAGAGAGAGTACAAAGAGTGCAAAAGCGTAAAATTGTAATTTCAATTCACAAATGCAATACAATATTTGATTTTTATTTTTATTATACATATTTTTATTTTAAATCCTATCCTATGCTGTATATAAAATATATATCCTACACGTTTATGTCCATGTACCTATGTATGTGTAAATAAATAGGCTTAACACAGAAAGATTAGCGATGGATGCATTATTTCCGAAAGGCCTATGTAGGCTATGTCCAAATTTCAATCAAAAAAATAGTGGACATCTGATAGCTGAAATTATAAGCATGATAAAGATAAAAACAAAATAAATATAAGTGGGCGGGGGCGGTATTTTTCAGTTTTTGCCCCGCCTAAAAAAAATTGAAGATCCGGGGCTGATCTGAACGAGTTACTTTTGAAAGAAGTAGTAGGCTTAGTCGCCATTTATTTCATTTATAGTTTATATATATATTTGTAACAGAAAAATATCGACAATGTGACCACACCTTAGCCTTTTTTATGCATAATTAAAACGCACAAGATTAAACATAATTGTGTTTGCTCGCAAACGAAAAAAAACCGACTTCAATTACATCGACAAGTAATACAACGTAATAAGACAAAAAAATAGTCAAGTAAATACGCGCTACTAAAGATTACTCAAAAAGTTGTAATCAGTTTTCGATCTAATTTAAACAAAACTACAAGACAAGTATTAGCTTTCGATTAAAGTAAGAATCATCGAAATCGGTACACCGAGTAAAAACTTATGCGGTATAATATAACGTAGGTCGACGAAAAAGTAGTCACGTAAATACGCATTATCTATACATATAATAAAATGGTAGAAAAGTCAAAACTGTACATTGAATATTTTTTTAAAAGAATACTTGGGGTGTGATCTACAATCGATACCGAAGCCAAAAATATAGTTTTCAGAATTTTTGTCTGTTTGTCTGTTTGTCTGTTTGTCTGTATGTATGTCCGGGATAAACTCAAAAAGTACTGCATGGATTTACTTCAAATTTGGCACGAATATTGTTAAGAAGTCGGGTCAGAACATAGGCTATATATTATCACGCTATCACCTACGGGGAAAGAGCAGTGAACCTTTATTTCTTCAAATGTATGTCCGGGATAAACTCAAAAAGTACTGCATGGATTTACTTCAAATTTGGCACGAATATTACTAAGAAGTCGGGTCAGAACATAGGCTACATATTATCACGCTATCACCTATGGGGAACGAGCAGTGAACGCACGCAGACGACGTCGCGGGCAGCAGCTAGTTAGATATAACTCTCAAAGTACTTGTCAGATCTCAATTAAATTAAAATGGGACCACATGACACGCAACACCTTTTAATTAAAACAAAATTGATCGAAATCGGTCCACCCAGTCAAAAGTTCTGAGCTAACATACATAAAAAAAAAAAAAACATACGTGTCGAATTGAGAACCTCCTCCTTTTTTGGAAGTCGGTTAAAAATGGCACAATTTACAAAAAAGGCACGGGCGAGTAAGAGCCAGTGGATGTTGTCACTAAGGGGTCGTCGATCAGTCACGTAATTATCTTTCAGCAACCTTTAACCCCCTAACATCTTCGTATGATACGTGGTGAGGTTATAGACTACCCCCCTCCCCATATCAATAACTTAATTATTTTTTGTACAAATTATGTTGAAAATTTTTGATCATAATCTTTAAATACAAGGATTAATGGACGACCCCTAAAAAATCGTTTAATGTTTCTAGTTTTTGTCATGAAACCTGTAATTAACTGATATGGCTGATTTTTCTGCAGAAATCTTTTTCTTTGATATAATCACTAAAGTATAAATAAATAAAAAAAAGTTTTTGCTTACGAAAATGGTATTGCTTGTAGAAAAAAAATCTCCATAGACAGATATTCTGACATAAGTACATAAGTTACGAAAATGTAAGAGGCTCTAAATATGATACTTTTTCGTATTCAATATTGTTATGGTTATATTAAACATGGGTAAAATCACACGGAAATTGCGTCCTTGTCATCCTAAAGTATGATTCAGGATAGAATCACGGAAATTATCTCTCTTATGGGCCCCGTAAACGATCAAACTTGTTTGATCAAACTTCATGTTTTCATATAACAAACACATCAAAAAAGCCCGCAGCCCCGCACACGATCAAATAATTTGACAAACGCGTTTGTCAAACAGAAATTTAATATGAAGTTTGATCAAATATTTGATCGTCTACGGGGCCCTTAAGAAAGTTCTGAATTTGAGTGAATGAAATTATATTTTAGGTGGACGAAACCGGTGATCAGAGTAATAGCAAATTAATAAGAAACTTGCAGCATGATAGTGCGAGGCCTTACGTGTGCACTATCTGCGGCAAGAGTTACAAAAGGAAGGACCATCTAAAGATACACAGCTGGACGCATAAAGAGAAGGAGGTTCTATGCGGCCAGTGCGGGAAAGGTAAGTTTTTTTTTTTTGAAGTATAACTTACGCACGCTTGACTTGGAGAGAAAGCTGGTGAATGAGTGAAGAGTTGCGGAAGTTGAGAGGAAGATATAAGTTAGTGAAGATAGAAAGAGTTTTGTTTCGTAGGTTTTACTTCAATATTGTGGTTTTACACTCGTTTTTTTTTTTTAAATATAACCAAACAGGTTTTATATTATGGATTTTACTGTTATTTAGGAATTTAAAAATCATTGACTGACAGACTTATGTCCATGATAATCCTTTCACTGATATGATGTTATCTACTCTTAAACAAATATATTAAAATGACCGCTTTTTACTAAATTCATATGTATGTATGTATATACGGTACATATACCAAAATTACATTTTTTTTTAAATTTTTATCTGTCTGTCTGTCTAATTGTTCCAGCTAATATCTGAAATGGCTGGACCGATTTTCACGGGTCTTTCACTGGCAGATAGCTGATGTAATAAGGAGTAAAACTTAGGCTACTTTTTAGATTTTTTTTAATCTATTCTAATATATAAAGCTGAAGAGTTTGTTTGATTGTTTGTTTGTTTGTTTGTTTGTTTGAACGCGGTAATCTCTGGAACTACTGGGCCGATTTGAAAAATTCTTTCAGTGTTAGATAGCCCATTTATCGAGGAAGGCTATAGGCTATGTATCATCACGCTAAGACCAATAGGAGCTGAGTCCACGCCGACGAAGTCGCGCGCAGAAGCTAGTATTTTATAACTGCGAATTAAACAAAAACTATTTTATTAAATTCCACGCGGACGAAGTCGCGGGCATAGCTACTTATACATATGATACATGAATGTAAGGTCATAACAGTCTATATTTACGATACTTATACTTCGTAGGTTACCATAGTGGGTGGTTGGCTTATACTTCGTAGGTTACCATAGTGGGTGGTGCCCCCCCACACTGGGTGTTCAAGCTTTCTAGAGGGAGCGATAGAGGGTTTCTAAACATGGAAAGGAGGGAGGGGGGTTAGGGGTAGGTCAATCCTTTTAGCAAGAATTGTGAGTTTAATATTTTGAAATGCAAGTGTATTTGTAACTTTGCTTATGAGTACATTTATAATAACTAGTGGTCGCCCAGTGGTCGAAATTCGACCATAATTAATTTAAATCATAAGTTTGAACATTATTAAGGTTCTGTTGTCAAAGACTATACTTACTTCTATAATAATAAACAAAAGAGTGCATGTGTCAAATACATGGTAGTGTGTGTAATGTTTTTTTTTTTAATGATTTAATGTATTTTTTATGCATAATTTAAAAAAAAATACTAGCTGACCCCGCAAACGTTGTTTTGCCATATATGTTATTAACCCCCTCAATCCCCCCTTATGGAATTTTGTAAAATCCGTTCTTAGCTGCCCTCTACTCGGTGAAAAGTATGAGTATAGTCCTACCAAATTTCAAGTTTTTACGCCTTATGGTTCCAGAGATATCGTGATGAGTCAATATATGGGTGGAAATCTCTTTTATATATATATATATAGATTAGCATTCTGCCCTCCTTCTCTATATAAACTATAAGTGTACGAAATTTCATATTCCGTCCGCTCAATTTTCGTAAAAAGGGGTACAAAGTTTTTGCTTCACGTATTAATATATTGTTTTTTGTTTTTTTTTTACACTCGTGTACAAAAGTGAAAGTTGGGTATGGCAGATGAAACATGAAAGCACAATAAATGCAGTTGAGATGAAAGCATTAAGAAGTATGATAGGAGTTAAACTGAGTGACAGGATAAGAAATAGTGAGATAAGGAAACGGTGTGGTCTGAAAGAAGATGTAGTGACAAAAATTGAGAAAGGTATGCTGAGATGGTTTGGCCATGTCGAGAGAATGAATGAAGTACGATTGACAAAAAAAGTAAATAAGGTGTGAGTGATAAAAAATGAACGAGTGCGAATGAAAGTGTTGGAAGGGGTAGGTATACCTAGGCGGACGTTTCGAGACCAAATCAGGGACGTCTTGAAAAAAGGCCAGGTCAAGAGTACCCTAAACCGAAGAGCATGTGTGAAAGGAATAATGAAAGTGGACAAACCGAAACAAGTATGTAAGGATCGTAGTAAGTGGAACGAAGTGGTCTCTGCCTAGTGCCTACCCCTACGCGGTAAAGAGGCGTGATTATAATTATGTATGTATGTATATTATATGATTTCAGTTTACTAAATTACATTTTTAGTTTTGATATAGTAGTGGGTTCATGTATAACGGAATTAATCTCTTTCAAAGTGGGCGGTACCGCTAAAAGTTTGTGTGTGCTGTGTACAACAATGAACTGTTATCTAGAATTTCAATATTCGTTATTAATAACTAGAATATCTCGTTGGCTCAGTTTATAGTGCTTTCTGTTCCGGGGGTTGTGGGTCTGATTCGCGCCTGAGTCTGGGTGTATTATTTGTTTTATTTATGTATTTTTCATATTATTGTATATTTATTGTTATTGTACATTTATAATTTTAAAAAATATTAGTCGGCTCTTACCTATATAACCTAACTAAGCATTAAATTGATTAGGAACAGACGACCATGTGTATGTGATGAAAAAAAAACGTAAAACTTTGAGTAAATAAAATATTTTAATTATATTTACGACTATTGTAAAATACAAAACTACTTATAAATAATTTAATAACTAGATGCGTCTCTCGGACTTCCTCGCGTGACACTCGACTTCCTGTGGTCGTCCAGCTATCTACGTATGTACTTATTGTCATTGCAATTAAACAAGTACCTTGTGCGTATAAAAGTCAGAAACGTGTATGGTATGGTATGGTATGGTATGGTAACACGGGCTGGTTTCCGCAAGTCGACGACCAGGCGCCTATTTTGCGTGTGTGGGAATACGTTTGTTCACTCTTGCCACCCAAGCTCCTCCAGAAACTTCAGAAGTCTTCTTGGCTTCTTGAAGATCTCCGGAAGTGTCCTCGGGGTGCCAAGATATTGTGCCCGGTAAGCCGCTACACCTGGACAGTAAAGAAGTACATGCATAGCCGTTTCATCTGTTCCCATGCAAGCTCTGCACAGGGGACTGTCGGTAATGCCTAAATTAAATAGATGTTTATTATACGGACCGTGTCCAGTCAGTGCCGCAGTTATTTGTCTCAGTTGGCGTCTGTTCAAATTTATTAGGGTGCTTGCCAATTTGGCATCAACTACCGGCAGCGCCAACTTTGCTTGCCTACAGTCCTCGAGTTCGGACCAAAGAGTGCCGTGTTTATGTTTCATGCGCTGTCTAATTTGGCCTTTGAGCCAGCAAGAAGGTAATGGTATAATGGGTTCGGCTCCTATGGCCCTCATGGTTGACCCCCTTCTTGCTAGCTCATCAGCTATATCGTTACCGCGTGTGTTGTTGTGACCTTTGATCCATTGCAGTGTGATGTCATTGTATGCACCTACCTGCATTAAGGTGTTATGGCATTCATAGATGATACCTGAGGTGGTTGAGTTACTATTTAGTGCCTGTAGTACTGACATGCTGTCTGATAGTATCCGGATGTGGGAATCCTGTACGTTCCTTCTCCCGATTGCTCTAGCTGCCTCAAGTATGCCCACACACTCTGCTTGAAACACTGTGTTATGGGCGCCTATGGGTAGTGATACATTAATATTTAGGTCTTCGGAGAAGGTGCCACTTCCTGATCCTGTTTTTGTCTTAGAGCCATCCGTGAAGATTCTCAGTTCATGCGTTCTGGAGTCCGCGTGTGAATCCTCAACCAGCTGTATTTTGTATTTTTTGTCAAAAATGTACTTGATCTGGATACCGTCGTTTGGTGCTTCCATGAACGGTATGTCTTTGGCTACATCTTCCAAAATTTTTATATGTGGTGTGCCCGTTGAACACAGTAGTTTGTGGTTCTTTAATCTCGCTGCAGAAACGTGTATAAAACTTTCTAATTTGACATATTCGTAAAATTAATAATTTAATGAGTTACACATATATCTATACGCTACAGCCTGTAATATCCCACCGCTGGGGGGCTCTTTCCCCATGTAGGAGAAGTATCAGAGCTTAATCCACCACGCCGCTGCTCCAATGCGAGTTGGCTGATATAATATATATTCCCTACTGTAAGTAACGACCGCTATCAGGTGTACCTACATGATAACAACCGGGACCGACGCGACGGCTTAACTTGCTATCCGAAATGCGTATTCATAAGGTACTACATATATGTATTATACACTTACCCCTACATTACTGAATATTCTACAAACTAATACGTATACATCATTATAGCAATCGATTGCAATACTCGCAATAAAAATAGACTTCAATTACTCATTTGATTTTCCAACAGTACATTTCCTACGATAACGATAGCAGTTATTCAGTAAAGCAGTATTCAATTTTATCAATTACATGAGTACATGACCTTATCCGGACGGAGGGGGGGGGCCTCCCCCCACTACATATTATGTCAGCTACCATGCTCAAGACCTACATGTAACCGGTATTCTGTACCGTAATGAGCAAGGACATGCGCAATATGTAGCTTATTGAAGGAACTATATTATATATAAGCGTTTTCTAATGTGTATATATTCGTTGTTTCAATTTTACAAGTTGACATTACAATTAATTTATACTTCTATATTAATATTATAAAGAGGAAAATTTTATATTTGTAATAGATAAACTCAAATATTTTAGGAAAGCCATAATAGTGTAATACATACGGGCAAAGTCGTGGGCAGAAAGCTTGGAACTTATAAAGGCATAGAGTCTATATGTAACATGCTACTGCTTTTTATATATGTGTATGTATATTTTTTCTTCTTGCTAGATGGCTACCGTTGGTTACCTTAAAAAATGCAAATCGAAAATAATTACAAATAAATTCTGTACTATGATGACCGTGATTGTTAATCTTCTATATTATTATTATGTATATAAAAGAGATTTCCACCCATTGACTCATCACGATATCTCTGGAACCATAAGGCCTAGAGACTTGAAATTTGGTAGGAATATTCCTTTCGCCGTGTATAGGTCAGCTAAGAACGGATTTTACGAAATTCCACCCACAAGAGGGGGTTGCGGGGGTTAATAACATATATGGCAAAACAACGTTTGCGGGGTCAGCTAGTTTTTTTTTATAATAATTTAAGTTTTTTAAACGTACACTAAAAGGCTACTATCTCGCACCTGTCATATGACTAAGTATAGAATAACCAAAAAAAGTTAGTTATATTTTGTACCATGGCGTTTGTAACTGTGCGTCGTAAGTGGTACACGCAAACCGGTACGCAAGCGCCACGCGACGAAGGCCACAGTCACCAATTTTGTAATGTAGGATGATTTTGCAATTTTAGAAATAGCAACATTCAGAGGTTACAAGGCTTGTGAATCATCGATAAGAGAAATTGTCACAGAAGATAAATTCGTGTCCATATATACAGTGAACTATTGGCAGTAGGTCGATTACATAGTTTCTAAATGTATGGACAAGTAATAATCTGTGCAGTAGTTAGATAGAGCTAAATCTGAATGTAAAAATTTTCAGTACACATATAAATATTTTATTTTAGTTGTTACTTTAAAAGAAAAGAACTTTGCCTAGTAGTGACAGTTCGTCATTTTAATCGTACTTTAAGAATTGATCAATCTAAGATTATAATTTTATTCCAACCGATAGTATATTTTAAGTTTCATAATATATTTTATTTTCTATAATTTGTACTTGAATAAAAAATAATACCAGCTATGAAAAGATGCCTATAACGTTGATAAGAAAGGTTTTTTGTAATTCAACCCCCCTACAGGGATAAAATTTGTATGGAATTTCGTTCTCGCTTCCCCCTTTCCTTAAGGGTTGGAAGTTTGTTGGGAAATCCAATACTAGAGAAATTCTGTCGAATACATAGTTAATTATTCACATTACCGATATAATACCGTAACGTTGCTTAGTAACAATGTACATTGTAATGTTTATAATTTTATTCATACGTAATAGCAAAGAAAAAATGACGAGAACTTAAGCTTATGTATAGTTTTTTATATAACTAGCTAAGCAGGTAAACGTTGCCCTGTCTTGCAAACTGTAAAACGCGAGAAATTTTATGAATATCTACGTATTCTGAAATTTTTCAATTTTCTTAATTTTTTTCCGTAAAAAACATCACCAAAAGTATGAGAGAAATTTTAAAAACTTGGCTAGAATTCATCTAGGCGTTCTTAAGTTTTGCGCTTGGCAACTTGTAGCAAGTTGTTGTTGATTAATTCCTATTTAGGGTCGTCCATTAATCACATAAGGCTCGAAAGGCAGGGGGGAGAGCGTTATATATATATACAATATATATATATATATATATATAATTATTGTCTGTAAAGTCGGTTTACGGACGATAGTTTTACGTGATAACGTCATGAAGAAACATTGATGAAAAATTGCATTTACTTTTATAAATTGAATTGAATTACAAATTATTTCGAACTGAAAGCTCTGACGTAACGCGAGAAAAGAGATTTAAATGTGTCAAAAGTCAACACTTGGGCCGATTGTTCCTCTCAATCGCTTGTTCCGCGCTTTCGCTTGCACGCTCAGGCTCAGGCGGAACGTGATACTTTTTCGTGCGTGCAGACGGTGTTCATAGATTTATAAGGGCGCCTTCTGCCGCAAAGTGCCGCGCGGCGGCCGCGGCAGCGCGTCTTCAGCGCTACAGCCGCACTGCTGTCGCTACTCGCTAGGTTTGAGAATCGTAGTGTTGTACATAGTTTCACGATGGACTATGACGAATGAGACACTCCGTTTAGTTCTATTCGATCAATCAGCAGTCACTAGTCGATCGATGAACTGATGCGTGGCCGCAGCGCGGTACTTTGCGGCGAATTTGAAGGCTTTTTAAAAATAGCATGGTATCGTCTCTTGTCGAAGAATTCATTGTAATATGAAATCTTTGAGTAGCCGGGATCTGTAACGAACTCGCTATAGACGACGCCAAGGTTTTCTTAAAACCTAAAAATCATCATATCAAGAATTTCGACGCGGCTAGATGAGGACCCATAGCTCAGTTGGCAGAGCGCTGACACGGCACGTCAGAGGGCGCAGGTTCAAATCCTGCTGGGTCGAAAATTTTGATATGATTTAAAATCTTTATAATTTCCTCAGGTGTGGGTAACACAAAAATGAAAATAAAAACGAATTTGAAGGCGCCCTAAGACGTTATCTCGGCAAAAATCACGAAACATCACACAGGAGGGAGGGAGTACTGACATACAGATAGGAGGGATTGTAATGAGATAACACATATATTTGTTTTTCAGAAAAACTACCAACAAACACCCTGCATCCTTAATAGTTCACTTACTTAGTTCACGATCCCCAAGTTTACAATGTATTTAAAAATAATATTCTGAAATTTAAATATTCTGTGCACAAAAAACATACACTTAAGTTTAAGGTGTAAGGGGGTAGTATAAAACCTCACCGCATATCACCAGGTAGGGGTTAAAAGTTGTTGAAAAAATCATTTGATTAAGGGACGACCCCCTTCTATAGATTAGCATTAAAACTTAAGATATCAATTATGATTATTAGTTTTTATGGAATTTTATAAATTGTAAACAATTTGACTAACAATAAGATGATGTTAATTGACTGATCATTTTTATCCAAGATATTCATACTTTACATTGCTGGTTACTTACTCATAATTCGTTCTTTGAAAAAAAAAACGAATCACGCCATGGAAAAATTCTGGAAAAAAGAAGCATATTCTATTTTCTGATGAAATTTTCGCTCACTATGCGAAATTAAAAGTTTGATGGCCATTAACGCGAATGATACATTCAAACACATTAAGGGATGGCGTCATAAATGAACTAATTAGAACTGCGTAATGAATGATTCGGCTCTCCTCTGATATAGCATAAAAGCGTTATGGACTTAACTCCTGGACCTGGACATCGAACCTGAAACTTTTCAAATATAAAATTTACCTCATATTTTACGGTAAAGTAAATATAGTAAACCGGTAGAAAAATAGGTAAACGGGTAGAAAAATTTCTGAGAAATGAAACGTCTTTCAAACGGTAATTAAACACAGATGGATACTATATTGCATTTTTTCTTCATAAGAAGTAATAACTTTGCCTAGTAATTGCAGCAGATCTATTTGCCGAGTGCTTCCATTGAGTCTGTTACACTTGTAGCAATATTACCACCTTTTGATAGATACAAGATTTTGTTTGTACATAAAGTAGTTGTCGATCGTAGATTAAATAGGCCAAAGCAAGTTAGTGTTAAAATTTCTAAGTCAAAAAGATGACAAGTTATGTCTTTGAAATATATAAGGGAGTATATTACGTAACCGAGTCTCAAGAGGGGTTTGCGGATGGTAAGTGGAGAAAAAAGGGTAAAACGTTACAAGAGGTGGGAACGTTTCATCATTAATTTCATCATTCGTTTTTATTTATGATTTAACTTAGCACAACCTAAGTTATTGTTTTACTTTACCTAAGGCTTTAATTTAATTTAAAAAAAAATAGGATTCATTTTTAGAAAATGTCTTTTTATCCCTTTTTTAGGCAATAAAAAATTAGTTAAAATATGATTAGAATACGAAGGTAAATTTCGCCGCTGTCAATATAGTTGTAATAGCTCAGTTAGGAAATCGACGGTTGTCGAATAGAGTAGACCTGGTTTCAAATCCTCATGTCTTCAGATCAATTAAATTTTTTCCTTTTTTATTATTATTTGCACTCGTGATTTTGTATTTAAACAACGAGTTTATATTTTTTATTATTATGTCGGTAAGATCGAAAAATATTATTCATATTTTATCAATACGTAATTCGTATTTAAATATGATTTCCAAATAACACGATTTACTAAAAATACCGAGCTAAGCTCGGTCACCCAGGTACTATCGAATTTATATCAGTAGTAGAGTCAAGCTTTAGCCATGTTAGACCGCAGTCTCGTGAAATCCGTTTGAAGTAGCTACGTCAGCTGCAGCGGTGGGTAAAAAAGCCGGAAGCCTGCCAGTACCCCCACTCCCCTTACCTTTCTTCGTTCCCCCTGTTCCCACCACACTTGTACCTTTTCCATGCGGTCTGCCAAAATCCCCCCCACCCCCACCCTAAACCGTAGTTTCTCTGGTGCCGCAGATGTTTATGGACGGAGGCAATTACTTAGTATTAAGGAATCAACTGAATGAGTTGTTATTTTGAAAATATGACAAAATCAGGAGTGAGTACAAAATTGAACCGAAAAGAGCCGAAATTTATGTAATTTCACTTGAGGTTTGACCTCCCCCAATTGTGTCCCCCTCGTGAATTTAATCACGATTGGATACGAGAAACAGAAATCAATGTTTATAACATGTCATCTTGGCAAACTTATGTAAAAATATTTTATTTCACAGACCCTTCTAAAATTATTATAAGATTGAATATAAGTCCGCCAGTTTTCTATGTTATTTATGTACTAATAATAATAATAATAATAACCTTTATTTCGGGACAAGGTCATATTGTTTTAAAAGTATCAATGTTTCCTAAAGTTTATAATGTTGTATGAAACACAAACATCGACTTGTGACTTCTGACTGACTTCTGATTTTTTTATTTTATTTTTTCTTAAGTGTCTAACGTCTAACCCTTATTCTATTTCTAAGGTCTAATCAAGGTCTAACCAGTAATATTTTTAGTGATATAAATAAGCTGAAAACTTTATATTATCTTTTTTTAAGTCTTTTTTTTTTATTAATCGAAACATTTGATTTGTTCTTAATCTACATTTATTTATAAAATATGCACTAAGAACAAAGAATATGGTGTATGATGTGAAATATTTAAAAGTGCCGTGTACTCGCAAGCAGGCTGCCCGTCCCCTTGACCGCCCTGCACGACCTAGATATCGACCTATCCTAGCAACACCTACGCCTCTGATAATTTACGTCCAATAAAATACCTAGGCCTGTTATAAAGCTTATAAAATTAAAATCGTTTTTTTTTTTTTAAATAATAAAGTAAATAATCCTCTAAGGACAATAGAAAGAACTTTATTAGTTTTTGCCTTTTTGGTTGCAACACTATTTGTAATTAAACAGAAAATAAGGTTTTTTACTGAATGTTATTAGGGTATATAATTATTCTTATTAATTTTTATCCACTTTTTAAATTTGAATGAGTGCTTAATACCTAATCGTTAACAAAATCAATTCATGGTAGTAGTTCAGTACCAATTAAGTTTCCCAAAGTTGTTCTTTTATTCTTGTGATTAAATTAGGTCTATTTATCGTGTTTCTATTCAAATATTATTAATCTTTATTTATATTTTAATATTAATTAACACAACAAGAAAGAATCATCATCAGTCTAACGATAAGTAAAGAACCGAGCTGGCTAAAAAAAATTTTAAAATTCTTGTCCGGAGCTGTAAATGGAATTGGATGAAAGTTGGCCCAGTATTTCATTTCGTAAAACGAAAGTTACTGACTGCGAAATAAAAATTAGTGACCCTCCACTTCTATATAAGAGAGGGGAGCGGTAGGTGACGTGTATAAGTAATCTATATAATCAAAATGAATGTTGCTAAGCGCAAAACTAGAGAATGGCTCGACCAATTCGGCTAATTTTTTTTTGTATGTTCCTTAAAAACCCACGGAAGGTTTTTATGCTAAAAAAAAAAAGAAAAAAAAAACAGACAGAACGAAGTCTGTCCGGGCAGCTAGTTAATAATATTAATAACAATAGGGTCTGAGGCAACTGACGATCCGTGATGACTGATGGTTCGCTCGCAGCCAGGATGCAGGATGCAGAAGACGGTATTACTTAACTCCGATAGGATTGTCCGCCAATTTCTCAGCCTACAGCCCTAACCCCCGACCGTTTGATCTCCCTGCCGGAGCGTAATCTTCCACCCGCTTATATTTATTTATGTAAGTACGTAGGTACCTATATGTAAATTTATTATATTATATGTATCTATTATATATTAAACGGGTGTAGTGACATTCAGCATAATAATAATAATTGTATTTCTGTCCAATTTTCTCCTACACAATAAAATTGTTTTTCCTTACATAAACGTATTAAAAAACGTCTAAGGTTTATAAGGCTTTTTTTATTTTTATGTTCTAATCTACAAAAAAATAATAAAATTTGTACATTAAAAATCCTTTACGCGAATGAAAATACCTCATAAATCTATACATATAATAAAATGATAGGAAAGTCAATGTATGTCCGGGATAAACTCAAAAAGTACTGCATGGATTTACTTCAAATTTGGCACGAATATTATTAAGAAGTCGGGTCAGAACATAGGCTACATATTATCACGCTATCACCTACGGGGAACGAGCAGTGAACGCACGCAAACGACGTCGCGGGCAGCAGCTAGTGTATCATAATTTCAAAATAACAACATATAACTCCGGTCCTTTTTTATAAAATACAAACGTACGTACATAAAGGTTATCCCTTCTAAGCCCATATTCATGTGAAAAAGAGGTCGTTCAAAAGGGGGGTGGGTACCCAAGACCCTTTTAACCGTTAAGCTATTGTACATAGCTCCAACGCGCAACGGTTCAATTATTTGCAACACACGAGTTTGTTGTATCGGACTATCGGAGTTATTTATCGGAGACTACTTTACTGATACGGCTTTGTCTGTATCTGGCTTTATTAAAAGTGTAGATGTAGATGTTCTCTAATATATTTTTTTATTTTTTTTTCGATTTGTAAACGCTGGTATATACTATTTTACCTATATCTTACATAAATGGAACGGAACTACCTATACTACGTGATCCGTTTTTACAATTTTTACAAATTTTTAACCCCCTCCCCACTTAGAGACCACCCGTAGGGGTATTAGCTAAGACCCCCCCCCCCTCTCCCTCCAGTTTTCACGACAATTCAGAAGTATGCTTTAAATAATTTTTTTGCAAGCAGAAAGTTAAAAAAATATATTTTATGGCTTACGTTTGTCTTCATTAATACGAAAAAGCGTTATATTTTTCTAGATATTATTGACTACGGGACGAAAACCTAAGACTGCCTCTGTGACTAACCGTGGTATTTTTAAAGTCCCCCTCCCCCCTGAACGGGTCACGTAGTTTGGGTACCTTCTGGTCCGGGAGCTAGTAACAGATTTTTAAGACCAATTTCCTCCCAATCGAAACTTCGTAAAATGTATTTGGTAAAATGTGTTTAAATGTATTTATATTGGCGACCGTCAGCTGCGACTCCGTGGGTGGGACTGGCAGTGGTAGCTTCCCACGCATGGAGAAAAAAAAGTTTTATTTAGTCATTTCCTCACGCTTTAAAATTTGTCGGATTATAGTTTACCTTATATCTTGAAGAAAAAATAAAGTCAACTGACCATATCATGGTGGATTATACGTCAGCTGGCTGCTTGAAAAAAATATATATATTATCAACGATTTCCTCTATATATAGTATAAAAATTAATGTCAGCTGGCTGTATCTCGGTGGTAAGTTCGTCAGCTGGTACCTTGAAAGTTGTAACAAAAAGTTTTAAGCAGCTAAAAGCGCTGTAAAGCGTCACTCTCAGTGTCATTGTCACGCGTCAGTTATTTCACGCGATATCACTCCCCATGTTTTTTCATACCTTATGTTGTTTCTTAAGGAGTGAATTCCAAAGACAATAATTATTTAGTAAATAATAGTATGTGTATAATATAAAATAGAAATGCCCCCAAAAATGAACGTCACTCAGTTGTATACGATGTCATACTTTGTAAAAGATTTCTAGTGACATCTTATTTCCCCGGGGCTATAGCGACAACAAAATATCTGTTCGCTGTTACTGACATTAAAAAATGAAAAGTTTTATGGTTTTCCTAATTATTGTATACTAGCCGACCCGTGCCCACTTCGTTGGGCGTTAATTATTTTTGTGATGCAAATAATATACTTTATACTTAAGTTTTCATCTCGCTCACATATAACTACCACCCCCTGTTTCAATCCCAAAAGGGGTTGATTTCTAAAAAATAAAAATACATTATTGGTACACCTCCACACCATCTATAGAGCATATATTTTGAATTTCAAGTCTCTTACTTCAAAAACATAGGACGTCCATACAAACTTCCAACCCCCTTTTTACCCTCTTAGGGGTGGAATTTCGTAAAACCCGTTCTTAGCGGATGTCTACTCCCTATAAGGAACCTACTTGCCAAATTTTATGTTTGTAGGTAAGGGTCGACCGAGATCTCGGTCTCGGTCTCGGTCTCGGCATTCTCGGCCAAAAATTCTACCGAGATCTCGGTCTCGGTCTCGGTCTCGGCATTCTCGGCCAAAAATTCTACCGAGATCTCGGTCTCGGTTCTCGGCCAAAAATCGCCGAGATTCTCGGCCAAACCGAGACCATTGTAAGTAGGTACGATATAGGATAATGGGATTCACTAATGCATATTTAACCATTTAGTTACATCTTGTCGATGTAATTGAAGTCGGTTTTTTTTTCGTTTGCGAGCAAACACAATTTTATGTAAACAAACAATTGTAGTTAAACTTTAAAAAGGAGTTTGTTTGAATTTTGTTCGTAGTAGAATAATAAAGTTTCATAATGTTTTGATTAATAATTATAATTACTACTTACTAGCTAGAATAACTACATAAAGTAGTTAAGTGACTATTAAGATCATTATATTATCACGTATTATTTTATACGTATGGTGAAAACCTGGTAAGTGTACAAAGATATTTTAGATTCAGTGACCACATTCATCAGAATACGATATATCGATTCGCTGATTTATATGTTCGTTGCTGTTTTTCAACCGACTTAAAAAAAGGAGGAGGTTTCTCAATTCGACCGTATTTATAGGTATAGTATTGGTCTAAGATCCGAGAAGGTAAATCTTCCCTCATCTGTTAATTAGATGAAACAATTTTTTATAGGCAGATTTCAATATTGTGAATTTATAAAAAAAACCGCTGCCACCCTACGCCTGCTACAATTGATAATACTTAATTAATTAATCAGTATTTTTTTATGATCTTTTCCCTCTCATGTTAATTACATGTCGTAAGCTAAAAACGGCAATATTTTATATTATATACCTTACTGTAGTAGGCACCCATCTCTATGATTGCTATACTTACCTGCAGCCAGGTCAGAAAAGGTAGATAAATGTAGATTATTTCCCTCACATGTTAATTAAAAAATCCAAGTACAATAATAAACGGCGGCGAATTCTAAACATAATAATGTTTGGCTGCCGTATTAAAAGCTGCTGCAGCCAAAGATAAATATGGTCTAATATCCGAGATTGCTAAATATTCCCTCATCTGTTAATTAGATGAAACAATTTTTATAGGCTGATTTCAATATTGTGAATTTATATAAACAACTTCTGCCACCCTAAGCCTGCTACAATTAATAATACTTAATTAGTTAATCAGTATTTTTTTATGATCTTTTCCCTCTCATGTTAATTACATGTCGTAAGCTAAAACCGGCAATATTTTATATTATATACCTTACTGTAGTAGGCACCCATCTCTATGATTGCTATACTTACCTGCAGCCAGGTCAGAAAAGGTAGATAAATGTAGATTATTACCCTCACATGTTAATTAAAAAATCCAAGTGCAATAATAAACGGCGTTGAATTCTAAACATAATAATGTTTGGCTGCCGTATTAAAAGCTGGTGCAGCCAAAGATAAATAGTAAAAAGATAACATTTATGATGACTATGGGAGCTCATTGCGAAGAGTGAGATAGAATAATACTAATTCCTTCAACGAAAAGAGACAGCGTAAAATTCATGCGCGCGCATCACAGGCTCATTTAAACATACTAGAAAATTCGCGAATTCGAAATTTCGAAAATTTAAGGAAAATGTATACTAGAATAAAGAGAGAGAGAAGATGAGAATTTGAGTAAGTATAAGAAAGATAAATCAAAAAAATTGCTCCAAATTTTCAAGTTTTTTTTTTTTATTTACGGAATAATGCGCAATATTAAAAAAATATATATGCTTTTGAGTTACCCTTACCGTGAAATTTTCTTGATGGTTCAATTATTAATTTTTTTTATATAGTTCTTTAAATTATAATTCTGATACGGTGAAATTAATTTTTTTTTTAAACAAAAATATTTGTTTCATTAATTATTATACATACCATTATTATAAACATATTACAAACAGAAAATTAGTGAAATCAAATTTTGTTGGAAATAATTTTAAGGCGAAAATCAATTATTTTAGTCCGGGATCCCTAGTACATTTTTTTCACCTGATTAGAATCAAGCTAATTTTCCGGGAGTAGCTTCATTTTGATGAGACGAAAAAAAAAAATCCTCTACGAAAATTCTCGATTGTGGTAGGTAATAGAGTTAGCAGGAGATAGAGCAGCAGTGACCGTAGGACCGGGATAACGTGCCACGCAATTTGTAGGACAATATTACCATTAAATTATATAAATATGTATTTACTAACTAAAGGAAAAAAAATCAGCTGGTTAGTAATAATATTTGATTTGATGACAAAAAAATCTAAAAATTAATAAATTTTTGATCGTTGATTTGATGACAAAAAAAAATTGATGACCTCGTTCGACCTCGATCAATTAGATGACCTCGTAAGGTCATCAAAAATTATTACTAACCAGCTGATTTTTTTTTCTTTTAGTTAGTTAATATTTATAATATAATTTAATATTGTCCTACAAATTGCGTGGCACGTTATCCCGGTCCTACGGTCACTGCTGCTCTATCTCCTGCTAACTCTATTACCTACCACAATCGAGAGTTTTCGTAGAGGAATTTTTTGTTCGTCTCATCAAAATGAATGTACTCCCGGAAAATTAGCTTGATACTAATCAGGTGAAAAAAATGTACTGGGGATTTCGAAAATTTCGAAATTTCGAATTTTCTAGTATGCGCGCGCGTGAGTTTTACGCTGTCTCTTTTCGTTGAAGGAATTAGTATTATTCTGTCTCTCTCTTCGCAATGAGCTCCCATAGTCATCATAAATTTTTTCTTTTTACTATTTATCTTTGGCTGCATCAGCTTTTAATACGGCAGCCAAACATTATTATGTTTAGAATCCGCCGCCGTTTATTATTGTACTTGGATTTTTTAATTAACATGTGAGGGAAATAATCTACATTTATCTACCTTTTCTGACCTGGCTGCAGGTAAGTATAGCAATCATAGAGATGGGTGCCTACTACAGTAAGGTATATAATATAAAATATTGCCGGTTTTAGCTTACTACATGTAATTAACATGAGAGGGAAAAGATCATAAAAAAATACTGATTAACTTATTAAGTATTATCAATTGTAGCAGGCGTAGAGTGGCAGAGGTTTTTTTTATAAATTCACAATATTGAAATAAGCCTATAAAAAATTGTTTCATTTAATTAACAGATGAGGGAAGATTTTGTTATATTCCGGATCTTAGACCAATATCTTTTATTCATGTTCGGGGATAACTTCGTCGTTTATGAACCTATTTTGATAATTCTTCAATTGTTGGAAAGAAGATATCCCAAGGGTGGTACGACGATAAGGAAACCAGGATCTGATGATGTAATCATCATCGTATGGGCAGCTCATGATGTCATAGACTTACTTGGTTGATGACAAGTTACGGAAGCAGTTCAAGTTCTGTTATAGAAATAGCGCTTGACAGCTTTCTTAGAGAGCCAAGACTCCAAAGAAACGCAAATATTTTTGAATATTGGTATTCGTCACCATATGAAGTACTTAGGCCTGCAGCAAAAAAGTTTCTATCAGCACCGCCTACTAGTGTAGCAAGTGAACAGCTCTTTAGTAGAGCTGGTCAGTTATACGATGAGAGGCGACACTCTTTGAAGGGTGAAAATCTAGAAAAATTAATTTTTCTTTGCTACAACATCATGTTGTTAAATTTTTAGTATTAAAACTATTAAAAAAAATTTATGACATTCTTAAATCTATACTAATATATAAAGCTGAAGAGTTTGTTTGTTTGTTTGTTTGTTTGTTTGTTTGAACGCGGTAATCTCTGGAACTGCTGGGCCGATTTGAAAAATTCTTTCAGTGTTAGATAGCCCATTTATCGAGGAAGGCTATATATCATCACGCTAAGACTAATAGGAGCGAGTTCCACGCCGACGAAGTCGCGCGCAGAACCTAGTATACTATATTTTGCAAAAATAGCGCTTTTTCTTTTTTATTTATCTATTCTCGGTCTCGGCCGAGATTTTAATTTATTCTCGGTCTCGGCCGAGAACGAAAAACCTGTCTCGGTCGACCCTTATTTGTAGGTGTTATAGTTTCTGAGATTTCGTGATGAGTCAGTGACCTTTCGCTTTTTTTTTATATTATATAATATAGATAAATAAAATTTGACGCCGCTCTGGTGTGTTTAGTGGCGCGTGTGCCTACACACTGACGGATGCGGGTTCGATTCCGCAGGATGAATTCTTGTATTTGTAGTTGTACAAATGTCTTGCCTAATAATGTGTATATATTGTACCCTACTTGTCGATGTAAATTGAAATCTGTCAAACTTTGTATAAATAAAAACAAACTAAAAAAAATCTGTATACAAACTACGCTGAATAAGCTAGTGTTATACTATAATAATAATAATTCATAAATGCTATAATTGTACGGATTTTAATTAAATATGTTATCTTTAAATATAACAAAAATATGCATTTTTATTGTAGTACAATTTTATCCAATCAAGAATATACAGAAATTTTAAAGTATTTATGTACATTCTGTAAGTTCATTTGCTGTGACAGGCTTCATCAAGTGTTGTCGTATGTTTTGTTCGCTAGGGGACAATTTCACCAGATGCTATTATATAGTTTTAGGTAGTTGACACACGACTGAAGTAAAATGAAATCATTTATTTCGCAATAAAGTGACACACAGTGACGTAGCGAGCTTAACTCGCGCCTGGGGCACAATACCTTTTAGCTCCCCCCCCCCCATTCGAAAACCATATATAAATATGTCCAGCAATTTTTTGCTTTGCGGACCATTTGGTGCCCCTTTGCGAGTAGCGCCCGCAGCATGATGTCCTCCTTCCCCCACCCCCTTGCTACGTCACTAACCTAACATCATGTCAGTCATGGTAGTAAAATCAACTAACGATTTTAAAATTGCTTTATTTTAACACTAGCTTCTGCGCGCGACTTCGTCGGCGTTGACTCCGCTCCTATTGGTCTTAGCGTGACGATACATATCCTATAGCCTTCCTCGATAAATGGGCTAGCTAACAGTGAAAGAATTTTTCAAATCGGCCCAGTAGTTCCAGAGATTACCGCGTTCAAACAAACAAACAAACAACCAAACAAACAAACTCTTCAGCTTTATAATTAGTATAGATAAGGTACATTACAAACATAGGTAATGTACCCAGTGTTGTGCAATAATCTTAAAATAATGACATGTATCCAAAAGGTAAAATTATGTAATTCAGTAGTTTCCTTTATTTTTTCACCATGAAACTTAACTTTGTCTGTCATTTCTGGTCATTTCTAATCGCAACCTGTGAAACAAATGGTTATTGTTGATTAGTTCAGAGGAAACAGAGACCCGTTTGACTTCCCGCTGATTTGCATTTAAATTTTCTGTGACCGATTTGTCCTAAGACTTATAACATAAGGATACCAGAAAAATATTGAGTGGTATTTTTTCATGTATAATTGTGTTTGCTCGCAAACGAAAAAAAAGCGACTTCAATTACATCGACAAGTAATACAACGTAATAAGACGAAAAAATAGTCAAGTAAATACGCGCTATTAAAGATTACTCAAAAAGTTGTAATCAGTTTTCGATCTAATTTAAACAAGACTACAAGACAAGTATTAGCTTTCGATTAAAGTAAGAATCATCGAAATCGGTACACCGAGTAAAAAGTTATGCGGTATAATATAACGTAGGTCGACGAAAAAGTAGTCACGTAAATACGCATTATTAGATATAACTATAAAAGTTCTTGTCAGATCTCAATTAAATTAAAATGGGACCACATGACACGCAACACCTTTCAATTAAAACAAAATTGATCGAAATCGGTCCACCCAGTCAAAAGTTCTGAGCTAACATACATAAAAAAAAAAAAAAAAAAACATACGTGTCGAATTGAGAACCTCCTCCTTTTTTGGAAGTCGCTTAAAAATGATAATTGTGTTTGCTCGCATACGAAAAAAAAAAACTTCAATCACATCGACAAGTAATACAACGCAAGTACACGACAAAAAAGTCAAGTAAATACGTGTTATCAACGATAACTCAAAAAGTAGTCATCAGATCTCGTTCAAATTTAACCACAGCATTCAATTAAAACAAGAATCATCAAAATTGGTATACCCAGTGAAAAGTTATGCGGTATAATACAACGTAGGTCGACGAAAAAATAGTCAAGTAAATGTATATTATTAGATATAACTCGAAAAGTACTTGTCAGATCTCAATTAAATTTAAACGGGATCACATGACACCCAACACCTTTCATTTAAAAAAAAAACCATCGAAATCGGTCCACCAGTCAAAAAAATACAATCGAATTAAGAATCTCGTCCTTTTTTAGGAGTCGGTTAAATAGTAAAAATATTCGTTTCTTACATTTAATAAGGCATGATAAGATTTACATACGCAACACGCGTTAACTCTCAATCACATGGAGTACAATAGTTTTTTTTTTAATTTGAGTAAATTGTATAGTTTCAAATCTATATACAATATATACATATAAGAGATTTCCACCTATATATTGACTCATCACGATATCTCTGGAACCATAAGGCGTAGAGACTTGAAATTTGGTAGGAATATTGCTTTCGCCGAGTAGAGGTCAGCTAAGAACGGATTTTACGAAATTCCACCCACGAGAGGAGGTTGCGGGGGATAATAACGTATATGACAAAACAACGTTTGCGGGGTCAGCTAGTTATAGTATAAATCTATAAGTATAATAAAAATGACTGTTGCTAAGCGCATTACTGGAGAATGGCTCGATGAATTCGGCTATTTTTTTTTTCGTATGTTTCTTAAATCCCACGGAAGGTTTAAAAAAAAAATAATTAACAGACAGAACGAAGTCTGTCCGGGCAGCTAGTTTAATATAAAATCGGATAATTTAAAACTCAAATATCGATCTACATAATAAGTTATAAAAAAAAATCCACCTCACAATTTAAAATTTAAATTTAAACTTCTTTCTAAATTCAATTTCTAAACTCAAATAACTATTGACCATCCGTAGTTTACCTGACGGAGAGTTCGACAAAAAAAAAATACCCTTCGTTCCTCTCTTTGAACGATGAATTTTTTTTAAACAAATCGATTTCTTACTAACTTTAGGGTTGGCTTTTTTTACTTATCCTTCCCTTCTCATCCTTTTTTTAGACCGATAAATAATGATTGCTAGCTAAGGGCGAATAAACTCTGCTCTGGTAAATATGTACATATAAATATAGAGAAAGGGAATTTTCCTAGTTATAAGTCCTAGCTTGATAGATTTTTTTCCTCAGTAAACTTTAGTATTGCAAATTTTGTCGACATCGATAGAATCGTAATGCAACTACTGGAAATCATTTATCTATTGATTTAAAAAAATCGTGTCACTGTGTTGGCGTGGACAATAACGAACACGAAAAAAAGAATTATCCAGTAATGGTGCATTCAGTTTAATCAATACAGATTAAATTATGTTTTATATACACGTAATTTCAAGTAATTTATTCAAGTAAATTACAATTGTCAATAAAAACAGTAATTAATAGCGGGACCCAAACTAAGCTATGCTTGTATCTTGGGCCCCCAAACACATTGTTAAAGAACCAAATAAGTAATACTCAACTGTAATATCATCGTAACACATTTCAACGTAGTCGGTTAAAACGGTCGCCCGTTGAGCTCAAATGTCTGCCGACCTTCGTTTGGTCCCTACTTTGATCCCCATGGGTTACGCGTTACGAGGGGGAATGGAGGGGACACGCCTCGATCTGGGCCTGGAGGGTTTGGTATTGAATTTATTTTTAGAAGGGGGACTCACGTCAGCCTACTGTCGTTTCTAACGTACACGACTTTTTGTATGATTTTAGAATGTGTTTCGGTTTGATATAGCTCTGCGATATTCTTAGAATTTGTTTTTTGTAAGAGTCATATGAGAAAATAGATAGTAATTTTATTAGTATATTATAGTTATTGTCGGCGCAAATAATGTTTAAATAGAGTTACTAATTTCGTATGATATGTATGAGGTGGGATGTGATTGTTATTAGTTTTAACTAGAAGTAATTCTTATTTACAATATAATTGGATACTTAATATTCAACTATCATTTTTAGTGCTGTAAGGCGGAATATAATACATATATGAATGTATTTACATTTTGAGTTTATAATACTAGCTTAATAATTTAGAGGATAATAAGATTTCAAGGATAACGCGTGAAGTTTAAAATTACAACAAATTTGAATTCGGATGTCAAAGAATTATAAAAAGTACCTAAGTCTGTGACAAGTACATCTCAAAGATATATGTACAATATTCGGATATTTTTATTCAATGTCTATTATAACTTATGAAAACTACCAGCCACGTAGAATATAAGAAACTTTTGATATACATATAAAATTTTATTATTATGTTCGAAATAAGTAAAAAAAAAAATTGAATGTTTAAATATTTGTCGATTTTTTTTCGCAACATAAAAGACTAAGACTCAATTAACTCTTAAACGACAAAAGTAGTGCACATGTCCGTAACTAATTTCTCAATTTATAAAATATTCTACCTACTCTCTCTCCTCTCCTCTATTACTTAAATTGGGTACATTTTACTTTACATGAATTAAAACCACTCAAAGTAAAGTAAAAGGAATCATCTTCTCAATTTACAATTAACGAAGATATCATGTAACGCACAAAGGTCCGTCGAATCGACGGAAATCTTCACCAATCGCTTAAATTTCATCAGATTTCTCTCGTTCCTAGAGATTTAGTGAACGGTCTTTTGTGGGCTTAATACGTGAATTGTAATGCTGAATTTTCTAACTTTACTTTTGACTTTATTACTGTAAGTATAGGCGATGGTTTGGTGCAGTTAACTGAAAGTGACTGATGTGTTCTATTCTCAACATGACAAATATTTGTGAAGGCTATAAAGATGTTAGTTGTGGTCTAGGCGTTTGTGATTGTCTTATGTTTCCGGACCCTCGACACAGGCCGTTGAAGGTGATGAAACTTTTTTTTTGTGATTGAGTGAGAATTGGCCCGTCAATGCGTTAACTACAAGTCGAAACACCAGTTTATGCACAAAATTTGTTCTTTAAAATATTATTTAGATATTATAGCCGTGAGAATTAATATGTTCAATGAAAAAAAAGGTATATTTTCTGTCTATCTTATGGGAACGCCTTTTTTGTCCGTTAACTTTTTTTTAAAGGAAATCTGGTTTAATTTCGTCTACCGACCCTCTTTTTTTTTTAAGCTCCGGGCGGTCCGTCCTTTCCCAATCCCCCCTTCCGCCGACACAGGATTTCAGAGAAAAATGTCGATTCAATATGTATGTTACATAAGAATATTGTATAAAGACACGTGTATTAAAATACTACTATGAAAATGGTTTTAGATTCGTCTGTTAGTGTAGAGTATGTATTGCTAAAAAAACCTCTACTGTCCCATTATATTAGCTTGTACAGATCTACAATATTCTATCAATTTTAAACACCTTAATGATGTATAGTAAATTCCTTACCCCCCAGCGGCCCCCAGTGGGATGAGTTTTCACATCCGGGTTCCGGAAATACAACACAAATACCCATATCAAAGCAAACATCTTTATGACCTATACATTCATATGACAGCAGCGGAGATCTAATTTGTGATCGTTTGCGCAACATTTAGCCGCTTGTATCAGTAATTGTCTCGTTATATTAAAAAAAAATGGATGTGTTGAATATATTTTTATTTTCAATTAAACATTTTAATAAAAACAAGTCAATTTTTTATCTTAATCGGTTCTCTAAGGAATATTTTAACCACGTGGGGTACTGTAACCGTGAGTCGCGTATTGCCCTTTTAGCGCACATTTTCGTGGAATTTTGGGTATCTTAATCATAGTAATCTAAATATTAATACAGTTCGTCGTTTATCTACTAAGTTTTTTCGCAAATATTTTAGCATGAGATTTACAAATTTTTTGTTCATAATATCATAATGTCCTTAATTTACAAATTTGATAATCTTTTCCAGCGTTCCACACAGAAGACCAGATGATGGTACACGTAAACCTGGTTCACCTCCGAGCTCATGAAACAAACAACACGGGTATCAATCAGCTGAAAGCCCTTCTGGGCGACCAAATAGACATCGAAGTGCTTGTGAGTTCGCTTACTTTATTATATTTTGTAGATGTAGTATGACATAAGGTAGGGCAGAGAAGGAATTATCTTGCTCCAAATCTGGTAAAGTACCTCGACTGGGGAAGTACTTCGACGTTGTAGGTCACAGCTGAATAATACTGTTCTCAATTAATGTTGTGTTGATTGATGCGCTGTGTTGACACTGACAGCGGGGTTAGGGTCGGAATCGAGCTAGTGATGCTCCCGATTTTGAGGTGGCCATAGTTTACGGTAACCGCTAATCATCACGCGAATCGTACGCTTGCTTACCACCCTAGTGGTATAAAAAAGAACATATTAGTAGGTAGGTACATATTAATAGGTCACTTAAGTGAGCGACCTATCGCTACTCGTTTATTAAATACCTCGAAAAAGTTTAGGTATTTAAAATGAAATTTGGCTCAACCTTTACCTCTATATGAAATGAAATTTGGCTGTATAAGATTATGAGTAAATTGAACGATTATGGTGGATGGAATGATTTCACGAAATTCCATCGGCAAAAAGGAAATTGGGGAGTTCTATGGTTCTCGTTTTAGAAATATAAAAATTAGTATTTTGACTACTGCCCTGGGTATATAGAGATTAAAGTTTGCATATGAAAATTGACATTTGTGAATTTTAGTTAGGCTTCTATTAAAGTGATTGCCAAGCTACAGCAGAGCGCCGCTAGTAATTCCATTGAGTCAATGGTAGAGTTGTTTGGCAAGACAACGACGGAGTATAAAAAAGCGGGTGGTCCCAACTGACCGACTCACTGGCGGTAGCTTGACTTGACCTGCACTGCTGGAACTCTGAATTAGAAGTGATTGTTACCGTCGGAATCTAAGACTCACACAAAATTGAAAGCCAAAATGTGTATCTTTCAGTTGGAAAAGTAAAGTTATAGTATGTTCTTGAAACCTAAAATTTTCGGCGGATACATGGGCCGTAAATTATTACTATAATTATTATATTATTATTATTGTATGTAGAAAACAATATTAGCTACTTAATGCTAAATTTATTAAAATGAGAAGGAATGTTATGAATCTCGCACATTATTTAAAACACATTAATAAACGACCTATTATTAGATTAATGAATCATTCGATTAAGAATAATGATACTTGGCAAACAACTAAGCCAATAATAGCCATAGAGTTCTTGTATTGGCTGAATGACAATTCATATTCCAAAACGAAAGATCTTTAATTACATGTTGTTTTGTAGGAATTCTCAGAAATTCTCTTTTCAAATTCATCCCTTAAAACTATGGGTTTGAATAGAAGTCGAGTATTTTAGTTGTGAGACGCTGACAGAATTTTACCATAACAAATAGTAACTGTGATTTTTTTTCAATGATTCTTTTGTTTGAGATCCCTTATTATTGACAGAAAACTTATTTTTTAACTTGCAAACACTAGAAGGATATGTATACAGTTAGGGCACTATGAAATTTTCAAATGAATTTTACTCTTGCTCCGCTCTCAAACTCCGAACTTTGTTTCATCTCAGATTTTTTTTGTGCATACCAAATAAGAAATAGTACGTTTCGCTCGCAAACGAAACAATCCGCAGCAACCGACTTCAATTACATCGACCAGTATTCGTTTTTTATCATATTTTTAATTTTTCGTCTACGTAAAATTAAAAATATTAATATTAGTATTAGAGATAATACTTCAACATCAAACTTTTTTGAAGTCGAGTAATTATTTATTACCGATTAATAATTTATTACTGTAACAATAAATTATAAACAAAAGCCTTATATAATAAATAACATAATACCTGTATACGTATGATTGCGTGATGTTAGCATTTATTTATTATGTAGGTTATGAAGTGAAATCTAGCACAGGTTTCCAAAGTGGGCGGGTCCTCCCCCTAAGTGGGCGATGAAGCCTTCCAAGGGGGTGATAGCAGGTATATAGAGGAGGGGCGTTGTTCGGTCGATCCAAGTTTCCGTCGCTTATATATCACAGACTTTAGTAGAATAATATAAATAGAATAAAATATAAACATACAATCCAAAATAAAGCGATAAAAATGTTCGTATTATTTTTATTTTTGTGTTACCCACACAGAAATTATAAACATTTTAAATCATATCAAAATTTTTCTTTAGACGGCGCTAAAGTTTGTTTAAAACCAAATAAAAATCATCATACCAGGAATTTCGACTCAGTGGGATGTGGATCCATATCTCAATTGGCAGAGCGCTGACACGGTATGTCGGTAGCGCGGGTTCATACCCCGCCGCTGGATCGAAAATTTTTGATATGATTTGAATGTTGATAAAAATGTTAGTGTATTTTTAGGCTACAAGATGTTTTCGCGAATTGTACATATTTAGGGATTATTTTTAAAGAGATGGTCGGATGGATACTTTGTAAAAGGTCGTCCACTGAACAGGTGAGGCTCGAAAAAATGATGTAATAACACAGGAAGGGGGGCTTTGCGATGTGATATCACGTGTTTGTATTTTTTGTTAAACGGGCGATTTTTTTTATCACCATACTCTATTTTAGATATACTTTGTACTAAAAATACACGTTATTTTTGAGGATGGGGGGGGGGGGGGTTAGAGGGTAGTCTAAAACCTCACCACATATCGCGAGGAGGGATGGGAGGTTAAAAAGTTGCAAAAAACATCACAAGATTAATTGACGACCTCAAATATGTTTTATGAAAAAAAAAAGCGGATGGAATTTTGTTGGCTGAGGTACCCTGCACAGTTATAGTACGCCTATTGAAATGTTATAAGTAGTGCCATACGTAATTTGTAAATACATAATTACAGAGTAACGATGTTTTGCTCAGATATTTCAAATATTTATTTTTCACTACGTATATTTTTTTAAAATAAATAATACTTAGTTAAAAAAAACTAAAAAACACGCTTTTATAAATAAATCAAACTAAAAGGTAGAGAATCTGAACGTTAGAAAAGTCCAAAGGATAGCGAGAAAAGCCTTGATTACTGTGCCAAGCCGTTAGGATAATTGAATAATTTTATCAAATTAGTGTATTGTCATCTGTCCTCGATAAGTCTACCAAGTTTAAATGAAATCTGAACGTTAGAAGTGGGTCAAAATGAAGTCCAAAGGAGTCGGTTACAAACTTACAAACATATCTATTAACAAACATACAGGTGAAGCTAATAAAAAGCGTGTAAAAAAAGTCATCATCTGTTCTTGTTTCGAAACTACGTCAAATCACATGATATTTTATTTTATTATTTTAGGAAAACTTACAGCTAGACAATTATATTATAGTTTTGGAATTGCTACTAAAAGGCTAACGTACAAGTTTTCACTGTTAGGTAGACATTAATAAAGTGTAAACTTAAAGGTATTGCGCTACAACGATCAAACCCATTATTATTCAATTAACTGCACAATTTTTAAATATACTCTTAAGTAATTATTATTTGTTATTTGATATGATATACATGGATAATATGCAATGATATTTTAATTTCTTTGCAGGATGATACGCCTTCACTATTGGTGCCGAGGAAGAAAGAATATCCGGAAAGTCGACCTCACGAGTGTCCAGTCTGTCAACGAAGGTTCAAGAGAAAACAGCATTTGAAGATACATGCCAACATTCATCTCAAATTGCCACAGAACGCAAATACAGTGTGGTGTTCGCTCTGTAATGAAGGTATGTATACATTACAATACAAATACAAAATACCCTACCACACACAAAAGAGGTATACAATATAGGTGTTTGTTTGCACACGAAAAAAAAACGACTTCAATTACATCGACAAGTAAATACAACATAGGTAAACAAGAAAATAGTCAAGTAAATATTCATTACTAGAGATAGACTAAAAGCGCTCGTCAAATCTCGATCAAATTAGATGGATTATAAGAAAGAATCTTTAAATCAATACCCAGTAAAAAGTTATGAGGTAATACACTCTTTTCTATTAACTGAGGTAGGGCACAACAAGAAATTTCCTGCTCAAAATATGGAGCAGCCCGACTAGGGTAGTACCTCGACCTTACAGAAGACCACAGCTAAATAATACTGCTTTCAAGCAGTGTTGTTTTCCTGTTGGTTAGTAAGGTGACCAGAGCTCCTGGGGCGAAATTGGGGGTAGGGTCGACAACGCGCTTGCGATACTTCTGGTGTTTCAGGCGTCTATAGGCTACGGTTTTTGCTTACCATCAGGTGAGTCGTACGCTTGTTTGCCGACTTAGTTATATATAAAAAAAAAAGTCTAATTGAGAACTTCTTTTTTTTGTATTTATATATGTATTTTCTTTTGCTAATCGTATGTCTATGTAAATTGATTTTTTTTTTGTATTTTATTATTTTTGTTTGTTTTCTTGATAGAAGGTAGCAATTTTATCATATTTTTCGAAGAACTCAAACAACATAACCAGACAGAGATTTCTCTTTAATTAAATTAAATAATTGTTATTGACATTAAAAGTTAAGTTTTAATTATTTAAGAATGAATAAAGTTATCTTTACAAATAAATAAAATTAGAGTGTCTCTTTGTAATATTAAAATAACTGCTTTTTGCTAAGAGTATATAGATGTATACATGGTACATATACCAAAATAACATTTTTTACAAATTAAGAAAACAGTCTCACTAGAGCATTCGACATGGTTTGATTTCCATTTCCACTTACAACCTTACAAATTTTTTGTACTTCTTGTTTTTAAACTATATCTACTTGCTATCTTTCGCTTCTCTTTCTTTTATTGTGGTGTTTTGCTTCTTTGTGTGTTTATTGTGTGTATGACTTTAGAACAATTAGAACAGTCGTGTAATAAAGACTATAGTGGAGAAACTGTGTTATTACCTCCCGCTATCACACTACGCACATGCTACCTCTTATATTTATTTTATAACTCTGTCAACTGAACAATAACTTTTTTGTTAAGTTACACAAGGACGAAATCGCGAGCACAGCTAGTTATCAATATAATTTGTACGAGAGATTTTTTAAAGTGAAGCTTTTATTACATCATCTCAAACTTTTTCTTGTGCGTGTTGCATGTCGCGTGATGGTCGGCCATATCTTATCATTTCCTAGAACTAAGACACTAATGACAACATACAGCTGATGTAAGTTACCTCTTAAAACATAGATGGCGTGCAAAGAATATTTAAAAAGTTTTACTTTTACCGTGGTTTTTGTGTATTTTCCAGGTTTCGCAGATAATGAAGTTTTCGGGAGCCATGACTGCCAGTGGGTGGGCCAGGAGCAAGCGGAGGACGGCGACTACGAGTCTCCAGAACTGAACTCTGAACTGAACTCACCCCACGACACCAAAAAGGAAAATAACCCCATTGAATTCGTCGAGGTAACCTGTTATAATTGGATTTTATTAATTAAAACTGCCTATATAATATTTTTAGCCCAATTTAAAAACATTAGGGGTAATATTTCACAGAATACTTTCTATCTCACCAAAGTAGATACTTTGGTGCTGTAAATGACTCGCTATAGACGGCACTACGGTTGCTCAAAACCGAATAAAATCACATTCAAAAATTCGATTTGGCGGGTACATCGTTCCAGGGCTCAATTGGCTAGAGCACCGACACGGTATGTCGGGTTCGAACCCCGCTGGATCGAAATTTTGATATGATAATAAATAACATTTTAACATTGTAACGTTAGGACGTCTGACCACTCAGTCCTCCCGTGACCATAGATGCTGTAAAGTATCCGAAACGTCTGGCATTTAAAAAACATAATGAACCGCTATAAAATCCGAAATAGTTGTTTCATTATAATGAGTGGAATTCGCGTAAACATTAGAATACAATAAATCCAAAAATTTTATAAAAGTGTACATGAATTATAAAAGTGTTTGATATATATATAATCTGTCGCTCCAGGTGATCGTGGACGAGGTGGAGGCGAACATCCCGACGCCGCGGCGCGTGTTCGTGTGCAAGTACTGCAACAAGCCGTTCAAGCGGAAGGACCACTACAAGATACACTTGCACGTGCACACCGGGATCAAGTCGTTCTTCTGCCCCGACTGCGGGAAAGGTTACCACTGTTTTATATCATTATTATAATTAAACAAAACCTGTTCAAGCGGAAGGACCACTACAAGATACACTTGCACGTGCACACCGGGATCAAGTCGTTCTTCTGCCCCGACTGCGGGAAAGGTTACCACTGTTTTATATCATTATTATAATTAAACAAAACCTGTTCAAGCGGAAGGACCACTACAAGATACACTTGCACGTGCACACCGGGATCAAGTCGTTCTTCTGCCCCGACTGCGGGAAAGGTTACCACTGTTTTATATCATTATTATAATTAAACAAAACCTGTTCAAGCGGAAGGACCACTACAAGATACACTTGCACGTGCACACCGGGATCAAGTCGTTCTTCTGCCCCGACTGCGGGAAAGGTTACCACTGTTTTATATCATTATTATAATTAAACAAAACCTGTTCAAGCGGAAGGACCACTACAAGATACACTTGCACGTGCACACCGGGATCAAGTCGTTCTTCTGCCCCGACTGCGGGAAAGGTTACCACTGTTTTATATCATTCTTATAATTAAACAAAACCTGTTCAAGCGGAAGGACCACTACAAGATACACTTGCACGTCCACACCGGGATCAAGTCGTTCTTCTGCCCCGACTGCGGGAAAGGTTACCACTGTTTTATATCATTCTTATAATTAAACAAAACCTGTTCAAGCGGAAGGACCACTACAAGATACACTTGCACGTGCACACCGGGATCAAGTCGTTCTTCTGCCCCGACTGCGGGAAAGGTTACCACTGTTTTATATCATACTTATAATTAAACAAAACCTGTTCAAGCGGAAGGACCACTACAAGATACACTTGCACGTGCACACCGGGATCAAGTCGTTCTTCTGCCCCGACTGCGGGAAAGGTTACCACTGTTTTATATCATACTTATAATTAAACAAAACCTGTTCAAGCGGAAGGACCACTACAAGATACACTTGCACGTGCACACCGGGATCAAGTCGTTCTTCTGCCCCGACTGCGGGAAAGGTTACCACTGTTTTATATCATACTTATAATTAAACAAAACCTGTTCAAGCGGAAGGACCACTACAAGATACACTTGCACGTGCACACCGGGATCAAGTCGTTCTTCTGCCCCGACTGCGGGAAAGGTTACCACTGTTTTATATCATTATTATAATTAAACAAAACCTGTTCAAGCGGAAGGACCACTACAAGATACACTTGCACGTGCACACCGGGATCAAGTCGTTCTTCTGCCCCGACTGCGGGAAAGGTTACCACTGTTTTATATCATTATTATAATTAAACAAAACCTGTTCAAGCGGAAGGACCACTACAAGATACACTTGCACGTGCACACCGGGATCAAGTCGTTCTTCTGCCCCGACTGCGGGAAAGGTTACCACTGTTTTATATCATTCTTATAATTAAACAAAACCTGTTCAAGCGGAAGGACCACTACAAGATACACTTGCACGTCCACACCGGGATCAAGTCGTTCTTCTGCCCCGACTGCGGGAAAGGTTACCACTGTTTTATATCATTCTTATAATTAAACAAAACCTGTTCAAGCGGAAGGACCACTACAAGATACACTTGCACGTGCACACCGGGATCAAGTCGTTCTTCTGCCCCGACTGCGGGAAAGGTTACCACTGTTTTATATCATACTTATAATTAAACAAAACCTGTTCAAGCGGAAGGACCACTACAAGATACACTTGCACGTGCACACCGGGATCAAGTCGTTCTTCTGCCACGACTGCGGGAAAGGTTACCACTGTTTTATATCATAATTATAATTAAACAAAACCTGTTCAAGCGGAAGGACCACTACAAGATACACTTGCACGTGCACACCGGGATCAAGTCGTTCTTCTGCCCCGACTGCGGGAAAGGTTACCACTGTTTTATATCATACTTATAATTAAACAAAACCTGTTCAAGCGGAAGGACCACTACAAGATACACTTGCACGTGCACACCGGGATCAAGTCGTTCTTCTGCCCCGACTGCGGGAAAGGTTACCACTGTTTTATATCATTATTATAATTAAACAAAACCTGTTCAAGCGGAAGGACCACTACAAGATACACTTGCACGTGCACACCGGGATCAAGTCGTTCTTCTGCCCCGACTGCGGGAAAGGTTACCACTGTTTTATATCATTCTTATAATTAAAAAAATATATATGTCCCGATCTAGACTAGAATGTCAAAAAAAATACAAAAAATAAAAAAAGCTGTATAAAACGTTGAAAAAAATAGCGGAATTAAAAAAAAATATGTGCCACGGAAAAATGATGGAAAAAGAACTGTTATGTACGACAGACAAAATGCATAATAATTTACCCAAAGTTATACAATAATTGAAATTACTTGAGACGTTTCTTTAATCAAACTATGAAAAAATCATGTCAGTTTTTTCATTTAGTTAATAATATTATTTAGTGTTAGCTAATAATATTAATGAGAAAAAAAGTATTACTAATTATTTATTAGAAAATATATATGGCTTGGCACATATTACATACAGCTTAAAAAGCCTAATGTATAATAAATCAGCGGAAAAAAAATACAAAGTAAAAAAAAACTGTCAATAGGCCATTGTAAAGTATCATCAACGCATACGGACTGTTAAACAATATTCAGTTTTATCATATTATAGTTATCCTGAACTACACAACAAATACCATTAGGCTATAATACATCAATGTCCATAGGTTTCTACAGAAAGGATCACCTTCAGAAGCACATGATAGTTCACGCCAAGTTCAAGGCGCGACCTCAACCTAAGAAAACCCTCCCGGGTCTTTTGCCCATCGATATGATACCCAAGAAAGAGATCAAGCCTGAGATTACTATACACGTGAGTACTGTGTGATCATATCTATACATCTGTACTATACTTATTATTACTTACAACTGAGGTAGGGCACAGCAGGAAATTTCCTGCTCAAAATATGGAGCAGCCCGACTGAGGTAGTACCTCGACCTTACAGAAGATCACAGCTAAATAACACTTTTTTCAAACAGTATTGTGTTCCTGTTGGTGAGCAAGGTGACCAGAGCTCCTGGGGGAACTGGGAATGGGGTCGGCAACGCGCATGCGATGCTTCTGGTGTTGCAAACGTCTAAAAGCTACGGTGATCGCTTACCATCAGCTGAGCCGTACGCTTGTTTGCCGATCTAGTTACATTAAAAAGAAAAAAAAAACTTTCTGATCAATAGGCTGCTATGCTGCTCCACTGCGGGTTAGGATGTATTCCCTACTATGAGTAACCATCGCTATCAGATGTGTATTATAACAACCAGGACTGATATTTTTACGTGCTCACCGAGGCGCAGTAGGGAGATCCACAAGTAAAAACAAATATTTGTACCAATATAAATATCCATCCCGAGCGAGAATCGAATCTGCAAACCGTCAGTGCTTAGGCGTGTACATGACACACGCACTGCTACACCAAAGCGATCTTTTGTTTTCCACTTTTTGGAGTCTAACTATAATTAATTTTTTAAATTGTTTTCTATTCAAATTCACTCATTTTAATAAAACATTTCGCGTTCATTAGATTTTTCACATGCCCGTCGTTTCGGATACAGCGACCAAGGTCACGGGAGGACTGGTCCTTATATCCGAAAAAGTTGTTTCATTATAATCATAATTTTTTTATTCTACAATAATGTATTTTTAATACATATCACATTTTTTTGTTAAATAGACTAGAAAACTAATTGTTATATTACTTCGTTGCAGGCTCCATCGAACTCGAAACTCCGAGTCCCGCTGCAAATAAAGGTTCCTTACCAGATGGTGACGTCACTGGAGAACGGCGAGCGACACGCCGTCACTGTGGACCCCACTGACTCTCGCTACAGCGGCACCAGCGACGACGCGGACTACTAGTCACAATATTCATTTAATATAGTTTGTCTTTAACTATCAATTCAAATGTTTACTTTTTTAATAATATAATTTCTTCTTGAACGAACACGTGTGTAGGAACACAGCGTTTTATACTGTGACCTTATACATAGTGGGGATGAGAATACAACGATAATTTTGATAACAGCGGTAATACTTAGTTTCACTACATAGTATAAAACAAAGTCGCTTCCCGCTGTCTGTCTGTCCGTATATATGCTTAGATCTTCAAAACTACGCAACGGATTTTGATGCGGTTTTCTTTAGTAAATAGAATGATTCCAGAGGAAGTTTTATATTATTATTATTATATTATGGGCTTGCTCTTGAGTCTTGACCACAGTCTAGCTTTAGAGCAGAGACGAGATCGAAGGTGGAGCGAGCTCACCCAGAAGATGCCTGTTCACTCGCACTTTAAAGACATTTGGGTTATATGAACTCGGAAATACAGATTTTTGGAATTTTTTAAAATTTGGAAATTTGTGTTGGGTTCTATTCGATAGACTGCAAAGTTATACCCATCTTCCCCGTAAATAAACATTAGAGGGTACTGCAAAGCATCATACGATCTATGAGTTTCTGAGATTCTCTGCAATCGATTATCATGTCTGCGAAGTATTATATCTCGTTTACCACAATGTTGATTCACCAGTAGCACAGATACTTCGTTTGCTGTTGCTTCATTATGGCGACCTGGATGCTCTGCTGAAGATCGTCGATCAGCATTTATAACTATTTTATAGTCATTTTCGTTTGAATATGGTGCCAAAAATTTAAGAGCAGTTTTAAAATCATGAATGTAATTATTAATTTCAATAAGCATACTTTGCAAGCTTTCAACTAACATAGGATTTAGATTTGGAAAGCATTGTAACCTTGCGTCCCTTTGTCGTACATAATCGCTAATGAAATATATTTGTAAAAATGATTCTCTTTCATTATCTATTGGTCGAAGGGAACCAATTAAATGATATACCTGTCCCTGTATTTTAAACGTGGGCCTATAATTCCCTTCATGTATTTCTTTCGCCACAAAAGATGTTATTTGAAAAGCCGAATTATAATGTCTAATATTATTTACGAAATGTTGAGATTGATCATGTTCGCCACACAACAAAGACTTAAGCGGCTCAGGTGGCGGTTGAATAGAATTCAAGCGTACTTTTCCAGACGAACAACAAATTCCTTTTGACCCATCTTTCCACCTTAAAGCTTTACAGTAGTTGCAACATACATTCATAGGGCCTATCTCAGACGCAGCATAATAATTTATTTGGGCATCATAATTGAACTCACTGTTATGTTTTTCTCGCCATGCAATATGACTTCTATTAGTTCTTCTTATTTGGTCATTATTTAGTCGTTGTCGTCGGTTTGCTTCACTTTCAATATCCCGCAGAGCACTTGTCGTTTGTCTGGCAGTATCCAGACGCCTTTCTCGATCAAAATTCGTTTCTGACTGATGAATAATACTCACACTTTCACGGAGCTGAGATAAGCGCTCGATTCTCTGTCCTCGTGACTCATGATATCGATCACATTGTTCTGTCACGCGGATGTCATGCTGTTCCCGATTTTCCAATTCACGTTGATTTTGGTGATGACGACGATCATTCTCTAATCTTTGCTTTCTAGAATCATATGATTTTTTTTTTTTTTTTATGTAACTAGGTTGGCAAACAAGCGTACGGCTCACCTGATGGTAAGACCATAGCCTATAGACGCCTGCAACACCAGAAGCATCGCAAGCGCGTTGCCGACCCTATCCCCAATCCCCCCAGGAGCTCTGGTCACCTTACTCACCAACAGGAACATAACACTGCTTGAAAGCGGTATTATTTAGCTGTGGTCTTCTGTAAGGTCGAGGTACTACCCCAGTCGGGCTGCTCCATATTTTGAGCAGGAAATTTCCTGCTGTGCCCTACCTCAGTTCAGATTCTAGGGTTCGCGAGATAGCGTGTCTAATACGATCATCCTCTAATCGCTGATCTCTTGAATCATTCGATTCTAGGCTTCGCGACATAGCGTGTCTAATACGATCATCCTCTAATCGCTGATCTCTTGAATCATTCGATTCTAGGCTTCGCGACATAGCGTGTCTAATACGATCATCCTCTAATCGCTGATCTCTTGAATCATTCGATTCTAGGCTTCGCGACATAGCATGTCTAATACGATCATCCTCTAATCGCTGCTTTCTTGAATTGTCTGTTTCTAGGCTTCGCGACATTGCGTGTCTAATACGATCATCCTCTAATTGCTGCTTTCTTGAATTATCTGTTTGTAGGCTTCGCGACATAGCGTGTCTAATACGATCATCCTCTAATCGCTGCTTTCTTGAATTGTCTGTTTCTAGGCTTCGCGACATAGCGTGTCGAATACGATCATTTTCTAATCTCTGCTCTCTTGAATCATTCGATTCTAGGCTTCGCGACATAGCATGTCTAATACGATCATCCTCTAATCGCTGCTTTCTTGAATTGTCTGTTTCTAGGCTTCGCGACATAGCGTGTCTAATACGATCATCCTCTAATCGCTACTTTCTTGAATTGTCTGTTTCTAGGCTTCGCGACATAGCGTGTCTAATACGATCATCCTCTAATCGCTGCTTTCTTGAATTATCTGTTTGTAGGCTTCGCGACATAGCGTGTCTAATACGATCATCCTCTAATCGCTGCTTTCTTGAATTGTCTGTTTCTAGGCTTCGCGACATAGCGTGTCTAATACGATCATCCTCTAATCGCTGCTTTCTTGAATTGTCTGTTTCTAGGCTTCGCGACATAGCGTGTCTAATACGATCATCCTCTAATCGCTGATCTCTTGAATCATTCGATTCTAGGCTTCGCGACATAGCGTGTCTAATACGATCATCCTCTAATCGCTGATCTCTTGAATCATTCGATTCTAGGCTTCGCGACATAGCATGTCTAATACGATCATCCTCTAATCGCTGCTTTCTTGAATTGTCTGTTTCTAGGCTTCGCGACATAGCGTGTCTAATACGATCATCCTCTAATCGCTGCTTTCTTGAATTGTCTGTTTCTAGGCTTCGCGACATAGCGTGTCTAATACGATCATCCTCTAATCGCTGCTTTCTTGAATTGTCTGTTTCTAGGCTTCGTGAGACAGTGTGTCGAATACGATCATTTTCTAATCTCTGCTCTCTTGAATCATTCGATTCTAGGCTTCGCGACATAGCGTGTTGAATACGATCAAACTGTAATCGTTCATTTCGCTCAGAACTGCTTTCATTCGAACTAGACATCGACATCCGTATTCTACAATTTTTCAGACGACTTTCCCTATCTTGTTGAGATTCATTTTCACATCTTAATCTTTGGCTTTTGGCCTTTTGGTTATTTTTAGAAAGATTTGACTTTCTTTTAGGCATAATTATAGCTATCACAATTTAATAGTCATGTTTTGACATCTGTCATCGCGATGTAAATAGTGAAGTAACCATAAGATTCGGTGCTCGATACTCACGATAAATCGATTCAAGTATGTATGAGTATTTGATCGATTTGATTATGTAATATAAAGTGCATTGCATTAAAATTTTTATTAGATAACATAAACTTTAATATTGTAAGTAATTTGTAATAATACAATGGTAAAAAAAGGTCAATTTGGCTTTATTTCATTTTTTTATATTATTTTCTAATGTTTACGTGAATTTCACTCACTATAATGAATTCTTTCATTCTTTTGCGAATTCTATCGTGGTTTATGAGGTTCTGAACATGAGGGCATGGTCCTCCCGTGACCATGGTTGCTGTAAAGTATCCGAAACGTCAGGCATGCAAAGAAACCTAATAAACCGCGATATAAATCCGAAAAAGTTGTTTCATTAAAATGTTTTATTTACAACTAGCTTCTGCGCGCGACTTCGTCCCCGTGGAATAGGACTAATTCTTTCAAACATGATTTGAGCGAAACTTTAACCGTTTACGCCGCGGAAGCTCTCAAAAGGAAAAAAACCCCGATTTTGAAACATTCTTCATTGGTGCTACGCTCCTATTGGTCTTAGCGTGATGATATATAGCCTATAGCCTTCCTCGATAAATGGGCTATCTAACACTGAAATAATTTTTCAAATCGGACCAGTAGATCCTGAGATTAGCGCGTTCAAACAAACAATCAAACAAACTCTTCAGCTTTATTATATTAGTATAGATAACATTCACTCAATCACAAAAAAATGAAGAAAAAGCGAAAGTGATTGAATCGTCATTCAATCATTTTCATAGGATGATGAGCGAAAATCTTCAGTTGAACTATTGTCACCTGTAAATATAATTATTTCATTTCAATTATATTATATCTAACATCCCTGTCACGTGCCACCAATTCAAAATTTTATTTACGCTTTTGAACGCCAAGCTCTTTCTTTTCAGTACATATCAATACATAATATTTAATTACTATTAAAATCGATCGAATCGATTACTATTAAATCGAAACACTTTATGTAATTAATAATTATTTTATTGTTTCCTACACTTTCGCATTCTATGGTCTTTCTAAAATGTCAAAACGGGCCTGTTATATTGTGATTACTATGATGGATGTGCATTTAACTATTTAAAAAAAAAAAAAAAAAAAACGAAAAACCCAACTTAGAAATATTTATTTTAGAAAATAACTATTTCACGTTACTCTATAGTCATCGCAAAATAATAGGCCTCGAGGTCATCGAGACGTGAATAGGGAAGTAACCATACGACTCGGTATTCGATTCTCAAGATAAATCGATTCAAGTTTGTATGAGTATTTGATCGATTTGATTATGTAGTGTAAAGTATATTGGACTAAATTTCTGATTAGAAAATTTAACTTAAACTTTAATATTGTAGGTAAATTGAAATGATACAATGGTACAAAAGATCAATTTGTCTTTCATCTAATTTATTTTTTATTTTTTCTAATGTTTACGCCAATTTCTATCATTATAAATAAACAATTTTTTCAGGTTTTATCGTGGTTTATTAGGTTCTCTTAACTTTTTTCAAATCTAAATAGGTCGCAGTTAGGTAATCTTTGATAACGCGTATTTAGTTGATTATTTTTTTGTCTACCTACGTTGTGTTACTTGTCGATGTAATTGAAGTCGTTATTTTTCGTTGGTGAGCAAATACAATAAAATTATTTTCAGTAGAGATCACTACACAATATCGATTTACTATTAAAATCGAATGATGCTGGTGAAATTCAATAATGAACTAGTTACAACACTAGTATTTAAAAACAAAACGACTTGGAACGTAACTGTTTTTGAGACGTTTCGTAATAATTAGAAATTGCATGATACTATAAAGTAAGCGCGAAAAGAACACTCCCAATATATTCTATTATATTATTTAACGCGCCAAAAAATTTACGTATGTTTTAAAAACACTTTATGTTATTAATATTTCTTTTATTGTTTCTTACAGTTTCGTACCAAGTTACGTTCTAGGGTATTTGGTAAATGTCCAAACGGGCCTCTTATTTTGTGACAACTATAACTAAATAAAATAACCTATTAATAATTTATCAATGGACAGTACTTGGACATTGTAACATTACTCTGTTTTATAATTTTTCTAAAATAAAAGTAGCCCAAGTTATTCCTTATTACAAACAGACACCCAATTTTATTTATTTGTATAGATTTTATAATATATAGCTGTGCCCGTGACTTCATCCGCGTGGAATTAACAAAAAAGTTATTGTTCAGTTCGCAGAGTTATAAAATAGATACATTTCTAAAATAAAAGTAGCCTAAGTTGCGCCTTATTACATCAGCTATCTGTATCTATGTGTACATCCATATGCATTAAGTAAAAAGCGGTTTAATATTACAAACTCAGACGCTGTTGGTCGGCGAACTGTCGCTAAATGGCAATGATTAAAAATGGTGCCTTTTTTTGCGGCAGTCGATCCCATATTGTTCACATTTCTTAATCTATGATTTTCAAAATCAAAATGGCTGAGTCGTTAACCTGCGGGTTAGGTTAGGTCAGGTCTATTAATATTATTCATCACGGAGAAATTTTAAAAAATGAAAAATCATAATTTGTGACTAAACTACTGGATGTATTTCATTGATTTTTTGTATGTGGGCTTGGAATGTCATTACATATATACGATGTCTAATTTATTGTTGTATTATAATCCCCATTCTGTATAATAACTATGTGTTTATTATCTGTCCTTGTAATTATTACTAAATATAATAAATGAGGGTATTAATTAAAAAAAATGCATTTTTCGTACATTTTTATTAGTGATATTTTATAAGTTATTTAAAACAACTACATACCTTCCTTCTTCTACGTGAAAAAAAGGCCTATGCCCAGCGGTGGGACGTCACAGGCTGAATCCATAAATATTAAAAATGTGTGTGTGTGTGTGTGTGTGTGCAATTCACACACGTCAGGATTGTAACTTCTGAAAAGTAGCCAACGAGTGAGTTTTTCACTTAAAATAGACAATACTGTAATGTATTCTATCTCGTTCTCTCGCCGACTTAATCCTATACATTTATGGGTTTGTTTTTTTATCGTGACGCATTTTCGTTTCATCGAGTTTCAAATCACAACGATTCTAAAGAAGTTTCACTTCAAGAAGTGTGTGTCAGCTCCGCCGCGCGACTGCAGTTAACTTCTTAAAAACGATTAAAATTATATATTGATCGCTCTCTCTTCAAGAGACGTTGCACGGTAAAGCGATACGAGTAACTATCTCACTTAATATCAGTTCTCATTCACTCATCATATTTATTTCATACCATATCGTTGCTTAGAGGCCCTGTAAACGATCAAATAATTTGTCAAACTTGTTTGTCAAACTTCATGTTTTCATTTAACAAACACATCAAACAAGCTCGCACACGTTCAAATAAAAAACAAACACGTAAAATTCTACAAATTATTTGATCGTCTACGGGGCCATTTAGGGAGTAAACTCCAATAAAATTGTGTAGTGATAGGTATTTTATTGTATGCTTTAATGTTTTTGAAGTTTGAATTAAATATGAATTACTTATGTACCTATAATTTTTTTTTTAAATATATTTTGTCACAACTTTATGCTATAACAGTACGAATAAATATTCAGCAAGGTTCAAACTCATTAAACAAAACAAATTTTAACGATTTTTTAAATAGGAGGTTATGTGGTTTGGATTTTGTGTCTGGATGTTATCTCGAAAATTAAAAATGTTTAAAAAACAACCAAAAGTATTGTGAAAAAAAGTAGGTACTTGCTGCAACTTTACACTTACTGTGAACTTTACACTTTTCTTTGTATTTATTTGTACCGTGTACTAGATACCACATAGTTTGTAAGTGATTTGATATTATTTTAAGCCGGGTTCCCGTTAACCATACTTTTTTTTTAACACAAAAGGTTCAAAATGTATCAGTTGTAGTTTTTGACGATAGGAACTCGCGTCAACGTGTTTTCATTAGATGCTTACGCCGATACATATAAAGCACAATGCATGATGATCTCTTCGTATAAAGACATATATCTACACATAGACATATATTAGCAATTTGTACATATCTTGAATAGTTTATATTGTGTGTAAGAACTTAACCATATTAACTATTTATATTATAAACGTAAACGATTTTATCATGCATAGTTGTAAAGTTTGTTTTGTATCTTTTTGAATATAGCGTTAATCTAGTTAATTAAAATTTATTTCAAATTCAATAGTCTAGAATGATTTTCATAGTGTTAAATACATAGCTTTTTAATAATAAATGAATTCATAATTCCCTTAGTGAGGCCGCACACCACAGCTACATTTGTATTACGATAATTGTAGCGCCACATTTGAAACGCGATACATTTATCGACCCCCTATATTTGTATGTAAGCCCGCACATCAAGGACACATTTGTAGTAGGTGCGGTTTGTGGCAAGATGTCTGCCACGCCACACGAATTCAAGATCGAACACGTTCGTTTTATGTGGCGCGAACATAGAATAAAAACGCGCGAAAATGAAAGAATGTTGAATTTTATGTTGAATTTATTGCAGAGATTGAAAAAAATCCTGTTTGAATAAATTTATTGAACCGATTAATTGAACAATTTATAATTTATTGAACAATTTGATTTGATTGAACTAAATTTAATAATAATTGATATGTGTTTTCAGACATTCTATAATATAAACGGAACTTTTCTTCGTCGGATCGTAATTCTTGCGCAATTTTGAAATTTCCGTAAACTGTACAATTTTGATTAAACGGGTGAACCCAATAACGTCTTTTTTTTCTCATTAATCGCCTCATCAAAAAATCGTCATCGCCAGACGACGATGTCGACATTCTGACTTCTGTTGTTAGTGCCACGCTACAATTGTGCTTCCAATGTGCGCACACACGACACATTTGTGGCCGCTTAAATTGTATCGCAGTAATTGTGGCGCCGTAAATGTATGTTGAGTGTAGCGTGTGGCGGCGGTGTACGGCCTCACTTAGTAAACACTATCTTTGAAATATTTTTTTGAACATGGCTTACAATTACATAATATTCTTCGAAATGTTATGTAATTGCAAGCTTTGTTCTATAATATAATTGTAAATAATGTGGTGCCATGGAATGTACCAAAAATTTAAATCTGTTTTACCTTTAAAGTTCCTCTTGTCTGTACACGAAATATCTTGTGATCTTATTTGTAAGTTCAAATGTGTAACATGAAGTACAAAATAAAAAAAATATTTTGCACTGATTTCTAATGTTTTATTTAAATATCCTGCTAATAAATTACCTTTAATTATTTTTTTTTAAATTATATTATATTTTTTTTAATGATTACTAAGATTTTTTTACTAAACTTCTATCACAACACAAATTGTAATGTTTTAAACCCTTAACATATAAATATTAATTTTTGTGCAGAAATTAAATAAAATAAAATATTATGTATTTTTTATATTAAAAAAAATCACAAAAGCAGTTAATTTTTTAACGTCAAATCAACAAAATTGATTTCAATTTAGTACTAATAAAATGTATTAACAATTGAGTCTTAAATACATACAAATATTACTAAAACATCTAAAATAATAACAAAAATATATAAAAAGTTCTTTATTATAACTAGAAGCATAGTTGAATTTTTAAATAATAATTTACCAGGCAACAGCATAACATTTTATATGTAAAATATAATATAATAATATATTGCGAACAAGGTTCTATTACATATCACAAAAATCACTGTCGAAGAAAACGGAAAGCTGCGAAGTAAGACACCAGTCCAGTGTACACCATTGTAAGATTTTTGAGAAGTTTTTTTTTTTTAATTTTAAATTTTTTCTTAAAATTTCTTTCTTATCCAGTATTTTTGGGATATAAGAAACAACGTTACACTTCTGAAAGTTATTACTAAACAGTTCGCCCATTGTACTACACAATATTCGAGCTTTTTTATAATGTATTTTAATGTACTATAAAATATGAATAAATAAATAAACTCTCCACACTCTCGGCTCTTTATGTAACTAGGTCGGCAAACAAGCGTGTGGCTCACCTGATGGTAAGCGATTACCGTAGCTTATAGACGCCTGCAACACCAGAAGCGTCACAAGTGCGTTGCCAACCCTATCCCCAATCCCCCCTCCCTCACCCGGAGCTCTGGTCACCTTACTCACCACAGGAACACATCACTGCATGAAAGCAGTACTATTTAGAGATGTGATCTTCTGTAAGGTCGAGGCACTTCCACAGTCGGGCTATTCCAGATTTTGAGCAGGACATTTCCTGCAAAATATTTAACTCTTTACAGACTATTATCACCTTTTGGCACTTACAAAAAAATCTTACTAAGGCTTTTGTGGGGGACAAAAGTAGTGTGCCATATCTATTGATTTCATAGCATCTTTTCTAAGACTTACTATAATATATAAACTACAAATCTATAAATCTCTATAAATGTAAGCGAGCACACTACCAAATATTCTAATACCTAAACCATCGATGCTTCAAACAAATAATAATTAATTATAAACATCATCATATCAAGAATTTCGATCTAGCAGGTACATCGTTCCATAGCTTAATTGGCTAGAGCACCGACACGGTATGTATTCAACCCCCGCTGGATCGAAAAAAAATTGATATGATTTAAAAATAATTATAAACATCGTTTTAAAACAACGCCAATTTATTATTATAACAAGAACTTTGTTTAAACAATTTTGAATCAATATCACAATTTTAATTTTATCTTTAACACTGCTGTAAGATATTTACATGTTTTATATCTTATAAACTATTTACAATAATGTATTATTTGAAGTTTATTCTTCCTTTAAAATTTTAAATAATCTCACAAAAGTACTTTTTTTCAAAAAAATCTTTGTACCTATGTTGAGTACGAGGGAAAACATATTTAACTAATTTTACAGTCTAAAAAGCAAAACTACTTACATTTATAAATATAATAGCTAATTTGTAACAACAATTTGCGAATTAATAAATCAGTTTGTGTAATTAAAATTGAAATTTTAGTGAATTATTTCGTCATAATTCTTCCTTTTTCGTTCCTGATAGTTTATCTCGTACATAAGTAACTGTCTGGAGGACTGGCGATAACACAGACACTTGGGTCTGTTTCACTTCAACAAAAATTTTTGATCTTTAGCTTTCAAATAGAACTGACATTTTATAGCTCAGTCTAATTAGCTCAAAAACGGACTGAGATTTACAAAAATTGGAAACAGCAATTTTCCTTCGGAATTCGTTGGCGGGGGGGGGGGGTCACTGGTACTGGTGGCTTGTTGCTTCATTCACCATCTTGATTTAAAGGGTTATTTTTTGTATCTTGAATAACTCGTTTATTTTCAATTTTACAAGAAAAAATAGTTATTACAAAAGTTGTTTAAAATTAAATTTCCTACAATTTTGGTTCTCATCAATTTTTTGTAAGATTGATATTTTTCGATTTAGACCCGAGAATATGGGAGGGGATGAAATCTTATCATTGTATTATCACGTTAATTGTCAATTTTACGAGAAAAATTGTAATGAATAAAGTTGTTTAAAATAAAATTATCTACAATTTTGATTCTTATAATTTTTTTTGTACGATCGATATTTTTTTTTATTTTTTTTACAGATAAACTCGATAATACAATAACCTAGGTCCACCCCCAACTCTTGTCAGGTATAAATCGAAAAATAACGATCCTACGAAAAAATTGATGGGAACCAAAATTGTAGGAAATTAAAAAACTAAAATAACTATAAAATAAACGAGTTATTCAAGAGACAAAAAATAATCCTACTACTATAAAAGTTTCCCTACTTTTGGAATTTAAGCTACCAGTGATCCCCTCCAACGAATTCCGAAGGAAAATTGCTGCTTCCAATTTTTGTAAATCTAAATACATACCTACTAATTTGACTGGGCTATTATGGTAATACAGAAAATACACATCTACTTCAGTATCGGTAACTTTTATCAGATCAGAACCCTTTAGACCAGTGGCATAAAAGCTAAACGAATAGAATAGAATAGAATTCTCAATGTATGGGAATGACACATGCTTATTCGCTATACATATGTCACACATAATATGTATATCGAATAAGCTAGTGTCATTCCCATACATTGAGTTTTCTATTCTATTCGTTTAGCTTTTATGCCGATTGTCTAAAGGGCCAGTTAAACATTGTATAACTACCCGAGTCTTATAGCAACTGCTCAAACAGGCACTTTTAATTTATCTGACAGAAAATCGTTAGTAAGTGCGTATTAACTGCGTACTCCAGTAGCTCAATCAAATATAATTTTATATAAAAACGTACAACATACTTTTATATTATGTCATGGTAATGGATTGTTTTGTATTTTTATTTCAACTACAATGCTTATATTTTCTTGACTTGCATTATCTTCTTTTGTTTCTAGTAGCCTACTGTCAAAAAGCGTCTTTAGCGGCGGCGATTAGCGTTAATAGATCATTCTTTTCGTCGTTGGGTCAAGATGGCTCAAGGGGCGGGGCTGGTACCGTCTGCTGTAGACAAAAATATATAACATTATAAATAAATCTGCCAACCCCCAGTGGAGCAGTATGGTGGATTAACAATAGGTCCAATCCTTCTCCTACACGGAGAAAGAGGCTTATGCCCAACAGTGGGATGTTACAAGCTTCAATTTTTTGTCAATTTTCATAATTCGCCCATTTAAATTTAAAAAAACCATCCTAGTGCAATTCGACCCCCCAAACGAAGAACTCTATCGACTTGAATATCAAATTTTTTTTTATATTTGTTGTTTTTAAAAATCCAAAGGTATAACATAATTTTTATTTTTTAAACGAAAATATATTTATCGAAGTACGAAACAATTATTAAATATTGATTAAAGTCGGTTTAAGATTTAAAAAAATTTAAAAAAAAAGAGTGTGCTTAAACCACACGACTGAGGTAAAACTTACGAAACGTAACTCTCTCTCTTTCTATCTTCACTAACTTATAATTATCTCTCTCAACTTCCGTTCGCCTCGCCCGATCACACTTTTCGTAACGCTTTGCGCACTCACGCATTGACCAGCTTACTCTCCAAGTCAAACGTGTGTATAGTTTTACTTAAAAAATAAAACAAGTCTGGGAGAAGTAAAACTTCTTTAGCTCCATCTAATTTATATCTCCCTCTCAACTTGCGTTCGCCTCGCCTAATCAAACTTTTCATAACGCTCTCCTCACGCATTAACCAGCTTACTTCCAAAGTCAAGTGTGCGTAAAGAAGTTTAACTTCAAAAATGTCCGGGCAATTACATAATAGCGTAAGGCCGATGCCTCGAAATCTAGCGGGCAGCGGGGCGGGAGCGGCCGCGGGGTGGGAGCGGCGCGGGCAACGCCGACCGTTCTCGAAACCAGCGGCAGATCGCGTGGCTAGCTATAGTACGGCCGCACCGGCCCCTTATCTTTTGTCTTTGTCGCTCGCGTATAAACATATTGCGTTTGCGCTCACACAACAACACTGCATTGCTGACGCGCGGGTGGTCACCGTTTGACTGCAGTCACCGCTTGTTGCCCGCCACCGCGCCGCTGGCTCGCCGCTGTTTTCGAGGGTCGGTCCATTTGATTGTACGCATAAGATCCGGCCGCTCCCGCGCCGCCGCCGCTGCCGCCGTCTGCCTGCTGCGACAGCTCGGCCTTGACGCGGCGCGCGATGTGCGAGCGCGTGTGCTTGCGGTAGAAGTTAGTTACACAATAGCGTTATACCTGCGAGAGCGGCGGGGCGGTGGCCTGCTGCGACAGCTCGGCCTTGACGCGGCGCGCGATGTGCGAGCGCGTGTGCTTGCGGTAGAAGTTAGTTACACAATAGCGTTATACCTGCGAGAGCGGCGGGGCGGTGGCCTGCTGCGACAGCTCGGCCTTGACGCGGCGCGCGATGTGCGAGCGCGTGTGCTTGCGGTAGAAGTTAGTTACACAATAGCGTTATACCTGCGAGAGCGGCGGGGCGGTGGCCTGCTGCGACAGCTCGGCCTTGACGCGGCGCGCGATGTGCGAGCGCGTGTGCTTGCGGTAGAAGTTAGTTACACAATAGCGTTATACCTGCGAGAGCGGCGGGGCGGTGGCCTGCTGCGACAGCTCGGCCTTGACGCGGCGCGCGATGTGCGAGCGCGTGTGCTTGCGCAGGTGGTCCTTGCGGTAGAAGCCTGCGCGCGGGAGTAAATTAGTGAGGTTTTCTAAAATGCATTGTGACTTTGTGAGCAGTCGTTGCTTAACAAACTCTTGACAATATCAGCTTATGCCGGGAGCGATGACAAAACATTTCTTAAAAGGTTTACATTACATACAGGCTTACATATAATTCGGAGTTTTAGGAGTTTACTCCTTATGAATCTATTTTCATATAAGGCTCCCGGTATGAAAAAATATGAGGTGTGAAATCTATTGAACAAATGACCTCGTTACGTTTTTTTGCCTTTCACTTTTCACGCGTGAATAATATGTTGCTCCAGCGCCATCTATCAGAAACCAAGAAAACATCATGACGTTTTCTAATAACGGTATCGATCGCTCGATAGATGGCGTTATTTGATTAGTTTATTTACCATTTGATATGGTATTAATCTTTTTCTTAGACTAGTAAGCCTTTTTTGTGCCTGTTTAGACAGTCGATCTGAAGAAGTAAACTCCAGTCGTGCGTCGGAGTTGACACACACTTTATTTTCTACAATTTATCTTAAAGTCGATAGTTTCTGTTCTGGTTCAAAAAACGCGTTGACGCAGCAGTCTGAAAGTTTCAGTTCAGACAGATTCGGTCAGAGGTTGCCGGCTGCCGCTCTTGACAAACATTTGTATTAGCCATACAAATGTTTGCCGTGGTCTGGGCGTTTGTGCTTGTGTAATGTGTGTGTTTCCGGACCCCCGACGCAGGAGAAAATCCTACTGGGGGAAGTTGACAGAGAAACTTTTATTATTTTTTTTTTATAAATTGTAGATCCTATAAACGGAAAATGATTTCTTATGATAATTAAGTAAAGTAGTATTTTAAACTACCTTTCCCACACTCGTTGCACACGTGCCTCTTCTCGCCGGAGTGTATGATGAAGTGCAGCGTGAGTTGCTCCTTGCGCTTGAAGGCTTTAAGACATACGGAGCACACGTGCGGCCGCTCGGGGTTGTGTGATTGTTTGTGACGCGTTAAATGGTCCTTGCGCTTTAGTGCTGCGTTGCAGATGTCGCAGATGAACCTGGGGGGAGAGGGGGGTGAAACTGCTGGTTTGTCAGATACACAATATTGTATCTAGATAAATACTGCCCGTGCTTAGATAAAATGTAGTGAAGTAAATTCTAAGAAGTTTAACTTAAAGTTTTAGATTCGTTTCAAGTTAATAAACTTCTAGTAAAGTAGGTTTAATTATATATTTGACAATTGTAATCGTAAAAGAAATACAATGACGTCAAAATTTTACAAAAACGTTAACAAATGGTTACTACCTTTTTTACCTATGGTCTAAGATCCGGAATATAACAAAATCTTCCCTCATCTGTTAATTAGATGAAACAATTTTATATAGGCTGATTTCGATATTGTGAATTTATAAAAAAAACCTCTGCCACCATAAGCCTGCTGCAAATAATAATACTTAAAAAAAATTTTTTTCTTCTAAAAAATCTTTTCCCTCTCATGTTAATTACATTTAGTAAGCTAAAACCGTCAATATTTTACATTATATACCTGACTGTAGTAGGCAGCCATCTCTATGATTGCTATACTTACCTGCAGCCAGGTTACTGCTGACTGAGGTTAATTAACATGAGAAGGAAAAGATTAAAAAAAAATTGCAGGCTTATTTCAATATTGTGAGTTTTTATAAATTCACAATATTGAAATAAGCCTATAAAAAATTGTTTCATCTAATTAAGAATTAACAGATGAGGGAAGATTTAGCTTCTCGGGTGTTAGACCACTATGAGTACTTACTTTTACTCAGGTACGGCAGAATATAGTCCACCACTACGTCGCACAATACTAAAGGTTGCGTAATGGAATTGGGAGTTGTTTGTTATATTATTGACATTGAAATTTCTTTTCGTAACTTGTGTTTTCTCGAATATCGTGATTTATTTCTTTATCGTAAACTCCGAATATTCTTGAATATACTTACTGTATATCTTGGAACTTAATCTAAAAATTTATCATCAAGGATTCATACCAAAATAAAGATACTACCTTCGCTCCATGGTATGTCCCACAAGATGTTGGTCCAGAAGACCTCGCTCAGGGTAAGCCATGTGGCACTCTGGACAACAGTAAAGAGTGCTTCCATCTGAAAAAAATCAAAGACAACAAATAAATGTATGTTGTGATATAGAGATTGAAGATAATATTTTCTCCTAAATAATTTTGTTTTAGTCAATACAATTAACTATCTGAATTCAAGTATTCAGAAACAAATTTTTGAATTAAGAAATAGTTTAAAAGTTCTGGCAAATCAAAATATTTTAAGAAATCGTTAAAATTTGAATTTTAATATTTTGTGATCATTATTGAAAAAAACGAGTGTGCCACGCGCCTGAAGTAAAACTTTCTATCTCTACTAACTTATATCTTCCTTTCAACTTCCGTTCGCCTCGCCCGACCACAATTTTCGTAAAGCCCTCGTCAGGCAATCACCAGCTCAATCCCCAAGTCAAGCGTGCGTAAAGAAGTTATACTTAAAAATTCATACCTAATGCAGTCGTTAGTCGTATCTCCCCAGGTTTTGGTCGAGGTTTTTTCTCTTTGAGCATTTTCTTCTTTTTCTTTTTCTTAGCGAGCGAGATCGTATTCACGTTGATATTGGATTGCGTCGTGTTAGTTGTGGATGGATTCACGATCGTTGCTGTCTGGACCACTACGCTGTTTACTACGTTGGTTGGTACCTATAATGGAGTATACCCGTTTTAAAAACGTGCCGAATAATAACTTACAGGAAGAGTTGAATCTTCTAGAACCTACGTTTATCGAAGAGATTCATACTTTTCCTTTCCTTTTATTTCTTTTATTATGATTATATATTCTTTATTGCACTAAGTAATTTTACAATATTCATTAAAATATAGGAAGTTGGCAAGGGCGAACTTATCTCTAAGAGATCTCTTCCAGTCAACCCATGGAGGTGAGAGATCATGTGAACGCGGGGCAAAGTAGTGCAGGAGTAGCAGATTAATAATTTTATTGTGTGTGATTAACAAATCCTACCCAATTTTATTACCTATATTACATCAGTAAAAAATATATTCTTCAGTTTGGTGTAGGTAAATATTCTACTCACCGAGGTTAAAGTAGACATCGGTGGTAAAGAGTTAGTAGCGACAGTTACTATAGTGGGCTCTTCGCGTTTGCCCTCTGTTGTGCTGGAGTACTTCAGAAGATGGTGCAGCGGTAGCGGTAGTGCCGACAGGTAGTCTGCCACACCCCCGCCTAGCGTCTGCCATGTTGAACTGTCCGTCACGTCACCTATACCTAGCAGAAAGAATTATTTTAAGAGATTTTTAAAAACATATTTTTCAAAATGTAATGCTTTTTTCATTATGGCTTTCTGCGTTTTAATATCTCAAAAAAAAACCGTTAATTATTAACAATTAAACAAACAGTAATCTTCCACTAGCCTATACCTTATTAGTAGGTATCTAACTATCTAAGCATTACAATGTTCGAAATACTTCCAAAATTAACTCTGAAAATTTTCCTACTTTCCTATGCTTTAATACCTCAGAAAAACATTAATTAACAACAATCGAACAAATAGTAAACTAAATTATTTACATAAAATCACGTCATATAGGTAGATACTCGGTACTATCTATACCTACTAATATTATAAAGCTGAAGAGTTTGTTTGTTTGTTTGAACGCACTAATCTCAGGAACTACTAGTCCGATTTGAATAATTCTTTCAGTGTTAGAAAGCCCATTTATCAAGGAAAGCTATATCATCACGCTAAGACGAATAGGAGCTGAGCACTAGTGAAAAATGTTTCAAAATCGGGTTTTTTTAATTTATTTCCTTTTAAGAGCTTCCGCTGCGTACGATGTGTTTAAGTGCGGGTTAAAGTTAACGTTACCTCAAAGTAAATATTCCACACGGACGAAGTCGCGAGCAGAAGCTAGTATAGTAATAACGTATGTCTGCACTTTTCAAACTTCCACGTGTCTAAGATTCATTTAAATAAACTTATTAATAACTATGTATAGTGTATTTATTAATTAGGGCTTGAGACAAAATGTAAACAAGAACAAAATGTTTCTCAAACTTTTATTTCACTGTTTTTTATTTCTATTTAATTTAATATAGGATTTCCCATTTGTGTATCTAGCAGCTAGCTGTACTGTTCTCTGCAACTTGCAACATCAGAATCATCACAAGCGCGTTGCCAACCCTAACCCCAGGACAGGAGCCGTGGTCACTTTATTTAACTGTGATTTATTGTAAGGTTGAGGTACTTCCCCAGTAAGGCTGCTCAAGATTTTGAGCAGAATATCCTACTGTGCCCTACCTCAGTAACATTTTATTTAGATTGAGATTTGCTGATACTTACTGATGAACTCGGCGGGTGCACTAGCGTCCCTGTGAGAGCGGCCCTCCTGCTTTATGGCTCTGGTTAGCGCGGCTCCTTCCTTGGGTTCGTGTAGTACCACCAGTAGCTGTTGCGTGCCCTGCTGTAGCGGAGCTTGGGACACTGTTTGAGCATTAATACATAGTCTTTAATTTAATCGCACTGAATTTATTTAGAGACATACTAATCATATCCTGGTACATATTCTGGTAAATTTAAAAAAAAATACTAAGTTGCATATTGCAGATTATATACATACTTACACTGTTGATTTTCTTGCTGACTTTTTAACCAAATCTACATTCCGAATCGAATAGGAGCTTCACTATTGTGAGGCTCCAATTCATATTGTATGCTTTGTAAAATGAGTAAAATGATAGTTAAATTGTATTTTTGAAGCTTACTAAAATATAGAAATAGTATTAATTTATAAAAAAAAAACATTTTAAAATAAATATTAATCAATATCAGAAAACTGAAGAAACTGTTTGTTTGGGAACCCTGACAATTGGATGCACAAAGTACATTGTAATAGTAGGAAATGGATGTCTAATTTTTTATTTTTTTAAAAATTGTCTTTGTATTACCTAAGTTAATCTATACTAATATAATAAAGCTGAAGAGTTTGTTTGTTTGTTTGTTTGTTTGTTTGTTTGTTTGTTTGTTTGAACGCGCTAATCTCAGGATCTACTGGACCGATTTGAAAAATTCTTTCAGTGTTAGATAGCCCATATATCGAGGAAGGCTATAGGTTATATATCATCACGCTAAGACCAATAGGAGCGGAGTCCACGCCGACGAAGTCGCGCGCAGAAGCTAGTAATTACTATAGTTGTCATCACAAAATAAGAGGCCCGTTTGGACGTTTAACAAATACCCTAGAACGTAACTTGGTACGAAATTGTAAGAAACAATAAAGGAATTATTAAATAACATAAAGTGTTTTTAAAACATACGTAAATTTTTTGGAGCGTTAAATAATATGATAGAATATATTGGAAGTGTTCTTTTCGCGCTTACTTTATAGTAGCATGCAATTTCTAATTATTACGAAACGTCTCAAAAGCAGTTACGTTCTATTAAGTCTTTTTGTTTTTAAATACTAGTGTTGTAACTAGTTAATTACTGAATTTCACCAGCATCATTCGATTTTAATAGTAAATCGATATTATGTAGTGATCTCTACTGAAAATAATTTTATTGTATTTGCTCGCAAACGAAAAAAAACCGACTTCAATTACATCGACAAGTAACACAGCGTAGATAGACGAAAAAATAATCAACTAAATACGCGTTATCAAAGATTAAAGTCTTTACAGGTACCATGGTCATGGGAGAACAATGTCCTTGTGTAGAGAACCTAATAAAACGCGATAAAACCTGAAAAAGTTGTTTCATTATAATGAGAGAAATTGGCGTTTAAACATTAGAAAACAATAAAAAAAAAAGATTAAACAAAAAATTGATCTTTTGTACCATTGTATTATTTAAATTTACCTACAATATTAAAGTTTAAGTTAAATTTTCTAATCAGAAATTTAATTCAATATACTTTACACTAGATAATTAAATCGATCAAATAGTCATACAAACTTGAATCGATTTATCGTGAGTATCGAATACCGAGTCGTATGGTTACTTCCCTATTTACGTCACGATGACATAATTATGTCCAAACGGGCCTATTATTTTGCGATGACTATAGTAGGTATGCACTTATAGAGTTAAACAAGATCACGCTGTGACTCATTGGAGTGAGCACAACAAAAATAATATAGGTACCTATTTATTAAATTTTTTTGTTGTGTTTATCTGTAACAAAAACATACATATTGATAATAATAAAATTTACCCTGGTGTTGCTGCATCATAGAAGCCATAAGATCATGGTGCAGTTCATCGCGGTACTCCCGCTTGTCACGCTGTTCCCCCTTCAGCACAGTCTCTTGTACATAGCCGACCTGTCCACCGCCTCCATAGGCGATGTTGCCCACGTTCACGGTGGACGATGTGGCTGTGATGCTCTGGTATTTTACTCCTGTGTTTACTGCAATCAAATGTTATGATAAAAATACTCGTGACAATATATTCAGATTTATGTTCAGTGTTCTATTATATGACGACGCGTTGGCGCAGCGGTCACACTGGCTGTTGCGGGTTCGATCCCCGCTCACTACAAATATTTGTATTGGCCATATAGATGTTTGTCGTGGTCTGGATGTTTGTGCTTGTGTATTGTGTGTGTTTCCGAACCCCCGCCCGACACGGGAGAAAATCCTACTGAGGGCTGTTGAGTGTGAAGCATTTATATTATGTATTATCAAAGTCCGATCGGGACAAGGCCTCAGCTCTTGCAAAAGATTAAAGTCAGTGCTTTTGAAGTTCATTTTGTTTTATAAATAGGTACCACAAATGCACACAAATTTAAAAAAAAAAAACATTCGACCGCTGCGTACTACGATTTACCTATATGTTCTATTTTTTAATCCGGCACAGTTCAAAAATTTACACTAGCAAAAACACCGACATAATCTTATATTAATAAATAATAAGTAATAGTTTAAAAGACTAAAAAACACGCTATTATATGAAGTCCAAAGGATAGCGAGAAAAGCCTTGATTATTATGCCAAACCAATAGAAAAGTAGAAAGTCTTATCAAATTAGTGTATTGTCATCGGTCCTCGATAAGTCTACCAAGTTTAAATGAAATCTGAACGTTAGAATTGGGTCAAAATGAAGTCCAAAGGAGTCGGTTACAAGCATACAGGTGAAGCTAATAAAAAGCGTGTAAAATTAAACCTACAATTGATGTAGGTATACCTATAGGTACATACAAAATTACATATATAATAGATATTGTTTACACTAAAGTTCTACGGTAACAACTGACCGCTATGTACGGGCGCGATTCCCGCCAGGGTGACGGTGCCGGGCTGCGCGTTGCTGACCACCACCACGCTCTCTGCCTGCCGGAACTTGACGCCGTCCACCGACACCCCGGCCGGGGCCACGGCGAACTGCACGCCCCCTCCAGACGTCTGGTAGCGCGTCTCTTGCACGACACCACCGCTTCCTTCGTACCCAAACTTGGCAGCAAACTGGTGGATCGTCGGGATCGCCGTCGCCGACGGAATGTGGCCCGTGAACGGCGCGAAGTTCATGGCTCTTATCTGAAAACGCGGACATTTTCAAGGTTGCGTGCACTCGCTACCAGGTAACAACACCAACGAAAGGGTGCGGCCCCGGAGGGCGCTCACTCAACCCCCGCCGATTGCCTCACCCCAGTGTCGCATTCCTAGCGCTTTATTTTTAACCGCGCTCCCACACCATCGACCGCGAAACGCGCGTCCGGCGAAAGAGCGCGGCCGGAGGTGTCTCAAATGAGGGACTCGGCGGCCATTACCTCGTTCTCCGTCCTTTTAGCAAGTTTTCATCACGTTTTATTAGTCCGCTGTGGCTGAAATACAGTCGGGGGAGTATGGCGGGTTGCGCGCCAGGATGCGCGGGGCGGCGCGCCTGCGCGGACCGCGGGGCCCACACGTGCGCCAGGAGGACTTGTTGAGGCCCTCCGTGGGAATGGGTATCGAAAACACCATGAATGGTATTACCTACGAGGGGATGGGGACCCAATGCGGGTTTTATACAAACATTACTTCACTAATAAGCTTCACGATTTCACTTAAATCTCGACTTTAAATTACTTATAAAATTATTCAAAATAGTATTTCATTTTGTTACTTACTAATATATTAATTATAATTTATAATTGCCTACTGAGGTCTGCTTTTTTATAATTAAGTAACATAAAATATATTTGTGGGGTGAAGAGACGTGGCGAGGGGACATCTATGCAAATCAACCCCACGCTGTAGTAGCGCGGCGTTCAGTGCCACTGACTCCCCTTGTTCGAGTCTTTTTACGTTAATTTTTTTAAAGTGAAACTTTTATGACATCGTCTTAAACTTTTTCGTCTGTGTGTTGCATGTCGCCAGACGGTCGGCCGCGCGGTAAGATTGATAACGCGATTTTTATACCCTTAATGGAATATTATTTCAAAAATTTTAAGTGAAATGTCTAGCTATACCTAATGTGAAAAAAAAGTTTCCCTTTTACCGTGGTTTCATAAAACCACAGGTTTTTTTCCGTAATATTTACAAAACGCTTTCGTGTATTCTGTTCAAAATTACAGTGTAGACTTAATACGATGTTATTTAAATATTTATATGATGGCCTTTTTATACTTAAAAGAAAAAATATATCATTCTGCTATGCCACGAACTCGCCTCAACATTTTAGCGTCGTCAACACAATAGCTTGAATAGGTACCTACTACATACTTAAAATATGAATCTAAAAGAAAATGGAAGCATCAACAACATCTAGAGAATAAATAAATTACGGTTTCATTAACAGAATAAATGGTACCGTTTGATTGTTGAGTAGGTTAATGTGGAGTTCACTGTCAGGTTACTGCTGACTGAGGTTACTGACCTGGCTGCAGGTAAGTATAGCAATCATAGAGATGGGTGCCTATGGTCGAGACGTGGAAGAGCGACCTTCACCGATCTAATAACTCGATGAGACATCTTTTTTATCAAATATAATTTATGAACAAATATGCCTATGATAACTTGCCTATCGAAAAGTGGTCATAGCTACTTTTAATTTAATTAATTTTATTTATTTTTTTTTCATCACCTTCACTCATATATATGATTACCAAATGAGTTGTATCTCAATTGATAGTTTTTAACACACAGCATATGCCTAGGTAGACTTGAGGTTTAATTTATTTTTGGTCATGGCTACCTGGCAAGTAGATGTGAACAGGTACCTAGGCATTGGCCTAATATATACCAATATATACCTTTATTCGATACTACATCGATCTGTTCGAATCGAAATTGATATCATAGGTAAGATATCGTAATTTACAAAACGAATCATATAGGCTTGCCTACAAAAACTATAAAAAAAATTTTGAATGTCATGCAGATTAAAGTACAACGTTAGATTCGCTTGCAGATCGATCTGAAAACTTTTATAGGTAGTATGAACAATGTATGAACCAACATTTTCACACTACTACTTTACTCATTTACAAAATTGCCCGTCCGTAACACACCTGGTGGGGGCGCGTCCTCATAATAAAATTAGCCTAGCTAGGGCGGTCAAAACTCTTGATCAGTCGCTGTACACGGGCGTACTCACGATGAGGCAATCGACAAAGTCGAGGTGATTTCCCAGTCGGGCTGCTCCAATCTAATTCATATTTTTAATTTACTAAGAAAATTTTAGGTTGTATCATCGATAGGTAGTAGTACACTTGTTGAAGTGTATATAGTGAAAGTAAATGAAGTTTTTATGAGGTTTATGAAATTTTTCCATAGGGTAGTGGCATGGAAAAGTCACATTTTTGAAATACCACAACAGGAACAACTTCTTTACTTCGAGATGTAACTAGCAGGATCTGGCGTATGACATTCGAACAATAGTAAAAAAACAGGTAAAAGAAAAACAACATAGGAAATCAGCGATTTTATTTTTTAATCTCATTATTAATTAATAAAAGTTTTCATACAAAAATTACTTTCTAAACTCTTTTACAGAAGTTGAATGCTTATCTATTATGCCTTACTTTTATAATACTTGTAACTAAGATAAAAAAAGTATGTATAAAAATAATCTAAAATGGTTACATTTACAAGAGTGAGGGAGATTAACTTTTTTTTTTAAATTTTAATCATTAAAAAACGAACAAGGCTATGTAAAAAAGAAGATTTTGAAAAAATATGTTTTGGAACTAATTACTATATTATCCACTATAATGTACAACTTATCTACAAGGTTTCTTACAAAAAAAATACACATAATTCAATACAATATTCGGAGCACCTCAATTTGATCATGGGTTTGAATGAAAAACTTGAACCGAAAGATGCTCTTAAACTTATAGCTAAGTACAAAAATAATTCGTAAAACAAATTTACACCTATATTAAAGCTGATGTATTAATATCTTACGAGTTGTGATGTAGAGTTGGTTGTGTGAACAACTTGTCATTTCGGACTTCATAACTTAGGGGGCGTTCAAGTATTACGTAACGCAAATTTTGAAGATTTGTGCCCCCCCCCTCCTCCATGTAACGCGCCGTAACGTTTTCCTGTACACCCCCTGTTCCGTACCGGAACAGGTTCATTTTGTTCGTATTTACGTACATTCAAAGATAACACAAATTGGACAATTTCTATTAAATATCTTAATCTTTTTTCTCAAATTGTTTATGGGTTGCTAGCGATATATATATACTGTATCCAATCGCACCGTGTTGCGCGCCCTCTCGCAAGGGCGCAGAGCAGCCCCGAGAGAACCGCTGCCGCAAACGCATACAAAAGTGCTACCTCCCGTTTAACTCGCTCGAGAATTAACTTTATACGTATTACGCTGGAGATCCGAACTGGAACTACTAGTGCACCTGCCGAGTCGCTGATCAGCCCAGGGCGAGCTAGCTTCCATGTGTTGCATAGGAGACCCGGTAAGTCGCTAGTGACCCTAATTTAATATCGAACACCCCCCCCCCTACCCCATAAACGTTACGTAACACCCAACTGACCATTTTTACCACATTTTTACCCAAAAGTCACAACTATGTTGCGCAAACTAATGGAAAGTCGCTAAATTACTTTTGTTATTGTTTTAATCGCGTTTGTGGTAGTAATAAATAAATAAAACAATAGATTTTAATACCCTAGTGTTTTTAATTAAACAAAAAACAATGTTACGTAACGCGTTGTTCAAACCCCCCCTCCCTTCCCTGTAACGCATCGTAAGGTTTAACAAGACGATCCCTCCCCCCAATTAGCGTTACGTTATACTTGAACGCCCCCTTAGCATAAAAAGCGGGACTTAAAGTTAGTGTTTATATAACTACATACGAGTTATATATTTATTTAGGTATTTATAAGTCGCCAAACGGTCGTAAACACCCATTGTTATATGTTTATACATATATAGACAATATGTATTCATTCGCTTTTTAATATTGAAATATTGGAACTAGCTAATACTTCTCACTGAGATTAGTCAGATATGTAGTAATATGTACATAAGCGGCTGTTAACGTGTTCTATATACATTGCTATAAGATTCGAACCAATTTGTTAATAATACTAACAAAGACTTACACTATTCATAGAACCCTTGATCTACATAGATTAAAAATGTTGATGACATTGAACGAGAATTTTATCACTTTTACAAAGTAAAAACAACGAAATAATCTAGTTTTTAGAACAATAAGGATGGCTTGGTTTAATTTCCATTCTATCAAATATATTATTACAGAATGTTTTTTTGTCTGTATTTGTTCTCAAGCATCGCAAAATTATAATTATCGTTTTTTTACTTAAAAGACGATAATTTGTGTAATGTTTTTTAAATATTTGTTTTAACTATCACTACTATTTAAAAAAGTATTCCTCATCATCATCATCATCAAAAATATTATTTAATTTTATTTACAATAAAACGCTACATCACCCTTTCATAATTCCCGTGTCTGTAGATTTTTATAAATGCGCGTAGCGTAAAAGTAACACAAAGGTTATACAAAAAAAAAGATGATATTAATCATAATGCATTTTTTTCGATTTAAAATCACAATGAATTATAATCATAAATACATTTTTGAATAGCTTTATTCCCGAATAAGAGCTGTACTGACTGACCAGCCGGGCTAGCATGCGTACAACGAGATGTCTCTTGACGAGAGAGATAGATAATGTCTACATCGAGTATTTTCTCGATTACCCTAACATGCGCACTACGAGAGACATAATTCTCTTCCGAAGACTAAACGGAACGGAAACGCCATGGTATACAAAGGATATTATAATAATATTTATAATTTTAATATATTTCGTTTATCGTAGTCTTTTTCGTCGATAATATTGACAACGAGTAGTTTATCTTCTTAAAATTCGACAAAACTACGATAACTAAAATTTCTTGTTATCTCTTCAATTGTCGTGACGAGAAGAGTATCACGTGCACGCATGCTAGCTACTGTAGACATAAAGAGATAATACGAGAAAAGGGGTAGACAAACTTTTGTCGTGGCGCGCATGCTAGCCCGGCAGATATAGTTTTAAATAAAATATAAAATAAAAATCATGAAAAGGGACATCAGTTCAAAAACTTCTAAATAATAATAAATAAAATCAATAAAATAAAACATGATTTGTTATTACACAGTGGTCTCCATTGTACACTGAAGTTGATATGTATACATCCACATGCTTCTTATATCCTCGGCCATCCAATATTATTTCAAAATAAAAAAAAAATTGTATTAATAGCAGCAAAAGATAAATAAAACAAATTATACAATAATTAATTATCATAAATCGAATGGAAAAATCCTTGACTTATTACAAGCAAATTCTAAACTTAATTGCTTTTGTTAACGAACAGACACTCAATATAAAAATATATATATAGGTACATATTAAAAAAAATTACTATGCTATTTTAAATTTTCATCCAAAACTTCCATATAAATATACAAAGCTTGTTTTCTATTGGCCGAGACATTTCCTTACATCCTTAGCGCTCTAATTGTAAATTTATTTGATTATTTCCCAGTGATTGTCCTTATAACGTAAACTACACTAAAACGTGTAGAGCTTTCCATCATAATCTTTCCATTAATGTCAAATACAGAGTCATGGTCAAGCGTAGACTACAATTTTAGTATCGGTCGATATTTTAGTTTCAAAAAACCAACAAAGATCTAAAATTAATATTGAACTTCAATATGTAATTTAAACATAGCATATGTTTTAAGCTTTATGGACATTTCCACTCAACCTTCAACTTTATTTTTTATGCATTTACTGTTTCCTACTATTTAGTCGATCAACTGATTTTAGGTGAAAGTGTGTAGTCTGCGAATACTTTCAAAGTAAACCAGTATTATTTTATACATATATTACTCGGAATAAGTCTTTCATAAATGTGTACATGACATTTCAGTCAATGTTTTTCTCTTATGTAGGTATTATTCTAATGATCAGTTATTTTTCTTTTTAATATTTGCCACATAAAACAATTCATATTTACATATCAAAATGGTTTATCACATTAAAAAATATATATATACCCTTCTTTATTTGATTAAAAATACGAGTGCAGACCCCACTCGCTTCGCCGAGATTACTTTAAAATCTGTGGACAAAAAAATAATAATTTAACTAAAAAATAATCTAACAATAATGATACTTAGAGAATATTAAATATTACAAGCTTTTATTTAACTTGCAATGTATGTATGTATGTATGTATGTAACTTTAATGAATGTTTGTTCGGGTGAAATCTTGCAACACAATTTTGAAGCAGATATCTTCAACCAATTGAGCTGAAATTTTGTATACAGGTTCAATTTGGATGACAATACATGGTTTGTATGTATGCATGTATGTATGTATGTTTGTTCGGGTGAAATCTTGCAACTCAATTTTGAAGCAACCAATTGAGCTGAAATTTTGTATGCAGGTTCAATTTGGATGAAAATGCATGGTTTGTATGTATGCGTGTATGTATGTATGTTTGTTCGGGTGAAATCTTGCAACTCGATTTTGAAGCAACCAATTGAGCTGAAATTTTGTATGCAGGTTCAATTTGGATGACAATGCATGGTTAACTTTGTGAAGTCATTCTAAATCCAATATGGCAGCATATCCAAGAGTGCGGACTAGTTATTTTTAGTGCACTTTTACAATATGGGTATCAAATGAAAGGGCTTGCTAAGAATAATTCGAATAAAGTGACGTGATAACCGACTAAAAAGTCAAAAATAAATTAAATGTAAATGTAATGTATGTAATTTAATGTCGCGTAATTTGCTTGTAAACAAGTAAATTAAATAAATTGATGTGATTGATTTTAACTATTAAAATTTTCAAACTAAGGAAATACGAGTGATACATCATACTCATATCTCGCGACAAGCTTTTCTATCATATAGATTATGTGTAATGACTTTATAAGTAGATAGTAAAAGTTTTAAAGTAAAAATTTATTTTTTTCGTTTTAGTGCATTCAAATAAAAGCTTGTGTTTTAAAAAGATTTTTTACATTTAATTTATTTTTAATGAAAGTACTTATGTGCGATTTCATTTTCGTTAAATTTCAATACTTTTCGATTCATCGAGGTAAGGGGTATTCGTTCACTCTCATTAGTAATAGATACCTAGACAACATTGCTAAATAATCTTTGTATAAATACGCGTGCGCTTGTGTTTGAGTGCGTGTATACGGCAAACATGGTTACTTATGTAAACGTATCGGTCAAGCCCTGTGGCGGATTTACAAATTTACCGCCCGTACTAACCTCTGAAACTCGGTAACATATTCCGTAGTAGGAGTACACTCAGGCGCGGATCTGGCCCTCAAAAAAGTTGTGATCACAGCCAAAAGTGCTAGTTGCGATTATTTCGGCTGACCATTTTTTTAGGCCGCCCATCCCATAATTCCATAAAAATAATTGAGTCAAGGGTATATTTCGGCTAACCTTATTTTTCTCTTTAGTTATCCATTGTTGTACAATATTTGTAGGCATACCTATTCATTTAGTGCATGTATATAATAAATGTTTTAAAAATAAAATTTAGGCAAAATTTGCAGCCCTAAGCTCCAGTCTACTCAGCCTACTGGTAAATCCGCCACTGGACAAGCCTGCTGGCGTATGCGTGCTTGTGTACAGTCGAACGTGATTGCGTATATCAGCGTAGTCAAGTGAGGTTGCGTATGTGTGCGTGTATAATACAGTCAAACGTGTATGTACGTGTGTACGTGCGTGTGTGTGTGTGTGTGTGTAAAGTTAAGCGCGTATGTGTGCGGCTGTACTGTACGGTCGGTGTGTAATGTAGTTGTACATTCGTGCATGAGTGCGGTCGAGAGTGGTAGTGTGAGTGTGAGTAACAGTGTATATTATGATAGCATTGACGCGACAGTGTACACACACTGTGAACTCTTGTATTATTATTGTATAGAAGTGGTACTGACGGAGCGCGTCACGAGTGGTGCGCGAGCAGCGCGTCGAGCTGCGCGTGAGGGTCGCCGTGGTCGGGGGCGTGGTCGTGGCCGTGGTCGTTGTCGCGGTCGTGGCCGCTGTCGTGGTCGTGGTCGTGGTCGTGGTCGTGGGCGGCCTGCGCGGCGGCCAGCGACGACATCACGTGCTGCGGGATGTTGATCTGCACCGGCATCGCCATGTTCGAACTGGTCGGCACCTGTTACACAATACTTTATTGATTACAATTATTATAACTAATTAATAATAACGTACCTCGGAGTGCACGTTAAAAAGTCGGTCCACTTATTGTCATAGGCACCAGATAGTGATCGTTACTTATAGTAGGGAACATAACCTGCAGTGGAGCAAGAGGCCTATGCCCAGCAGTTGGATGATAAGGGGCCATCCATAAATTACGTCACGCGTTAAGAGGGAGGTAGGGGGTCGACGAAGTGTGACAATGTGTGACAAGGGGGAGGGAGGGGTCAAAATTTTGTGACGTCACATTTACAAATATAATAATATCAAAACGTAAGTCTTGTACAAAAACATGGTATTTCAACTACCTATCAATAACTAACATCAAAAATTAAAGTTTTATTTGTTTTGTTATTGACTTTTATTAAAATGAAAATAAAATTGACTTTTATTAAAATGAAAATAAAAATAATGTCGAAATTCACATCAGTTCGCTCATGCATAATTGCAAAATATGTGACGTCACACTAGGTAGGGAGGGGGGGTCTCATAAATGTGACCATCTGTGACAAGGACGGGGGAGGGGTCGAAAAATCGAGAAATTCGTGTGACGTAATTTATGGATGGCCTCTAAAGACTGAATCAACCACTTAATTAATAATACTTTATTCGTAAGCATTATTACAAACGTAAATGAGTTCAATCAACCAGTATGCTCTTCAATTATTTATACCTTAAAAGTAAATAATATAAGACAAAATATATGTAATAAGAGTTACAAACAAGTCGCGAGAGCCTGTACTGGGTGGTATCCTCAGTTACAGGGTAGATTTTTTAAGATCAGGGTAGGTTTATTAAGAAGCTTTAAAAAAAAAGATGAAATCGGTAAAATATTAGGACTAAGGAAAACAGAGATGAAAAGACCATACCATACAATAAATTTGTAAAAGGACTTGACGACTCAGTTTCAGTAAATTTAGAAGTGCTTTTAATGTACTCACATGAATCGTAATCTCTGGCAATAAAGCGTTTGTGGTGGTTGAGATGCCGGTTGAGAGGTTGGTTGAGAGGTTGGTTGAGAGGTTGGTTGAGAGGTTAGTTGAGATGTTGGTTGAGATGTTGGTCGAGATGTTGGACGTATTGGTTGAAGGAATTGAGTTCTTCGCGTCCATCGCCTCGTTATTTGCCTCGTCTTTCGCACGCTTCGTCTCGTGAGACCGCGTGTGTTTACGGAGATGGTCCTTACGGTAGAAACCTAGAAATAAAAAAAACGAGATGTTTATTGAACATCTTTAGATACTACTACATCTGAAGGTATACTTATATTCATATATATGTTTAAAATATAACGTCTTTTATATAACCTGGAAGTAATCTATATTTTTATTAAAAAAATATATGTAAACAATGGACATTATCACTATCGTGTCATCTATTACAGGCGTTTCCAGGCATTCTGTAAGTCCAATTAAATTTAGATTCAAGGCGATCAAAGACTAAGGGGTTATCCATAAAATACGTTCGCAAATAAAGGGAGGAGGGGGCTTAGCGTGACTAAGGAAAGATTTTTAAAGAATCAAATTATTAATTATTAATTTATGCTATTTTTAATCGCAAAATCATTTGTGAAGGCCTAACTTTTGTTACATAATATTTGTTAGGTAGTCACTAAGTATGAGTTAGCGTGACGAGGGTGGAGAAGGCCTCACGCACGTACGTAAGCACGCGCGCACACACACACACACACACGCACGCACACACACACACTCACCCTTGCCGCACTGCCCGCACAGCTCGGTCTTGACGCCCGAGTGTATGACGGCGTGCAGGTTGAGGTGCTCGCGCCGCTTGAAGCCCTTCCCGCACGCGCCGCACACGTACACACACACACGCACGCACACACACACACTCACCCTTGCCGCACTGCCCGCACAGCTCGGTCTTGACGCCCGAGTGTATGACGGCGTGCAGGTTGAGGTGCTCGCGCCGCTTGAAGCCCTTCCCGCACGCGCCGCACACGTACACACACACACGCACGCACACACACACTCACCCTTGCCGCACTGCCCGCACAGCTCGGTCTTGACGCCCGAGTGTATGACGGCGTGCAGGTTGAGGTGCTCGCGCCGCTTGAAGCCCTTCCCGCACGCGCCGCACACGTACACACACACACGCACGCACACACACACTCACCCTTGCCGCACTGCCCGCACAGCTCGGTCTTGACGCCCGAGTGTATGACGGCGTGCAGGTTGAGGTGCTCGCGCCGCTTGAAGCCCTTCCCGCACGCGCCGCACACGTACACACACACACGCACGCACACACACACTCACCCTTGCCGCACTGCCCGCACAGCTCGGTCTTGACGCCCGAGTGTATGACGGCGTGCAGGTTGAGGTGCTCGCGCCGCTTGAAGCCCTTCCCGCACGCGCCGCACACGTACACACACACACGCACGCACACACACACACACTCACCCTTGCCGCACTGCCCGCACAGCTCGGTCTTGACGCCCGAGTGTATGACGGCGTGCAGGTTGAGGTGCTCGCGCCGCTTGAAGCCCTTCCCGCACGCGCCGCACACGTACACACACACACGCACGCACACACACACACTCACCCTTGCCGCACTGCCCGCACAGCTCGGTCTTGACGCCCGAGTGTATGACGGCGTGCAGGTTGAGGTGCTCGTGCCGCTTGAAGCCCTTCCCGCACGCGCCGCACACGTACACACACACACGCACGCACACACACACACACTCACCCTTGCCGCACTGCCCGCACAGCTCGGTCTTGACGCCCGAGTGTATGACGGCGTGCAGGTTGAGGTGCTCGCGCCGCTTGAAGCCCTTCCCGCACGCGCCGCACACATACACACACACACGCACGCACACACACACACACTCACCCTTGCCGCACTGCCCGCACAGCTCGGTCTTGACGCCCGAGTGTATGACGGCGTGCAGGTTGAGGTGCTCGCGCCGCTTGAAGCCCTTCCCGCACGCGCCGCACACGTACACACACACACGCACGCACACACACACACTCACCCTTGCCGCACTGCCCGCACAGCTCGGTCTTGACGCCCGAGTGTATGACGGCGTGCAGGTTGAGGTGCTCGCGCCGCTTGAAGCCCTTCCCGCACGCGCCGCACACGTACACACACACACGCACGCAGACACACACACTCACCCTTGCCGCACTGCCCGCACAGCTCGGTCTTGACGCCCGAGTGTATGACGGCGTGCAGGTTGAGGTGCTCGCGCCGCTTGAAGCCCTTCCCGCACGCGCCGCACACGTACACACACACACGCACGCACACACACACACTCACCCTTGCCGCACTGCCCGCACAGCTCGGTCTTGACGCCCGAGTGTATGACGGCGTGCAGGTTGAGGTGCTCGCGCCGCTTGAAGCCCTTCCCGCACGCGCCGCACACGTACACACACACACGCACGCACACACACACACTCACCCTTGCCGCACAGCTCGGTCTTGACGCCCGAGTGTATGACGGCGTGCAGGTTGAGGTGCTCGCGCCGCTTGAAGCCCTTCCTGCACGCGCCGCACACGTACACACACACACGCACGCACACACACACACACACACAAACACACTCACCCTTGCCGCACTGCCCGCACAGCTCGGTCTTGACGCCCGAGTGTATGACGGCGTGCAGGTTGAGGTGCTCGCGCCGCTTGAAGCCCTTCCCGCACGCGCCGCACACGTACACACACACACGCACGCACACACACACACTCACCCTTGCCGCACTGCCCGCACAGCTCGGTCTTGACGCCCGAGTGTATGACGGCGTGCAGGTTGAGGTGCTCGCGCCGCTTGAAGCCCTTCCCGCACGCGCCGCACACGTACACACACACACGCACGCACACACACACACTCACCCTTGCCGCACTGCCCGCACAGCTCGGTCTTGACGCCCGAGTGTATGACGGCGTGCAGGTTGAGGTGCTCGCGCCGCTTGAAGCCCTTCCCGCACGCGCCGCACACGTACACACACACACACACGCACGCACACACACACACTCACCCTTGCCGCACAGCTCGGTCTTGACGCCCGAGTGTATGACGGCGTGCAGGTTGAGGTGCTCGCGCCGCTTGAAGCCCTTCCTGCACGCGCCGCACACGTACACACACACACGCACGCACACACACACACACTCACCCTTGCCGCACTGCCCGCACAGCTCGGTCTTGACGCCCGAGTGTATGACGGCGTGCAGGTTGAGGTGCTCGCGCCGCTTGAAGCCCTTCCCGCACGCGCCGCACACGTACACACACACACGCACGCACACACACACACTCACCCTTGCCGCACTGCCCGCACAGCTCGGTCTTGACGCCCGAGTGTATGACGGCGTGCAGGTTGAGGTGCTCGCGCCGCTTGAAGCCCTTCCCGCACGCGCCGCACACGTACACACACACACGCACGCACACACACACACTCACCCTTGCCGCACTGCCCGCACAGCTCGGTCTTGACGCCCGAGTGTATGACGGCGTGCAGGTTGAGGTGCTCGCGCCGCTTGAAGCCCTTCCCGCACGCGCCGCACACGTACACACACACACGCACGCACACACACACACTCACCCTTGCCGCACTGCCCGCACAGCTCGGTCTTGACGCCCGAGTGTATGACGGCGTGCAGGTTGAGGTGCTCGCGCCGCTTGAAGCCCTTCCCACACGCGCCGCACACGTACACACACACACGCACGCACACACACACACTCACCCTTGCCGCACTGCCCGCACAGCTCGGTCTTGACGCCCGAGTGTATGACGGCGTGCAGGTTGAGGTGCTCGCGCCGCTTGAAGCCCTTCCCGCACGCGCCGCACACGTACACACACACACGCACGCACACACACACACTCACCCTTGCCGCACTGCCCGCACAGCTCGGTCTTGACGCCCGAGTGTATGACGGCGTGCAGGTTGAGGTGCTCGCGCCGCTTGAAGCCCTTCCCGCACGCGCCGCACACGTACACACACACACGCACGCACACACACACACTCACCCTTGCCGCACTGCCCGCACAGCTCGGTCTTGACGCCCGAGTGTATGACGGCGTGCAGGTTGAGGTGCTCGCGCCGCTTGAAGCCCTTCCCGCACGCGCCGCACACGTACACACACACACGCACGCACACACACACACTCACCCTTGCCGCACTGCCCGCACAGCTCGGTCTTGACGCCCGAGTGTATGACGGCGTGCAGGTTGAGGTGCTCGCGCCGCTTGAAGCCCTTCCCGCACGCGCCGCACACGTACACACACACACGCACGCACACACACACACTCACCCTTGCCGCACTGCCCGCACAGCTCGGTCTTGACGCCCGAGTGTATGACGGCGTGCAGGTTGAGGTGCTCGCGCCGCTTGAAGCCCTTCCCGCACGCGCCGCACACGTACACACACACACGCACGCACACACACACACTCACCCTTGCCGCACTGCCCGCACAGCTCGGTCTTGACGCCCGAGTGTATGACGGCGTGCAGGTTGAGGTGCTCGCGCCGCTTGAAGCCCTTCCCGCACGCGCCGCACACGTACACACACACACGCACGCACACACACACACTCACCCTTGCCGCACTGCCCGCACAGCTCGGTCTTGACGCCCGAGTGTATGACGGCGTGCAGGTTGAGGTGCTCGCGCCGCTTGAAGCCCTTCCCGCACGCGCCGCACACGTACACACACACACGCACGCACACACACACACTCACCCTTGCCGCACTGCCCGCACAGCTCGGTCTTGACGCCCGAGTGTATGACGGCGTGCAGGTTGAGGTGCTCGCGCCGCTTGAAGCCCTTCCCGCACGCGCCGCACACGTACACACACACACGCACGCACACACACACACTCACCCTTGCCGCACTGCCCGCACAGCTCGGTCTTGACGCCCGAGTGTATGACGGCGTGCAGGTTGAGGTGCTCGCGCCGCTTGAAGCCCTTCCCGCACGCGCCGCACACGTACACACACACACGCACGCACACACACACACTCACCCTTGCCGCACTGCCCGCACAGCTCGGTCTTGACGCCCGAGTGTATGACGGCGTGCAGGTTGAGGTGCTCGCGCCGCTTGAAGCCCTTCCCGCACGCGCCGCACACGTACACACACACACGCACGCACACACACACACTCACCCTTGCCGCACTGCCCGCACAGCTCGGTCTTGACGCCCGAGTGTATGACGGCGTGCAGGTTGAGGTGCTCGCGCCGCTTGAAGCCCTTCCCGCACGCGCCGCACACGTACACACACACACGCACGCACACACACACACTCACCCTTGCCGCACTGCCCGCACAGCTCGGTCTTGACGCCCGAGTGTATGACGGCGTGCAGGTTGAGGTGCTCGCGCCGCTTGAAGCCCTTCCCGCACGCGCCGCACACGTACACACACACACGCACGCACACACACACACTCACCCTTGCCGCACTGCCCGCACAGCTCGGTCTTGACGCCCGAGTGTATGACGGCGTGCAGGTTGAGGTGCTCGCGCCGCTTGAAGCCCTTCCCGCACGCGCCGCACACGTAGGGCCGCTCGGGGTTGTGGCCCAGCTTGTGACGTTCTAAGTGCTCCTTGCGTTTCAAACTGGACACGAACAACACGTGTTAATTATACTTTTTTTATACAGGGTTACTTTTAAAGGTCATAGCTCACTACACCTTCACCGGAACGCCTCGTCGCTCGGCGTCCAAGCGTCAGCTTGCGTGCGAGGCGATCCGGTGTCGATACGGAGTTGATGTAGTGAGCGCATATCCATACAAGTCCATAGAAAGAGTACTAACCGCTCGAGGCGAGGCGGTGCTGGTTGGGTGCCGGGTGGGTTTAATGAGCGATGACCTTAAAACACCAGCATCCTCGCAGGACAAGATAGCTAACATCATAAGTAACAACATTTTTTGTTCTACGACTTTTGACATAACTCAATACATTAATTAAAAATTATTTTTTAAGTTTTTATTGTACTCTCCTGACATAATATGTAAGCAGTAAGTCTATGTTTTATTCATTATCGAAAAGACGACGCGACTCTCACGCGCTTTTAATGCTAATAATAATCCATTCTCTGCCCGATAATTCTATTTAATAAAATAATAAAAACTTAAAAAATCATTTTTAATTAATGCATTGAGTTATGTCAAAAGTCATAATGTTGTTGTTGTCCAAATGTTGTTGTACATGGTGTTAGCTATCTTGTCCTGCGAGGATGCTGGTGTTTTAAAAGTATGCCTGTATAACTAGATCGGCAAACAAGCGTACGGCTCACCTGATGATAAGCGATTACCATAGGTTATAGACACCTGCAATACTAAAAGCATTGCAAGCATGTTGCCGACCTTACCCCCAAAATCCAACACTTTGGCTTACTGAACTTTTAGCTGTTTAGGCATTAGCAAGTGTCAATTTATATTTTGATTTTATTATTGTAAATAAGATTTGTAATTTTATATAATATTTAATAGAACATTTAAACTTTAAAATATCACAGTAATCAGTCGTGTGTCAGAGTTGACACACACTTTTTGTAGTATTTTTACTAGTATTTTACTTACCCGGCTCCGCAAATTCCACATATAAATCTCCTCTCAATCTTGTGAACCGAGAGATGCATCTCCAGCTGCCCTTTCTCCGGGTAGGCCATATTGCATTCGGGGCAGCAGTAGATAGGTGTGCCGTCTGCCGTTGTGGCTATCATCACCTGCCCGGGCTTCGGACGAGCTGGCTTCGAGGGCTTCTTCTTGTATTTCTTCTTTTTCTTCTGAATTCGGATTGTTCCATCTGAAAATATTTAAAATTATTTAATAATTCTGTAAGTATAGTAATATTATAAATTTTTCATATTCCATGCGTAAAGTCTCACATTGGGAAACAAGCTCCCCTAGTGCGTTTGTGTAACAAATATAATAGTGTTAGTAAATCGATTCCTGGCATTGACATTTTTCACGACTCTCTTTCTGTCTTTAGATGTAAGTTGCTTAATTATTATAAAATGCATGATTAATTTACAAACTAATTTTATTTAATTTATTCTACAATAATTTTAATTTTTTTTTTATCTATTTTTGGAATTTTTCAATTATTATTTTGATTATTTTGTGAATTCTTAAATATTTTATTAAATTATCCAATTGTTTGATTTTTTTAATGTTTATGATGATTTGTTATTTATTTTAATTTTGATTATTATCTACAGTTCAAATATTTTGATTGTTTATGATCTTTTGTATTTTTGATCACTGTGTCCCGGAGTGTTATGTACACTCGTAAGTGACATACATATTAGGTACTTTATTATATGATGTTTAACTTTTAATTTTGTATATGTATGTTGTAAGTGTACTTTACAATAAATAAATAAATGCCAATTAAGTTTATAAAGATGGATTGGCGTCAAAGTAATTGAAACTTCAATTTAAGTCTCTCCTTCCTATTAAAAAACCTCATATCATTTGGTGACAATATTATTATTAACAACAAACAATAATAATTGCACTGTGTGACAAAACCTCCTTTTTTTCAAATAAAGAATAAAAAAAAATAATAATAATTGAATCACACATGTACCTTCGTCCATAACAGCTTCAGTGATGTTATCCTTTTTGTCCTCATCTGCATTTGTCATCTCCACATCTGGAGTTATAGTTACTGTCTTCTTAAGCTCAGTGGGATTTAGTCGGAGGAACTGTTGTAGAGAGACTGGTAAAGCTTGGGTTTGCTGAAAAGATAAATATATATATTTACTGCTATTATGTACTCTATTTTTCAATGATTGTGTCAAATACTTTCATAGGATTACTTTAGTATCATGACATTTCAAATAATTTTCTAACACAATTGTAATATTTTATTTTTATAATAAAATATTAATATTAATATAATTGTAATATTTTATTTTTATAATAAAATATTACAATTGTGTTAGAAAATTATTTAGAAATTTATATTTTAGAAATTTACTATACAATTGTGTTAGGTTCTTTTTTTTTAATTTTTATTTATTATAATCATTTTTATGTGTAAGGGTGCAAAAATAAACTGTATAGAGTTCTTCCGTATACACGAACGCGAAGGTCAGCAACGCGCTTGCGATGCTCCTGGTCTTGCAAGCGTCTATAAGCCACGGCCGAAAAAAAAAACTGATACGGTACCTGTGGTGGTAATCCGTTGAGATACTTTACGAGGTCCTGATGCGAACTCGACATTTGCCATTGTATATTTTCATTCACTCCTGTTCCTTGAGAATTTTCCTGTAAAGTAAGTCCTTATATTGTATTTAGATATTAATAGCTAAATCTTTATTTATATTTTTTAGATCTCTCTAACTTTCCCTAGTTGAAAATATAATGGGTATAAGTGACCAATAGTCACAATACATGTATACTGCGGTCGCGGAATAGAAAGAAATTCGTACACCGACCTGTCATCTTTTGTCTTTGTCGCTCGCGTATAAACATATTGCGGTTGCGCTCACACAATACGGGGTCACTGCACCTGTGTGAGCGCAACTGCAATATGTTTATACGCGAGCGACAAAGACAAAAGATGACAGGTCGGTGTCCGAATTTCTTTCTATTCCGCGACCGCAGTATAGCGTATAGTATATTTCAATTTAAAAAAATATATTAATTTAAAAAAATCTTGGAAATTTTCAATATTCTAAGATTAATTTCTTTATTGCATTTATATTAATATAATAAGTGTTCAAAGCATTTTAATTTACTATTAAAGCGCATTCCCAAATATCAATAATATTTTATTAAACATTACTTGTTATCATTAACAGAAACTAATTAGTATGTACATAATAATTATTATAGTCAGTATGCAGAACTGCTGTTCTGATAAGATAATTATTACATAATTAACGAATTTATATTATCAAATGGTTGTAAACCACTTAATTTCAAAACTTAACAATAAAACTTATTTGGTGTTATCAAAAACAAAAAAAATCGAAACACACTGTATATTAAAATTACTTACTATGTGTGTGATGCACTAGAATAACTAAACTAACCAACAAAATTATATAATTTTAAAATTAGAGTATTTATATGTATATGTATGTATGGGCATATTTAACGTGAATTTTTACATGCAAAAATCAAGTCTGTTTTGATACACACACACACACACACGGCTACTAAATTTTGTGACACACTCAATAAAGCGCGCTCAATCATGTTCGATCGTATTTACCCAAGCTCCTACAGATAGTAAATAATCATTTTTTCTAAATACTCACATCATCGTTGTTCTCATCGCATTCCTCCTTGATAACGATGTCCGTGATGTCATTGTTGTTGTTGTTGTTGTTGGCGCTCGTGTTGTTGTTCAACGGCTTAGTTTCCGGGCCGTTGATGATTATCTGATTGTTCGGCGTTATGAACACCTGTTCACAATATATTATTGTTACTGTTTCTAACAAATTATTTCTATGTATAATTGTGTTTGCTAGCAAACGATAAAAACCGACTTCAATTACATCGACAAGTAATACAACGTAAGTAGACGAAAAAAATTGACAAACACACTAGTTGTCACTACGATTTTCGAGGGTTTTCTTCGATTTCTCTGGGATTCCATCATCAGATTCTGGTTTCCTTATCATGGTACCTAAGTTGGGATATCTCCTTTCCAACAAAAAAAAAGAATTATCAAAATCGGTTCATAAACGACGAAGTTATCCCCGAACATACATAAATATTTATATACACACATATCGTCGGTTAAATAGAAAAATGACATTTCTCAAAATTTTCTAAAAGTAAGGTTATTACTGGAAAGAGTCTGTTAACAACATAACTTTTATATGGATAAAAGATCCTTTATAAAATTACACGTCAAGCTCACTAGATAAAAAAAGTGTCGTTTCGGTATTCTGTGGTCATCGCCATAATGTTTGTAGAAAAACGTCGTTCTGCCATTTGCAACTCAGCCACGAAACTGAGTACACAACTATTTCTATACTTAAGTGACATATCCAAAATAGTGCTAAGATAGGATTGTAAAAGGCAATAATAATTTTATAGAACAACGTATTTTTTCTAGAAATTACCATTATTCATTAAAATTTAACTATAATTGTGTTGGCATTTCATATAGAAATATGACATTTTTGGATATATGACTGCTTGTTGTGAAATTAAGTTATTGATACTAGACTTATTTGTAAAAATGACATTTTTCTGTAAAATTTATATACATTTAGGTTCCAAATTATAACCGTTGTTCTTAACAAAATTGGCTGTCTGATAATAAAAAAGCCGGTATACTTACACTAATAAATAAAAATATCATCATCATCATCATCACATCAGCCTATCGCAGTCCACTGCTGGACACAGGCCTCCCCAAGTTCGCGCCAGACATCCGGTTTTCCGCAATCCTCATCCAGCCGACGCCGGCAATCTTACATAGATCGTCGGTCCAACGGACCGGAGGACGTCCCACACTGCGTTTGCCAAGACGCGATCTCCACTCCAGGACACGTCTGCTCCAGCGGCCATCGGTCGTGCGACACACGTGACCAGCCCACTGCCACTTCATATTGCTAATTCTGTGGACTATGTCGGTTGCTTTCGTTCTCTCGCGGATAGTCTCATTTTTAATTCTATCTTTGAGAGAAACCCCAATCATAGCCCGTTCCATTGCACGTTGAGCGACTTTAAACTTGTGGACAATTCGCTTCGTCAGTGTCCACGTCTCGGCTCCGTATGTTAACACAGGCAGGACGCATTGTTCGAAGACTTTTGTTTTCAAGGATTGCGGAATCTACGAAGTGAAGACTCGGCGAAGCCTGCCAAATGCCGCTCAGCCCAACCGGATCCTCCTATCGGCCTCCTTCTCGAAGTTGTTGTCTCGAACCTAGTTGGATTGTATGACCTAGGTAAACATAATCCTGAACAACTTCGAGAAGGGTACCATCGACCGATATCGGTCTCGGTATGACTTGGTTGTTAAACATAACTTTCGTTTTGTCCAAGTTCATACCGAAACCGACTCGTCGGGAGAACTCGTTTAGGCCGGACAGCATCCGTCCTAGCTCATCTAACGTCTCCGCAAAGATGACGATATCGTCGGCAAAACGAAGGTGAGAGATGTATTTGCCGTTGACGTTGATGCTTCGTTCCCCCCAATCCAAGGTCTTAAAGACATCCTCCAGCGCAGTGGTAAACAGTTTCGGTGATATTACATCTCCCTGTCTTACCCCACGCCGCACAGTGTGGTATTTGACCCCAAAACATGGTCAAAAATATTTTATGCTTCTTACTACTATAGATGTGTATCCTAATACTATTAAAAATGAATTTTTGTGTATATTGTTATAAATTTCGAGGATTAAATAAAAACGTGCTATACTTGCGCTGACAGAAACGGAAGTGATTTTATTAAAAATTCATAGTCTCACAGTTACATACAGACTACAACAAACACAGATTAAAAATTATTCGGCACAGATACATATTATTATGGCCTTAATAGTAATTTGAGCATCACAAATTAACACCCCCACTCTCAAATTACTACAAAAAAAAATCTAATCACAATACATTACTTATAAAACATTTACAATACCCAGCATGTTCATAAATTTACGGTGCTTAACTAAAACCAAACTTTTTGTAAAAATGTCTGCTGGCATATTACTAGTAGGTAAATAATCAACTTTAACTATCTTATTAGAAATAACTTCTCTACAATAGTGATAACGGATATCAATGTGCTTGGTTCTGTTATGAAACACAGGATTTTCAGATAACTTTTTAGCACCTTGATTATCACTATATAATACAACAGTATACAATTGGTTAGTTATCTCATTTTGTAAATTTTGAAGATACACTGCTTCCCTACAACCTTCTGTGAGTGCCATGTACTCTGCCTCAGTACTTGAGAGCGCTACTGTTTTTTGTTTTCGACAACCCCATGAAATGACAGAACCCGACAACATAAAACAAAAGCCTGAATAAGATTTTCTGTCTACAAAATTATTTCCCCAATCGCTATCTACATAACCCTGAATATCAACATTTCCATCCTTACAGTATTTTAAACCTACATTTTTAGACCCTTTTAAATATTTCAAAATTCTTTTAGCGTAACACCAATGATCACTACTATGACAATTATTAAATTGACTTAAGTATCCAACAGAATACGCAATATCTGGCCTAGTAAGAACAGCAAGATACATGAGGCTCCCTATAAGCTGCTGATAAGGCTTATCACTTTTCTGACACTCATTTTTAACAATATTTAATTTAGCCTCCATGGGGGTATCACTGGCCTTACAATCAATCATATGGAATTTATGCAACAGCTGATCTACATAGTCTGCTTGACTCAATGTAATGACATTATTTATTTTATCATGGTTCACAGTCATACCTAGACATTTTTTAATTTCACCTAAATCTTTAATTTTAAATTTACTACTTAAAATTTCTTTTAACAATATCATTTCCTTTTCATCATTTGAGAAAATAAAAAAATCATCAACATATAAAGTTACTATTGTTCTGAGCCCATTAACAATTTTGGTATACAAACATGGCTCTATTTTTGATTTTTTATATCCACTACTCAACATTACATCATCGACTTTTCTATGCCAAGCACGTGAGGATAGGCATGTATCCACTAAGAACAAATGGGATGCATTAAAGTGTCTAAAAATTAATTATGATATGTAGATAAAGAAAAATCAATTTATTCAATAAAATAATTTAAGATTGTTGATATTTTCACAAAACAAGTTAAGAAAATATGGGCATTATGTCACGTGACAGTGAACACCAATCATAACGCGTGACGTCACCCCGTGCAAAATATCATTTTTGTTATTGACATTTTCATAGAATAGAGCGTTACTATAGTTATTATTTTACGGTTTTATCTCTTGTCGTCACATTTATTCAGTTATTCAAAGTAATATACTGAAAGAGAACACCATGGAACCTGGATTTATGAAAGGAAATAGCAACAACTTGCCCAGAATTGACGTCGTTATGCTTGGCAAGTTTTTCGCATCAAACAGCGACTTTTGCTCATCGGAATTCCGCAACGTTAAAACTTCTATGTAAGTATACATGAATGTAATATAATTATTTCAAGCTAAAATCCCAATTTTTCAGTCTTGTTATCTATTATGTGTTAATAATTGATTATGTTTTGACTACAGTAATTTAGTTTTGACATATTTTGAGGTTAGAAATACAAAGTAAAACATAATATTATGTTACTTTAATTAACTTCCATGCTTGTGTAGTAACTATAAAATGTACCAGCTGTTTCACTAAACGCACAGATCGTAAAAGCCAACCCCAGGAATGGATAAATATCTCGGAAATCATGTTGTAGGTATTAAATAATTCTAGCCATCTTATATGCCATTGACAACTAATTATATGACTAATGGATTTTTGTTACCCTTACTCTGTAAATGATAAAAACGTGTTTAAATTACTTAAATTAATTAACTTAATTTCAGGTCCTCACGAGATTCCTACGGAGATGATGCTGTTAGCTTCGTACAAGTTAAACGAGAGGATAAACTGTGTACTGTGAAGTGCAAAATATGTCCAGAACATAAAGTTCATGCTAAGTTATATAGATGCACACTAATTTTAGATGAAGAAGAAGAAAACATTCTCTCTGTGAGGTGCGAAGACTGTGTAGCTTCACAGGGGGGATGTAAACATGCAATTGCATTTCTTATGTGGGTCCACCGCAGAAGTGAGGAACCCTCCTGCACTTCTGTTGAGTGCTACTGGAAAAAATCAAAATTGTCCAGGGTCGGTAGTAGCCTAAAATATTTAACAGCCAAAGAACTATCAAAGGGCAATCCTGTATTACCAGGGAATCCATCTGCCCTAAAGAAGTTTTTACAAGAAGCTAAGACGAGAAAGGTTGCAGATTGTGAGCTTTTAAAATATCAACCCACATATTGTCTAAGTGACATAGAAGCTGTCTCAATGCATAAACTTGTATGTAATCTTAAAGAAAAACATGGGGAAGATTTTTTGAGAAAAATACAAATAGCAGAGTCTGTAATACAGAAAGTAGAAGAACTAACTAGAGAACAATCAAATAGCGCTCTTTGGTTTGAATTAAGGTACGGTCGAATAACTGCTTCTAGAGCTTTCGAAGTAAGCAGATGCAAAACAAGTGATGGCACACTTATAGCTCTCATACTTGGTGGTAAAATTCCTGACACTCAATCTATGAAGCATGGCCGCACCTTAGAAGATGACGTGAGAAAAACTGTGGAGGTAAAATTAAGAAAAACAATTAATAAATGTGGCCTCTTTTTAAGCTCTAGATATCCTATGATTGCGGGATCCCCAGATGGAATTTTTGAAGATGGTATAATAGAAATCAAATGTCCTCTTAATGAAAAGACCTACAAGAATTTTGTAAAGAATGGACAGCCTACAGAAAAATACAATGCCCAAATGCAACTACAAATGTTTTTATCACAAAAGAAAAACTGTTATTATTGTGTAGCTGACCCAAACTATCATAAAAATAACAAAGTAAATATAATAAATGTATCATTAAACCTTGCATATGTTGAAGATTTAATTAACAATAAGTTATTAAACTTTTGGAAAATAAATATATACCCTTTATTATATCAAAGTGTAGAGTAAGTGTGCTTATGTATAAATATAATGATGATAATATTTATTATTTCAAATATGTATTTAGTAGTGTTTATTTAAAAAAAAAACCTTTTTTGTAATAATTATAAGTTATTAAACTTTTGGAAAATAAATATATACCCTTTATTATATCGGTGTAGAGTGTGCTTATGTATAAATATAATGATAACAATATTTATTATTTCAAATATTTAGTAGTGTTTATTTAAATAAAAAACCTTTTTTTGTAATAACATACTAGTTTTATTTGTACTGTAGGTGGCTTCGCACGGAATATAAAGAGAAACATCACTATCTGAGTGCTCTTCCTCAATCAATAATTTTTTTGTAATTTTGCATAAGTTGGAGACAGAAGGATATGATTTTTTAATGGCCTCAGTTTTAAATAGGGATGTGAAGCTTGATGTTACTGATGGTTTCAAGGGTGACAATGCCAGGCTTACTGTTTTTATTTTGGTCTGAATTGCTTTACTTCTGAACTTGTGTGTTAGAAATACTTGAACTGATTTATGTACTTTCTGTTCACATAAAAGTTCTGGCTCATTCTGTTCGTCTGTTTGGAAATCTGCAAAATGAATGAGAGTAATTAGCTTTATGGTCATAACTGAAATTATTGTTATAAATAATTTGTAAAATGTAGAAGTCGCCCAAGACGGACATACACGGACCAAATTAATGACGTGTTAAAGAAAGGTAACATCAAAAGCACCAGAAACCAGCGAGCATGTATAAAATGAGGTATTGGATGTCAATCGAGCAAAAGAAGTAAGTCAGGATCGTGTCAAATGGAAATCCGTACTCTCTGTCTACCCCTCTTGAGAGGACAGGCGTGACGTATATGTATGTATGTAAAAAATTTGTGTTATTTATTATTAAAATATACCTGAGCTTGTATGGGGAGTATCTTTGAGATGTGGACTTTGCGAACAACTTTCTTTTGGTTTTTCCAAACACTCGATAGTATTTGTATTATCTTTAAGACAATTTGCTATTATCTCCATTCTTTTTTTTTTAACATGTACGGTCGTTCTGCACTGCTGTATGTCCGCTTTCTTCTGTCTTCTTGACATTCAAATGTACTTGGAGTACATCCTGGTTTCAAGCGCACTTGTGATACTTTTCCTATATTATGATACTCAGTATAATTGAGCATATCATTTGGTACTTAACTAAAAAGAAACAAAAAAGGTGCTTATTATGTTATTTATGTTACATGTACAATAAATAAATAAAATCACAGAACTAATTAACAAAACTTTAGCAAAGATCTAACCTCAAACAATATTTACAATAATCAAGCAAAATTCATCAGTTTTGTTATAATTACGTATTCGCTGAATTACATTTCGTTAAATACTTACATCGAAATGATCTTCACAAAAATACATTCTTGAATTTGTTGAAAAACAATGTGCATTATTTTTCCTTGCAAGTGTTAGCCACTTTTCCGTACTTCTTGTTTGCTTGGGACAAATATAAATAATTTGTTTGGCGTTTCAATGCTTGTGCTTCCACACTGGGGTACCATACAGTATTTGTAATACGAAGGATTCATTTTTAATCACAAAACATTTACAATATCCATATAAAAACCGCTGTGTTTCGCACGGGGTGACGTCACACAAGACGCCATGACAGTTTTGAGTGTTTTCGACGGAAATTTAATGTCATTTCTTTAAATGCGAAATACAAATTGAAAATCGATAAGTTTTTTAAAAATAATATTTTTCTCATGTATAATAGATATTAAGGTATATTATACAACAATCAATCGAATTTAGGCAACTAGCCTATTGCTTGAGACCATATATAGCTTTATTTAATTTAAGGACTTTATTTTTATCAACATTAGAACATTCAAAACTATCTGGTTTTTCCATATATATAGTCTCCTCCAATTCTCCATTAAGAAACGCAGTCTTAACGTCTAAATGACTAGTCTTAAAATCAAGCTGCACTGCTAAAGCAAACAACAACCTTAAAGTAGTATGACGAACCACAGGGGAGAAAGTCTCATTGTAATCAATACCCCATTTTTGATTATAACCTTTTGCAACTAGTCTAGCACGATAACAAATGTTATTGTCTTTGTCACATTTTTTCTTGAGTACCCATTTACACTTCACAATAGTTCCACCTTTTGGAGCATCTACAAGCTCCCACGCACTATTATCACTGAAACACTGTAACTCTTCTTTAACAGCACGTAACCAATTTTCTCTCTCCGGACCTTGCAGAGCTTCCTCCAAAGTTAACTCGCTGTCATCTACCGCACTGGAACTTTCTCTGCACATATTTGAGAAACCATACCTATCAGGTTTATTTCTTTGTCTAGTAGGTAATACTCGTATTGCACTTCCAGTACTCCCTGCAGAACTGTCTGACTCTTCAGTCTCACTCGGCACAAAAGAAGGATCTTCTGGGTTATCTGTAAATGAGACAAATGAGTCATCTGACTGACAACTACCGTCCCCCACTGAAACTGAAGTTTCCTTTGTTTCATCTATGGGAGATGTATCCAAGTTTAAGTTTTCTACAGTAGCTGTCACATTGCTGTTATGCAATTTCTGTTCAATGATTATGACATCACGACTGCTTGTTATCAACTTGGATTCCGGATTATATATTCTATATCCTTTTATATTATCGGAGTAGCCTACTAGGATACATTTAACAGACTTCTTGTCCCACTTCAACCTTTTTTCTTTCGGAACATGGACCATAACAGTACTCCCAAACACTCTAAGATGACTAATGTCAGGTTTCTTATTAGTCCACAATTCATAAGGAGTTTTATTGTTTAAACACGCTGATACTGTCCGGTTCTGCAAATACACAGCCGTATTAGTTGCCTCGGCCCAGAACTCTTTTTTCAAACCAGCATCGAACAATAAACATCGAGCCTTTTCAACAATAGTTCTATTCATGCGCTCACTTAAGCCATTCTGCTCAGGTGTATATGTGTTGGTCTTTTGGTGAGTTATACCCTTTTGCTTCAAATAATTTTTAAATTCATGACTGCAAAATTCTCGACCATTGTCACTGCGGAGGATTTTAATCTTTTTATTCAGTGTGTTCTCCACACTGGCTACATAATCTCTAAAACATTGAAAAGTTTCACTCTTGTTTTTCATGAAGTAAATGTGAGTCATGCGACTATAATCGTCAACAAAGATTATAAAATATCTTGATCCTCCCAGCGAGACCATTTCCATAGGTCCACACACATCAGTATGGATAATCTCTAGCAACTGAGTACTTCTATTTCCACTGCTTGGAAAAGATAGTCGGCTCTGCTTCCCTTCACAACATGTCACGCAGGAACTTTTACTTGTCACCGCCTTCTGCTCCATATTTAAGCCTTCTACAGCATCCTGCATTTTATTTAGATAGGAACTATTGACATGTCCCAGCCTGCGATGCCACGTTTCACTAGAAACCACCGCTGCAGCTGACAGATGCATGGGCATATTGAGTCTGTATACACCATTGATTAAAGTAGCTACCGCAACCAAAATTCCCTTGTTGTTATAAATATCACAACCACCAGCTCTAAAGTTCACTTTATTGCCATTTTTTATAAGTTGACTCACCGACAGGAGGTTTGTTGTGAGACTCGGAACACACATAACCTCTAATAATGTCACATCATAGTTACATTTATCAGTACAAGTAATTATTTGTACATTGCCGGAACACTTAACTGGAATTTTATTTTCGTTAGCAACAACAATTTCCTTCATACATTGATCGTAAGACGGATTTATAATCCATTGTTCATTTGTTGTCATATGTACACTCGCACCTGAGTCAACATACCAATCAGATTTGCTATAAAATCCACTAAGGAACACGGCACTGAATGCGTTCGTTTGTTTCCGATCCATTTCTTTGGAATAACTTGCATTTGGACACTGATTCCGATAATGTCCTATTTGTTTGCATCGGAAACATTTCACATTCGATTTTGACAACTGATCGCCATCTTTGCCGCCGCTTCTGTCTTTGTCTTTGTCTTTGTCTATTCCTTGCCGAGTAGGTTTATTGTATCTATGGTCTATTGGCTTAACTTTTTTCTTATGTTGGCTCCATTGATTTTTGCTATGATATGTACCAAAGGCAGCACCGTTGTTTTCTCGAACTACCGACTCCATATCCAATAATTTTGATTTGATCGAATCCGTTGTAATATTAATTCCTGAATGCTCAATGGCCATTATCATCGGCGAAAATTTATCAGGCAATCCCGCCAACAGCAATGAGCCAATCCATTCGTCACTAATATTAAAACCAGTTCCCGCCAATTTCTGTCCCGTTTCCACTAATTGAGTCACGTATGAATTCATAGAATCACAATCTTCTAGCCGTATCGATATTAAATTTCTCAATAAGCTTATTCTTCTAGTAAATCCCGAATCATCATAAAGCGACTTCAATTTGTTCCATAGTTCCCTCGTAGATTTAACCTCTTTGATATGAACATAAATGGAGGGATCGATTGTTAAAATCAATTTGGCTCTGGTTTTAGCGTCATCCACTGTTCCAACTGGCGCTTGTCCTTGCTCGGGCTTGATGCATCCTAGCGTCCCTTCTAACACCAAGAAGTTCTCGGCCGCAAAGCACCACTCATTATAATTTTCTCGCCCTCTGAGTTTAGGCACGTTCACCATGTAGTTAGACGCCATGATTAATTTTTTTTTTCAGCACAAATAATCTGCACCAAACACAACTACTTACTGCAACTATTATCACTATCCAGATAATACACTGTCGCAAGAACTAGTTGTACAGCCAAGATACCTGAGTAACCTGGGTACCTGGGCCCATAACCTGTTATAAATTTCGAGGATTAAATAAAAACGTGCTATACTTGCGCTGACAGAAACGGAAGTGATTTTATTAAAAATTCATAGTCTCACAGTTACATACAGACTACAACAAACACAGATTAAAAATTATTCGGCACAGATACATATTATTATGGCCTTAATAGTAATTTGAGCATCACAAATTAACATATATCTATACAGGCTTACACAGAAACGGTTTTTTCCGCTAATAAGGAGTAAAATTAAATAAAAATTGAGTTAAGTATTTTTATAAATCATTTATTCTTTATCATTATCTTTTAAATTAAAAATTTTCACATTTGTGGGTTTAATTTCAGACAGTAAATGCAAAAAATCCAAATAAAATGACTTTTTTGGCTTTTTTGACAAGCTCCGCATCATTGTAATTACAGGGTCCGAAGTCAAGAGAAGCCTATTTAGGATTCGGCATTACAGGGCACACGCGAAAATTTTCTTATATAATTTTGCCTGAATGAACGTATATGTGTATTCCATGCCTCCACAGCTTCTTCTGGTAATATAATTGTCCTGTTGGAAGGATTGATTCTTTAATGTCTTCGGCCCCGTGTCGTAGTAGGTATCTTGTGTAAGGTTGGAGACAGGGTAGAGGCTGTAAAGTGACACATATAGTTCAGCTGTTTCTTGGGAGTACTCTTTAAAAGATTCTGTATTATCTCTAGACATAGAACCAGAACATAATGTGTCTAAAATAACTTTAAGCCTGTAGATTAGGTCTTTATCTAATATCTACTCCTGTTATGGCTGCAGATATGTCGTACTCTTCGATAAATTGTAGGTTTTCATCAAATGTTGCCTCATTTGATCGAGTTTAGGTGGTATATAACTCATTTCGAGTCATAGACCGCAATCCAGAAGGTCCTATTAACAAATAAGAAAAATTTTCTTTATTAATTTTAATCGACTATTACGGGTTAAAAAAAAAATCGTTAAAAAAAAGGGGGCGGCTAGGGGCGGCAATTTTTTGTATACTAGTGTTAAGTACAAAATACTTTATACTGTACAATAGTTTTTGTAGCTTAATAGAACTTAAAAGTATAACAAAATTGTTAGTGAATATTTTAAAGTACACACATTTCATGGATTTGAATACACCTATTTTGTCAGCCATGTTAACTGAAATTTGCTGAATTTTTATTTAATAAAAGTAGTTTAAAATAAAGTACATACCTGGGTTATAAGAATCCATCACAAACACTATCCGTAATTTTTTTATTCTTAAAACAAAAAAAGTTTGAATAAGAACAAAATATAGCACATCGACAAATCACACGACACTATACAGGGCAAAGGGTAAATTTCGACTGATCTCCTGGCGTGCTGAGTTGCGCTACCGCTTTACGGTTTGTGCCTATTGATGCATTAACTACCTGGCTTTTCGTAGAAATAAACTAAAAGAATAGAAAACGGTTTTTGAGAAATGCCTTTTTGGCCAGGTTTTGGGGTCAAATACCACACTGTGCGCCGGAGGAAAATGGATCTTGTTCTCTGGTCTTGGATATGAACGATCATCGTCGCCGCATCGTACATACATCTCAGTACCTCGATATATCGCCAGTCGATATGACATCTCTGCAGAGTCCAGGACAGTCCAGGTTTTGACAGAGTCGAAGGCTTTCTCGTAGTCCACAAATGCCATACACAGCGGCTGATCACTTCTTCTTCTGTCTTTTGTATAATCTGCCGAACAGTATGGATGTGGCCTACGGTGCTGTAGCCATTTCGAAACCCAGCCTGCTCCGGTGGTTGGAATTCGTCGAGTCTTCTGGCGAGACGATTCGTAACGACCCTCGAAAATAGCTTATAGACGTGGCTCAGAAGTGAGATCGGTCTGTAATTCTTTAACAGAGACTTGTCGCCTCTCTTAAAGAACAGTACCGCCACACTCCTGGACCACGCCTCCGGCATGGTACCTCGGTGGATGACGGCGTTAAAGAGTCTAGCCAAGGCTTTTAGGCAGGTCGCCCTGCGGCTTTAAGTAGCTCAGTTGTAACTCCGTCATCATTTATTTCTTATGAAACATTTAGTTTTATATTCTTTTTAAAAACCACAAATTATATACGGTATACTTATTACGTATATTTATGTTTAAGTTCCTTGATCTCAAAATTGTTGCCATTGATTTTTCTCATCTAATAAGTGAGGGTTAATTTTAAGATAGATGTTTGTTTATGATTGTTATTACTTACATTTTTTTAACCGACTTCCAAAAAAGGAGGACGTTCTCAATTCGACACGTATGTTTTTTTTTAATGTATGTTAGCTCAGAACTTTTGACTGGGTGGACCGATTTCGATGAATTTTGTTTTAATTGAAAGGTGTTGCGTGTCATGTGGTCCCATTTTAATTTAATTGAGATCTGACAAGTACTTTTAGAGTTATATCTAATAATGCGTATTTACGTGACTACTTTTTCGTCGACCTACGTTATATTATACCGCATAACTTTTTACTCGGTGTACCGATTTCGATGATTCTTACTTTAATCGAAAGCTAATACTTGTCTTGTAGTCTTGTTTAAATTAGATCGAAAACTGATTACAACTTTTTGAGTAATCTTTAATAGCGCGTATTTACGTGACTACTTTTTCATCGACCTACGTTATATTATACCGCATAACTTTTTACTCGGTGTACCGATTTCGATGATTCTTACTTTAATCGAAAGCTAATACTTGTCTTGTAGTCTTGTTTAAATTAGATCGAAAACTGATTACAACTTTTTGAGTAATCTTTAATAGCGCGTATTTACTTGACTATTTTTTCGTCTTATTACGTTGTATTACTTGTCGATGTAATTGAAGTCGGTTTTTTTTCGTTTGCGAGCAAACACAATTATAGTTTATGTGCCATTCTCTAAATATCGTAATTTTTAAGAAACATTGTTCGTAATAAATATATTTTTTTTCTACTATTGTGTTACCTTTTTTACAAAATCCGTGCCACGAATTGTTTTTAATTATATAGAAAAATGACTTTTCTTGCTAGAAATGCCCCCCTATTTATAATTAAATTAAAATAGCAACGATATCTTAATATTTATGTAAATACCTTTAAAATGATATATAACACTTATATTTAAGTATTAAAATTATAAAGAAAAATTAACTTTAATAAAATGAAAAACTTTAAATGCGTGTACTGTAAAATTTGCTATTTTTGAATAATGTCACTATTCTATTTAACCGACGATATATATATACGGTCGAATTGAGTAACCTCCTCCTTTTTGAAGTCGGTTAAAAAAGGACTAATACTTCTTCCATAAATTTAATTTATAATAGTGGTAATCCCAGCTATGATAGAGTAATTCCGATCAAATAATTTATTCCATCAATACCTCTTATTTTCAAACTGATAATATACGTAATGACAATATATAATATAAAAAAAAAATAAAGAAACTGGCCAAGTGCGAGTCGGACTCGCGCACCGAGAATTCCGTACAAAAACTATTAAAAATATTATTATGTAACTAAAAATTTATGCTTTTCGCAATTTTTCCTTTATCTGTGCTAAAAGACTTTGCTTCGTACCAAATTTCAAGATTCTAAGTTCACGGGAAGTAATATGTACTGTAGGTTTTGATTCCCTTGCGTTTTGACAGACAGACGGACAGAAACGTGATCCAATAAGGATTCCGTTTTTTCCTTTTGAGGTACGGAACCCTAAAAAGGATTCAAATGACAGTTAAAATTTATTTCTAGTAAAAATTAATTAAATCACCTGATGCTGTATACTCTGTTGCACTTGATCCTTACTGTCCTGGGTTTGTTGAGGACGTACTAACTGCATCTCTTGAGGCATCGCTGTTAACACTTGAAGACCTTGTGAACGTAAACATTTCAAAATCAATAAAACGCTCTACCATAACATAACAATTAAATGGTCTGTGGGTCAATGGTTCGTTGAATGGAACGTGAAATTTATAATTATTGATGCTTTGTGAGTGCCTCTATACCAATGATAGCGTATTTTTTGTGAATGATTGCCAAACTATTTTCACATATTTGGTAATAACTAGGTTAAATATAACAGTGCACAGAGTACTTATGGGTGTGCGTTAGAATCAGGAAGCACTTCATTTGGGATACAAGTTGTAATTTACTTTATATGCATATTTAAGCACCAAAGGGTGCAATTATCCCTTACCTTCCACTACTATTCTACATAAATCTATGAGTCAAAAAATGAAAATAACAAAATAAAATGAACCCCAATCAATGACTTATAATTTGTTTTAAGCCCACAAAAAAAAATGATAATCGATTGAAATCATCCCATACTCATTAATGTGTAAAATGGGTGCAACAAACACTGTTAGAACACAAAAGTCTGGTAGAATCTTAATCACCTGATCTCATCCTGAATGTACCTGGACATTGAATAATATATATTATATTTCATTGATTTAAATTGCTTATTTTACTTAATTATTACGTAATACTAATTACGTATTATTGGATTGATGCCTACCTTCAGGTAATGTGTTTCCTACAAGTTGTATCCCACCAGTTTCGTTGGCGTCCGGAGAATATGCTAATGTTAGCACGGCTCCGCCTGTATATGATATGTGAAAATGATATATAATGATTAAATTAGATCCTTGTTTAGTCAGTATATGAAAGCCAATATATTTTATTAGTTTCGTACAGTTACTCAGTATTATGTATCTTTTACACTGCTCAATAACCACACTGGTGTAGTGGTGCGAGCAGTCGCCTAATATATCGACGGTTTGCGGGTTCGATTCCCGCTTAGATGGATATTTGTATTTATACAAAAATTTCTTTCCGGGGATAAGTACAAGGACAGATAAATCCACGTCTGTCCTTGTAGGTATCCCCACTGTGCCTCGGCTTAAGCTGTCGGTCCCGGTTGTTATCAAAAACACTTGATAGCGATTGTTACTCATAGTAGGGAACATATCTGTAAACCCACAGTGGAGCAACGTGGTAGATTAAGGTCCAATCCTTCTCCTAAATGGTGAAAGAGACCTATGCACAGCAGTGGGGTGTTAGAGGCTGAACGAGACACCAATGTTTTTACTTCTTGATATTCTCATTTCTCACTTTCAGCCTGCAGAGCAGTTTTTAAAAGTTGAGACTAAAACTGTTTAGTTACTCGTACAAGGTAGTATTCAGGGACACAAAAAAATATACAAAATGTATTCATCAAAATCAGTCAAGTTATTTATGAGTAGCAGAACCTGTTATTAATTAAAATCTTTAGCAAAACATGATTGTCAACAAGTCTTCTTATCTTTTAGAGATTAAGTTGATTATCTTGTACAGTTTTTTATCTATATTTTATGCTATCAAGTTGTAGGCTACCTAGCATTTATTTTTTATTTATGTATATTATATTTCTTTGTATTACACATATATTAATGACTAGCTTCTGCGCGCGACTTCGTCGGCGTGGACACCGCTCCTATTGGTCTTAGCGTGATGTTATATAGCCTATAGCCTTCCTCGATAAATGGGCTATCTAACACTGAAAGAATTTTTCAAATCGGACCAGTAGATCCTGAGATTAGCGCGTTCAAACAAACAAACAAACAAACAAACAAACAAACAAACTCTTCAGCTTTATTATATTAGTATAGATTACTATTTAATTTATAAAATATTATTTTATATTTAATTAATAAACGAGCATATCCGCACGATACCTGTAGTATACGGTGTATGGGACATTAGCTCTTTTTCTCGCTATTTTTAATTACAAATTAATTTTGGCATTCGAAAGGAACGATCTAGAAAGAGCTTAGAGCGTATGACCGAGAATTTTTGACAGAGGCTAGCGAGAGAGACGTAATTTGGTGATTTAATAAAATTAAATTGTAAATAGCGAATATAATGGGCATGACGAAAGATTTTCAAAACCTCTTCCGTAATGTGGCTACACATTTACTATTTACGAAAATACCTATATTTCGGTAATAAACTTAAGTTTAAGGAAGATTAAAACTATTTATCTAATATGTTTTCAATGAGAGCGGCAAAACGGCTGCAGGTGTCATGGCGTCGGCTCTGACGTCACAAAATAATCTGGGCCTTACTTTTTACTTTACTCTTTGGAGCGCGCCTGACGTATTATGTTATGTTGTGACGTCTGCGCTGTAATTTGTGTTTCATTCAAAATGGCCGATTGTAGTATTTTAATGTTTTATTTTATTGAAAATCACAATAATCTTATTATTTTACATAAAACTAAACCAGTATTATGAATTTTTTTAATATGAGTGTTCCCCTGAAATCATTAAATTGACGATTTTTTGATACTGTCGTCATGCCCATTATATTTGTTCAACCGCTAAACTGGTGACCCCGACGTGATGTAGCTCATTCTCTAAAAAGTATTAAGAATTATACTGATACATACCTTGTTGAAATCCTTGAATGGGTATTTGCATCTGGTATTTCGGTTGTTGCTGCTGGAGAGCCAGGTTCGGACTAAGAACCTGTATCTGCACCGTTGCTGGTGGGTCACCTGTGGACGATTATCATGGTCATTGGTCATGCTTACTCTTCCATTAAATCTATTAATTTTGTTAAAAATTAACACAATTTAATCATAACAAATGTCAAATGGACGCTTTTAAAGTGATTCTAAAGCCTACTTAAATCAAGTAAAATTTTTTTCTATACCCCGTCCGGCGACTAATGATCTTTTTGACACTTCAAGAAATTTTGACATTAGTGACTGCCTCACACGTTATTTATTCGATTCGAAATAATAATCGATTTTATTTAAGAAGAACTTTCAATCGATTTAATTAAATACATTTAGTTTAAAAATATTATTTATTTATGCGTTTATTAGTTTTTTTTAATTATAAATGAAATATATAAATAATAAATAAATGAATTAACAGAGTTATTGCTCTTTATTCTTGGTTTGCAATTAAATTTCAAGATTTCGACTTAATTCCTTGCAAATAATTAATCTTGGAGTCATAGATACCATTTTTATTACTTTTTTTTATTAAATTTATAGAAACAATAATCACATGACGTAAAATTATTTTTAATTATGATCGATTTATTATCGATTTATTATTTCAAGAACTGTTTCATAGTCTGTGGTTGTTTGTTATGCACAGGGTACTTCACTCAATCAATCAAATCGTCAATAAAGTATGACATTACTGTAGAATTTTAGTACGTTATTCCGAAAAAAAAAACAACTGTAATTTATAGGCGTGGGCTGTCAAAAAGATCATTAGTCGCCGGACGGGGTATAATGTTTCAGACGTTTATAGACTACGATAACCACTTACCATCAGGTGCCATACGTTTGTTTGACGACCTACTCGTATATAAAAAAATAAAAGATATAGAAGTCAGAGGAGAGTCAAAAATACTCCTAGTGTTGTAGAGGTCGGTAGGCTCCGGTATCACCTTACCATCATGCGGACAGTAAGGGTGAGGACAAACGAGCGTAATTTTGTGAGTTGTGAGTCACGTAATTTCGGTCGCGTAATTTCGGTTGCATTCGGTTTCATACATTCGGCCAGTTCGTGCCACACAGCGACGCAAAATGAGTTGTGCGCAGACTCACACGCATAATCCGATCGAATCGCTTACAGCGCAGCTCGCTGACTCAGCCGTCAGTCAGTTAAAGACTGCGTGAAAGTAGACACGTATTTTGCTAGCGACACTCACAACTCAAAAATTACGCTCGTCTGGCAAGTGGCAACCCAACAGAATTTCTGCTAGGCATCAGCGACCGAAATTACACGACTCACAACTCCAAAATTACGCTCGTGTAGCCTCACCCTAAATGCTCCAAGTGGTCTTACCCGGCATGGAACCCGGCAACGAGACGGGCACGGTGATCACTTGAGGCGCGGCTTGCAGCGAGCCAGTATCAATCGCCCGCACGTACTGGACACCTTCGCCCATGTTCACGCCGCCCACCATACCCACCACCTGAAAACACATAATATTAATACTCATAAGCGTATTCGTGACAGAAGACAAATATATCATACCATATCCGATTTATTTTCTCCACCACTACCACTACCACTACAGCTTATCACAGTCCACTGTTGGACATAGGCCTCCACAAGTTCGCGCCCGACATTATGACGCGAACTCATGTGTTTTGCCCATAGTCACCACGCTGGGCAGGCGGGTTGGTGACCGCAGGGCTGGCTTTGTCGCACCGAAGACGCTGCTGCCCGTCTTCGGCCTGTGTATTTCAAAGCCAGCATGGATGGTTATCCCGCCATCCGTCGGCTTATTAAGTTCCAAAGTGGTAGTGGAACTGTGTTATCCCTTAGTCGCCTCTTACGACACCCACAGGAAGAGAGGGGGTGGCTACATTCTTTAGTGCCGTAACCACACAGCACATTTATTTTATTATCATATTATTTTCTCACAAAATAATAATTGATTACGTTAGCTACATTTCCTTTAAGAAATGAATAATTTTTCTACACTATTCACCAACAGAAAATACGCATTATTATGGATAAATCAAAAACTACGCTTCAAACTACATACATTAGTAGTTAATATTGGGATTTTAAGTAATTTGCCTAAAGTTGAAATGTAAAGCTAATTAAATTAATCTAAGCTAATATGATAAAATTGTATATAGTGTTCAATATTAATTATTTGAATGCGCTATTCTTGGAATTTGTTTAACTAATCAGATATATATTTTTGTGAGAGAATTTCTATCAAGCTGTATGGCATAAAGAAGGGGGAGAGGGGTAGGGGAGTACGCAGGATGCCTAGTCAGTTTATCTTCTATATACCTACCTAAAAACCGGCCAAGTGCGAGTCGGACTCGCGCACGAAGGGTTCCGTACCATTGAATAGGTAATATATATTTAAATATAATTATGTATCATATAAATATCGAGCAAAAATAGGTAAAAAATTGCTTTTTTGTATGGGAGCCCCCCTTAAATATATATTTTATTTTATTTTTAGTATTTGTTCAAAATCAAAATCAAAAATATTTTATTCAGCATAAAATTATAACAATTTCTTACTGAACGTCATGAGTCTACTACCAGTTCGGAAAAAAGAAGCCTCTGACCTGAGAAGAACTGGCGAAAGAAACTCAGCGGGTTGTTATAGCGGCAACAGAAATACATAATTTGTGAAAATTTCAACTGTCTAGCTATAGCCGTTCTCGAGATACAGCCTGGTGACAGACGGACAGACGGACGGACGGACGGACGGACAACGAAGTCTTAGTAATAGGGTTCCGTTTTTAACCTTTGGGTACGGAACCCTAATAAAAATGAATGTTGCTATGCGCATAACTGGAGAATGGCTCAACCAATTCAGCTAATTTTTTTTGTATGTTCCTTAAATCCCACGGAAGGTTTTTATACTTAAAAAAAAGAAACATAACAGACAGAATCTGTCCGGGCAGCTCGTATAAAATAATTATAAATAGCTGACCTCATATAGATAAAATTAAAAACATATGTATGTGTAATAATAACAAGTATAATTAGACCATGAACTAGCTGACCTTTCAAATTAAGTTATTTAAAATTTCCTTAGAAAAAAATTATTTTATTATACATTATAATTTATATCACGATAACGAAGAATAAAGAAGGTCCTGTTGGCCACATGAGTTAATAAACTACAACAAAGAGTATTATAATAAATGAACTACAACATGTGTATTCACAAATAGAAAGTGGAGTTATCAGGTGAAAAAAAAAAAAACTTTTATCGATGGATATATGTATCAGATAGCTTTATTAGTAACTAGCTTCTGCGCGGCGACTTCGTCGGCGTGGACTCCGGTCCTATTGGTCTTAGCGTGATGATACATAGCCTATAGCCTTCCTCGATAAATGGGCTATCTAACACTGAAAGAATTTTTCAAATCGGCCCGGTAGTTACAGAGATTACCGCGTTCAAACAAACAAACAAACAAACAAACAATCAAACAAACAAACTCTTCAGATTTATATATTAGTATAGATGGGTTAAATCAAACCTTTCAAAATTACTCACGATTAAAACATAGGCATATAAAGCAAAGCTGGTTGCTAGCAATTGAATAACAAAATGTCCAATGAATAGGTAAATTTTCACATGTTCTTTGATTGTGAAGTGAAAGCTGCAACCAGACAAGCTGTGTCTTTGTAGCTACTATTTCACAACAAATTGCTGATTATTAATTTTTCATAATTATTTTTACATAACTGTTTATGAGTAATTTTATAATTTATTCACAATTAAAAAAAGAAAATTAATTAATGAAATGTATTTTTTTTACTCTTTACTTGATTTTAATTAAACATAAAAATTAAAAGACCAAAATTATTAGAGTGGATTAAATAAATATAAATCTTAAAAATGCAACATTATCTTATTGTATCTTAATTTATTGTCTAATATTAATTTTATTATAGTATAGGCGATTGAGTAATGGTATGCTGTATGTCAAAATTATGAAAACACGTTGCCTCATGTTTTAATATAATTTATTTGTATAGGTAATGTAATGGATTTTATTGTCTACATTAGTTAATACTACTAATATTAATTAATAAAACTTGATAATAATAGCTTTTAATTACATAGAGGTAATTAATATATTTACAGTCATCCAACAAGCAGTTCTGTTTACTCTGTTTAGCAAGATGTCCAATAAGATAGGTATTAAATCTCAATGAATGGGCATCAGAACATAATTTGAATGAGTACTTTTTAAAATTAAATAAATTAAAATTATATAGTTAGTTATTTTTAATTTATTTTCAAATTAAATAAATCAAATTATATAGTTCGTTAATTTTAATTTATTTAATTTGAATAGGAACCTGTAAAAAAATATTTATTTGCTGTTAATATTGCAGTAATTGTGTATCGCAGTAAGTGTTGTGTTCCTGTTGAAAGATGGCCAGAGCTCCTAGAGAGTGTGTAGGCAACGGTGACTGCTTACCATCAGATAGGCCGTTTGCTTGTTTGCGACCTAGTTATGTAAGACGAAGACCACAGCTAAATAACACTGCTTTTAAGCAGTGTTGTGTTCCTGTTGGTGAGTAAGGTGACCAGAGCTCCTGGGGGGAATCGGAGGTAGGGTCGGCAACGCGCTTGTGATACTTCTGGTGTTGCAGGCGTCTATACGCTACGGTAATTACTTACCATCAGGTGAGCCGTACACTTGTTTGCCGACTTAGTGATAAAAAATATATGTAAAAACAATTAGTATAATTGTATATTTACCTGAGACAGTGAACCATTATTGGAAACGTTTTGCTGCAACTTTGTGACAGGCAGCTGGCCACCCGTCGTCACAAAGTGAGTCCCAGCAGCTGAGAACGCAGCAAAATTCATCTCAGAATCTTCCTCGCTGAGAACAAAATGCAATGTTTTAAAACCATGATAATATACTTTTGTAATGTAATGTTACGTAAATGCTTAAATAATGGTTTCATAATTCTTAAAATTATTATTATAATTATATGTAATTCATTATGAAACAATTAAGCTAATAAACATATGTTTTTTTGTGAATATAAAATATATCAAAGTAATAATTAATGTGTGAGAATTTCAGATCTTTGTGAAATATTTTCGACACAAATATATACTCGCATTTAATATTTTGATACTTAATTAAATAATATATAATAGAAACTAGTACATTTAGAACTAAGCATTAGTTTTAATTTGTTTTACTTCATAAGGTAAGATACAACATCCCCGTACCAAGAAGCATCATCTCTCGCTGGCATTTTCTGCATGTCACACATAAATCCACTTCCCCACGACAGTGGGTACAAAAATTAAAAAAAAAACACCGTCCCACTTAATTCATTCACTACCACTGTATCCCCACGACTTCCCACCACCGCGGCGATCGTACGGGACTACAGGGAACTCAATGGTAGGGCACATACCACTACCGACCACCAAACATGGCACACTGGAATTATTTCAACGATGGTGAGAGGCGAAAGATGATCGCGACTTTAAGAAAGTAGGTTAAAGAAAGTTTTTTATGCTAGCCCAACACTCGACTGGCGAGTTAGTTATACGCACACAGTTTGAGTGTATGTACGGGCTCTAACGTGATCCTCACTTTCTCTTTGGCGTACTTTCACAAGACGCGGCGAGGTGCGGTTGTGGTTCAATAACTGTAGGAAGCCTGTTAGTTGGGTAATCATCTTGTTATTTACCTCTTTAGACGCGTGTGTGTGACTTGGTGAATAGTTTAGTGTGGTGTATTTTATGAATAAAAATTAACACATTTGGATGTGGCGTTTTATTTTTTTGCCTATATCAAGTGTTATCATACGTACAGCAGTAACGCTTTAGACAAATTTTAATACAAGGCCATCCAGATACAAAAATAACAGTTTGAACTTTGATACAAGGTTAGGCCGAGTGGAGCATACGATCGAGACAAAGAAATTCTTACAAATGGCGATTTGTACGAGTTAAGTTACGCAATGTCGCGAATTTACGTTTCGATTCATAAAACTTTTGTTTAGACTGTTCTTATAATGGTAGGCGGATCATACGGAAGATGCAAGGTTATTAACCCCTACCAGTTCCTTTGGCCCAGCTGAGTGTCCATCACGCGCGGCGATACGCATCCCCACCAAGATACGGGATCCCCTCCATATGCTTTCAGTAAACCAAATCACTCCCGCTCCCGACTCCTTCCACCACCGCCAGGAAAATAGCAAGAGGAGGGGTTGTGCGGCCCTCTCGCACGCGGCACGGCACTCTCGCGTTAACACTCAGGGACGGCCACGCGCCCCGTCTAACGGTACAATAAAGTACCGCTTCCGAAATAAGGTCATGGATATTCACACGTTACTATACCAATCTCTAAAATCTACTTACCTTATCAGTTAAATTTAATGTCTGCCACTCCAAAAATACTATTTTAATGCTTTCAATCACTTAAATGTAGTTGGCATTTTTATAAAACGACACATAAACACAAACTCGTTCCCTCTCTTTACAACAAGTGAAGTCCGCCATTAATGTTTATGCGTTTAACAAACTTGCCACCAGGTGGCGGTAATAGAGTAACGTGATTGGTGAATGAAATTCCTTTGAATTGGTTTAGGAAAAAAATGCAGTTGAAAAGTTGTAAATGGGGCCAATTAATGTTTTATTATATGTTACATGATAATTATAATTGCCAATATGAAGTATGAAATAAAAAGATAAATAATTCAAAATTATTTATTAAGTTAAAAATAAAGATTAATACACATGAAGGCATAACAAAACAGGTACACATTATTTTCATCTCATGCACTATTCAGTACTTAATTAAAAGGGAAACTGTTGTCCAGTTCTTTGTATTCTTTCTAAATGTAATTCGAACAATAATTTATTTTCATAGTAATATCTGCTCTCGGAAGAACTTATTCCTGGGTCATAATTAGGGTTTCTTTCTGTATCTGACGACGAATTAGGTGTCGAAATATTACTATTATCTATATTTACTCCATTACTATGACTAGAGTCAGATGATTGGGAAAGAGATGGACTAGCCATATTGTTGTTTATGTGTAAATTATTTATCCTTTTTGAAAGAGGCATGAATTCACACGTGTCTTCTTCTCGTGATCTTTTTCTGAAACAAGATAATGTAAAAAATAGTTATATAGTACAATATAAAATAAGTTTAAATTCAATTTATAACATAAAATTAGTTATTGATTCTCTACCTATTTTCAGTCATGTTTTTATACATAAATTGCGCATAATTTTCAATATATGTGTTCACATTCAGGGCGATGGCTTTTCTAGGAGTCATCGATTTACAAAATATTTTGTATGCTATGCAAAATCAACAAACAATAGATAAAAACCCAACTTCAAAGTAATAATTATAACACGAAATATGACGTCAACTTTGACACAAGACAGCTGTTTTACTTTTTTAGTTGCAACATTAAAATTGTGTCGAAAAAAGACTGGCAACTTTTCGATATATATTTTTTATTAATAAACACCAGAAATTGAAATAAAATAGAATATAATTAAAAACAATTTTGACCTTTTAAAACATAGAATCAAAATAAATAACAGACTAAAACATTTTATATTTTACTTTGATTTTGTTCTATAAAGTGTACATAGATGGCGCTAATCGCATAAAATACACTATTCTTGAAACTAAGAAAGATGAATAGTGCGATACGTGCGATAGGTGCCAACTACCAAGCTATTGTTTCCTAAATCCTAACCACATCCCATTGAGATCCACATCCTAACAATCTACCGATCTATTCTTTTTTTCTGTACATACATAGCTAAATTTTTTGAGGCTATTTTTTATGCCAATATATAGATGGCGTTGGATGTTGAAAATTTTATTGCTGGATGAACTTATTGCCACTTCAAAAAACCAGCCAAGTGTGAGTCGGACTCGCGCACCGAGGGTTCCATACAAAAATTATTAAAAATATTTTTATTATATGATGTAACTAAAAATTTATGCTTTTTGCAATTTTTCCTTAAGGACGTATTCGCCATTCTCCGCCATATACCATTCTCTTTGCCTTATTTTGCTCTTTAATTTGATGTACTCTTTTTGAAAATCGCGACATAAACTATAGTAATACAACAGTGTTTTACTCGCGAAGTGCAATTTTTTTAATTTCAAGTGCGTGCGGCGTCGATGGGCTATAAGCTAGGCTATATAACATAAAACAAATTAGGTACATATTAAATCTATACAAATAAATAAAATTGAAATGTCTGTTTGTAATATTAAAATAACCGCTTTTAACTAAATTCAAATGTATGTATGTATACATGGTACATATACCAAAATAATTTTTTTTTTATAATTTGTCTGTCTGTCTGTCTGTCTGTTCCGGCTAATCTCTGAAACGGCTGGATCGTTTTTGACGGGAATTTCACTGGCAGATAGCCTGATGTAATAAGGAGTAACTTAGGCTACTTTTATTTTAGAATTTTTATTATTATTTTATAACTGCGAACTGAACAATAATTATTTTGTTAAATTCCACGCGGACGAAGTCGCGGGCACAGGTAGTTTATAATAATAATTATTCAATAAAATGTATCTCAATAAAGTAGCTTCATATTTTATCAATAATCTAATTCTTATTTTAATATTAATTAAATATAATATATAACAAAGAAAAAAACGGCAACGTTACGCGGTGTTCCCAAGTGGTCACCCATCCAAGTACTGACGCTGCCGCGTTACCGATCGATCAAATTTTACCCCTCATGCACCTTTAGAAGTTTCACTTCAAAAAAACTAGTTGAAAAAAAAGCGGTCACCCATCCAAGTACTGACCATCGTGACGCTGCCGCGTTACCGGTCGATCAAATTTTAACTCAAAATCAAATCAAAAATCAACCAACTTATATCTCCCTCTCAACTTCCGTTCGCCTCGACCGATCACACTTTTCGTAACGCCCTCGTCACGCACCTGCTTACTACCCAAGTTAAGCGCGCCTAAAGAAGTTCCACTTCAAAAATACTAGTAGAAAAAAAGCGGTCACCCATCCAAGTACTGCCGTCGTGACGCTGCCGCATTTCCGGTCGATTAAATTTTATCTTAACTAACTTATATCTCCCTCTCAACTTCTCAACTGAAAACGAGACCAAACTCGGCATACCTAGTCCTACACGTCAAGGAGTTCCGTAGCAGTCACAGAAGTACACCTTCAGGTCACTCCATCAAGTCAAGAGGTAAGGTCTTATCATAACTATCAAAACGATACCAAACTCGGCACGCCCAGCTCTATACCTCTAGGAGTTCCAGTACAAGTACCTATACCTTCAGGTCACTGCATCAAGTCAAGAGGTAAGGTCTTATCATAACTATCAAAACGAGCTCAAACTCGGCACACCTAGTCCTACACTTCAAGGAGTTCCAGTAACAGCCACTCAAGTATACCTTCAGGTCACTCCATCAAGTCAAGAGGTAAGGTCTTATCATAACTATCAAAACGATACCAAACTCGGCACGCCTAGCTCTATACCTCTAGGAGTTCCAGTACAAGTACCTATACCTTCAGGTCACTCCATCCAGTCAAGAGGTAAGGTCTTATCATAACTATCAAAACGAGCTCAAACTCGGCACACCTAGTCCTACACTTCAAGGAGTTCCAGTAACAGCCACTCAAGTATACCTTCAGGTCACTCCATCAAGTCAAGAGGTAAGGTCTTATCATAACTATCAAAACGATACCAAACTCGGCACGCCTAGCTCTATACCTCTAGGAGTTCCAGTACAAGTACCTATACCTTCAGGTCACTCCATCAAGTCAAGAGGTAAGGTCTTATCATAACTATCAAAACGAGCTCAAACTCGGCACACCTAGTCCTACACTTCAAGGAGTTCCAGTAACAGCCACTCAAGTATGCCTTCAGGTCACTCCATCAAGTCAAGAGGTAAGGTCTTATCATAACTATCAAAACGATACCAAACTCGGCACGCCTAGCTCTATACCTCTAGGAGTTCCAGTACAAGTACCTATACCTTCAGGTCACTCCATCCAGTCAAGAGGTAAGGTCTTATCATAACTATCAAAACGAGCTCAAACTCGGCACACCTAGTCCTACACTTCAAGGAGTTCCAGTAACAGCCCCTCAAGTATACCTTCAGGTCACTCCATCAAGTCAAGAGGTAAGGTCTTATCATAACTATCAAAACGATACCAAACTCGGCACGCCTAGCTCTATACCTCTAGGAGTTCCAGTACAAGTACCTATACCTTCAGGTCACTCCATCCAGTCAAGAGGTAAGGTCTTATCATAACTGTCAAAACGAGACCAAACTCGGCATACCTAGTCCTACATACACGTCAAGGAGTTCCGTAGCAGTCACAGAAGTACACCTTCAGGTTCACTCAAGTCTGAGAGAATATATAGAAACTACTTAGCTATGTACTTTTAGCGAAATAAAATAATGCAATAAAAATGTGTGATTATAAAATGATCTTACTTTGTCAAGTATCAAATTTGGTTTATCGAAAAATAATACGTAAATTTATAAAATAATAATTGTTTTGCTACGTCACCGGTTGCTAACAAAGCGACATAGCGTCCACTCACCACAGCGCCCGAGCGCGGACTAACTTCTCATTCGAAAAATTGAATTATGTTTTAAAACAAAAACCAACAATAAAATAAACCTTACTGCAATGGAATAAGAATCATCTTTAATAGCAAAATGTGTATAAAAATTAGCTCCAGTTTTTATTTATTTTAAGACTATTGGTGGCATTTTTGTATTATTTTCAACCTTCCATTTAAAATTGAACATATCCTCCTGCTCATACTATTTTTAGAAAACTTAATATATGTGTATAATAGAACAAACATCACCCGAAAGTCTACTCGTTTTGTTCATTTTCTTGAAAATGGTAATGGAAAAACGTTTAATACGATATATATATAAGAACTAGATTTAAAAAAAGTCCTTCTGTTTGAAGATGAAGACCCAATCTCTATGAAATAATTATTCGTTATATATTATTTTGTTTAGTTTTGTCACAAAATGACCTGAAAAAGAGCATGATTTTGTCCGATTCGTATAGGCGCCCTTAATCTGTTCTATAAGACATTGCTTCGTACTAAATTTCAAGATTCTAATTTCACGGAAATTAGCCTATAGGTTTTGATTCCCTTGCGTCTTGACAGACAGACGGACAACAAAGTGATCCTATAAGGGTTCCGTTATTTCCTATTGAGGTACGGAACCCTAAAAATTACCCGATATAGTTTCAAAGGTTCATGAGGTCAGGGGGCCCTGGGCTAATACTAATTAGGGGTCCACCAAATTTGGCCACAATTGAGATGAATGTGTAATGGCAGCCGAACATTTCAACTGTCAATTCGAAGTAACAGAATAAATAATTTAATAAAATTATTGATTCTTTCACATTGTCGTCTATTTTTGACTTTGAATTGACTTAGCTGGAGGCCCCTTGAATCCATGGGGCCCTTGGCTGGAGCCCAAAAAGCCATAGGTATGGTAGATCCGGCCCTGACCGTGCCGTTGTTTTTGCAAATCAGGAATCAATTCCGAATACTATGTACTGGATATAGTGTTGGGCGATAGTGTCGTATTGGCGCTGGGCGCTGGCGAACCGTACGTTTATCTATACAAATAAATAAAATTGGAGTGTCTGTTTGTAATATTAAAATAACCACTTTCAACTAAATGCATATGGATGTATATGTTACTGTAAAAGCTCGAACTACAGTAAGATACTACTAGAACTACAGTAAGATTTAAGAGTAACTCTTAGGATTTACCGACATTTGTTGTAAATGTAACCTGGATTTATGAAAATGGGACATTTTTTTCGGGCTTTTACTATTATAATTTAGTACATGCTAGGTTTTACCACTGACAGTTAGTAAAAGTTGGTTTTGGGAATTGAAACAAAGATTAATTCTTATTCATTTACTAGCTGACCCGGCGAACTTCGTACCGCCTAACAGTCGATTCTTTAATTTTTTATTTTTTTTAATACTTATCCTTCCCGGAACCCCTCCACTAACACTTAAACTTTATGGTATGGTATTAAAGTTCAAATTGACTTTTAAGTATTATTACGAATCTTTTGTATGGGAATATAGAAAATTGTTGTTTTTAGACTTTTTCAGGCAATTTTTTAAATTTTTCTCTCCGTAAGAACCATCCTCGTACTTCAAGGAATACTATCAAAAAGAATTAGCGAAATCCTTTCAGCCGCTTTCGAGATTTGCGCTTAGCAACACATTCAGCGATACATTTTTATATATATAAGAGAAGAGATAGAGATTATTAGTGTACAGGAAAACGTTACGGTGCGTTACATGGGGGGAGGGGGGGTCAAAAATCTTCAAAATTTGCGTTACGTAATACTTGAACGCCCCCCAACCCACCCACGGAGTGGCAGCTGACAAAGACGAAAATTCATAAAAAAATCCCTTATTCATGTTACGAAGTTTCGATTGAGAGGAAATGATTGACCGAATTTGAACCTGGCTCCCGAGCCAATGGTTATATATTTTAAAAATTAAGGACTAATGTGAAACTGTGAACAAAATAAATGTATACCTAAATGTTTATTGTTTAGTTTGAAAATACCATTTGTCTAAGGTAAATTTCGCAATTATCAATAAAGTTATAATAGTGAGCTGATGGGAAATCAGCCGGTCGGTATCGACCGAGTAGACTATCCAATCAATCAAAAATGTCAAAAAAAATAAATCAAAAAGGTTCAAATCCCCGTATCTCCAGATCGATTTTTTTTTCAAATTGCACTCGTGCTTTTTAATTTAAATAACCAGTACTACAGTACATTTTTTTTATTGTTATGTCGGTAAAATTGAAAAATGTTATTCATATTTTATCAATATGTACCTAATTCGTATTTAAATATGATTTCCAAAAAACACGGTTTACTAAAAATACCAAGATAAGCTCGCGGTCAGCGGTACTAAGAATTTGAGTAAACTCCATCAATCTGTCTTTTGGATCCCGTTAATCCCGTTTAATTAATAGGTACGATCTATCGGTAGTTACTCTTCTGTTGGTAATCTCTCTATACTAATATATAAAGCTGAAGAGTTTGTTTGTTTGTTTGTTTGTTTGAACGCGGTAATCTCTGGAACTACTGGGCCGATTTGAAAAATTCTTTCAGTGTTAGATAGCCCATTTATCGAGGAAGGCTATAGGCTATCTCTCATCACGCTAAGACCATAATAGGAACGGAGTCCACGCCGACCAAGTTGCGCGCAGAAGCTAGTCCCTATTAAAAGTGACGATTGCGTCAATCGAAAGTTAATAATTTATTTCTTAGGTAGGTATATTATGTTATTGAGGAATTCCGCTCGCAAACTACTTATTAATCGTTTCCGTCAAATCTTAAACAAAATTTAATACGACCAGCTCGAAGCATCCTATTCAATGTATCAAATTTCAAAATTCTAAATCCAACAATCATTGATGTACATTTTGATGCAAAGGAAAACATCAACTTGAAGTCATATTTTTTATAGTAGTTGAGACCAAAACTTTAGATTGTTACACTTTAGACTTTGTAGATAATCTAGAATGCACTGTCAAAAACGTAAACGAATAACTTAAGCAGTAATTAATTTAATTTTAAGTTATAACTGTAGTATATAATTATTGTTAAAACAGCTATAAACAGTCGTTCTCATTACACAGACTTTAATTAACTCGCTACGATTATGGATGTAGTGCACACCTCAGAGGCGATATCTGGCCAAACAAGGCTATATCGCTTATGGCAAACGGGACTATAGCCATAAGGCACGGCAGATGGCCTCAACTTACAGCACCTTATATGAACGTAGAGCACTTGTAAATAAAATTTACTTTTTGGCAAATTATTGTGTAAAACTTTTTTAACAATATTGCTGTTTTGTAAACCTGTTGTGTTGGTTTGTTTTTGTAATGGTATTAAAAATACATAAGAATTAGTGAGTCATATACCACAATATTATTATTCCTATTCCTAACTACAGGATCAATGTTTGATGAGTTTTATGTATGTACTGTGTATGTATGACTGACGTTGTGTGCAGGATGTGTTGCGACTTTGATTTTTAACTTAATACTCATTTATATATTTATTTAAATGTCGTTGTATTGTAAAAATAATTAAGGATGATAACATACATAAAATTACGTCTTTAAAACGAAAGTAAATGAAATTATAAAGGTGTAACGGAGGAGTTTTGTTTATTGAACTATTATTATGAAACAGTATACATTCAAGACTAAACGCCGCCGGAAGGAAACACTACGAAACATTATATTCGTCACTCGATGGGAATTTCCTTCCAAACTTTCGCCTTTCAAAAGTGGTCTAAAGCTTGGGAGATGAGGAGATAAAAATAGGTACCTACACTGATGCCTGAGATTTAGGTTTTCAAACTATTACGCAGGTATTCTATGTTTTACACATAGAGGGAAAAAAATATAATTATAATAATAAGAACAAAGAGCACTGTAAGCCCTGATGTTAAATACAATTCGTTGTATTTAATTTTTTCCTATATTTTTTAATTCATGACTCAAAGCATCAGTCATACATCCAGCTCGTTCATTTCTCAGAAATTGGAAAGTTTGATTACAATTTACAATATAAATAAAAATTATTATCACTCTTTTTCATAACAACTATCCATGTGTCTTACACTTTTTTATTATGAATTTGGGATGTATGTACTACCTTTAAACTACTCAGTAAGTATTAATTAAAATGTGAATGACTTACATATGTATTATTTTTTCTTTGTCCATTTTTTATTTAACAGACTATAAATTTCCAAAATTAGCAAAACAAAGTAAAAAAATCTCAATAAAAGGATTTCCACATGAGTTATAAAAATATTTTAAATACATTATGCATGGACTGATTAATTATTTATGTATATTTGCAAGTTTATTCATCTCGGCTAAAATGATACATGTCATATTCTTAACAATATAATTTCTAACAATTTCTAACGGGTTAATTAAATTAACTGACTGCTTACTCAATTACATTTATAAAAATGCAAAGAGAGAGTCGCTTCTGCTATTAATTAAAATTATTAAATTAACATTACTCCGTTAGAGTCGGTCTACATCACATCACTATGTCTAAGAAATAGGGGTGTGTTTCTAATTATAACGATAAACAAACGAATTTTTTTTGGTTAATTTTGTCAATGGTTTTTTGACAAAGTTAAACAAAAAATTTGATAAAGAGATTAAGAAGTAAAATTTCATTGTCATCATTTTTGGATAATTTTTCAGAGATTCGTTAATGATAAATTAGGCTTTAAGGCTCCGTCGCTTGACAAAAGTAGGCATGTCCCCCTTGGACACACGTCGCGCGAACTCGTTGCTGTTGAACTCAGTCCGTGACCTCAAAGCGTCAGTGGCTGTAAAGCGAACTAATTTGATTTGACTTTAAAATAGAAATGCATTTATTATGATCATTTTTTAAAGTAGTGATAAATATGTAATACTTTCGTAAATAAATGAAATAAGTAAATGATTTCAGGGTTATTTATTATAAAGACTGTTGGACATAAATAGAATAAGCTATATAAAATAAAACAAATTACATATTAAATCTATACAAATAAATAAAATTGAAGTGTCTGTTTGTAATATTGTAATACCCGCTTTTAACTAAATTACATATATAATATACATGGTGCAAATACCAAATTTAATTTTTTATAATTTGTCTGTCTGTCTGTTCCGGCTAATCTCTGAAACGGCTGGATCGTTTTTGACAGGACTTTCATTGGCAGATAGTTGCTGATGTAATAAGGAGTAACGTAGGCTACTTTTATTTTAGATTTTTTATTATTATTTTATAACTGCGAACTGAACAATAATTATTTTATTTATTGGGAAGAGATAGTATAGTGACCTGTGGGGCTGTATGTCATTTCCCTGTATATTCACACCATATCCGTATCTCGTTCTCGTTACAGGGTTGAATCAATAGGAAACTAGATATAAATAAGCTGATGTAGGTAACACATACACCGGCTAAAGTAGTTTACTCTCATAATGATTGCTACTTTCGCGCGAAAAACTATTCAACGGATTGTAATGAAACTTGGTAATTTATTATTCTTTACTAGCTGCTGTGCCCGCGACTTCGTCCGCGTGGAATTTAACAAAAAAGATATTGTTCAGTTCGCAGTTATAAAAAAAATATATTCTAAAATAAAAGTAGCCTAAGTTACACCTTATTACATCAGCTATCTGCCGGTGAAAGTCCCGTCAAAATCGGTCCAGCCTTTCAGAGATTAGCCGGAACAAACAGACAGACAGACAGACAAAAATTTTAAAAAATGTTTTTTTTTGGTATATGTAGTATGTACCGTGTATAGAATTATAGATCCATATGCATTTAGTAAGAAGCGGTTATTTTAATATTAGAAACAGACACTCCAATTTTATTTATTTGTATAGATAACGTTTACCAGCCCTACATACGAATGTCAGTGTAGGCTGATATGAGTGCATCAGTCCGTGAACTACTGCGCTTATCCACTGCAACGCTGTCGCGTGGAATTCGCGCCTAATATGGTAGCATTACTGAATCGGTATCTGATCCATGCTGTTCTATTGTTATGAGGCCATGAGAAGAACCGTAACCCATATATTTGTCATTTCATCAATAAATATGACTTCCTAGTGGGTTAATGATCCACGTCCTTTTTTAAGCGACTTCCAAAAAGGAGGAGGTTCTCAATTCGACACGTATGTTTTTTTTCTTTTTTTTATGTATGTTAGCTCAGAACTTTCGACTGGGTGGACCGATTTCGATCAATTTTGTTTTATTTGAAAGGTTTTGCGTGTCATGTGGTCCCATTTTAATTTAATTGAGATCTGACAAGTACTTTTAGAGTTATATCTAATAATGCGTATTTACGTGACTACTTTTTCGTCGACCTACGTTATATTATACCGCATAACTTTTTACTCGGTGTACCGATTTCGATGATTCTTACTTTAGTCGAAAGCTAATACTTGTCTTGTAGTCTTGTTTAAATTAGATCGAAAACTGATTACAGCTTTTTAAGTAATCTTTAATAGCGCGTATTTACTTGACTATTTTTTCGTCTTATTACGTTGTATTACTTGTCGATGTAATTGAAGTCGCTTTTTTTTCGTTTGCGAGCAAACACAATTATTATATAACTAGCTTCTGCGCGCGACTTCGTCGGCGTGGACTCCGCTCCTATTGGTCTTAGCGTGATGACACATAGCCTATAGCCTTCCTCGATAAATGGGCTATCTAACACTGAAAGAATTTTTCAAATCGGCCCAGTAGAACCAGAGATTACCGCGTTCAAACAAACAAACAAACAAACAAACAAACAAACAAACAAACAAACAAACAAACAAACTCTTCAGCTTTATATATTAGTAAAATATTTTAATGTTATGAGTTCTATATACTCTATTACTTTTATTATATTATCGAGTACTTATTGTAAATCAATTATCTAGAAACGGTTTTAATGGAACACGTATATTTTTAACTGACTTGAAAAAAGAAGAGGTTCTCAATTCGACATTTTTTTCTTTTCTTATGAACCTAATTACTGAACCTGAACCTTTTACTGAATGGACTGCTGGTGGACTGATTGACAATTCATTTTTTTTATGAACAGTTGGTGGATGCCATATTTAAAGGTTATAATGGGTTAACCTTAAGAGATAGACATAATTATATTGTCGCGAACTTTTTTTAGAACTTTTAATGGCAATCAACTCCGTCATACATAATTTTTGGGCCCGCTTTAACCGTTTAGGCAGCGTACGCAACGAAAGCTCTCAAATTTTTTTTCCCGTTTTCGTAACATTTCTTAGTAACGTTCAGCTCCTTTTTGCTAAAGCGTGATGTTATATAGAGCCTTCCTCAGCAAAATGGACTATCCAACACAAAAATAATTTTTCAATTAGACCCAGGAATTCCTGAGATTTGTGCGTTTAAAGAAAACAAACAGACTGTTCAGCTTTATAATATTAGTACCTATAGACATTGAGAAACGATTCATTTTCGAATCAGAAACCTGTGTAGTGACATTAAATTTCGAACAAGACGTGTTCAAAATTCGAACAAATGTTTTTTTTTTTCTTCTAAATTTAAAGGTTTTAAAGTAACTAAATGTCTTGAAATTATATTCAACCAACTAGGTTCAACAAAATCAGAGGCAGATTTGCTCAGAATAAGCTGAATAAGACCGCAAGTGAGGCTTTTATTTAACTTTATTTAGCGTGACGTGAAACCGTGTCGTAATTATTATTAAACAAGTGTGATAATGATGAATAAGTTAACGTTAAACAATGACAACGGTGAACGACGCGTTGACGCAACGGTCACAGCACTGGTTTGTGGCGGTTGCGCTGGCGGTTGCGGGTTCGATCCCCGCACATGACAAACATTTGTATTGGCCATAAGTACAGATGTTTGTCGTAGTCTGGGTGTTTGTGCAGTCCTTGTGCATGGTGCGTCGGAGAGCACGTTAAGCCGTCGGTCCCAGTTGTTATCATTTACACCTGATAGCGATCATTACTTATAGTTGGGAATGTATTATCCGGCAACCCGCATTGCAGCAGCGCGCAGCGTGGTGGATTAAGCTCTGATCCTTCTCCTACATGGGGAAAGAGGCCTATGCCTAGCAGTGGGATGTTACAGATGAAGCGAAACAATAAACAAACGAAAAATTAAATTTAATCTGCCTGTTAACTTTACTTTTTTATTTTAAAATTATTTAAAGACCCATCTGTTGTAATATTTCTTATTATATATTTTTTTCTACTTTTTTGAAATAATTTTGTCTTTTTTTGTCAATAGTACGTAGGGCAGGAGTAAGCAACCCGCGACCCGCGGGTCGCATGCGGCCCGAATAGAGATTTTGTACCGCGCCAGAGGTTTTCAAATTTTCAAAACTGTCAATTTTATTATAATAAGGCACATCAAAATTCAATACTTGTACCATCAAGTCTTATTATTTTCCATCATTCGGTGCTTTTGGCCCGAATATCAATTTTTCAAAATTTTGCGGCGCTCTAGTAAAAATGGTTGCTCACCCCTGACGTACGGTAATAGGGTTCTGTAATTTTTTTATTGTGCCCACCTCATTTACTGTTAATCATACTATACAATATTTTTTTCTAAAGTTTACGAATTTCACTCATTATAATGAAATAACTTCTTCGGATTGTATCGCAGCTTATTATACCGCGATAAAATCCGAAGAAGTTGTTTCGTCATATTATACAAGTTTTTTATTCACCTCTACTCTAATACGTTTTACCTCCAAATATGTACCATATCTACCGCCAACCTTATCATTATCCTAATTTCGTAATATATATATTTTTTTGCGAAACTAAAATTCTATTATGACGACTCATCATCATCATCATCATCATCATATCAGCCTGTTGCAGTCCACTGCTGGACATAGGCCTCCCCAAGCTCGCGCCAGACATCCCGGTTTTCCGCAATCCCCATCCAGCCTACACCAGCAATCTTACGTAGATCGTCGGTCCAGCGGGCCAGAGGGCGTCCTACACTGCGTTTGCCAATACGCGGTCTCCACTCCAGGACACGTCTGCTCCAACGGCCATCGGTCCTGCGACACAGATGACCAGCCCACTGCCACTTCAACTTGCTGATTCTGTGGGCTATGTCGGTTACTTTCGTTCTCTCACGGATAGTCTCATTTCTTATTCTGTCCTTGAGAGAAACCCCGACGACGACGTATGACGACTACAACTATCTAAAACAACCTTCACGTACCTATACCTAAATATACATATCGTATCATTATACGTAAATCACATTATTATTTGCAATTAATCTAATCGTGATCTGGCACAAATTTTTAACTAGATTAAATGAGTTCCAATTGGTATTTTAAATATGTAACCTATGACAAAACGTGCTAAACAAATTTATAGTATAACATACTTCTTTTTATAGAAAGGGAAATGCAGTTTATTAGCTCCGCCACCCGAGAGGGACGGGAGTGTGGAGCTCCCAGACTAATGACAGACTATCCACCAAAACCACCATCTTTTTTTTCCGCCGGCACCTTGATGGGGACGCCATGGGATCGCTTTCACACACTACCACGACGCCCCCAGTGATGATCTTCCTAAGTCAATCCCTCCGCCGTCTGCAGGAGGGAGACGAGGTACAGGAGCATCCCACCACCTGAGTTCAGGCGACCGTGAGGTCCAGCCTATCCTCAAGGAAGGAAAACTGGAACCCGACGTCTCCGCGCCGTCGCAGCGCCACACACAACTCCGCACCTCTGCGCCAACACGCCTGCGCTCACAGGTCCACTCTGAGAACCAGAGCATTACTCGGAGTGCACGCTCAGCTGCTGGTTTTGGTCCGCGGGGGCCCTACTCCTAAGACCTCTACCACCCGCAAGCGGGCGGCGTTCCCCTATCCGCCACCTGGGGACGCGCCCAGTAGGAGATCCAGCAACTCCCTTTTGATACTATATCATACTTGACTAGCATTGGCTAGCCCGTTGGACGGTAGGAGACGTTTTTAGTAGCCCTGTTTTCTGTTCCGCGAGTTGCGGGTTCGATTTCCGCCTGAGTCTGGGTGTAAAATGTATATTTAGATATTAAAGATTAAACAAAAAATAAATGTAAAACCGATTTTTGCCTCACACGAGAATAATTAAGGTTACATTTAAATGTTAATTAATTACTATTAAATCTATTTTAGTTGCAAATTTTAGAAATCTAATATTTTTTTGTTCAGTTTCCGCGCCGTGATCACGAGTACCATCAAGCATCAAGAGTTCCCTAGAATAATCTGCTTTCATGTTCTCAGTCTCAACGTATACTTTCTCTATTCATACATATTACTTTCACGCGAGTCTGTTGAGAACGGAGATTGTTCACAATATGGATAAATTATTTTGACGTTACATTGTTATAAAAAGCAGTCGGAAAATAGCCGACATAGATTCTAAGTTTACAAGATTGTTGAGTGAAAACATTTGTTTACGTACATATTATATCTTTTTAAATCATAAGTAGTAATACACTAACATTAAGTTAGTTTTAACTAGACCACCAATTTATCTACATCACAAAATTTGAAGTGCGGAAACCTTTTTTTTTAAATATTTTTTCTAATAGAAATAATGCGTGTCAAGTCTTCTATTCCACTTGCGGTTTAGAGTAAAATCTTATGAATTCTAATTTTCAGAATATAAGAGAAACTCAGCTTTTTATATTGTACGGAGAAAGCTCTTTAATAAGACCGTCGAAACGATAGACCATCTTCCGTAATTAGGTATAGTTACTATATAATATGTATTGTGTATACATAAAACTTATTTCGACACATTTATTGATGCCAGTTCTCTCACAATCGTCTCATCAATCACGACGATCACGATACAGCCTGTAATATCCCACTGTTGGGCATAGGCCTCTTCTCCATGTAGGAGAAGGTTCGGAGCTTAATCCACCACGCTGCTCCAATGCGGGTTGGCGGATATATTCCCTACTATGAGTGACGATCGCTATCAGGTGTACATGATAACAACCGGGACCGACGGCTTAACGTGCTCTCCGAGGCACGGTGGGGTAACCCACAAGGACTGCACAAACACCCAGACCACGGCAAACATCTGTATGGCCAATACAAATGTTGTCGTGTGCGGGAATCGAACCCGCAACCGCCTGCGCAACAGCCAATCGCAATCCAGTGCTGTAACCGCTGCGCCAACACGGCGTCTCATCAAATCTCAATCAAATTTAAATGGGACCATATGGCAAGCAACAGCTTTAATTAAAAAAAGAATCATCAAAATGGGTACATCCAGTAAAATCTTATGTCAGTATCCACATAAAAGTTAAAACAGTCGAATTGAGAAACTCCTTTTTTGAAGTTGGTTTAAAACGAAGAATAGATGAGATATACCTAAGATATTAATAATCAGTCGCTATTCATTGCAAATTCTTAGAATAATTGCAATATCGGTCAGGGTGTCGCTACATTATTGTTTAATTAAAAGATCGTGACTGCAATGTACTCAACAACAACTGTTATTAATATTTATAAGAGTAATAGTTTTATTAATTACTAGATGGCCCGGTGAACTTCGTATCACCTACACAAAACACTTTCTGAACGCACCTATAAATATTTGACAACGTCTTTGACAAAAGATATAAAATTTCCCCGCTAGGAACATTTTGTATTGGAAAATTAAATCGTCGTTTCTGGTATTTTCTGTTACATAGATATTATTTACGTTTCTCACCGTTTAAACCTTCCCTGAACTTCCACAAACATTTTAAGATCAAAACTAGCTAAATCGGTCAAGCCATTCTCGAGTTTTAGCGAGACTAACGAACAGCCATTGATTTATATATATTAATACAGTTTATTTTACAAATAAAGTATGGAAGAATCATTAACGCATATAATGTTGTTTTTGAGGGCGAGCCTGGGCCACTAAATACAAATAAATTTGAACTATGACATTTTTTAACCCAACGTTCTATTTTACTAATCTGTGCCAACTATGGTGGGCACTAGACTAGACTAGACTGTTGTTCTATATAAGCATATAGAGAGAATAAATCAAACATTACCCATGCGTTTATTTTAAATCCAGTACAAATGATGACCTTAAAGTTTAATAATCAAAATATTAAAATAAGAGTAATTAATTTGAATTACATACACTTTCCTCATAATAGACTACTGGTTCACAACGACTATGTAGTTATTTTTTATCCGGTCACATGAGCTGCAGCGTGATCATTTATATTTATAAACTATCACTTTCCTCAGTTACTCAGTTTCCTCACTAAACTACAGTATTAGAATTTAGAATGATGCCTTAATTACAAAGTGGACTGCAACCATTGAGATATTATTACTAACGTAAATAATATCTCAATGACTGCAACAGGCTGAACTGACTGACTGACTGACTGACTGACTGACTGACTGACTTAATTAAAAAGAACACCAAAAAATAACTTCAACAATTTGAATAAATAAACTTTTTAGTTTTGTTACATTTGTAAGTATTATCTCATTGTCAGTGTAGTTCGTAAAAACAATTCGTGACCATTCTAAAAACAATCGTTTGCTGAATCGACGCGAAAATTAGCAATATTTATTACTAATAAATTATAGATTCTTAAATATTCTTTAAGAATCAATAAAACAAAATTTGCTTATGTTTGTCAGAAATACATTTACATGAGTTGATATGACACAAATGCATTTATGAAATCGACTGAATTAACATAAAAGCAAGTTTAAGATGAAATTTTTTATTTCGTTTTTAAACAAAATATGAAACAGTGAAAGCAAGAAAGAAATCTTACTGGGAGTAAAGGCTTTAATTTATTCATAATACAGTTATAAAATTAATAATACGCATTTTTTAAATTAAAATATTAACCTGCAATATTTTTAGAGAGATGGTTTCTATAATATATTAGAAACTCTAAAATATTATATAGTGACAGCATTTTGTTTACTTAACTCCTACTGTTTATACTACCTACTAACACAGGGGTTCCCAATCTTTTTCAGCCCGTGGCGCACTCACAAAATTAGAATTTTGTCACGGCGCCCTACCCTATTTAGCTATTTGAAAAATATACAGTAGAAAGAAATAGGCACCTATAAAGATAATAATTAGGTTGAGAGGAGCAAAAATGAAAATGTCCGCTTACAATATGAAATTGACTTTTTTTATTATAAAAGAATTGAAACAGACAATAACAAGAAAGACTTAAGTCTTAAGAAAAGCAAAGATAAAATACGATATTCACTCAATCAAATCAATGTGATAGACCGGGAGATAGTGACACAAAATATTAGGTCATTTGTACCAGTATGGCGGTTCGTCAGGGGTCTAATTATGTAAAGGCAAAAAGGAAAATGATGGTCATAGCGCTCGCACCGGCGGCCCAATCGCGTGGGCGTTTATCGAACGCGTCGGTTAAATAACGAGTGGCGAACGATTTGTTCCACAAAAATGCTTGTATTTTCAGATAGTCGAAAAAAAAAGAAGTAGGCGGTAGCGGAATGCCATACTTCTCGGGTGTGACTTACAGCCCGCCATACCGACGCGAATACATTAATTTAAATAAAACAATTCAACCATTTGTACCAGGCTAATTTTTGCATAGCTAATCATCGTCAAGTAGCCATTCACGAAAATCACCTTGCCATACTTTTCCGACAGTTCCCAATGGCCGCCATACCACTGCAAAGGAGTAATTTCTTTTTTTTTTCGCCAAACGATTTGTACCAGTATTGCATTTGAATTTTTGGAAAGTATTTGACAAAATGTGACCGTTATTATTTATCCCATACTTTTAGTAGGGGGAAAAGTGCTGCCATACTTGAAATACTTATTTAATTGACACGTTTTTAAAATACGACTGTAAAATACGTAAAATCATTTTTTACATCATGGCATCATTGTATTCTCGTCATTTGTATGCAATTGTAGCTAAAAAAATTTATTACAGATCGTAAACATCGGGCGGATGACTTGAGCTAAAAGGTGAAAAAAAATAAAAAAATTTGATGATTTATACCAGTATGGCATTTCGATTTTTGGAAATTATACGATACAATGTGACCATTATTATATTTGCCATACTTGTAGTAGAGGGAAAAAGTGGCGCCATACTTGAAAATAAACTCGAATTACGAATAAAATCTTAGCATTTTGAAAAAATATTGTTCACATTCGCCACCTCCCACAGGTATGGCATTATCAGACTTCTATTTATGATCATACAGGGAACTGTTAAAAAAAGTTTCAGGGTGGTACAAATCGTTTGGCGAAAAAAAAAGAAATTACTCCTTTGCAGTGGTATGGCGGCCATTGGGAACTGTCGGAAAAGTATGGCAAGGTGATTTTCGTGAATGGCTACTTGACGATGATTAGCTATGCAAAAATTAGCCTGGTACAAATGGTTGAATTGTTTTATTTAAATTAATGTATTCGCGTCGGTATGGCGGGCTGTAAGTCACACCCGAGAAGTATGGCATTCCGCTACCGCCTACTTCTTTTTTTTCGACTATCTGAAAATACAAGCATTTTTGTGGAACAAATCGTTCGCCACTCGTTATTTAACCGACGCGTTCGATAAACGCCCACGCGATGGGGCCGCCGGTGCGAGTGCTATGACCATCATTTTCCTTTTTGCCTTTACGTAATTAGACCCCTGACGAACCGCCATACTGGTACAAATGACCTAATATTTTGTGTCACTAATTCACTATCTCCCGGTCTATGACGGGTGAGCTTGGTGAATATTTGTAGTTTCGGATAATACCTAATAGAGAATCGACTCCGGCGGCGGCGCCCCTCTTTAGTTTCTACGGCGCACCAGGGCGCCGCGGCGCACAGTTTGGGAACCCCTGTACTAACAAAAGAGAGCTTTCAAATAAATTAAAAGTAAAAAACCTTTTTAAAAAACAAGCTTTTATTTGAATGCACTAAAACGAAAAAAATAAATTTTTACTTTAAAACTTTTACTATCTACTTATAAAGTCATTACACATAATCTATATGATAGAAAAGCTTGTCGCGAGATATGAGTACTCGTATTTCCTTAGTTTGAAAATTTTAATAGTTAAAATCAATCACATCAATTTATTTAATTAACTTGTTTACAAGCAAATCTCGCGACAAGCTTTTATATCATATAGATTATGTGTAATGACTTTATAAGTAGATAGTAAAAGTTTTAAAGTAAAAATTTATTTTTTTCGTTTTAGTGCATTCAAATAAAAGCTTGTTTTTTAAAAAGGTTTTTTACTTTTAATTTATTTTTAACTTTTTAGTCGGTTATCAGTTATCACGTCACTTTATTCGAATTATTCTTAGCAAGCCCTTTCATTTGATACCCATATTGTAGAAGTGCACTAAAAATAACTAGTCCGCACTCTTGGATATGCTGCCATATTGGATTTAGAATGACGTCATAAAGTTAGCCATGCATTGTCATCCAAATTGAACCTGCATACAAAATTTCAGCTCAATTGGTTGCTTCAATATTGAGTTGCAAGATTTCACCCGAACAAACATACATACATACATGCATACATACAAACCATGCATTGTCATCCAAATTGAACCTGTATACAAAATTTCAGCTCAATTGGTTGAAGATATCTGCTTCAAAATTGAGTTGCAAGATTTCACCCGAACAAACATTCATTAAATTTACATACATACATACATACATACATACATACATACATTGCAAGTTAAATAAAAGCTTGTAAAAAGGAGGAGGTTCTTGATTCGACTGATTTTTTTATGTATCTCAGAAATTTTTACTGGTGACCGATTTCGATAATTCTTTTTTAATTGAAAGGTGGTACGTGTCATGTCCCATTCAAAAATTAAGATCCCTCCAAAAACATTCTGTAAAAAAACTAGCCAAGTCTCGATGGAGCTGCTTGTTTATCACTAAAAAGTAATGAAATCTAGACAAAGTCGTGCCAAGTCTAAGGTTCCTTACTGCGATTTCTTTATTATTATACACTGCTCAACAAAGTCTAGGGAACAAGCCAACTATATGACTTTATTTGTAAAATCTTCTTTAAAAAAGTACTGATCTCTTTGAGGTAAACAGGTAGGCTGAATGTTTATCAAACGTTGTTCGAATTTAAAAAAAAAAAATTAGAAACAAAAGAATTTTCGTAAAAGGCGGGAATCTTTCACTTTGATTGCTGTGTAGTGATACTGTATGAGAATTTTAAAGATAAAAATTTGTTTTATTGTTTTATGATTTTATTGAAAAACAAAATTAACTGTTGTTATTCGTAACTTTTGCGACTACGGCCATTATGTCACGACGTCATTTAACGCGGGAAGAAATGATTCGAGCTGTAGGAATGTTGGAAGCTGGGCTACCCCAACGCGAAGTTGCAGCTGCTCTGAATTCTCACGCGAGCGTTATCTGCAGACTGTGGGTACGTTACAGACTTACTGGCGATGTAGCCGAAAGGCACAGAGGCAGGTATAGGGTTACTACGGAAAGGCAAGACCGTTTTTTGCAAAATGTCGCAAGGAGGCAACCCACCATTACGGCTCGTCAGTTGGTAGAAGACCTCCAGTCGCAGCACCAGGTTGCTATCAGTGACCAGACTGCTCGGAGGAGACTCCATGAAGCTAATCTTCGTGCTCGCAGACCACTAAGAGTGCCCGCGCTGCGTCATGGAAATCGAGGACGTCGATTATTGTGGGCACGTGAACATTTGCAGTGGACCGTAGATCAGTGGGCACATGTACTGTTCTCCGATGAATCTCGCTTCGGATTTCATCCAGATTCAAGAAGAGTGCGTGTTTGGCGGATTCCTGGTCGGCAGAGTCGGCTTCAAAACCCACAGGAGGTGCATCCCTACCAAGGTGGTACAATCATGGTGTGGGCTGGAATCCGCCTGGGTGGACGGACGGATCTCGTTTTGATCAGGGGAAATTTAAATGCAGAGCGATACTGCGAACAGGTAGTCCAATCCGTGGTTATCCCGCACCGACAAAATCTGGGCGCAGATTTTATTTTTATGCAAGATAATGCACGACCACATACTGCGAGTCAGGTGATGGATGTGTTCCGCGAGTACAACATCGAAGTGCTGGAGTGGCCTGCTCAGTCCGCGGACCTCAATCCCATTGAACACGCGTGGGATTTACTAAAGAGAAGGGCTTTTAGAAATCTCCCTCAAAATTTGAACACAGCAGATGAACTTTTTTCACATCTCTCCAGAGAATGGAGTCTTCTTCCACAAGAGACAATCGATAGTCTCATAATCAGTATGCCACGACGATGTCAAGCTGTTGTTAATGTCTTAGGGGGTCCAACTAATTATTAAAAAAGTCCCCGCATATTTGTTCTTAACTGTAATGTTTTAATTTTTAAGAAATTTTATTAAATTAAATTTCTTTGTTTAGTTCTGTAATACACTTTCTTTGTTTTTCATTAAAATTACCTCGTAATTCAAAAACTGAATCCTTTATTTATATACGCAACTAATTAAGCATTAAATTGCGCATCGATTGGTATATAAACTTTAAAACAAAAATATATAAAAATAAAAATATTCCCTAAAAACCTCCTGTTCCCTAGACTTTGTTGAGCAGTGTAGTTAATGTTGTGTGACTTGCCCGTTGAAGGGTACAAAACTAAGAATAATATCCCATACTGTTATTGGTAATTGGACGCAAGTGTCTCATTTTAGGCGGTTGTTGATTGAGCAACACATGCATTCACTTCTGTTCTCTTATTTTTGGAGCGTCAAATCGACCACCGATCTAACATAAAATAGACGTACCTACTTGAAATAATTTTTTATACAGTTTGTTTCAGGCTTGCCCATACAAAAGTATTATTGAAATACGCAGCTTTATCAAGCCTACGATTGACTGGTTATTCAATCAACGTTTTCCAAGTGGCAATTTTCCATCGTCAATGGGTAGCGGAAGCGGTTCTGGCGACAGATTGGTGCAATGGTGTCATATAGCACCTCGTTTTGTACCCTTGTGTACGGTGTACCCTTCAACGGCCAAGTCACACAACATTAACTATAATAATAAAAAAATCGCAGTAAGGAACCTTAGACTTGGCACGACTTTGTCTAGATTTCATTACTTTTTAGTGATAAACAAGCAGCTCCATCGAGACTTGGCTAGTTTTTTTACAGAATGTTTTTGGAGGGATTTCACTCCTTTTTGTAGAAACGTGGGCATATTCAGGCATATTTATTTATTTTATTAGAATTTCTTATTTGACACATTTTTTTTTGGAATAGTTTTTTTATTATTACAATACAAGTGGGACGCTATAGGCTAGATTAAATTAGAAGATGTATCCCACTACGCTGGATTTTTGCAATGACAGTCGATTTTTTTATATACCAACTAGCTGGGCCCCGCGGTTTCACCCACTTTGATATGAGGAAAAAAAATAGCCTTCCTTCTTCTTAAAGCATAACCTTTCTCTTTAAATAGGCTATCCACCTCAGAGGAATTTTTCAATTCGAATCAATAGTTCTTGAGATTAGCGCGTTTTAAACAAACAAACAAAAAAAAATCGACTTTCAGGTTTACAATATTAGTACCTATAGATTAGTACAGATTAAGATATATAAAACATATCTTTTACACTTCCGCGACGAAAATATTTTTATGATATACTGACTTTGACTGGATTGACAGAATAATCTGGAATTTTTCAAGGAGACCAATCAATTGAACTTTTTTTTTGTATCTAATTCATTGGTACATTTATCATTTATTGTATATTTAAGTAGCTTTATATATTTTCCTTAGTTTACACTAAATACTTTTCTGAACGCACGCACAAATATTTGACAACCAATATGTATTATGTCAATCCGTTTTCATTATACTGACATTATTATACATTTTTAAAATTTAAAATACGCCACTATCCGTATATTGTGGATATATGTTGTCGATTCGAAACCTTTATTTAAATACGTTATTTAATTTTAGGTGAGAGTTTACCATATCGACGGGATGAACATTAAATGTTTGACAGTTACGAAACACGAACATTATACATCATACTTCCTTACAAATTTTCATTCTCACCTTTCAACCCCTTACACCCTGTTTTTCGCATTATATTTTTGTTAGGCGGTATATCGATCTCTTCTAATAGTTTGGTTGGGCTCTTCTGTTTTCTAGTCAGGGTCACCAGGTACTCCAGATCTTCGATTATCCTAGTTTTTATAGTTTTCCCTTTATGTAGCCATTAAACCCTAACTCTGTACCAAATTTCAGCTCTCTGAGTTTATGGGAAGTACTAGTTCTATTTTGATGATCATGAGTGAGTGAGTGAGTGTCGTAAATGCGAAACTTTGCTTTCGCTTAACTTCGAAAATAAATGACCTACAGACTTGAAATTTTGTATTTTAAGTATATGATTATAGCTTACTGGATGACGAAAATTTCAGCGTTCTGGTCTTATCCAGAGGTTCTCAAATAGGGGCCTGAAAATGCGGCGAAATGGTTCGAGTAAAGGATGGTACGGCAGTGTTTGCTTCGCGCTCGACTTGGCGGGGGCACTGCCGTGCCCCCCGATCTGACAAATACTTTTCGAGTTATCACAAATAATGCGTAATTGCGTATTTACTTGACTATTTTTTTTGCCTCAGAATACAGAAAAACAGAAAAAGTTTGTTCTGTATTCTGAGTTTTTCGCATAACTTTTTAAATGTACCTATGTAAAAAAAATCCGTTACTTTTATAGCACTATAGTAGGTACATAATATTACTAGTTGAAAGCTAGTTGAAAGATCATTTCAGGCTTCAGCCAACGACCAAGCACGGCCACCAACCAACCAACCCGAACCACCAAGACGAATAGTTTTTGTATATAGGGACTAGACTTTTATTGGTTAGAAAATGGGAATAAGGCACGTGTTACGTATACGTATAGTTTTTGTAATGATGTAACCAAGATGTAACGGCTGACGTATTTATACAAACAAATGCGATGCGTAAAATTTGAACCTAACGACTTTCGGCGAAGGTCAGCGGAGACGCCTCTGGAATTTTAAAACGTGATAATAATGTATGTTTGCTCAATCATAACGTCATCTTTATATTACTTAAATGACTTCACATACAAAATTATCTTGATGCTATTTAACGTACATTATCTGAGAATAATTTTAGCTTTCGACTTTGTCTTTTAAGAGTTTAGTATATATATTTAGTCTTTTTAGATATTGGTCCATTTCAAAACAGTTCTACAAAGTATAAAATCCTATGTAGTAGCTGCTCCAATGCGGGTTGGCTGATATATTCCCTACTATAAGTAACGATCGCTATCAGGTTTACATGATAACAACCGGGACCGAAGGCTTAACGTGCTCTCCGAGGCACGGTGGGGAGACCCACAAGGACAGCACAAGTGCCCAGACCACGACAAACATCTGTATGGCCAATAAAAATGTTTGTCATGTGCGGGGATCGAACCCGCAACCGCCTGACCGCCAGCGCAACAGCCACAAACCAGTGCTGTGACCGTTGCGCCAACGCGTGGTCGTATAATGACCTATACACGTTTAATTTATTTTCATCAATGTTGAGAGTAAATTTTAATACTAATTAATATGCTTAATTTGGTAAATACAAACTAAATATAATTTATAGTATTAAAATCATAAATAATTGGTCACAAATCTCTAAGAAGAAGATGTAAATAAATACGTTTATAATGAATGCACGTTATTTGTTGGGGACCCTTTATTTTCATAAGATTGTATTTGGTGAGCATGGGACCACAACTGTGTGTTTAGCGTCAGTCGCTTATACAAACTATTTTTTTAATAATTAAAAAAAGATTGGCGAAAATACAAAAAAAAACATATATACATAGAGGGAAACATAGAACCTTCTCTTTTCTAGAACGGTGGTATATAGGTACATTCCCGCTAAGCATTCCCGTTTATTAAAGCCCGAATAAATTTCACAATCTGTGCATGTTTAGGTATCTACCCAATACCCATACACGCCTACACCGTACACGGTATGCTGTATGCAGTAGGTATGTAATAAAATTCATTACCAAGTACAAAAGTAAAAAAAGTTTTTAAAAGAAATTTAATTACATTTATGCGAAAATTCATAACGAGTAGGTAAGTTGTACCATGGTTGTACCATGGTTGTACCTATGTGGCAAACTGGCAGTATCCGCTACCAAATTGAAACCGTTGTGAGTTGTGACTTGAATTCGAATTCTTAACGGATATGAACTGAACTCGAGGCCAAAGACTCCGCGCCATTTTATAACATCAGACATCCACGGCGACTGATTGGCACATCGTGACGATCTTCAATTTCATATTGTCTTAGCATCATTTAACTTACAAGTTTTTGTTTTTAGTCCTTTTCTACACAATAAAGAAGGAAAGGGACAGCTTATGCTACAGACATCTTACTCATATAAAAACTTAACTTTGGAGTCTGTCGAAACCGGTTTTGTTCTGTTATAACTTTGGCTGAATTAGATGACGAAGTCTTTAAAGAATCCGTGCACTGTGGGAGTATACACAATAATCGTAATATTGTAAAAATTAAGTCAAGGACTAATGTTAAAAAATGATGCACTTTTGTTTCGTTGTACAATAATCAGGATTGAAATCATTGAGCTATTATTACTAACGTAGTTAACGTAGTTAACGTTAGTACATATTACTTCAATGATTGAAATTCATAATTATTCTATTGCGAAGACATAATACCTTAACTGTTTCGTGTCAATAAACGTTTTTAAAACGCTAAATAAATTGACCGTATCGCTTGTTTTTTTTAAACTTATCTACAAGTACTAGCGAGGACAGACACCCACGAATTCTAAAATTAAAAATCTACAAACTTAGTTTAAATCAACATCTGTCTTCTTTTGTTTACATTACGTGTTACCTACTGTAAATTTTAAACGTGATCATTTTATTATTTTCTTCCTTTGTATGTACATTTTTATCTAGATATACATAGGTATATAAAAGAGATTTCCACCCATATTGACTCATCACGATATCTCTGGAACCGGCGTAGAGACTTTAAATGTGGTAGGAATATTCCTTTCGCCGACTAGAGGTCAGCTAAGAACGGATTTTACGAAATTCCACCCACAAGAGGGGGTTGCGGGGGTTTATAACAAATGTGGCAAAACAACGTTTGCGGGGTCAGCTAGTATTTATATATTATTATATTGTAACTTATTTAAATCCAATTACTGTCATCTAATGGCTATAAAATAATAAATAATAATAAAACGAAGTTTAATTATTTTTATTCTTATGTTTTTGTGTTTCAGGACCCCCGTCCATCCCCCGACAAGAGAAATTCCTATATGCTGGGCTGCTGGCCGTTGAGTGTAGGGTGTTTTTACACTGATCAAGTAACAATAGTTTGTTTGTATACACCTATGTACCTACTTATAAAATAAATGTATTTCTAACATAACCTCATTCCAAGGCAAACGATAAAACCATGCATGATGCACTTATAAGGATGTTTCTGCCAGTTCTTACGAGTATCGCCTTGACATTAATAGCGATAACATTTCCTTCCTTCCGCCAGATGCACGCACCCTCGAACTTTTGTTTATTGCCAAAAAATAAAACGCCGGAGTCAGGATGTTTTGTCACATAATTTTAGACCGTATTAACTTTTGACCCGACTTCAAAAAAAAAAAATTTTTTTAATTCAATTGTATTGTGTTTTTAAGTAAGTACTAATTTTGTGATTTTTTAATAGAAACTGGTGCTTCTCACGTGGTCTCATTTTAATTTGATCGAGTACTTTTTGAGTTATTAATACATAATTATTATGTATTATAAAACAAAGCCGCTTCCCACTGTCTGTCTGTCCCTATGTATGCTTAGATCTTTAAAAATTGGTTTAGTTTTAACGATTCTAGTCTGCTCAAACTATTAATGCAGGGAAGAATGCTTTAATCAACATATCCCCAAAAATATTTTTTCATCCATTTTATAAAAAATCAAAGTTAAGTACTTGCCGTAAAACTCATTCCGAAAGCTCCCGATTTTTCTTTAACTTATTATGTACAATCTTACTTAAAAATGCAACAGGTTTTTTACAACCTTTCCGTAAGATACAACAGGAATTATAATCAGTTTATGTTATGAAAAAAAATGACAAACAACATCATTACTTCTCATTTAAGTATTCGTTTTAGGAATAAACCCTTTTTTTTGCAAAAATCTAAAAATAAATGTTGATCATTAACAACATTGTCAGTTTCAGCGGGTCTATTATAAGGCAGCAGGTTATAAAATCAATGTGCATGTGTATTCTGTTAATATCTATCGGCATTTCTCTTAATTGCACTATGGGAATGTAGGTAACAGGGTGCGCCGTATATGGTATTATTGAGAACATTCGACGCAATTGTTCCATTACGATTTCGCCTTAGAAAATTCTTATTTAGGCTTAATTTGCTATCTAGATACAGGCAGACCAAGGTTCCTGTTGTGTCTCCAAAAATGGCGGTGTGGCAATTCGACGCGCATGTGCGGTCGGTAGGCCTTTTAAGGTTTCTCGAGAGCCTTTTAGAGGGCTAGCAGCTACGAATCGACTCGATGAAGGCAAACTTGATATAGGACGACGAATGGTATATTTTAAATTTTACTTTGTAATGGTAGTTGGGAGAGCGTTGTTAATGAACGCTATTTGAATTTTAAATTATATAGCGGAAGGTATCCTCTTTGTATGCAAAACATCTTAATGTCGAGATGATAATATTTCATCGTAATTTCTAGTCGTCAAGTTTATAGTAAAGAAGAATACAATAATAGCTCATGTATTTAATTTAAAAGAACTTATCTCGTAGGTGGTTCATTAACTATAAACATTTTTCGTACTTGGTTTTGCTGATTCCATGTCTATACAATTAATACATAAAGTGTGTGATATTTGGGATTTTATCATTTTAGGTTTAGTAGAAATGCCGATTTTTTTTCCAGACATGTTAAATAAGTTTATAGATATATTTTAAAGTTTAAAAACATAATTTTACCTTTCCATTACGTTTATTTAACTCTCGTATAAAAAAAGACATTTGGTTAACATTTGCAACTATGCTGGTCTGTAATGCCTCGACAGTATGGTCCTAATGACCAATGAACTTGTCCATTTCTAGCGCGGGGGCCAAGACGATGGCAAGCGTCAATTGTTGACCTTGGAACAGCGCTGGTATTGATGTTAGCGCTGATTATGTTTTACAATATTTCAAATTATTACGAATATTTAAAAAGATTTTAAATATAAGATAACAAAATTGTCGTTGTGTTCTAAAAATGCAAGATCATAATTATATATTATTATGACCGTTATTTTAACACACGTTTTAAGTTCGACGTTTTAGAACCCTGGGGGGCCGCCGGCCTTACCCATATGAGCTGGGTGTCGGCAGTCGAGTAATAAAACACATTCTGGAATCCGCCGGGGTTTATTGAACTTAGTTGACACGTTAACGCATATCTTTAATTAAAACAATATCTAAATCAGTCTAGACTAAAAATCAAGCTCAAATGTCCATGTTGGTTTTTCTATTACTTGCAATAAGACATATATAGATAGTTACTAAGACGTCCTAAAATAAAACATATGGAAATGAGATTAAATAACAAGAATTAAGCAGTCATAAGCAGTTTCGAAATTTTTTTTCATGACTTATGTATGCAATTGACATTATTACAATATATCATGCTAAGCCCTAAGGTTTCGCATTTTTATGTAATAAATTAATAAAATTTTTGTGTAAAAATCCCTTGAACGCCCCATAGGATTTTAATTTAGAATTCAAAGCTTTTGTTGTTTTATAGGGGAGTGAACATTATTGTGCTCAGCGTGTTATGCGAAAAATAAATACTTAAGAGAAAAATACCTTTTGTGATTTGTCATGCTACAACAAAATAAAAGTAAACTAAAATGTAAATAAGGCAGCACTAACTTAATTCTTTTTAAATAAAAACACAGAAATGACACTAATTTGAACTTTTAGGGCCTATGCAAACCACGTTTTTTAAACACAACGTTTTTACAGACGCGATACACACGCGAGTCAGACGCAGCCTGTAGAACTTTGCACACTTGTATAATAAAAGCGCGCCATCGACGCGCGTTTTTAAAACGCGCCGTTGACGCGCGTGTGTAGCGATACAAACGTGATGCAAGCGCGCGTGTGTATCGATACAGATGCGCCGGTGCCGCGCGTTTGTATCGATACAAACGACAACAAACTGCTCTGTAGGATAAAAGCGCGCCGTCGACGCGCGCTTTTAAAACGCGCGTCGACGGCGCGTTTATAAAACGTGGTTTGCATAGGCCCTTACTTCAAAATTTAGTTGTACATTCACGTTTTATGTACCTATAATTTACGTTATTAGATCACAGTCTATAGGCTTTAGAAACTTCCAGAATTATTACAATATTTAGAAAACTGCATGTGTACTTCTTCCACGTGTAACCTAAATTGTTTACCTCGTATGTATGAGGAAGATAGGCATTTAACTGAGGTAGGGCACAGCAGGAAATTTCGTGCTCAAAATATTATGGAGCAGCCCGACTGGGGTAGTGCCTCGATCTTACAGACGATCACAGCTAAATAATACTGCTCTCAAGTAGTGTTGTGTTCCTGTTGGTGAGTAAGGTGACCAGAGCTCCTGGGGGGAATTGGGGGTAGGGTCGGCAACGCGCTTGCGATGCTTCTGGTGTTGCAGACGTCTATAAGCTACGGTATCGCTTAGCATTAGGCTCAGATTACTAAATAGTTACTAGTTACACCGACCTATTAATATACCTACTAATTCTTAACATAAAAATATATAACTGTCCTTTCAGTAGGACTATCGATCTGTAGTAATAAAAAAAATCGCACGGAAGTATCCTTCAGAATCATCATGCATTGATTCCTTATTTTCCTTAGGGCGCCTTCAAATTAGCCGCGCGGCGGCAGCGCGTCTGCAGCGCTGCTGACGCGCGACGTTGTAAATGTATGTAAATAACAACGCGCGACAGCAGCGCGGCGCCTTCAAATTTGTCGCGCTGCTGTCGCGCGTTGTTATTTACATACATTTACAACGTCGCGCGTCAGCAGCAGCGATGCAGACGCGCTGCCGCCGCGCGGCTAATTTGAAGGCGCCCTTATCCTACAACATATCCTACAACAACCTTAGGGATGATTTATGCTAGACCGTGCCGGGCACGAGCCGGGCACGAGCCGAGCTCCGTACGAGCCACGGACGACGCACGGATTAAAAACTTTACATACATTTTATATGAACGGGGCGGAACCGTGCGTCGTCGGGGCACGTCCGAGCCTCGTCCGAGCCTCGTCCGAGCCTCGTCCGTGACGCGGACGCCGCACGGTGTAGCATGAACAGTCTCATATAAAATGTATGTAAAGTTTTGCATCCGTGCCTCGTACAGAGCTCGGCTCGTGCCCGGCTCGTACCCGGCACGGTCTAGCATAAATCATCCCTTATCTTACAAAAAAAAAACACATGTTATTAACAGACTTTTAGATTTTTTTAATCTATAATTTAGATTTTATATAGAAGATGAAAAATAATTTACGTGATAAGAAAAACATAATTATCATTACGTTTTTCTTTTTTTCGAGATTACGTAAATATTTCATCAATTCTTTTAATACAGATTATAACGAAACTTTCTTTTTAACTCTTTAGGAAAAGTGACCAGTCTTGTTTGTATTTAAATAATTTTAACTCACATTTAAAATACTTCGTAAAATTAACATAAAAATTATGTATAATAGTTTAATGTTACTTTCCCTAATGTATTAATTTCCTTTCCTATTTGTATAATCTGTTAAGGTATATTAGGAAAATGTAGATTTTATCTTAAAATGTACCTATGTAGTAGAAACATGTAGTTTTTTTTTTGCTTACATACAGACAATTTTTTTTTTTGCTTAGATAATTAAGATAATCTCACAGCTTATTTAATTTGACAATTTGACGCATTCCACGTAGTCCACGAAGGTACCTACTTCATAAAAGTCTTATCATTATCAATACATATTTAATACATAGTTTAGGTAATTTACGTTGATAAAGTCGTCACCATGAAATGTAATCATTTTGTTCTCTTTTTATTACCTATACCTATTTGTGGTTACATTTTGGTACGGTGCATATTATATATTAGACAAGTACATTTAATTATATTATTATTTAGTAAGTATTATGGAATAGTATAGTGGTAGTCTATCTAGGTGTGTATACATAATAATATGAAAATACGAAAACTGTGTTGTTTGAAGATTTTCGCAAAAAACAACGTTTTTGCTATAAATATGAATGCTTACATTTCTAGAAATTTTTGTGATTTATGAAATATTGTCCAAAACTAAATATCAATTTAACAGACTAAAATATGAAGTATGACCCCATCAATGAAGTTTTTATTGATCATTGTTATACTATATACAATTATACATAATATAAAAAATAAAATAAAATTACCCATAGTCATAGTAGAAGATGACGGAATACCTAAAAAAATATATTTAGTTATTACGATGCTTGTTATACAAGGGAAAGATCGATACATATATGTATACACACAACCGTAAGTCAGTGGGGTGCTGACAGCACCGTGCTGTCTGCTTCTGTAAGCAATTAGTACCTAATGGCCGATCAATATCCATATAAACATATAAAGTTCCAAGAACCATTCAATCATCTTGACGAGTCAATTTTCAATATTTATATTTTCTTATAAACAAAAAACTGTGTAAGCCGACATTCTTTTCTTTAACCCTTTCGAGACTCCTGGTACAGAATTGTACCAATAATTGTTTTATCAGACTAAATGCTTTTAATTCTGTTTAATTTAACTACTTTTTGCCATTTTCTAATGTAAAAGATACGTTTGACCTATAACATCTACAGTTAATATTATACTATACGTACCTACTACTAATAATGTTTAAAAAAATATTGAAATTTCAAATGATTTCTACTTTAGAATTATCCATTACTCACATGATGCTTTTTAATAAAATTTTAACCCCCCTACGCCCACGGTGATAACCTAACCCTCCTCCATACCCAACAAATCACCTGTATTTTTTGGGAAAATTATATAAACAATTTCAATATTATATTTAAACAGGCAAAATCTGATTAAATTTTGGAATATTAAGATACTTTCTAAACAAACATCAATAATCTGGTTGTTTTTTGGTTTAGAAATAGCACGTTCAACGAAAACTCTTGTTTTTTGGTTTAGAAATAGCACGTTCAACGAAAACTCTTGTTTTTTGGTTTAGAAATAGCACGTTCAACGAAAACTCTTGTTTTTTGGTTTAGAAATAGCACGTTCAACGAAAACTCTTGTTTTTTGGTTTAGAAATAGCACGTTCAACGAAAACTCTTGTTTTTTGGTTTAGAAATAGCACGTTCAACGAAAACTCAATATACGTGATATCTCATTGCAGCCCATTCTAGTCATATTTCGTGATTCTTTCCGACCCCTACCCCTCATTTCGAACCTCACGTAACAACCCCTTTGCATAAAAAAGACGTACGGTCTAAACGAAATTTTCGCCTGGGAGCAAAATTTTACCGTAATATAATATAGTTTATTTTTTAGTCACATATAAATGAATTCAAATAATATACATTTCATAGAAATTATTTTTATTTCAGTTTCTCAGAGTAAAAAAAACGTAAGTTTTGAGTAATATTATGCAGATATCATAAGGCACACCTTGATAAAATGTGTCGGCTTCTGATAACATTCCAGTACTATCGATAATATTTGTATTACGAACTACACGTCTTTCGCAGTTTCACTCGCTTTGAGTTTTCATGTCCGATATGGTTGGAAAATTAACTTTAAAGTTACTCCTTGGTTCTTATGAGTAGTTGCGTATTATATAACAACTGAGGTAGGTCACAGCAGGAAATTTCCTGCTTAAAATATGGAAAGTAAGGAGACCAGAGCTCCTGGGGGGATTGGGGATAGGGTCGGCAACGCGCTTACGATACTTCTGGTCATCTGGTGTTGCAGGCGTCTATAAGCTGCGGTAATCCCTTACCATCAGGTGAGCTGTACGTTTGTTTGCCGACCTAGTTATATATATTATATATATAAAAAAAATACAACCTTCTTTACGATATGAACTCTTGTATACAAAAAAATGGGCTACTCTTACGACACCTACTTCTACTACTACCTACATACTTCATTCCTCTCCTTGTAATATCGACTACAAAAGTCACTACGTCCATTACGATTTCGCCCGCGGGCCCCTAACGGAATGAAAATTTTGACTAGCTAGTGTTTGGCTAAATAGTATTATATTCTGGACTGTACTATTTTGCACTGTAACAGTTTCAAAAACTCCCTTAAATAAAAAGCTCTTCACCTGTGTAGAAGTGTTGGTGTATGAATGTTAGGTTTGGCGGATAAATCTATACTACTAATATATAAAGCTGAAGAGTTTGTTTGATTGTTTGTTTGTTTGTTTGTTTGTTTGTTTGTTTGTTTGTTTGTTTGAACGCGGTAATCTCTGGTTCTACTGGGCCGATTTGAAAAATTCTTTCAGTGTTAGATAGCCCATTTATCGAGGAAGGCTATAGGCTATGTTTCATCACGCTAAGACCAATAGGAGCGGAGTCCACGCCGACGAAGTCGCGCGCAGAAGCTAGTTTCATATAAAGACAAACGCAAGAACAGTTTTAATACACCCCCGGGTTCTTAAATGTCCTTTTATTCAAACACTAGCTTCTGCGCGCGACTTCGTCGGCGTGGACTCCGCTCCTATTGGTCTTAGCGTGATGACATATCATAGCCTGCCTTCCTCGATAAATGGGCTATCTAACACTGAATGAATTTTTCAAATCGGCCCAGTAGTTTCAGAGATTACCGCGTTCAAACAAACAAACAAACAAAAATCAAACAAACAAACTCTTCAGCTTTATATATTAGTACTAGCTGACCTGGCGAACTTATTACCGCCTTATATATTTTTTGTATATATTAATTATATATATCGAAATAAAATATAGCCTATCTCTCAAGTTGGATCGAACTGCACATGGTGTGCGAATTTTATTATAATCGGTTAAGTGGTTTAGGAGTCCATTGAGGACAAACATTGTGACACGAGATTTATATATATTAAGATAGATCAGGCAACATTTATAATGTCCTACAGGCGATTTTATTTATGACTACAGATCCATAGTCCTGTAACAGTTTATTATTTACTAGCTTCTGCGCGCGACTTCGTCGGCGTGGACTCCACTCCTATTGGACTTAGCGTGATGATACATAGCCTATAGCCTTCCTCGATAAATGGGCTATCTAACACTGAAAGAATTTTTCAAATCGGCCCAGTAGTTCCAGAGATTACCGCGTTCAAACAAACAAACAAACAAACAAACAAACAAACAAACTCTTCAGCTTTATATATTAGTATAGATTTAAAAAAAGAGAAAAAATATAAGTAATATGAAAGGCATTGTGCCAAAAAAAATTGCATAGTTTAAAAGTGCACTGTAATTAGTATAAGCTATGACGTAAAACATATAAATGGTGATACATATTTACTCTATTTAAAACTTTCATGTAGAATTATAGGCATAGCATCTTAGACATCTTAGGTTGTAGCTCTTGACAATGACACAGTTTTGTCTCGTGCCCCTGGCACGACATGTACGTATCATCTTTACGACAAAAAAATATCACGTCACTTTTTGTTATTCTGAAAAAACTTAAATTTTCCTCAAAAGTCTGTTTTTATGTATAATACACATATATTTGACTAAATTAACTAGAAATTATATTTATAAAGTGATGTAATGACACGATCATTATCTATATCTATGAGTACAAATAAATAAAATTGGAGTGTCTGTCTGTAATATTAGTATAACCGCTTTTTACTAAATCCATATGGATGTATACACGGTAAATATACAGAATGTTCCGTAATGAATGGATAATCCTGAACGTGTGTGTGCGGAGGGGGAGGTGGGTTACAAAACCAAAAAAAAAAATTTTTTATCTCAAACAGTTCGCATAGCAGTTACGTAAATTTCAAAATTAAAATTTAAGTTTAGTACCTTTTTGTAAACTATGTAGTATTCATAGTAGTCGAGTTTTTTGAAACATAATAAAGGAACAGCATTATTAGGGAACACTTTAAAGAAAAAAATCCGATCTAGGCCTCAAATAGCGGACGTGGTGCCCACAAATGTGAGTAAAACTGGGATTTTTCTAAATTTTACAAAAAATGGCATAGACCGCGATCTGTTTGAGATAAAAAAAAAATTTTTTTGGTTTTGTAACCCACCTCCCCCTCCGCACACGCACGTTTAGGATTATCCATTCATTATGGGACATTCTGTATAATTATACTAAAATAACATTTTTTACAATTTTTGTCTGTCTGTTTGTTCCAGCTAATTTTTGAAATGACTGGACCGATTTTGATAGGAATTTCACTTGCAGATAGCTGATGTAATAAGGAGTAACTTTGGCTACTTTTAATTTTAGAAATTTATTTATTTTATGACTCTGCGAACCGAATAATAAATTTTTGTGCAATTCCACGCGGACGAAGTCGCGGGCACAGCCAGTTATAAATATAATTAATGTTACAAACTTATAAACGTATGTGCTTGATAAGGCAATAATCGTAATTATATCGTTACTCGATTTCATATCGATGTCATTAAAATTAAATTACTATTAAATGTGTCAATGATGTTAAGAAATACAATTTAATAGATAAACCTAATTCCTATTAATTTAATAGTATATTATTACAGGTGACGTGTTTGTGACGTGATCGATTTTAGTTGAAACTAGATTTTAATTGATTTGGTTTTGATCACCAGATTCATGCGATGGCCGATGAGTCACGCTTACAAGAACATTTATGTTCTTATAAGTGACTCAGCCTCTTGCAAATAATGTTGTACGTAAACATGTAAAGCTTTGATTATAAAATAATGGATTATAATGTTATAATGAACTAGCTTCTGCGCGCAACTTCGTCGGCGTGGACTCCGCTCCTATTGGTCTTAACGTGATGATACATAGCCTATAGCCTTCCTCGATAAATGGGCTATCTAACACTTAAAGAATTTTTCAAATCGGCCCAGTAGTTCCAGAGATTACCGCGTTCAAACAAACAAACAACCAAACAAACAACAAACTCTTCAGCTTTATATATTAACTTTCTATTATACCGCATAACTTTTACACTGGGTACATCGATTTTGATGATTCTTGTTTTAATCGAAAGCTAGTGCTTGTCTTAAAGTTTTATTGATCGAGATATAATAAGTAATCTTTGATGACGCGTATTTATGAGAAACTACCTCGATTTAAACTATTGTATAACGTAGTAAGCTATATTATCCACTGGAGGGCAGTGGCAGTTTAAATTTTATCGAGATGTGATAACTACTTTTGTAATGTTTTATTCGTTTGCGAGAAACAGTTATTTAGCAACCAGGTCCGGGAAACGTCGGGCATCCAGAAAACTTAATAAACCACGATAAAATCCGAAAAAAATGTTTCAATAAAAAAGATACACATTTGATTTTCATTTTCTTATACATATTTATAAAAGTAATGTCATAACTTTCTATGTGTAATAGTAAACTCATAAGATAGTTGATTATCTCATAAGAAGTATCTTTGAGTTATATACTATTAGTATGGTAACTTACTTCAATATATGTTTGCAATTAAAGGTGCTAAAAATTTGATTTTAAGAAATAAAAAATACTCTGAATAATAATTATTAAATATCGACAATCGAAAGAAAACAATCGATTGTTCGATTAATCGATTTCGATGTTAATACAACAATACTCTCCAACCGTCTTACGAATTTTCGATCAGCCCACGTTTCCGAGTTTCACAGTTTTTACCCATCCCACAAAAGTGCTCAATGCCGCTAAAGAAGTTTTCACTTCAAAAATATAATTATTAATAAATAATAAACACATTTATACAAGCAGGAAAATACACAAGGGTTATTCGTCACCTATGGCTGCGTTCGGTAAACACGCTGTTCCTATAACGTAAAACTTATCGATTCTATGAATTACTGAGGTATTTAAAGGGAATACACATATTTTATTTTTTACTTTTTGAAACGTAGAATTGAGTTTTTGACGTTCGCTAAGTGAGTATAATCACCTTATGGCGATTTAAAAATTGTCCTTTTTTTCATTTCACCTAATAATTATGTACTAAGTGTTTCTATTAGTTAATTTGTGTGTTACTCTATAACTTTTTACTGAGTGTACCAAATTGGATGGTTCCTTTTAATCGAAAGCTGGTGATTGTCATGTGGTCCCATTTTTTGATCGAGATCTGACGAGTAGGTAGTTTTGTGTTATCTATACTAATATTATAAAGAGATAAAGTTTATAACTTTGTTTGTATATCGGGGGTAATCTTCGCAAATACTGATCCGATCATGAAAATTCTTTCACTAACAAAAAGCTACACTATTCAGGAGTGACATAGGCTATATTTTATTGTAATTGTACAAAAAAATTCAGTAAATAAGAAAAATATTAAAATATATTATCAAAATGACAAAGAAACGAACGCCATCTATCGCTATTTATTAGTCTATTTATTTTATTTATTCTTATTTTAGACTATCGACGACGAAGTTTTTTCGCTTTTTGATAGATGGCGTTGGAGCAACATTTTATTTATAATTATTTGGTTCTATAATTTAAAATAATAAATACACGATATTATTATGATTTTATACGTCAAATCCCAAACAATGAACCTAATAAAACAGTACTAAGAACTACACAACATAATTGCATCACAAAGATAAATAATTAACGCCCAACGAAGTAGGCGCGGGTCGGCTAGTTTCTAATAATACGTATTTAATCGATTAATTCTTCGACATATCTAATTATTGCATAATCTACAATAAAAACTAACAAATTGAAATAAGTTTTTTTTCTTTTTCTTAATTACAATAGCATCCTGTTTTATCTGTAGAAAAAAGCATTTATATAGGTATTATAATATATAGTTTACTAGAATATTCCATATTTTACGCTTCTTATTTTCCTTAATACTTAATACGGCAAATTTGGTCTAAATTAAAAACAAATAACAATAAACTAGTATATCCTCCTTTGTACATTGGACATGCTATAATGAACAACATTTTGTCTTGTCATTTGATATAGGTACATATATTACAAAAAAAAAAAAAAAGATTTTATACTATATTAAACTCAATATACTTTTATTTCATTTATCTGTGTAAAGTTAGGGAGTGGGATGAGTCAGCTGAACACCGCACTGCTGCACGCTTGCACAGGGGTGCACGAGATCGATAGTCGCAGACGAGTGTTAAGTATACGTAGGTATATTACTTTATTATAACATCCCTTTACTAAAACGCTGTATAGAGAATTAGAGATCGTGGGGTTGTATTGATTTTGATTGCAGTCTCCTGGTATTGCTAAACTTTAGGTATAATGTTACGAAACATAGAAATTATATTTTATTTCTATATATACATCTGTTACATCACGTTAAAAATGTTCTACTAAAGATTTTGAATATAATTTGCCATATAACTATAATTTAGACAACAATTTGTCTAGTTATCTAGCTGTAAAATACAATATTATTCTGTTAGAAATATGCTCATATAACATTCTTTACATTTATCTGTTAAATGAAATTTTTAAAGGACGATTTTGTAAGCTTATCCATCAGTTTAATTAATCTGATTCTTATGGCTTCCTAATCGATGTTTAAGTCTTAAGAGTTAAGAGTTACTTAAATATAATTATGTTCTCAATTTACATTTTATTTGAAAATGTAAATAAAATAGCATTATACTGAATAAAATAAGATATAGTCTTGACATAATATGTATACTTATATAAAAAAAACTCTTATTTATTTTCTTTGAACAGTTGACAATAATATCCTTAGTACTAAACTATGTGGATAGAACTACTTCAAGCATGAGTAATCCGTTAAGTATCCATTCTATTGTTAAAGTCGTTACAAAACAAATGGACTAAAACAAATAATACTGGGTGTGTATCAGCTGTCGTTCTATGAGTCACCGATATTTTTTATCTTTAAAAGGGAAAAATAAATTTAAGTAATAAATCTTCATATATTTGTAAACATTGTTTGGAAAATCTTTACTTATCTACAAGAAAATAAATTGTCGCCATATGTAATTATGCCATAATTATATTAAATGATATTTTTTTATACTTATGTATGATGTTTATTTATTATCTGTGGCGATATCTTTTTTAACATATATAATTATTAATTACATATTTTAAGCTTTTAAACATACATAAAAAATTGTACTCATCCCGAAACTGCCGTAAATCCAGAGAATATGGCATGCAGGACATGTTCATGAAACACATGATATTACATACTTACTTTACAATATTGATAAAGTTTTACCTAATATAAGTTTACAGGTAGATATATCGCTATCAAGACACACTTTTTAATCTGTTTAAAAAAAAACTAGTGAGCAAGTATACAACAGAAAATCATGCGTTTATAAAGCTTCAAGAGTAAAAAAACCGTCTGATCAAGTTTTTTTGTAAAAATATATTTCGAGTTAACGGAACTGTTGAGTAAAACTTTCGAAAAAAAATAAAATTATTAAAATAATAATATTTTTTTTAAAAATAGCGAGACTAGAAGAATAAATAACAAGTAGAGAACTCGACTACAATAAAATATAGGTTAATATGAGACGTCTGTAATTAGATAAAAAGCGCTGACTCATAGAGAAAGTGCACAGTTTCCGAGATCACGGTGAAATGTTCGAAACACCAATATTCTCGAGAACACGGTCATACATCACTATTACGGACTGTAAATGTCATCTTTTAAGTATTTCCATACTAGGGTTTGGTAATTTAACATCATTAGACTATTTCTTAATAGTCACGAATCTTTATCAAGGAGAATAACAACCGATTGTTATTACCTCAAGAGACAAATTAACCGCTATTATCAATGATTTAGAGACTAAAATAGCATCGTTTTTGTTTTTGAAAACTAAGTAGGTATATTTCATTTTAACTGGCTAGCAGCGGGGTCAATTTGTGAAAATTATACTCCTATATAAATATAATTAAATATGTTTGGTATAATCACGGAGTATATAATATTAGGATTTTTGATAAAATTTCCACGTTTTTTTAGTTTTACACAAGTTACGTGTTTAAAGAGGGTTAAATGTTAAGTATAGTAGTTTGTACTTAATGAGGTTTAAATTAATTACCTGTAAATTAAAACGAAAAAGTAAGGTTTCAGCAATGGCCTGCCTTTCGAATCAATAGGTACAGTAATGGCTGCTACATACATATTATGCTTGTGCGTTATATTATGACATTTTTGCACACATTCTTTCTTAAGACAATGGGTGTCTTGCGATTCTAACGCACTGTTAAATAAAATAAAAGAATTATGTCTAAATCTGTTTTTCTTGCTTATTCAAGCTAGATATGGATAAAATCATTTTTCTGACTTTATCGTGTAACAGTAAGCTAATTTCTTCGAAAAAGGTGTAATATCTACTAATCAAACACAAACACCCAACGTTGAACATATTTAAAATATCAAACGGAAACATTATTTATTATCATCAAGATAACAAAGTAATGATGACTGTGATTATAACCGCTGTTCACAGTCACACCATCACTTTTTTCCTTCTAACCACTTTCCGGTTTTTTCACTAACCATGGTGTAATTGCCATTGAAAATGAAAGTACTGTATGTTTTTTCTTTTGATCTCTCTGAGAAGAGATTTAAAAAATAAAAAAAAATATTAAATTGTTTACAATTAGAACCTTACTTTTGATCACACCGGTCAAAACTTTAACATTAATGTTAAACTTTTAACAATTTTAGTATAATTTTAAATTAATTGCGATTAAATGTTTTTTTTTTTCAGTTATAATACTACTTATGTAACTTTTAATAAATTTCAATGCTAAGTAAAGTTCTAATATAACTCTTGCTATGAACAAAGAAGGTTATGATTTTTTTCATGTGTATTAGTTGTTATAATTGTGTTTGCCTGCAAACGAAAAAAAACTGACTTCAAATAAATTTAAATGGGACCACATAAAACACCTTTCGATTGAAAAAAAAAATCGAAATCGGTCCTCCCAATCAAAAGTTCTGAGATAACGTACATTAAAAAAAATGCAGTCGAATGAGAACACCCTGCTTTTTTGAAAGTCGGTCGAAAAATCATCAAAATCGGTCCTACT